>WOXC01010782.1:0-1490798 GCA_011680675.1 Gymnobelideus leadbeateri | reverse complement strand
TAATAATATACTGCTGCCTATTCATACCCATTGTGCCTCTTCATTGTCCTTTAGGTGATCCACAATTTTGATTCATCGACGATGGTATTACCATATTTCTATCTATAAAACCTCAATAGAAAAATATTTATGATAAAGAGATGGGTTTTGAATTAGTAATATGCTTGGAGTCATGAGAAGTATTCAGCACTTCCCCACATGCAATTCAGACCGTTCAATTCCAGGTCCACTTTATTATATATTAGCTATATCTGTTCAAGATACATGTATTGCTGAACCATTGTATATTGTAGTCTGGACAATAGGTAGTCTTCACACATTTGATTCTTCCTACATGGATTGATAGGCCAAATTCTTTGGATCACTCAAAGATGACCCAAATCACCAATTCTGACATATTTACTTTGGGTATTCCATTTTAATAATTATTAGTCAGGCAACAAGTACGTGTTAAAGATTCACTATATGCCAGAAACTATGTTAAGTGCTGGGGATACAAAGTAAGGCAAAAACAGTTCCTGCTTTCAAGGAAGGTACATTCTGGGCAGAGCCAAGATGGTGGGATAAGAACAGGAACTTACTGGAGCTCCTGCTCCAACCACCTCCAATACCTGTAAAAATGACTCTATACAAATTTTAGAGCTACAGAACCCACAAAATAGCAGAAAGAAACAAATCTCCCACTGAAGGAAACCCAGCAGGCTGGCAGGAAGGGTCCATCACACCAAGCTGGGAGCTGAGTGCAGTCCTGTATGAGCTACAACAGCCCAGACCAGTGGTGGCACAGACCTGTGGCACAAACCCACTGAAGCAGATTTCAGGAGAGTGAATCACTGGCAGCTATGGTGGTTCTAGATTTCTCAACCCATAAATGCCAAAGAGAAAGTAAAAGGTCAGTGGGGAACTCTGTTGGAACTGGGTGAGAGGGCGCCCTCCTCAAAGTTCTGACAACAGCTGCACACAACTTCAGAAATTTGGGACACAGCACTCTCCACTCTGAAAGCAGAGTTCTACCATGGCAAAGAGTTCAAAAGTCAACTGATTGATTGGCAAGATGAGCAAACAGAGGAAGTGCAATCAAACTATAGAATCATTTTTGAGGGACAAAGAGGATCAAAACATAATGCCCGAAAAAGACAACACAAGCAAAACTCCTGCATCAAAAGCCTCCAAGAAAAATAATAATTGGCCACAGGCCATGGAGGAGCTCAAGAAGGATTTTGAAAATCAAGTAAGAGAAGTAGAGGAAAAATTGGGAAGAGAAATGAGAATGATGTGAGAAAATCATGAAAAGTGAGTCAACAGCCTGACTGAAGAAAATAACACCTTAAAAATAGACTAACTCAAATGGCAAAAGAGGTCCAAAAAGTCAATGAAGAGAAGAATGTCTTAAAAAGCAGAACTGGCCAGATGATCTTTGAAAGACATGATCTTTCAAGAAATTATCAAGCAAAATTGCCCTTGTATTCTAGAAGCAGAGAGCTAAATAGACATTGAAAGAATTCATCAATTGCCTCTTGAAAAAAATCCCCCCACAAAAAATTCCTAGGAATATTATAGCCAAATTCCAGAGTTCCCAGGTCAAGGAGAAAATATTACAAGCAGTCAGGAAAAAATAATTTTGAGTATTATGGAAACACAATCAGGATTATATAAGACCTAGTAGCTTCTACATTAAGGGATCAAAGGGCTTAGAATATGATATTCCGGAGGTCAAAGGAGCTAAGATCAAAACCAAGAATCACCTACCTGGTAAAATTCAGTATAATGTTGTTATGGGAATGGAAATTTAAAGATCTTACCCTTCCCTAGGCCCCTTGATAGGCTTAAGTATATCTGAGAACTTTCCTTGATTTGAAAATATACTCTGCCCCCTAATAGACTGAGTGTGGTCACATGGAGCCTGAGGCAGGCTTATTTTTCAGGAATGTCCACACCTTGTTGCTTTATGATTGGGCAGTGGGTCAAGAGGGTTGTGTCATTCTCTGAGCCAGGAGAAGCCTACATATACCCTGATGTGAGGTTTTGCTGTGGGGCTCACTTTGAGAAGAGTTTTGTGATTTGATCAGATGATACTTTGGGCAGCTGTTGAGCCCCCTGGCTTTGAAAACCCAGATATTGGTGCTTCCCTCTCTGGCAACTGATTAGGTTTGGATATAATTAATAGTCAGACAGCTGGAAGTCTGTCTGTATTTTTTTGTCTACTTGTAACTTGTTTGTATTCTCTGAAGTTCAGGGTGCTGACTTTTTCCCCTGAACTAGGTAAATGATATATGCTTTATTGATTAAAGAAAGATTGTTAACCCATTTTGAGTTGCTTTCTTTTAGAAAAGCAGATCTAAGAACCTGTGTTGGCAGCCACCCTGGGTATGCTAGGGTGCTTGCTGCTACAAATACTACAGGGGAACATATGGACATTCTATGAGATAGAGGACTTTTAAGCATTCTTTATGAAAAAAAGAAAAATAGCTGAACAGAAAATTTGACTTTCAAATACAAGAAGCAAGAGAAGCATGGAAAGGTAAACAGGAAAGAGAAATCATAAGGAACTTATTAAAGTTGAACTATTTATGTTCCTACATGGAAAGATGATATTTGTAGCTCACAAGACTCTCCTCACTATGAGGACAGTTGAAGGGATTACATATGTGTGTGTATATATATGTATGTATACATAAGTGTAAGTGTATATGTATATGTGTGTATATATGTGTACATATACATAGAGGGCACAGGGTGAGTTGAATGTGAAGGGATGATATCAAAAAAATAAATTAAGAGGTAAGAGGAATATATTAGGAGAAGGAGAGGGATGAATTGGCTAAACTAAAAGAGGCAGGAGAAGTCTGTTACAATGAAGGGGAATAAGAGGAAGGTGAAAGGGAATGAGTTAACCTTACTCACATTGGATTTGGCTTGAGGAGGAAATAACATACACACTCAATTGAGCAACTTACCCTACGGGAAAGTAGGGGTAAGGGGATAAGAGGAGGGATGATAGATGGGAGGGCATATTGGGGGAGAAGGTAGTTAGAAGCACACATTTTTGAAAAGGGACAGGGTCAAAGTAGAGAATAGAATAAGTGGGGGATGGGATAGGATGGAGGGAAATATAGTCAGTCTTTCACAATATGACTACTATGGAAATGTTTTGCATTACTACACATGTATAACCTATATTGAATTGCTTGTCTTCTCAGTGGGGGGTGAGTAAGAGAGAAAGGAGAGAATCTAGAACTCAAAGTTTTAAAAACAAATGTTTAAAAAAATTGTGTTTTTTTTTACATGCAACCGGGAAATAAGATATGCTGGCAATAGGGTATAGAAATCCATCTTGCCCTATAACAAAGTAAAGGAGGAATTGGGGTGGGGTGGGTTTAAGAGAGGGCAGATTGGGGGAAGGGGAGGTGGGGGCTAGGAGAGAGATGCGAATAAAATCTGTAACTCAAAATCTCTGGGAAATGAATGTTGAAAACTAAAAATAAAATTTTAAAATAGGAGGGAATATTCTAAAGGGGAGACACATAAATAAGTAGTTATAATCAGGGAACATACAAGGATGCACAGAAATCACTCACTATTATTGTTGCTGCAACAGATGATTTTATGTACTTCTTCCACCTCTCAGATTATATTATTCAAATAAATGGCTGTCCTCATATTTTTCTCTATAGACCTACATGTAATGAGAAAAGAAGCCAAGACTTAGGTATTTGTCATGGAAAACCAGGATGAGATTGGTTCTGCTTAGTTCCAAATTATAATATTAAGACCAATGGGTAGAAGTTGCAGAGAGACAGAGTTAGTTTTGATAGAAGAAGCAACTTTCTAAAAGTTATAACTAAAATGACCAAGACTATTTTGAGAAGTTAATGAAGGTCTTCAGTTACTGGAGCAACCATCACTTATTCAGGATATACTAATGCTTAGCTTTCAGGATTTGAATCATGGCTCTTTTTGTAGTTGCAAAGAACTGGAAATTAAAGGGGTGCCCATCAATTTGGGAATGGCTAAACAAGTTGTGGTATATGAATGTAATGGAATATTATTGTGCTATAAGAAATGAGGAGGAGACAGTTTTCATATTTACCTGGAGAGGCTTATACAAACTGATGCTGAGAGAGAAGAGTAGAATCAGGAGAAATTTGTATACAATCACAGACACAACATATGTGTGATGACCAACTATGACAAACTAGACTCTTTTCAGCAATGCAGTGATATAAGTCAATCCCAAAGGACTCATGAAGGAGAGAAATGCGACATCCAGAGATGTAACTAGAAAGAACTGAGCTTGAATCCTGATGGAAGCAAACTAATTGATCTTTTTCTTTTCATTGTTTGATTTTATTTCATCTTTACCATTTTTCATCCCACCTAGTACAATAAGTCTTTGTAATTGGACTAATGTCTAATATGAATGTATTTGCAGATCCTATACTGGACTATATGCTGTTGTGGGAGGTCAGGGGAGAGAGGGAAAGGAAATTTGAAAATCAAGGAACTATGGAATTGAATCTTGTTAACTAAAAATAAGTAAATTAATTTAAAAAAAGAAAAAAAAAGAAAATGTTTTACCACTGAGAGTCAAGAAGGTGAACTCCAGTCAGACAATAAAACTGTAAAAAAAAAAAAAAAAAAAGATTTGAATCATGGTTGGATTAGATGTTCCTTAAGGTAATTTCTACTTTTAAGTCTTTGGTTCTATATAGAATTGTAATAAAATGAATAAAAGTTTTTTTTTTCTTTATTTTGCAACCAATCCTGACACTCCCTGCTTTTCTTGCCACTCAGTCCTCAGTAATCCAGGTACACTTCCCTACAGTAAAAAAGTAAAGCAGAAGAAAGCCTTAAAAAGCTGAATTTGCTGGATGTAAAAAGAATCTCAAAAGCTCACTGAGGAGATTCATTCCTTCAGAATTATACTGGAGCAAATGGAAGCTAGTAACTTTATGAGAAATCAAGATGCAATTAAGCAGATCCAAACAAATAAAAGAATAGAAGGCAATGTGAAATATCTCATGGGATCTAGGAGAGGCACTGTAAAAATTATTAGACTACCTGAAAACCACGATCAAAGAAAGAACCTAGAAATCATCCTTCAAGAAATTCTCAAGGAAAATTGCCCTGATGTTTTAGACCCAGAGGGCAAAATAGAGGTTGAAAGAATCCACAGATCACCTCCTGAAAAAGATCCCAAAAAGAAAACTCCCAGGAATATTATAGCCAGGTTCCAGAATCCCCAGATCAAGGAGAAAATACTACAAGCAGCCAGGAAGAAACAATTTCAATATTGTGGAAACACAATCAGAATAGCACAGGACCTGGCAGCTTCTACACTGAGGGATTGAAGGGCATGGAATATGATATTCAAGAGGGCAAAAGAACTGGGATTAAAACCAAGAATCACATACCCAGCAAAACTGAGTATTTTGTTTCAGGGGAAAATATGGTCATTCAGTGGAACAGAGGACTTTCAAGCATTCTTGAGGAAAAAAACAGAGTTGAATAGAAAATTTGACATTCAGATACAAGAAGCAAGAGATGCTTGAGAAGGTAAACATGGAAAAGAAATCAAAAGGAACTTATTAAAGTTGAACTATTTACATTCCAACATGGAAAAACAATAACTGATGAAACCTTTCTCAGTATGAAAATAGTTGAAGAAGGGTATATGGGCATTTGAATACATATGTGAATGTGTATATATGTTTACAGGTATACATAGATAAAGGGCACAGGTCGAATTTAATAGGAAGGGATGATACTTAAAAGGTGAAATTAAGAGGTTAGAGAGGAATATAACAAGAGGAGATGGGGAGAGACAGAAAGGGGTAAACTATCTCCTATAGAAAAGGCAAGGGGTAGTGGTTGCAAGGGAGGGGAAGAACAGGAAGGCAAAAAGGCAAAACCATATTCTTATTGAATTTGGCTCAGGGAGAGAATGGCATACATACTAAATGGGATATCTCACCCTACAGGAGAATAGGGGGGAGGGGAATGAGAGGGGGGATGTTGGAAGGGAGGGCATGGAGAATAGGGGGGAAGGGAGGTTGGAAGCACCCACTTTTGAAAGTACAGGATCAAAGTAGGGAATGGACCAAGTGGGGGGGTGGAATAGGTCGGAGGGAAATATAGCCAGTCTTTTACAATATATCTACTATGGTAATATTTTGCATAGCTATACATGTACAACATATACTGAATTGCTTATATTCCCAGGAAGAGTGGGTGACAAGGGAGGAAGGGAATGAATCTGGAATTCGAAGTTTTAAAATTAAATGTTTCAAATATAAAAAAACCTCCTGCACCAAAAGCCCCAAATGAAAATATGAGCAGGTTACAGGCCATAGAGGACCTTAAGAAGGATTTTAGAAACCAAATAAGAGAAGTGGAGGAAAAATTGGGAAGAGAAATGAGAAAGATGCAAGAAAAAGTATGAAATGAGAGTCAACAGCCTGACTGAGGAAAATAACACCTTAAAAATAGACTAACTCAAATGGCAAAAGAGACTCAAAAAGGCAATGGGGGAAAAAGAGTAAGGCAAGAATGAAGAGTTTTAGAGAGGCAATTAATGAATTTGGTGTCTACTAAACAAAACTGAGGTATGACAGGGTAGAGATACTTAGCTGAGACCAACATTGAGCATGCTAAGAGCTTACTGGGTCCCAGCAGATAGCGATAGCCAACAGAATAAGATAAAATGGTATTGCAGGGCAGAGTTTCTTTTTCTTCTTGAGTTCCTCAGAATGTTTGCTATAGAAGTTCCCCCTAGTTTTTTCAACCTTCCCAATACCTTTCTTTTCCATTTAACTTCAGACCACTTGGGAAACATGAGAGAAAAAGGAGAAATCAACCCAAGCTTCAACATCATTGCCATCTGTTTTTGAAGCATTATTTTGTTTATGTGATTGTCCAATGCTCCCTATATTAATACACTGCATGCCCACTAACAGGGAAACTGTTCAATCCTGTGAGTTGAAGGGAGAAGGTTATAATTGAGAAGTTTGAGTCCAGGACTTGGGAAGTTGAGAGTCAAAAAGAGAGAGATACTTTATTTATAGTCATTTTGAACATATACTACTGCGGCCAGTGCAGTTGGTGGGCTAGCGAGAGGTGAGAATAAGGAGAGGTGGGGTTGTAATCAATAGTCTGTTTATTACAGGACCATTTCATACAGAGCCAAAGATGCAAGGTGCTCACAGAGTTTTTATGCCCCCCAAGAGAATGTAGACAATGTAGGAAGATCCTATCAAAGAAATGCAGATAGTGTAGAAGGAGCCTCCCTTAATCCTGTTTACTCTTTACCCTCCTTTAAGGTTAGGTATTATTCTAGGACCAGATCTGGAGGCATAAAACAAAAAGGATTCCATGCCCTCTTACTTATCTTCCCTGTAACCTTTGAAGGTAACTGTATAGGATAAGGGGGCGAGGTCAAGGGACACCAAAATGTTCCCTTCATAATAGATCCTCTTGCTTGTCTGCCCTGTAGCCTTTCAGACAATAATATATAGGAGGGTAGCATTTCATTGGCAAAGCTCATGAGACTTCTGAAAGTTCTCTACAATATACCAAGCCATATCATCTAGATTTCCATTTAAAATAGGGCCAGCTCGATCACTAGCCAGACAAGAGAGCTAGAGTCTTGAGAAATAGGGCAGTGCTCATGGGTGGTTGGCTTACCATCTAATGACCAAGCAGTGTACTATACACCAATTTTAGATGGTTAAGTAATTGACAGATCATGTAATGGCCTGCTTTCAGCTAGCATAGATCAAGGGAATAAGTCAAAGTGGTAGTGGTCATTACTAAGTATACCTTTTAGCACAATATCTACTGCTATCATTAGCACCATCATTACACATTTATATCTGTACCTTTCAGCACTAATTGAAGTTGTTAGGGACAATGAGAAAAATATTTTTTGTGTGCTTTTACACTTTGAGATATATTTGTGTGTATATGCATATATGTATGTCTATATATATATATATATATATATGTATACATATGTATGTATAGATATCATAGACAAGGATAGAAAAGCAGTCAATTTTTTATAGGAATGAAGGAAATTAAAAGGTTTGTAACTAATTAAATAAAAATCCATTCAGATAATATGCTATAATTAAGAAGCTACAATTAGGTCCATTTCCATTGAGAGAAATGAAATTCAAAAAAAGAGGACTAGTGTTTTGAAACAAGTAGCAACAGGGAAATTATGGTATGCATCAAAATTCCCTCTTAAGAAATAGCCAAATGGGGCGGCTAGGTGGCGCAGTGAGTAGAGCTTCGGCCCTGGAGTCAGAAGGACCTGAGTTCGGATCCGGCCTCAGACACTTAACGCACACACAAACAAAAACCTAGCCGTGTGACCTTGGGCAAGTTACTTAACCCCAATTTCCCTCCAAAAAGCAAAAAAAAAAAAAAAATAGCCAAATGAATATAAAATCATGATTTGAAAGAGTGGTGTAGCTAAACATGAGGGATAGTGATGGAATTTCATTTCAGGTAAACTACTACTGAATAGTGCTCAGTAAAATGCTAAAAACTACTCATAATTATTGCAATTATAGATATTAGATTACTTGCTATCTTGTGGAGTGGGTAGGAAAAAAACTTGAAACTCAAAATTTTACAAAAATGAATGTTAAAAACTATTTTTACATGTAAATGGAAAAAAATAATTACTATTAGGGAAAAAAAAGCATTCAGTCAAGTGATGGAGTGTTGCGTGCAAGGGCCATCTAGGAGGCTCACGATTACAGCGTATATGGAGGTGAGAAAGGTGCGTGAAGGAAGATTAGAAAGTTTTTAAGAGGGGATCATGTCATAAAGGACTTTGAAAGCCAAACAAGGTTTTATATCAGATTTTGATCTTGAAGGTAATAGGAAGCTGCTGAAATTTATTGAATAGGAGCAGAAAAGTGTCACACTTCTGCTTTGATAAAATCAATTTGACAACTGAGTGGAGGGTGGATTGGGATGGGCAAAGATTTGAGACAGGGAGACCAAGTAGAAGACTATTGTAATAATCGAAGAGTGAGGCAGTGAGGACTTGTACCAGACTGGTCACAGTGGTGGGTAAAGTATTATTCCCATTAAAGGTAAAGAAAATGAAGATCAATTCCTTGTCCATGGTGATATAGCTGGATACTATGAAAATGTGGACTTGAATTCAGGTCTTTTGACCCCAAGCCAGGCCTTTACCCATCATACCCTGCATACCAGGTTTAACTGGTATGGGTGTATAGGTAAGAAAAACCTCTGTATTTTAATGTTATGCTTTAAGAAGCTCATAAAGAGAGAAGACAATAGAAAAGGGTACACTTAGAGAGGAAAAAGAAGGAGATATGAGTTTTTAACTTTTTTTCAAATAAAAATAGTGCTTTCCACCAGCTCTGCTATATTCCAGTGAGTTGCCAAAATGACAAACACAAAAAGAAAAAGGAGAGGGACATGATACAGGTTTTCTAGGCCCTTTCAAAAACATGGTGGTATCCCCTTGGCTACATATATGTGAATATACAAGAAAGGTGATATTGTAGATATCAAGGGTATGGGCACAGTGCAGCAAAGAACGCCCACAAATGTTACCTTGGCAAGACTAGATAGGTCTATAATGTTACTCAACATGCTGTAGGCATTGTTGTAAACAAACAGGTTAAGGGCAAGATGCCAGCCAAGAGAATTAATGTGAGTATAGAGCATATTAAGCATTCCAAGAGTAGAGATAGCTTCCTGAAGTGGGTAAAAGAAAATGATCAGGAGAAGGAAGCCAAAGAAAAAGGCACCTGTTCAACTGAAACACCAGCCTACTCCACCCAGAGAAGCACACTTTGTGAGAACCAAAGCAAAGAACCTGAGCTGGTGGAACCAAGGAACCAATCCCCTATGAATTCATGTTTAAGTGATTGTAAAAAAAAAGTCTTGGATTATGGGGGGAAAGAAGAAATTATTAGTATAAACCAAAAACAGATCAAATTCTGCTCCTTCAATTTATGTATACAAAATATGATTTCCTGA
Organism: Gymnobelideus leadbeateri; assembly: GCA_011680675.1. Classification (NCBI taxonomy): domain Eukaryota; kingdom Metazoa; phylum Chordata; class Mammalia; order Diprotodontia; family Petauridae; genus Gymnobelideus; species Gymnobelideus leadbeateri. Next base: position 1,480,772 of record WOXC01010782.1, on the reverse strand, counting down.
GGAGACTGATCATCTCATCAATCCTCTCTGCTCCCTTCCTACTAATTGTAAAGGCATATGATTTGGTGTGATCTGAGCAGGTTGATACATAAATAGATTGACATCTATAGGGAAAAAAAAGAAGGAAAAACAAAACAGCCTATACCACAGTATAGGAAAGGGTCTATTAAATAGAAAACTCACAGAACTTCTGTGAGAAGGTGCAATATAAGGATGAAATGGATAACTTTATATGGATTAAAGCTGAACCTAATTGAAAATAAAGTATTATCACTTCCAGAGGGCAATCAGCAGAAGGGAGTATAACAAGAACCTTCATTTTCGCAAAAGCCTACTGTGATCAAAAGTTTTGAAGGCTTTTGAAAATCCAGGAAGGTGGAGTCAAAGTAATTTTAAATTTCATCATGAGCGCTGTTTGATGTGCTAAATTCAGAATTATAATCAGATTGAAACTGACAAAAGATCATTATGCTCAGACTAATGACTTCAAAATATGCTTCTTCACCCCTTTTCAGGGACAGGTTGAAAGATAAAATTTGAAATCAAAAGAAGTCCAGTTCAAGGACTAGAAATAGAATCCTTTTCTATTATATCAGTCATTTTCCAGGCAGAACTGGGATCACCTATAGTGAATTTGTTTACATAGAAAAAATTAATCAGGTTTTGATAAACAGGGAATTATATCACTAGCTTGTATATTTGGTAAATATTCTATATTTGGCAAATGTACATCTCTTCGTCTTTTTTATTTACTTCTACAAATGTAGCTAATCTAACCATATATGTTGATATGATCCATATCATGAATTTGAAGACAGCCTAAAGGTATTTTCTCACTGGAGTCCAGGTGAAATAGTAGTGTCTGTCTCCTAGCCTCATGTGTTTTTATGTAAAAACTGCTGAGAGGTTTTTTAGAAATATTATTAAATCATTCAGAAATAGGTTGGAAATGGGAAGATTATAATTTTCATTTGGCTGAATTTATTTCAGGGAAACCTTTCCTCCTATTTGCTTCTAAAATGGTTTTCTAAAAAGCTTTATCTCAACATTTGTAAATGATATTATGGCTTTCTATACCTAATCTCCAAAATATATTCTTTTTTTATCTTTTCTTTGAGAAAAAAAAGTATTACTTTATTAACTACTTCCAAAACTTTCATTTGTGTAAACAAGATATTATCTGTGGGTTTGACATAGCATTTAAGCTGACATCTGACTAACTTTTTCATACCAGATACTGCTATGGTCTACAAATGGAATTTTATTTAGTTTCTACAGTTGCTAAAGTGGTGCAGAAATATTTCTTTTTTTTAAACAAATGCTTTATTGACTTCTGTTTTACATCACTCATTTCCACCAGATTTTGAGTTACAATCATTTTCCCCCCGTTATTCCCCAACCTCCCAGAATAGCAGTCCCACAAGATATCACTTCCTCCAATCTGCTCTCTCCCATACCTTCTCCCATACCCCCTTTGACTTTTCCATTAGAGGAAGGTGAATCTTTGTGTCCCAATGCCTGCACATCTTATCTCCCAATTATAAGCAAAGGAGTATTAATAATCATATTTATATATATTTGATACATTTAATGTTAAGACCTCGAATTTCAGATCCAGTTCCTTCCTCCCTTGTCACCCATTCCCTCTGGGGAGATAAGTAATTCAGTATGTGTTGTACATGTCTAGCTATGCAAAACATTATCATAGTAGATATATTGTACAAGGCTGCTTATAATTCCCTCCCACTCATCCCACCCCCACCTGGTCCATTCCCTACATGATCCTGTCCCTCTTCTATAGTGGGTACTTCCAACCTCCCCTCCCCCCAAGGATGCCCTCCCATCCATCATCCCTCCTCTCATCCCCCTCCCCGCTATTCTGCTGCAGGTTGAGATATCCCATTTAGTATGTATGTCATTCTCTCCCTGAACCAAATTCAATGAGAATGTGGTTTTGCCTTTTTTTGCCTTCCTATTCTCCCCCTTCCTTGCAACCACTTCCCCTTGCTTCCTCTACATGAGATAGTTTACTCTACCCTGTCTCTCCCCATCTCCTCTTGCCACTTTCCTCTCTCACCTCATAGTTTCATCCCTTGAGTATTCTCCCTTCCCAACAAATTCAACCTATGCCCTCTATCCATATATAACTGTAACCATATACACACACATTCACATATGTATTCATATGACCACACCCCCTTCTTCCATTATTTTCATAGTGAGAAAGATATCATCAGTCACAATTATTGCTTTTCCATATAGGAATATAAATAGTTCAACTTTGATAAGTTCCTTTTGATTTCTTTTCCCTGATTACCTTCTCAGGCATCTCTTGCTTCTTGTGTCTGGATGTCAAATTTTCTATTCAATTCTGGTTTTTTCCTCAAGAATGCTTGAAAGTCCTTAAAAATTGTATCACTAACAGTACAGCTAGAAGGAATATATATATAGACAATGGATTTGGATATAAGGTGAATTTGAGGAAACAAAAAAAAATTAAGGGATGAAAATGAAGAGTACACTGAGTACATAAAGAAGGGCGTGATAAAATGGGGTAAATTATCTCACATGAAGAGGCAAGAATGACCTATTACAGTGGAAGCGAAGATGGGAGTGTAGATGATGGGCATTACTTGAACCTTACTCTCATGAGTATTGGCTAAAAGAGAGAATAATATATACAATCAGGAAGTAGGAGGGGAGGAAATCAAATAAAGGGTGGAGGGTGGGAACTGACAGAAGTGAAGGCAGATCAAGGGGAGGTCTTAGACAGAAGCAAAACACTGGTAAGAAGGCAAAGAGTGAAAGGAAAGAGAGAACAAACAGAAGAAAGAATAGAATGGATGGAAATACACAGGTAGTAATCATAATTGTGAATGGGAATGGGAAGAACAGTCCCATAAAATGGAAATAGATAGCAGGATCAAAAACCAGAATCCTAGCATATGTTGCTTACAAAAAACACAATCAAAGCAGAGAGACACACATATAGTAATGGTAAGGTGTTGGAGCAGAATCTATCATGCTTCACCTGAAGTAAAAAAAAAAAAAGGCAGGGGTAGCAACCCTTATCTTAGACAAAGTAAAAGCAAAAAACAACCTAATCAAAGGAGATAAGAAAGGAAGCCATGTCTTGCTAAAAAAAAAGGTACCATAGACAATGAAGCAATCAAATTAGAGGAGCAAGGACTAGTCTACCTTTCAGATTTATGGGGAAGGTAAGAATTCATGATCAAATAAGAGACAGAAAGCATTACAAAATATAGAATAGATAATTTTGATTATATTAAAAAAGAAAATGTTTGTACAAGCAAAACCAATGTAACCAAGATTAGAAGGAATGCAGAAAGCTGGGAAATAATCTTTACAGGAAGTTATCTCTGATAGAGTCCTCATTTCTCAAATATATAGAGAATTGAGTCCAATTTATGAGAATACAAGCCATTCAATTGAGAAATGGTCAAAGGATATAACCAGGCAGTTTTCAGATGAAGAAATTAAAAATTTCTGTAGGCATATGAAGAAGTGCTCTAAATCACTTTTGATTAGAGAAATACAGATAAAACACCTCTGAGATACCACCTCATACCTACCAGATTGACTAATATGACAGAAAAGAAAAATTATATAGTTTATAAGAAAGATGCTGGAAAAGATGCAGGAAAATTGGGACATAATGCATTGTTAGTGGAGTTGTAAACCAATTCAACCATTCTGGAGAGAAATTTGGAACTACCCAAAGGGCAACCAAGCTGTGCACACCCTTTGATCCAACTACTACATCTGTATCCCAAAGAAATCATTTGAAATGGAAAAGGACCTGCATTTACAAAATTATTTTGAGCAGTCCTTTTCATGGTGGCAAAATATTGGAAATTGAGGGGAATGACTGAACAGTAATGTAATACTATTGTGCAATAAGAAATGATGAACAGGCAAATTTCAGAAAAACTTGGAAATACATGTATGAACTGATGCAAAGTGAAATGAGCAGAACCAGGGAAACACTACACAGTATCAGTAACATTGTGTGAAGACCAACTATGAATTGCTCTTCTCAGCAAGACATGTACAAAGTACTCTTGAAGAAAAATGCTATTCACATCCAGATAAAGAAATGATAGACTCTGAATGCAGATTGAATATATTTTTTACTTACTTTATTCTTCCTTATTTTTTCTTCTTTTGATCTGTTTCTTCTTTCACAACGTTGGTGGATATGAAAATGTTTTACCTGGTTACACATGTATAAACTATATCAAACTGCCTACCGTTTTCAGAAGAAGGAAAGGGAAAGAAGGAGAGAATAAAATTTAGAATGCAAAATCTTGTAAAAATGAATGCTAAAAATTTTATTGATGTGTAATTGGGGGAAAATAAACTTCAAAAAATACAGCTCATTAGTAAAAATCATCATATTTTTGAGTTTCCAGTTCAGAATTGAAGTCTGGTCCCTAGAACAAGTTAAGTCCCCCTGAACTATTAAAACATTGTATTTTCCATATGAAGCTCTGAATTTCCATTTCATATTGATTGCATTTTTAAGTATATAATAAATTCTCCGTTTATTTTCAAAACTTTCCTGTTTATGCTGTCTTTTTCCTCTTCCTCTTCTCCTTCTTCTTCTTCTTATTAAGTGCTGGCTGTGGAGTCAGGAGGACCTGAGTTCAAATCTGACATCAGACTCTTATTAGCTGTGTGACCCTGGACAAGTCACTTAATCTCAATTGCCTTGTCCTAAATAAATAAATGAAACAAAATATCCCTGTTCTCCAGTTTTCTCTTCCCTATTTTTGCATATCAAACTATCCATTTTGTGATTTGAAACAAGTTGCCTTACCTCTGAACTTCAATTTCCTAATCTATAAAATGATGAAATTAAATTAAATGCACTTTATAGTCCTTTCCAGTTTTAACATTTTGTTATGACTCTCCCCCGTCAATTTCAAAATTGCCATTAAGATTAACATCTATTCTGGAAAACTTCTGCATTCTAGGCTTTCTTGACAAACACTCTGGTAGGCCTCTTCACCCAACCTAGTTTTTCCCCACTTCAGTTCTTACGTGAATCTTTGTGCACTTGCAGTTTGCTGAGCACATGTAAAATGTTTTTATTGTGTTTACATGTATTTGCATTTGTAACATTTCATCTCTTTAGACAGTAATCGCAGATTCCATTCAAGCAAGAACTATGTTTCTATTTCCTTTCTTTAGTCTACTATTTGGAACTATGTTTTATACATTGTGGCAGTGACAGGAATTATGAACTTTTAAGAAATAGTTTCTTTTAAATGTTGTCTAGTACTCATAAATTTATTAAGACAAAAGAAATGTACCATATACTATAAGTACAGATAATACATAGCTTAGTCCGCACACATTTATTAAGCACTTACTATGTGCTAGGCAATATAGGAAACACTAGGAATGCAAAGAAAGGAGAGAGTGGAAAGCACATTGTCCTCAATAGGCTCAAATTTCAATGGGAGAGAGAACATGAAAAAGTGTACATGTAAGATACATACAATGTAAATGGAAGGTAATTTTAAAAGGCAAACACAAGCATGGGGTGGAGAAGATGGGAGAGCCTGGAAGAGGTCTCCTGGGGGAAGTCACAGAAGCCAGGACACAGAAGTAGAGAAGAAGAACATTCCAGGCTTTGGGCACAGTCAGTTAAAAGAAGTGAGGAGGTGAGGAGACATATCTGTGCATGAGGAAGAGCAAGACGGCTGGTGTCACTGGATTATAATGAGGATATATATATATATATATATATATATATATATATATATATATATATATATATATATAATGAGGGCACCCAAAAAGCATATGGCTTGCATGATACCACAAAAAAGCCACAGAGCTTATGGGGAAAATGGGGTTAGAGGCATAATGCTCAAAAATTTTCAAAGGTGGGGGGAGAAGAGAGAAGGAGGGAGGGGGGGAGAGAGAGAGGGAGAGGGAAAAGGAGCCTAATTTAAAATGATACATGTTAAATGGTTAAGGAATATATAAATACAATAATAAATAGGAGCCTGATCCAGAGCCTCAGGCTACTGATGGTCCAGCATCAGGGGCTGAACTGAATGCTGCAGGAGGGCAAGGGAACAGGGTTGGGAGTAGTCCAGTTCTACCTGGCTCTGTCTAGAGCTCCTATTCCACCAGAAGGCAGCAATCAGGGCACTTTACTTTGATAAAGACCTGAGGTTCACTTGTGGAAGTGACTGTGGAAGGAAAGGTTACAGCTTAAGAAATAATTCCCAGTTACTGTGACAGAGTTTTCTGAATTCTCAGAGGTTTCTCTTCTTGCAAAAGCAAACTCAGAATTTGCATTATGTTCAAAATGTTCCCTAATCTTTCAGTCACATTGGAATAAATTCATGTTTTCAAAGCAAACATTATAGCAGAACTGACTTTATAGAGGGGAGTAGTGAAATAAGACTGGAATGTTAGGAAGGAGCTAAGTTATAAAGGAAGGGCTTAAAATTCCAAACAGAGCATTTATTGAGTGGGGAGATGGGGGAATGACAGGAGCAGACCTATGCTTTCAGAAAACTACTTCAGCAGCTGAGTGGAGGTAAAGTTTGCGTGGGGAAAGACTGGAGAAAAGGAAACCAACCAACAGGCTATCATGACACTCTAATTATGAGATGATGAGGGCACCAGGATGGCAGCAGTGTCAAAAGAAGAGATCTCTTGTGAGAGCTACTGTGTATAACTGTGGCCAACACTAAGGAGGGGTGAAGGGGGGGGGGAAGCTACATAGGGACTAGGTGGCAAAGTGAATAGAGCACAGACCCTGGAGTCAGGAGGACCTGTGTTCAAATCCGACCTCAGTCACTTAATACTTAGTAGCCATGTGACCTTGGGCAAGTCACTTAGCCCCAATTACCCTGCCTTCCCCCTCCAAAAAAAAGAGTTACATGATAACTTTATTATATATTTAAAAGGAATAGTAAATTATATACAATAGATTTGCAGTTTCATGAGCAATTATCTTTTTTTCTATTCTGTTATGGAAATACTTTTTATTTAAGATCAGAATAAAAAATATAATTTTGAAAAAAATGAAGAGATTAGGGGAGAAAAGGAGAGGGAGAATAATAGGAATAGGTCTCAACTTTCTTCAGGAAGCCTATCCTAACCCCTTTTAATTCTGATGCTTTCCCTCTTTTAACTGTTTTCTAGTCATCCTATTTATTTATTATATGTAGTTATCCTGTATTTTCCATATTATGCAATTTTTGCAGATATGTTCAAACTAATTATATTGCTTTACACTGTATAATAAATTACATTACAAAAAGAATGATTATGTGTCCCAAATTATTTAGATAGTATAGTTTTCTATGGGATTACAGCCAATCTTGTTAGCAAATGCCAAGGAAAGAAAATTATTCAAGGGAGAAAAGTTAGTATGAATGGGAAATGATGAATTTTTGCTCAAAAGACCAGATTTTTAACCCTTGGAGATTCTTAAATAATATCAGCAATAATTCAATGTTATACACATAACGTCAGCTATATATCTTGAGTTGAGGTTTTTGTTTTTTAGTTGATTAGTTGTGTCTAACTCTTCTTAGCCCCATTTGGGATTTTCTTGGCAAAGATACTGGAGTGGTTTCCCATTTCCTTCTCCAGCTCATTTTATAGATGAGAAAGTTGAGTTAAGACAGTAGAGGACAAATGATGGAGCAAACTTAATGTTACATTTTTTAAAAAAGTTTAATCCACTAAACTGTAAGACTAAGCTTGATTCCGATTTCTAGAAAATAATTACAATGCATCAGCAACAGTTGGTAAAGAACAAGCAATATCAAATTAAACTAATTTCTTTTTTGAATAGGATTATTATTAGACAGATCAAGAAAATGCTGTAAGCAGCTCATTACTTAACAGTTAATTAAGCAATCAATAAACATTTATCAATCATCTATGATGTGCCAAATACCGTGCTAGTTGCTAGGGATGCAAAATACAAAAATGAGTCTAGAACTTTGACTCCTGACCTTTGTTCTCAGGTGAGTTTTCACCTAATCTTGACTAGTACAACGCCACCTTATCACTTCCTGAACAGATTCAAGGCCTCAGCCTGAAAAGGACAAGGTCCCCCCACTGCATCCTGGGCCATCGCCAGTCATCCTGATTTATATCTTGCCACTAGACCCAGATGGCTCTGGAGGAGAGAGTGAGGCTGGTGCCTTTGTGCAGCCCTCCCTCAAATCTAATTCTCTTGCATGTCATGGCATCACCCCCCTGATCTCATAGTCTTCTTCGAGATTAAAGGACAAACAACAACAACAACAAAACATGCCATTCTGTGCTACACATACCCCTTTGCCAACTCTAGTTTCACAATCTGTGTCATTTTACCCAATAGAATATAACCTTCTTTTGCACAGGGATCACCTCATTTGTTTGTATTTTAACCCCAGTTCCTGGACCATAGAAAACACTCAAAAATTGTGGGGGGTGTAGAAGGGTTGTTGTTGTTGTTAATTCATTCATATAACAAGTTCGCAGATAAGTAAATACTAGATGTATACAAAATTAAGTGATTTGGGGGAAGTGGGGGAATGGCACTACCTTCTCCAGAAATCAGGAAATAGCCTCAAAGGAGATCACACTTGACCTGAGGCTTAAAAGAGGCCATTGGTTGCAAAAGACAAAGGTGAGAATGTAAAATATTCCAGGAATTGGAAGATGACTCCTCTTCTACAAATATACATAGCTAGTAAATGGAGTGACATGCAGAGAACAGAAAGAAGATGAATTTGGCTAAACTGTAGAGTTTAGCCACCATAAGGGAAGATAATATGTAATAACACTGGAAAATATGAATGGAACTAGGTTATGAAGGGTTTTAAATATTAAACCAAAGAGTATGTATTTCATCCAGAAAAGAGCAGAGAGTCACTGAAGGTTCTTGATCAAGGGAGTAATATGGTCAAATCTGTTCTTTAAGAATGCTACTTTAGTAGCTATGGAAACAGTGGAGTTGGCAGGGGAAATCATTAAGGCAATGGGACAAATTAGGAAGTTATCACATTAGTCTAGGCAACATGTGATAAGGGACTGAAGTACGGTAGTTGTAATATGAAGGGGATGGATGTGAGAGTATTGAGAAAAAAAATTGGCAAGACTTAACAACTGATTGGACATGAGTACTTGCAAGCATGGGTGACAAAGAAAACAAAGCTGTCCTCTACAAAATTAGGGAATACTCAGAAGGAAGGATGGGTTGTGGGGGAAAGATAGTAAATTCTATTTTGAAGAGGTTGAATTAAAGATGTCTATGGGACTTCCATTTGGAAACAACTGGTGATAGAACCCTGAACCTCAGGAGAGAGATGACAGTTGGATATATAGATTTGAGAGCCTTTTTGCAAAGAGTAGTTGAACTTATGTCAGCTGAGACCACCAAGAAAGAAAGCATAGAAAAAAGAGGAAAGGGACCAAGACAGAGTGCCAGTGTACACCTGTACATGGGGGAGGAGGGGAGTGGGCAAAGGGATGTATATGATGATCCTATAAAGCAAATATGTTAAGTGAAGACAGGGAGGTTTCACAAAAGAATCAGAGGATAATACACATGTAGATATTTTTATTGTATCACCTTTTAGCTCACACAAGAGGAGGCTCTAGGCCTAAAACAAAGCATTTCAGGATAGGAGCATGGGGGAACAGGAGCAACAAGCACAAAGGGATTTTAGGTGAAAGGATATATCAAGGTATCACATATCAGAACCTTGACTGTGCCAAACCTCAAAATAAAGCAGGAAAGTGAATAGGCAATCGATGATCCTCCCCTGAGAAGTTGAGTTTGAACTCGGAACACCCAGGTTCTAACAGCCTTTCCAATTTTTTTCATGCTTGATATTTTGGAAACCTAGGTCTTCTCTCTTTTACAACCAGTCAACGGATGCTCCATAAGGGCTATGGCTTTTATGGTACATTGGAAAGAGCATCGATTCTTGAGTTAGAGACCTAGATTTAAATAATACTTCCCATTCTTACTGACTTTAGGCAAGTCATTTAACTTTACTGGGCCTCAGTTTCCTTATCTGCAAAATGAGAAGATTGGACTCTGAAGTCTCTCCCTTTATCTCTAGATTTATCATCTGTGATCTATGAATTTATGAAAAACACTCTTGGTTCCCTCCTCCCTTCAGACATCACAGCCTGGGCCCAATTCCCATTTATGTCTTAATAATCAGGTGACTGTCCCCAGTAATTCAATTCAAATAGCTAATACAAACATTTAAGTAAGAATAAGATTTTCAATGTATTAACAGGAATCAAGAAATTGAGGAGGGGGCCTCATTGCTTTGTAACATTCTGTCACCAAGGGAAGATAGAAAGCACTCATTAAGGGCTCACTATAACCAAATAACTTAAGGCTGTTTCACATATTAAAAATGTATTTTAACAAGATATATTGTGATCTTTCATATTGTCCTTATGAAAATGTTGACAACAAATTGATTGGCTTATAGTGTAGTTTGATAAATTTGGAACTGATTAAACAGCTAGTCTTAAAAGAGTGTTGGCTTTTACCCTTATGTCACCCTTATGTAAAGAAGTATTTAACAGAATTCCACTAGACTTTGTGGAATATTTTATCCATGATTTGAATTAAGGCATACTCATCAAATATGTGACATGAAACTGGGAGGGGTAACTCTTATGTTGCATGATAGAATAAGGGTCCAAATATATCTTAAATATAGATAAATGAAGATGGTGGAGTAGAGCTCTTCCCTATAAATTTTTCATAAAGATCTATAAAATGTACCAGACTGAGTCCTAATTGGGAAATCCATGAAAAAAAATCATAGTAATTTTTTTAGTCCAGGTCAGGCAACTGGGACCTCAACTGTAAACTAGAAAAAGAAGAGGTCCCAGATCTATACAGAAAAGCCTACGTGGATACTATGCAGAAGACAAACAGGTGTCAGTTCTGTTGCTTACTACCCAGTGCTGGGTCACTGATCCATTACAGACTAGTGAGCTGACCTATGCCCTGGGGTATTAGTCCAGATCAAAGAGTATTTGGGAACTCCAAACTGTGTACTAACTGAAGAGTAAGTCTAGAAGCAAGGAAAAGCTACAAGGTTATCACCAGGGAACTGAGCAGTCTCAGATCCAGCCCCAGCCCAGTCTGAAGTCTGGAGTGGGATAAACATGGGCAGTAAGCCTAGACCAAAGAAGAGTCTACAATTCTGTCACTCTGAAGCTAGAGTTTTCCAGATGACTGAGAGTGGCTGGAGTCAGTAGGATTCTACTGGAGCTTTAACTAAGGGCAAGCTCATAGTTATGTTGTTCAAACCCATACTCAAGCTTGGAACTTGCATAATTCAGACCAGGAAGGAAGTTAAGAGTTCAGACTTCACCTTGGATCAATATACTTTGGGTTCACTAAGTACCCAAGATCTTAGAATAACACGATATTTAATACCAAAAGAAAGCAGTAATAAGAGTCAAAAGAACACAAGATGGGGCCAATTATGGCCTAGTCATTCCTTCCAGAAGTTCACAGAGTGGCCCTAACATAAAGTCCAAAGTGAGGAAGTAAGACTAGAAGAATGAGCTAACAGGAAAAGATTATTATGGTGACAGGGATGCTCAAGATATAAGTCAAAACCAAGAAGAAAAGAATGATTCAAAAATATTTGCAAGCAAATCCTCAAAGAAAACTATGGCATGGGCAGAAGTTCAGCCAGACTTTTTTTGAAGAGAGGAAGCCAGAAGTTTTAAAAAGAACTAAAATGTTATTTTCTAAATAGAATGAGAGTACTACAGAAAACAACTGGAGAAGAAATTAGAGTGCTAGAGGGGAAAAAATTATAAGAAATGAAGGGAGAACTGGAAAGAGGATTATCATAAGAGGTACAAACCTTATCCAATCAACAATCCTTGAAAAGTAGAATAGACTAGAAGTTAATGACTCTGTGAGATAATAAGAAATATTAAAATCAAAAGACTGAATAAATATAAGGTATCTAATATATATATATAAAATAATTTGTCCACTTCAGTATATCTCAGAAAGAGGAGTTGAACTCAGATCATCCTAACTCTAAGGCTAGCCCTTCATTCACTACACTGGAGGTGTCAAAGATGCTGCCTTAAGGTCCAATGGGCCCACAACAGAACCAGATTAAAATGCAGTTGGAAAATATTTAACAAAATAAACAAAATAAAATACATTAAAACATATATAACATTTTTTTAAAACGTCAATGTGATCTGCAAGATCCTTATGTACAGATTTCTAATTGAGTTTGACACTATTGCACTGTTTCTTGCATTTGATATTTTAAAATTATCAATTGTTATATAAAGTCCACACTCCTAAAGGAAATTTGAGATAATCATAAAAATTTACTCAACCACATAAATTCCAGGCAAGAAGCTATGAAAAGAACAGAACATAGTTTCATCAATGCCCTTATTTACAGGAAGAAAGCAAACTAATTTCCTTTTCACCTCAGTCATCTTTTTCATTATTAAAATTGAGACTATTTCAATAAAGTATCTCTCTACCCTGCAAGCAGCCAAAGAAACATCCTCTGAAGAAGCCAAAAGCCCTGACTTTCTAATTAAAATAAAATACCAGCTTTCAATCAGTTGAGGGACCAAAAGGCCATCTAGAGAATTACCATGAATCCCATCTCACAGTACACTATTTAAAATGATGAATAGAGCAAGCTGAATATTTTGCTGGTACTAAATTGAATTCGCTGCCTGGGTGAAAGAGGTTTTATTTACTTGATGCCTTGATGCACCAATATAAATTGTCTGGCACTCACAGCCGTCCAAATCCCAACAAAACCAGGTAAAGCAGACTGCAGCAGTATTTTCAAATAAGAACATTCCTCAGAGAAAGAGAAACCAGATATACAAATTGGCTTTTCCCTAAGAATCCACATCTTGAACAACCATTGTCCAGTCCTTATTCCTGTGTGGGTATCTGATGTTTCAGTCTACATCTCCCTTCACTGAGTTCCACATCTACACCCCCCTTCTCTCCACAATTGCCTTCACCTTGGAATCTCTTTGGCAACACTTATTAACTCAGTCTCTGCATGTTTGCTTTGGGGCTCAAGCCCAGCACTCTCCCCTTCTCAAACTCTCCTTTGAGACACAAAATAGTAAAATGACCCCCTAAGAAAGCCCTTTTCTCTAGGAGCACTGCCTTCCTTCTCTTTGTCCCTAAACCTGTCTTCCACCCAACCCAGAAAGATCCAGATGTGCTCATGTCATACTGAGATCATGCTAGGGCAACATCGTATTGAGGTACTCTTAAAGAACATGTGCGTATATTTAGGGATATGCTGGAAAATATTTAAAATTATCAGTGGGGGAGGGATGTACACATGACATAATTTTAAATTTAATCTGTATTACTAACATTTTATCCATCACTTTCTCAAGTCTAGATAATCATCAAACCAGTAAGTCAAGTTCTGATTTGTAGCATTTGTTGATTTCCAAGGTATAGTACTCATAAAGAAAATTTAACTGCTTCTTTTGAGCCATTAAGATCTGGCTCTAGAATTATCCAAATGTTTTGCTCTTACAAAACAATACAGAGGGAGGAGCTTTCTGGGGTGCCATTTGTACATTTCCATAGACTTGTTGTCAAGCCTACTTCTCTGTTTCCATCTGGAATGCAACATTAACAAGATACTCTCCTTGGTATACAGTAAAGTATCTTCCTTGCTCTATACTTCATTCTTTCAGAGCTCCTCGGTTGTAATAGAAAAGTCAACATAGTACACCAGTCAATTACTGGTGTGTGTTCCACGTTCAAACATATTGTGTATAAGACATGGTACAGTAATCTAATCCAATATAGGAGGCAAGGCTCAGGGGTAAAACACAGTGAGGAAGTCAGAGAGTATGTTTCTCAGAGCATCCTTCTACCAGTTACTTACTATGAAATGCCTTTGTGCTTCCTAAACATCCCCTCAAAATAGGCTTGTCTTAGACCTTAGGGAATATGGCCATAATAGCAATTGTGTTTTCTAGGATCGCTGTAGAAAGAGGAATTAATTAGGAGTCAGTCCTCTGCTAAACATAACCTAGTTATGTTACTTTGAGCAAGTCACTTCACTTCTCTGGGCCTCAGTTTAACCACCTGTTAAATGAGGAGTTGGATTGGACAGTCTCTAAGGTTTCCAACTTTAGCATTTTAAGATTGCATCTCTGACCTCAGAGGCTTAAGGGCATACTAGTCTCCTTTCTATAATACAAAAAATTGTGGCTTAGGGGGAGGGGGAAGGGAGGGCATGGAGAGACAAGGAATAGGGAGGAAAAAAAGTAAGTAGGGGCAAAAAGGAAGAATTAAGCTTGTTATCAATGTTAGCTATAACCATGTTTAGCTATTGACATGCCAGTTCTGGGAGCTTGCCTGGGAGGAAGGCATGAATTTCCACTTTGGGTTCCAATGTACCATGTAAAAACCTTTTGAAATGGAAATGAACCTAATGAAAAGGCATTCCTTCATAAACAACCAACTCTTTCCTACAGTGTCACTTTAAAAGTCAATTTCCTGGGAGTCCCTAGGGAAGAAAGTTGACCTTTCCCTCCATTTAATAGGTAAAATTGTGGCCTACAAGGGATCCTTTTGATTTAAATGTCATTTACTTTCAGCAAATGATGGCATGGGTGCAGACAGTAATATAAGCTCTAGTACTTTTCTTTCTGGTGACAAGACAGTGCAGACCAAGAATTGTCAGAGCTGAAGGAAATTTTACATGCATTTGAGGATAATTAGAGTAGTGAACTTGAATAAAGATCATAGTAATCATTAGATTCAGAAGAATTCCAAATGAAGAGAAAGCTCTTGATCTGAAAGACCTTCCTAACCTTCAATGTCTAATTGTTAGACAAAGGCTACTGCCATTGATTCTATTAAAAATGGAGACAGCTTACAAAATAAGCCCCATAATTGCAAATATGACAGATAAGCATTGAAAAGTCCATTCTATATATGAAATTGCTATAGTCAGTACAAGTATTTTATAGCCAGTACAAGTTTATCACTTTTTTTTGCTTTCACAAGCAGGAGAAAGACAAAGGGAAGAATAGACAAGGGAGAGGTAATTTAATTACTAACCTTTGGAGGCATCTAGGGGAAAGATGGAGAGAGCACTGGGCCAAGAGTCAGGAAACTCTGAGTTTAAATCCAACCTCAGACACTTACTAGCTGTGAGACCCTGAGTAAGTCTCTTAACCCCTGTTTACCTCAATTTCCTCATCTGTAAAATAGGGATAATTATAGTATCTCTCTCCCAGGATTTTTGTGAGGATCAAATGAGGTAATATTTATAAAAGGCTCTTATCAGAGCATTTGGCACTTAGTGGGTACTATATAAATGTTAGATTTTTTTGTTATTAGTTATTATCAATAAAAATGCAGCTAAGTTAAGGTTAAAGGCCCCCTTGCCTCCATATCAAAATATCTGGTCAATAACAAATCAGTCAAGATGGCAGGGACTGAACTGAGCTCTCCCAAATTCCCCTCCAAACAACTTTAAATAATGATTCAAATAATATCCCACAGATAGTAAGGGGGTTGGGCAACTGGTCAAAAGGAGATTGCAGGAGACCGTTTGCTAAAACTAGGGGCGAGACACTTTTGTATATCCATATATAGTTCTATCCAAAGAACAACAAAGAGGCCAGTGTCACTATATAGTTACAGATATACAAAAGTCCTGAGACTATGGGTTGATTTTTTTTAAGCTGCAAACACGAGGATGGAGTCAAGATGGTGGAGAAATGAAAGAGACTCAATTGAGCTGCCCCAGATTTCCCTCCAAACTTTAAATAATCCTTCAAAACAAATTCTGCAGTGGCAGAATTAATGAAAGGATAGGATGAGACAATTTTCCAGTCCAAGACAACCTAGAAGTCCAGCAGAAAACATCTGTCTCACTGGTGGGAGAGTGGAACACAGACCAGCTCAGGACCCTCCCTGGCAAGCCAGCAGCAGGCATCGGAAGGGAGGGGCAGGGGACTGAACTGGCAGCTGTGGCTTCTGGAGCTCTCAGCCCACAGATGGTAAGGGGTTTGGACAACTTGTCAGAAGGAGATTATAGGAGTTCCATTGATGAAACTGGGGGCAGGATGCTGTTGCCTCACCTATACAAAGTTCTAAGTCAAAGTCCACAAATGAGAGGGAGCACTAGTACACTTTCAGTCACAGGAGAACAGGGACCCTGGTCATAGTTCCAGGGTGGGAAGGAGTACTCATGGTCACTCATAGACCAGAGAACAGGCCAGGAGAGAAATAAATATAGCTCACCTTAGATTATTCCACTTTGGAAGAACTGACAACTTACAGAACCCCAGAACTAGATCTGAAAATAGCAATTCAAAAATCTTAAATTTGGGAGACTGCCCCCTCTACCCCAGGAGCAGAGCCCAACTGTAATTTGAAGTTAAAAGTCAAGAAATAGACTGGAAAATGAGCAAACAAACAAAAATAACCTGACCATAGAAAGATACTATGGAGACAGGGAAGAGCAAAACACAAACTCAAAAGACAACAAAGTCAAAATTGCTACATCCAAAGCCTCAAAGAAAAATGTGAATTGCTCTCAGGCCCAAAAAGGATTTTGAAAATCAAAAAATCAGATAAGAGATGTAGAGAAAAATTGGAGGAATTAGAGTAATGTAAAAAAATCATGAAAAATGAGTCAACAACTTGTTAAATGAGGCAGGAAAAAGTTTAAGAAAATAACATTAAAAAAAAAGATTAGGCCAAATTATTTTAAGGGAGGGTGACCCACTGAAGAGAAGAATGCCTTAAAAAATCAAAATTGACTAAATGGAAAAAAGATGTACAAAAATTCACTGAAGAAAAGAATTTCATAAAAAGTAGAATTGGCTAAATGGAAAAGGAAGAACAAAAGCTCATTGAAAAAAAATTATTTCTTAAAAGTTAGAATTGGGCAAGTGGAAGCTAATGATTCCATGAGATCAATAAACAATAAAATGAAATCAAAAGAATGAAAAACTAGAAGAAATGTGAAATATTTCATTGGAGAAACAAACTGGGAAATAGGTTGAGGAGAGGTAACTTAAGGATTATTAGATTACCTAAAGTCCATGATAAAAAAAAAGAGCCCAGAGAGCATGTTTCAAGAAATTATCATGGAAAGCTACTTGGATTTTCTTAGATCTAGAAAGTAAAATAGAAATTGAAAGAATCTACCAATTGCCTCCTAAAAGAGATCCCCAAATGAAAACTCCCAGAAATATTATAGCCACATTCCATAGCTCCCAGGTCAAGGAGAAAATATTGCAAACAGCCAGAAAGAAAAAATTCAAATATCATGGAGTTACAGTCAAGGTAATACAAGATTTAGCAGCTTCTACGTTAAAGGATTGGAGGGCTTAGAATGTGACATTTCAGAGGGAAAAGGACTGAGAGTTACAATAAAGAATTGCTTACCCTGAAAAACTAAGTTTAATCCTTCAGGGGAAAATGGATATTTAATAAAATACAGGACTTTCAAGCATCCCTGATGCTTGAAAATTTGACTTTCTTGAGAGGAAAGATATAGAACAGAGGGAAAATACACGTAATCAAAACTGTGAAAAAAATTACAACAATTATCTGATAAAGGCCTCATTTCTCAAATATGTAGGGAACTGAGTCAAATTTGTAGGAATACAAGTCATTCCCCAATTGATAAATGTTCAAAGGATATAACAAGTGGTTTTCAAAAGAAGAAATCAAAGCTATCTATACTCCCATGAAAAAAATGCTCTATATCACTACTGATCAGTATATTAGCAAGCACCCTAGCACACCCAGGATGGCCTGCTAGCATGGGTTCTTTGATCTGCTTTGCTAAAGGAAAAACAACTTTTAAAGGGGTCAACAATCTTTAATTACAGATAAGTAGAAAATACAAGCAGAGAAGCACAGAGATTCAACAGACAAGATTTATACTGTCTGAACAAAGTATTACAACCACCTACATCAAACCTCTGAGAAGTTGGGGTTAACAAACAGCTACTCAGAGTCCTATTCAGGGAATCAAAAGGTCCTTCTCATAAGAAAATGCCCAAAGCAAAAGGTCAGCCTCCCAGGATATTTAACAAAGACTCAGCCCCTGATTGACTCAGAGTCAGAAGGCACAAAACCTACTTGACTCAGCACAGCTGTGAATTATCAGGGTTCAAAGGAGATTAATCCCTCAGATCTTTACAATTTAGTCTAAACCTAGGAAATGGAACTCCAGGGGAAAAAATCCCACATTTCTTATACTTACAGATCGGACAAGTGTAAATTAAAACAACTTGAGGTACCACCTCTACATCTACCAGATTGGCTAATATGACACAAAAGAAAACAACACATGGTGAAGGGTTGTGGGAAAACTGAGATGATAAATCACTGTTGGAGTAGTGAATGGATCTAACCATTCTGGAGAACAATTGGGAACTATGCCCAAAAAGTTAAAAAAAAAATTGTGTAAACCCTTTTATCTGGCAATATCACAAGTAAGTGTGTATCTCAGAGAGACCAAAAATTTTAAAAAGGAAAAGAACCTATATGTACAAAAATATTTATAGAACCTCTTTTTGCAGTGGCATAGAATTGGAAATTGAGAGCTGCCCATCAATTGGGGAATATTTGAATAATTTGTGGTATATGATTGTAATGAATTATTATTGTATTATAAGAAATGATGAGCAGAACGATTTTGGAAAAACCCTGATAAGACTCACATGAACTGATACAAAGTGAAGATGGTAAAAAAAAAATCTGAGGAACAAATTGGAAAAGATTACAAAATATGGGAGTAGTCACTTTTAGAGTAACTGCCCAAAGATACACTGTAGGTGAAGTAAAAATTTATCCAACTGTTCTATAAAGGGAGTTTGAAATTTTCTATAACCTTTGACATGAGATCGAACTACTAGGCTTATGCATAAGGAGGTCAAATCAGAAATAAAGGTACCATATAGTAGATGCTCATCAATTGGAAAATGACTGGACAAATTATGGTACATGGGTTATTACTACATCCTAATAAATAAAATGCAGCATGTTATAATCTATTAAGAGTTGGCATAGGAGTCAGGAAGCTGAGGCTAAGCTCTTCTACATATTGTTCTGGGACCCAGCTCAATCACTTAGCCTTTCACTGCCCTAGGCAACTCTCTAAGAATGTGTTGATCTGCCTTGGTAGAAAAATTCCTACTAGGAACTCTCTCCACTGGTGAAATTTTATATTCTTTCAAGAAAAAAAAGAGAAATTATTTATATGAAGTGAGAAAACATGTGAATTAATAGAGTAAAATGGAAGAACCAAGAAAATAATATACACAATAACTATACTCATGTAAATAGAAATACAACAACAAAAAAGAAACCATGCTGTGTGAGCATAATGATTATATAGGGCCCTGAAAAGGAGATGAAAAAAATTCCCCTCCCTTCTTTGAAGATGTGGCTGTATATGAATTGTAACATCAAATACGCTGTCAGACTTGGTTAATCTTAATGGACTACCTGGATAAAGGGGGAGGTACATATTCAAAAATTCAGGTGATATAAAAATGAATCATATCAATACAAGTTTTAAAAAATAAATTGGTTTGATGAGAGATAAGAATATTTATCACAGCTTCTATGAATAGTTTGATAGAGAATCAATTGGGGGAGATTAAAAGGTGTACCACATAGTGTAGATACTTCACATGAGATTCAATAACATAATGGGAAGTATAACCAGTCCACCAAAGCTCCCTGACTTCATTCAATGGCATTCAGCAGCACATACATAGTAGTAAATGGGAGAGGGAATAATTCAGGGATGGGGTTTGTGCAGACTCAGGTAGCAACAGGACAAGGTGGGAAGGAATTTGAGAGTTGGGGGACAATGGAGACCTCATATAGGAAGTTCAATTTGTCAGCAAAAGAGACAAGATCAGGAAGGAAGGAAGGAAGGAAGGAAGGAAGGAAGGAAGGAAGGAAGGAAGGAAGGAAGGAAGGAAGGAAGGAAGGAAGGAAGAGGACAAGAACAGAGGTGATGGACTGAACAAAAGGAGAATGAAGAGACTAGATACCTCTGTTCAGATGAAGAGTAGGCAGAGGAGAAGTACAGAACAGAACAAATGGGGAGGATAGGAAAGTGAAGGTCAGATAGAGGAAGTTCAGTGTTCAGGATAATGCAGGTAAAACACATGGGAGATGGTAAGGTCAGATATGGCCATCCCTTGTGTGTAGCCAAGGTGGAATGAAAGTGAATGCTGTGGAAGTTGAGGAGGTTGGTGAACTGAGAGGCCAGGATATTTAAGGAAACATTAACCTGAATGATGAAATCCCCAAATTTAAGAGCAGAGGTTATAGTGGAGAGGAAGACTGGACCAAATACTGAAGTCCTTTAAAAAGGAAGGAGAATGACCTTGGCTCTGACCAAGAACAGCCGCCAGTATCAGGATAGTGTGATATGGGTAAGTGGAGTTAATCTCAAAGGAGAATAGGTTGCTAAGTAATGGCAATACAGGCTGGAAGCAGCATTGAGGAAGAAGCTTACTCCTCACCCACTGTGTCCAGAGACAAGGTCCATCAGAATGAAGCCAGGGATGCTCTTCTTCTGGAAGAGCTAAGTTTCTATGGGTTCATGAAGATATGAATGTGAGAGGAAGAGGTCTGAGATGAAGGGAAGTTTGTTAACAATAAAATAGGGTATCTAGAGGGCACATTGGAAGGGAAGGATAAGGATATGGAATATGTGGAATAATAATGATGATGATGATTAGCATTTATATAGTGTTTTAATATTTCCAAAGAACTTTTACATATGTTAATCCATTTGATCCTAGTTACTTACTTTGTAATCCCATGTATTTTATTTTATGCATTTAAAATTGTTATTTATCTGATAGCATGATGCAAACTCATGCTTTTTTATTCACTTGATGCATAGTACATTTTTTTCAGTCCTTTCAGTTTCATTTTGTGTATGTCTTTTTTTATGTGTTTACTGTAAGCAATAAAGGATTTTGTTTTCTTATTCATTTTGTCACTTTTTTTTCATTTTATTAGACTATTCACATTCACATGTAAAGTTATGAGTTAGGTTTCTATTTTCTTACATCTATTGCTAAAATGGATTGTTTTTTTAAAGTTATTGTTTTTCCTCACTTCTGCTATAAACACAGTATTATGTTCCTTCAGTTACTTTTATCTCTTTTTGTGTGGTCCTGTTCCTACTGAATCTCTTCCCCTTGCCCTTTTTCCCCTCTTCTCATTTGTTATATCTAACCTTTTAGAGTTTTATGAGTTCCTCTATGCTGATTTTATCTGGTTATTTATTTCTACTCTCTTTTTTTCTTCTCAGTCAGGTAGATTCCTCCTTTCTTCCCCTTCAGCTAGTCCTACTATAGGTTGATATGTATGTATAAATGAATGTGCATATCTATATATCTATCTATATATATATATATGTGTGTGTGTGTGTGTTCACACATATACATATATTTCATTTTTTGCACTCCTTTCATAAAGGACTTTTGCTTTCTTCATTCACTTATTCATCTTCCTAATTATCCATTTTCCTTTTGTTTATTCTAGATCCTCATTCTCTAATTCATGGCCCCTATTTTCTGCTCTTTCTCTTTTCTCTGTATTTTTCACACAAAATTCCTAAGGCATCCATTCTAGATTCTGCCCAGTAGGTTTTTTCTACCTTTGCCTTGCAGGGGTTACCCCATAGATTGCCCTTTTCTGTTGCTTCTCTCTTTCTGAACAATCAGTTATTACAGGTATCAAAGAACATCCTACCCCATGTAAGAAACCTCCTTTATATACCCACCCCAATCTATTCCCTCTTATTTATTTTTTTTGTCCCAGACAAATTAATAGTTTGTCTGGAAATTTCTTCTCTGGGTTCATACTCTCCTACTTCTCCTAGTGCCTGTCGCCTCCAAGGGTTCCAACTCCCCCACTCCAGGAGAAATAGACTTTTCAGGCATCCAAACCCCAAGACCTCATCCTTTGTAAAGTCCTCATCTCCCCCCACCTATAGGAGCCTTCATAGCTGGAAGCCCCCCCCCCACTTCCAAAATAATGTCTCCTTTTCTTTGTCTTTTCAATTTTTTCTCCCTCCTCATCTACTCCCCTATAGACTCTTCTCTTTCTGAGAACACAGAGATTGCATTCCCCTCATTTATAGTCCTTGACTTAACCCTGGCACATCACTCAATCCCCTCTATCCCCCTTCTATTCTCCTCACCTTGCATGTACCCTCCCATAGTGTTGTGTAGTCCCACAAAAGAAGCATTCACATGTAAGCACTATGGTGCCAGGTTCTGTCCACGATGCCCCCTGTCCACATCGTCACTGATGCCTCTTCCAGATTTCTGCCTCCACCCTTGTCCCCTTGGGTACTTTTAAAAAGAAATCTCTCACTGGTCTTTCTGTTGTCACTCTGTTGCTGTCTGCATTTTTTCCACCTCCTGCATTTCTGTTCTTCAGGATGGTCAAGATGCAAATGATCAATTCTGCTTTCCTTTCCAAAAATGTTTCAAACTCTTCTTTTCTTTATTATTACATTTCCATCTTTTGTCCTGTGTAATTAGGCTCAGATTTTCAGAATAAGTCACCCTGGGCTGCATCCTGAGCTCCAGTGCTCTTCAGAAGACATTATTCCATTTCCCCTTCCTCTTCCTAATTTTACGTTATTTGAATCTCCTTTCCTTTATATTTGAAGGACTTTCAACTTCTAACATGCCATTGGCAGCTAATACCAGGGCCTTGCAGAATCAGTGCTTCACTTATCCATCCATACCAAAGGGTAGAGTGGAGCAAATTAGTTTTTGTTTTTATCCACAGGGAAATGATTAAGATTGCATTATTACAATCATCTTTATTTTGTTAATAGTAATAGCTCACACATATGTAGTCTCATAGTAAACAAAGTTGCATTAATGCTATGAGGCAGATCCAACAGCCAGAACTTTAATGTTTATTGCTCAATCTGTGAACAATAATTATTTGTATGTTACAAAATATAAAATAAAGGAACTAGAGGATAGTTCTTTATCCTAATATGCTTCTGCTATTTTTTAAAGAAATACATTTTCATGAAGTAATCAAATAATTCTAAGGACTCTAAACTCAATGAGATAAGGGTGGGGGGAAAGAGATATTTTACAAGGAGAATATGTCTTGAAATATTTTTTCCTCAACTAGAAAATAGACAGTAGTGAAAATAGCTATAGTTCAAATTTGACAATTTCTTTGCATATAGTAGGTGTTCACTAAATGGAATTAAGTTCATTCCATATGAGCAAAATTCTGCATGATGTAAGGAATCACTTTAGATAAATACCTCAATCCCATTCCTCACCCATTCTACCCCTCCACACAAACACATACACTTTTATCTGGGTTGACATATTCTATGTTGGAAAGAAATAAGGCACTCTCAAGTCAAGGAAAAGGTTTACTTGCCCTAACATATCAAGACTATACAGCAGGGATACAGTGGCACTTAGCGTCTTTCTCTAAGTCAAGATGCCCTGGTTTCCACCTGGAAATTTGTCTTAATCATTAGGTTATCACAACTCAAGTGTTCTTGGGTAGTCAAGTCTGAGAGTCCTGACTAAAGGCAGCTGGGACTTTTTATACACCCAGACTAAGAAGCTAAATCAGAGAAGCTGACACCAATCAGCCTTTGTGACAGGGTCAAGGTAACTGTGTCAGAAAACTGCTGATCCCAACACATCGAGGAAGCCTTGAAACAAAAAGTACAACAGGCTATTTTCACCACCTGAGGTGATGTGGGGAATTCAGATTTTTTTAAATTTTTTTTTTCGCTTTTTGGAGGGCAATTGGGGTTAAGTAACTTGCCCAAGGTCACACGGCTAGGTTTTTTTTTGTTTGTGTGTGTGTTAAGTGTCGGAGGCCAGAATGGTCCTTCTGACTCCAGGGCCAGCACTCTACTCACTGCACCACCTAGTCACCCTGAGTTCAAATGTTTTATGCTGAGATTTTAAGATTGTAATTCTAATTTGTCCAGATGGTCACTCAGCCATCTGAAGCACCATTCTTCTTTGCTACCAGTGTGAGGAAAATTCAGGGTACAAAGCATGCGGGAAGGCAATTTACCAATACAAAGGCTAATCATTAACCTTGTATTGATTCATAAACTATAACTGTCTTTGTGTTTAGTATCTTTTGCTACTCCAGGCTGACTAACCTGGCATTACTGTTTGGATTACAATTTCAGGTTAAATTCAGGTTTAAAAAAATGCCCTTTCAAAAGTCACCTGAAATCTTGCTACACTAATAACCTTGAGTATCTTTTTCTCATGTCTCTTTTCCTCATTCTCAAACTTTTTAATTTACTGATTTCTTTCCAGACAGCTGACATCATCCTTGCTATTTAGATCTCTCTCCTACTCCCACTTCCCAGATCATTCATTTGTATAGTCATATATGCTTAGCACTTAACAGGGAGCCTGTCCCAAATTAAGCAAACTGAGAAAAGAGGGAAGAAAATTAAAATGGAAAAAGGCAGCCAATAAATAAGAAAAGAGAGAAAATGAAAAGTCAGCCCTCTCCTCATGGAGAAACTCAACTTCCAACTCAGTTCTCCAAAAAAATGTGAAACTCTCCTCATAGAATCTAGGACCTGGAGTCTAAGGTGACTTACACTCAGAAGAGAATCCAAACTACCCTGGATGAGTTGCCATTATTCCCACAGTACATGAGGCTGAGGTCTGAGGAAGTAGGGGTTGAGGTGAACAAGAAAAAAAATCCTAAAAAATTCTCTAGGTTTCTCTTTCCACATGGGTACACCAAAATTTATACAGGAATTCCTGTAATATTGGCAGTACAGGCAAATATCCTCTGAATCCCCTATACCAAAAGTTATCCAACAGATCGATGCCATTGCAAGGGCAAGCTTAATGGAATCCCAAACTCGACCAACCAAATGACTAGCATGCTCGATTTAATTTTAAAAAACAATAATAAAAGGGTAAAGTAAGACCCTGCTATGTATAGAATTCTCAAGAGGAATTAAGTACTTGGTTGTGGTTTATTGAAATCCACTCCTCAGAAATGATAGGTAACCCTGTCCCCCCACCCACCTAGTACCACAGATGCCACAGAGGTCTTCCCCTATCATCTCTTCATTGCTCTAGGGTTGCTTTTCTCTTTAACAGGGCAATAAGGTTCCCCAATTCTACCCTACCTCAGAATCCTGAGGAACATTTCCATTTTTTATTCTAATCTATGGGGTCCTCCCTAGCAAGAGAGGGTTTGGGAAGTAAAAGGGTATCTAGAGTACAAAATAAATCAAATACAGAATATGTGGTTTTATTCCCACACACAGAAAAGGGAATGTTAAGTAATAAGAAATTGTAGAATCATTACAATCAAGAAGCTAATTACTATTCTAGCCAAATTGGGACATTTACAAAGAGTTTCTTTTCAAGAACTGCTTACTAATTACTTTACATTTCACTTCCACTGAATGTTGCCTGATCAATGCTTATGTGTGATTTACTCTTCAGTGGTTTAATTTTTTGTGGGTAATTCATATTCTCTCTATTAATATGACTCTGCTATTGTTTCTGTTGTGAAGTCATTGGTAATCATACCCTGCTATTTGGGGTCCCAGGAATGTGAGAAGAAATCAGTTGCCTTAAACCATTTCTAAAAGCCCCAAACCAAAGGAACTAAGACACAAACTTGGCTTCATTCCAGATGTAGACTTGCTTAGGAATCCATGTATTTATAGTTTGTGTCCCACAGGCGGGAAGGGCAAACTCCACCAACTTACCTCTCTCCCATCCCCTGTTTCTTCTGCCACCCAAGACGCATTGATATTGTGGAGCTCAGAGAGCTATCTTTACACCTCGAGGCCAGCAGGAAAAAGAGAACTTAGAGGCAGGGATTTGTTTTTGTTTTTTAATATCTCCACAGAGTTCTACATCAAAATAGCCACTTACAAGAGTCCTTGTAGCTTACTGGAAGAAGTCAGTGCATATGTGAGCCTACTCAGAAGTGAGGACTCCTCCATCATTCATCTCCAAAGGGATAATCTCCTCTTCCTCTACACTCTGCTCCCAACCAGAGACTTATTTTCACATTCGATCATATCACAAAAATTAGCATATCTGAAAACAACATATATGTTTACATTTGTAAGATTTTTTTCTTTTCCTTTTTTTATCAAGAGCAACACAACAGTGACAAGTTCAAATGCACAAGATAATTAAGGAATAGGATTTTTATTATATGTATATATATGTATATATATATATGTATATATATATATATATATATATATATATATATCCACAACATGAAATTCTGTATTCTGCACAGAGTGAGCGTTCATGAATTTTTCACTAACCAAATGAATGAGGAACACATAAGCTAAGTACAGGGAGTCCAGACTTTTTTTCCATTCTACAAAGCTGTACATGGCTAAACTTCCAAAAAGGGGAGTATTTGCAGCTAGGCTGTGGCAGCACTACTACCTTCTTCACTCAACCCACAACTTCCTAAGAGAATATAAAAACAGCTGATCCTCTGTGGCCTCTACACAAAATAGGAAATGGATCAGAGAAGAGGGTGGCAGAGCAGATATTCAGGGCAGTGGGAAAATTTCTAGATTTGGACTTGGATTCAGATCTTGCCTTTTCTGGCTCTATGTATGTGTCACCTTGGCAAAGTAATTTATCCTTTCTGTGCCCTGGTTGTCTCATAATTAAAAAGAGGGAGTTGAATCAGATAATATTTCAAGTCACTTCTAGCTCAATGATCCTAAGAGCCCAAGTAGTTAATTACAGCAACCATTGTCTATCTAGCTCCACAAAATCCCCCAACTCAGCAGCTCCTTTTGAGGGTCTCTTTGTTGTCCTAGATTGTTGTTATTAAATAAAAGCATAAACTTTTACAAGGATGTTTTTTATTTTTGTAACACTACTAGCTGTACTTGCATCTTTCTACAGAAAAATCTAATGGCTTAAAACATTTGTAGGATCTCATTTATACCAAAAAAGGTAGGAGATCATGTATGTCCTCATCCAGGTTCCTGATCCTTCCAGCTAGTAATTATCCCTCTCTGAACCAGAACCAAAGAAACCCAGAGTTAGAAGGGACCTCAGAGGACATCTAGCCCAACTTATATTTGAAGCATGAATTCAATCTTAACAAATGCTTCTCTAGCCTTTCCTGGAAGATCTCCTGTGATGGGGATCTTCCACCCACCGATCTCTCATTGTTTTGTTTGATCCTCCTATGTGTATTATAACTTGCTTTACACTTATGAAAATACATGCTCTGTCCTCTTTATTGAACAGCAGACTCTTTGATGTCAAGGACTTGTATTGTTTTCACTTTTGTACCCTAACCCCCAGCACCTAGTTCAGTGCCTTGTGCATGCCAGATACTCAATAAATATTTACTGAAATACATTGAATTAAATTGACCAGCCTAGCATTTCCCTGCACAGCAATGAATTACTTCTGCAAAGCACAAATCAGTCTTAGCTGTTTTACCACCTTATTTATAATGCCATGGTCTCCTTGTGAATTGTTGCCTTTACCAAATACAGTGTTGGGGGGAACTGTAAGCACTATTGCTTTCCAGTAATATTTGACTGACCTGAATATCTGTATTTAGGATTTACTCTTCCCCAGAGATATAAGCTAGCATTTAAAAAAATAATAATAACTCTGCTCTTGATTTCGTGGTTCATTTTAAAAATGCTAGTCCCCTTGCCATTTAGCAGAACTTTAAAATTTCATTAAAATATTATTTATTCTTTCTCCTTTTAAGCTGTGTGTTGGCCTAGCATTAGTTATTCCATAACTTAATAGCCCAATTTTGGCCTAGAAAGTTAAACTTACGCTTATTTTTCTTCACCCTTTGGTTCTTACCTACTTCCACTCAATGGCATACATAATAAAACAAATATAAATGATTTGGGGAAGTACATTATAGATCTTTGTATTTTACTAAACTCCAGTAATTATTTTTTTATATTGCTCACCAGTCCCTTCCCTTTAGCTTCTGATTAAGTGGGGCATTCCACATCTGCAGTCCCTGCTTCTCTCCTGACACTGAGAAGCTATCTCCCCTTACTAGTGTTCTCAACCCAAGACTTTCCATTGGAGTTGATTAGAGTTGACTGAAGTCTAGTAATTTCTAATTTATGTGCATTTTTAAATTAAGAATGTCTCAACACAGATAAAATAATGATAGGTCCAGGTGGGTTGAGGGATTTCTCTAAAGGTACTCTCTACAGTGATGAAACATTTTGCATAGATACTACCATTAATGAACAGAAAGTTGTGTTTAAAATAAGATCAATACCTACAGATATCATTTAGTAATTGGCTGCTTTGTGTTTCAAAGAATTTGGCCACTTTGACCAAAGATCCTTTTGGAGAGGAGAAGCATAGGGCTATGAGGACAAATAGATTCTCTTTTACGAGGGAGGAAAGAAGTTAAAAGTTTTACACCATCTAATGCTGTATAGGGGAGGGTCTTGTCTTTCAAAGAGAACTGAAATTTGTATCTCTGGGCTTTAAAGCTAAAAGAGAGATCAATAATCAATCAATCAATCAACATTTATTAAGCATCTACTATGTGCCAGGCACCGCAATGTGTTGAATGGTAGCACATGCACCTCTTTCTTTAATGTGAATGAGGTAGCCTTTCTACTCAAGTTTCTAAATAAAGTTAAAAGCTAGAATCCCAAAGAAATGCAGAGCCATGTCTGTCTTTGATCAGCACTGACCACCAGTTCAATAACTCTCCTCTCAAAACTCTGGAAATCTATACTTACAGACTGACCATTTGTTGACTTGAAAGTAAGTCTAATATTCTATGGGCCTCTCCTATGCTGCTCTTTAGAGCTAAGATACCTTTGACCACTTAGAATTTCCAACAAATACATATTTCCTTCCTTGCCTTTGTCAGATAGATGTTCTTGAGGTTGGAGGAGTGATGAGAAGCAGGAAATTTTAAAGTTTATAAAACAAAAGGCAAAACA
Source organism: Gymnobelideus leadbeateri (assembly GCA_011680675.1). NCBI lineage: Eukaryota > Metazoa > Chordata > Mammalia > Diprotodontia > Petauridae > Gymnobelideus > Gymnobelideus leadbeateri. The sequence continues at coordinate 1,451,718 of WOXC01010782.1, read as the reverse complement.
GCTGTAAAAGATGAAATCCAAACTGACAAATTTGTCCAACGTGAAAAACAGATGTTGCTCAAATTTATTTCCTGTTTCCTCCTGACAATGATGTAACTCTTCGTGCTATGTTCAGATTTTCAACCCAGATGGCCTTGCAGAGGGAGAAACATGGCCAAGGGGCCCTTTCTCGGCCAATTCTAAAAGAAAAGGTCTGATTTGTTTTGTTATTATATTATAGATCTTTCACATGGGCTCCTGAACTTGGAAGGGATTAAAAAAGGGGAGAGGGGATCTATTGAAACATGTGCTAAGGTCTGGCCAGAGTTCAGGCAAAGAATGATTGCAGAGGAGAATCAAAATCAGATCCAGGCAAGAGGAAACATCCTTTTGTAGACCCATATAAGATAAATTAATCAAGGCTGAATCTTCAAATTGTTTCACATGACTTAACCTAGTGGTTGGTTAATAATATTCTAATAGTTAACTTGCCACTGGGTCCAAATGATAGCTGAAATGTTCCATCATTCTTTGTCCACTGATATTCTACATATAGTAGGAGCTCACCGAGCATTTATTGATTAAGAAGCAAAGAAACTAGGGAAAATAAAATTTTTCAGTTCTCCATAAACAGTGATGTCCCAGATTCAGACCTCCTACTGCCAGGTAACTTAATGACTAGACCAGCACTAAGGCCTAGACAAGAGAGGACTTTTAGTATCTCTTCTACTCATGAATGATTAGGCAACACCAATATAACTGAAATGCTTATAATAACTAAATCAACTCACAAAATTAGTGGTCTATCAATCAAATTACCAAGTGGTTACTTTAATGGATAGAGATTGAAATAGCAATAGGGGAAGGGAAAGGGAAAGGAATGAACAGGTAATTTCATTTGTTTAGGGAATTACCACTTGAAGAAAAAGTTTCTGTTATTACAATTCATCATCTTCTCTGAAATTTGTAGTCTTAGAAATTTGTCTAGAACATTTACAGGTGAAGTGACTTGCCTGGGGTCAAACAGTATGTATCAGAGGCAAGATTTAAACACAGACCTTAGCCTCAAGGCCAACTCTCTATCCATTGTACCTTACATATTCCACTTTATCAAGGGAGAGGAAAAAAAAAGATGAGGGAACAAAAGGTCTAGACTCTTAAGGGAAAACATGACAAAGTACAGGAAGGAGACATAGAATTTCTAGATCCCCATAACTCAATAATTTTCAAAACTATTTGATAATGGTTTAAAATTGAATTATTTTATGGAATAGAATTAACTAGAAAAATAAGAATCAATACTTGGGAAATTGATCCTTCATAACCAAGTTTAAGACTTTAAATTTATCTCTATTTAATTTCATTTTACTAAATTCATTCCAATTTTACACCACAAGTGCTTAATTTTGTGTTTGTTTTGAATGCCTTTAGAAGTCTAGTGAAAACTAAGGACCCCTTCTAAGAATAATGTTTTTAGGTAATTAAATAAAATTCTAAATAATAATTGGAAGTTAGTTAAAAAATAAAGACATATTTTTCTCCTATCATGGTTCCCCTAAAATCTGTCCTTGGACCAGGATTAGAACCTCTGTTCTGAACAATCAAGATCCTTTTAATCCTAACTCTGACATCCAGTATGTTCATTCTCTTTCCCAGCTTTGTGTCATCTATAAATCTGACAAGCAGATCATCTGTCTTTGTCTAAATCACTGATAAAAATGTTAAAACAGCACATTTCCCTGTGGAAATGAGTCTTTCTGCCATGTTGACATTTAGCCATTAACAACCACTCTTTGAGTCTGGCTGTATAACCAAGTTTTAATCTAATTATATTCATATTTAATTCATATCTCCCCATCTTCTCTATGAGAATCATATCAGAAATTTATCAAAAGCTTTGGTAAAATCCAGGTGACAAACATGTGTATGTGTGTATACACACATATATACAAACAGATATGTGTTTATATTAAAAACTGAACAATATATATATAAATGTAATTTCTCTTCTCTAATAGTCAACAAGTATTTGTTAAATTCTTACTCTATATCAAGCATTACACTAAGCACTGAGGATATAGAAAAGTCAAAATAGTCCTTACCCCCAAGGAGCACATACCCTAACAGGGAAGACAACATGTAAATAATTAGGTACATGGAAGATAAATGATTAGTTGGAAAGTAATCTACCTTCCTCCTGAAAGAGGAAGACTCTAGCAGCTAGGGAGGCTGGGAAAGGTCCACTTCATGAGATAGTATTTGAACTGAGTCTTAAAGATAAGTCAAGAAACAAAAGTCAGAGGGCAGTGCGTTCCAGGAATGAAGGAAAGTCAGTGCAAAAAGACAAGAAGGGTGGTAGAGTTTGAGATGCTACAAATAGAACCTTGTAGCTAGATTGTAGAATGCATGAATGGCACTAAATGTCCTTTAAATTAAATGCAGATTAAATGTAGAATGCATTGAAAGGCAAAAAGATTGTGGAGGTAGGGAACCACTAGAGCTCACTAAGTAGAGGCAGGTCATAGTCAGAACTTCATGTAAGAAAACTGATCTGGGAACTAAGAGAAAGATTGTCTGGAGAAAGGAGAAACTTGAGTCAGGGAGACCTGATAGAAGGCAATTTCAATTGTAAAGATCAGTGAAATTGTGAACTGATCCAACCATTTTGGAGACCAATCTAGAATTATGCCCAAAGAGTTGTTAAACTGCCTATACACTTTGACCCAGCAGTATCACTACTAGGTCTGTTTTCAAAGATGATTGGGGAAAAAGGAAAAGAACCTATATGCTTGAAAATATTTATAGAAGCTTTCTCTGTGGTAGTAAAGAACATTAATTGAGGAATGACTGGACAAGTTGGGGCATATGAGTATGATGGAATATTAGTGTGCTATAAGGAATTATGAACTTGACAATCTTAGAAAAATATGGATAAACTTACACAAAATAATGGAGTGAAATAAACAGAACCAATAGTACATTGTATACAGTGACAGCAATAGTTTTAAGAACAACTGAGCAAATAAGTCATTTTAACTATTATAAACATTCGAATTAAATACAAAGGACAAATGAAGAAAGACACCATCTATATCCAGAGAAAGAACTGATAAATAGATATATGGAATGATTTTCTGTGTGTATGTGAGTGTGCGTATATACACACATATTTGTATGTATGTAGAAATGGTAGCCATCTCTAGGGTGGGGGAAGGGAAACTTTTCATGATAATTTTATTATATATTTAAAAGTAATAGTAAGTGGTATATAACAGGTTTACATCTCAATCATGTATAATTATCTTTTTATTATACTGTTGTAGAAATGTGTTTTTATTACATAATTTTAAAATATTAAGTGATAAAAGCATGAACTAGGTTTGTGACTATGTGAGTAAAGAAAAGGGAACATATACAAAAGACTTTTTAACAACAAAATGACAAGTTTTGGCAACAGAACAAATATTTGGGGTGAGTGACAATGAAGAGTTGAAGACGACACCAAATTTGTAAGACTAGGTGACTATGAGGGTGGTCATGCTATCACAATAATAAAGTCACAAGGGATGGGGGGAGTGGGTGTTGGGGGCTAAATGAATTCTATTTTGGACATGTTAAGTTTAAGATGCCTCCAGGACATTCAGTTTGAGATGTACAAAAGGCAGTTTGAGATGCATGATTAGAGCTCAAGGGAAGCTAGGGCTAGCTATATCCACCAGGGAAACATCTACAAAAAGGTGATAATTTAACTTTGGGGAGCAAATGAGATCACCAAGCAAGATAACATAGAGAAAAAAAGAAAAGGACCCAGGACAAAGCTTAGGAGACACCCATCATTAGCAGGTACGATATGGTTGAAGATGTAGCAAAGGGGACTGCAGAGCTTTCAAACAAGTAGAATAATCAAAGGAAAGTCGTGCCCTGAAAATCCAGAGGAGAACATATCCAGGAGTGTCAAGTGCTACACAAAAGGATGAAGATTGAGGAAAGGGCATTAGATTTGTCAATTAAGAGATGATTGGTAGATTTAGAAAGGTGAATTTCAGAAGCCATATTGCAGATGATTTAGAAGAACACAGTGTCTGGTACATATCTGTTGCTGTTCAGCCAGCTAGTTGTGTCTGACTCTTTGTGACCCCATTGACCATAGTATGTCACTGTCCCTCAAAATTTGTCCAACTTTGTCTATACTTCAAGTGTAGACAACTTTCTAAAGAGTTTATCCACAAAGAGGAGGAAAAATACTAGGGTAATAGCTTGTGAGGATGGGAGGATCACATGTGGTAATACTGTCAAAAAATGGAAATAGAGTTAGTGAGGCATGGATTATATGGACTATTATTTTTAAATATATTTTAATGTATTTTGTTAAATATTTCCCAATTACATGTAAAAAATTTTCAACATTCATTTTTTAAGATTTTGAGTTCCAAATTCTCTTTCTCCTTCCCATGCCTACACCACTTGAGAAGGCAAGCAATATGATTTCACTTATATACATGAAGTTGCTGTCGTGTATTCTTGATGAAGCTGTTAGCTCTTTGTAGTCACTGCTTCCCTTTGACTTCCCTTTTGTTTTCTTAGATTTTTTTTAAATTTATAAACAAAGTCAAATATAAAAAGTAATATACAGAGATTCAAAATAAAATAATAACAATAATAAAAGAATGTGTTGATGAGATTTTAGGTACAAAGTTTCTCAAATCATGGTGTCTTTGGTGACACTTTTACTGATTATTTTTCAATTACTTTATTTTCTTTTATTAATCTGTACCTCTAACTATTCCCCATCACTGAGTAAACTTTTATTTTAAGTAAAAATTTAAATGCTTGCTACATATATATGCTTAGCACAGTGTCTGGTACATATCTGTTGCTGTTCAGCCAGTTAGTTGTGTCTGACTCTTTGTGACCCCATTGACCATAGTATGTCACTGTCTCTCAAAGTTTGTCCAACTTCATGTTCACTATTTCCATGATAGATCTATCCTTCTCATCCTCTGCTGTCCCCTTTTCCTTTTGCCTTCAATCTTTCACAACCTCAAGATCTTTTCCAATGAAAATAATTCTCATTATGTGGCCAAAGTATGTAGGTACTCAATAAATGTTTACTCAATTTTTACATGCATAGCCTGATAAGACAAATTCCCATATTGACCATATCTAAAAATGTTTGTATCTTTCTGCATTTTAAGTTCATCACCTCTCTGATAAGAGGTAAGTAGCATGTTTCTGCTTCATTCTTCTGAACTCATGATTTGCCCTTCCATTCATCAGAGATCTAAAGATTTTAAAATTGTTTTTTCCCTAAAATGGCATTTTCGTTGTATCAATTGCTATAGTTCTGCTCTCTTCAGCCTACATCATTCCATGGAGACCTTCAGAGTTTCCCCTGAAGTTGTCCACATCATCATTTCTTGTAATATAAGAATAGTTCATTACATTCATATACCACATGTTGTTAGCCATTCCCCAAGAGGAACAGAACTCCCTTAATTTCTCATTTTGGGTTACCATGGAAATAACTCTACAAATATTTACATATATAAAGATATTTTTTCTTCTTCATTTCATTGGAATATAGGCCTCATAGTGGCATAGCTGGGTAAAAAATAAGCATATTTTTGTAAATTTTGGCACATAGTTTCAAATTGCTTTTCATATTGGCAGGATTCAACCATCTCTTTAAGGACCCATTCTAGAATATTCCTAGTAATCAAAGTCATGTTCACTTTTCTAAAGTCTGCAGACCATTTTCTTCCATTATTTTTTGCTAAATTTGAACATTTATACCTCTCAAAATTTGCAATACCTCTACCTTTTTTCCACAATCTTTCAAATATCATTGATAGTTTGTTTTTGTTTTTGTTTTTACCAATCATATAAAACAGTGCAACTTGAACCTTAAACCCACGTTTTATGAATGCCTATGTACAATATGAAATAAACATAATCCCCAAAAACAATATGTACAATTCAATTCAATAAATGGAAAGAAATGAAAATACCAAAAATGAAAAATGTCATTATAACAATCAGAAAAGAAACAGAACATTCCACCAATTTCTCTTATTTACAGAAGTTCTGGACTATGGCTATAAAAATTTGCATATCCTGTCAAATTTACTTGATGTTTTGGTTGCTTTTGCTAAACTATATTTTCTATTTTTTTTTACAAGAGATGGTCATCAGGAGAAAGGATGAAGGCAAGGGAAATGGGAAATATTAGGAAAGATAGCAATATAATTTTTTAATTATTCCCATAACATTTATCATATCTATCTCCACTCTCACAGTCACCACTATACTTCAAGATCTTATCACCTTTCTCCTGGTCTATTGTGATAGCTTCCCAATTGGCATCCTTTTCTCCAATTTCTCTGCTCTCCAACTCAACCTCAATTCAGTTACCAAAGTGATGTTTTTAAAACACAAATATGACCATGTTACCTCCTACTTAAGAAGCATTAGTGGATTACTAAGCACTTCTAGGATAAAATCCAAAGTTGTCTGTTTTGCATTTTTAGCCTTTCCCAATCTGATTCCAGTCTGCCTTTCCATGTTCAGTGAACATTAGATTCACACAAACACACACACTTACACTCATTCTCTCTCTCTCTCTCTCTCTCTCTCTCTCTCTCTCTCTCTCTCTCTCCCTCTCACTCTCTCTCTCATCTCTGAACTTTTGGACAGGCTGTGCCATCTGCCCGGAAGCATTGACTCTTTTCTTCTGACATGTAGAATCATTTCTGTCTTCCTTTAAAGCACATTTCAAATGCTACCTCCTACCCAAACCTTATATTGATCTTTAACAGTTGCTAGTCTCCTGCTTTACCCACTCAGGAAATTACTTTTATGGGTATTTAGTATTTACTGATCTGTTTTCATGATGTCCCCCTCACTAGAACATGAAGTCTTTCCTCAGGGACTTTTTCACTCTTGTCCTTGTACCCTTAATGTCTTCCACATAGTAGGTGCTAAATAAATACTTATAGAATGAATAAATCCTTAAGTGATTTTTTTTTTTGCTTTTTGTAGGGCAATTGGGGTTAAGTAACTTGCCCAAGGTCACACAGCTAAGGTTTTTTTTGTTTGTGTGTGTTAAGTGTCTGAGGCCGGATCTGAACTCAGGTCCTTCTGACTCAAGGGCAGGTGCTCTACTCACCCGTGCCACCTACCCACCCCTAGTGATAAATATTTATGAAGGTAAATTTACCTTTGTGCATTAGGATATCTATTTTTCTTTAGAAATTAGATAGATACATACATAGATACATAGATAATTGAAGTTATGAGTTTTCTTGTCTCCTGTAAAATGTTTGGAAGATATGCTCCTACTGCTTTCCTTCTACCTACGTTGTAAATACTCTCTGCTATTCAGTTTGGTGAATATACTTCATACCTTTGGTCCTCTTCCTTTCTTTTCTGTTCAAAGCCCTTTTGGTTCATTTGCAAGCTCCCAAGAAGATTTGTTTCTTCATTCTGCCTTTCTTGTATCTGTCTCTCTGTGTCTGTCACTATCTCTCTCTGTCTCTCTTTTTGCTGTCTCTTTGTCTTTGTCTCTATCTTTTTGTCTCTCTATCTCTATTTTTCTTTGTCTTCCCAGCCCTTGGATGGTATGTCTGAGAAAACTTAGTTTAGGATATTAATGTGATCATTGGTGTAGGTAAAGAATATTATTTCTGATGAAGAGAAGAGCCTTTACTTGTACCAGCTCCTTGGGCTATTGTGAAACCTAGATTTACTCTAATATAGGGATGATTCATATGATGCTATTTGATTCTTGCTATCATATTTTCAATAAAGTGATTGTTCCTCTCTTGGATTGACAATCCTTCCTTGGTTACAAAGATAAATGTCATAAAAGGAGAACAATTTACGTACATCATGTAATAACCTATAGAACATAAATTTCCAGTGACACACAAGGTGGACAAGATCTAGTACTTTTAATTTGTGCCTGCATTGGTACTATCAATCAATCAACACATTTATTGAGCATCTACCAAATGTGTTATTGGCTTTATTTCTTTGGAGTGTCAAAAAATAAATAAGTATCCTTTATTTACTGATATCAAGACAAGAAATTCTGTAGTCTTTTTCTTGCATTGTTCAAAATTCTTATAAGTAACCCAAAATGGTAAATCAGTAACTGAGTAACAGACTTTAATCAACCTTAATTCAATTTTCCTATGAATTTCACTTTGTATATTCCATCACAATAAGTCTTTTTATAATAAAAAAATATCTCAAACTCAGTTCCTAACTAACTTTTTGAGGAGAATTTATATTCCAGACTAGCTTTGACTCACTGTGGCATGAATGTGGCCGGGACCTTGAAGGATAGCTCAGATTGGTTCTCAGAAAATCCTTCACTCAGTCCATACTCAAATCCTTTTCTACTAGGTATAACTGTTAAGAGTTTGCGTTATTTTGATATAGCTTTCAAGAAATGGGGACCAGTTCCACATCACAAGGAGACATGCTTTTAGCAGTAATTCTTATATTTGTATTGCTATAATAATAAATGCCATAATAAACATCTCAAGATAGTATAAGATGACATGGGCTCATTTCCTGAATCTGTTGATGATTACTGTAATGATATTGGGCAGGTTAATTGCACTCAAGAATAAGATCATAGGATTTAGAGATATATAAATTTAGAGTTTATCTAGTCTAATTCTTCAGTTATACATATAAGGAAACTGAGGTTCAGATATGCTAAATGTTATTTCCAATATTACTTCTTCAATGGAGATGAAATATCATTAATTTGGGTACTCTATCCAATGGTATATATCACAACCCATTTCATCTTCTTATCTTGTTTCAACTCTTCCTTTCACTTGTCCTCCCATTTACCCCAAGGAGTGTCTATCCAATTAATATGTCAATCAACCAACAAACATTTATTAAGTGCTTACATTGTACCAGGTACTGAACTAGAAACTGGGAATACAAAAGCAAAACAATTCCAACCATCAGAGAACTTACAGTCTTTATGAGCTTTGCAATAGTTATGGAGGATATGTACATAGTAAATATAAAGTGATCAGGAGATATGGAGTGTCCTCACCAAAAACTGAGGAAATCAGGAAAGGCCTCCTGAAGGAAGTGGCTCTTGAGTTAGGCTTTGAAGAGAGCTAGGGATTTCAATAGAGGAAGAAAGGAAAGAATTCTAAGCATTGGACATAGCCTCTGAAAAGTCACGGAGATGGGAGATAGAATGTTGTATATAGGAAACAGGAAGTAGACAATTTTGTCAAGAGCATAGTGTGCAAGAATATATAATTATCCTGGAAAGATGGGCTGGAGTCATATTGTGAAGGACTTTAAATGCCTACAGAGAAATGTTTGTGCTTAATTAGATGTAACTGGGAGTTAATTAATTCTGATGAACAGAGGAGGGACATTTAGACACATGTTAGCAAAATCAACCCAGTAGCTAAGTGAAGGATAGATTAAAGCAGGGGAAAGACTGGAAGCATGGAGACCAATAAAGAAGTTATTTATTACAATAGTCTGGGTAAGAGGGAAATAGAGAATGAATTAGGGTAGCTATAGAAAAAGTAATTAGAATGGGATGGATCCAAAAGAGGCTGAGGTGGTAGAATTAACAAGACATCAAATATTTCAATGTGGGGGGGTGAGGTGGCACAGTGAATAAGATCACTGGCCCCGGAGTTGGGACGATCCAGGATTGGATCTCAGAAGATGAGCACCCACACATAAATAATGACTGGCCGTGTAACCTTGAGCAAGTTACTTACCGCCAATTGCTTTAAAAAATTTTTAATATATGAGTTAATAAAAATTAAGAGTTGATGACTCCCCAGGTGCATGGCGGTGCCCTCATCAGAACTAGGAACATTAGGGTCAGCAGGGGTTTTAGGAGAGAAGGCAATAAGTTTGGTTTTAGACATGCTGAGTTTGAGATGGCTATGAGACATCAGCTAGAAATATCTAGCATGCACTTGGAGAAGTGGAACTAGAAATCAGAGAAAGATAAGGGTTGACTAGGTAAATATGGGAGTCCTCTACAAAGAGGTGATCAATTCACAAGTGGTACATGTCAAGATGATTGAAAGAGTTAAGAGAAAAAAGGAAAAGTCCCAAAAAAGAATTTCAGGGTATAGTCAAGATAAGGGAGTTTAACAAGAATGAAGATCCTACAAATGAGAGTGAAAAAATCTAGTTGGACAAATAGGAAGAACAGCAGAATGCTACAAAATCTCAGAGAAGAGAGGATGTACAGAAGGAAGGAATAGGTAATGATGTCAAATGAAGCTGAGGTCAAGAGTAAAAGGACTGAGAAAAGACCTTAGGCTTTATTAATGAAGAGATAATTGGTCATGTTGGAGAAAACACCTTCAATTGAATGAAAAAGATTGAAAAAAGATTTGCAAGGAGTTGAGAAGTGAGAGGGAAATGAAAGTAGAGACACTGGAATAGACCAGAGGTGTCACCCTGGAAAACTCTGACTAAGGAAGAAAAGGGATCAAAACCACAAATTTATATGCAACACACACCCCATCACCCTTAGAGTAATCTATAATTTTTATTTTTTGGAGAATGTGGTATCCCATTACTTATAACCACTTGATAGCACTAGTAGAATATCATTATTTTTTAAAATGCACTTTTGTTTTGGGGAGAAATTTGAGGTTGTTGAAAATTCTATTTTATTTCCAAGATCAAATCTAGTCTAATCTCTTCGGGATATTTAATTATGGGTCCCTCCACTATTGTCCATCCACAAAATCTCACCAAGATTGACGAACTGATCAAAAAATTACTATGGATCATTTATCCAATTGCTAATCATAGTGCGGACGTTGGGAAGTATTTCTTCATCATCTTTATTTTTCCTATTTGTTGGGTTGGGGTTTTTTTTGAGTGATTGTGAATCTCATTTAGGAAATCACAATAATCTGGGGCTTGATGAAATCAGCACAATGTCATCAAATAGCATTATCTATGCGATTTATTTATTTCTCTCAGATTCTGCTGGACAACCTTCATGACAATGACAAATAGTCCCAGCGAGCATAAACATCTCCCTGTTATTATGCCCCAATTGATATTAATAATCAGAAGATCATCAAAACAAGTTATGTCCATCATGTCTTTTAAGACATCTTACATACTTTAAGGCAGCTAGGAGGTGCAGTGGATAGAGTATCAGCCCTTGAGTCAGGAAGACTTGAGTTCAAATTTGGCTCTAGACACTTACCAGCTGTGTGACCCTGGGCAAATCACCCAATCCTGTTTGCCTCAGTTTCTTCATCTATAAAATGAGCTGGAGAAGGAAATGGCAAACGATTTCAGTATCTTTGCCGAGAAAACCCCAAATGGGGTCACAAAGAGTTGGACAACTGAAAAACAAGCCCAAATAATATGATTTTTAAGATGTGTGGGGAAATTCTTTGTTGAATAGAGCTGTTAAGACATTTTACTCCATTGAATCAAATGGTTTGTGTATGTGTGTTCGTGAGAGAGAGAGAGAGAGAGAGAGAGAGAGAGAGAGAGAGAGAGGAGAGACAGAGAGAAGAGACAGAGAGACAGAGACAAAGACAGAGAAACAGAGAGAGAGACGGGGCAGAGAAAGACACAGGCAGAGACAGAGAGAAACAGAGACAGGCAGAGAGAGAGAGAGAGAGAGAGAGGGAGAGAAAAAAAAAAAAAAGAGAGAGAGAGAGAGAGAGAGAGAGAGAGAGAGAGAGAGAGAGAGAGAGAGAGAGAGAGGAGAGACAGAGAGAAGAGACAGAGAGAATGAGCAGGTTCATTTTCTATTAATTCAACTCAGCTATCCAACACCATCTCAGCACCCTCAACTACCTCTCCCCTCTGACTGGAGGGTTGAAGAGTGGAGCAAAACTTCTCCCAAAGCCTTCCCTTAAGAGGGCTGAGCACATTCCAGCCAAATTCTTTACTTCCCATCAAATGCTCTGCTCAGTTTCAGCTCCTTGAAAATCACACCCCAGCTGGTAATCTCTAGTGCCTCCTCCCGCTCCCATTTTACCTTTATACCTTTCCTTCTGTGAATTGTCTTCTCCCATTAGATTGTGAGCTCCTTTAGGACATGGATTGTTTTCCTTTTTCTTATTAGTCCCAGTGTTTAGCAGAGTGCCTGGTATATGGTAGGTGCTTAATAAATGTTTGATTATAATTGTGACTATACATTTTTCAGTCAATTGTGACTGTAAAAATGTGAGTGCATGCAGGTAGTAAACAGAAGAATCTGATTCAAAATCTCAACGTTATTTCCACAGAATAATGTGAATTCAAAAGTGAGAAGAAAAGAATATAATCTTTTGATATTTGACATTAATCATTTTTTTTAATTTGGATATGTAGTTTATCTTCCAGTTTCCTGTCAAATCAAACTGGAGAACTGATGGTTAATAATTTAAGAATCTTAAAACTAGTACTGATTTAAATAAGTCTATAAATGGGGGTGACTAGATGGTGCTGTGAATAGAGCACCAGCCCTGAAGTCAGGAGGACCCGAGTTCAAATCTGACCTCAGACACTTAACACTAACTAGCATGTGACCTTGAGCAAGTCACTTAAACCTAATCGCCTTGCCTTCCCCCCCCCTCCAAAAAGCAAAAAAAAAAAAAATCAATTAAAAAATAAATGTCTATAACTCAAGAAATAGGCATGTTCATGCTTAATATTTGTGATATTACTAGAACTTGTCTTTTCAGGATAATTCACTGACTGACCCTATTTCCCATCATAAAACTTTGGTATCTTGGTTTTAAGATGTTTCCCCTAATGCTCTGAGGTGGAATCTCATAGCTATTTTTGTTTTCCATAAAGAAGATCTGAAGTTCCTTTAGATTATCAATATCTATTCCTTTGCTTTTTTATCCTCTTTTTGATATTTTTATTAAATATATCTTTGTGAAATATACGTGTGTGATATGTATATGCATACATAGATACATATGTGCATGTATATGTATATGCCCAAAATACTCTGTTACAAATATGTATTATTTATTTTTACCCAGTGGTCAAGTAGCCATTCACCTTCTTTACACTGAGTTAGTACAGCCCTGTGTGTTTATATCACCTTTTCAATACCTATTTCTTCTTCTTCTTCTTCTTCTTTCTTCTTCTTTCTTCTTCTTCTTCTTCTTCTTCTTCTTCTTCTTCTTCTTCTTCTTCTTCTTCTTCTTCTTCTTCTTCTGCTTCTTCTTTTTTGCTTTTTGGAGGGGGGAAGGTAGGGCAATTGGGGTTAAGTGACTTGCCCAAGGTCACAGGACTAGATTTTTTTGTATTAACTGTCTGAGGTCAGATTTGAACTCAGGTCCTCCTGACACCAGAGCTGGTGCTCTATTCACTGTGCCACAAAAAAAAAAAAAATCTATGGATTGTCCATTTTTTAATATTTGAAAATAACTATACTTGACAATCAAAACATTCACCTCTTGTTCTTCCTAGGTCTACTTATGTTTTAAATTCTCAAGCCAAATCTTCAATTCCCTCCTAATAACTTTTTACCTACTAGTATAACTATTTGAATTGGTTTTAAAAAAGTCACTAAATCCAGTTCTAAAGTACTAATTGCATTATTAAAATGAACTTCATTTGGGCTTCAGGAAATGTGTAGTAAATATTATACTTTATGATGAATATGAAAATTAATTCTATTATTAGGGAGATTTTATCTTTATATAGTCATTTCATTCTCTAAAGGTCTAAGACATTTCCTGGTCTATAAAAACTAAGCATTAATCATCATAATTTTTATGGTAGGTAAGGACAAAATCTTATGGAATTCAAGCCCAAATCTTACGGATTTTAGAGTTCTTTTGCTCCTTCTACTTCCAAGTGAAAACAGAAAACACAATATTTTCTAAAACACAAATTGAAAAAGGCTGAAGAAAACTTACCAGAGTCCTGAAGCAAAAAAGAAGGGTTCTTAATCAAGAAAATTTAAGAACTTTCAGAAAAAGAGTATTTCTTAGATTTTGAACATTTTGAAGGAAAATAGAATGTGACTTTTTTTCACTCTCTGATAATGTGTGCAATTCTGTAAAACAGGGGTTTCATTTAATGCAATTCACTCAATATCCTTGTAATCTTTACTCATGCATATTTTTTAAAATATCAATTAAGATTATTAAAAGTGAGATGCTACTTAATGCAACTTAAAATTAGAAATTATGCCCATTTGAAAAGTTTAATCAGCAAGCTTCTGCTCTGATTTTTCCTAAGCCATAAGCAAATTTCAAATATATTTCTATCTTCAAGATTCTTATAGATTTAATCAAGATCAATAAACTAAAAAAAAAATTCTTTAGTGAAAAAAAAAACTAAATACATGTGAAATATTTGGTTACCAAACTAAAATTCTTACTTCATTCAATCACACAATCATTTAAATTGGGATTGTTTCAAACCACATAACCATAATTATAAAATATGGAAGAGGATTTTTAAAGCAACGTTGAATACTTCTGAAATGCAATGCATCAAGTCAATATAATGTGGCATGGGGGATAATGTCATGAACATGTAGTCAAGCTATTGATTCTCATCTCATAGCCTCATAAGCCAACAATAGAATATGAAAGGAATCCAACTTTTCTCCTCTATCATCAGTAATATGTGGGAAGGGAGAAAGTAAGAATTATTCATTGTGCTACAACGGGAGAAGATTCTTCCACACTGTCCTTAAAACTCAGAGGTAGCTTGACTGTGTCCCAAGGGCTCTCAAATAATATGTAACTGCAGTAGGATATTGCCCTGCTCTATCCCATTCCCTAATTACTGACCTCTAGTATGGCATGAACAGTAAGAAAAAAAAAAAATTCAGAGCCATTAGAGAACACTAAGGTAAATGGCCTGTAGGGCTCTGTTTCTACCACCATTCATGTTCATTTTCTGTTCGATTCTTAGCAAGGCATGTTTGCTATTTCAGGCTATTTTTGCCAAAAGAGATTATATGTCTCCTTATGTATCTAACTTACAAAAAAAAAAAAAGACAGGGTTTGGAGCACTGGGTAGGCTTTACTGCATTGAATTTGTAGAGAAGATTGAATGTTTCAGATCAGACCTTCAAGCCCTGTGACCTATTTCTAAATCCTGGGCTTAAAATGTATTTGCATGCTCCTGGGAGCTCTGCTCCCCCTCCTCTCTCTTTATGTGTGCAATCAAAACCAATGTCTGTAGAGTCAGCAACATTCTTGGATGTGACATGTCTCTTACCATATGGTTCACACATGTATTTTGTGCATGCATATCTAATTTGGGGTCATGAGAAAATGTGTGCAAAACTATATTGGACACACACATTTACAGATTGATTTAAAATAATGACCTTTAAATGTTTAGCACCTGTAGTTACACAGAGTATAATAAAAATTCACAGAGATATAAATCTTCATGTTAAATGTGAGCAAAAAAGATCATTCTCAGGGGATTAAAATATATAGCTTTCCCACATACAGATTAATAAATATTATTATTTTATTAACATAATAATTGGCACTATATACCTCACTATCTGCCTTATATGTAATAGGCCACAATTAGGTGAATGTGAAAAATACTTTTATCTAAGATATCTTACTAGTAGACTTTAAATCTGGGGAGATAAGACAATTTTATTTACCTAAGTCTTTACAGAGAAATGTGTAAATAAATCACAAATCAAGATCATTTTCATTGCACTCAAGTTAAAGATAGTCCGATAAAGATAGATCTGCTACACCCATGGTTTGTTGAATCGATTCTATTGAATGGTAGAGAGTAGTCCTCTGAGGCTAAAGTAAGCAGAAAATCAAGTTATTTATGTTTAATTTTATATATTTTGCTGTTTATATTTTACATTTGTGGTGCTCACCTTCACTCAGTTTTCCATAGCCATCTTCTTGTCAACTTTGTCATCTTCTTGACTGAGGTACCCACGTCCTCACCAATCTAGCCAAGTTCTTTATCCATTACAGCACATTTCCTATTACAGACAGATAAACTGTTGTTCTTCTTTGTTTTCAAAGAGGACCAATGACATCATGGGGCATGAGTTGCACAAAGTCAAGAGCCTCACTCTCTTCCTGATTTGTTGAAGCTCAGTGACAAGACAAAAGTCAGGATGACTGCCATGGCCCAGGATGCAATGGATGCTCTAAACACTCCAGTGTCTGCTTCAGCAGCCTTCATGGCCATTGGAACAAATTGTTCTCATCTGCTCATTCACAAGATTGGGGTAGACATCCTCCTAACTCACCATGAGGCCTGTCAGTTACCCTCAACCTGGTTCAGCTCGTCTGCCAAGATGATTTACCAGGGTGTGGCCACTGTGCATGCTACAGCTTCTTGGAGCCACAGGTGAGAGGTAGGTGAAGGTGGACACCAAAGAAGGATGAGCAGCCCTGAAAAGGGTTCAGCAAGCCCTCACACCAGAGGTGCTAGTCCTTTGAGTGCATGGGGTTTTGAAACAGACAAATAATGGATGGATAGAAGGGAGGGAGGGAGGGAAGAAGGGAGGGAAGGAGGGAAGAAGGAAGAAAGGGAGAGAGAGAGAGAGATGGAAAGAGAGAAAGAAGGAAGGGAGGAAGAAAAGAAGGAAGGAAGGAAGGAAAGAAGGAAGGAAGGAAGGAAGAAAGGAAGGAAGGAAGGAAGGAAGGAGGGAAGGAAGGAAGGAAAGAAGGAAGGAAGGAAGGAAGGAAGAAGGAAGAAAAGAAAGAGAAAGAAAGAAAATTGACAGAAAGCACATACAGAGGGATGCATAGCAGCAATGGCTAATATTAATATAGTATTGTAAGGTTTGCAAAGTACTTTATAAGTATTTTATTTGCTCCTCACCATAACACTTTGAGATAGCTTCAGTTACTATCCCCATTTTAAAGATGAGGAAACTGAGGATGAGAGGTTACATGACTTGCCCAGAGTCACACAGTAAGTGTCAGAGGCAGGTTTTGACCTTGTCTTTCTGATTCCAAGTCAAGAATGAAATGCTAAGCTGACTTTATGATTTGTGTGTGTATATGTGTGTGTTATTAGGTATGTAGACATATATAGCTTACATATTTAGGTATGTATACATATATAGCTTACATATTTAATCAAAAAGCAGAGCTGTATTCCTTTTTTATTCTGAAATAAAATGTGTGTAAGTTGTATAGGGATATGAAGAGAGAAAGAGAAGAGACATATGGAAAGGCATCTTATTCCTCAGGAAAACGAGGAAGAGAAAGGCTTGAATAGATCATTGCAGTAATTGAAAGCAGGGAACCAAAGGAAGACAGCATTTAATAAATGCTTTTTATTGATACATGAGGAAAGAATGCATAATTGATTGTTCTAAAAGTTAGATACCCTCCCCAAATAATCCCAAACTGATAAATGAACTAGAACCCTTTTAATATGAAATAAAATTGCATTTAAAATCATATAACATAAGCTTCTCAAAAAAACTTTTTAAATAACTCAACATGAGGTACCTTTAAAATGCCCAGAATATAGCATGTAGTGGAGAAAGTAGAAGGTGGATAAGTCTTCCTTTCACTGACCATTTAATAATCTTCCTCAGGCACTCTAAGGACATTACAATGTACTAAGGAAATAGAACTTAAAAGTAAATCTCAACAAGCCAAAAAAAAAAAAAAACCCAGCTAGACAGATACAAATGTTTTATTCTATCATTTAAAATGGAACTCTAGAGACTCATTTTAGGTGCTACCAGTTTTTTTGTTTGCTTGTTTGTTTTTCCTCATATGGTAGTATAAACTATTTTTCTAAGGCAAGCATTCCTGTACTTTAGGGTCTTTGAAATTCCCCTAAGACAATACATAGTTGCCTAAGCAACTGAAGATTTGGAATTGTTTTATATTGAACTAACCTTCCATTTAACATGTTCCTCAGAGGTAAAGTTAAAAATATCCTGATCCTTTGAAAGATTATAATGAAAAAGTATCATTGCACATAGGACTCCCAAAATTGTCATCATCATCAGTCCTAAAGATTTTACATAAGTCTATGTCCCAAAGATTGTTCATAGAAAAGAAAAGTATTGTCTATTCAACAACTGTGACTTGAGACTGGAAACACTTAACATTCCATTCTTGCCCCCATTCTATTGAAAAATCATTAGGTTTGAATACTTTTGCAAGTGACTAATTAAGATGATGCCCTCAATGTGCCGCATATTCTTTTGCTGAAATTGGAGTCATGTCAGCTTTTCATTTTCCAACAATTTGGCAATAAGAGGTATCAAATTGTTGATCAGCAACCCTGTCATCTAGGGACATTTTGGCCCACAGAGAAAAATCACAAAGTTGCCACCAAAAAAGAAAAAGATATCTGACAGTTGTATCCATCATCCATCACTTTTTACCATCATTCCAAGCAGGGTAACAGATTTAGAAAATTGATGTCAAATAATACCTTCTCTCTCCCCACCTTGCCTAATCATTCTTTTCTTTTACTTCTCAAGGGCCCTGCAAGGTCTTTTCATGAAGAAAATTGTTCACACAAGTGGTCATTAGAGTTGATTAATGGTTACAGAACCAGTGTGGAAAATACCTCCAAGTGCTCTCTCCAGGCATGTCACACACAGATGTGTTAAGTAAAATAGATCATGACTCATCAAATGCTATTTGTTTTGACTGATTTTAAATCAGCATTAGGTCTGCCATTTACTCACTGCCTGTTTAGTAGCCATACTGGTTAGGAAAGGGATAAAGGAACTCTTTGATTTTGCAAAAAAACAAACAAATTGAAAGTACACTCTTCTCCCTCAAAACAGGGTTATTTTAGCCAATTTTTAATTTTCTCTGTACTACAATTTTTAAAGTCTTCATATACTTGAGTAAGTCAATGAATCTATGTCATCATTGAGGTGGAGACTCCCTCCAAATGGAGATCACAAACCACATGTGTGACTCTTATGTATGAACCTAGTGTCTGCCCCAGGTCCCTCCTAAATTCACTACAGGAAATCAATTTCTTTTAACAGAAGAAAGATAACATGGAGTAATCGGGCTACCCCTCACTCTTGCTATCTGACCAACCCATGTTGATCATACATTATTCCGATGATGTCCTTGATTCTACTTCTTTTAAGTGATTCCTTACTAGTAATGTGCTGTAACCTGCTCAATCAGGTCATGGACTTCCCTATTGGTTTCTAGGTAACCACTGACTTCAGTTCTTCAGAATATTCTTTGGGAGTCCTAAACATACAGCATCACTAGAAGAATGTAGGTGTTGAAAAAAATGGGCTTTTGTTTCAGGAAGAAGCTCGAGGTCATTAATTTTTTTTTGCAATTTCCTAAAGTCAAGCCAGTTTACTCCTGTTCAATTTTGGGCACAGTACATTTTCCATTTTTAGTGTCTACCCAAGGTACATACAGGCACACCAATATACACATATATAGTAGAGGCAGAAGGAAGGTGGAAGGAAATAAGCATTTGTTAAATGTTTACTATATAACAGGTACTATACTAAGTGCTAGTAATACAAAGCAAGCTTTAAAAAAAACAGTCCCTGCTCTCAAAGAGCTCCCAGTCTAATGGAGGAGATAGCATACAAATATCTATATACAAACAAGATGTATACAGGATTAATTGGAGGTAATTTCAGAGGGAAAAGACTGAGACCGAGGAAGACTGAGAATGACTTCTTGAAGAAAGTCGGACTTTAACTGAGCTTTTAAGCAAGCCAGGGATGCTAGGAGGTATACATGAAGAGGGACAGAGTTCAAGGCAAGGGGAAAAATGAGTAAAAATTGCATGGAGTCAGGAGATAAATGCCATGTGTGAAGAACAGTAAGGAGGTAGGCTGTAAATCATTTTAAAAGCTTCAGAGGATTTTATATTTGATCCTTGTGGTAATTGGAGTCACTGAAGTTTATTGAATGGGGGAGGAGTTAGATGATTATTATTCTGATTTTTAAAACAAGCTTCTTAGATAATAATGAGGAAAAGAGGATTTATTAATTATGCATGACTTCAGTGAAATTAACAGTTTTTTTTTCCTGAAAACATCTTTAAGTACACCAGCAAAGATGGCAAAGTGGGAAAGGAAGTGCAGCCCAGCTTTCTCAGTAAAGATTGAGGAAGAGCATCAGATCAATGGAAATTAAGAAATCCCAAAGAAAACTACTTTCTCCAACCCAAATCAGCATAAGAACACAGCCAGAGTATTATGGGTACTGAAGAGGGTGTCCACCAAGTAAAGTCTGAGCAGAAGTTTAGAACCTTTGAGTAGGTGGCAGGGAGTGGGGCCTAGAGCTGTGTGTTAAGACAGGGAACAAAGACCAGGCAAAGACAAACCTACAGCTTCATCTTTGTGGCTTGGGTCACTGGTAGCAAAGCCTTCTAGGGCTAAGGTCTGCAGCTGTGTTTCCTAGGGAAGGAGTCCAGACAAGGAGCCACTCTGAAGTTCTGTGACAAGCACAAAATAGTGTGATACAAGCATATGACAGTGTCACCCAGACCCCAAAAGGTGGTCAGGGACTGGCAAAGCATAGACCACAATAGCCACAAGAAGGGGTACACAGGATTGCAGGAAATAAAATAGATCATTTTAAGGCCATAAAATTAAAAGATTTTGCATAATAAACATTAATGCAGTTAAAACTAGAAGGGAAACCATTAACCGGCAAAAATATCTTTGTATCAAGTTTTACCTCAAACCTATCAGACTGGCAAAAATAACCAAAAAGGAAAAAGAAAAATGAAAATTGGCAGAGGGAGGTGCAGGAAAAGAGGGACTATTGATAGAACTATGAATTGGTCCAATAGTTCTAGATAGCAATTAGGAAACAGTCAAAAAGTCATTAAACTGTACATAAACTTAATAATATAGCCTATGCCTTAAAGTAAACAATTCAAGTTAAGTAACTGCTATGTACCCAGACACTGTGCTAAATGCTGGGAATATAAATACAAGCAAAAAGGAGCCTCACATGCCTTCAAGGAGCTCACGTTCTAACAGGGAAGACGACACTTAAAAAGGGGCTGAAAAAATGGAAGGAGGTGGTAGTCAAGGGGAAGAAGAGAAGTCTGTGGGTCAGTATGGATCCAGGAGAGGAATGACCTTGGGCAAGTCACAACTCCTCTGGACCTAAATTATTCCTCAGTAAAATGAGGGAGTTTGTCTAGACAGCCCCTAAGATCCTTTTTGCTTTAAATCTATGTTTATAATTGCTTCATGGTATGAAATGTGATTTCATTAGTATAGGGAATTTCACAGTAAAGAAGATCCTTCTACTAATGCAAGTTGATACCTTCTCTGCAGCTTCTAGTCTTAGAAAGTTGGGAGATTAAGTGATTTATACAGGATCACACAGCCCTGTTTAATCGGTTAATTTAAGACTTAAACCTAGGTTTTCTTTAACTCTGGTCTTCATTACACAAGGTACTTAAAAGAATAATCCCAAGACTTGTTTCTGAAGAGATTAAAAAAAAAAATGTAGATCCTTCATTTAATTGAAAACATAGGGGGCTGGGGGCAGGTAGGTGGCGCAGTGAGTAGAGTGCCAGTGCTGGAGTCAGGAGGACCTGAGTTTGAATCCAGCCTCAGACACTTAACACACACACACACACACACACACACACACACAAACTAGCCATGTAACCTTGGGCAAGTTACTTAACCCCAATTGTACTGCAAAAAACAAAACAAACAAACAAACAACAAAAAAAAAAAAACCATAGGGGGCTAATGATGTAAATATTATTTTTATCATCAAAAATTTTATTTGCTGGTTGATTGCTGAACTGCCTTTGTTTTCCATTCTATTTTTCTTACGGGAATCTTTCAGTGGCTTGGGGAGAGAAGAGAGATAAATTCAAAATGAATTTGACAAAATAGCAGAAGATATCATTTTATATGGCTTCATAATGAACTTTAATCTTTTTTAATAACTTAATTCATACTAATAAAGACAGCCAGGTCTATTTTAATGTTCCTGATCTATGGGATACTAGAAATATATTTCTCTTTCCAATCAATTTGAAAAGTAGCTGATTGAGAATATTTTGTAAATTAGGATGACAGTCATTCACTTTTACCTAAAAAATAATTAGAATATAGGTTGTTGTTGCTGTTGTTTTATCAAATTCTAAATCATGTTGAATTTGCCAATGTAAACCAAGATAAAGTCAACCAAACTTTTAGTGGTCAAGTGTATGTCTGTGGCAAAAAAAGGTTCTTTTTTTCTGATTTTTAACAGAATTTTTTTCTCTTTTTTATAATTTAGATACTAATCAGAATCATTAAGGATATTGATTCCTTTCAAGTTGATTAGAGATAAGAACAAAGCATTTGAAAAATGGCCTGAAAGATTTAAGAAGGACTTTTGCCTAACAATGTTCGTACTTCTAGTCTAAATGTTGCCCCCTCATAAGCAGTTCTCAGAATTAGCTTAATAAAGTTAGTTCTCCATGGAATGGACTAACAGAAGGCATCATTGAGTAGGCTTGAGGAGATAAGTAGCAAGAAATATATAACTTTCTTGTCAAAATAAGCCTCACTCAGACTCTTTAAGGCAGTCCAACTCTGCCACCAAAGTAAAATGCCACCAATTACCACTGGGCATTCACCAAAAAGAGTTACTTGATTTTAAAGCAATTGACTTTAAAAAAAGGCCATTCATTCTTTTCTGACAATATGATTACACAATAGTATGTGAAGTTATTGGTTTCCTTTTGAAATTTCTTGAGACAAAGGGAATAGATAGGGTTTACCATTGTGCTTTTGCTAATATTGAGAAACTTGTTTTATCATAAAAATAGGAATGAAAGGAAAATCTCAAAATATTAGCTGTGACAGAAGTCTAGAGTACTTATGACAGGGTTAAAAAGTCTTCTCACATCCTCTCTTCTCCCAACAATTTGATTCTCCTTTGCATTAATTATTTAGTGGTGTTCTTTGAAATTCTGATAGCCAGGAGATAGGTATAGCAATGATGCCTAAAGTACAATGACTGCCAGAGATCAGTTACTATAATATTACTATCACACAATTTGCTCCATCTCTTCTCCCTACTACCACTATAAACAGGGATAAATTGAGAGAATAAGCATGGCATGTATTTGTTTGATTTTGTTTTTTACAAAAAGATATAGAGCTTATTTTGTATAGTGCGACAACTCATACAGAGAAAGAACAAGCTGGCGTTTCTTTTTAAAAAGGCAAATAATTCAAATATTGCCTCAGATACTAGCTATGTTTGCTTGGATAAGTCAACCAATTCAAGACAGTTCCTCTCTGCTTTAGTTTCCTCGTCTGTAGAAATATGGATCATAAGAACGCCTACTTCCCATGATTGTTGTGAGGATAAGATGAGATTACACACACACACTGCTTTCAAAATGTTAAAGTACAACATGAATGTCAGCTAAAAAGAAAATAAAAGTTCAATGGAACATGGGGGAGAAAAAAAATGTTGAATCTTATAAAAATGGCAACACTTACTATTCTACCCATGTCATTAAATTGATTGAAAATAATATGAAAGTAGAAAATTTTTACAGTTTGCCTTTCAAGAACAAATCATTTTTTTCTCTGAATATCCTATAAGTATGCTTGGTCCTAAAATTCAAAGATGTTGCTGATGGAACAAGGTTGAATAAACCACTGAACATTAGGGAAAAAAATGTAAATGGGAATAAGAATATTAGTCAAAAGTCTAGTTTGTGATCAGGTAACTCTACCTACTTTGACCATATTTTCCCACTAGTCCTTATATAGTAAACATGAGTGAATGTCTGACATATAAAAAAGAATTATTGAGATGGACTAGAAGAATGAGTTTAGCATTGTAAGATACTTTGCAGGTAAGAAGAATTTAAGTATAAGACTTGGAAATCATTCCTCTTAATCTTGGCAACTCAAGGAGACCCTTCCCTATATTTTTATACTTTTTAATTTAACCCTTGATCCTTTTTTATCTCATCTTCTCCAGAACTTTTCTCATCAATCATTGCTTCTTTCCATGTGCCCCAAATCTCTAGCTCTCCATTGATTCCTTCCTATAAACATGCCTTCCCAAATCCAAAAGAACTTTCCCTTGGCCACTCTATCACATTGTAACAACAATGCAATATTCACAATGCCCACAGTGGTTATGAATATGCTAGTATAGTTGTGAATCACAAAATGTAACAGGCTCTCCACATGGAGGACAGAACCAAAGCCTTTATTGAAATACCAGAAAACCAAGTACCAGAACCAGAAAGTCAAAGTCATTACAGTAGCCATGAAGCTGGTACACATGGTTAATGTGGTGAACACCCACATTCCCAAGCCTTTACAACAGAATAGATTCTCTCAAGCAGGAATCCTCCTCTCACTCACAGTAGCTCCTCAGCCTGATTGTCGGAAACTCTCAGCAGAAGTTCCCAGGAGAAAAAGTGTCAGCAGAAGTTCTGGCTGGCTCTCAAAATAAACTCTGCCATCATAAGCTCCATTCTCAAAATCAAAATCACTTTCTCTAGCCTGGGCCTCTCCTCCTCAGCCTCCATATTGCTTGCTCCAAGAAGTTCTAACTCTCCAGCTTGTGCTTTTCCTTATATAAGATATTAGCTCCTCCCTATTTCAGCCCCTTCCTGTTACATCAGGAAGTCCATCCCACTGTTCGATTCAAAAGTTCTGGGTCTTAATACTTGACACAATCATGAGCCTGACACAAGGTGTTAAGTACCTATTTACTTGTGAATGAAAGGGCATGGAAAATCTTCAAATCCCATTAACATTACACACATCCAGCTACATCTTATCTCTCTTTTCCCCTTCAATGCCAGACTGTGAAAATGTTCTCTCTCCAATGCTCCCATATCCTCAATTCAAATTCTCTCTTTTATGACCCTTTCATTCTTCCTTCTATCCCCTCTAAAATGATATTCTTCAAAGTCATGAATAACTCTCTAATCAGCACCTCCCATGATTTTGTTCTGCCTTCATTCTTCTAGATCTCTCTGTAGCACTTAACACCCCTCCTCCTGGATTTTCTTTTCTCCCTTGATTTCAGAAATATCACACACCCCTAGCTCCCTAAATGCTACTTCTCTCTCTACTTTACTTATCCTTTTGACAAAAGTAGATGTTTTCTAATGTTCTGTCCTTGACCTATTCTCTTTTTATATTCTTTCCTATGGCAATCTTATTCCCTCTCATGGCTTCAACTTTTCACCAATAAAGAATATGTCTCAAATCTTTTTCTCTAGCCCTGAATTCTCTCCTGAGTTTCAAACTCATAAGTCTGACTGTCTTTACAAGACCTCTTCACCTGGATGTTCCACATTTCCTCAAGCTCAAATGTTCCAAATTGAACTAAGTATATTTCCCCATAAAAATACTCTATTCCTCTTTCTGAATTTACTGTTCAAAACCTCTTGTTTTATTTTCTTGGATTCTGAGTTCTTATTTAGCCATATCTCTCTCATATATATAAATCTCTCAAAACATCACTGCAAGGGTGGCTAGTATTGAATAAGAGTGCTGGCCAGTAGTCAGGAGGACCCGAGATCGGTTCTGGCCTCAGAAAATTAGTACCTACATATAAAAATAACTAGCCATGTAACCACAAGCAACTTAATTAACCCCAATTGCTTAAAAAAAAAAAAACTCACTGCAAAGGCCTCCATTTCTTTTTATTATCTTATAGGATTTCTGCCTCCACCATCTCATTTTTTCTATCCATCCTTTGCACCAATGACAGAATTATTTTCATTATAAAAATAGCTAGTTATTTCCCTACTCAAAACTCTGCAATGCATTTTTATTGCCTATCAAATAAAGAAAAGAAAATACCTGGCCTGACATTCCGCATCTTTTACCCTTGCCAGACAACCTTTTTAGCCCTATCTCTTATTGCTTCCCCTCTTGCTCCAACCAAACTGAATTAAAAACTATCCTATAGAGGCACTCTGTAGGCCCTTGCTCACACTAGCCCCTGTGCCTTAGATTTTCTTTTCTCTTCCCTTTCTGCCTTTGAATTCTTTAAAGCCAATCTCAAGTATCACATCCTCTGTGCAACTTTCATGGACCCCCTTCAGTTAGTTATGACCCTCCCCCAGAGACCACACTTAATGCAATTTTTAATCTCTCTGAAGTAATTTTCCTAGACTACAGTTAGCTGTGTATCTCTCATATTCCTCTAATACACTGTAACTATAACAAACACTATGTGTTCTCCAATAATAATACAGGAAGTGCTTAATAAATGTTTTAAGTGAATTTGATATTTAACAAATACTAATTCAATGATGAATTAGTTAAGATAGAGAGTATCAGAAAGCATTACATCAGAAAAATTAACCTTCAATTTATATTAAAAGACATTAAAACACTAAGACTTTTATGACCATAGTATTTCTCATACCCTATAGGTACTCTCTCTTTTTCCAGTCTTGAAAAGTTCCCTGGTCTCCTAATATATGTGTCAAAAAAGTAATTGCAGGGGACAGAGCCAAGATGGGCGAATAAAGGCAGGAACTTCCTTGAGCTCCAGCTCCAACCACCTCAAATACCCATAAAATACAACTCTAAACAAATTTTAGAGCTACAGAACCCACAAAGTGACAGAGAGAAACAAATCTCCCACTGAAGGCAACCTGGCAGGCCAACAGGAAGGTCTATTGCACCAGGCTGGGAGCCAAGCACAGTCCCAGACAAGTGGCACAGACCAGCCAGAGCAGACTTCAAGAGAGTGAATCACTGGCAACTGTGGCTATTTCCAGATTTCTCCCCCCATAAATGCCAAAGAGAAAGTAAAAGGTGAGTGGGGAAACCCATTGATCCAGGGTGAGAGAAGAGTGCTGTCTGGCCCCTGCCCCCAGAGCCACAGAAGTGACAGTGGCTGCAGCTGCTTCCGGCTCCAGGCCTACAGATCATAGGGGAATCAAGTCACTGTCCTGTCCAGAGGGCATTTGCAGGAATTTCTCTGCTGGCACTGAGGCAGAATATTCCTGCTTTGCCCTGCTTGGATCTGGGTTGCAATCTTGGGTGGTGGTCCTGGGCAGATTCGGGGAGAGCGTAGTTAGAAGCAAATACTTTTTTTTTTTAAAAGGGACAGTGTCAAAGTAGAAAGTAGAATAAATGGGTAGAGCCAAGATGGCAGGAAGGAAGCAGTCACTTCTCTAAGCTCCTCTGTAAATCCCATCATTAAACCTTAAAAAGTGTATCTGAACAGATCCTGGAGTGAGAGAATCCAATGGGAATGGAGTGTGGCAGAATCCAGCCCAGGAAAGTGCCCAGTAGGTCTGGACAGGGGGAGCACGGAGCACATGCTGTACAGCTCAGACTTGAGAGCAGACAAGCAGACTGCACTAGAGAGAGAAGAAGCCCCAGCCTGCAAGCTTACCAAGGATGAATTGCAGTCATGTCACTGACATCTCACCAGGGGACAGGAGGAATTATTGGAGCCAGGTAAGAGAGGGCTCGGGCCCCCAGCAGAGACAGCAGCTTCTTCTTGGACTATCAACCCCCAGTATGGAATTTTAGAAATAGCCTGCCTGTTTATCCAGGGGCTAGAATGGCAAAGTAAACTCTAGCTGCTCTGATCCCTCCTTCATAAAGTAGAAAACCCAAAGATAAGTCTCCTACCCAGATTGAAATCCTAAAATAGTGGAAATAGCCTCAGGCTTAGGAGTCATCAAGAAGGGGTGTAACTGAGGCAGCAAGGAGTCTGAAGAGAAGAGGGGGAGGGGTCTCAAGAAGCCCCACCTCATCTAACCAGCAAAAGCCTTCCCCAGCTGTAGCCCAGGGGTACAGAGGCAGAAATCTGAAGTGGCCAGACTACACCTCCTCCACAGATTACTCTGTGTGCATCAGCATACCTCCCTGAGACTCCTGCCTTAGCCTCGAACTAGACACCCAGAGGCTACAGCATTCAAAGTCAATGACCAGGTCCTTAGCTTATAGCCTGAGAAATTAGGAAATAGGACATCACAATGGGAAGGAAGGAAGCTGAGAAGGAGAAGGGGAAGGCAAGAAAATCAATCTGAGCTTATTATGTAGGTCAAGAACAACCAAATAGAGAGGACAACATGGACTCTTTACTCACACCTGAGACCACAGAAGGAAATATGAACTGATCTCAAGCCCAAATAGTATTCTTGGAGGAGCTTAAGAAAAATTTTAAAGACCAAATCAGGGAGGCAGTGACCAAATTGGAAAAAAAAAAATTTCATTGAAGAAAACAAATCCTTAAAAAGTAAAATTAGTGAAGTAATTGTAGAAAATACCTCCCTAAAAAAGGACTTTCAAAAACTAACCAAAAACTATAATTTGCTAAAAATTAGAATCAGTCAAAATGAAACTCAGAACTCTATGATGCACCAAGAGTCAATCAAACAAAACATGAAGATTGAAAAACTGGAAGAAAGTGTAAAATATCTCACTGGAAAAACAACTGACCTAGAGAATAGATCCAGGAAAGGTAACTTAAGAATTATTGATCTACCAGAAAGCCATGATGAAAAAAGCAGCCTGGACAACATCCTCCAAGAGATTGTCAAAGAAAACTGTCCTGAAATCCTAGAATCAGAGGGTAAAATAGTTATCAAAAGAATTCACCAGACTCCTCCTGAAAGAGATCCCAAATTGAAAACTCCAAGAAATAATAGTATCCAAATTCCAGAATTACAAGATTAAGGAAAAAATACTACAAGCAGCCAAAAAGAAACAGTTCAAATATCAGGGAACTACAGTCAGGATCACACAGGACCTAGTAGCTTCTACATTAAAACATCAGAGGGACTGGAGTTTGATATTTTGTAGGGTAAGAGAGCTAGGACTACAATCAAGGATTAACTACCCGGCAAAACTGAGCATAATCTTTCAGGCAAGGAGATGGTACTTTAATGAAATAAGGGACTTCCAGTCTTTCCTGATGAAAAAGCCAGAGCTCAATGGAAAATCTGGTCTCCAATTACAAGACTCAAGAAAGACATAAAAAGGTAAACAAGGAAAACACAGACTCACACATATATACATGCACACTCATGCACACATGCACATAACCTGGGATGCAACTAGAGCAAAATATTCACATCCCTATATGAGGAGCTGATAACTGTCAATATTGAAATTTATATGATTATCATGACCTTTAAAAGGGTTAAACATAGATAGAGGGTGTGGGTATGAATGAACTAACCTGAAGATAAAAAAAAAAATCCTTATTAAGGGGATCAAAGTGACTGTAATGGGATAAAAGGAAAGGATGAGATAGAAAAGGGTAAAGTATGCCAATTGAAGAGGCATAAAAACACACTATAGTAGAGGGGAAAGAAAGAGGGAGAGGAACATCATTTAAACATTATTCTCACTGGTTCTGGTTCAAAGAGGAATCAACATAATCAGTTAAGTTTAAGGTTCTAATGTCAATAGACACATAAATTCATTAAATAGAGGAAAAGGGGGGAAGGAGAGGAGCACTGTTTGAAATTTACTCTCATTGGTTTGGTGTCAAACGGGGAGTAATAAACTCTGATAATTATAAAAATGTATTGTGTCCTATAGGCAGTAGGAAGGTAAGGTGGGGGGATAAAAAGGAGGAGACTAAAGGAGGGATTAAATGGGGAAGGAAAGAGTAGTAAGGGGAGAGGGTAGGCAAAGAAGTGGGGTCACTGGGTGGGAACACTGAGGGAGGGAGCGGTCAAAATGGAAAACTTCAAGGAGGGAAAGGGAGAAGGAAGAAACAAAAACATAAGCAGGAGAGGGAATAGGATGGAGGGGAAGAGACAGATAGTCATCATTACCGTGAATGTGAATGTGATGAACTCTCCCATAAAACAGAGGCAAATAGCAGAATGGATTAAAAACCATAATCCTACAATATGCTGTCTATAAGAAACACATTTGAAACAAAGGGATACCCACAGGGTAAAGGTAAAAGACTGGAATAGAATTTATTATGCCTCCGCTAAAGTCAAAAAAGCAGGGGTAGCAATCCTTATCTCAGATAAAGCAAAAGCAAAAATAGATCTAATTAAAAGAGATGAGGAAAGAAACTATATCCTGCTAAAAGGCACCATAGAGAATAAAGCAATATCATTACTTAACATGTATGCACCAAGTGGTGTAGCATCCAAATTCCTAGAGGAGAAGTTAAAGGAATTAGAGGAAGAAATAGATAGCAAAACTATACTAGTGGGGGACCTTATTCTCCCCCTCTCTGAACTGATAAATCTAACCTCAAAATAAATAAGAAAGAAGTTAAGGAGGTGAATAGAATTTTAGAGAGACGTAGATATTATAGATCTCTGTAGAAAACTGAATGGGGATAAAAAGGAATTTACTTTCTTCTCAGCAGCACATGGTACACATTCAAAAATAGACAATGCACTAGGTCATAAAAACCTCACAATTCAGTTCAGAAAGGCAGAAATATTAAATGCATCATTCTCAGATCATGATGCAATAAAAATTATATGAAATAAAGGGCCATGGAAAGACAGACTAAAAACTAATTGGAAATTAAACAATTTAATCCTAAAGAATGAGTGGGTCAAACAAGAAATTATAGAAACTATCAGTAATTTCATTCGAGAGAATGATAAAAATGAGACAACATACCAAAATTTGTGTGATGCATTAAAGGCAGTTCTTAGGGGAAGTTTTATATCCTTGAGTGCATACATGAATAAATTAGAGAAAAGGGAGGTCAATGAATTGGATGTGCAATTGAAAAAGCTAGAAAAAAGAACAAATTGAAAATCCCCAATGTAGTACTAAATTAGAAATATTGAAAAACAAAGGAGAGATGAATAAAATTGAAATTAAGAAAACTATTGAATTAATAAATAAAACTAAGAGCTGCTTTTATTAAAAAAACAATAAAACTGATAGATCCTTAGTCAATATGATAAAAAAAAAAGAAAGAAGAAAACCAAATTATGAGTAGTAAGAAATGAAAAGGATGAATCTACCTCCAATGAAGAGGAAATCAAAAAAATGATTAGGAATTATTTTTCCCAATTGTATGCACATGAATATGACAATTTTAGTAAATGGGTGAATATTTACAAAAATAAAATTTGCCCAGACTAACTGAAGAGGAAGTAAATTACTTAAATAACCCCATCTCAGAAAAAGAAATCAAACAAGCCATCAGTGAACTCCCTAGGAAAAAATCCCCAGAGCCAGATGGGTTTACTAGTGAATTCTATCAAACATTTAAAGAACAATTGATTTCAGTACTCTACAAACTATTTGGGAAAATTAGTGAAGAAGGAGTCTTTCCAAATTCTTTCTATGACACAAATATGGTACTGATTCCTAAATCAGGAAGAGATAAAACAGAGAAAGAAAATTATAGACCAATTTCCCTCATGAATTTAGATGCAAAAATTTTAAATAAAATATTAGCTAAAAGACTACAGCAACTTATCACAATAATAATACACTTTGATCAGGTAGGATTTATTCCAGGAATGCAAGGATATTTTAATATTAGGAAAACCATTGGTATAATTGATCATTTCAACAATAAAACTAGCAGAAACCACATGATTATCTCAATAGATGAAGAAAAGGCTTTTGACAAAATACAACATCCATTCCTATTAAAACACTAGAAAATATAGGAATAAATGGAGCCTTCCTCAAAATAGTAGATAGCATCTATTTAAAACCATCAGCAAGTATTATATGCAATGGGGATAAACTAGAAGCATTTCCAATAAGATCAGGAGTGAAACAACGGTGTCCCCTATCACCCCTCTTATTCAATCTGGTACTAGAAACGTTAGCAGTAGTAATTAGAGAAGAAAAAGAAATCAAACGCATCAAATTAGGCAAAGAAGAGACCAAGCTATCACTCTTTGCAGATGAAATGATGATATACTTAGAGAATCCTAGAGAATCAAGTAAAAAACTACTTGAGACAATAAATAAATTTGGCAGAGTTGCAGGATATAAATAAACCCACATAAATCCTCAGCATTCCTGTATATCTCTAATGAAATTCAACAGCAAGAGATAGAGAGAGAAATCCCATTTAAAGTTACTGTAGACATTATAAAATATTTGGGAATCTATCTGCCAAAACAAACCCAGGACCTATATGATCACAACTACAAAATACATCTCACACAAATAAAGTCAGATCTAACAAATTGGAAAAATATCAATTGCTCATGGCTGGGTCGAGCTAATATAATAAAAATGACAATTTTACTCAAACTAAATTATATATTTAGTGCCATACCAATCAATTTACCAAAAATATACTTTATAGAGTTAGACAAAATACTAACAAAATTTATTTGGAAAAACAAACAGTCTAGAATTTCAAGGGAATTAATGAAAAGAAATGCTAGGGAAGGTGGACTAGCTATACCAGATTTTAATCTGTATTATAAAGCAACAGTCATCAAAACTGCTTGGCACTGGCTCAGGAGTAGAGTAGTAGATCAATGGAATAGATTGGGCACACCAGAACCAGCAGATAACAAGTATAGTAATCTATTGTTTGATAAACCCAAGGACCCCAATTTTTGGGATAAGAATGCACTATTTGACAAACACTGCTGGGAAAACTGGAATATAGTATGGCAGAAACTGGGCATAGACCATTATCTAACACCATATACCAAAATCAAGTCTAAATGGCTGCATGATCTAGGTATAAAGGATGATACTGTAAGCAATCTGGGAAAGCAAGGAATAGTTTACCTGTCAGATTTGTGGAGAGGAAAGGACTTTAGGACCAAACAAGAATTAGAGAGCATTGTAAAATGCAAAATCAATAATTTTGATTACATTAAATTGAAAAGCTTCTTACAAACAAAGCCAATGTAACCAAGATCAAGAGGAAGGTGGGAAATTGGGAAAGAATTTTTACAACCTATGTCTCTGATAAAGAACTCATTTCTAAAATATACAGAGAATTGAGTCAAATATATAAGAATACAAGTCATTCCCCCAATTGATAAATGGTCAAAGGATATGAACAGGCACTTTACAGAAAAAGAAATTAAAGATATCTATAAGCATATGAAGAAATGCTCTAAATCACGATTGATTAGAGAAATGCAAATCAAAACAACTCTGAGGTACCACATCTCTCCAGTCAGATTGGCTAAGATGACAAAACAGGAAAATGACAAATGCTGGAGAGGATGTGGGCAAATTGGAACACTAATGCATTGCTGGTGGAGTTGTGAACTGATCCAACCATTCTGGAGAGCAATCTGGACTTATGCCCAAAGGGCTATAAATGATTTCATACCCTTTGACCCAGCAATACCACTTCTAGGGTTGTATCCCAAAGAGATCATAGAAGAGGGAGGAAAACCCATATGTACAAAAATATTTATAGCAGCTCTTTTCGTGGTTGCAAAGAATTGGACAATAAAGGGGTGCCCATCAATTTGGGAATGGCTGAACAAGTTGTGGTATATGCATGTAATGGAATACTATTGTGCTATAAGAAATGAGGAGGAGACGGTTTTCATATTTACCTGGAGAGGCTTATACAAACTGATGCTGAGTGAGAAGAGTAGAACCAGGAGAAATTGGTATACAATCACAGACACAACATATGTATGATGACCAACTATGACAGACTGGACTCTTCTCAAATATGCAGTGATATAAGTCAATCCCAAAAGACTCATCAAGGAAAGAGATGCCTACATCCAAAGAAATAACTAGAAAGAACTGAGTTTGAATCCTGATGGAAGAAAACTACTTGATCTTTTTCTTTTCATTTTTTGGTTTTATTTCTTCTTTACCATTTTTCATTCCATCTAGTACAATGCACCTTTGTAACCTGACTAATGTCTAATGTGAAAGTATTTGCAGATCCTATACTGGACTATATGCCATTGTCGGGGATGGAGGGAGGGAGGGAAGGGAAATTTGAAACTCAAGGAACTATGGAATTGAATCCAAATTGAAACTAAGAATAAACAAACAAATTAATTTTAAAAAATAGAATAAATGGGGTGGGATAGGATGTAGGGAAATAGAGTTAGTATTTCACAATTTAACTACTATGGAAATGTTTTGCATAACTACACATGTACAACATATATTGAATTGCTTATTTTCCCAGTGGGGGTGATTGAGGAGGGAAGAAAGGAAAGAATCTGGAAATCAGTTTTAAAAATAAATGTTAAAAGATGTTTTTTTATGGGGGTGGTTAGGTGGCGCAGTGAATAGAGCACTGGCCCTGGAGTCAGGAGGACCTGAGTTCAAACCTGGCCTCACACACTTAACACAAAAACTAGTCGTGTGACCTTGGGCAAGTCACTTAACCCCAATTTCCTTCCAAAAAGCAAAAAAAAAAATATTGTTTACATGCAACCAGGAAATAAGATATACAGGTAATGGGCTATAGAAATACATTATGCCCTGCAAGAAATTAAAAGACAGGCGGGGGTGTGGTGGTGGTATGCAGCTTAAATTTAAATTTAAATTTTAATTTTAAATTTAAATTTAAATATGTGTGTGTGTGTGTGTGTGTGTGTGTGTGTGAAAAGTAACTCCACAAAGAGGCAAACTAATCAAGTTTTGAATCACCAATCATGGAGAGAGTATTCTGAAAAGCTGCCAAATCTGAGGATTAATAGGATCAGCCAAATTACTAGTAGAATGAAAAATAGAATGGACAGAGAAGTTAGGAAAAGAAACAAAATGCATTAAAGTGGAGGAACATTCTAAAGGCTTTAAAAATGTGTGTTCTTGTGCCTGGGAATTTATTTTCTTTTTGTAAGTGGATTTTAAAACAAATTATCCTGACTTTTGTCAAATACACCTGCCCTTTTGTAGCTGAGTTTTGTTTAAAAGGAACTTAAAGCAGAAATAAATTTTCTTAAAATTTGAGGTTTTCATCATTATTTGACAATAACTGCTGGGAAAATTGGAAAATAGAATGGCAGAAACTAGGTATAGACCAACATCTTATACTATATGCCAAGATAAGGTCAAAATCGATATATGACTTACACATAAAGGGTGAAACAATTAGCAAATTAAAAGAGCATACAACCGCTTATCTGTCAGATTTATGGATAAGGGAAGAATTTAAAATAAAAGAAGCTATAGAGAGCATTACAAAATGTAAAATAGATAATTTTGATCATATGAAACTAAAAAGGTTTTGCACAAACAAAACCAGTGCAACCAACATTATAAGGAAAACAGAAAACGGGTGTGGGGGGAGGAGATTTTGCAAGAAGTATCTCTGATGAAGGCCTCATTTCTCAAATATATAGAGAACTGAGTCAAATTTATAAAAATACAAGCCATTCCCCAATTCATAAATGGTCAAAGGATACGAACAGGCAGTTTTCAAACAAAGAAATAAAAGCTATCTATAGTCATACAAATCACTATGGACTAGAGAAATGCAAATTAAAACAACTCTGAGGTACCACCTCATACCTATCAGAGAGGTTAATATGACAATAAAGTAAAAGGTCAAATGTCAGAGGGGATGTGGGAAAACTGGGACACTAATGCACTGTTGGTGGAGCTGTGAACTGATCTAACCATTCTGGAGAACAATTTGGAACTATGCCCAAAAATATATGTATACTCTTTGCAATAGCAATACCACTGCCAGGTCTATATCCCAAAGACATCTAAACAAAGGAAAAAGAACCTATTTGTTTGAAAATATTTATAGCAGCTCTTTTTGTGGTGGCAAGAATTGGAAATCAAAGGGATGCCCATCAGTTGCGGAATGACTAAACAAGCTGTGGTATGTGATTATAATGGAATATTATTGTGCTATAAGAGATGACAAACAGGATGATTTCAGAAAACCTGGAAAGAATTATATGAACTGATGCCAGTAAAGTGAACAGAACCAGGACAACATTGTACACAGTAATAGCAACATTGTTCAATGAAGAGTTGTTAATGACTTAGCTATTCTCAGCAATACAATGATCCAAAACAATCCCAAAGGACTAATGATTAAGCATACTATTCACCTCCACAGAACGAACTGATATTAACTGAATATAAACTGAAGCACATTATTTTTCACTCTTTCTTTTTTTTCTTTTTTATTTGAGTCTTCTTGTACAAAATGACTAATGTGAAGATGTTTTACAGAAAAAAAAAAAGAATTGAGGTTTTCTACCCTCCTTATTGGTGCTTCTGATTTGAGTGTGTTCATAATGCATTTATATGTGGGTATGCTTGCAATGATCTAAGGAATTCTTCCTGAGGTTTCCCCCCCGTCTTCTCTCCCCACATCATTCTGTCAATAGTGGAACACATTGCCATGTAAATGAGCATTTTCTTTTCCTTTTGGAAAAGAGCCAAAGAAAACAAAGATAAGTGTGTATCTAATAAGTGAAATGTTACCATTCATATATGATTATTTTAGCAGCTAAGGGAAAACATTTAAAACACACTAAGTAATAAGTAATCCATGTTTTTCTTCAAAAGTCTCATCCCCAGAGAGTAATTTAGGCAACAATTCATCATTACTTCCTTTCTTCCCTTACATGAAGATGACACAGAGCAAGCTTACTATGCTCTTGAGAACTGTAAGCCAGCCCAAGGACACCCTGTGATCACTTCTAAGTTTTGAAGTAAAATTTCCCACTAATCATTAGCAGTGGATTAGCAGCAGTCCTCCAGCATCCCTAAGCCTGCACCATCAAAATGGTATTGGTCCTCTAGCTGTACCTGAGAGGTCAATTTTGGTTTCCATACCCTTCCTCCCAACCACAGTCTAATTGGCCCACTGAGGAAACCTTGATCTATTTTTTTATTATTATTGTTATTATTCCCTGTCGATGTTGAGGTTATAAATCTACCAGGAAATGGAACTGCACAGAGGATGTGTTAAAGCAGGAACCTTTCCCTTAATGCCTGCCTCCTTTTATTGCTGCTTCTCTTTTCTGCAGCATTGACATAAATGGCATTCTGACAAGGACAAGCTCAATTAAACAGATAACAGCAGAATTATGTGAGAACAATAGGAGCTGGCTCCATTCTAATGCTGAAGTTTGCATTGATTATGTCCTGTGATTCATCAGATAGGATAAAGACACACTTCTCCTGCATTTAAAATTGCTGGCCACTAGCTGTTAGGGGGATTAGGGAACGGGTTCAAAATTATTTTCTCCAGACTCATTTGAATAAAAAATGCTGACACCTCACTAAGTCCCATGTCTTGAGAGAAGTGAAAATGACATGAATGAGGAAAGACAAGCAGAATCATCAAAACATTGAGGAGTAAGCCCAGCAAGATCCCTGCAGCTCAGACAGCAAGTTGATCTTAACACTTTGTGCATGGCAAGGCAAATCTCATTTTAATATTTATTAAATTCAAGTCCCAGAATTTCTAGTCTGCATATTTCTTGAGTTATTTTAAGTTGGATGGGACCAAAGATATTCTGAATACCTTTAGAGAGAAAATGCTTCATTAAAAGTAGCCCAGCACATAGCAGGCTTTTGTTGAATGAATGAATGAATGTTTTATACTACAAATGAACTGAAATTTTAATTCTTCAGAGTGTTGCATTTCATTAATCATATCCATACAGCATCATCAAAACAATATGGTCTTAAAAGATGACAATCTTTGAGAAAATTTGTGAAATATTCCTTGTTTGGTGAATCTATATAATTTGTATTTGGGGGAACTTGTTATTTTCACCTGTTTACTTGGGGCTATATAAGATCATGCCACATTAACAGGATGGACAAAAGCCTTATACGTTTCCCCAAATTTCATACACCTCACTCTCCTCCTATTCAATTCTCAGCCCAGCTAATCATCTATCTAGTGTGTGTCCAAGATGTAGATACTGAGGCTATAAACTCATTTGAGTATATGGATCTAATTAGGAGGCACCATAATGGTTGAGGGCTTTGAGCAATCACCCCAATATAATATGTAAGCAGTAGGGGAAACACCCCTTATATCTGGACTCTGTAAAGTATCCTCCATGACAATGGCAAAAACCATTGGTGAGCATATGTCTCCTTGTTTTATGACTCACTTGATATTACTAATCACAGGATCAACTTCTAGGACAAGTGATCAACAATGTGATAGACTAGACACTTTCTCCAGTCCACACTAAAACTCAAAAAATAAAGAGGAATTATGAACCAGCAGTAGAATAATTTAGTTGAATCCACAGGGCAACAAAGCCAGAAGCCCAACAAGGTAAAAAGTCTTATGTATTAACGCTAGAGAACATTAGTCTTTAATGAGTTTACTCATCCCCTCTCCTACTAGCCTTCATGCTCCAACAGAGATGCACAATCCAATCCATGGGCTAGTACCTGGGACACACACACACACACACACACACACACAAACACACACAGTGATTCCTCTCTTGCTGCCAAGATTTTGCTAGCACCCCACCCACCACTCTGTTTGTCTTTCACCCATGATCTGAATCAAAAGATTCAATCAGAATCTTCCCAGGCAAAGAAGCAAAGGGAAAGAGTCAAGGAAGGAAGTAGAGCAGGGATTTGGGGAAAGCTCTGCAATAGGCTAGAAAGAAAAGGGACTGAAATACAAATAGAACCAGTCCCAGAAGATATTTGGGAAAGGGACCAGTGAAAAGTATATTTCATCAAATGGGAGAAGGTTCAAGCAGCTTTGGAGACCAGGCCTTAAAATGTGGACACTATCAATTGCCTCCCACTCTCCTCTCCCTTTTATACTCATTTCTACCCACTCTTGATGGTTTCTTTGAGATTAGTGAATTTCTACACCAAAGCCTTCTTTGTATATTGATGATGAGTGACGGAGAGGAGAGTCTGTGTGGGATTGTATGTATGTATGTCCAACTCTTCTTTATCAGGCTCAGATAAGAGTGATGTTCATGTGATCTGCACTCCCCTACCCCTTCCTCCATGTTTATATACTCTTCTTCTCATCTTCCTCAATTATTTTGGATGCATTTCTTTATCTTTTTTAAAGCAAATCACCTCACTTATATTTCATATATGCTTACATGTGAACAAGTTTTTTTGTTAATTTTTCATTTTATTCTGAACCTAAGAAACACAAGCTTTTCCTTAACATAGAATGGGGAGAAAAAAAGATGATTGCACATGAAAGTGAAAATCTATTGTGTATAACTTGCTATTCCTTTTAAAGATATAATAAAGTTATTATATAACTTTTCCCCTTTTTTCTTTCCTTCCCCTTTTCCACCCTAAAGATGGCTAGCATTAGACACAGATATGTATATGTGTGTGTGTGTGTATATATACATATATATATATATATACAGACGTATATACATATATACACATATGTGAAATCATTCTATATATACTTCTATTTCTCAGGTCTTTCTCTGGATGCAGATTGTATCTTCTTTCATAGGTCCTTTGCAGTTAATTTGGATATTTATAATAATAAAATTGACATACTTGCTCAAAGTTGTTCTTGAGACAACATTGCTGTTATTGTATACAACATTCTCTTAGTTCTGCTCATTTCATTTTTCATTATTTTGTGCAAGTCTATCCATGTTTTTCTAATATCATCAAGGTCATCAGTTTTTTGTAGCACAGCAGTATTCTATCATAATCATATACCACAACTTGTTCAAGTACCTCGATTATAAGAAATAGTAAGACTCTCTCACTTATTCCTTCTTTTTCTCCTTTTCTTTCCTCTCTTAGCATCAAAATGTAAGAAAAACATTCACAGATCCAGTATTTGTTTTACTTATGTCCTATTGATTTTGAGGACAATTGGATTATGAAAGGACATCTGTCTCTTCTCCATTAATTAGAATATAAGCACTTCATATTTTTTCAACTAAAACAAGAAACTTGAACTACTCTTTGCATTTGTAATCTATTGCTTAGATTATTAATCATTGGTAGTAAATTATAATTCTTATAAATATTAATTTCCAAAAGTTTGTGCACAACTTGCTAATTCTTTTAAATATATAATAACATTATTATATAACTGTAATTGCTGAAGTGTGAAACTAGTACCTCTGAGGGAGGAGATGCTTTCTGGAGGAAAACACCTATAATCCAGAAGAGTCCAATTCCATTTCATTGCCTTTCAAATAGTTTATCTATAGTCTCAATAAGCTAGACACCTGGTTGTTCCTCCTACACACACACCCAACTCTTCTTCTTTGTATCATATCCACCATACCTGAAATGGATTCTCCTCTCATGTCTTCCTATTTGAAATTCTTCTCCTTCTTCAAGGCCTAGCTCAGGTGCTACATACTTTCTGAATCATTCTCTCATGCCACTCTCCATATCCCTCACTCACATCCTACCCAACTAGAAGAGATCCCTTCTTTATTTGGACCATTTTGTTGGATCTTGCCTTAATTATATTTTTAATTTCTAAATTCTATTTAATTTCTCACCCTGCTACTGAATGATCAGTTCCTCCCAGAACCTCCATTTTAAGGAAAATGCTCAGGTCAGCCAGATTAATTTCTTCATTTCTTTTTGGTTTCTATTCCTGACTTTCTGGACTTCTTTTTCCACCATGCTCCATTCAGGTACCACCTTCGCTCCCCCTTCCCTCTTTTCTCCTCTCTACTTTTCAGTTTCACTTTTTACTACTTAAATATTGTATTTTTCCTAATTGCATGTAAAATCTTTTAATATTATTTTTTTTATTTTGCTTTCCAAATTCTCTCCCTCCCTGCACTCCCTCCCTTTAGAACCCAAGCAATTTGATAGAGATAATACATGGGCATCCATGCAAAACATATTTCCATCTTAGTCATATAGTAAAAGAAAACACAGACCAAAAATATTTTAAGGTTTTTAAAAGTATGCTTTTATATGCATTCAGACTCCATCAGTTCTTTCTTTGCAAGTGGATAGCATTTTTCATCATGAGTCCTTCAGAATTGTGTTAGATCATTATATTGCTAAGCTAGCTAAGTCACTCTCTCCTCCAGAATCATCAAAGTCCAGTGGTAAAACCAAGTCCAAGATAACTGGCAATGGCCCAGGATGCAGTGGATGACCTTGGTCTTTCTAAATGAAGGTCTTTCCCCAATCTCAATTTTTCTGAGGCAATGCCCATTCAATGACTAATGGGTCAGGTAAGAATTGAGACAAAAGATAACCTAATTTACCATCATAAAATTATTGGTCTGGGATTATATCATGTTCTGATCACCCTGACCATCCCACCGTCCTTCTAGTCAGTATAATAAATTTACAAGTAGCCAGTATAAGGTAGCAGTAGCAGGAAGTAAGATTGCAAAGGGGAAGCTCGAAGTCATGTACAAATCATCCCAAAGATCAAATGAGAATAATTTATTAATCGTATCATATATTAACCAAAAGTCACAGTTAGGTAATATGTGCTGAGTCAGAGGAAGGCATCTAGAATTTGCTGTCAGGAATTTTTGGTCCTATGATCATAAATCTAAGACAAGTTCCAGAACACCAAATGGTGCTGATAACTTTGAGATGCAGTGGATATGTCAACTTTAAAGTTTTATTGACCAATTAGTGATTTGGATATATTATTGAACTAACTCCAAGGTAGTAGTAGACATAAAAGTTAGTCTGTTCCAACACAAACCCTATAAAAATGAGACTTTAAGCTCCCACCCCCCCCCACTCAGCCTTCTTCCATTTCCATTGGGTCCATGTTGCCAAGTGTTCCCAACTCTAATGCATAGCAACATGAGAGAAACTTTCTGCCTCTCTGCTTCGCCATCCTCTTCCCCACTATCTGCCATCCTTCACCATCACCACCCCTATCCTCATGCTGCCTGCCACTTAACCCCCTGTCTACACTTGCATCTGTACTCTCTGTACTAAATATTTACCTCATATACTCTGTGCCTTATGTAAGTGTGATGGCTGCCTATTTCTACTGCCATTGTGGTCTTTCCCAGTAAGTACCCAAAGAACTAGATATGCCTGGGCCATTTCATAATTTCACAAATTAACTATCAATTCACAGAAGATAGCATTTGAACTGAACTTTAATTGATGGGCACAATGTAGAGATGGGGATAGGTTTGAGGAAAGTCAAAAGACCCTAAAGTTAAAAATCTTGGAATAATGATTAGCCTGATTTGTCTAAAGTATGAAGTATATAAGGAGGTATAGTATGAGTAAAGTAAGAAGATAAATTGGAGCCCAACTATGAAGGGTGTAGAATTTCAGATTAATGAGTTTGATATTTATCAGTAAGCAAGGCTTCAATTAAGGAGTTATTTCAATAGACCATAAGAGAAGGAATAAGAGACAACTTGAATAACAGCAGTGAGAAGAGTAAAGAAAGGATAGATATGAGAGATGTTTCAGAGATAGAATTGAAAGGATGTAGTATGGTGATCATATTTATGGGACATGAGAGAAGATTCTGAGGTGAGCATCGATGATTGGAAGAATGTCAGAGGTAGGAAAATCAGGATTGGACACAGATTTATGGAAAATGACGCACTCCGAGCTGGAGGTGTTTGGGCATGTCTAGTATCCAGTATGCAGTAGGAGCCTAAAACTCAGGAGAGGCATCAGGAATAAAGACTTCAAAGATGGCTGTGGATAAAAGTGGTTGTTGAAGCCGCTAACTAGCATAAGTGTAGTCTCTTGTACAAAAGTTATAGAGAAATGAGAGGAGAACAGTAACTTAGCCTTGGAATATATCAAAGACTCAAGAGAAAGAGCCAACAGCAGAGACAGAAAGGGAGCAGTTCAGGATGCATGATGAGAATTGAAAGCAGAGTATCATGGGAAATGAAAAAGTAGGAAGCATCAATTCAACTCAACAAACATTTATTAAGCTCTCCAGTGTGC
This sequence comes from Gymnobelideus leadbeateri, assembly GCA_011680675.1. NCBI lineage: Eukaryota > Metazoa > Chordata > Mammalia > Diprotodontia > Petauridae > Gymnobelideus > Gymnobelideus leadbeateri. Next base: position 1,409,018 of record WOXC01010782.1, on the reverse strand, counting down.
ACACTGTTCTAAGCTCCTCAGCTACTCAAGTGAGTGATCAAATATTCAATCAAGTGAGTGGTAAAAATCACCTCTGCCAAAATCTTTTTTGCCATCTTCCATTTTGCTGCAGCCTACTTCTGTTTTCATTTATGGCAACAATAACAAAGTTATTTGTAGCATTTAATCTAGCCAGCAGTATACCTAATCATTAGTCATTCAGAAAGGATCTCACTTTCTGAGAGCATATACAGACACACACAAAGGGAAATGCAGCAAGACACAGAGGCAGACAAAGAGGGAAACAAAGAGCAAACATATAAATCATTTCTATGTGCCAGTCACTTTGGTAAGCCCTGGGGAAACAAATGCAACCCTTCCTCCAGGAGCTCATGTTCTAATGGGGGAAGACAACATACAAAGAGAGCGGGAAAGGGAGAGGTGGGAGGATGAGGCATGATGTGGGGGATCTTCTGGAAGTGATGTGAAGATCTGGTTCTGGGCAAGATAAGGACAAAGCTCAGCTATCAGAGCCCATAGCCTCAGGGGGAGATTCCAACATTCCATTGGGATTTAGGGATGATGGCTGGAGTAGAGGCGCCATGGTGTTGAGATGGTGAGGAATTCATTTAAAGGGCCAAGAGTCAAGTTTTATAAGTTGTCATTGAACACTAGTTCCATCCCTTAGCACTTCTTGCCTGGACTATTACAATAGCTTCTCAATTTGTCTCCCTGACTCAACTTTCTTTGCATCCTAATCCATCCTCCACAAGGTTAAAGTGCTTTTCCTAAATTATAGGTCTTTATGAAACTCTTTAGAAACTCTTATTACTTTAAGAATCAAATATATATGCATATGTTTATGTATGTGCACATATGCATGTGTGTATATATGTATGTGGCATGTATATGTACATGTATATATGTGAACTATGTGTGCGTTTGTGTGTTTCTCTGGAATTTAAAACCCTTTACAATCTGCCCCCTTTCCTATTTTTCCAGGGTTCTTTCACATTTCTTCCTTTCAAGCCCTCTCTAGTGCAGCTTTCCTGGCTAACTTGCTGTTCCTCACATAAAGTGTTCTGACCCCCATTTCTGTGCCTTTTTACTGACTGTCCCTTACATATTTAATAGTCTCACCTCACCTCTGTCTTTCCCTGGTTTCCTTCAAGATTCAACTCACATGAAATCTCCTGCCAAAGCCTTTCCTAATCTCCACTCCACCCCGAGATCCTAGTGCTGTCTCTTCTATGGTTACTTTGTATCTTGTATATATACATTTATCCACATCTGTAAACATGGAGTTGTGTATCTATACAAACATAAATGTCTATGTAAAATGTGCAATATGTATGTGAATATATATACATATATATATGAGTATCTCTGCCATTAGAATGTAAGCTCCTTAAAAGCAGAAACTATTTTCAATTTTTTTATCCCTAATTTCTTAGCAGACTATGTAGCATCACAACCAGCACTTAAGTTCTTATTGTTTGACTGATGAATCAGTATAAAAAAAGTGTAATTCTTAGCACGGGAGATACAAAGACAAAAATAAAAACACTTTCTGCTCTCAGTTTACATTCTACTTTAGGGAAACAACATGTACACAGATAAATAAAAAAGATATTCAAAGTAAATATATAGTACTTTCAAGGAGATCACTAATAGCTGGGAGGATGAGGCATGAAATTTGAATTGAACCTTCAGTGAAGCTAGGGATTACAAGAGGTTGAGACAATAAAGTGTAGCATTCCAAACATGGGGTACAAACCATATTCAAAGGAAGATTGAATGTCATTTATAGGCAGCAGAAAGGAAGATCTAAAAAGGAAGATCAATAGTGTCAAATGCTGCAACAAGGTCAAAGAAAATGGGAGCTGAAGGGAAAAAATGGTTGTGGCCACTAGGAGATCTTCAGGAAGGAGTTCTGTATCAAACTATTCTCTAAAGGTATTCAACTGCATTACAAGTAGAAAGAATAGTAGGTTTAGCGTTAGCTACCTTGATTCCAATCCCTATTCTGCCACTAACTATATGTCCCTTAGGAAAGTCATTTTTTATCTCTTTGAGCCTTAGCTTTCTCCTCTACAAAAAGGGAAGATTGAATTAGATGATTTCTAAGCTCCCTTCTAACAGGAATATCCTAGGATTCTGAGTTTTCCCAATGTAGCAGCAAGCACCCCAATATCCCCAGGGTGACTGCCAATATAGGTTCTTAGATCTGCTTTTCAAAAGGAAAGCAACTCAAAATCAGTTAACAAGCTTAATTTAATCAAACAAACACACATTACCTAGTTCAGGGGAAAAAGGTCAGCACCCCGAACTTCAGAGTTACAGAACTTACAGATCAAACAGACAGGCTTCCAAACTGTCCAACCATTATGTCAATACCAAATCACAGTTACCAGAGAGGGAAGCATCAACATCTGGGTTTTCAAAGCCGGGGGGCTCTCAACAACGGCTTCCCAGAGTCTCACCTGGTCAAGTCACACAACACTTCTCAAAGTGAGCCCCAAAGCAAAGCCTCTCCTCGGGGCTTATATAGCCTTCTCTTGGCTCAGAGAATGTAACAACCTCCTTGACCCACTGCCCAATCACAAAAGTATCAAGGTTGGGCTTCCCTGAAAAACAAGCCTCCCACCACAGGCTCCAGGTGCACTTAGCTAGGGGCAGGGAAGATCTTTAAATTTGCATTTCCATTACATTCGGCCCCAAGAGCTTTCATGCCCATAGCATACACAATTTACATTTGAATTAGCACTAAACATCTCTTAGGTCACATTTTCCAGGTACATAAGAAAATCACAATATAATCTCAAAATACAATAGTTCAAGTCTTCCACTCATGGGGCAAATGTTAACTCAGTCACTTATCCGTAAAATCAAAAAATAGTCACTCTTAAGTTAACTCAGTCAGTTACATCAGTTTTCAAAGTACAAGTCTTCCACTCATGGGGCAAAGTCTTGATTAACTCAATTAGTCTCTTATCTGTAACAATATCTCAAAGTACAACCAGTACCTTATTCAGTAAAGTCTTACTAAGTATGCCCATAGCATAGACAATTTACATTTCAATTATCACTAACCATCCCTTAAATCATATTTTCAAGGTACATCTAAAGTTACCAAAGTGGCCACTGGGTCTTAAACAAAGTACATTGCATTTTCACATCAATTCACAAAATACAAAGCATTATCACATAAAGTTCTCTTGGGAGGGAGGGGTGTCCTTCCCACAACACTGCTCCAGCCCCTGCTTCCAAGTCCAGAGAGGGAGCTGGGCAACAAAACCAAAGTGGGGTCCTTGGGGTCCATGGCACTTCACCCCACCCACCATAGTCACAAGTCCATCCCCCCTGGGTCCCAAACTGTGGGATGCAGCAAGGAAACACATTCAGTGCCCCAGCTTTGCCACACAGTCCTTATCTTGTCCTGTGGCTGAACTCCAAACTCCTGGGTTCCTTCTCCTCCAGCAGAAGGCAGCAGCTCCAGGCTTCTCCACAGATCTCCATGCAGGCAGCTCACCATTCCTGCTCTCAGCTCAGTGAAGTCAGCATGCAGGCCGTTCTCTCCTGCTCCATGGCTCCACAGAATCACAGCTACCACAACTGGGAAACAAACAATTATCCCAGCCCCCATACTTTCCTTTTACTCAGCAGATCCCATCCATCGTCGCCATTTTGTAGCAGCAAGCACCCCAATATCCCCAGGGTGACTGCCAACACAGGTTCTTAGATCTGCTTTTCAAAGGAAAGCAACTCAAAATCAGTTAACAAGCTTAATTTAATCAAACAAACACACATTACCTAGTTCAGGGGAAAAAGGTCAGCACCCAAACTTCAGAGTTACAGAACTTACAGATCAAACAGACAGGCTTCCAAACTGTCCAAACATTATATCAATACCAAATCACAGTTACCAGAGAGGGAAGCATCAACATCTGGGTTTTCAAAGCCGGGGGGCTCTCAACAACGGCTTCCCAGAGTCTCACCTGGTCAAGTCACACAACACTTCTCAAAGTGAGCCCCAAAGCAAAGCCTCTATCAGGGTTTATATAGCCTTCTCCTAGCTCAAAGATTGTTAACAACCTCCTTGACCCACTGCCCAATCACAAAAGTATCAAGGTTGGGCTTCCCTGAAAAACAAGCCTCCCACCACAGGCTCCAGGTGCACTTAGCTAGGGGCAGGGAAGATCTTTAAATTTGCATTTCCATTACACCCAAGAAGGACAAAGGCCTCTGAACTGGAAGCATTATCCTTAAGAAAGAAGCTAGAATCAATATGGTCTTTCTGAGATGACCCACCAGGAAGCAGATCAGGCTTTAGCTCTTGCTCTGCTATATAATTAGTCCTCTGAACCATGAGGGATGAGTTTTTCCTTTGAACTTGCTATATTTCTGTCATTGATTCACAATGGATCCTTTGGAAGGGCATTACCACTCAAAATTCGCTAGTTTTCCCATCATGAGAGAAGCAATCATTTCTGTAAGATTTTTGGAATGAGTAGAGAGAAAGCACTTTGCAAAGGAATTATAAATGCTAATATAAACAACAATGTTGAATAATGGAATAAAAATAATATAGGCTAACAAAAAAATTCAAGGCAGAGCCATTAAACTCTTTTAAGGGATTAGTTATAAACACTACTTTTGCCAACATTTAACTACTGGCCAAGCTATTAAAACCTGACTATGTCTTCTTGTTCAAACTTATATTTTTAGATCAGCTGATCATTTTGCCCATTAGCAATTGAGTCAGAAGTTATGTAACTGCAATTCCACCAGATACCATAATGACATTGGGTTGATTAGGGGCCATTTTGAACTTGGATACTTATCACAAACTGGACTTTGCTTGAATTGCATTCAGGTTATCAATAATAATAGCTGGCATTTATATAACACCTATTATGTGCCAAGCACTATTCCAAGCACTTTGAAAATATCTTATTGGACCCTCGAAACAACACTGGGAGCTGCTATTATTATCCTCATTTTATAGTTGAGGAAATCAAAGCAAACACTGGTTAAGTGATTTGTCCAGCCTCACACAGCTAATAAGTGTCTGGGGCTGGATTTTATCTCTAATCTTCCTGACCCCAGGCCAATGCTTTATCTACTGTGCTATTTAGCTGACTGAAAAACAATCATGAATAGTTCTGTAATATTTTAAAGTTTGCACATATATAAAATCTCATGTGATCCTCATAACCCTGTGATATAAGTGCTATTTTTACTCCCATGTTAAGCTGAAGAAACTGAAGCAGATCAAGTGACTTGTCCAAGGTCATATAAGTAGTGTCAGAGGTCAGATCTGAACTCAAGTCTTCCTGATTCTAGGTCTGATAGTCTATCTACTGTACCACCTATTTGCCATTTAGAAAAGCTACAAAACTACAAAGGGCTATGTCCTTTTTGCCCATCTCAGAAACAAAAGGAGTCAGAACAAAAGCTGAGCTGATTCCCTGGTAAATTTCCAGGTAAAAATTAATGTGTGAAAGGCTAAGTGAAGAAAAATAATGCTACATCTAACACATAAGGGAAGAGAAAATAAGGAAATTGGAAAAAGGCAGAGTAAAAGCAATTAAGAAGATTTAAGAACGAATTGATTAATTAATAAACATTTATTAAGCACCTGTTGTGTGCCATGCCTAGGAAACACAAATATAAATTTGAGACAATCCTTGACCTCAAGAAGCTTAAATTCTATGGGAGAAAACAACATGTCCACATATGAAAATAGACAAAATAACTATAATTTCAAAAGAAAGACACCAAGTCCTAAGGGATCAGAAAAGATCTCTTGTTGATCATTTAAGCAAAACTGTGAAAAGAAATAGTAATTGTAAAACACAGAGGTGATGGAGGGCATTACAGAAATGGGGAGTAGTCTATGTAAAAACTATATGGGCAATGAAAAATGAGAATAAAGATAGAAAAAATTGAATAGAGATTAGAAACAAAAATAGAAAAAGGAGCTCAGACTAAAGAAAGGACAAGGAGATTAGTTCAATCAATGTACGAATACCAAAAAGCAAGCCAAATGGGAAGAAGATTGTGCCTATCTCCAATGAAAAATAGTAATACTGAGATCTTCTCATGACACACTCATTGGTTTATGAATCCTCCTTCTTCCAGTGAGTATCACAAATTGAGTTAATGTCCCAAGCCACATCATTTATCATTTGGCCTTTATATTTCTGACCTAGACAACACATGTAAAATCACTTGTAACCAGGTTAAATCACTATTAATTACCTATCTCTGATGGCTCATAGGCTCATGTTGTGCTGCTAATGTCAACTCCTATTTTAGTTCCAATACTGCTATATAACTTCTCAACTAGAGGGGTTCAAGAGAAACACAATGTCATGCAGTAATGCCAATGCAATATCCATTGCATCTACTATGAATATCGTACTATTCTAAGGGTTTGTTCACAAAACATAAAAAACCCTCCTCCTCCAAGACAAAACCAAAGTATTTATTTGGGAAATTGCTATTAGGATACCAAAAAGCAAGGTTTAGAAGATACTCATCACCAATCCAGGAAGCGTTCTCCCTGTCAAGCCTCCCCAAAAGCAAGTTACCGTTGGCAAGCCCTTACCTCTGTCTGCTTCTCTCTCTGCCCACACCTCCCCCTCCAAGCAATACTATATACTATATGTACACACACACACACACACACATGCACACACACACATACACATATATGTGTGCATGTATGTATATATGTGTGTATGTATACTGTTTCCAATCAAAGACTTGATTGACTTAGTGCTGAGAAGCTTGAGAATCAGCACTTAATTGGAAAGGTGTGGAGATCCCTGTGGCCCAGAGCCTAATAGTCTCCATGTGAAGTCTATTAATGGGCAAGGCAGATCTTATATCCCATTAACCTTACACATGCCTAAATCATATCTATCTTAAAATGTTGGTCATACCACGGGTATTTGTTGTAGATGTATGTGGAATACTTCAGACAATGGAATATTTTTGAAAGACAATGAAAGCATACAATGAGTTTGGCCAGACCCAGAGCTTGTTTTCATCTATCCTTAGTTCGTTAACAAAACTAAAGGTTAGAGCTTTAGAGCATAGGACCAGGGGTTAGCAAACAAATATCTTCCTACTGGGTTTAGAGGGTTTTGTAGGCATTGTGAGAAAATACTAAGTCCCTTCCCACTGTATGTTTTATAATCCAAAATCCTAAATGAGGCAATCTGAGAATTATTGGTCTTTTAGAACATACAATAAAACAAAAAGCCTGAATACAACATTTTGGGAAGTCATCGATATGAAAGTTTTTCATTGGTGGTAAGCACATTTTTCTTCCTATTTTCCTATATTCCTTGCTCTTGAGTATTCATGGAAAATTATTGAATTGGCTGGACCATTGAAGAGGTTACCCACAAAGAAGGTTAGGATTGCTCTGGAGACCCCAAAATACCAACATGCCAGGTCCTGCTGAATGAATTCAATTCAAGCCTCCTCTCAGCTAAAGAAAAGTAAAGTTTATTGAAAGTTTGCCATGTTGGGTAGACTCTTTTTTTTTTTTAACAAATGTTTTATTAACTTCTGGTTTACATCATTCATTTCTGCCAGATTTTGAGTTACAATTTTTCCCCATTTTTCCCCTACCCACCACCCCAGAATAGCAGTCCCACAAGATATCCCCTCATCCAATCTGCTCTCTCCCATATCTTTTCCCATACCCCCTTCGACTTTACCATTAGGGCAAGGTGAATCTCTGTGCCCCAATGCCTGCACATCTTATCTCCCAATTACATGCAAAATAGTATTAACAATAGTATTTTTATATATTTGAAACATTTAATTTTAAAACTGAATTTCAGATCCATTCCCTTCTAGGATGCTCTGAACTCAGTGGGGAGTTAGAACTTCAAGGGGCTGACCAAGTGTAAGTTTAGAGGTTTCCTCCACCAGAATGGCTGTAGCAGCTACTGCCCAGAGGCATGTAGGCCATTCTGCATCCACAGAGTCTAATTGTTTTGAAAAATAGGCACCTGGCCTGGGGTCAGGCCCTAAGGACCCCGTAAGGACTCCCAGAGCCTGTCCTCTCCTTTCATCTACATACAGAGGGAAAGGTTTTCCTAGATCAGGTAGGGCTAATGCTGGCATGGTGGTCAATTTAGCTTTCAGAGTCTCAAAAGCTTTAGTCTGATCAGGACCCCACTTTAGAGGGAGTGATTCAGGGCCCTGAGTGGAAGCATAGAGAAGTTTAGCAATAAGGCCGAAATTTTGTATCCAGAGCCTACAAAACCCAGCCATACCTAGTCAAAGTTGTTCTTAGTGGCTGGAATAGGTACAGACAAGATTATCCTTTTCCTCTCAGAGGTTAAGGAGCAAGAGGTAGGAGTTAGTTCATGGCCCAGATACTTTACAGACTGGCACACTATCTGGACTTTATCCAAAGAGACTCTATAGCCTCAACTACCCAAGAAACTAAGAGCTTCTGCAGCAGCAGCCAAAGATGCCTCCCAGGTGGGGATACAAATAAGGATATCTTCCACACACTGGATTAAGCTGCTATCAGTTAATTTCAGGTCCCTGAAATCCCTTTCCAAAACCTGGCTAAATAAATGTGGGTTATCACAAAACCCTTGGGGCAAGACTGTCCATGTTAGCTGACATGGACTTGTTTCCCCAAGAAGTATCCATTCAAATGCAAAAATAAATTGCAAGTCTGTGTGCAGAGGTATACAGAAAAAAGCATCTTTGAGATCTAGGGTGGAAAACCATTGGGTACCCCCATTGTACATGGACTGGGGACTATGGGGTGTATAGGGATGACAGCTTTGTTAATAACCATGAGATCTTGAACCATGTGGTATTCTCCATTAGGACTGGGGTGTTACATGGAGATTGGCAAGGGATAAGGATTTTATATTTTAGGAATTTTTTAATTAATGGTTGTAGTCCTTCCCAGGCCTTGGGCTTGATTGGATATGGATGGCGATGGGGGAACACATTAGGATCTCAGAGGCAAACAGTAACTAGGGTGGCATGAGTAGCTCTCCCAGGAATTCCCTGATCCCAGACAATTGGCTCAAGTATCTCCCACACTTCTGGGAGAACATGGGGGGGGGGGGGAGGGAGGATCTGTTGAACAGAGGGCAAAGGGAGATGGGAGCTCTAACTAGAGAAAATTGACTCCCCAATTTCACCATCAGGTCCCTGCTGAACAAGGGGGCGGGGCAAGAGGACTTAATGAGGAAGGAATGCTCAAACAACAGATCCTCAAATAGGCAGGGGAGGGGGTATGTTTTGCAACATCCCTTAGTTTTCCCTTCTATGCCCATGACCCAGTGGGTCGAGGACCAACTAGGGCCAGAGTAATTAATTAAAATAGAGAACATAACTCCCATATTGATCAGAAAGTGGGTAATCTTACCTTCAGTCTTGATGTTTGCCCAGGGCTAACCAAGGGAGATAGAGAAGATGGGAGCACTGCCAAGCCCCAGGCTTCCCTGTCATTCTGAGTCTTGAGAAGACTGGAGGACAGGGTACTGGGAGGTGGCTCTACCACTTTTACCTCAGTGACCATCCTTCTTCCAATGTACCTCTCTGGTCAGATGGGCACAGTTCTAGAGGCATTGGTTCCTGGAATTCCCTCTGGGAGGTTGCCCTGGAGGGGCACTCCTTGGACCATTACCCTCCTTGTGGCATCAAAAGCAGGTTTTCCCCCTGCCCAAGTGACTGGGCTTCCTCCAAGGGAGTCCCCTGGAGGACCTTTTCCTGGCCATGGCAGCAGTCAAGAATTAAGCATGCTCTCTGTCTCTGGTTCATTCCCTACATTCTTTCTCCTCTGCTGCAGTCAGGTCTCTGTCATTAAAGACTCCAAAGGCTGTCTCCAATAATTGGGCCTGAGGTGTTTGGGGTCCCATTGACAATTTCTGAAGTTTCCTCCTAATATCTGGGGCAGACTGACTAATAAAATACATGTTAAGGATTGCTGCCCCTTCTATAAAGTCAGGATCTAAATTTGTATACTTGTTAATAACTTCTACAAGTCTATCTAGAAAAACAGCAGGATTTTCTTGATTTGTCTGAGAAATTTCTCTAACTTTCTGATAATTTACTTGCTTTTGAAATGCAGTTCTTAGGCCTTCTAACAGGCAAAGTACCATATGGTCTTTCTTTTCTCTATCATGTTGGATTTGATAATCCCATCCTGGGTCACTAGTGGGAACAGTAGCTCTTCCTGGGGGGTATTTTCTGGAGTCATTGCAAATTTTGGGTCTTGTTCCCAGATTCTCCTCTTCTCCTCAGTGGAACAACAGGTAGAGAAGAGGATATGCAAATCACCCCAAGAGAGCTTGAATTGTAGGGATATGTCCTGAAGGCCTTCAGTAAACTTCGTTGGCTTTTCAGAGAACTTGCCCAACTTTTCTTTAATTTGACTGAGATCCAAAATGGAGAATGGGGCATGCACTCTAGTTGTCCCAAACACCTCAGGCCCAATTACTAGAGACAGCCTTTGGAGTCTTTAATAACAGAGACCTGGTTGCAGCAGAGGAGAAAGAATGCAGGGAATGAACCAGAAACAGAGAACATGCTTAATTCTTGGCTGCTGCCATGGCCAGAAAAAGGTCTTCCAGGGGACACCCTTGAAGGAAGCCCAGTCACTTGGGCAGGGGGAAAACCGGCTTTTGATGCCACAAGGAGGGTCACTGGTCCAAGGAGTGCCCATCCAGGGCAGCCCCCCCAGAGGAAGCCCCAGGAGCCAATGCCTCTAGAACTGTGCCCATCTGACCAGGAGGGACATTCAAGGTAAGATGGTCACCGACACAAAAGTGGTAGAGCCACCTCCCAACACCCTGTCCTCTAGTCTTCCAAGACTCAGAATGACAGGGAAGCCTAGGGTTTAGCAGTGCCCCTGCCTTCTCCATCTTCCTTGGTTAGCCCTGGGTAAGCATCCAGGTCAAAGTTTTGTCTTCTCCAGGATTCAAGCCATCAATTTCTGGATGACCACTAAGACTATGCAAATCTTCAGCTGAGTCCAAGTTCCCCAGCCCACTGGACCTGGCATCATTCACATTCTGGAGTCTGACACCTTGAATGTGAAGTGTGACCCCCTTGAATGGGACCCAGAGAGGCAGGGACAGCTCTACACCCCTTGCCAGCAGGAAGCACTTTCAGAAGCTGAGACCTTTACCTTTTACCCCAAAGGAATTTGGGTCCAATTAGTTTGAGTGGGGAATGATAAGGTATAGGCTCTGGGAGCCCCCTTGAGCTCTCTTTGAGTCCTTGAGATACAGGCTCAGGGAACCCCTGCCTTGAACTCTGATTAAATCGCCCCATTTGGTGAGGCATTTGCATGAGGCCATAAGCCTTACATTTTGGCTGGGCCCAAACCTCTGTTACTAAACTTCCCACCCTTGAGCCTATTAAAATATCAATCCACCAGTGAACTGGCCTAGCCCACCATTGTCTGTTGGTTCCAGGTAGCCTCCAGCAACTTCCCACCCTTAATCACTCATTGACCTCATCTGACTTCTCCTGAAGACCCTCCCCAAACTCCTCCTCTATACCACCCCTAGATTCCTCCCACACCTTTCTGTATATAAGATCCCATCTTCCCTCCATGTGGTGTGAGAGTGCCATAGAATGACCTACACAGACTTATTCTGTGTCTAATACAAGCAAACTTTTAATAAACTTCTTTGGCTGAGAGAATACTTGATTTGAATTCATTTGGCAGGACCTGGCATGTTGGTATTTTGGGGTCTCCAGAGCAACCCTAACCCTCTTTATGGGTAACCTCTTCAGACATCAAAAATAATTCCTTATCCTTCATTTAATCTTTTTTTTTTCCTGCTTTTGTTCATAGTTCTTTATCTCCCTAATCATGGGGTATAGGCTCTGGGAAACCCTTCAGTCCCCTTGAATTTCCCCATTTGATGAGGCATTTGCCTGAGGCCATAAGCCTTTCAATATCACTAGGCCCAAATCTCTGTTACTCTTAACTTAGCCTGCCCTCCATTGTCCAGCTACTTCCCACCCTTGATCCTATCAAAATATCTATACACAAATATGCTACCCTTAAAGGAGCCTAGCCCTCATTGTCTGTAATCTCCAGGTAGCCTTCAACTGTTTCCCCCCTTTAATCCCATTCCTGGTGTCTGACTGCAATTTCATCAAAGATCCTCCTTAAACTGCTCCTCACAACCTTCCCCAAACTCCTCCTCTAGACCACCCCTAAATCCTCCCACAATCTTTCTGTATATAAGAAACTTCTTGCCTCCATGAAGGGTCTGAGATTAATCTGTGCAGACTCATTCTGTATCAGATTATTCTGACCTGCTTGTCCAATATAAGCATCACAGATACTTAGGCTCCTTGAAAGTCTACCCATTTTGGTGAATCTTTAATAAACTTTGTTTTACTTTGGCTGAGAGAAAATGAGTCGAATTCATTTGGCAGGACCTGGGGTGTGGGTATTTTGGGGTCTCGTGCATCCCTAAACCCTAAATCTCAACACCTCCTATGTCCATTTTTCTCTACTCATTTTTCATTTCCTCTCAATGACCATATTGTGTTTGCACTCTTCTTCTAGGTTTTAATGTCATACCAAAATTTTAACTCTAATTCAAAGAGAGGCATCAGTTCCCTGAAAAACCCTCATTAGGTTCCATACTGTCTAAGCTCTGTCTCTCTTTAATTGGTTCACTTACGAAGAAGCAATTTACTTTATGACCCCTTTGCAGAGTTTGAAGCGTTTATGACCATGTGGTGTCAATGAAGAGTTTTAAGATACTTTCAGTTTCTCTTATCAGCTTAAGATTCTTCAAATTTTTGGTACCTATTTACTTTTTTTTTTTTTAAAGCAATTGGGGTTAAGTCATTATTTATGCGTGGGTGCTCATTTTCTGAGGCCGAATCTGATCTCGGGTCATCCCAACTCCGAGGCCGGCACTCTTACTCACTGCGCCACCTAGCCGCCCATTTAGGGCAATTGGGGTTAAGTAACTTGCCCAAGGTTACACAGCTAGGTTTTTGTTTGTATGGATTAAGTGTCAGAGGCCGGCTCCAAACTCAGGTCCTTCTGATTCCAGGGCCAGAGCTCTATTCACTGCACCACCTAGCCGCCCCCCTATTTACTTTTAAAAGGTAGAAGTTTAAATATTCAATCTAAGCCCATGCTTACTATTTAACCTACTATCAAATGAACATTTTATACAACACAATGTATAAATCAAAGTACTCATATGACCTGCTAATACAATGAGATTTTCAGAATATTTGATTTTCATGAAAATATCATGGCAATTCTTCTCACAGGATTTCTGAGAATTTGCATACATCTGATCTGGTGACATATATATATATTACATACACTTAATTTTTATAGGATGATAGTCAATAAGCATTTATTTATTTTTTTTTCTTTTTGGAGGGCAATTGGGGCTAAGTAACTTGCCCAAGGTCACACAGCTAGGTTTTTGTTTGTGTGGGTTAAGTGTCTGAGACCAGATCCGAACTCAGGTCCTTCTGACTCCAGGGCCAGCGCTCTACTCACTGCGACACCTAGCCACCCCACAATAAGCATTTATTAAGCACTTACAATGTGCCCACACTATTTTTATAAGCATTATGGATACAAAGAAAGGCAAAAGTTCCAGCTCCCAAGGACTTCACAGTCTAATGAGGGAAACAACACGTATACAACTATGTGCAAACATAGACAAAAAAGTTGGACATAATCTAAGAGGAAAGACACTGGTTTTAAAGTGACTCAGGAAAGGCTTCTTTTAGAAGATGGGATTTTAGCTGAGACTTGAAGGAAGGCAAAAAAAAAAAAACAGGGCAGAGCTAGGGAGGGAGAGAATTCCAGGCCTAGAAGTAAGTTACCTAGGTTGCTAAGAGTGTAAATGAGTTGGCCATGATCACATAGTCAGATCCTATCTGATAGAGGCATCTATGTGCCTTAGAAGTTGTTGATAGACTCCTGGGCCAGAAATCAGGAAGACCTGGGTTAAAATCCAGCCTCAGAAATTTACTTGCTGTGTGGCCTTAGGCAAGTCACTTAATCTTTGTTGGTCTCAAGTTTCTCAAATGTAAAATGGGAGTAATAATATCACCTACTTCAGAGGGTTGTAGTGAAGAAGATTAAATAAGACATTGTTAGTAAACATTGTAGAAATGCTGTTATTATTATACCTAGATTTCCTGACTTGAAGACCAGAATTTTATTAACTACATGATACCATCTCTTTGCCTCATTTTATAAAGGAAGAAACTGAGATCTAGGGAGGTGAACTTTTTCCAAGATCATAGGAACATATGATTCAGAGCTGAAAGTACCTTAAAGATTTCCTATTCTATCTCAGAAAAGGAAACTAAGGCCCAGAAAGACAGAATAACTCATATAGCTAGGGAAGAAGTTGGGAGTAGAAACTAGGGTTCTTGCATTCATCTCCCTAAAATCATTGTTATAATCTTTTAACAGGAGCTGAGCCACCAAGTCTCTGAGCTTGAAGTTTTAGCCCATCACCATACTCTTGGGCATATGGATGGAAAAGAGCTTTTAATGGTAAATGATGGAATACCTAGAGCAGGAGTGGGGAACCTGCAGTCCTGAGGCCACATGTGGCCCACAAGTCCTCAAATTTGGGTTCTGTCAAAGAGCTGTACTTAAGAACCTAACCACTCACAGATGGCCTCAGGGCTGCAGATTTCCCACTCCTGAGGTAGAGTTATAAAAACTTTTATACTAAACTCACTCTGGATTCCAAATGATCCCTTAGCTTTAGAAAGCCAGGCTTTGATAAAGTCTGTTGTTATTCAAATAGAGGTACTAGACTATTACATTAAATCCAAATCACTCTGTTTTTCATTGATTGGCCAATAATGGGCCCCTACCTAATCCTCAGTTGCTCTTTATGGGAATTCTGTTGGCTCAGAGTATAAATAGCAATTGTTTGTGTTCTGGTAGAAATTCTGAGGGTCTTCCCCTCCCAGACTGATTCTGTTTTGAAGGCAAAGTAGGCCATCTTTTGCCTGATTTTTGCCTAGCCTTTAATTACTGAATGCCCATTGCCTCAGACAAACTGAGATCTGGGAAAGACCTTAGCTTAAAAAGGCCAAGGTCTTCCACTGAATCCAGGGCCATCACCAGTCATCCTAACTTATGTCTAGCCATTAGACTCTGGATGACTTTGTAGGAGTGTGGCACATGACTTTGCAAAGCCCTGCCTCACCTAAATCCAATGCATTTGTAAGACATCACCCTCCTGATACCTTTGGTCCTCTTTGAGAACAAAGGACCAACAACAACAATCAAAAGTAATACAAGAGGGGCAGCTAGGTGGCGCAGTGAGAGGAGCGCCAGCCCCAGAGTCTGGAGGACCTGGCATCTGTTCCGGCCTCAGATACTTAACACTCACACAAAAATAACTGGCCATTTAACCTTGGGCAAGTTACTTAACCCCAATTGCTTTAAAAAAAAAAAAAGAATACAAGAGAACCCTATTATGATCACTGGCAGAGGGGGATACATGATAAACACATTGTAGTGAGAGGGTACACTATACATATAGGAAAACATGATTTGCCATATGTGTGTATGTATGTATACGTGTGTGTATCCAAATTCATGGATAGTAAGATGCTTTTTAAAGGGAATTTGATTTTCCTAGTAGCTTGCCAATTATTCAAGGTAGTGAGTACTCAGTCCATAATTTACCTAGTTTTGAAACCATCATCTAACCACTCATTCAGACCTCTGTGTGCACCATAAAACTAACAGTGTGTGAAATCAGTTAAATCAGTTCACTCCAATTCAGTTTAACAAACATTTATTAAACCACTACTATGTGTAAAGCATTATACTAGATACTGAGGACACAGAGTTGAAAATGAAACAATCTTGTCTTCAAGGAATCTACATTCTAACGGATAAAAGCTAATGCAGAAAGCCTGCTTCATTTGTCTGTATAATACTTTAGAATTAAATTGAGCTTTATATACATTGGCTCAAACTGGAGTATGACACCAATAGTAGCTGCCCCAGGTGTGACCTTTAGCATGAATCCTACTTTCTGTAATTTCTCTCTTCACTGATTCTACTTCTGTCCTTTGTAACCACAGAAAAGACACTTTTCCACATGGAACCCTGTAGACTGGGGATTCGGGTCTTTTTTTTTTTTTTTTTTTGCTTTTTGGAAAGGGGAAGATAGGGCAATTGGGGTTAAGTGACTTGCCCAAGGTCACACAGCTACTTTTTGTGTTAAGTGTCTGAGGCCCGATTTGAACTCAGGTCCTCCTCACTCCAGGGCCAGTGCTCTATTCACTGAGCCACCTAGCTGCCCTAGGTCAGTTTTAATATCCAAGTCAAGGACTAATGGACCTTGAAAAGCCCCTTTTTAAAACCTTAAAAACCCCTATTCCCCAGGCCCCATAAATACGATAATGATCCCTTTCCTTCTTTCCTTTTCTTCTCTGGTTTTTGAGACACTGTTTTCTCCTGCTTCCAACTACTCTTCTGTTTCCTTTGCTGGAATATATACATTTTGCTTCCTAAGAATGGATATTACCCAACGCTCTGTCCTGGATCATATTCTCTTTTGTCTCCTCACCCTTCTTCTTGACCCAGCATTTATCTCTATTCTGAGCTCCAATCCCACAAAACCAACTGCCTTTGGGTAGCACTGAATGGATATCTTTCAGGTGTCTCACCCCATCCAAAACATTGTTTTTTCCTCCCTAACTTTACAAGCTCTTCCAAATGTTCCCCTTTCTTTTAAGAGTATAATCATCTTTCCAGTTACCAGATTCACAATTTTGGATTTTCTTTAATTCTTCACTTTTACACACACACACACACACACACACACACACACACACCTGCTAGTCATATCTAGTCAGTTGTCATATCTTGGCAATTCTACCTCCATATCTTTCATATCTAAAACCTTCTCTCCACCTACACAGCTACTACTTTAGTTATGACCCTTATCTAGACCATTAAAATAGCCTCCTACATTGTCTGTTTCTAGTTTCTCCTTGTTCTAGTTCATTTTCCATTAAGTATAAGCTCCTTGAGAGCAGAAACTGTTTTTGCCTAGCACAGTGTAAGGCTTAAGAATGCTGTCAAAATAGTCTTCCTAAAGCAGAGGTTTGACCATGTCATTTGCTTCTTCAAAAACTTTCATTGGCTCCCTATTACCTCCAGGACAAAAATATATATATTTCTCATCTTGGTATTTAAAGTCCCTCACAATCTGGCTATGATTTATCCTTACAGACTTCTCTTCCATTGCTCCCCTTTATACACATTATATTCCAGTTAAACTGGTCTGGTTGCTATTCCCCCAATTTGCGGGAATATTATAAATTAGAATACTACATGAAATATAGTATTACATTTCCTGCCTCTGAGACTTGACATTCCCTGTCTTGAAATTCACTCTCTCCTCATCTCACCCTTTGTGGGAGAGGTGTACTTGTTCCCTGTATCTCTGTTTCTTAAAAATATCTAGATGGCAGAGAATAGAGCCTGGGCCTGAAGTCAGGAAAACCTAAAATCAAATATGGCCTCAGATAAGTGTCAATCACACTAACTGTGTGACCTTGGATGAGTCATTTAATCTCAATCTCTATCTGCTTCATTCTTTGACTGTAAAATAAGGATAATAGCATCGACCTCACAGGGATTTTGTGAGATATTTGTTATGAAATATACAAATGAGATATTTGTAAAGTGCTGAGCACAATACCTAATACATAGTAGACCCTTAATAAATGTTTGTTCCCCTTCCCCTTTCTTTTTTTAATTTCCCTTTTATTTTAAAGCCTGGGGGGGTTTTTTGGGGGGGGGTTGTCTTTTCGGAGGGGGTAAGGCAGGGCAATTGGGGTTAAGTGACTTGCCCAAGGTCACACAGATAGTAAGCATTAAGTGTCTGAAGCCAGATCTGAACCCAGGTCCTCCTGACTTCAGGGCCAGCCCTCTATTCACTGCACTACCCAGCTGACCCAAACCCTGTTTTTTAAAAGTTAAATGTGGTTAACCCTTTCACTGATGATCTGTGTTTTGCATTATTTATACATAAGCAGAGGAAAGTTAATAGAGCAGGAAAAGGATTGGAGAGAGGAAAAGCTAAATAGATTTCACAACTACATTATATATAGTCACCAGGGCAATTTTCTGGGCTGGAGGATCAAGCTGGGGTGGGGGGGGGAGACAGGGGACAGGGGGAGAGAGAGAGGAGAGAGAGAGAGAGACTCCAAGAGAAAGGGGGGGGGGTTATTTTTGTAATTTCTCAGAGCAAGGGGAGAAAATCCCAACCTTGGTCTTTTTTAAGCAGTACCTTGGTTGGGATGTGACTGATATGAAAAGTGGAACCTCCACCATTTTTCTTCTCAATTACTTCTTTTCCTAAGGCCTTGTTTGAAAATACAACTAAATTCCACAGAGAAGAAGTGTTATAAGAATGGCTAAAAGCAAGGACCAAAGGAGTAGCTAGGACACAGTAACCCAATTCACATGAACACAGAGGGGTCAATGAGGAGTGATTAATTCTTCTCACCCATATGACAAAGCATTCCCTCACACCTCTGTTGAATTTTGTTAGATGGATCTGTTGTATTTAACACCATCTCTTTCTCTTTGAATTAGTGTGGTCTTTCACTGAAGGAGTGATGGAACTGAGGTCTTTTTTGTAGCTTTTTGTAGAGCTGCTCAATGTAGGAATGGACATTTGGAACTAGAAAGAACTTATGAGACCATCGAATCCAAATACTTTATTTTGCTATAAGGAAACTAAGGCACAAGAGAGGTTAATGCATTATCCAGTCATAGTTAAGAGTCTGAGGCAGGATTTGAACTAAGGTTTTCATATCTCTGTACCTGGAAGCTCCAGCCTTCTTGGATTTCCCATTGGTCCCCCTGAAATCAGATAGGGGTGAGGGAGAACAGGGATTGGATATAGGTTCAAAATCTAACTTCTTTATCTGACCCTTGCCCAGATCTAAAATGAATCATTTATACATTTAATGGAATCTGCCATCTTCCTAGTCATCTGGACCATTTCATCTATTCATATGGTGATTTAGGAGTTAAAAGGAAGTTAGAATCCCTGAGGCTTGATGGTGTTCAATTAAGTACCAATAAAGACTTCCCAGAGATGTGCTGAACACTAGAAGAGAACCATAATAAATGTAAGGGGAAAATGGAAAATTTAAAAAGATAGCTATGATGTACTTGCTCTTAATTGGACCAGACCTAACCCATTGACTCTAATTTCTCATATTTCAACAACAGGAAGATAAATTAGGGAGTGTTTCTTTTTCAATTAACCTGAAATGTGCACTTTTCCCTCTACATGTGAAAATTAGTCATTGAGCTCATTTAGTCTATGTTATCAATGAGATTTTGCTATAGGTATTTCTGTTAAGGAGCCCCCTTACTCGCCTCCAATAAAGGTACATAAAACATCCTACTGACTATGTAGCAACTTAGAGTAGTTTTCTTACTGTTGCAGAATGAGTTCTAGTCATCTCTCTCTCTCTCTCACTCTCTCTCCCCCTTCCTCTCTCCCTCCCTCCCTCCCTTTATTGAAGAAAATTATGTACAAATCTATTTGTAGCACTGGAACCACTAAAGAGAATAGATAGGGAAATCAAAGAATGCACCATGCATATACAGACAGAAACAGAAGCATGTAGATATAGATATAGATATGGAAACCTTTAGATATTGTTTAAATCAGAATACAAAGACACCCTAGATATTCAGAATCATTGGGGTAATAATGCCAAGGATATTGCCTGGAAAAATGGGAAGGGGTATCTAAGTCCTAAGAACAGCATTAAGGACCCACACAACTTTCAATGAATTTATCCAGAATGAAATCTGACTAGAAATTGTCTAGGAAGGAAAAGTGTCTCTAATGAAGCAACAATTCCCCAGGAAATATGGTGACATATTAATATTTTAAAGTTAATATGTTCATTTTTAACTTTCATTTTTTTAAAAATTTGAGTTGCAAATTCTCTCTTCCTGCAGCCCCTCCCTCATCCAATGAGAAGACAAGCAACATGATATCTATTATACATGTGAAGCCATACAAAATATATTTCTGTATTAGTCATGTAACAAAAAAATAGCAAGAAACATAAAGAAAGTGGGGTAGGGGAGTATGTTTCAGTTTGCATTCAGAGTTCATCAATTCTTGCTCTGAAGGTAGACTGAATTTTTCATCATGGGTCCTTTGGAATTGTGTTAGATCATTGTGTTGCTCAGAATAGCTAAATTTTCCACAAATGATCATCTTTAAAATATTACTGTTACTATGTGCAATGTTCTCCTGACTCTGCTCAATTCATTTTGCATCAGTTCATGTAATTCCCAGGTTTTCTGAATCCAACTTGATAGTCATTTCTTTTTGTTTTCTTGGCCATATGCACAAATGTGGGTTTTATTCTGTATTATTAGGAATAAGATAGACTAAAGAAAAATGAAACTGATTATTTAAAAGTTGTACCAGCTAGAGGAAATGGATGTCATTTGTTAATGGGAAAGAAGTATATACCAGCCCTAATAGAGGTTGAAGGGAAGGGAAGGCTTAGAATGGCAAGTCTAGTTACCTCGGTCCATGCCTACTGGCATTCTTCACAATCATTGTTTCTTATGATTTGTATCCCCAGCATTTAATATGCTTTACATATAGTCAGTGCTTAATATAGGATTTTCCATTAATAAACTGATTAATATCCATCATTTGTCATAGCATAACAATACTCCACTATATCTATGGCCCCCAATTTGTCTAGCCATTCCCTGACTGACGGGCATTAACTTTGTTTCTTTGCTACTGCAAAAGGTGATGCTAAAACTATTTTGGCCATTATTAGCTTCACCAAAAGAAGTCTCCTTCTGGAGCAGCCCATTTCTTTCATTGCATCCTTCTGCCCTGACCTCATGGTCCCCAGGAAGGTCCATGTATGGCTTCTGTTCCACTCCATTTCAAGGGTGATGTTGGGGACGCTTGCCATACTTTGCTAGTGCCCACCTATGTGGGCTAACCTTCTGGCTATAGCATAGACTACTCCATCCTACCTGCACATGGAGCCAGTGTCAATGTTTCTCTTAACAATCTTCACTTTTGTTTTTCCTGTTTTTTTTTCCTATTTTTTTTTTCTGCTGCAACTTCAGGGCTTTGGTAAAACAAATTCTTGTACTTATTCATGTCCTTTTGTGAGGACATATACCAGACACTAATATTTGACACCCTGAGTCTTCTCCTCAGCATGTCTTACAAACAAACAAAACATCAGAAAGTCTCTACCCCTCCTGCATTCTGAACTAGACAGCTCACTTCCTTGAAAGATCAGGCTACCTGGGAGGTTGGAATCCTTTGAGAACACTGGAAATCTTGCAAAAAAAAAAAAAAAAAGAATTCTCATCTTGGCACAATTTCTATATGGCCAATAGGAAAACTTCAATTTCATTCAAGATGGAAATGTAACCCATTTATAATATTCCTCTCTAGCCTGGATAAATAATCACTTGCCATTCTAGGGTGGCACATATATTTCTCCCAAGTTTGCATTTTGAGATTTCTGAGTTTCTCGGTCTCTCTAGAGAACAGGCATCTACAAAGGAAAGGCAGAACATAAGAGACAGGGCATGTTCCCCAAGCATCTGCTTGTTTGAGAATCCCTACATGCTGATCGTCATTTCTTATACCACAATATTACTCCCTAATGAGCCTATATCTTGACTTATTCAACCATTCCCCAGTTGATGGCTGTACCCTCAATTTCCAATTCTTTGCCACCACAAAAAGAACTGTTAAAAAGATTTATGTACCTATGGATCCTTTATCCTTTTCTTTGATCTCCCTGGGATACATACCTGATAGTGATTATTATTGGTTCAAAGGGTATACATCCAATTTTATAGTCCCTTGAACATATCCAAATTTTTCTCCAGAATGCTTAGATCAGTTCGTAACTCCACCACTAGTACCTATTTTTTCCTCATTCCTTCTAGCATTTATCTTTTTCCTTTTCTGTCCTATCAGTGAACCTGATAAGTGTAAGATGGCAGCTCAGAATTGTTTAATTTGTTCTTATCTAATCAATAATTATTTAAAGCATTTTTCATGTG
The DNA here is from genome assembly GCA_011680675.1 of Gymnobelideus leadbeateri. Lineage (NCBI taxonomy): Eukaryota > Metazoa > Chordata > Mammalia > Diprotodontia > Petauridae > Gymnobelideus > Gymnobelideus leadbeateri. Next base: position 1,386,898 of record WOXC01010782.1, on the reverse strand, counting down.
ACTATTGGTAGTTTTGATTTCTTCTTCTGAAAACTGCTCTGTTGAGGTGGAGCCAAGATGGCGGAGTAGAAACAGCAGGCCCAAGCCACTCTTCCCCCAGATCACCTCCAAACTATGTAAAAGGGGACTCTGAACAACCTCTGGAGCTCCAGCACCCACAGAATGACACAGAGAAGCTAACCTCCCGCTGAGGACAGCCCAGCAGCCCTGCAGTAAGGATGAGTGCAGTGGTCTGAGAGCCGGCAGTGCAGAGCGCAGAGCGCGGGGAGCTGAGCACAGGTCTGCCTGAGTCACGGTTTTAGTCCCAGGGCGGCAGGGCCAGCAGCTGGCTGGAGGGACCCCAGAACACCAGCAGCTGTGTCAATTCCAGAATTATCAACATAGACATACCTAGGACAAAGTGAGAGGTTAGTGCCCTATGGACTTTGGGACCAGTATTTGGGGAATGCATCGGCTTCCTCCCATTGGGGGCTAGAAGCCACTGAGGAGACATGCCATTTTGCAGTTTTCAGAGGCAGCTCCAGCTCCTGGCCTGCGAACTGTAGGGAGATCCAGCAATCAGTCTTGGGGGGTAATCACTCTTGCTTTAGCCTCCCTGGATCTGGATTGTGATCTGGGATGGAGGTCGTGGGTGGGTTTCCAGCTTACCAGACATGGAAATTGGCCCTGCCCACACATTCAGGGCGAAAGTTCCTGTCTGGCGCCAGGCCATACTGTGGCAACAAGCCCAAAAGTCAAGTAATTAAGTGGCAACATGCCAAGGCAAAGGAAACAAATTAAATAGAAAAATGCAACCTTAGACTCCTACATTGGGGGCACAAAGGATAGAAGCATAGAGCAAGAGGTCGGCTGTGAGGTCAGAAGTCCTGCTCCAAAAGCCCCAGGGGAAAACATGAGCAGGTTGCAGGCCATAGAGGACCTTAAGAAGGACTTAAAAATCAAATAAGAGAAGTGGAGGAAAAATTGGAAAGAGAAATGAGAAGGATGCAGGAAAAGTATGAAATGAGGGTCAACAGCCTGACTGAGGAAAACAACACCTTAAAAAATAGACTAACTCAAATGGCAAAGGAGGCCCAAAAGGGCAATGAGGAGAAGAATGCCTTAAAAAGTCGAATTTTCCAGATGGAAAAAGAATCTCAAAAGTTCACTGAGGAGATTCATTCCTTCAGAGTTAGACTGGAGCAAATGGAAGCTAATGACTTTATGAGAAATCAAGATGCTGTTAAGCAGATCCAAACAAATGAAAGATTAGAAGGCAATGTGAAATATCTCATGGGAAAAACCACTGACCTGGAAAATAGATCCAGGAGAGACAATTTAAAAATTATTGGACTACCTGAAAGCCATGATCAAACAAAGAACCTAGAAATCACCCTTCAAGAAATTCTCAAGGAAAACTGCCCTGATGTTTTAGATCCAGAGGGCAAAATAGAGGCTGAAAGAATCCACCGATCACCTCCTGAAAAAGATCCCAAAAAGAAAACTCCCAGGAATATTATAGCCAGGTTCCAGAATCCCCAGATCAAGGAGAAACTACTACAAGCATCCAGGAAGAAACAATTTCAATATTGTGGGAACACAATCAGGATAACACAGGATCTGGCACCTTCTACATTGAGGGATTGGAGGGCCTGGAATATGATATTCCAGAGGGCAAAGAAGCTAGGATTAAAATCAAGAATCACCTACCCAGAAAAACTGAGTATTTTGTTTCAGAGGAAAATATGGTCATTCAGTGGAATAGAGGACTTTCAAGCATTCTTGAGGAAAAAACCAGAGTTGAATAGAAAATTTGACATTCAGACGCAAGAAGCAAGAGATGCCTGAGAAGGTAATCAGGGAAAAATAATCAAAAGGAACTTATCAAAGTTGAACTATTTACATTCCTATATGGAAAAACAACTGTGACTGATGAAATCTTTCTCAGTATGAAAATAATGGAACAAGGGTGTATGGTCATATGAATACATATGTGAATGTGTATAAAAAAAACTGCTCTGTTCATATCATTTGATCATTTATCAACTGAGAAATTCTTGTATCTTTATAAATTTGAATCACTACCCTACATATTTAAGAAAGAAAGCTTTTGTTTGAGAAACTTGCTATAATTTTTCCCAATTTCCTGCTTTCCATGTTAATTTTGGCTATGTCATTTTTGTTTGTGCAACCCCTTTATAATTTCACATATTTGGGGTGGAGCCACAATGACAGAGTGAAAGCAGGAACTTGCTTAAGTTCCCACACCAACCACCTCCAATAACTGTAAAATATGACTCTAAAGAAATTTTAGAGCTACAGAACCCACAAGGTGACAGAGAGAAATAAATGTCCTGCTGAAGGCAGCCTGGCAGGCCAACATGAAGGGTCTACTGCACCCAGCTGGAGGCTGAGCTCAGTCCCACTTGAGCTGCACAGGGGCAGACCCAGGGTGGCCTCAACCAGCAGCACAGACTGGCCTGAGCAGACTGCAGGCGAATGAATCACCTACAGTTGTGGTGGTTTCCAGACTTCTCAACCAATAAGCACCAAAGAGAAAGTAAAAGGTCAGTAGGGAACTCTGTTGAAACCAGGTGACAAAAAAAGCATGGTCCAGCCCCTGCCCTCAGGGCAGGAGAGGCAGAGGTGGCAGAGAAGCAGAGCTGCAGCTGCTTCCAGGTGGCTGCCTCTAGAGATCCTAGCCTGCAGACCTTAGGGAGACCAAGCGACCATTCAGAGAATAATCACTCTTACTTTGACCTTCCTGGATCTGGGTTGCAGTGTTGGGCAGTGCTCCCAGGGTGAGGAACACCAGTGTGCCAAAGCTTGTAGGGGTTATAGAGAGGCCACCCTCTTCATAGCTCTGACAACTGTGAAAACCACAGTGATTTGGGACATAGCTTTCTCCACTGTGGAAGCAGAGTTCTACCATGGCAAAGAGCTCAAAAGTCAAGTAATTGGCTGGTAAGAAGAGCAAGCAAAGGAAGCACAATCAGACCATAGAAACAAAAAGGATCAAAACATGGAATCAGAAGAAAACAGCAAAGTCAAAACTCCTGCATCAAAGCTCCCTAGAAAAATATGAACTGGTTACAGGCCATGGAGGAGTTCAAGAAGGATTTTTAAAATACCATAAGAAAAGTGGAAGAAAAATTGGGAAGAGAAATGAGAATGATGCAAGAAAATCATGAAAAGTGAGTCAACAGTATGCTGACGGAAACCCTCCCAAAAATGCTGAAGAAAATAACACCTTAAAAAATAGACTAACTCAAATGGCAAAAGAGGCCCAAAGAGCCAATGTGGTAAAGAATATCTTAAAAAGTCAAATTGGCCAGATGGAAAAGGAAATTCAAAAGCTTACTGAAGAGAATAATTCCTTCAAAATTAGATTGGAGCAAATGGAAGCTAATGCCTTTATGAGGAATCAAGAGACTATAAAATAGATCCAAACAACTGAAAAATATACAAGACAATGTGAAATATCTCATTGGAAAAGCCATTGACCTAGAAAATAGATCCAAAAGAGATGATTTAAAAATTATTGGACTACCTGAAAGCCATGACCAAAAAAGGAGCCTAGAAATCATCCTTTAAGAAATTCTCAAGGGAATTTTGTCTGATATTCTAGAACCAGAGGGCAAAATACAAATTGAAAGAATTCATTGATTGCCTCTTGAAAAAGATCCCAAAAAGAAAACTCCCAGAAATATCATAGCCAAATTCCAGAGTTCCCAGGTTGAGAAGAAAATATTACAAGCTGTCAGGAAGAAACAATTTGAGTATTGTGGAAACACAATCAGGATAACACAAGATCTAACAGCTTCTACATTAAGGGATTGAAGGGCTTGGAATATGATATTCCAGAGATCAAAGGAACTAGGATTAAAACCAAGAATCACCTACCCAAGAAAACTGAGTATAATGCTTCAGGGGAAAATATGGTCATTCAATGAAATAGAGGACTTTCAAGCATTCTTGATAAAAAAAAAACAGAGCTGAAAAGAAAATTTGACTTTCAAATACAAGAAGCAAGAGAAACATGAGAAGGTAAACAGGAAAAAGAAATCATAAGGAACTCTATTTTGCCCTCTGGTTCTAAAACATCAGGGCAATTTCCCTTGAGAATTTCTTGAAGGAGGATTTCTAGGTTTTTTTTTTGATCACGGCTTTCAGGTAGTGCAATAGTTTTTAAATTATCTCTCCTGTATCTGTTTTCCAGGTCAGTGGTTTTCCCAATGAGATAGTTCACATTGCCTCCTATTTTTCATTTGTTTGGATCTGTTTAACAGCATCTTGATTTCTCATAAAGTCACTAGCTTCCATTTGCTCCAATCTAATTCTGAAGGAATGATTCTCTTCAATGAGCTTTTGAGATTCCTTTTCCATCTGGCAAATTTAGCTTTTAAGGCATTCTTCTCCTCGTTGCCTTTTTGAGCCTCTTTTTCCATTTGAATTAGTCTATTTTTAAGGTGTTATTTTCTTCCATCAGGTTGTTGACTCTCATTTCATAATTTTCTTGCATTGTTCTCATGTCTCTTCCCAATTTTTCCTCCACTTCTCTTATTTGATTTTCAAAATCTTTTTTAAGCTCCTCTGTTGCCTATAACCAACTCCTATTTTTCTTGGAAGGTTTTGATGCAGGAGTTCTGACTTCCCTGTCTTCCTCCTATTCCATGCTTTGATCCTTTTTGTCCCCGAAATAGGAGTGTAAAGTTGGATTGCTCTTCTTGGCTTACTTCCTTTGCCTGCTCATGTTACCACTCAATTACTTGACTTTGGGGCTTTTTGCCACCTTAGGACTCTGCTTCCAGACAGGGTAGCTTTATCCCAAAAGCTGGGGTTTTCTCAGCTGCCAAAGGTATTAGTTGGGTGCCTTTCTGAAGCCTCCACATGCTCTGGCAAGCTGGTCACACACCCCAGCACCTCCACCCCAGATGGCAATCCAGATCCAACCAGGTTAAAGCAAGAGGGATTAATCCTCAGACTGGTCACTTGTTCCCCCTACAATCTGCAGGCCAGGTGCTGAAATGGCCATGTGGTGGTGACTGGGGCACCTCAGCGGCTTCTCCCTCTGGGGTTAAAGGCCGGGCCATGCTCCCAAACTACTGGATCCAAAAGTCCACATTGCATTGACCTCTCACTTTGTTCTTAGGACCTGGACATTCTTACTTCACTCCAATCTTATTGAAATGTCTTCTAGCATATCTCCAATTACAGATAATGCTTTCTCTTGGTATTACTTGGATACAACTAATCATTTTGAGAAAGACACCATTTATCCTATGCTTTCTGGTGTTTTTAATAAGAGTGTGTTGTATTTTGTCAAAAGCTTTTTCTTCATCTATTGATATAATCATATGATTTTTTTTTTGTTTTTGTTGTTGATATGGTCAATAGTGCTACTAGTTTTTTTCCTAATATTAAAACAATATTGCATTCTAGGTATAAGTCCCACCCAGTTGTAGCATATTATCTTTATGATATATTACTATGATCTTATTTTATGTAAATTTTATACCAATATTCATTAGGGAAATAGGCCTATAGTTTTCTTTCCTGTTTTTTTTTTCTCCCTGGTTTAGGTATCAAAAACATATTTGTTGTCATAAAAGGAATTTGATAGGACCCCTTTACTTATTTTTTTAAATGTTTATATAATATTGGGATTAATTATTGCTTAAATCTTTAGTAGAATTCAATCATAAAATTATCTGGTCCTGGGTATTTTTTTTCTTAGGGAGTTCATTGATGCCCTGATCAAATTGTAGGATATTTTAAGTATTTTTTTCATCTTCTGTTAATCTGGGCAATTCATATCTTTGTAAATATTTGTTCATTTCACTTAGATTGTCAGATTTATTGGTATATAATTAGATAAAATAACCCCTAATAATAATTTAATTTTATCTTCCTTGGTGGTGCATTTAACCTTTTCAAGGATCAATGGATTTTATTTATTTATTTGTTATTTATCCTTTTAATTTGGCTTTCTGTTCTTTATTTTAGTCAAATTAACCAATGATTTATCTATTCTATTATAGTTTTTACAACGAGCTCCTAGGTTTATTAGTTCAATGTTTCATTTATTTTAATTATATTCATATCTCCTTTGATTTCCAGAATTTTCATTTTGATGTTTAACTGGGGATTTTAAATTTTTACTTTTTCTAGAGATTTTTTTGTTAGTTGTATCCCCAATTCATTAATCTGTTCTTTCTTATTCTATTGATGAACCTGTTTAGAGACATAAGTTTTCCCCTAAGTACTGCTTTGACTGCATCCTGAAAATTTTGGTATGTTGTCTCAGTATTGTTATTTTCTTTAATGAAATTATTGATTGTTTCTATGATTTGTCCATTAGTCCACTCATTTTAAAGATCAGGTTATTTAGTTTCCAATTAATTTTTAATCAGTGTTTTCATGGTTTTTTATTGAATGTGAGGTTTATTGCATTATGGTCTGAAAAGAGTTAATTTACTATTTCTGCTTTTCTGCATTTGTTTATGAGGTTTTGATCATTAGCATAGGTTCAGTTTTTGTGAAAGTACTAGCTGAGAAAGTTATATTCCTTTCTATTCCCATTCAATTTTCTCCAGATGTCTATCATGTCTAACTTTTCTTAAATTCTATCCATCTCTTTGACTGCTTTTTCATTTATTTTATGTTTAGATTTATTTGACTCTGAGAAAGGAAAGTTGAGGTTCCCGACTAGTGTAGCTTTAATGTCTATTTACTTTTATAACTCATTTAACATTTCCTTTAAGAATTTGAGTGCTATGTTATTTGGGGTATTTATGCTTAGTACTGGTATTACTTCATTGTCTATAGTGCCTTTTACTTTTACTTAGGCCTATTTTTGCTTTTGCTTTGTCTGAGATCATGAGATCTAAGACCATCTGTTAACTTCAGCTGAAGGATAATTGATTATGCTCTAGCCCCTTATTTAAACTCTATATATGTCCCTCTATTTCAAGTGTATAATTATAATTAAATTATTAAATGTACATTTCCCTCCAAATTTTTTTTCTTCTATTTATCTAACTCTCTTTTTTATCTTGCCCCTCCTTAAAAGTCTGTTTTGCTTCTGACCACTGCTTCCCTTAATTCACTTCTGCTTTTATGGCCCTCTCTTTTCTCTCATTTCCCAGCTTTCTTACTTCCCTGTTGGACAGAATATATTTGTATACTCAATTGGTTTTGCATATATATTCTTCTGTCTTTGAATGAATTCAGATGAGAATGACATTCAAGTATTGCAACCCTACCATTCCCCCCACTGTTAAAGTTCTTCCTTGCATACCCATTCTTCCCCCTCCATCTCCCAGTGCATCTCTCTTTCTCACTGATCCATTTTTCATTGAGATGATCCCAGCATCATCAATTCACTCCCATTCCCTCTATATAGAGTCCTTCTAATTACTTTAATAATGATAAAGGTTTTAGTAGTTCATTGTCTTCCAATATATGAATGTAAATAGTTTAACCATATTAAGTCCCTTATAATTTCTCTTTCATGTTTAACTTTTGATCTTTCTCTTGAGTCTTATATTTGAAAGTCATATTTTATCTTCAGTTCTGGTCTTTTCATCAGTAATGCTTGAAAGTCCTCATTAAATGTCCTTATTTCCCCCCATGAAGGAGTATATTCAGTTTTGCTGGGTAGGTGATTCTTGGTTGTAATCCTAGCTCCTTTGCCTTCTGAAATATCAAATTCATTCTTTAATGTGGTAACTGCCAAATCTTGTATGATCCTGACTGTGGTTCCTTAATATTTTAATTTCTTTCAAATCCATTCTTTCTGGCTGCTTTAAGTATTCTCTCTTTAGTCTGGGAGCTCTGGGATTTTGCTACAATATTCCTGGGAGTTTTCATTTTGGAATCTCAGGAGGTAAGTGGTGATTTTTTTGTTTTTCATTTTCTTATCTGGTTTTTAGGATATTAAGACTGTTTTCCTATATATTTTCTTGAAATATTATGTCTAGGCTGTCTCTTTGAAAATGGCTTTCTGGCAGCTCAATAATTTTTAAATTATCTCTCCTCAGTCTATTTTCCAGATCAGTTGTTTTTCTGATAAGATATTTCACATTTTCTTTCATTTTTCCCATTATTTTGACTTTGTTTTATTTTGTTTTGATGTCTCATGGGGTCATTAGCTTCCAGTTGCCCAATTCTAATTTTGAAGGAATTATTTTCTTCAGTGAACTTTTGTACCCTTTTTCCATTGTGACAATTCTATTTTTTTTTGTAAATTTTATTATTTATTTTTAACTTAAATACAAAACAAGAAAAGAAAAAAAAACATTGCTGTGTATATAACAGAACATGAGAGAATTCAATATTAAAACAATAAATTTTCCATTTCAAGAAAACCTATATAATAAATATTATACTTTGTTTTTGAAACTGCCCAGCTTTTCTTTTCTTGCTTGTAGGTTTTCTTTTGTTCTCTGCTGTGCACTTTTTACCTTATTTTTCCCCACCCTAAAGAAGGCCACAATTAAGCCTGGATGTATTATTTATGTATGTGTGTATGTATGTATGTATGTATATATGTGTGTATGCACATAGATATCTATAAACCTACACATATATACACATGTATACACATACACATATATCTAAGACTATATGATGCCTATTTCCACTTGTCATCTGTTTCTCTGAAGGTGGATAGCATCTTCCTTCAAAAGTCCAAGTATTCCTATATTTTTCTAAGTTAGCTAGTTCATTGTTTCCTACACCACAGCAATATTCCGGCACAATCACACGCTATCTGAGAGATTGTCTATGAAAATTTTTATTTCCTTCAGTTTTCTGTGTTCTTTCTATTCTTGGCTACATAGGTTTTATTTATACAAAAAAAATTAATTTAAAATAATTGAAATTATCCATTTTATACTTTAACAATGCTCTCACCTGATAATATAGTTTAAGCCTTAAAATAAATCCTCTTATTTCATACTGTCTAGTTATATTTAAGTGGTCTAAAATAACATTTAATAATATTGCTAATACAAAGTGGTTTCACTCTTTTCTCTTTTGATTAAATCTGTTTTAGCTTTGACTTTGTCTGGGAGCATGATTACTATCCCATTTATATTCTTACATAACAAATTCTACTCCCAACCGTTATTTTATCTTTGTGTATATCTCTTATTTTTATAGCATTTTCTGACAGTAATGTACTGTTGAATGAAATCAATTTCCATTTTATGGGTAAATCCATCCCATTCACATTCTAAGCTATAATTACTTGTTATGTTTTTTGTCCTCATTTTTCCTCACTATCTTTCTCACCCTATTCCTATCCCTCCTCATCCCTCTGCTTTACTTCTACCCATTATCTTGCCCTCCTATTCCTTAACCTACCCACCCCTCCAAGAGTCCCTCCCTCCCTTATCTTTTCCTCCCACACTATCCCCTTGCCTTTTTATTTCTCTCTGTATTTAGAAGACTTTGATACATATACATATATGTGTGTGTGTGTGTGTGTGTATGTATGTATGTATGTTGTTCCCTCTTTAATCCATTCTTGATGAGTTTAAGCTGTCTTCACTTCTTGCCCTCCCCTCTACTAGTCCCTGCAGCTTCAGTTTTTCCTTTTATGCTTCATTTATATGACATAATTACTCCTTTTTATCTCTCACTACATAGTTTTATTTTTTGAGTCACCTCATCATACATAGCTCAACACAAACCTTTTTTTCAAACTACCCAAATAATGACAGTCATAAGAGTACTGATAATATTTTCACATATAAAAAGTAAACAATTTGACCTCATTGAGTCCCTTACAATTGGTCTTTAATATTTACCTTATGTTTCTCTTGGAGATTATACGTCAAATTTTTGCTTAATTTCTACCGTTTTTAATCAATGCTTGAAAGTCTTTCAGTTCATTAAATACCCATTTTTTTCATTCAGGAATATAGTTAACTTTGCCAGATAAATTACCCTTGGTTGTAATTTATGTATTTTTTTCATAGAGCTCTTTGCTCTATGAAATGTAGTATTCCAAGACCTATGGTCCTTCAACATAACAGCTGCTAGTTCTTCTGTAATCTTTATTGCAGCTACATGATATTTAAATATTTTTTTCTTGTTGCTTCCAATATTTTCACCTTAATCTGGGAGCTTTAAAGCTTGGCTCTGAAATTCCTCTAAGTTTTCCTCCTGAGATCTGTTTCTGGTGGTGATTGGTGGATTTTTTTCTCCCCATTTCTACTTCACTTTCTTGCTTTAGAATTTTCAGGAAATTTTCCTTGATACTTTCTTATAATATTGTGTCAAGATTTTTTTATCATAATTTTCAGGTAGTCATACTATTCTTATATAATTTCTTCTCAATCTGTTTTCCAAATCAGTTGTTTTTCTGATGACGTCTCACATTCTCTTCTAGTTTATCATTCTTTTTACTTTGTTTTATTATTTCTTGGTATCTAAGAATGTCATTAGCTTACTTTTGCCCAATTCTACTTTTCAAGGAATTATTTTTACTTATGTTTTTGATTCTCTATTTCAAGTTGGTTGACTTTATTTTCATAATTTTCTTGATTTTTTTGAATTGCATCTTTTCTAAATTTTTCCTTGAGCTCTCTTGTTTTTCATTTGTTCATCTTTAGTTTTCAACATTCATTTCCACAAGATTTTAACTTACAAATTTTCTCCCCATCTTTCCCCTACCCCATCCCCAAATAATGATTCTACTGAACACCCCTTCCCCCGATCTGCTTTCTCTTATATCCTCCCGCCTTCCCCCTTTGACTTTCTAGTGGGGCAAGATGGATTTCTGTACTCCAGTGCCTGTATATCTTGTTTCCCAGTTGCATGTAAAAAATAATAACATTATTATAAATTTTTTAACATTTGATTTTAAAACTTTGATTTCTAGATACTTTCCCTTCTTCCCTTGTCACCCACCCCTACTGTGAGGAAAAGTGATTCAATATAGGTTATACATTTGTAGTTATGCAAAACATTTCCATAGTAGATATTTTGTGAAATAATAACGATGTTTCTGTCCCACCCCCCATTTATTCTATTTTCTACTTTGACCCTGTCCCTTTTCAAAACTGTGTACTTCTAACTACCCTCCCCTCAATCTGCCCTCCTTTCTATCATACCCCCTTTAATCCCCTTCCATCCTATTTTCCTACAAGGTAAGATACCCAATTGAGTGTATATGTTATTTCCTCCTTAAGCCAAATTCAATGAGAGTGGGGTTGACCCATTCCCTTTTAACTTCCTGTTCTTCCCCTCCATTGTAACACTGCCTTCCCGTTCTTCCCCTCCTCTTGCCTCTTTTATATGAGGTAATTTATTCTATTCTATCTCTCCCTATCTCCTCTCATTATATTCTGCTCTCACCTCTTAATTTTAATTTTCACATATCATCACTTCCTATTCAACTGATCCTGTGCCCTCTGTCTATGTATACAAGTACACATACATACATACACTCACATATGTATTTATACGCACATATACATATATACATATATATTCCCATCAACTATCTTCATCCTGAAAAGTCAAATGAATTACAATTATCATTTTACCATGTAGAAATGTAAATAGTTCAATTTTAATAAGTCTCTTATGATTTCTTTTCCTTGTTTACCTTCTTGTGCTTCTCTTGCTTCTTGTATTTGAAAGTCAAATTTTCTATTCAACTCTGGTTTTTTTCATCAAGAATGCTTGAAAGCTCCCTATTCCATTGAATGACCATATTTTCCCATGAAACATTATACTCAGTTTTGCTGGATAGGTGATTCTTGGTTTTAATCCTAGTTTCTTTGACCTCTGGAATATCATATTCCAATCCCTTCGATCCCTTAATGTAGAAGCTGCTAGATCTTGTGTTATCCTGATTGTGTTTCCACAATACTCAAATTGTTTCTTCCTGGCTGCTTGTAATATTATCTCCTTGACCTGGGAACTCTCGAATTTGGCTATAATATTCCTAGGAGTTTTCTTTTGGGGATCCTTTTCAAGAGGTTATCGGTGAATTCTTTCTATTTCTATTTTGCCCTCTGGTTCTAAAATATCAAGGCAATTTTCCTTGAGAATTTCTTGAAGGATGATTTCTAGGTTTTTGTTTTTTTTTTTTTATCATGGCTTTCAGGTAGCTCAATAATTTTTAAATTGTCTCTCCTGGATCTATTTTCCAGGTCAGTGGTTTCTCCAGTGAGATATTTCACATTGCCTTCTATTTTTTTTCATTTGTTTGGATCTGTTTTATAGTATCTTGATTTCTCATAAAATCATTAGCTTCCATTTTCTCCAATCTAATTCTGAAAGAATTATTCTCTTCAGTGAGTTTTTGAAATTTCTTTTGCATCTGGCAAATTCAGCTTTTTAAAGCATTCTTCTCCTCATTGGCTTTTTGGGCCTCTTTTGCCATTTGAGTTAGTCTATTTTTTAAGGCATTAATTTCTTCAGTCAGGTTATTGACTCTCTTTTCATGATTTTCTTGCATGATCCTCATCTCTTATCCTAGTTTTTCCTCCACTTCTCTTACTTGATTTTCAAAATCCTTCTTGAGCTCCTCCATGACAAGTTCATATTTTTCTTGGAAGCTTTTGATGCAGTTCTGAATTAGTTGTCTTCCTCCTGCTCCATGCTTTGATCTTTTTTGTCTCCAAAAACAGATTTGTGCTTCCTCTGCTTTTTCATATTGCCAGTCAATTACTTGACCTTTGAGCTCTTTGCCACAGTAGAACTCTGCTTCCAGAGAGGAGAGCTTTGTCCCAGATTGCTGGGGTTTTCGCAAATGCTCTCAGAGGTCTGAGAATGGCACCCTCTCTACAGACACCACACTGGCAAACTGGCATTTCTTACCCCAGGACCACCACCCAAGAAAGCAACCCAGATCGAAGCAAGAGGGATTGCCCTCTGAATGGTCGCTTGGTCCCCCTATGATCTGTAGGCCAGGAATTCCTGAGGCAGTCACACAGCAGACCCTGTAGCCACAGCCACAGCCACCATGCTTTCCACTACCACTCACCCTAGGGTTAGGGGGTGGTCTGTGCCTCTCCTTTCCAATGAGTTCTAGAACTGACCTTTTACTTTCTTTTTGGCATTTATGTGTTGAAAAGTCTGGAAACTACCACCACTGCTGGTGATTCACTCTTCTGAATTCTGTTCTAGCTGCCACTGGTCAGGGCTGCCCTGGGGCCAAAACCACGTGGCTCACGCAGGACGGCTCATTCTAAGCTCCCAGTGAGCTGCTATGAACCCTTCCTGTCAGCCTGCCAGGCTGCCTTCAGTGGGAGATTTGTTTCTCTCTGTCACTTTGTGGGTTCTTTAGTTCTAAAATTTGTTTAGAGTCACATTTTATAGGTATTTGAGGTGGTTGTAGGGGGAAGTAATGGAATTTCCTGCTTCTACTCTGCCATCTTGGCTCTTCTTCCCTCTTGTTTGTTTTTTAAAGTCCTTTTTAACATCCTCCAAGAGCTCTTTTTGTGCTTGGGATCATTTGGCATTTCTCATTTAAAAGAAGTGGCTTTTTTTGCTCCATTATCTTCCTCTGAATATGATCCAAGATCTTCTCTGTCCCCATAGTAGCTATCTATGGTTGGGCTCTTTTTCCTTTGCTTACTCATTTTTATTTTTTTTGTTTTATTTTGTTTTTAGCAGCTACTAGTGTAATTAAATTCTAGTTCCAAGGTATGTGGAATGATGCGCCAAGTATCAGGTCCTTTTTTTTTTTGCCTTTTTTTTGGAGGTCAATTGGGGTTAAGTGACTTGCCCAAAGTCACACGGCTAGTAAGTGTGTCAAGTGTCTGAGGCTGGATTTGAACTCAGGCCCTCCTGACTTTAGGGCTGGTGCTCTATTCACTATGCCACCTAGCCACCCCCTTGTATCATGTCCTTCTTACTATCATTTTCTGAGGTCTGTCCTGGGGCTCCTCTCCACTTCTAAGCCATGCTAGGACCTCTAATTACACTGTCCTACAAATGATCTTGTTCCCTGATGCCCCTCAGGTGACTACAAACTACAGCTGTCCTCTCTGCCCTAGAACTGAAACCAGGGATTCTTTTCTCCTACAAGTGCCTTCTAATGGTAATGGGAATTTGGAGATCTTCCTTGCCCCTTAACAGGCCTAAGGGAATTTGAAGATCTTCCCTGCCCCCAATAGGGAGAATGTAATCACATAGAGCCTGTGCTGGGAGAAGCTTGCTGAGGGGTAGAACAGAGCCCATAGGAAGCTGGGAGTCAGAGAAGTTAAAGTTGGAGGGATGAGAGGACACACTCAATGAGATAGCTAGGCTTATGAGTGTTTGCACCCTGTTGTGACAGACTTATGAGTGTTTATTTGTGGGAAGGCTAAATGATGGTGTGGCTCTCTGCTGTGATATAGTGTATTAATTTTTTGTTAATATGATGGATTTGACTTCCTGGTGTTGTGATTAGGTTTTCTGGTGTCTGAATAAATGTTTTTCTTCTATTTTCTATATGGAGAGTCTGTTATATTTTACAACTGAGAACTATGCCAGCATATACATAGTCACTGTCAGTGCTGTGACTATTGCACTGTTGCTACATGCTCATACCCTGCAGCTAGTACTGCTGCACTCACCAGGTGTTGTGCTAGCTACTTCTCCCCCACAGCTATAGCCTGGGACAATCTGATCAGCACAACTGTGCTTGGCATCTCTCAACAGTGGAAGGTCCTTCAATCTTCTACTCAGTCATCAGACCCCCACATTGTCTATGAGATGACAGTTTCTAAGACTGAAGCTGCCTCCCAACATGGCTGTACCCAGAGCTAATTGTTTGTTGATTCTGCAGTCAACCTGGAAGTGTTTGTATTTAATTCAGGCTGAATCTCTGCCCCCAGAGGTTGGGTCTTTCCTGAAGTTGCTTCAAGTTGTCTTAGGAAAACAACTGCTTATCCCTAACTTGTTTATTTTTGCTGTTCTCCATTCCCTCTGAGATGATGTTTCTTCTTTTTTTGTCAAGGAAATTTGGAGAGCCAAAAATTTTCTGACCTACTCCACTATCTCCCCAGAATCCACCATCCCAATTCTATTTTAAGGTATTATTTATCAAGCTGTTAATTCTTTTCATAATTTTCTTTCATTACTCCCATATTTTCCCAATTTTTTTCTACCACTATTATTTGATGTTGAAAATCATTTTTACCTCTTCCCAAAATTTTTGTTGGGCTAGTGGTTTTATCTTGATCTTCCTAGTCACATAGTACCTTTTTATGGTTGGGTTGTTTTTTTTGTTATTTGCTTATTTTTCCAACCTGTTTCTTGACTTTGAACTTTATATTAAAGTTGAGCTCTCTTCCAGGGGTGCATGTGGAATTGGATGGGAGGCCATTGTTCCAAGTTTTAGGCTTTTTGCAGTGCTATTTTCAGAGGTAGTCCTGGGGGTTTGGAAGTTTTCAGTGTTTCCAAAGTGATGTGTCCTGGGAAAGGTATGTTCTCTACTCTCTTGGTATGAGCTCTGGTCTTTTACCCAAGAAGGGCCCCAAGCTCTTGAAACTGAAAATGATACTGCTCCTCAAGGCCCATGCTGCCTTGTGACCAGAAGCAATACTGCTTCTCAAGGCCCCTGATCCCTTGTGAATGAAAGTGCTCCTCTCTACCCTGGAACTATGACCTGGTATAGGCAATTGTGTTGCCTAATAGCACCTTGTACTGTACCCAGTGCTAGCCTAGGGGTCACCTGTAATCTCTTTCTGACCAGTTGCCAGATACCTTATTGTCTCTGGCTTAAGAGCGCCTGTTGCTACTGTTGCTACTCCAAGGCTTATAGCTGGTGTTGCCACTATTTGGGCTTTAGGCTGGGACTCTCCCCAGAGTCACATACCTTTCCTCCCAACTTCCTAAGTTGTCTTGGGCTGGAAAAATATCTCACCTCCACCTTTAGTTCTACCACTTCAGAATTTAAAGTGATTTTAAGGAGGAATATTGGGAGAGCTCAGCTGCTTACAAAGACTCAACTATCTTCAACAAACTGATTTTTTAATTTAATTTCACAGAAGCTGGGATCTTGATATGGATGTGGAAAAGGTAACTAGAATACTGGAGCATCAAATATTTCCTATATTTGTCTAAGTAATTTGATACTAATGTCTGGCAAGTGAGTAATTTGGCAACATAGTTGGCATTTTAGGCGATTTAAATTTATAGGTAATTTGTACTGGCAGAATGTCAGGATTGTAATGGAATGTAAATAGAGCTAACTATAAATCTGATTTAGTTTATTATTTTGAATTCATCTAGTTGGAAATATTAGTAGAGAAAATTATTATCCTTGGGATTTTTATGGATAATATCTGAGGCCCATAATATTTGATATACACCCTTGCAGTTCTGACATTAATACTGATAATATATTCTATGGATTTTTTTAATGGAACTAACATAGAATGCTGAAACTGAGACACATATGTGAAGTATTTTATTCAAGTAGGTAATTTGGAGATATTTTCAACTGAACTAATATTAATGAATTGACAGCATTGAGTTTCTAATAATACCTCTCTGAGCTCCAATCCCTGTAACCAACTATCTGCTGAACATCTTCAACTAGAAGTCTTAAAGACATCTTAAATTCAATTCAAAACAGAATTCATAAAGTTGACTCCCCAAATCCATCCCTCTTCTGAACTTCCCCACATCTGTCAAGGGCATTATCATTCCAATCACAAGGGTTTGAGATGTAGGAGTAATCCTTGAAACCTCATTCTCATACCATGAGAAACAGAGAGAGAGAGAGAGAGAGAGAGAGAGAGAGAGAGAGAGAGAGAGAGAGGAGGAGGAGGAGGAGGAGAAAGCACTCTGATCATTTGTCCTACCTTGTCCATTCTACCTTCACATCTCTCTTGCATATCTCCTTTTCTCCCCTCTCATGGATACCACTAATTCAGACCCTTATCAAACTTTGCCTAGATTAATAGGATCATAACTACGGAACTGGAAGGGACCTCAGAGGTTATCTTGCTCCATTCCCTCATTTTACAAATGAAGAAATGGAGTCTCAGGAAGGTTAAGTGACTTTTCAGAGCTGCATAGGTAGTAAACATTAAAGATGGATTTTGAACCCAGGCTCACTAACTCCAGAGCCACTGCTTTTTTTAATAGGCTCCTCTACTCACTTATTCTCCACACAGCTGACAAAGTGATTTTCCTAAAGCATAGCTCTGAACATGCCACATCCCTGCTTAAAAAGTTCCCAGAAATCCTTATAACTTTTGGGATAAAATACAAAATTCTTGTTTGACCTTTAGAGTCCTCCATAATCTGGCTCTCGGCTAGTTTTCCAGACTTAGTACACATTTCTCCCCTTCACACACTTAACAACATAGTCAAACCAGTCTATTTGCTATTCTTTATACATGATGGACAATTCTCTTACCTGTACATTTGAATAGGGTGGACATTTCTTGTGCATTTGCACAAGTTGTCTGTCTCTTGAGCATTTGCTGTTCTTCCCTTCTTCCCGTGCCTCAAATATTCTCAGTTCCTACCTCTACTTCTTGGGACCCCCAACCCCCTACAAGGTTCAGCTCATGTTACATCTCCTTCAAGAGACTTGTCTTACTTTGTCCAGATATTAGTGCTTCTCTGAATCACCTCACATTCATTTTGCATACCTGGTATTTATTTATCTTTGAACAGATTGTATCCCATTCCTCACAGTGGAATATGAGTTCCTTGAATGCAAAGACTGTCTTACTTTTGACTTTGTATCCCCACTGCCTAACACTGTGCCTAAGGCACAATTAGAACTTACATAATGATTACTGATTGATTTAATGATTTTGTTTTATATTTTAATTGTTTATTAATTTATTTCCACTGGATATATATGACATGTGGTGAGAGTGAGAGATAAGCAATAGAGTCCAAATGTTCCACTGGTATTCATGCAAGGTCAAGAATAATTGAGGAGCCCTTCCATATTGAATGGAATTCCAATGGAAGAGTTATAGGAGACTTTGAGTAAGACTTTCACAGAATGATGGATAGACAATGGGCTATAGATCTATACTGATAATATCTATAAGATCATAGATCCTTCCAAATGTGGCCCATTTGAACTACGGGACATCTTTATCCTGACTTCTACTGTCAGTGATGAGTCATGTCTCCAGATCTTGGCTACATCTCAACCTCAAGGTTCCAGGGGTAAGCCTGAGAGGTCAGGACAATCCTTTTAACACTTCAGTTCAATCCCACACTGGCACACTCTTTCTCCTCAAAGTTATTAGTTGAGAATGAGTTTAGTTAACTAGCTTTAAGTAGGTTTTAGACAGAGATATTCACTAAGGTATTACAGTAAGAACAGTTGATATAAAATATCTGTTACATACCCTCCAAGAAGAATATATAGAGTCTAAGGGAAAATGGGCTCATGCTTAAAGAGCATGTGTAAAGTGGTAACACCCAGGTTCTATTTGCTGGAAGTTCTTCTCGGTCATTTGTGGAGTATTCAAGAAGTTACCCTCATGAATAGCACATCTGCTTCCATCATTGTCGTTGACTCCTGATACAGACATTATAAGCAGCTAATCACTTATGGGAAGATGGAAGTCCAACATTATCCAGACCCTTCCAAACTGGAAGGTCATGCTTTGGTCAAAGGCAGGGGAAATAGGTGGGGAGTGGAGAGAGGAGATCTGGCTAAAGCTGAGGCCTAGTTTCCCCTCTTCCCCAGAGTACTCTTCATCAGTGTGCTGGAAAGTCACATTTGCTCCAGTTCCTCTATCAGCCTCTATTCCAGCTAACTCACTGCTTTTATGCCTGACCAGAGAGCAGAGTAAAATCCCACAATGATTAGAACAGGACCTCTTGTCTGAAATTCTCTCCTTCATCAAATAGCTTGTAAAAAATTGTTGCTGAGGGCTCACTTTGAGAAGTGTTGTGTGATTTGACCAGATGAGACTCTGGGAAGCCGTTGTTGAGAGCCCCCCGGCTTTGAAAACCCAGATGTTGATGCTTCCCTCTCTGGTAACTGTGATTTGGTATTGATATAATGGTTGGACAGTTTGGAAGCCTGTCTATTTGATCTGTAAGTTCTGTAACTCTGAAGTTCGGGGTGCTGACCTTTTCCCCCTGAACTAGGTAATGTGTGTTTGTTTGATTAAAGTAAGCTTGTTAACCCATTTTGAGTTGCTTTCCTTTTGAAAAGCAGATCTAAGAACCTGTGTAGGCAGTCACCCTGGGGATATTGGGGTGCTTGCTGCTACAATGGTCTGTAATGGAAATGCAAATTTAAAGATCTTCCCTGCCCCTAGCTTAAGTGCACCTGGAGCCTGTGGTGGGAGGCTTGTTTTTCAGGAAAGCCCACACCTTGATACTTAGTGAGTGATTGGGCAGTGGGTCCAGAAGGTTGTTACATTCTCTGAGCCAAGAGAAGGCTATAAAAGCCCTGAGGAGAGGCTTTGCTTTGGGGCTCACTTTGAGAAGTGTTGTGTGATTTGACCAGATGAGACTCTGGGAAGCCATTGTTGAGAGCCCCCCGGCTTTGAAAACCCAGATGTTGATGCTTCCCTCTCTGGTAACTGTGATTTGGTATTGATGCATGTAATGTTGGGACAGTTTGGAAGCCTGTCTGTTTGATTTGTAAGTTCTGAAACTGAAGTTTGGGGTGCTGACCTTTTTCCCCTGAACTAGGTAATGTGTGTTTGTTTGATTAAAGTAAGCTTGTTAACCCAAAAAAAAAAAATTGTTGCTGTTATTGTTTTTCAGTCATTCGGTTGTGTTTGTGACCCCATGGATCATACTGTCCATAGGGTTTTTGTGTCAAAAACAATAGAGGGGTTTGGCATATCCTTCTTTACCCTGCAAACACTTTTTACACTTATTCTACAGGCTTTTGATTGATTTGAGACATGTACTTACCTAGCTGTTGTTGTTGTTGTTTGCTCTTCATTTTCAAAGAGGACCAATGCTATCACCCTGTGTGTGAAGTGGATTTAAGGGAAACAGACCTTTACAAAATCATTGTAATGGTAATGGTAATTTGAAGATCTTCCCTGCCCCTTAATTGGCCTAATGTAATCACCTGGAGCCTGTGGAGGAGTTTGCTGACTGGATAGAACAGAGCCCTGAAGAAACTGGGAGTCAGAACAGTTAGAGCTGGAAGGAGGAGAGGACTCAGGCAAGGAGATAGCTAGGCATGGTGTGGCTCCCTGCTCTGTTATGGTGTATTAACTTCTTTGTTGCTATGATGGATTTGGTTTTTTGCTATAGGGACTTGGTTTCTGGTTTTGGCATTCAGCTTTTTGGTGTCTGAATAAATGCTTTGCTTCTGTTTTCTATATGGAGAGTCTATTACATTTACGTGATTGAGCACTATGCTGGCATATTCATAGTCACCATGGGTGCTATGAATATTGCATTGGCACTACAGTCATTAGCCTCATTCTTTCTTCCTGAGTCATTGAAGTCCAGTGGCAGGGAAAAAGTCCAGATAACTAGCAATGGCCCAGGATATGACCATTTTTTTCAATTTTTCAATGCCTGACCAAGCTTTAAGTGCTTGCTACTTCAGCCACCTACATGGCCATTGGAACAAACTCTTTTCATCTGCCTATTGCACTCAGGAATGCATGGATAGACATCCTCCTAACTCACTGATGGATTTGGGGCCCAGCAGTTATACTTAAGCTAGCTTAGCCTATTTGCTGAGACACCTGACCTGGGTGTGGCCACTGTGCACACTATGGCAGTTTGGAGCCATAAATGAAAATTGAGTAAATCAAGTGGCCACCAAAGGTGGATGAGCAGCCCTTACACCAGAAGTGCTAGTCCTCCCTGAACACCCTGTTACTTAGTAAAGGTATCAGACTAAAACAAGTAGAGTGCTTTCAACTCCACCCTTACAAAAATGTGAATATAAAGTTTATGTTTTATTTATGATTTGTTTACAAATTGTTTTTAAACAAAAATTCTGCCTATTCTGGGGACTGACAAAAGAGTAGAATTAAATCTCCAGGGGAAAAGGAGATGGGCATGGGATGGAGAGCTTATCTCTCTGGAAAATATGAGTAAGCCTGGCCTAGTAGGCCAGGGAACCATCATCTTAGGAAGTCATTAACCCCACCTGTGGGGAAAAGACTAAAGTGATTCATCAAGATCTAATAACGCTCTTTGAGTGGCCAGAGGTGAATTCTCCCAAATGAGATCTTAAGGAAAGAGGAAACAAGATTTTTTTAAAATGTTTTAAAATCAGTGATGTCACTTCATAATTATTCCTTTCCTATCCCTATAGAACCCTGCCTTTTAACCAAAGAAGTTTAATCCAGCAAATAAACCAGCTCACTGGCAATTTCTGGCAACATGTGCTCTATTCTACACCTATAATTAACTCCTTCTGGTTTTCAATATGCTTTTACTATTGACCTTCTAACATCAGCATTAGAGTTGCATTGGTGAGAGTTCTAATTCTTCAATTGTTTTTTCCCCCTTTTATGTCATTGTGGTTATTGTGTAAATGATTCTCTTAGGGCTGCTTACTTCATTCTACATCAGTTCATATGTTTCCCAACTACTTTTTTCCTGAATTCACCATTCATCATTTCTTGTAACAAATAATATTATAAACAATCATTTATATTAATCCACCATAATTTATTCAGTCATTAACCATATCCATTTTGTTCACTCTGTTCCACAAATGAAAGGTTTCAGCTTTGGGCCTTCTTCTTGGCTGTCCCCTATGCCTGGAGTTCTCTCCCTCATTCCAACTACTGACTTCCCTGACTTCCTTTACTTCCCAACTAAAACCCTGCCTTCTACAGGAAGCCTTCCCTAATCCTTCTTAATCCCAGTGATTTCCCTCTGTTGATTATTTCCTATTTATCCTTTATATAGATTGCTTTGTATATATTTGATTGCATGTTGCTTCCCCTGTTAAATTGTGAGCTCCTTAAGAACAGATATTGTCTTTTGCTTCTTCTTATATCACCAAGTGTGCCTGGCAGAGAGTAGGCAATAAATATTTATCAAGGGTGGATGCATTGTTTCCAGATTTCAGCTACCAAAAAGTGAATATGTGTGTGTGTGTGTGTATATATATATATATATACACACACATATATATACATATTTATAGATACGTGTATAGATAAATATAGATATGCATATAGACATGTGGGTGTACAAACATATAAATACACACATATAAATATACATGTAATACACATATATGTATACACATATATACAGAGAGAAATAGACAAAGAGAGAAAGAAAAGAAAGATAAACTTTCACTCTGTCTTTGAACTTTTGGGGACAAATTCTCAGTAGTGATATAGCTGCATTGAAAAGTACATGCCTATAAAAACAAAGATCAGGGGTAGAGTATGTTTGTGAAAGTATGTGTCTATATATGTATGTATATATGTATATGTGTGTATAGATCTATAGCTGAAAAAAAACATATCTAAACTTTATTGTAGCTTTATTGGGGAAGGCTGGGGGAGAGGGAAAGAAAGAAGAAAGTAAAAAAAGTGCCCAACAGAGAACAAAAGAAAACTTACAAGGAAGCAAAGAAAAGATGGACGATCCTCAACATGTGTATTATTTATCATACAAGCTTTCTTTAAATGAAAATGTATTGTTACGTATTTTGAATTCTCTCTTATGTTCTTCTATGCATGACATGCTGTTTTTTTCTCTCTTGGTATTTAAGTTCAATATTAAATTTATCATATGTTTTTGTTTCTTTTCTCTATTCTGAATTTGTGTTCTGGCACTTGAGTCTAAAATAAAATTTAAAAAAGAAAAAGAAAGGAAAAGAATGTGCTTTTCTAATATAGTTCAATTCATCCATTTCCAAAATTATTGAACTAATTCAAAAGCTCCACCAGTGATATATTTGTCTACCTTTCTTCTGATAATCATTCTACCACATTAACTTCACCTTCTGTCATCTGCTAATTTGATGTATGTGGGGTGAAACCGGAGATATTTTAATTTCCTTTTTTTCTTATTTGTTAGTTACAGCAATCTTTCATGTGATTGTTGGTACTTTTGATTTCATCTTTTGAAAACTATATTTATATCCTTGGCCATTTATCTTTTGAGTAATGGCTCTTGATCTTATATATTTGTAGCAATTCCCTATGTATCAAAACTTTATCAAAGATATTTGACATGATTTTCCCCCAACCTATAGCTCCTTTCCCTATTCTAGATAAATTTTGCTCATGAAAAAGCTCTCTAATTTTATGTAAAGAATATATAAAGATTACATTATAAAGATTAATCTATTCCATTTGAGTTTTCTGTTTTCTTGCTATATAATTAGTATAATTTCTTACAATGTTCTTTACTTTTTCCTCATTTGTTGTGGGGGACATCTCCTAAATGAAACCATAGTGTGGGGTGCTTTTTAAAAAAAATTAGTGACCAAGATAAGATATTTTATTTAGTCATCTTAAATATTTTTGTTTTGGACATCCATCAGAAGCTCTATATTTCAGAGTGTAGAGAAAGCTATCAACTTCTTCAACTTCTTTGTGTCTCCTGGTTTGTTTATAG
Organism: Gymnobelideus leadbeateri; assembly: GCA_011680675.1. Taxonomy (NCBI): domain Eukaryota; kingdom Metazoa; phylum Chordata; class Mammalia; order Diprotodontia; family Petauridae; genus Gymnobelideus; species Gymnobelideus leadbeateri. Next base: position 1,363,408 of record WOXC01010782.1, on the reverse strand, counting down.
TAATATATTGTACATTTACCAACAATTAAATTAATGTTTATAGATGAATGAATGCATGCAGTAAAGTGTACTTTTTAAGCACCTATTTTGTGCAAAGTTCTGTGCCAAGCTCAAAAGATACAAAAAAGCAGAACAGAGAAAACACTTGCTCTCAAGGAGCTCATATTCTATTAAGGAATACAACACATGTAGGAAGTTTCACTGTGACTCAAAGAGAAGAGTTCTATGGTCCATAGTGTATAGCAATACTTCTTATTTTAATACTGTGTGATTCTTAATCTAACCCCTGATAAACTGATTGGCGGAACCCACAGAGGTTGGGACACCTGCTCCTCCTCAACTGTAGTCGCAAATGTGGTTTGGACCAAGATCTTTCCTAGAGAACTTATCTCTGGTGAGAGAGCTGTCTCTTTTCTCAGAGTCTTTGGCTCATCACAAAATCCCCAACCCTCACATCCATTGAACAATACTAATAAAAAAGAAATTGGCTGACTAATGTAGGGTTCTCTCCCCCTTCCAAAAAGGGAGAAGTAAAAAGGTATTCAATGTATAATATGAATTAAATATGATTTGGGCAATTTATTTTTTCTCACAAAAAGGCTAACCACAAAAGTATTACAACATCCACTAAAAGAATGATTAGATTAGAATCAGGTACCATGTCTATTACTGTAGTCATTTTGGAGGCTAAAATTTAAATCTCATCAGACCATAATGCAAATTTGCAATAATATTAATCAGGGATTTAATACAAAACAAAATGAGATTAAATTCATTGCCTTCTCTGGCCACTATCGACCAAACAAATAATCTTGGATCAATTTTCTACACACTGGTCACCATCTCTTCTACTGCTGCAACCACAAACAATGGACAATGAACTCATAAACTTCAAGACCTTCTCAACTCGAAAGACTATCTGCTGAAGTAAAGAAAATAAAAGAGAAGCAAGAAAGCCCAGCCTCTGTCAATCAGGTTTACCTAGATAGGATATGTGCTCATAGCCATAGGAAAGACAGATGGGAAAACAACAATCATCCCTTCACCTATGCTATTCTTAGGATTCAGTTTGAAATAGTCCACACTCTGAAGCTGGAAAAGAAGAGAAAAGGGCCAGGGGGTTGCCTCTTTGGTACATCCACGGAGGGATTAGAACCTCTAACTCATTGGGCAGTTAAGGAACTCTTCATCATCTCCCATTGCACTGAGTTATGCATGGACAACAGGAGTTCCCCACCCCCAAGTTTACATATTTACCTAGAACCAGGCATAGAAATTCACCATATTCCATAGAGGGGGTCATGGAATGCCCCCAATATACTTAGTACCCTCTTCCCCCTTTGCTGCCATTCTACAGAAGTAAACGGTAACTAGGTGAATGAGGTGAAGGACCAATTTGTATTTTCTTTGTTTCACAGTTCGTCGTAGCCAAACACTTTATTGGCAAGTGGCTAGTGTACTCATAATGAATTTCTTTATGTTTAGTTAGACTGCTCTCTGGAAAGCAGATGCAGCCCATCATCAGGACTATCATGTTGCCTTTCCATCATAGTAAAACCTGTCTCTGTTCCTCAATAGTTTATTGGAGTTCAGATGGAAGTAGAAGAATCACAGAATCACAGAACTGGAGAGTTAGAAGTTACCTCAGTAGCCAGTCAGTCCAACCTATATACAAAGGGAATCCCCACTACAATGGGCTTCTTAGAGTCTAAGCACTAATGGTATACTTAGAGACCTTCAAGGAGGGGATCCCCACTGTCTTACGGATGCTATGTTCTCTGTAGCTTGGGAATAAAGAGAGAATAATAGGAATTCCTGGGAGCCCCTGTTTCTCTGTACCAAAGGAAAAAAATGTAAATCCATCTTCATAAGTGAAATTGTCTTCATTTCTAAACAGAGAATTTAAAACTGGTAGGAATCTTAGATATCAAATAGACCAACCCTCTCCTTTTATGGTTGAAGAACCTGAGGCCCCCAGAGGACAGAGTGTAAAACCACACACTAGCAGCTTTCCAGAGGACTTACTGCTGTGAACAGCTTTCAAGGTTCTGATTACACAGTATAGAAAACTCTCTATTTATTCAGAGCAAAATATTCACAGAAAATCAAAATACAGCATTCACCATGTCACAACTCAACAACTTATCACTAAAATGGTCACATAGTTTTCACCAAAGTTGTCACATAGTTTTCAACAAAGTACAATCATTTAGTAACTCAACCATTTAGTAACTAAATCATTCAATCATCCTTTTTTTAGGGCAATTGGGGTTAAGTAACTTGCCCAAGGTCACACGGCTAGGTTTTTTTTGGTTTGTGTGTGGTAAGTGTCTGAGGCCAGATCCGAACTCAGGTCCTTCTGACTCCAGGGCCAGCACTCTACTCACTGCGCCACCTAGTCGCCCCTAGTTTGTGTTTTTCAATTTGATGTAAGCAACACACTTAATTTTCCTTAAGGAGGCTTGAAGGACACAAAGTACAATAGTCAAAGTCCTCCACCCATGGGGTGCAACTGAATTACAATTTCATCAGTCACTACTCAGTACCTTCTTGAGGGGTAGTGGAAAGTACAAAAGCCATCCACCCCTAGGTCACAAGTAAATTACAATCTCATCAATCACAATCAAGGTATTCTGTACCCTATTTCATCAGTCACTACTCAGACAATTTCATCAGTCACTACTCAGTACCCACAGAGGTCTTTTCATCTTGACTCGAGGCTGGTTTCCAAACTTCACGGTTACTTTTCCATGGTCCCAGCTCCTGCCCAAATCTAACTAATTGCCACCTGAGTTCAAAGGCAGACAGCTCCCAGTTCCTTGTCCAGCTCTCTGTGCAGTTCCTGCTCCACACTGAAGCTCACAGTGTCCAGTCCACTTCAAATCTCTCACAGTCTCTGTTCCTGGGAAGACAAGGCTTAACAAAGCCACAATAACATTCACTAACATTAACAAAGACACAACAACATTCATACAAAGCACCAGCACCACAGTCATGCTTCTTCAGTCTTCAGCAGCTCCAGCTGATCCTCAGAAGTCTTGGCAGCTCTGGCACCACAAGTCCAAGTTTTGCCACCACAAGCTGCTTTCTCAAAATCAAAATCACTTTATCCAGCCTCCACACAGCTTGCTCCAAGAAATTCTGTCTCAGTTCTCAATTCTCATTTCTCTTCTCAGTTCTTCTCAATTCTCAGTTCAGTCTTCAGTCTAGCAGTAGCACCTCAGCCTCTAGATGCTCACTAAGAAAAACTCTCTCTCTCTCTCTCTCTCTCTCTCTCTCTCTCTCTCTCTCTCTCTCTCTCTCTCTCTCTCTCTCTCTCAGCAGCTACTCTGCCTCCACAATGCTTACCCCAGGAAATTCTGTCTTGGGCTTTTCCTTATTTATGGTATTAGCTCCTCCCTGTTCAGCCCCTTCCTGTTACCTCAGCAACAGGGGTTCCTACCTTCTGTTTCTTTACAGAAGCTTAATTTGAAACTAGGTGCTAAGTATCTGTTAGATTGGCAATACAAAGGGATCTTCAGATTTCATTACTATTACACAGAGAAGTCACACTGCTTTTGTGAAACACTGGGATATAGTGGAAAGAAAAATAGATTTCATTCAAGAAAAGACTTGGGTTCCAATCTCCCTCTTACTTCTACTGTCTGTGTGACTATGGACCAGGCTAAAGCTTACTGGGTAAGCTACAGGCATTCTTTTATTAAGGGGATTTGTTTTGTGAAGTTTGGATTCAGTCAAAGGGCTGCACTTGAGGACCTAGAGGGTCACATGTCACCTTGAGTTCCCCACCCTGGATTACCCTCTTGGAACTTTAGTTTCTGCATCTATAAAATAGTGATAATAATACCTGAAGGTATTATCCTCACAGAGGATGTTATGAGGATATGGCACATGTAAAGAGAATAAAGCTGTCATCCCATGTCATTTAACAATTTTTCAATTATTCAAGTTTAATCTGAGATACCAACAATTTTACTGTCGAGAAAAATACCCAAAGAAGAGCCTAGGTCTGTGTAATTATGGAAATATCCATTGAGCTTTAATCTTTTTAATGCTATAGCAATATATACATATATATATCAAACAAATAACCTTGCCAGGTAATATGTTCAGATTTCTCCATCACTTTTATAAATAAAAGCTCTTTAGTCAGAGTACCTGTGGCACCACCTCTTTCAGGAAATCTAATATGATTATTCTGGGTGAAAGTATTCTCTCTCTTCTCAAATTCTCTGGATCTCTCCTTTGCCTCTACACCATACTACTTCAATTAGTGGTCCCATCAGCTCCTATGGATGTAATGACCATTTTGATGCTAATGATTCTCAGATTTCCCTTTCCTGCCCCAGTCTCTGTCCTGACCTCCAATCTCACATCTCCAACTGCCTTTCAGACATCTTGAAATGGATGTCCAGTACATATCTTAAATTCAATATTTCTAAAATGGAACTAGTTATCCTTCCTCCTAAGCCCTCCCCCCCCCTTACCTTCTCTAATATTGAAGAGGGGAACACTATCCTCCCAGCCCCTCAGGCTTACAACCTTGGAGGTATCTTGGATTCCTCACTTATCCCTCTCACACACATATCCAAAAGACTTGTCACTTCCATCTTTGCAACATCTCTCCAACATGTCCTCTTCTCTTCTGATAGTTACCACACTAGTGCAGGCTCTCAGCACTTCATGTCTTAATTTTCACAATATAGCCTGCTGGTGGTCTGCCTGCCTCATGCCACACTCCAATCTATGCTCCATTGAGTTGCTAAAATGATTTTCCTAAAACACCCATCTGATCCTGTGACCTCTGTACTCAACAAACTCCAGTGACTCTCTATTCTATCCAGGAGCCAATTATAAAATGTTCTGTTTGACATTCAAAGTCCTTCATAACCTAACCCCTTCCTACCTTTTCTGTCTTCTTACACCTTACTCCCCACAGCACATAATCTTTGATCCAGTAGCACTGGCCTCCAGGTAGTTCCAAGAACAAGACAACCCATCTCTTGGCCCTGGGCATTCTGTTTCTAGAATTCTCTCTCTCCTCCACTCCAATGACTGACTGACTTGGCTTTTTTTAAATCTCAGCTAAAATTCCACTCTCAGGAAGCCTTCCTTAACTCCCTTAATTCCAGTGTTTTCCCTCTTTTAATTATTTCCTATTTATCCTGCATATAGTTTGCTTTGCATATATTTGTTTATAAGTTCCTCTAGAGCAGGGGCTGGTTTTTGCCTTTTTTGTCTCCATGGCACTTAGCATAGTGACACATAGTAAGCATTTAATAAATCTTTATTGAATGAGAGAATTAAATTCTCCAGAAGATTTGGTGGGTCATAGATTTATGACCTCTCATGAGATCTCAGAGCTCATCTATTCTGAGCCCTCATTTTAGAAACAGGGTAGCTAAAACTCAAACCCTTGGCTAAGTTCTCACAAATAGTAACTGCCCAAGGCTGGATTTGAATCCAGTTCCTCTGCCTCAAGAGGCAGGACTCTTCCATTTCTTTCTGAGGCTCCACACCCAATCTGCCCTTTTCTATTTGACTATAAGTGCTTCAGAGATAGGTACTCTCATTTTCCATCTTTTCTATCACCAGCACTTAGTGGACATTTTCCTATGCTTTTTCTCTGCATATTTATTTCACTATAACATTTATCCAGTCATATCCGTGACAACCTAGGTTTAAATGTGATCTTCCAATTTTGAAATGTTTTAGCATTCTAATCAATGCAATTACCACCCACAATTCTAGAGGGTGATGATGAAGTACATTACAGAGAAGTGATGAACTCAAGACACAAAATGAAACACATTTTCTGGAATTGGCAAATGCATAAATTTGTTTTTCTCGATTTTGCATATTTGTTACAGGAATTTTGCTTTCTTTTCTTTTTCATTGGGAGGATATTTAAGTGGGGGGGAGGAAAAAATATTTTTTGTTAACTGAAAAAAAAGTCAAAAAACTAATCCCTAATCAGATCCCTGCAGGGATAGGCATGGCATCCCGAAGTTCCTGTCTGGCAATCTGTTTCTTAGCTTAATCAAAAGGCAGTATCATGAAAGCCCTGGTTTCATTTCCTTGCTCTTCTTTCTTGGCAGGAAAACTTTTCCTTCATTAAGGGTGAATTTGCAGATGTAAAGTCAGCTCCACATTCTGGCCCACTTGTTTTCAGACCTCTTCCCAGAAAATAAAAAAAAAAAGACTGAACAAACATGAGAATGGCATCAGTCTGCGAGTTCACATCTGTTGGGTGGGATTGTTTTCCCATTAATCTCTAAAGAGTAATTATATTCGATGTGCTCATAAATAGATACAAACATGGGCCTTTGTGTTTCACTTGGCGCGTCCCTGGATTTTGGGGTACTTCAGACACCCTAGAGCATCCTCTGTAGAATGTCTTCCAAGGAAGCTTTCCCAAGGCACCAGGGCTGACTCTCAGGAGCCCCAGAGGAATTGCAAAAGAGAGATGGAGAGATGACAGCATGCCTGTAATCACTGTAAGGGAAATCTCCCTGTTGCAACCCCCAGGAATTCTTACCCAGCAGCCAGTTTTGTTGCCGCCCCAGCTGAGAAAGCTTCATGTTTTCTATCCCACAAAGGATTACATTAGCTGAAGCAGTGATTGCATCAGCAAAAGGATCTTCACTGCCTCTAAAAGCCATGGAGAGTTGTTGGTTTGCAGCAGAGGTAGAAACTAATGAAGCCAGGGCACATGCACTCGTAATGCCACGCAAGTTTATTCTTAAATGAGCTTTCTGTTTACCACAAAATGGATCCTGCTCCATATCTAGAGAGAAACATTCATCATATGTCCCCAGGGCTTTCAGAGACATCTAGCTAACGTAAAATGATGATTTTCCCCAGTTTCATCCTTACTTTGGCCTTGTGTGGCAGTCAGACTCACGAGAGCCTGACAGGACAATTAAGCAAAAAACACCAGAGACAAAGAAAATAGCAGTGAATTTTAAAGACCTTGAAACTTCTCTTGGCTCACTGCACATGGCTATATTCCCTCAAAACATTCATTCAACCAGCTCCAGCCGACTTTGATTAGCTGCAAGGGAGTCCTCAGCTGGGCCCTGCCGGGGAACAGGAGCTCATGCTCACCAGAGGAGAGAAGTCATCGTCACTGGTGCATTTTACTGCAACCTTAATTTGCTCTAGGAAAAAGTTGAAAAAGAAGGGGGGAGTCTATTAACATGAGAGTTTAAAAGTAACGTTTCCCAGGAAAAGGAAGAATTCAGTTTAGTGAAGATTATGCAGCTAGCCTGAGATGAAAAAGAAATATCAACTAATAAGCAACTGTTGAAAATGGGAGAAATGTGGAGAACCCCTTTACTGGCATGGCAACTGTGTAAGTAGGTAACCCCAGGAACATGGTTTGCCTTTAAAAGCATTATCCAGAGGGGGTTGTAAACTCAACAGTTAGTTCCTGTTCTCAGCCCTCATCTCTCTGCCAGGTATTGTATTTTCTATCTCTTTAGGAGGGTATGTGACCATGCCCTCCTAGAGGGACCCAGAATATTGATTCTGGGGTCACTGACATAATGGCTTTATGAAGCTAACAGTGGCTGGCATACCAAATTGTACCCACTGAACTGAAATGGCCTAAAGCAAAGCAAATAGAAAAACACAGAAATGTGAGCAGCTGGAAGGAAGCTTAGACAACATCACCTCCAACCCTTTCACTTTACATAGGAGAAAACTGAAGCCCCGAATGGTGAAATGTTTCCTCCAAGGTCACACAAAAAGTCGGGAGAATTATTTTACTGGTTCACTTGTGCCCTTTCATTCTCTACCTATCCTTTTCTGTCTCTTGTGTTTCTTTCATTCATCCCTGGACCCACTTTTTAATAGTTTTTAGCAAAGTATTCTAAAAAATGGACCTACTGTTCAGTAGATCTGTATTTACTTGAAGTCTTATCAGTATTTTGAAACCTTACTTCAATCAGTTAATAAGCATGGATTCATCTGGAGGTTTTCAAATTACTTGCCACCACCCAACTCTGTCATAATTCCTAGATTCTGTTGGCTAGATGAGGAAGGGGAAATGCAAAACATTTTCATGATCTTCCCTGTGGTTCATTATCCCTTCCCTGGATCCCCCTCATCCTAGTAATAACAAGGAATCAGGGAAATTAAAAGAAGCTTTGCCACACAAAAATGTCAGGAACTCCTTCCTGGTCAGGTCATTTGGACACTGAGCCCTGAGAGAGAGGCACACAAATGGTCAAGAGTCCTTGCTGGCCAAAGATCCAGTAATGAGGGGACTACATGAAATGCCTTGGAAGTATTTATAAAACAAGGAAAGTGTGGAGAGTCAGGATTCAGTGAGAATGGTTAGGGGTGCCTAGAAGTGTTGAGAGTGGTTGGGTGAAGGTAGACGAGTCTTCATTTGGGGTGAAGAGTAAATTATCAAAGAATGTATCATAAGGATCTGAGAGAACATTTGGTTGGACCTTTGAGAAAACTGAGTCTCAATAAAGACTAAGAGAGGAAGTATATCTTAGCCTTGAGTCTCCTTGACTCTTAGGGGAATTAGCATGGGCAATGTTAGCTATAGTGTAGGTGCCATTTGGACATAGGTGCCTGGTAGAAATGCTGAGGCAAAACACAAGCAGTGTGTATTATTGCAAGGAAGGTAATGGTAGTACTTGTGAGGCCAGATATATCTTAATATTAATTTTCTTAAATTGTACCAACAGAGCTTGCTTTCAGCTTCATCAACTTGTGACAGTACTGGTATTTACAACTCAAGTTCTTATGTAGCTGTGAGATCTTGGGCAAAGTCATTTCACCTGCCTGGGCCTCAGTTTCCTTATCTTTAAAATGAAGGGGATTAATCTAGATAACCTTTAAATCGCCTTCAGTTCTAACAATCTATGATTTGGAGGAAACTCTTACTCCTTTGGATGTAACAGAGTACTTTGACCACAGCAGATATTTAATAAATACTTGTTGACCTGATGAAAGTAATTTGAATTCAAATTGAATGTGAAGTAGACTTTGAATGGTTTTGAAGTTTCTCTTTCAGTTCAGAAAGAACAGGAATGATCTTAACAATTATAGGCTGGCAAGTCAGTTTGAGATCTGGGGGCATTTGTCCTACCATTTGAGTCAATGTTAAACAGCAAAATTGAAGACATTGTGTCCAGAAAGTCAATGTTAAAATGATTTTATATTGCCTAAAAGGAAGCTAGAATTTGGGACAAGAGCCGTCTGCTCTTCCCCTCATATGGCTGGTGGTCCTCCTCTCACCCATCTATTTAATCATTCACCCTGTGGTGAATCTAAAACCTGCTAGAGAAAGCCTCTGATAAATTTGTCATCTTAGAGAACATAGGATTACTATTCCCAGAGGTATTTATATTTTAACAGCAGAAAAAGCTTTAAGTCAAAGTAATGAATCTCTTATAGTATCATTTCAGACATTTAAGAATAGATTACAGAACTACTAGGCAGGGAGGGAGGAGGCCTCTCTGGTATTCCTGATATAATAATAATTATACAGCTAGCATTTATGTAATGCCCACTATGCAATAAACAATTAACAAACATTATTTCATTTTGTCTTCGTGATAACCCAGGGAGGTAGTTAGTATCATCCCCAATTTACACAGGATGAAACAAGATCACAGAGGTTAAGTGACTTGTCCAAGGCCACACAGCTAGTAAATGTCTGAGGCTGGATTTGCAAGTTTTCCTGATTCCAGGCCCAGTTCTGTATCCACACTTGTCACATTTATATGATGTTTAATGAAGAGTTTTATGACAAGTTTTCCTCATGATAACTATTAGGTAAGCTTCATAAATATTGATATCTTTATTTTATATATTAGAAAATCAGAGAGATATTTTGCCCAAGGTCACCCAGCATGACATAGTTGGAATTCATGTCTAGTCTTTCACAACAAATAGATACCCATCTATTTTATCTACAAAATTATTTCTGCCTGTAGGTCCCCTCTAGTTTTCTCTGCTTTTGTAAATTAGTTTATATTACAGCCAATTTGTCAGATTAATTGTCACCTTGATAGAGAGCTTGTCCCTAGGGGGATTAAAGAACGGAAACAGAGTTTCAGTGAAGGGGAAGACAAAAGGCAACAGTGAAGGGCAATGGGATGAAAGGGGGATAGTCCCAAGTGACAGGACACCCACAACAGATGTCAAGGGATCCAAATTCAGGAAGGCCAAGGGTTAGCACTCTATAAAAGGAGCACTGAATTAAGGTGATGTGAAAAGGGGCAATTGCAGAAAGGAAAGATAAACTCTACCTACTACATAACTGTGCCTGGGGATAACCCTCCGATCTTTTATTGGATAGTGGAAAATATCAGAGATTCAGAATTCAGGTTTGAATCTTGTCTATTACATTTATTGGCTATGTGAATTTGGTCTTCCTGTACACACTAAGGAAGGGTCCCAGAGGTGTTTCTCATGCTGTTTAATTTATAAAGTAGTTTTCTGGCCAAAAAAACAAGATTATAGACAGATCACTTCCCAAAATGGTCTCCAGAGTGTAGTCTGCAATTTCCTTTCCTAGGTTGTAATCAGTCAAACGATTATACAAAACTTCTTGTGCAAAGTTCATTTTTCAGACAAAGATGCCATCTTAAACCATACCTATGTATGGCAGTAAAGGTTTCTGGAGTTTCTGAAGGGCCTTCATCACTGACTTCATCAGTCGTCATTCCTTAATCAATATCATTTCTCTCTATTTTTGCCTCTTTCCACTTGTTGTTTATGGTCATCTTTCCCTTTACATAACACCAGATTTCTACAATGGAAGAACATCAGTCCCTAAATGGGGAATTATTAATCTTAATTCATTCCTATAATTTTGTTGTTGTTGTTCAATTGTGTCCAATTCTATGTGGCCCCATGGACTTTGGCCACTTTCTTGGCAAAGATACTAGAGTGGTTTGGCATTTCCTTCTCCAGTGTGTCCCTGTTTCACAGAGGAGGAACTGAGACAAATAGGGGTTGTGACTTGCCCAGGGTAACAGAGATATTAAATGTCTGAGGAAGGATTTGAACTTAGACCTCCCTGATTTCAGGCCTAGGACTCATCTACTGCACCACCTCGCCGCCCCCAAAAATAACTTTTTCAACTACCCAAGGACACCATCTTTGGATCATCCACCTATTTTGTTGGTGTTGGTGTTAAATGGGCATTGTTAAGGCTTTTGTTAAGTCATTCAGTGATTCCTACTCTTCATGACCCCGTGGACTTGTCCATGGGTTTTTCTTGGCAAAGACACTAGGGTGATTTACCATTTCCTTTTCCAGTGTGTCTCCATTTTACGGTAAAGTTTCTGAGGCCAGATATGAATTCAGATCTTCGCAACTCCAGGCCCAGAGATCTACCCCCTGCACCACCTAGCTGCCCCTCTATAATTTACTGACACTCGTTCATAACCCAATCTCTGCTCTATTGTCTCAATAACCTCGCGAGGCACTTAATTTCTCTGAATCCCAGTTTCTTCACCAGTGTTAAATGACAGGACAAAGTGGATGACACAATTATCTCTAAGATCCCTTCCAATTATATAATCCTCTGATCTTATTTGAAAGTTGTCAGAGACCACATTTGCATCACACAGTCAACTGTAGACTGCTGAGTCAATATGAATCTATACCGTTCTCTAATACCAGCCTGAGGAATGAACATCGGAACTCAAATGCTCTTAAATTAACATAGAACTAAGCTCCAGTGTGAGCTCTTGACCCTAACACAACTCCCATGGACTCAGGAGATTAGCATCTCAGAAACAGATACAGATATCAAGAGGATAAAGAAATGTAACTTTCATTCTTAATCAGAAATCTACAGAGACATTGTCACACATTTTGAATAATGCATATATATTGAAAGGGTTAGCACCCTTCTTAGCAAGGAAGAGCACTTTGCTGGGAAGTTGATAACTTCACCAAATTAAGTGTGATGCTAGGACAAATATGTAGGTCAATTGTGGGCCAGAGAACTTACTCACTGAATTATATGCAGAAATGCTGCCCAAGATTAGCATATGTTTGTTCTACAGCATCTTCAGATGGATATTCAATGGAAAGATTTATATAAAAGTTTTAGGAATTTTCAGCATCAAAATCCATAACAATATATCTTTTCTGTAGGATGATATCCCAGATTGGGAATCAAGTTTTTAATCTTATTACCAAAATGAAGGCCAAGTAACTTGCATTATTAAACAGATAAAGACAGGATAGTACACTAGGCTTATGACTTTGCCTGGACCATATGCCTAAGCCCCCTCCTCCAGTTCTTTTATGCATTACATGGTGGACAAGCTGTCTTTTGGATGTTTTCACACAGAGGGCAGGTTATGAGCTCTTTCTTGTTGTTTCCCAAAAGAACTGGGGGACAGTTGAGAAAAGATTCTTCCAAAGGAACTGATGTGTTTCACAGAATAAAGAGAGAATGCTGTATTGTATTCTATTATTTTTACATTACATTGGTCCTTGGAGTTCCTAGCTGGGAAAATACACTAATATCATACAAATCTATGACTTATTGGAATCTAATCTGGTACTTAAGAATATATGAAAATCATAGAACTTATACCAAAGGCTTTTCTCATTCTCAAAATGAAGATATCTGGTTTATCAAAGGATTTTGTTGTTTGTTTTTATTTATATTTTTTTTACTTTAAAAGCAAAGTCAGAAAAATTATCTCTGTATCCCAGATAGACATTGGCATATATCCAGATATCCATCACCTTGTGTTTCCAAAAATTCAAACACAAAAGCACATTATTATTATTATTATTATTATTATTATTCAAAAATGTGAAACTCAGCTTTCAGTGTGTATGCCTTCTTATTAAAACTAGCCAATAGAACATGCTTTTGAGATCTGAAAACCAATTTTAAAATTTCCATTGCCCACTTATTTAATCATTTTGAACAAGTATCTTTGTGAATGATGAAGAATGAGGAATTTTTTTTATTAAAATACACTGTACTTTATGAAGAAGGGGTTGAGGGTGGAGGAGGAATTAATATTCAAATTCATAAATATGACTAATATGGAAATACAGTTTGCATGACTTCCCATGTATAATAGATATCAAATTGCTTGCCCTCTCAAGAGTCAGGAGAAAAGGAAGAGAGGGATTTTAAAAAATAAATGTTAGAAAATTTTACATGTTAATTAGGAAATATTTGATTAAATAAATAAAAATATATTGGAAAATATTTTAATATAATCAAATGCATAGAAGCTAAAATCAAAACAGTAATTCTTAAACATTTTTGGTCTCAGGACTCCTTTACACTCTTAGGGATTATTGAGAGTCCCTAGACAGCTTTCATTTACGTGAATTCTAGTTACTGATTTACAAATTAGAAATTAAAGTTTTAAATTTAAATAAAATTTTAAAATATTTACTTATTAATTTTAAAATAATAGTAATAAACTCATGGATTATCATAAATATTTTATTTTTCTGAAAAATTATTATATTTTCAAAAAATTAGTGAGATGTGTGACTTTTTTTTTACATTTTTGTGAAACTGTTTTACACCTGGCTTAATAGAAGACAATCAGATTCTCATATCTCTTCCTGCAATTAATTTGCCCTGATCCCAACTCACACTGATACAGTCAGAAAAGGGAGAAATATTTAGCCTTTTCAAATGATTATAGATATTCTTCTCCAATACTATATTAAAACTCAAAATGTTGCACTTTCTTAAAGGTTAGTTACAATGTATAATCTCAAATTTTATCAATGAACTTTTTATACTCTGTTACATTAAAAATATATTGGTTTATCTTGTACCTTGAATGGGTCTTTTATCTGTGCATGATTTTGTAACATCACACATTGGTCATTTGGAAAATATTTTGTTCACTGAGTTATCCAGATCTTCTAAATGTTATTATTTTTCATTATGTAATATGAGCACCACTGATCTCATCAAAAAATTCTTTTGAGTATTGAGAAGTTGTCAAGCCCATGATAGCAGATATAATTTTCCAAAATTCTGATTTTCACTTGAAAGTTTGAATTTTATCGTTGAAGATAAATTCTATCAGTTGTTTTCCTTAAAGTGACAGATTTACTTCATTCATTTTTGAGCAAATCTCTGCCAAATACCCAAGTCTGAATAACTATTAACTTGTCAGTCATTCTTTCCAATAAAAATGGTGTTCCATGCCAAAGGGGACCAGGACCAGTTCAGCTCCTAGCTCCAACAATTGCACAACAATTTTTTCTTGAGACAGCCATCATATTCCAACATGTAAGAGAAGTTCTTTATGCATCCTTCTCATTTTATCATGCAGAATTTTAAGACAACGTGTACTCAAGAGTTAAGATTCAATAAAACCTGGGGTGGCTAGGTGGTGCAGTAAATAAAGTATGGGCCCTGGAGTCAGGAAGACCTGAGTTCAAATTCAGCCTCAGACACTTAACACTTACTAGTCATGTAACCTTGGACAAAGTCACTTAACCCCAATTGCCCTGCTCTCGCCTTCCAAAAACAAGGTGAAAAAAAAAGATTCAATAAAACCAATGACTTTATTGCTTCATTAGGGACATTCTTAAGTGAAACTGTTGTTTTGTTTTGTTTTGTTTTTTCCTGTTCTAGTGTATGATGGCAAAGAATTGCAAAACCACTGGGTCAATTTGGTGCCACTGCTTTGCTTTGTTCTGAGGCCAACAGTTTTACCTGCCATTACTCTTGTGGAAATGTCAACACAGTTATTCCAGGATAAACCATGAGATTAAAAAAAATATATATGTATATATATATATATATATATATATATATATATATATACACACACACACACACACACAAACACACACACATATTCAATAGGTCTCGACAACAGATTGGATATGGGTTGTGTGGAGATACTGAAGAGACAAGTATGACACCTAGGTTTCGAGCTTGAGTGACAGGGAGGATGGTGGTGCTCTGGACAGGGATAGGGAAGTTCAGGCTTAGAATGAAAGACTTTTAACACAATTATCCAGTTTGAAATGTCTCATAGACATATGGAATGTAAGGATGGAACTCAGCAGAGAGGTTAGAGGTAGATAAGAAGATCTAAAAATCATCAGCAAAGAGATGATAACTCAATGAGTGGGAGAGGAGGGGAGGGGAGGGAAGTGGAGGGGAGGAGAGGGGAGAAGAGGAGAGGAGAGGAAAGGAGAGGAGAGGAGAGGAGAGGAGAGGAGAGGAGAGGAGAGGAGAGGAGAGGAGAGGAGAGGAGAGGAGAGGAGATGTGACCTGGAGAAAGATCTAGTAAAGGAGACAGAGAAGGATTGATCAGACAGGTTGTAGGAGAAGCAGGATAGAATGGTAACCTAAAGAGAAGAGTCTATTGAGGAATAGAGGATGATCACTTATGTCAAACAGAGGTCAAGAAGAATGAGGACTGACAAAAAGCCACTATATTTGGCAGTTAAGAGGTCATTGGTAACTTTAGAGAAAGCAGTTTTGTTTAAATGATGAGGTTAGAAACTAAAAAGGGAGTGAGAAGAAAGGAAGTGAAAGAATCCATTACAGTCAGCCTTTTTTTTTTTTTTTTTGCTTTTTGGAGGGCAATTGGGGTTAAGTGACTTACCCAAGACGGCTAGTTTTTATGTTAAGAGTATGAAGCCAGATTTGAACTCAAGTTCTCCTGACTCCAGGGCCGGTGCTCTATTCACTGTGCCACCTAGCCACTCCTACAGTCAGTCTTCTTAAGGAGATTTCCCACAAAAGGGAGAAAAGATATGGGATAATAGCTAGGGATATTGGATGAAATGAGGGCTTTATGCCTAGAGCACTGAGAGGTTGAGTGACTTGACCAGGGTCATACAAACAGGATGAGTCAGAGAGAGAACTTAATACCAAGTGTTTATGGCTCTGAGCCAGTTTTCCAACCACTAGGCCATACATAACTGCCTAAAAATAATATTGATATATGCTTCATCTCTCTCATACTCAGTTTTATTACCTGTAAAATATAAGGAATGAATCGAGTGATATCTAAAGTAGATAGGCAATGGACCTAAAGAGTTAAGACTTATCCTATTTCTTAGCCTTGTGATTATAGGCAAATCACTTAGTCTCTAAACATTGTAGAAAGCAGATATTATTATTTGGGCTACCTACTTCACCGCATTATTGGGGATAAAATGCTTTGTAATATGCACTGTATTGCAATGCAATGCAATAAGCATTGTATAAATGAGATATTATTATTATTATTCAATTAATCCATAAGCATTTATTAAGCACCCACCACATACCAGGCACTGAGCTTATGGTTGTGTTTTTTTTTTCTGCTGACCTTATAGCTGAGTTTCAAAAGATGAATATTTCCAACCCACACAACACTGCTTTGCCTAAGGTTTTATTTTATTTCTTTTTCCCAGCCTTTTTATACTTTCACTCCAACATGTACTCCAATTCAGAGACACTGCCCTCCTGACTGTCTCACAAACAAAACATCCCATCTCTCAGCTCGGGCATTTTCTCTAATTGTCCTCATGCCTGAAATGCTTTCCCTCTTCCACTCTGACTATTGGCCTCCCTGGCTTCCTTTAAATTCCAACGAAAATACTGTCTTCTACAGGAAGCCTTCCCTAGCCCCTCTCAAGTCCAGTGATTTCCCATATAAAATTATTTCCTATTTATCCTGTATATAACTTTCCTTGCATATGTTTGTTTGCAAGTAACCTCCTCCATTAGTCTGTAAGCTCCTTGAGGGCAGGGACTGTCTTTTGTCTTTTTTTGGTATCCCCAGTGCTTAGTACAGTACTTGGCAAATAGTAGGGAATCAATACATGCGTATTGAATGAATTAATGCATGCATAAAAGGATGACCCAAGCAAGTGGAAGATACCC
Organism: Gymnobelideus leadbeateri; assembly: GCA_011680675.1. Classification (NCBI taxonomy): domain Eukaryota; kingdom Metazoa; phylum Chordata; class Mammalia; order Diprotodontia; family Petauridae; genus Gymnobelideus; species Gymnobelideus leadbeateri. The sequence continues at coordinate 1,346,541 of WOXC01010782.1, read as the reverse complement.
CATGAAAAGAAAATCAGATTTGGTTCTGGAGACCTGAGTTAGAAATAATTCAAAGACAAACTGTTAGGAAATTTGTTTCTGGAAAACTTTCCTCACTACAACAGAAACATTTTGAAACAAGGCAGCAATATAGGCTAAAGGGGAAAAGTAGGGACACTTTCCTAAGAAAAACATCTAGAGTATGGTATAAAGGAAAGATTAGAGGGTGTCAAAAGATCAGCAAAAAGACCCCAGATGTCTGTCTGTCTGTCTATCTATCCATTGTGTGTGTATATGTTTTTTCCACTTACAATATATAAGTTCCTCAGGGCAGAGACTTTCATTTTTGTCTTTGTATACTCAGTGCCTTAGGCACAATGCCTGGTACATAGAAGTATTTAATAAATTCATATTGATTGATTATGGACATTGGAGTATTTTTCTTGTTTTTGTTATTCTCATTCTCAGAGACAGCTATGTTTAATAAAAATACAAGTGGGCTCAGAAGTAGAAGATTTCAATTCTGATCTTAGCTTTGCTACTAGCAGTATGAACAGTCACTTCACATTAAAGGATTTGCAGTTCCTTCATCTGTAAAATGGAAAATGGACAGTTTGTATCAACTGAGGTCCCACCCAGATCTATCATTCTAAAGTCTCCCATTCCTTTTCTACTGCCTTGGGAGAATCAGTAACTTCCTTCTTCTAAGTAAGTAATTTAACCTTATTAACTGAATTATTCCCAGAAAAAAATATTAGCTCTGATGACTATGGAAACCAAATGTCTTATAGATATTAATTCCTAAGCTCTAAGAAAATTCTTCTGAGATCAGTGGGAGTGGGTGATATTACGTTCTTTTTTTTTAAGATGATGAAATTGAGTCATTGAGAATTTAATCTATTTGGTAAAAGTCATTAATATCAATGCTAGGCTAAGAGGCAAGCCTGCTGATTCCCCCCTCCAGAGTCTTATTGCTAGGCAATGCTGAATATTTACTGCAATACACAGTGATTAAATGATTTACTCCAGTTTACAGCAGACTAATAGGAAATTGGCATGTAAACCCTATGATTCTGACATAGGAGCTTAGCTGTAAGCATTAATCAGGGTCAATACTCACAAGCAAAATGATTATCCTATTAAACACATAGCTTTTAAATACAGCATCAGGTGACAAGTTGTCGCCTTCCTCCATCCCTTCCCCCTCCAATTACTTGCCAAGTCCTGTCGATTCTATGTTCACATACCTTGCATCCACAACCTCCTCTCCACTTCGAAGGTCAACACTCTAGCTCAAGCCTCCCTCGTCTCTCACCTGGATTGTTGAAATAACAATCAAATAACTGGATTCCCTTCTTCAAGTTTCTACCACCCTCCACAAAACTGCCAGAAATCTAAAGTACAGGTCTGACTAGGTTTCTCCCCGATCAAAAAGTTTCAGTGGCTCCCTTTTGCTTCAAGCAAAAAATTAAAAAGTACATACATACATACATACACACATACACACATGCACTCACACATATACATACAAACACATATATACACATGCATATATGCACATATATACACATACACATAGAGATATAGATATATAGTTATCATTTGACATTGAAGTCATTAGCTATCACACACATACACATATATACACATACACACATATACATGCACGCACATACACACACACACATATATATATATACACATAGATATATAGATATAGATATAGATATATAGATATATAGTTATCATTTGACATTGAAGTCATTAGCTATGAGGCTCCAGCCTATCTTTCAGCCTGATTTCATGGTCCTCTGCCTCATGTATTCCACTCTCCAATCAAACTGGCAATCCATAACATCCTGTCTCCCCCAGCTCCAGGACTTTGCATGGCCTGTCCTCAGTGCCTGGGATGTTCTCCTCGAAATCCACATCTTAGAGTGACTACTTCTCTTCAAAACACATTTCAAGTCCCACTTCCTCCGAGATGTCTTTTTGGATTACCTTCCATTCCTAAAAGACCTTTGCATTTCTTTTTCATGCATTTGATTCTCTGGGTGCATGTTTTTGCCTCCAGGAGAATATACACTCTTTGAGAGAAGAGAAAATTGCAATTGCAAAAATGCAATTTTTAGTCTCCAGCACCCACCACAGTGCCCAGCACATAGTAAGTACTTGAAAAATGCAAGTAGAATGTGCGTTGAACTGAACTGAATCAAATCCAATGGCATGCGCCTTTTAACAATAAGGAAACTGAAACCTCAAAGTCTCTGGGAGAATGCTTTTCTGTCAACAGCCTTGAAACATTTTTTTTTTTAAAAGGGTAAAGTCTTTCTTCCTGAAGCTATAGTCTAATGCTGTTGTTGTTCAGTCATTTCAGATGTGTCCAACTCTTTGTTACCCCTTTTGGTGTTTTCTTGGCAAAGATACCAGAGTGGTTCACCATTTCCTTCTCCAGCTCATTTTACAGATGAGGAAACTGAAGCAATCAGGGTTAAGTGACTTACCCAGGGCCACACAGCTAGTAAGTGTGTGAGACTGGATTTGAACCATAAAGATGAGTCTTCCTGATTCCAAAACTAGTGCTCTATCTACAGCACCACACTGCTTAGTAAGGTGATATAAATACCTACACAGAAGCTGTAACCATTGCATGACTATGGGTAAGTCACTTTAGTTGTCTGAGACCTGTTTTCATCATCTGTAAATCAGGATTCTGCCACTACTTATTTCCTGGTTTACTGGGAGAAAAGTGGGGGGGGGGGCAGGCAATAAATCTTCAAGTGCTATGGAAAAGCAAGTTATTATTACTATCATAACTGCTGTTGTTGTTACACAAAATAATCCATGAAAGATGCATTTGACAGATATAGACAAAGGTAAAGTCTGACAAGGGAGAAATGAGAAATATTTGCATCTGATTTTCCCACTGTCATTTCTTTCCTCAAAAAATAGCAGGCACAGCTCTAGAGGGCAAGATTCCATTGCTACTACAAACAATAAAACAGTCAGAGTTAGGGATAAATAAAGTGGACAGATGAGAAGGAGAGCAGCCCCTTTGTGAATGAGAAGCATGTCATGTTGTCACTCCAAAAATCTCATTTGATGAAAATTAATGAGTTGACTCACATTGTCTAGTTTTAGAGAATTCAAGGATAGGTCTTTTTAAGAGCTTGTGAAGAATTTTGAAAGTCAGAGAATGAGAGTCTATGGCCAGGGGGGCTGGCCATTGGAGTAAGCAGAAACTAATTATCTGCACTAGAGGCATTCTGGTAAAGAGGCAAAGACATAGATAGGGTTTTGAACCAGAAGAATTATGTTCAAACACTGATTCTACTGCTTCTTTTGTGACTTCAGGCCAATAACTTCATTGGTTGTGCTATAAAGTGAAGATTTACTAAGTAATCTCTAAATCCAATTAATTCCAGAAGACCCTACTACCAATAAAGAGTATTTCTTCCCAACTACTCATTCCATTGATTTGTAAGATTCTTCTAATAACAGATATCCTGGGAAGACTGCAGAGTAAAACATAACTAAAAGACAACTCTTCCCCTATTCCCATTACCTCAAGTAAATTAAAGACCTAGATGGAACAAAATTGGCAAGAACGAGAAGAAGAAAAATGAAAGAAACCATCACAAGATAATTCTTACAGGTACTGAAGACTAATTCACCAGCCCATCACTCCTGGTGCCTCCCCTTCCCCTAGCCTCACCTTCACCTCCCAAAGCAAGCAGCTTCAATGACCCAGGACAGCCCTGCATTCCAAATGCTTAGAATAGTTTTGGATTCCAACTATTAGAATGAGGAGGAGACTGGACTCCCATGTAAGTAAAGATCTATTTCCTACCCCCAAGTCCAGCGTCTTTCACCTTTTCATAATCCACTGTTACAAAAGTGTGGAGAGGTCTGAATTAGGGGTCATCCTATGACTTCAGGTTCAATATTTGGATGCAATGAGGTACTCATAAGTCATCAGTTAACAAAAGGAAACTTAGCCCTAAAACAGCAAGGATACTTAGTAAGGATACACTAAGTTGAATTTAGCTTCAGCAGCATCACCTTGAATCCATATGGAAATGTGGCTCAGGGTAAGACAAGTGATGGTGACTCTCCAGACCTCTGAAGGGCACTGACCTCATGTGGGTGGGAATTTTTATTACCTCAGGTGACCAAGGTCAATACTAAAAGCACCTGGGAAGCTTCTCAAAGAAGCCACAGTTTGAGTCTTCCTCCCCTCCCAGGGACAATCAAGGCCCAGCTTGGTCTGTCATCTTTTAGGAAAATCTAGCCCAACCCACGTCCAGAAGATAGATGATGGATCTCTGGCAAATGCTAATTCTAACCCTAAGTCTAACCCTAGAACCAAACCATTATTTTTCAAATATATCTTTTAGGAGATTTTTTTTTTTCAAGAGGCCTCCCCCAAGGCAACTGGGTAATGGTCATCATTAGCAAGATAATGTTGTCCAGTTTCAGAAAGGGCTAACTAGAATTTATTCTGAACTTGTCTTTTTTTCCTTTTTTTTATTTTATTTTAGACTCAAGGACCAAAACACAAATACAGAATAGAGAAAAGAAACAAAAGCACATCACAAACTTAAATATTGGAACTTAACTTCAAAGTAATCAAGAAGAAAACCATGTTGTGTGAATAGCAGAACATAGAGAGGATTCAAAGTATGTAATGATAAATTTTCATTTCAAGAAAGTCTGTATGATAAATAATACTTACTAATATATAATGATAACATTATATATTATATACAATAATATTATATATTATTATAATGTATAATATTACATCATATCATATTATATTATATTATAATAATAAATAACACAATAATAATAATCATTGTGTTAAGAACTGTCCATCTTTTATTTGCTTCCTTGTGGGTTTTCTTTTGTTCTCTGATGTGCGCTTCACTTTGTTCTCCCCTCTCTCCCCCAGAAGGCTACAGTAAAGTTTAGATAGGTTACTCTATATCTATAGATATATACATTCACATATACATATATACAGACATATGCTTTCCCAAACCTACTCCTCTTTATTTTTTATGGTTGTGCATATCTCTTGCTTCCTATCCCTCTTGCCTCCTCTACTTCAATTCTACCCACTACCTTATCCTCCTATTACTTGCCTACCCCACTTCAAGGATCCCTCCCCTATTCTCCCATTCCCATAAATCTTAACACTCTTCTATACACCCGATTTTACCTATTCCCTCACCCTCCCCTATGAAAGTCCCTCCCTTGTCCTCTCTCCATTCCCTATGCCCCTACCATTTTATTTCTTCAGAATTTAGAAGACTTTTATATTCTTCTAAATATATATGTATTGTTCCTTCTTAAACCCATTCCTGATGGAAGTAGGTTACTAGAACTGCCAGCCCTCCTCCCCCATCTAATTCCCCTGTATTGATTCTTCCTCTTGCACCTCATTTGTAGAAAATAATTACTCTTTTAGCTGTTCCTAAATAGTTTTAATTTTTAAATTCATATCATACTCGGGTTTACCCCAATCTTTCTTATGAGCTACCCAATTATTAATAGGAATCTTGGATATACATTTTCCATTTGTGTGCTGGTTCTTTCTGGCCCCTGCTGCTCTTCGCAGCACAGCTGGGTCTGGTGTTCTTTGTCAGCAGAGATTCCCTCAATATTCCTGGGCTCAAACACCCAACTACCCTCACAATCTAAAGGTAAAAGTTCCTATAGCTGTGGCCAATGCAGCCTCTCAAATCAACTAACCCAAGGGCTGGCCACTAGTTAGTTATTTAAGGGACTTGCTGCTTGTTTGTTAAAATGGAATCGAGCTGGGAGGTGTTTACTCTTCACAGGGACTAAACCTCCCAGTCTTCTCAAGTTGCCCCAGGAAGACCATAAAATGGTACCCCTATTCTTATTTATCTCCACCCACATTTTGTTCATCCTAATGATGCTATTTTAACTCATCTGTGGTATTGAGAACTTGGAATTTTCTAACCTATTGCATCATCTTCCCAGAATCCTCTCCCCTCATTTTTCTAACAAGGGGAAATTCTCCTTCTCCACCCTTCTAAAATTAATTTATCCAAGCTACTTAGAAGGCAAGCTGAGGTCTAGAGACCCCTCTAATAATTTAGAGGAAGCTTAAATTATGAGACTGGAAAACCCAGTCAAGCTAGAGAACCTAAAACACCATTTATCACAATTATCCTCAAGATACATTTCTTAAGGACACAGAGAATATGTGCATTCTCCTATTCTTGCTGAATAGGCCGTTTTGGTAGTTTATTCTCTAATCTCCCAGAAGTTGTGGTGAGAGACACCTCACAGTAAGTGACCACCATTTCTAGTGGCACCACCAGAAGAATGAAGTCCAGTCTGAGCTCACCTCCCTCTGGACTTCCCATCCCCAACTTCAATAAGCTCTTTATGTTCCAATCCAAAATGACTATGCCAATTGTTTTGGACAAAGCTAAACTGAAGTCAGTCCTGGTAGTTTAGATCCAGTACTGAAATGAAATAAGATACTTATGAATCATCTAACAGCTAACAAAAAAGAGATTCACTTAGCCATAGCAGGAGAAGGTTATTCAACAAGGATAAGCAATTAGGATACCAAGAATTTATTCAGCTAAGTTCCCCTGAGTTACCCACAGTGATCTATAACACATCGCCCTTGGAGATCCTCCTGGATGCTTTAGACTCAGTTGATGAAGAAATGATGACCAACAAAGCCCTTAGGAATGTCTCAATATCTTTTAAGGAAAAACTGTCCAGTTTGCTTGGAAGGAAATATTAAGATACTGCTGCTACCACATCATACTTAAAGAAAACATAGAAGAAAAAAATTTAAGAAATAATGCAAGTAGATGATAAAGTTCAGGTTGAGACAATCGAAAGAATACCAAGAGAAAGGAACTCCATGTGTAACTCATCAAACAAACATTATACTACAAAACTACAACAATAGGTGGGGGTGGATGGGTAGGGAACCTTTACTTCCTAAAGAGAATGAATCAAAATCCCACAGGAATACACTGTGGGAAGAAGAAAGAAAGAAAGAAAGAAAGAAAGAAAGAAAGAAAGAAAGAAAGAAAGAAAGAAAGAAAGAAAGAAAGAAAGAAAGAAAGAAAGAAAGAAGAAAGAAAGAAAGAAAGAAAGAAAGAAAGAAAGAAAGAAAGAAAGAAAGAAAGAAAGAGAAGAAGAAGAAAGAAAGAAAGAAAGAAAGAAAGAAAGAAAGAAAGAAAGAAAGAAGAAAGAAAGAAAGAAAGAAAGAAAGAAAGAAAGAAAGAAAGAAAGAAAGAAAGAAAGGAAGGAAGGAAGGAAGGAAGGAAGGAAGGAAGGAAGGAAGGAAGGAAGGAAGGGAAAAAGGGAGGGAATCACACCATGATAGCTTTAAGAGCAAATATTAGTAGGCATATACATACCACACACAAAACATATTTTACAGAGACAAACCTAGGCAACAAAGAAAATAACGGAATTTTGTAAAGGCAAGAATTAAAATCGTCCCTACAATAGAACCCACCAACACTCAGGGTACTACATAAACAAGATGACCAAAAAGGGATTATTAATTATTTTCAGATAGCAATGGAAGTCTAATAAATTAAATTTCCCGTGGCTAGCACTAGACAAGGCCATGAATTTGGAATGGGAGAGTATTTTCTTCTTCTTTATATGGTTTTTCTTTAAAAAAAAAACTTAATTAAAAAGGTGTGTGTGCATATATATATATATTTCATATATATTATGTATACATATTTTCATGAACATATATTTCCCTTTTTGAATGTAGTATATATTAAATATATTCACATGTATGGAAGTATATGTGAATATGTGTCTGAATTACATACATGTACACACAACATACACACACACCTTCAAGTCAGTGCAGACTCTGGGGTATATTTTACTCACACCAATCTGAATCTAGACTCTTGCTCTGAATAATTCTCCTTCCTACTACCCTCAGCATTCTCAAATTGCTTGAACTTTTTTTTATCTCTCTTTTGTTTTTTTATCTTTTTTTCTTCCCCAAACTCATATGAGTGTGGTACCCAAGTCTTCTTGTCATTACCTCCTAAACCATTTTTCTATTTCAGTGGCATTAATTTGTAATTCTATTTTCCAATGATTTTTTTTCATTTTAAATTTCACTCCTTTGTGATTACTTTCTTGTTCTAGGATACCCTATAGTTCATTTCTAGGAATGTTTTGTAACAAAAGCAGTATTGTGTTTCAGAAAGCATTTTTTGTGATCTAGACCAGAGATCATAGTTTTCTTTGCCTTTGCCCCCATTTTTTCTAATTCTTTTTTAATGTCATGCCATGCTCCTTTGAACCTAGACATCCTGTCCAAACTCCTCAGAGTTCCAGTGATTGCATTACCATCATTGCATTAGTCCTAAGGGAATAATTCAGTTTTGTAGAAGGGGTTCTCCTACTACTGCCTATCTACCCTCACCCTAGCAATTTTTTAATTCATTCTCTGAAGAAATTGACAGCTCCTTATTTACCTTTGTTCTCTAGTCCTGACCATTCATTAGCGTATCCCCCATCCTTTCCATTCTTCTCCATACCTAAGAGGAGTTCCACATCACTATCCCAAGTACCTATTATAATGGTTAACTAATGAGAAAATGAGTTTTTCCTGAAACATTAATTCATTTATTTCGGCTACTCCCCTGACTTTCCCATCATAACTTCTGCTCCTTAGATTTTGATGTACTCTCTTTGCTTTTCAAAATATAAGGTGTCTTAAAAGTCTTAGTGTAGTTTTAAGCATTAATAGTATATTGTACAAATATACATGTATGAAGAAAACACAAATTACAATCTTAAATTTTAATGAATTCAATTACAAAATAAAATGAATAAAAGAAAACCACTCGCTGATTATAAGAAACATTTTTTTTAAGACTTATAGGTGGATACTAAAAAAAGGTAGAGTTTCAATCATAATCTCAGAAAAGGAAGCATAAAATGATCATTTTAAGAGGTGAACAAGAAAAACTACATTATATTTAAATGCACCATTTTTTCAGCATAAATTGAAGATTTCATCATTGTAGGGAGCTTCTTGTGAGGCTCTTGCTTCACCAAGGCAAATTGACCCCATTTCTTCAAAGAGCTGTGTGACCCTGAGAGGTTAGCTAGTTCGAAGTCACATTATCAGTATGTGTTGGAAGTATGGCTTGAAATCAGCTCTTTCTGATTCCAGGACCAGCTCTCTAGTCACTACACTATACCATGCTGCTTCTCAAAAGTACAGGTGATATAAAACAAGCAATATTAAATGCAGATATACCAAATACCAATATAGTTAAATTCTTTTTTTTTTTTTTAAAGCAATTGGGGTTAAGTAACTTGCTCAAGGTTACACGACTAGTCATTATTTATGCGTGGGTGCTCATTTTCTGAGGCCAGATCTGATCTCGGGTCATCCCAACTCCGAGGCCAGCGCTCTTACTGCGCCACCTAGCCGCCCCTATAATTAAATTCTTAAAAGAAAAACTAAGTGAACTGCCAAAAGACATAAATTGCAACCCAGTAGTAATAGAATATTTCAAGAGTACTTTTCTAGGACTAAGCAGGTCCAACAGAAAAATAAAGAGGTAAAATAGAAAGTTGAATGAATTTTTGGGGGAAAAATAAATTTGGTATACCTATGGTCACTTGTGATCGTGAATATACATATTTTTAACATCAAAGAGTATCTTTACAAAACTTGCTTGCATACTAGGGCACTAAAAAGCCTTAAACTAACATTAAAAGGCAGAAATAATAAGTGTATCATTTATGGTTCATAATGAATAAATGAAAATGAGATACAAAAAATTCAGACCTAATTAGAACTTAGATAACAATACAGTGAATAATGAGTGGGTCAAAGTATAAATGAAAGAAACAATAACTAATTATGATAAAGATAATTATAATGAGGCATCCTGAAATTTATTTGATGCAATTAAAGCAGTTATCAGATGAAAAAATATAACTCTGAAATTTATATTAACAAAATTTAAGAGAAGAACAATGAACTTAACATATAATTTAAAAGGCTAAAATGAAACAAATTAGAAGGCCTAAATAAAATATAAAAGGAAAAGCTTTGAAAATTAGAGAAATAAACTTGAAAATAAAAAGCCCTGTTGATGACTGATAAACAAAATTAAGACCTGTTTTTTTAAAGACTTAGAAAATAGATGAACTATTAGTTAACTTGATTGAGATACATAAAGGGGACCAAATTAGCAAAATAAAAAACATAAGCATGAAGAAGCCACAATAATCAGAAAGGAAATAAAAAGATTATCAGGGATATGGGGCCCCCAGATATTCAAGTTACTTGGAGGTGGCACATAATAAGGATATTGGAAGAGGGTAGTCAATGTCTTGCAAGTGTTAATCCACAATTCCACAACAGACCACATTTTCCCCACCATAAAACTGACTAAAAAATAAAGTTAAAAAAAAGAATCATATTATATTTACTATTTGTTGACTCTAGAAAAATAATTTGATTCAATATCCCAAATGCTACCTTAAAGTGCCTCTCCTAACAAAGTGTCATGTATGTGTATGTCAGGATTATACTTGTTATATGTATTATATGTATACTTATATGCATAATGTCAGGAGTATACTTATTATATTTATTATTAGAACTCCCTTTAAAAAGTTACTTAATGATAAGCATTCATAAAGTATTCTAGGAGCAAATAAGGTAATCACACAGTAATCACATAATTTTTTTTAAATCACAAATTACATGAGGTAAAAACTAATTCAAGAACAATAAAAGGCATGACTTTAAACCAATGAAACTGGAAACAATCTTACTAGCTACTAGGAATCTTGATGCAAAGATGTGGATGCTTTTATTTTGTCTATTATTATGGGCATTATTTTTATTTTTATAAAAAGTATATTTAAACAACAAAATAATGGAATGAAGTGCCACATTAAGACCTTTGTTCCCAAACTGGAAATGGTTATGGCAGAAGGGGTCAGCAATCACATCTGGGCCAATGCAAGTCAATTCTGGACTATGGGACATTTCAAGGAAGGCAGACCTTGAAATCACCAACCTTGCAGATTCCAGAAACCTAAATATAGCATGAGAGCATTGGATGCCTTGACCGGAGACAAAAGACAGGTGGGTTGGTTAAGACCATACTTACCTATTTTGTTGGGGGCTCTAATGGTAATTTGACACCAGCCTATGCACCACTAAAAGTCATTTTTGGTATCACCTGCAACATGTTGCTATAGCCTACTGTGTCCGTGATACATCACAGAGAAATAGGAATTTCAGCCATGATATATCAGTTGCACAGTGCAGGAGCAAGTAACTAAGAGGCTTCCTGTTTTTCACAAGTGGGATTCCCTAAGATGCTCATCTTCTTCCTCACTGCTTTATTTTGATAACTCTCAGCAAGAGCACCTTTGGTTAGAAAGAAGGTCATTTTCAGAGAGAACAGAAGCCTTTGTTAGAAACACTGCACCTGGAGTTCTTGGGAAAGAAATAAACCTAATAGTATCTGTCACATGGTAGTAGGGCTAGCGCCAAATGATTACTGGTCCAAGAAATTAAATTATGATGCTGTGTGGGTGCCGCACATGATAACTAATGTAACAGCTGTTACTTTGTTAAGACTGTTAATACAAAAGTAGAATGTTTGCATATTCACATTATAAATATTGACTTTTTTCCAGCATCAGACAATCCTGACTTGTTTGATTTACTCTGCTCCGTGGCCAATAATTCTGCTTCAATAAGTCATACCACATTTGATTAATTCTCCCAGGTACTGGAAAAGGAGATAACTTTCAGTGCTATTTGACCAGCTCCCTGGCCTCTTCCTGCTCCTGCCCATTCAAACCATGACATTTAAACAGGAAACAAATAGCATCAACCCCTGCCATTCTGTTTTTGACATCCAGAATGATTATACCATATGTGTGAGTGCTATTTCCATTGTGGCAATAATTAGAAGGGAAATGGGTACCTGACTCTGCATGAATAGTCTTTCAATTACGTATTGCTCTAGAGCTGAAAGGGACCTCACAGGTCATTTAGTCCAGCCTCCTCATTTTATAGATGAAGAAAATAAGGCCCAGGCTACCTCTTACCCAAGGTTACACAATTAGAATGCAACAGAGAGAGTATTTGTTCTTCAGTCCTCATACTAGGGATAATTCTCTTTTAGCAATGCCATATTCACATTAGCATCAGCTGAGATTTAAGCTAGGATGGCTAAATTTTAAGATTAATCAGCCAAACAGGAGTATTATCACTTTAGCAATGCACTGCATGGGGAGATTCCAGCAGGAAATGAGGAACCTGACAGTCCAAGGATACAGACTTCATTGGGAAAAGGACAACTATCCTCTCAATAGATGTCTAAGGATATCATAAAGTTATTCTACCTTCTTTTGCCATTTTTGGAAGTTTTTAAAAGTCACTCTTTTCAAAATGATTCAGATCAGTTTTTCTTGTAATAAAAAAAGAGAGGATATTTATTTCCATATGAATTCTTTAAAGGTGCATCCTTCTCCCTGTTGTTAGGGAATTGCTGTCATGTGGACACTGGGAAGTCCTTGGCCTTGGACAAGTGACAGAAGCATTTTTTTTTCTTCTTAAACCTCCTATATCACCCTGTCCTCTCCCCTTCTCAACAGATGACCTGACCTCATCACTGCAAAAATGGAGGCCATCTTTGGGAGTCCCCTCTCCTCCCCAGTTCACACTTTAAATCATTTCAACCCCATCTCCCATTTTCTTGTCTCCTGTGTCTCTTCTTGCCAATGCCAGGCTTACCATCTGTGTCTTCAATTCATTCTTCTTTGGAAGCCTACCCTTTCAATAATGAAGTCAACTCAAACATAAAAAGTATACGATGGCATCCTCTTCGATGGAACTGTGTGAATGCACTAGCAATGCCACACGTTGACTCAAGTGGGCATTTTGCTCATGCCTCACCTTTAGCATAATGTTCCTTGATGGGGGATTGATTTTTTCTACTGAAGTTTTAAAAAATATTTTATTTTTTATTGTGAACTTAAACACCACATAAAATTATATACATTGTAGAACAGGAGAGGATTACACATAGAACTGAATCTGCTTGCTTTTCTTTTTAAATAAAATGAATAATAAATTCAATATAAAACATTAGACCTCCTACTTTCCCTCCTTAATATTTTTTATAAAAAATAAAATTTATGTGACAAAATTGCATGGTCAAACAAAATAATTTACTATTTCAGCTATGTCCAAAAAATACATGGCTCAGTCTACATTTTGAATCTGTGGCCTCTTTCTTAGGAGGTGAATAGTATATTTCATCAGAATTCCTCTGGAATTATGTTTGGTCTTTGCATTAATCAGAGTTCTTAAGTCTTTCAAAGTTGTTTTTCTTTACAATAACATCATTGTATAAATTGTTTTCTTGGTTCTGTATTGGTTCATGTAAGTTTTTTCCAGGTTCTTTGTAACTGCCCTTTTATCATTTATTATAGTATAATAATATTTCACTAATTCATATCCTATAATTTGTTCAAACGTTCCTTAATAGATGGGCACCCCTACAGTGCCCAGTTCTTTGACACTTACAAAAAGAGCAGGTATAAATATTTTTGTGCAGATGAGACCTTTTCGTTTTTCTTTTGATCTCCTTAAGATATAGGCCTAGTTGTGCTACCATTAAATCAAGGGCAATTTAGTAAATTTGGAAGCTTTACACAACAGCTGAACCAATTTACATCTCCACCAACACTGTGCCTATTTCCCCACAGTCTCTCCAACATTTCCCTTTTTTTTAAATCTTTGCCAATCTGATGGATGTGAGGTAGACCTTCAGAGCTGCTTTATTAGTAATGCGTGATTTATATCTTTATCTTTTGTTGTGGATGACAAAATATACTCCCAGACCATGATTCCTGCCAAAGTCAAAACTTCTTTAAAAGTTGGTTTTCAAAGCCTCTACCTTGGTCAGAATTGATCTTGGAAGGAAATCCACATGAAGTGAACTATTAGACCCACAATGTTTTATCAACAGTAGAAGTTGTTAGGTGACACAGTGGATAGAGTGCTGGACATGGAGTCAGGAAGACTTCTCTTCCTGGGTTCAAATATTATCTTTGCCACTTATGACTATGTGACCCTGGGCAGGTCACTTAGCCCTGTTTGCCTCAGTTTCCTCAGATATACAATGAGCTAGAGAAGGAAATAGCAAACTTCTCTAGTATAACTTCCAAGAAAATTCCAAATGGGGTCACAAAGAATCAGACACAACTGAAAAATGAAAACAGAAGTTGTTCCTATTAGGACAGGCTTATCCTTGTATAAGGAGATATATATACACATGATGTGTCATGTATATCAAGAAAAATAGTCAGTCACAAAGAAAGATATCATCTATATTCATCCTATCCCAATATAAACCAGCTCCAATGGTTAGCTAGTGTTTGACTCTCCAAGTAAACAGTGTGAGCTGGAAGCCCTCTCCTCTAAATTCTCTCTTTGGTGATATCTACTGTCATTTTGAGCCTGTAAAAAAAGTTTCTTACTAGCTCTGGGTTTCTCTTCAAAGCACAAAGTCATCATATAATAAACTTCATGGCCACGGAATAAAATCCCTTGGGCAGCACCAACTGCCTCCTGGCACCAAGTATGGGATCAGTTAGTCATATACAGCACTCCACTGCATAATTTACAACTTTTACCTTTATTTCAAAACTAAGGCATCCTCCAGAGAATGAGGCTTGTGTTCCCAAGGGCCACCACCTCCCTTGCATTTGGCTTGTATCACTCCTCTAGTCTTTCACCATGTAGTTGTTCCCTCTGCCAAGTTACCCAAAGTCAATTGAAAAAAAAGAGGTTTGGTTTAGTGAAAGGAAGTTCAGAAGTCCTGATAATGCACACTCTGGTGGACATCCAGAATCTCATCTATGCTTCCATTTAACTTCAGCCCAAATTCCTGGGTATCGGAGGTATACTAGTTAAAACTGTCCCTGTGATACTACAAAAAAAACTTTCACCCCTTCTGGGGATATCTGTATAGCTTCGTACTTACATGCCCTAAGGGACAAAACATCTTAGTTTTCCGCAATGGAAAACTAAGTGCATATTGAACTGGTAGCTGGCTGGTGCTGCTACCCATCTCGGTCAGGCAGCATCCAACTTGGTGCTGATCAGAATTCAAGCCTATGGATTGTCATCTGTACGTACATGAAATTTAACTCATTACACATAGTCTTTGTTCTCAATAAGAGACCTACTCACAGTCAAGAATTTCAGCTTGTTTATGGTATGATGAGTCTCACTGTCTATAAGTACTTTTCTGACAAATGCAAGACTATGGCAACCATTGCTCCTGGTTGGTTACTTACCAACCTTCCAGGATAGTGTCAACATGCTAGACAAAGGGTTTACCTATATCTGCATATGTCCAAACTGATGCAAGTAGTAGTTGACCAAGTCCTCAAAAAAGACTCAAATGTCTTATCTGAAGGATCTCTTGATAATTTCAGAAGATTCATGCAAAAGATGTTTCTTGTCTTCCTACCAGTTGTCCTCTGTCATAAATTGTAGAGTAGATATACACATCTCTTCTTGTTAAGCTTCTACATCAACCTGTCCTTACATTCTTTAGACACTAGAGAGTCACCAAAGTCAAACCTCTTTAAATCTTCTTTTGAGTTGAGGAGTTAAAACTACTGTGATATTCTCTGCCACTACTTCTTGCTTCTGTCTCAAGAGTGTGTGCACAGAATACATGGATGGTCAAAGTGTTTATGTACTGAGTCCCTTCACTGCCTGCAATATTCTGAAAAGAGTAATCTAACATAGCATAGCTAAGGATTGCAGAACCTGCCTGTCTGTTCCTAACTTTCTCAATTCTAACCCATGACTACTTCTGGATAGCCATGTTTGACTCAGAGATGAGAGACACATTGAGAACAATAAATCATGGCCATGAACAGAAAGAGCTAATGACTTAGTGGACCTTTAACAAGATGTGACACATCTTTAGTTGTCCTTTTCTTCCTGTCTGTGCAGTATAATAGCAACCTTTGAGCTTTCCTACCAGCCCTGCCCCCAGCTCTATGCTGACTGCTATGAGTACATCATCATATGGCAACTAAAGAATACATCCTGCCTAGGTAAATATGATACTGGATCTTGAGCCCAAGCCGCTACTTCTGTTTTGTGTTGGGTTTTTTTTCCTAATTATAAGCAAGCAATCATAAGCCTCAAGGTATAGGTCTCCAGGTCTGGCAGTGACCTAGGGAATTCTAGAGCCCTGGGGTTCACTGGGTGAAGATGACTGGCATCATGGGAAGTTTATTCTTTAAAGAAGATGACCACTGGCCAGAGTAGGATCCCAAGCCCTGACCTGCCCAGCTAGAAGACAGGAAAATATAACAATGACTACTCAGAAGTTCCACAAATTGTGGAAGTTTAAATCTCAGTCTTCCAGGAGATTGTAATAGTAGCTATAGATTAAGTTACTAAATCTTGTTTTAAGAATTTCTGTTAATGTGGGGGTGGCTAGGTGGCGCAATGAGTAGAGTGCCGGCCCTGGAGTCAGAAGGACCTGAGTTCGGATCCAGCCTCAGACACTTAACACACACAAATGAAAATCTAGCCATGTGACCTTGGGCAAGTTACTTAACCCCAATTGCCCTCCAAAAAAAAAAAGCAAAAAAAAATAATTTCTATTAATGAAAAAATAAAATAAAAAGAATTTCTGTTAATGAAAACATCTTTAATGAGTAGGAAATAAATACTGTCCCTTAACTGATTAACACTGTGCTTTGAAGATATTCAAAAGATATCTTAAACTCAATATGTCAAAAACAGAACTCATTATCTTTTCCCCCTAAACCCTCCCCCCAACACTTTCCCTGTTACTGTAAAGGGCTTGAGGCTTTCATCCTAGGAGTCATCTCATACTCTTCACTCTCTCACCACACTCCCCACCCCCCACCACACTCATATTCAATCTGTTCTGAAGACCTGTCAATTTGCAAAATCAATTATGTACACTCCCTTGCCTCCTCTGATACTGCCACCACTCTACTTTAGGCACTGGATTATTGCTAACTGGTCTGCCTGCCTCAAATCTCTCCCCAACTCTAATCCATCCTCCATTCAGCCACTACAGGGGTTTTCCTAAAGCACAGGTCCAACCATATCAACCACTCTACTCAATAAAATTCAGTGGCTCCCTGTTGCCCCCAGAAGCAAATAAAAAAACGCTCTGTTTGGCATTCAAAGTCCTTTATAACCCAACCCCCCTCCTACTTTTCCAGTCTTCTTACACCTTATTTCCCAACAAGCACTTTTGACTCTAGCCTAGGGAATTCAAGAGGTCTGGGGTTCATTGGGTGAAGATGACTGGCAGCATGGGAAGTTTCTTCTTTAGAGAAGATGACCACTGGCCAGTTCCACAAACAGGACACTCTAACTCTCACCTCTGGGCATTTTCTCTAGCTGTCCACCATACCTAAAATTATCTCCTTCCTCTTGCTCCAAATAGTGATCTCCTTGGTTTCTTTTTACTCCCAACTAAAATCCCACCTCCTATAGGAAGCCTTCTCCAACCTCACTTAATTCTATTACCTTCCTTCTATTAATTACTTTCTATTTAACCTATATATAGTTGGCTTTGTATATATTTGTTTACATGTTGTCTTCCCAATCAAATTGTAAGCTCCTGGAAGGCATGGACTGTCTTTTTCCTCTTTTTGTAGCCCCAATAATTAACACAGTGTCTGGCACCTAGAGGGTGTTTAATAAATGTTTCTTGATTAATTCATAGAGTGCTATTGTACACTCCTATGAGGAAGCTCTAGTTTCATCTTGGGGATCCACTCTGGGATGGGGGGAAGGTAAATGACCAAATTGGATGAAAAAAGAAATATTACTCTCTCATTAGAGGTCAATTTTCCCTAGGACTAAACCTAGTCTGGGCCACATAAATAGGTCTAGAGCTAAGAGAGATTCCTTTTTAAGAATGGGGAAGGTTCGGTGACTTGGTCCCCTGACCTCAGCAACAAGTTCCAATTGTAAGCATGGAAAAATCCTTATGTGTGGACCATGGAAGCAAAGCAAGAAACCATTACTGTTCTCTCAGATTCAGAGGAGGAAACCTTTAGGAATTCTGCAGAGAAATGGTGGAAGGCAAGGGAAGAACACTAGAATGTCAGCCTTTAGGAATTGATTCACACAGAGTTGCTAATATTCTTGTTTTGTCTTCCAAAAATAGTTGATTGTTCTAGGACAAAAAATTTGTTTTATAGACTAAAAGGGATTTACATCCCAAAGAATCGACACTGGCAAATAGAACATTTAAACAGATCTCATTCTCCCTACAATGTTTTTGTAAATGTTACAAATAGCTATTAATTCTTTAAACGATAAGCATGACTGACAAAGAATTGGGAGGCACAAATCTTGATTATTTCCTTTCTTGAAAATATTGTTTAATGTCCAAATCTAAACATCACCATTCTCCCCCTCGCTATTTAAAATGGGTTACTTTTGACTGCATTCAAAAGAAATTATCTTTGATGTGAGCGTCTGCATCTGGGACCAACTGCATAATGCTTTGGAGGAAAGGAATGAAAATGTGTGGGGGTAGCATCCTGGCATCATGCCAGGAGGCAGGATTTGTTGGCACAGCTGCATGATCTGGCATTTCCAGATGTGGACAGAGTTGAAGTGCATCTACAGTGCCAGAAAAGTGGAGGTGGCAGCCCCAGCAGGTCCAATTCATGAAGTGAAAGATTTGGAATCCACCAAAACAGTTGGAGTTTTTTTAACAGAGAGGCATGATGATTTTATTTACACTGGGCTGAAATTCTCATCTTTATGTTGGCTCAGATGTCTCCTGACTTTTAAAAATAAGTCATATTGGATTTTTGAGTAAACTCTTGGTTTATTTAGACAACTGGGCTGCTAATTTTCCTGTTTAATTTTGCATCTGTTAATTCATTATTCATTCTCCTCTTTCCCTTCCCTCCTTCCCTCTCCTTCTTCCTTCCTTCTCTCTCACTCTGTCTCCTTCTGTGATTCTGTGTCTCTCTGTCTCTATCTCTCAAAAAAAGATACACAACCCAAAAAAATTCTCCAGAAGCAATTCCTGTCTAAAGCACACAGATTTGAGTGCACTGAAATTGTGTCTAATGGTATCTTCTTTCTTAAGTAACATATTTACATTCTTTATCTGCCTTGTTAACAAAGCCCTTTAATGTGGTGTTTTTGGAGGGTGAATGATGTTCAGGTTAAGTAAAAGAAAATAATTGTCTTCCTGTTCCCCTATGGGGTTCACTGACTATACTGTTCTGTGTATCACAAGGGCCTCCAGAGCATTTGCCACCAAGTAATTGTTGGTCTCAGTCTCCAAAGAAGCTTAAGCACAAGTTAGCTGGGAGACTTGATAACCCATCATTACATGTACCTACAATGTAGGATTTGGGGTTTCTCTTATTAAATACAAACAAGCCTGTGCTTTCATGTAATTTTAGGAATTCATTAATCCCTTTTATCCTCTATTCTTGAGTGCCCTGATCTGAATTTCACTCTTACAAGTCTCCTTACACTTAACAGGCAATGGTGGATTATTGTTCTTGTAGATAATAAAGTTTAGCTCTCACACATGCATAGTATTTTAGCTTCTTTAAAATACCAAGAATTCTGAGAGCTATTTTGAATAGGAGTTGGATAATGAGAGTATAATGTGTTATAGATGGGAGCATGAGATAATCACACTATGCTACATTGGTAAAGGTAGAGCAGGAAAGAAGGGGAGGGCCTTCCCACTGGAACAATGAGTTTCATTTAGTGAGTAATGTTAACATATTCAAGCTTTTTAATATTATTATTTTGACTCCTCATTTTTTATTAGACAAAGGGGTAAGAAGACTTTAATCTGGAAGGAAAGCCAGATGGAATATGAGTAAAGTCCCTTCAGCCTGCTGAGCAACAATTCACTGCTGAACAAAAGGAGCAAACTACCACTTAATAAGACATTTGGTTATTCAATTAAGAAGACATTTTTATATTTATTTAGACTGGTTTCAGTCTAATTCTACTGCTTTTCTGAATGACTAGAAATGAGTATTTCCATGGTATAAGGCTTTTTATCCAGAGGAAAACATTTATTCTGAGTTTCAGTTTTCACCTCGGTATAACAAGGAGGGTGGATTAAGTGATGTCCAAGTTTGCTCCCACTTCCAAATTCTCTGATACTGTACTTTGGCCTTATCTAGTTTCCTTGCCTCCATTCCCTCTCCTCTTCAATCCAATCGATCTTCCAGAAAGCAGACAACATCAGCTCTCTGATCGCTTAGGTGGACCATGTGACCCAATGGCTCAGGAAACTCCAGTGATTCCTAGTGCCTGTAGGCTAAACTATACAAATAGAATCCTGGGAAGGTGGAAGAATAAGTGATCACTCAGGGTTCATGTCCCCTTTGCCACCTCAAATAAACAAGCAAAGAACCCAATAATCCTGCAAAAGCAATGGTAAGAAGAAAAGGACTGGAAGAATCCACCACAAAGAGGTTCTTATAGAAAAGAGAAGTAAAAACCAGATCACTGAGTCCTCCTGGTACTCCAGCTACTGTTGTCCCCTCATATAACCCATATCTACACTGGCCCATCTTCATCTCATGGCCCTTGTGAAAGCTGCCATTTGGGAGATCATCTCTTCACAGACTATGAGGACAAGTTATGAATAAGACTAGTACCAAGGATCAAGAGGGAGAAAAGGCAATGCTAGGAAGAGAATGTAGAGCCCAGAGAGAGAATACTGTAGAGGAGGGAGGGGCCAATTACAGAAGTCCAGTGCCAATTATAGCTATGAGTGTTTTTATAATTTTGATCAATGGAATAACCAACAATAATTCTAGGAAGCAACACTTTCATAGAGGAATAATCACTGTTTTCTCATACGTAAAATGAGAAAGTTGAACTAGATGGCCTTTGAGGTCACATCCAGTTTTGACTCTGACAACAAGAGACAACATGAAATAATGGACAGAGAACTGGTCAATTGATGCCAGAGGATGGACTTTAAACCTTTCATCTCTGGGACTTGTGCTCTGGGACACTGCTATCCTGATGCTGGCTCATTATTTTAGGCAGACCTCAGCCATTATTCATTTTCCCCTCAACTCTCCAATATCTTCTCTTTATCTGCCTTCTCAATGTGGGCATCCTCGGCTCTACCCTGTCTCCTCCCTTCTCCATATCTGAACTACGATTGAATCAGCACTTGTCATTAAAGAACAGTTGTACTCATCTATTCCCCTATGGACCCATTTAACATCTTTATGACTTTCCAGACCATAATACTCCTCTCTGGTCACTACCGTTATGTTTGTCATATCCCCCTATTAGAATTTAGACTCCATGTGGGCAAATGCTATATTCCCAGGGATTAGATTCATATCTTCAAGGATTATTTAAGTATTTAATAAGACTTTTTCATTCATTCATTTAGTTAGTTAAAATCTAAACTCTTCTTTTTAGCATTTATACCCTTTCATAACCTAGCCCTCATTAGACATTACTTCCCCTCCCACTATCTACAATCCAACCAAACTGGTCTTCTCACTGTTCCTTACACAAAACATTCTATTGCCCATCTCCATGCCTTTGCATTGGCCATCTTCTGTGCCTACAATGCACTCTCTCCTTACATCAACTTCCTAGAATTCATTTCCTTTGAGACTTAACTCAAGCAACCAAAACTACCATATTTATCTTGTACATAGTCTGATATGTATACAGAGGCAACATAGCAGAGTGCATAGAACCGGCCTCCAATTCAGGAAGACATGGTTTCAAGTCCCTTCTCTGACACATATTTGCTATGTGCTCTAAGAAACTCTCAAGGGCTATAAGTTGTAGAAAAAGTACTGACATATTGGTAAGGGGATTTTCCTTATCTGAGGGTTCTCTCTAATGATGAAGTCACAGGTCCCATCCCTATTCTATAATGCTATCAAATAATTCAAATAATGCATCTAGGGCCTCTTTCCTTAATGAAGCTCTATGAAATAGGTGATGCAAATATCTAAGTATAAAGCTTCCAATCTAGAGGCTTAGAATGTGTATATGCCACATGTTTTAAAATGAAGCCAAGTTGTCCATTTGTTCATTTTGCCTTCTAATGTATAGAAGCTTCTCTGGATCTATTTAAACACCCTCAGGGCTGAATAAGCATTTGCCTAAGGAGTAATCTCTCTCTCTCTCTCTCTCTCTCTCTCTCTCTCTCTCTCTCTCTCTCTCTCTCTCTCTCTCTTTCTTTCCTACCTTGAAGTATCCCATGAAGTCAATGGAGACTACTCAACTGGGCTACAGGGCAAGCAGTTATAGGGGAGGAAACAAATACCAGATATCCCAGGACAGCCTGATATCCTGGAACTTATTATAACAAGAAAGCATCTTCCACTATGAGAAAAATACTTAGTAAAATTTAAAATTTTGAATAAATATGAGTTGTTATTAATTGTGGTGCTAACTAGAATTGTTTTTAAAAAAATAATCATTCAGTATCTTTGCATCTCCAAATAAAAGGCAGAAAGTCAATGTCAAATAAAAGTTATGAATTGATCTAGGAGTTCAAAGACCTAAGGTTTGCCTTTGGCAAATCACCTGATTTCTCTAATCTTTAGTTTGCTCACAGTAAAATTAGAGAGAATTGTTTTAGTTGGAAGTGATCTCAGAAACAATGAAGCTATGATCTTAAAAAATATATAGATGTAGATATATAGATATGTATGTATGTATATCTATACATATAGATAGATGTGTGTACATGTGCGTGTGTGTGTGTCTTCCAAATAAAAATCAATTTAAGTAGAAAGTTCTGCATGTATTTAATTTTTCTTTCCTATAGTCTCAGTAGACATTGATAACATCCTTCCTCTCACCATAGAAAGTGTCAGCCAGGATTCAATGTCCATACTCTCAATCTTTCTTTCAACAAGATGGTTGGCAATGGTCCTGCTGGCTATGGAATTGTAGGGAGGGGCCGGTGAATTCCACATTTTGTCCGAGTTTCATTATCATGACTCCTGGACCTTCCAACCTTTAATCTAGACAGGAACACACCTACTATAGTATAGGAGGTAGTAACAGCACACTCTTCCCTAGGTCAGCTTTTGGGCTATTTGACCTTCTGAACTATACTTTTATTGTTTCATAATGTTTAGGTATCATGTATCTTATTTATGGATCATTTATAACTCATACTTATGTATCTGTATTGGGGGAAAGTGGAGGTAATCAGGGAAGTGCTGAGCAACTTGATGAATTTCCTCAATCAATTTTATGAGATTCCAGAGCATGACTATTTGTTTATAGGAGGGGTTCTTAATTTTTTTGTGTGTCATGGAAATCTGATGAAACCCATAGGTCCCTTCTCAGAATAATTTTAAATGCATAAAATATATAAGATAAAAAAGGAAACCAATTATATTAAAACTCATTCATCTAATTTTTAAAGCATGTTCACAGACCCCAATTTAAAAACCACTGGCTTAGAGATGTCTAAAAGATATCTCCCAAAGAAAATGAGAATGCCCACTGGGGTGAAAAGGAAAGCTCAGCTTTGAGAGCTCAAAAGCACCTGAACTCAAGAGTTTGGCCAGCAGACCTTCTGAGGAGAGATTTCTTCATGCACTATGCCCCTTGGATAGAGAGGAGAATAATCTGCAACATTTCCTGGGCAATGTATTAACTAGAGACAGCAAACTCAGTGGGTTTCTCAGACAGTGCAAGAGTAATGAAACTGGATGTTTATTCTAGCTCCCAAGTATGTTGGACTACAAGGGGAAGTGAGGAGCCTAAACTACAAAATTGTATATTCCCCTATGCCCAAGAAGAATTGTACCATAATATCCAGAAGGTGTTCTTAAATCAAACTGAATTTCAGTACCCTTTGGCAGGAAGGGGTGGCTAGGTGGCATAGTGAATGTGGCGCTAGGCTTGGAATCAGGAAGACTCCTCTTCCTGAGTTCAACTCCAGACTCAGAAAACTTACTAGCTGTGTGACTCTGGTCAAGTCATTTAACCCTGCTTTCCTCAGTTTCTTCACCTGTAAAATGAGCTGGAGAAGGAAATAGCAAACCACTCCATTATCTTTGCCAAGAAAACCCCAAATGGTATCACAAGGAGTCAAACACAACTGGAACCATTGAACAACAACAAAAATTGGCAGGAGATGGAGTTGATGGACTATTTGAGCATTTGTTCAGAAATGGGTCTTGAAGTCAGGCATTCTGAACCTTTAAACAGTTCTACTGGGTGGCATATTGAATATGACCTTTATATGTTACCTATTTGCATGTAAGTTTGTCTTTTATCAATCCCAGATTTTTTTTTACCTGCTTGCGGTTACTGAACACTAACGATAATGATTCTCTTTAGTTTCTAGAGAAATAAACCAAATGTTTTGCTTCTCTCAAACAAATAGGTTTTTCTTACCAGTTTTACCTGTGGCAAACAATTTTTTTTCCACGTAGTTTGCTGTTTCTAATATCTTCTAACCTGGATATCTATGAGATAGTATTTCTAAAGGCCTGAAATAAATCTCACTTACAAAGGATTACTATTCCCATTTTCCTCCAAGTTTGGTGTGTTTTTGTTATTAAGCCAATCATATGATTATTTCTTCTTCTAGGAAAATATATATACTATAACTCAGAAAATAACGATCCAAATGAGAGAGCCTTGTGAAGAAAAATAAAAAAGATACAGTAAATACAAAAACCACAAAATAATTTCACTGAATTCCCAGAATACATACAACAACGGTGCCCCCTGCCACTTTGAACCAGCATCTGGATGAAGATTTATTGACCTTCATACTTACTCGTGTCTTAGTAACAGAGTTTAACTTATAAATGTATAAGGCCTTGGGTGTCCTCAAATGCTTCAGCACACAGTAATAGACTAATATGTGACTAAGATAAATTATCTTTGGAAATAGATTTCAACTTAAAGCAGTACAAGCCAATTTAATAGCAATATTACACATAAAGAATTTCTTACATAAAGCAAAATGTGGAGATTGGGCAGAGCTGTTTCCTAATTGAAAAAAAAAATCTAGGCTTTTGTTTTTCCTCCTTTAAATTCATTGGACTTAAGAAAAAGGACAGTCAAGGAAAGGAGAAAGGAAAGGAGAAAGGAAAGGAGAAAGGGAAGGAGAAAGGGAAGGAGAAAGGGAAGGAGAAAGGGAAGGAGAAAGGGAAGGAGAAAGGGAAGGAGAAAGGGAAGGGAAGGGAAGGGAAGGGAAGGGAAGGGAAGGGAAGGGAAGGGAAGGGAAGGGAAGGGAAGGGAAGGGAAGGAATCTTTGCTGTTCCAACTGGCTTTATTCCTTTTGTTTCTGACATAAGCAAAATGAAAGGTTTTTCAGAACTCAACATAATGCTATAAAAATGGATCTGATTACCCTATAAATACTTTACTTATTCAAGTTAGGATTATTGGTGTGGCTTCTCACTCTAACCCCACAATTAAAATGAGCTGATCACAGAAACATAGAACCCGCTGAATTTAAAATAGGAAGATGAGAAGTATTGAGGCTCAATTCAATTCAAATATTTATTAAGCATATACTGTGTGCAAGGTTATACAAGCATGCTTTTTGAAATCTGAGAAATCAAGAAAAATCCACATGGGCCTGTCACAGAATCACAGAGTTGGAGAATCAGCAGGATTTCAGCAGCCATCTATTCTAGTCTACACTTGAACGTAATTCACATTATAACGCTGCCAATGCTTTCTTTTTTTAAATTTAATTTAATTTTTAATTTATGGAATAAAACAAGCATTTCTATAACAGTACAATTTTAGAAAGATGATTGTACATGAAACTGCTAATCTACTACACGCAATTTGCAATTCCTTTCAAATATACAACAAAATTATCATGTAAATTTTGGTTCTTCCTACCGCTTCACCCCCCCTGCCCTAGTGTTGGCTACCATTAGTCACAAATAGGATACATGTATATGTATGTAGCTGTATATGTATATATATACACATGTATATATACAAATATATACATATATAGACATATTCATATATGTACACATATGTGTGTATGTATATATGTAAATATATGTATGTGTGAATATATATACAAAATTCTTCTATACATACTTCTATTTATTGGTTTTTTTCCAAAGTAGGAGCCCACCACTTTTCAAGGAAGGTAATTACACTTTTGGATAGTTCTAATTGTCAGGAAAATTTGCCTGACAATTTATGTCTTTGCCACTTTCATCCACTGCTCCTGGTTCTGCCTTCTGGGGCCAAAATGAACTAGACTAATCCTTTCTTCACATGATAACCTTTCAGATCTCTGAAGACAACTCTTATGACCCCCCTGAGTCTTCCCTTGGCCCAGGCTAAACTTCACCAGCTTCTCCACACAATCATCATCTGACACAGACTGAAGGCCCTTCACTTTCTTAGTTGACTTCCCCTGGTCATTCACCTCTCAATCTTTCTTGAACTTTGGTGACCAGAAATGAACACAATGTTCTAGATGAGGTCTAGAGAAAGAAAGAACAAAGAGGGGGAGGAGTATCACAGTACAGTTCTGTGAGGAAGATGGTGTTCTGAGAATATTGCATTTAAGATTTCAGTTTAGCTCAGTCTCCCCTCACAAGTGGATTGCCTGAAAGCTGTCCCACAGGCAAGGAACACTATGGATCAGCAAGTATTCAAAACCACATCTCCTAAGCCCCCAGTGATATTTCTTTTTTCCATACCAACCAGAAGAAGCATTACTTCAGAGCAAAAGGCACTTAGTGAAACAGCATACAAGATAAATAAGAAGGAAAATTATCTCACTGAAACAAGGGTAAATGCTCCCACATGTTCCCACACCATAAGTAAGAGACTGAAAATATGTAGATAATAGACCCAGCTTAGGACCCATATGGACATATGCATAAGTAAAATTCAGAGCCAAAGCAATGCACTCCTCAGGATACATCCTAGGAGGAACCCCCACTCTATGACCAACACTGCAGCTTCTCTGTTGGACTGCAAACTACTTGTCCTCTTTTGGACCATAATCAGTGCCTGCCTCTGCTGCCTGCCCTTTGTTGGTCTTCTACTGCACTCTGCTATTGAATTCTGCTAGTCTTTAATTGGCTTGTTCTCTGCTGAGTCTCTACTGCACTCTGTTGGTTTTCCATTTCATTGCAGCAGCTCTGACATTGTTGCTCAATCCTGTCTAACTCTTCCTGACCCCATTTGGGGTTTTCTTGGCAAAGATACTGGAGGGGTTTAACATTTCCTTCTTTAGCTCATTTTATAGATGAGGAAACTGAGGCAAATGAAGTTAAGTGACTTGCCCAGGGTCACACAGCTAGTAAGTGTCTGAGGTAGGATTAGAAGTCAGGGAAGACTCATCTTCCTGACTCTGGGCCCAGCACTGTATTCACTGCTGGGATATAGATGCAGCCACATAGCTGTATCTCTGAGGATCCTTCCCCAGAAAGGAATGGGTTCAGATCTTTTATACCATAACTCCAAGGGGCTATTTCAGTTCCTTTGGGAATAAGAGTCACAAACACAAACAGCTAATCACCAGAGGTTTTCAGTCAATAGTGATGTACCTTTTGAACTTGAGTGTCTTAAGTGTCATTCTCTGAGTTCATAGTAAATGCTCGGGGACTCATGTAACCTTCATTTCAAATTCCATAATGCCCTTGGTTATTAGCCTGGGTCCAAACAAATCACCTCAGGAGCTTTATTTACCAAGGTTAGAAGGGCAGGGTAGAGCTGTTCTGATTCTCATTTTTTACAGGCATCAGAATTGTTGATCCCCTTATATAAATGCTTGTGTTATGAAGAATCTCATTGGTATGGGAATGGAGTAAAGCATAACTTATGCTTTCTCACTTTGTGTGATTATTATACATATTTTTTCTGCAAATTTCCCCAAGGGAATCTCCCTCAACACACCAGAGGCCTCCCTTCCTCTGGCTCTTTTAATATTTTGTGTATATTTGGGGAAGTCTATCTGTTATCTCTCACACTAAATAAACAGCTTTTTCTACTCATACATGATAATAAACCATGTTTTATATCCCTTCTTATGTGTATTGCCATCATGGGCAACATGCATCAGTCTATTTTTACCATCATCTTCTCATTGTCCTTTCAGTCACATGAAATTGCATTCCTTCTATAATCTTTGTGTTTCATGATTCACAGCTATGAAGCATCAAGGGAATATTATTTGTGGTTTTAATATGTTTTTGTGTCTATAAGTAAGTGGGATCATGGAATGCCCTCCAGTGTACTGTCCTCCCCCTGTGATATAGCCTGCTCTCTTCCCACTGTCCAATTTAGGGCTCAACTCATTGCCTCTGCAGTCTCTCAAAGATCCATATGCTGTTGGACCAACTCAATCAGTTTCCTATCAAATTATTTGGAAAAACCTGTACAATATTTCTTCTTGATCCACTTGGTTTTTCCTGTGTGTATTTCTCACTCAATATGACTGGTTTGGGGTCTCATTGAGGATTCCTTATAGCATTCCAAAATCATCACATCATCTATAAACCAGAATATCTTATGTGGGACTTTCACCATGATGCTGGCATATAATTCAACTCGGTACTATTTCAAATGCCTTGACTGAATTTGATACTCATATGGAACACCTGAGTGATCTGTATTCAACAGTCTGTTACTATGGGATCTTACATAATCTGAGATTGTGCATAGGAAACACTTGTTTGATATAAAAGCTAAAGTTTGAGGGTGGACTTTGTTCCATCAAATGAAATGTGTGAATAGGGGAGATGCCGAAGCTTATTATGGAGGGCTTTTATTTTTCTAGTAAAGTAGGAAACGAGATCATCTGTTGATTTGGAGTAGGGTTTAGAGCCTGGGAAAGGAGAAGGTTTAGAGCACCTGCCGTGGGAGTGTGAGAGAGAACCTTAGAAAAGAATGAAAAGATAACTCAAAAAATGACGGCCAAGTGAAGGCTAAATATGAACTCACAGTAGATTCAGGTAGCATAGTTTTCTTAACATCAGTGTTCAGCACCTCAGGAGTAGGAGTAGAAAAAGAATGGGTGTGACCCTCAGTTGAATATTTGCAGGTCATTAATGATAGGACAATGGTCAAGGCAATCAGGGATTTAAAAGAATGAATTTTTAAAATGTTTAAGTATAGAGTCAAGACTGTGGATTGAGGGGAGACCAGAGTAGGAGTGGGTTGGGAACAGGGAAGCACAGAAAGTCTCAATGTCACAGTGAGGATAAGAATAGGTTTTGGAGAAGTGAAGCAGTGATGAAAATGAAGGGACAGAGATAATTATAAGAGAAAGTAATTTCAGAATTCGAGATCACAGACGTGGGGCCATTTGTGGTGATGATGTTCACAGTGCAATCACTGTAGACATAAGTGGCCGAGGAAGTGGGATGGGGGAGAAATAGGACATGGTGGAGGTAGAGTAGAAATGGAGATCAAAGGAACTATGGAAGGTAGCAACAATAAGAACCTGAAACAGGTAATATAGAGAGATGGAATAAATATTAAAGGGGAGAAGTTGGGAACTGATGGTGGCAGAGGGCCAATATTAAGAGCAGCTATAGCACCTCAAGATTTGTAGGGTGCTTTCTCTATTTATCTCATTTGATCTTCACAACAACCCTGGGGGGTAGGTGCTATTATTATTTTCATCAAACATAACACAAACGGAGAATAAGAAAGGTTAAACGATTTCCCCATAATCACACAGCTACTAGACATCTGAGGCAAAATTTGAACTCAGACCTTCCTATCTCCAAGGTCAGTGATATATTTACTATACCACTCCGTATCGATGGGTAGCAGTGAGTTTGATGGCTCTTCCTCCTGACCCAGTATATCAGAAGGCATGAAAAGAGATAACCTATACTGGAACAGATGAGTAGGTATCTTGCAGAGAAAGATTTTCCTGTGAGAAAAAAAAAATATGGCATGAGATGAAAAACATATAAAATGAAGGGAGAACTGAGAGTAATAGGCTGGGGCTGCATGAGTTTGAGCATGTAGGGAGAGGTAGCAAGGAAAGAGGATTTTATCTCAACAGATGGTGACTGAATCACAAGTATTAAGAGAGCAGGAGGTATGAATTCGTCTTAATCATAAATCATCATTTGATCAGGTGTTCAGTGGGTCAGAGCAGGGCACATAACCATGGACCCCACCACCACAGTCCCACAGCCTCTTTGTGATTACTCGGGCGATTAATCGTGTGATTACGCTCAGTTCTCCCTTCATTTTAGATCTTTTTCATCTCATACTATATTTAATTTTTTTTCTCCCAGGAAAATCTTTCTCTGCAAGATACCTACTCATCTGTTCCAGTGTAAATTATCTCTCTTCATGCCTTCTGATACACTGGGTCAGGAGGAAGAGCCATCAAGAATTAATTTAATCACCCAGTCACATAGCCCATAAGTGTCTGAGACCAGATTTCAGCTCATGAAGATGAATCTTCCTGATTCCAAGCCTAGCACTCTATGCAGTGTACTACCTAGCTACCCTTTATTCAGCTGATAAAGGAAGGATTTGAATACTGGTCCTTTGACTCTAAAACTAGTGTTCTTTCCATTCATTCTATGTCTTTGCCTGACATTTACTGTCACTTCATAAATTTATATTTCTGGATGCAACTTTAAAAAGTTGTGTATATCATACACAACATTTAGCCTACACATAAAATGGACCCTTACCAGATAGCAATAAGTGTTTTGTTCACATTTTCCTTAGTCTGAATTGTATCCTTTGCTTGAGTCACATATGTGTTTCTCTTCCTATCTCCTGTCCCCCACCTTTTCCCTCCATATCTTCAAACATAAATATATAACTGCAAAGTTTCCAAAACCTTATTTTTATTTTGTAAGTATTAAGTTTAACCAATTACTTTGGGGAAAGTAAAACAATGGCTATGGTACAATTTTGCACCTTTATCACTAATCCTTAATGTTCTCCATTTCAAATAACTCTTTCTTATATGATACTTGCTACTAGGGCATCTCACTGCTCAATGTGAGGGCTTGTTTTCCCCCATCACCCACCAGACCTCTAGGTGCCAATTAGGAACCAAAGTGCAAAGTGAAAGAGGCTTGGGATTAGTGTAATGTCAGCTATTAGCAGCTGAATTGTCCAGTACTCTGATGGTTCCTTCTAAAGGGCAAACACAGTACTTCACATATCTGTTCTATCTCTTGTAGGATTAAACCTTTAGTGAGTGCTCTTTGGTCAGATCTTCCTGACCAGGACTACCAGGGGTGATGCAACCACAACTCCTGAAGATCTAAGAAGGTGGTGGTGTAGGCAAGCTTGGACCTGCTGATTGATATAGTAGGTAACTGATTTGTCTGGGGGGAGGAGAGGGGGTGGAGGAAGGGCTGAATATTGAATAAAGGTTCTATGAGATCAATGAAATGGGGGGAGGTGGAAGCTGGAAGTGGCAAGATGATTTCCTTTTTCTTTTCTTTTCTTTTTTTTTTTTGATGGCCTTTCACAGATGATTTCCTTTTTCATCTTTGTTACTTTCAAATAAGGAAAATATTTGAAAGCACATCTGTACAAAAATGTTTAGCTGTGTCAACCTCCTTCCCTACAGGAACAATGAAACATGTCTCATTGCTTAGTAAGTGCTTAATGAATTATTTTCATCTAGTCATTCAGAAAAAGATGGGAGTGAGAGCTAGAGTTCAAGTGAATGAAACTATTAAGTTTTCATTTCCTATTCAATGCAATCGAATTCAAATGCCAACTAGATGAATTCTTTAGTGTCCCGTTTAGAAGAGAAAACAGAATCAAGCTAGAATAAGTTATGATTAACTATAAAGTAAATAATTTATATCTGTTGATAGAAACTCAGGAAAGCA
Organism: Gymnobelideus leadbeateri; assembly: GCA_011680675.1. NCBI lineage: Eukaryota > Metazoa > Chordata > Mammalia > Diprotodontia > Petauridae > Gymnobelideus > Gymnobelideus leadbeateri. The sequence goes on along the minus strand of WOXC01010782.1, from coordinate 1,314,624 downwards.
ACAGAAAGATATAGATGTTGGGAAAACCAGGAGATGCCTGCTGCTACCGGCAAGTATTTTGAGGGGGTTTATAGTTCAGACCTGGAACAAGTTGGGGCACTCATGCATGACCAATTAAATGAGCTAGTACAGCTCCAGGTTAGAGTACCATCTGGTGGCTTATACCTTGACCAGCAGAATATATCTTTTAACTTTTGGGGACTTCAGTGTCCTTTTCAGTAAAATGGAGGGATTGGACAAATGACCTCTAAGCCCTAAATATTAGAGCTTAGTGAAAAGCCAAATGACCTTCCAGCCCTAAATCTATGATATTACTCTTTGTCACATGCCTCCTCCAAGTTCTTAAGGAAACATTATTTTCTCAGTGGGAGTGCCAGCAGTTTATTTAGTTTGGAGTTGAAAGTCCTTGCTGATTTGTCCTTAACCTTCAGTAACTTAACATTATACTGTCCTGGACCAGCTTATCTTTCAGATGAAGCCTCCTTTTGTTTCTCTATCATTCTCTCATTCAGCCACCAGAACTACATGGAGGAAGAGAAAGATGCACTATCTACCTAGTTCCTTGTTCTGAGCTTTCTAACCCCTTTTGTTCCATGTTGCATGAGGGGACAAAAGAAATGCACTAGATTGTATAATGACATTAAGAGTACAAACCTCTGGGGTTGCTAGGTGGCAAGTTAATAGAGCCTGACCCTAGAATCAGGTGGATCTGAGTTCAAATCCACACTCAGACACTTAACACTTAGTAGCCGTGTGACTTTGGGCAAGTCATTTAACTCCAATTGCCCTGCCCTCCCCCTTCAAAAAGCAAAAAGAATTCTTTTTTTTTAAACAAATGTTTTATTAACTTCTGTTTTACATCATTCATTTCCGCCAGATTTTGAGTTACAATCATTTTCCCCCCATTATTCCCCTACCCAACCTCCCAGAATAGCAGTCCCACAAGATATCGCTTCCTCCAATCAGCTCTCTCCCATACCTTCTCCCATACCCCCTTCGACTTTTCCATTAGAGGAAGGTGAATCTTTGTGTCCCAATGCCTGCACATCTTATCTCCCAATTATAAGCAAAAGAGTATTAATAATAGTATCTATATATATTTGAAACATTTAATGTTAAGACCTCGAATTTCAGATCCATTTCCTTCCTCCTTGTCACCCATTCCCTCTGGGGAGATAAGTAATTCAGTATATGTTGTACATGTCTAGCTATGCAAAACATTATCATAGTAGATATATTGTACAAGGCTGCTCATAATTCCCTCCCACTCATCCCACCCCCCCCACCCGGTCTGTTCCCTACATGATCCTGTCCCTCTTCTATAGTGGGTACTTCCAACCTCCCCTCACCCCAAGGATGCCCTCCCATCCATCATCCCTCCTCTCATCCCCCTTCCCCTATCCTGCTGCAGGTTGAGATATCCCATTTAGTATGTATGTCATTTTCTCCCTGAACCAGATTCAATGTGAATGTGGTTTTGCCTTTTTAGCCTTCCTTATTCTCCCCCTCCTTTGCAACCACTTCCCCTACATGAGATAGTTTACCCTACCATGTCTCTCCCCATCTCCTCTTGCCACTTTCCTCTCTCACCTTATAATTTCATCCCTTGAGTATTCTCCCTTCCCAACAAATTCAACCTATGCCCTCTATCCATATATAAATGTAACCATATACACACACATTCACATATGTATTCATATGACCACACCCCCTTCTTCCATTATTTTCATAGTGAGAAAGATATCATCAGTCACAGATATTACTTTTCCTTATAGGAATGTAAATAGTTCAACTTTGATAAGTTCCTTTTGATTTCTTTTCCCTGATTACCTCTCAGGCATCTCTTACTTCTTGCGTCTGGATGTCAAATTTTCTATTCAACTCTGGTTTTTTCCTCAAGAATGCTTGAAAGTCCTCTATTCCACTGAATGACCATATTTTCTTCTGAAACAAAATACTCAGTTTTGCTGGGTAGGTGACCCTTGGGTTCATTCCCAGTTCTTTTGCCCTCTGGAATATCATATTCCATGCCCTTCGATCCCTCAGTGTAGAAGCTGCCAGGTCTGGGCTATTCTGATTGTGTTTCCACAATATTGAAATTGTTTCTTCCTGGCTGCTTGGAGTATTTTCTCCTTGATCTGGAGATTCTGGAACCTGGCTATAATATTCCTGGGAGTTTTCTTTTTGGGATCTTTTTCAGGAGGTGATTGGTGGATTCTTTCAGCCTCTATTTTGCCCTCTGGATCTAAAACATCAGGGCAGTTTTCCTTGAGAATTTCTTGAAGGGTGATTTCTAGGTTCTTTCTTTGATCATGGCTTTCAGGTAGTCCAATAATTTTTAAATTGTCTCTCCTGGATCTATTTTCCAGGTCAGTGATTTTCCCATGAGATATTTCACATTGCCTTCTAATCTTTCATTTGTTTGGATCTGCTTAACAGTATCTTGATTTCTCATAAAGTCATTAGCTTCCATTTGCTCCAGTCTAACTCTGAAGGAATGAATCTCCTCAGTGAACTTTTGAGATTCTTTTTCCATCTGGCAAATCTGACTTTTTAAGGCATTCTTCTCCTCATTGCCCTTTTGGGCCTCCTTTGCCATTTGAGTTAGTCTATTTTTTAAGGTGTTGTTTTCCCCAGTCAGGCTGTTGACCCTCATTTCATACTTTTCCTGCATCCTTCTCATTTCTCTTTCCAATTTTTCCTGCACTTCTCTTATTTGATTTTTAAAGTCCTTCTTAAGGTCCTCTATGGCCTGCAACCCACTCATGTTTTCCCCTGGGGCTTTTGGAGCAGGACTTCTGACCTCACAGTCCCTTTCCCGCTCTATGCCCCCCAAATAGGAGTCTAGGGTTGCATTTTTCTGTTTCCTTTGCCTTGGCATGTTGCCACTTAATTGCTTGACTTTTGGGCTTGTTGCCACACTATGGCTTTAAGGCCAGATAGAGGAATTTTCGTCCCGAACGTGTGGGGGGCAACTTCCGTTTCTGGCAAGCTATAAACCCACCCACAACTTCCACCCTAGATCACAATCCAGATCCAGGAGGTTAAAGCAAGAGCGATTACCCCCCAAGACTGATCGCTGGATCTCCCCATGATTTGTAGGCTGGGAGCCGGAAATGCCTCTGAAAACTACAAAATGGCGTGTCTCCTCAGCGGCTTCTAGCTCCCAGGGGAGGGAGCTGACGCATTCCCCAAATACAGGTCCTAAAGTCCATAGGACACTAACCTCTTACTTTGTCCTAGGCATGTCTATGTTGATAATTCTGGAGTCGCCACAGCTCCTGGTGTTCTGGGGTTCCTCCAGCTGGCTGCTGGCCCTGCCGCTCTGGGGCTAAAACCTCGGCTCACGTGGACCTGGGCTCGGCTCGGCTCCTGCGCTCTGCGTGCTGCCGGCTCCCAGACCACTGCGCTGGTCCTTCCTGCAGGGTGCTGGGCTGTCCTCAGCGGGAGGTTAGCTTCTCTGTGTCGTTCTGTGGGTGCTGGGGCTCCAGAAGATTTTCAGAGTCCTTTTTTACATAGTTTGGGGGGAATCTGGGGGCAGAGTGGCTTGGACGAGCTGTTTCTACTCCGCCATCTTGGCTCCGCCAAAAAGAATTCTTAAAAAATAAAATAAAAAGAGTGCAAACATCTTCATTACTTTTTTCCTCAAAGAGAAAGTTCATTTTCCTCTTTATTCTTCGAGGAGTAAAACATAACCCTTACCACTACCACCATTATGTTACTATTACCTTTCTCTTTCAGGTCAGAAGACTGCTAATTTGCCTGCAGTACTATTAGCTTTGTTAGACTTTTGTTTTAGTTGCTATAGTAACAAATCATTTTAGTTGAGAGTACTACAAAAAGAATCTCTAATCTACTGCAGAGTAAAGTATCCTGATGAAAGCTATAGTTTTGTTACTTCAACATTTTTAAAGAAATTTTTGAATACCTTTTGTTTTTTACATCATCTAAATTTCCCCCATATCACTTTCTTTCCCCCTTCCCAAGAGTTATCTTAAGTAACAAAGAATGTTTGAGGGAAAACAAACATTTTTTTTAAAAGAAGAGAAAAATATTAGCAAAACCTATCAATGCATTGAGAAAAAAATCTGAAAACATATGCCATGTTCCAAACATAGGGACTCCCTACATCTCTTTAAAAAAAAAGAGGGAGAGAGTGTGTGAAGGATGTATTCTCATATCTTTTCTTTGGGGACCATGCTTGTTCTTTGTAATCCTGCAACATTTCTTTTCATAGTCATTGTTTTCATTAATATTGTTGTATTATATATATATATATATATATATATGTATGTATGTATATACACACACATGCATATACATAGTCTTCTTGTTTCTGTTTATTTCACTTTGTATCAGTCCATGTGAATATTCCAATGATCCTCTATTTTCTTCACATTTGTCATTTCCTATAACACAGTAATATTCCATTATGTTCATATATCACTACTTCTTTAGCCAGGTGGGGAATCAATGGGCACCTATTTCCTTTTAAGTTCTTTGCTGCCATAAAAAGTACTATGATAAATATGTAGGGACTTTCTTTTTTACCAATGACATCCTCTGGCAATAGGTTATATAGCAGTAAAATATTTGGGTTAAGGAGAATAGACATTTTAGTCATTTTATTTGCATAATTCAAAATTACTTTCCATAACTATTGTATCAATACATAATCTTCCAAAATGTATTATTTTTCACCACCCCTTCAACATTGACTATTCTAATATTTTGTTATCTTTATCAATTTTCCAAGAGTGAGATGAAACTTCAGGATTATTTTGAATTTACTTTATTCTCAGTAATTTGGAGCATTTATTTCATGTGGTTGTTAACAGTTTGTTTTCATATCCCTTACCTACTTATCTGTTGAGAATAGATTTCAGTCATACATATTTCTGTTAGTTATCTTTATGTCTTGAATATCAAACCCTTATCTGAGAAATCTGAGTCAAAGATTTTTCCAGTCAACTGCTTCCCTTATTCTAGATGCATTCATTTTATTAGTGTAGAGATTTTTTTCACTTTCATGTGATTAAAATTAGCTGTTTTGTCTTCATAATTGCTGCTATGTCTTGTTTGTTTAAAAATACATTTCCCAAAACTGTGAAAAACATATTATCTGCTTCACTTCTAAGATTTTTATGGTCTTTATATTAATTAAATATAAATTAATATTTATATTATGGTCTTTATATTAATATCTTTAATATTCAGGTTGAATATCCTGTTTGAATTTACTGTGGAATACAGGCTGTGGTGTTGTTCTAAGCCCAATGTCTGCCAGACTGCTTTCAAATTTTGCTAGCAGTTCTTATGAAATAGGGAGTTCTTTCCTAAATAACATATTTTCCAGTTTATCAAACACTGGGTTATTGAGTCTCATTGTTTATCTCTCCCTTGTCTATTTCTCCGTTTTAACCAATACAAAGTGGTTTTGATGACTGCTGTTTTATGATATAGCTTGAGGTCTGTAAGTGGCATTCCCCCTTCATTCCCATCTTTTTACATCAGTTCAATTTAAGCTAATTTCATGATATCCCATTTCCCTGTTTCTTTGCCATTGTTCATTTGCTGTTTCTAATGTCTTTGTTCTATAAGGAGTTTGTGTGTTAGAAAGCTGGATCTGAAGTCAGAGAATCTGAATTTGAACCCTGCCTCAGCTACTTCTCTTGGGCAAGATGGCTTCTAGAGCCCCTCCTAACTCTAAATTTGTGATCCTGTGATACCTTCCACTTTTTCCAATTTTCCACCTTTTTTTTACTATAACTTCCCAGCAAAAAGATAACCATATCACACTTAAAATACTGAAGCTTGGTATTATATACATTGTGTACAGATATGGATCAACATACAGATATTTATTCTATTACCAGCAACTTTATAACATTGTAAAATCTGGTTTCAGATGATTCAGTAACTTTGAATTCTTATTTTTTCAATGGTTTGACCAATATATTCAATTCAAATCAATAAACATTTATTAAACTTGTGCTGTGTTGTAAGGTACTATGCCAGGCATTAGCAATACAGAAATACATGGAACACATTTTGAAAGGAGGAGGTTGGGAAAAAAGGAAGGCAGAGTCAAGACAATAAAATAAATCACTGATCCAAGTAAGATAAAAATTAGCACAAAGGAGCATTCCAGGCAAATTGCTATGAGAAATTTGAGGATAAAGTGATCCTATTCCCCTGGGAAGGCAGAATGAAGGGTTGAGGGAGGAAGAAAGGAATTGTAAAAATTTTAATAATAATATAAAATTTAGTGAAGTACTTCAAGGATTAATTTTATAATAGGTTTTAAGATGATAATTAAAGCCAATTAGATGTCTCCTGAAAAATGCATTTCTCAATCATTCTTTAAATCCTTATCATATTTATACCTAATTGGAAAGCAAGTTTTAATGCATGACCATAGATCATAAATCCAAATGGAGATTAGTTATTACCTCTGAAATTAAAATGGTCAATGCATGACAAGTGTGTGATATCCTTTGATGACTGAATGGGAAATGAAGAGCATCTGTTTTCAGTGCAATGAACAAATTAGCATTAATGAGACCAACTGCAGAACCCACACACATCATGTTTGAATTCTAAGTCATCTGTTTAAAAAAATTTTAAATACCTCCCCCTTTCAGTCTCTCTCTCTCATCCAGTGTCTTATCTTGCCAGGCAATCTTCAAAATCTTGCTAAGACTATTCAAATGGAAGTAGTTCAATTTTCTGGCATGTTGCTGGTATAGACTGTTCAGGTTTCACAGGCATATAACAACGAGATCAGTATAATGACCTTCAGTTTGGAAGGCACCTTAATACTTTTTCTCTCCCCTACTTTCCTTTGGAACCTCCCAAACACTAAGAGAGGTCTGGCAATGCATATGTCAACCTCATCATCTAGGTGTATATCCCCATTACTTAGCCTTAATCACTAAATGGGTATTGCTTCAGTCAAACTGAGACCTGGAAACACCCTTAGCTTAAAAAGGCCTTGGTCTCCCACTGCATCTTGGTCCATCTCTAGTCATCCTGATCTCTGTCTTACCATTGGACCCAGATGGCTCCAGAGGAGAGAGTGAGGCTGGTGACTTTGCACAGCCCTGCCTCAGTTAAATCCAATTTAGTTGCAAGTCATGGCATCACCTTACCAACGACATTGTCTTCTTCAAGAACAAAGGATAAATAACAACAAACTGTCAAGGTAAGTGAACCTATCCATAGCATTCAAAATCTCTCCATTTGATGAAACAGGTAGTTCCATGTATGGTTAGCATGATGCTAACTAGTGGAGAGCCTCTGTTTTCTCAGTGTTAATTGTTGTGCCAAAATCAGCACAAGCAGTTGAGAATTGAATTCATCTCAGCCTCAGAGGCTGCATTGGGTGCTTAATCATTGGCAAGCAAAAATCCACACACCAACTCTCCCTCCACTTTAGAATTGGCTTGTAGCCATTTCTGAGACCTTAACTGAACTGCCAAGCATTCAAACTTTACTGCAGAGTGCAACTGTAATGGGCTGGTCACATTGTTTGAATGCCAACTGCACATTTTCCTAAAGTACTATTTTATAAAGAGCTCCCGAAAGGTGAGCACTCACATGGAGGTCAGAAGAGATACAAGAACACTCTCAAGATCTCTCTGAAGAACTTTGGTATAGATTGTAAGACATGAGAGACAAGGTACAGGACCATCCAACATAGCGTCCCCATATCAAAGAAGGTGCTGTGTACTATGGGCAAAGCAGAATTGCAGCTCAAAAAAAACGAGATATGTAAATTTAAAGACCCCTCCCTCCCAAATGGTCACACAGACTGTTTGCCCAACCTGTGATACAACCTTCTGAGCTTGTATTGGTCTAATCAGCCACAGTCACACACACTGCACATTGATCCCAACAAAATGTCATTTGGTCCTCTTTGAATCTTATGTCTACTGAAATCCATCCATTTTTCTCCTTCCACAGGGTCATATTAGATCAGACCCCCACCACATCTCACAATAGTCTCTTAATTGATTTTTTAAATTTAATTTTATGTTTTTAATTATCAGAAATCTATTTTCACTCCCTCTCATGACTCATCCCACTGAAAAAAGAAAAAAATAAAAGAAATCCCCTGTAAGAAATATCAATAACCAAGCAAATCAAATTCCTTCATTTGTTCTGTTAAAAAAAAATCTGTTTTTTTCTACATCTTGAATCCATCACCTCTCTGTCCAAAGATGGCTAGCATGTTTCATCAGATCTCCAGAATCATGGATAATTATTGCACTGAACACAGTTCTTATGGCTTTGGAAGTTGTTTGTTTTCACAGCCTTGTTTCATTCTTTGTCCATCTGTACAAGTCTTCAGAAGGGTTCATTTTTTTAAATAATATTGATGTCATAGTATCTATTGTTCTTCTGGTTCTGCTTACTTCACTGTGCATCAGTTCATATAAGTCTCTCCATATCATTTTGAAATCATCCATCTCTTAATTTCTTTTAGCACAATCATATTACATTACATTCATATGCAACAATTTGTTCAGCTGTTCCACAGGTAAAGGGCATCCCTATCTGGCATTCAAAAATTTTGCCACCACAGAAAGAATTGCTATAGAAGATAGATAGATAGATAGATAGATAGATAGATAGATAGATAGATAGAGTTAACATATAAGATTTTTTCCTCTTTAATCTTTTTGGGCTACAGTTATAGCAGTGATATAACACTATACATTATTATGCTTTAGCACCACTGGCTTACCTCCCTGTCCTTGCTTAGAGTATTCTTCCCACCCCCCCAACCCCCTACTCCCCGCCTCTTATAATCTTTAGCTGCCTTCAAGACTTAGTTCATATACAACCTCCCATTTGAGTCTTTTTCTGATTCCCCCTACTTACTGATGCCACTACAAAAAATTATTTTGTATATACTGTTACATGTATTTTGTATTTTTTTTCTGTGTGCATATTATATCTCCTCTGTAGAACATAACCTCCTTGAAGGTAGGAACTGCTTTGCTTTATATTTGCATCCCTCATGCCTAGAATACAGTTTTTGTTTTTGTTTTTTATTGTTTTATACCTTTTCATTGGTGAGAGAGTCCCAGTTAGGAATTTCCAATCCCAACACACATTGGAACTTTCTAGTCTTAGAGAGTTGTCTGGGACATTAATAGGTTAAGCGACTTCCTCAGAGTCACACAGCCTGATCTCAGGTCCACATCTTCCTGACTCCATTACTAGTTATTTCCCCGTTGCTCCACACTTCATGGTCATAGAAAATGCCTAAAAAATACATTCTTATTAATGAATGAATGTACAGAGAATTAAAAGGAATTACTAAAATAATACTTTATATGCTGAAATGAATTAATTTAAATGTAAATAGTTACTAAATAATTTTAATTGGTTGTATAGATAATCAGTTTTCTAAAATTACAATTAATTTTTTAACTTAAAGGTTACAAGATATATCCAATATCTGACTCACTGTCAGAGGTCAACTTCATTTTGGTTTAAGGAAGCAAAACTGAATTCCAGGCACCCTGCTCAGTAGAGGTAACTGACTGGTTCTGAATGACCTCCACATGTTAGCAGGTTGTGGGGCTGTAAACTGAAGCAGACAAAGTGAACTGGATTGTTAAGTGACTTGTCCAACTGTACACAGCCAGTAGGGATCAGAGACAGGACTTGACCACAGTTTTCCTGACTCATCCCTCCCATTTTCCTGCCTTTTTTGTTCCTGTTCCTGTTCAGGAGGGTCTCTAGTCCACATTCTGGAAATGTTTAATCTTTCCCAGTTTAAAAGACTTGTTAGTCAGGGATACATAATGTGGACTGTGGTGCAGAAACCACTACAGTTAGTCTGGAGATTTAGTTTCAGCTCTTATACTTTTTAGCTGTGGACAAGATCACCTGACTTCTGGGTCATCAATTAAATGAAAATCAGTTATATCACCTGCTTCACAGAATTGCAATGATTGTAAATCCTATAGCATGACAGGATGATGATGACGATGATGACGACAACGATTCTCCTGAAAATCAACTCAGGCAGAAATTTTACTATTAGTTCCATCTCAATAACTGAGAACTGGCAGCAAGACCCTGGATCACTAGCACAAGAGTCCTTGGTGTAAAATAGTTTTGTCAATGACAATCAACCTTAAATAAATGACTTTACTGAAAATCTACTCTTTGTATGTAGAACTGAGCTCAATAGTTGCACAATATAGTTTGAGGTTTTTTTTTTTTTCATCAAGCAAACCGCATGCAATCAAGGGACATTACTGACAGCATATGAACATGCTCCATGACAGATAACAGGCCTCCTGGACATCAGCCAGATGAAGATGAGGTATTACATACTGGGCAAAGGGTTAGCATGCATTTCTCTTGGCTATATTTATATTGTCTTTTTTTATTAAAATTCTCAAATGCCAACTCCTTAAATTAAAAAATAAATCTGCTAAGAAGAAAAATGTTATTTCTGTAAGCTTTATTCCATGGGTAATTCCCAGGTTGCTTTGAGGGATGTCACACTTTTTTTGTAGGGATTTCTCTCTAGGGAGGAATTCTGAAAACTGACTACATTTCTCCATTTACAAATGTATCACCTACAGTGTGTTAGAGGAACATATGAATCAATAAGAATTTATTAAGTATTTACTATGCATTGGAAAATCATTGGAAATACAAACACAAGTAGAAAGACAATCTATGCCCTCAAGAAGCTTGCATTCTAATGAAGAAATACAATATTAAAAAGAGAGAAGGTGCCCACCTGTAGCGCCAATGGAATATTTACAGCACCCTTTATCACAATAAAGACCATGACTATAAGTATCGCATGACGTTCAATCACAAAATATACAATATTCTCCAGGTAAAGGACAGAACTGAAGTATTTATTTAGACACCAGAAAGCCAAATCCCAAAACCAGTAAGCTGATTCCATCATAGTACCAAAGATATTCAGAAGCCATAATAACAATGAGAGCCATGCCATTCTTCAGCCTTCCCACAAACCAATACAAGATCAATATTTACTCACAAACCTCTCTATCTCCTTGCCTGGATTCCTCTGTCCCCCACCATCTGGCTAGTTCTCCCTTGCCACCTTCCTGTGGGCTCTGCTTCCCTTCAGCAAACTCCTCCCACCACAGGCTCCATCTGACTACATTCAGCCTATTAGGGGGCAGAGGTTACTTTCAAAACAGGGGAGGTGTTCAAACTCCCCCCAGGTCTATTAAGAGGCAGGGAAGATCTTCAAATTCCCATCCCCATTACACCACATAGGGTCATGGTGGTGACAATCCAGAAAGTCGGGAGTAGATGCTAGATGGAGAGAAAGGAAGACATGACAGGCCTGGGCATTTTCCATAAAATGGACGTACTTGGAGAAGTCAATTAATCAAAGGAAGGGCTAGAATGAGTAGAGTCTGAGAAAGTCAGGGGAAGAGGACTTCCAGGGTAAGGAGGCTGCTGAGGAATAATGAAGAATGTCTGAAGAATCCGGAGTAGAGCCTAGAGAGGATTTTTGTGAAAGAAAAAAGAGTCAATAAACATTCTATCTTCCACTGTATGTATTTTACACTAACCCCAGACCCCAAGATCCCATCTTGAATGTTTCCCTACATCTATGTGCCTCAGGCAACTAGCTAGGATTTATCCTAGTATTCTCATATAAACAGTTCCACAAACCAAAGAAATCACAGAGCCTTCACAAAGGAACACAAATTTAGAACCAGAAAGGACCTTAGAGCAGGCCCCTCATTTTACAGATGACCTGGTAGGCAGAGAGGCCAAGCAGCTTGTCCAAGTTTGCACAGATAGTGAGTGAGTGCTAGGACTAGGATTCGAACTCCAAGTCTGTGCCTCCAAATCTACCTCTTTCTACTGAACTCCACTGCATACTCCAGGACTTATCTTTTCTAGACATGACAGACAGACCTATCTGTTTTTTCAAAAGTTTTGGAAAGGTGTGGGAGGGGAGGCTCCATTAAAAAAGGAAAAAGAGAAAAACAGGCTAGGATGGGAGGGATGACTAAAGATTTCACTTCACACTGGGGAAATTCTGTCAGGGATAATGACAAACTGCATTTAATATATTTTTTCCATTAGAATAACCTTTCTCCTGGCAGGAAACCAGAACAAGTTGCATTCTAAAATATTGAATTCCATATTTTATAACCTTATAATGTTTTATAACAAAATCGAATCTTGGGGATTTTGGTGATTGATACTTGAAGCAGAGTATATTTTTTGGGAAACTGGCATATTCACTCTCTGTCCATATCACCATGTTAAACATTAATCTGTTTTACTGATCTCTCTCCAGATACAATCAGTTCTCTACAAACTAATGTTGGAATAACACAAATGCCAATTGATGGAGATTTTTTAAAATGTTTCTTAGTTTGAGGGGAATGCTTAATTTATTTATAATGATCTGCTTTTCAAATTGCATCTTGCTGAAAATAATATGTTGGCACTTTAATATAATGTGATTTATTATGACATGGCCAAATTATAGACCCCTCCCAAACATAGCTTTGTACAAAAGAAACCTGACATGGTATGGGAACACTAGGATAAATCCTAGCTAGTTGTCTGAGGCACATAGATGTAGGTAAGATATATGCTATAAGATATAGTGCACATTTCTCATATCTCTTAAACTATAAAGAGGCTCTATAGAATGAGGGAGTGGGGAAACATTTAAGTATGAACTCTACTTACCCAGGAAAAAAAAAACATGTAATGCAGTTTATAATATCCTTGACAGAATCCCCGCCCCCCCTTGTAAAATGAAATCATTAGTCATCCCTTCCATCCTATCCTACTTTTCTCTTCTATTCATTAAAAAAAAAAAAACTTTTAAAAAATTGGACCTAATTTCATTCTTCTACCAACCAGCCTGTGACCCATTCTGCAAACACCCTCTACTGGGTTTCTGCAGCCAGCCCTTGTCCCTGCTCTCCTGGCTTCTCTCACAGTGTGCCCTGTGGAATAGGGAGGGTAGGAGTCTACACTAGTATCAAACTCAAACAGAAACCAGGTCCACAAGTGGGTACATAGGGATCACCGACAACCACATATTGACTTCATTATAAAATGTAATGTTACCTATGTCTTAATGTATTTTCATTTATTTTAACTCCTCCTGTACACACTCCTGTGATTACAGATTACCCAGCATTCATTTTCCTCATGTTTCCCTCCATTTCGGAGTCCCTTGGGCCCTCCAGTACATGCCCTGCTCCCATCCCTATAGATACTCTTGCCCAAACACTGAATTAAATAAAGAAGTCAGTAATCCTGGGCTAAGAAAAAGCAAATGCTAGGGATTCAAATCATGTGAATTGTTTGGATAGACATCTAGACCTTTAAAATGACCTTCATCCTCCCACCAGCATTCTAATGTTTATCCATTGCTAATTATAAATCAACATTCAGCAACCACAACATACCCACTCATCTGTTTCACACTAGCCTCTTTAAAGACTTGTTTGCAGAATTCTTTGGGATGCTATTTACTCCAAATTTCTAGTCATGTTTCATGTAAAGGAACAGAGGATTGGGGGCCTTGGGAAAAGGTGTACATGGCACAGAAACAGAATGTTTAATCCCAGTAAATATTGGAGATAAATATCATTATTTGGTTTGTCATGCAGACAGCAAAATTAAAAAAAAAAAAAGCTTGAGCTTTCTGTGGGCTTTTGCAATAGACTTGGGAGATGGTTTGCAATTAGCCACAAGTAAAAACAGGATAAAGGGTGTGTGTAAAATTGTTTTTCTCACCAAGATATGTTAAGTGAGCTGGTAAACATTTAACAACCAGCTCTCTGAAGAAAAAAAAAAGAGGGAGATACTTTTATGTTTATTTTGAATCATTGAAAGTCACGTCCCTAAACCACAGATATTTGAGGAGGATGGACAGATATGATTCTAAGCCAATGATGTCAGAGACTGGATAAAAGAGCTAGGCTCATGGTGCTCTGAGGATTTGTCCATCCCTCTTCCAGCCACTCCTTTTCTCCCCACCCCAACTTGCATCTTGGTGGTAGGGCAGATACTTCCTCAATGTCTTGCCCTCTCCACACAGGTAGGACAAATGCCAGAAATATTTATTTATGCCACATGTAAATCACATGTATATGTGTTTGGATAACCCATGAAGACATCTGCCTCCCAATGGCACCCATTTCTTATGTATGAAGAGTAGCTAGTAGAGGCATTAGTGATTATCATCTTTATCGCAATAGAATCACGGGCACTCAACTTGTCATTGAAAAATCCAGGTCTCAGTCTTTGCTCTGACTCTTGCTAACTATGTGCTTATTGGCAATTTGCCTTACCTTTCTGAGACTCTGTTTCCTCCTTTGTTAATCAGGACCATTATGCTTAAGCTACTTACTCTACAATATTATTTTAAGGAATTATAAGTATACACACCAATACATATACACACATGGATGTATATATATATATATATGTGTGTGTGTGTGTGTGTGTGTGTATACACATATCTATGAGTTCCTATCATTATCATCTTCAACATCATCATCATAGTTGCAACACTATCATCTCTCTAAATCTATGAACCTGCTGCTAGGAATAATAATAATAGCTGACATTTATATAGTGCTTGCTATGTGGCAAATACTGTGCTAAGTGCTTTACAATTATTATCCCATTTGAAATTCCCTTTGACCCAGCAACACCACTATTAGGTCTATTTCCAAGGATGATTAGAGGAAAAGGAAAAAAACCTATATATTATAAATTGTTGATAGCAACTCTCTTTGTGGTGGCAAAGAACTAGAAATTACAGGGATACTGGTTAATTGGGAAATGGCTGAACATGGTTATGATGGAGTACTACTGTGCTATTAGAAATGATCAGTCGATTTTAGAAAAACATGGAAAGACTTGCATAAAATAATGAAGAATAAAATGGGCAGAACCACGAGAACATTGTATATGGTGACAGCTATATAATTTTAAGAACAACTTTGAGCAAGTAAGTCTGCTGTATATAGTATTATATGTAAGTATGACTATTATAAATACCCAAATTAACTACAAAGAACATATGAAAGAATATGTTCTCTGCATCCAGAGAAAGAACTGATAAATAGAAGTATATATAAAGTGATTTTATATCTATATACCTATTTGTATCTAATGGCAGCTATCTCTACGAGAGGAGGGGGGAAGGAGGGAAAAAAAGAAAAAAGAAATTTACATTATAACTTTATTTAAAGTTTTATATATATATATATATATATATATTTAAATGGAATAACAAGTTCTACATAATAGATTTGCAGTTTCATGTGCAATCATTTTTATCATGTTAGGGAAATGCTTGTTTTACCCCATACATTAAAAATACAAAAATTTTTAAAAAAAGAAAATGAAATACATGCTGTGGGTGCTATAATGAAATGTTAGTTTTTATTCCCTATAATCTTAATGATTTGTTTCTTTTGACTTCTGATTTTGTGTTGCAGTGATTCCTAGCATTGAATTTGGGAATATTTCCTGGGACAGGTGGGATTTGAATTCATGTCTTTCTGACTGCACTTAGGTGGCTCTACCTGTATCAGGCTGCTCATACCAATATCATGATGAAGTAAAACACACAGTAGCTTTGTGTACCTTCCTGAGAAAAGCAAACATACAAACTCCCTTTCTCTGGTTTCTACCCCAGAATAACTACAAATCATTTCTGAGCCTATTTCAAAAGCAAACAGAAAAGGTAAAGCATTAGCTGCATGATGGATCGTATAATGGCATTTGTTCCTAATATTTGCTGGGATCAAATATTCCATTTCTACATGGTGTAGTTTTGCAGCAATACAGTTCAATCACACTGAAGGCCCACTTTTCCCATGCCTGTTTACCAAATGCCCATCTCTGTTGTGAGAATGGAATCTTATAAAGTAAAAACACTCTCAAAAACTCCCAGGTAAATAACTGTTTCTATGTTCTATCACAGAACCTGAGCAGAACCTCCCTGTTCTAAAAGCAGCTAGGTGGTGCCTCAGATAGAATACCAGGCCTGGAATCGGGAAGACCTGAATGCAAATCTGGCTTCATACATTTACTGGCTCAGTGATCCTGGGTAAGTCAATTAGCCTCTGTCTGCCCCACTTTTCTCATCTGTAAAATGAGGACCTAAAAATAAAATATAATAAAATCCTTCATTGCTCTTACTTCACCTAAAACTAAGCTATCTGATGAATTCAAGCTCAATATCAATCAAAAGTATAACATAATAGCAGAAAAGGAGTTGATACAATATGGAGATACATTGAAGGCAATATTTTAATTTTGCTAATTTGTCCTAATTTTGACCCATATTCGTAACATAAAACCATTCATTCATAATAAATAACTATTTGGATATACTGGTAAAGTTTCTTTGCTAAATTTTATTTAAGATTTTTGCATCAAAATTTGTTAGTAATAGTGATCTGTAGTTCTTTTTTATTGTCTTTTCATTGTTTGGGTATCAGGAGCATATTTGTCTCATAAAAGAAGTTTGGTAGAGTGCCTTATTTCTCAATTTTGTCTTCTCTCTATACCTCTCACCCTCTTCTCTTATATAAAAAGATTTTGTGATCTCATCAAGTCCCTTAGGTTCAATTTTCTTTTCTATTCAGATGAATCATAGAACTAATCTTTTTCCTGAGTTGTATTACATCCTCAATTTCACCTCAGAATCCATAACCTCATTCAAAGGTGAGTTCACAAATAATCTCCGTAGAAATATCAATTTGACATCTGTTTGAGGCAGCTAGATATTGCAGGAAGTGGAGTGGAGGAATTAGAATCTGAAGATCTGTGTTCAAACCCTGCCTCAAAAAACACTTTCAGCTGAATGGCCCTGGGCAAGTCATTTAATCACTCTGTATTTCACTTTCCTCATTTCCAAAATGAAGGGTTTCATTCAATGATCTCTGAGATCCCTTCCAGAACTACATCCTTTGTTTAAAGGTTGAACCTCTGAATCAATGGTTTTTCTTACCATTCTGAAGAAAAACTGCAGAATTTTACCATCTGAGGGGCTGAGGTTTTTTGCTTGTTTGCTTGCTTTTGTATTTCATAGCTGGTTGTAAATAACTGTTTTAAAGACATTTCTTTTTACATCACAAATATAAGCTGCATTAAGTTTTCATTTGCACATTTTAAAAGAATTTCTATAGTCATTTCCATGCTTATGGAAAAAGTGTGCAGCACTTATACATATTACAAAAAAAACTGTTGCCTTTTCAGACAAAAAATACTATATTTGCCACAGTGTAGGTTCAATTACTTTAAAACCCACCCGTTACCAATGCAACTACCCTACACCTTCCTGGTGACCACGTTCAGAAGAGAGGCATCACTGAAAGTAGCCATGAACTAAATGGAACTGGATGAAGGATGCTCAAGGTGAGTGAGCCCCAAAGCTCATCTGTGAGCTCCAGCAGCCCCATCTGGAAGCCGTTACCTTAAGCAGCCTATCTTTTTATTATACTTTTCCCCCCTCCTTTTCAAAATTGATTGCCCCTGACAATGAGAACATCAATAAAACTTTAAGAACCCAAGGGGAGATGGCATCACATCTGCTCCTGTAAATACAGAGGACTCTGGAGAGGCCAAGTTCAAGGTACTTATTGCAATATGAACTTACACATACTTTATAAACTAATAAAACATACATAGCCAAAGGTAAAAGAAAACTAGAACAAATTAAATTGGCAATGGAAGCCTTTTGGTTGTCCTTTGCTTTTGACTCATGTTTTAATTTGTCAATTTAATATACCATTAAGAAATGAGAATATGATATTTGATAGGGTTTTCCCATCAAGGAGATCAAAGTACTTGTTATGTTTCACCATTTACATCAAAGGCAACCTATATGCATGCATATCATGTCTGACCCCCGTGTCTTTGTATTCTAAAGGATTTCTGCATCATCCCTGCATGATTGAATTGGAATGCTTTACCATCTGTGTTTTAATCCTGCTTTATTATTTTTAAAATACTAAACATGGGAAATAAAGATATGACTTCACCAGGTGTTATTATCTAATCAGGCAAAATTCTTTAAGCCCCTATTCTAATGATGCTGTAAATTAAATGCTGCATTAGTAAAGTCTATTTTAATAGTAAATCAAAGAAGGCAATGTACAGATTATATATCTTGATTTCCTATTCTATTCCAATTATAGCCATGAACAATCTTCATGGTAATGAATTCACCACAGGGCCAAGAAGACAAGAAGGCTCCCTTTAGAAAAATCACAGTGGTTCGAAATCAAAATGCAAATATATTTAAAAATTAGAGTCTGGGTTTTTACCTTTCTAGTAAATGATGATTTGTTGCCTAGATGAAGGGAGGAAAGTTTTCTCCTCATTGAAGGTGGATGCAGGCCAGAGAAAGAGAGACAAAAACGGTGTGCTGGCTAAGGAGCCGGCTTTAGAGTCAGTATGACCTATATTCCAGTCCTATTTCTTACACATACTGTCTGGCTCTGTGACCCTGGGTAAGTCAATTGTTTCTAAGTGCCTTAGATAACTCTCTAAAATAATAAATTGCAGAACAGTTTCTGAAAAGTATTGGTAGAGTGAGCTTATTCATTGGGAGTTCCCTACAGTAATAAAATCACACACCAAAAAAGAAAGAAACCAAAAACCCCCCAAACCCAGCTCGTGATGTAGGTGATGACTCCCCACCCTCATTGACGGGTTCTTTTGACTATTAACTGAACGTTTGGTTTCCAGTGGATGTTGTCTCTCAGCTCCAAGTCTCGACATACTCAATTATGCCATGCCATTCCATTGGATTGTTTTTTATGCTATTCCAGAAAAGGCCTGTAAGGAGACTTGGCTCTCATTTATATTGGACAGCAAATTCATATTCAAAATATACCTGGGGGTTTTCATGCAGACTGTTGTTTCTCTTGGCCACATCAGCTATTGGACAGGCTATTTCAAAGCCCCATTAAAAATGTTGATACCATACCTACCGCCTGCTCCATTCCTTCAGCATACAACATATAAAACTATCATATAAGTGTTCCATTCACCTAAAAATTACTGCAACTTTTTTTGGTGCTTAAGCAAATATAGTCATTGGTGGATGGAAGGGAAGGAAACAAATATTATCCATCTGTTCTAGCTACAATGACAAAAAATTCCAAGTCACATATTTGGGAATATTGTTGATGGAGCCTCAACTATACCTAATGCAAGGTGTGCTTACCCCTCTTTGTTTGTATTCAAAACAGTCCGTGAAGACACTAGAGTTTTATGGGCTATTAATTAGACACAGACTCTGGCTTGTAAGCTTATAATGTGAACAGACTGAAAACATACAACATGAACAAAGCTGTCATGGGAATCTCTATTAATTTCTTTACTCAGTAACCATGTGTTCAGCACCTACTTGTATCTTTAATAGAATTTGTTAAAACCCTCAAGTTCATTTTGTTTTTATTGTCCCTGTTGGCAGAGGAACTATGGAGTTAGTCACATGCATAAGCTAAGAAGACAGGTGCTCATATAGCATGAGGAAAGGGCACCATGGACCTTCTGTGACCATCTATATTTTCTACTTAATCAAAACCCTAGTAGCTATTGTCTACAGACCCCCAGTCACGCTCTTTCCTTCCTCGATGAGTTCAGTACAAGACTCACAATTTTCCTTTCCTCCTCAATATCTGCCTTCATACTAGGAGATATTGGCATACATATTGACTCAAAATACTTTAATCACTCAGTTCTTCAACTGAATCACTTCCCATGACCTACTTCTCCACCCTACCTCTTGCCATCAACCACAAATACGTCACTTTGGTGTCTAAGAACTCAGAAATCTCCTTGTCTGACCATTATCTCCTGGTTTCCCCTCTCTTCCTCTGCCTTCCCATACCAAACCTTATTCTTTGTCCATACCATAATTTCCAATCCCTCAACCCTCCATTTCTCTCCCAGCCTGCTACCCCTGCAATAGCTACTCTCTCTTTTTTTCCTCATCTTGACCTTTCGGTGAACAAGTCCACTTCTGCCCTGTCCTCTCTGGAGTGCCTGGCCCCCTTATCATCATGTCAATTGCTGCCACACCTCAGCCTTGGATCACTCCCATCATTCTCTGCCTTTCTCCTGCACAGGTACTACTGAAAGTGGGGGGCGGGGGAAATCATTGAACCATTCTGACTGGTTCCACTATACATTTATGTTATACAACCACAACTTGGCCCACCTGCATTATTGCTAGGTATTCTTTCTTATCTTCCCTTATCAACTCATTGTCCCAGTCTCCACCAAAGTTTCTCCAAATCTTTGCACCTCTCCTCAAACTTTCCATGCTCCAACTCCTCCCACCCCCTCAGTTGAGAATCTTGCCTCATATTTTACAGAAACAAAATTGAGGTTATTTGCATGAGCCCCCTCTTCTCCCCTCTTCCTCACCTTATATCACTCAGATGACTTCTGCTATTATCATCACCTACAATGAGGTGGCCTTACTCCTCACCAAGGCTAACCCCTACCTGCTCAAGTGACCCCATTCAATCCCATCTCCTTCAACAGATATGCACTCCATCCTTCCCATGCTCTCTTATCTTCTATCTCTTCTTGTCTACTGCTCCTGCCCTACTGCCTACAAATATGGGCATTTCTCCCTAACTCTCACTTTACCCTGTTGGTCATCATCCACAGGTGAGAACTGGGTGAGAGATGGACACCAAAAGTGGATGAGCAACCCTGAAAAAGGCTAGGCAAGCCCTCACACCCAAGGTGCTAGTTCTCCTGAATACCCCAAACACCACAAAGACCTTAATAAGTGTTTACTGACTATCAGATGGAATGGGGTAGAGGACTGGTAAGTTTAATGTATATGGAGAACAACTCTACAGACAACTGAACAAAACAGGTAGGAAACTGAAGTGGTTAGCCCTGTGTCATCATGGAAGCCAATGAGAACAAGGTTCATGGGATCATAGATCTAATGGTGAAATGAATCTTACAGGTCACCTAGTACAACTCCCTCATTTTACCTATAGGGAAACTGAGGCTCAAAGATGTAAAATGACTGGTCCAAGGTTACACAGCAAATGGCAGATCCCCAGGCTTTAAAGTCAGCTTTCTTTCTACCCTAAGAAGGTTAAGAAGCTGAGACTGGAGAGTGTTGAGGAAACCAAAGAAACCAGAATGAAAAAGCACAACAAATTGGACTTCCTTGAAAATTTTGCCTAGGCCTAGTGCTGGCTTTGGTGATTGAACCAGTGAAGATGGAAATCAGGTATGTAATAGAAGCTGTACTGATTTTATGTTGAGAGAAAATAGGGGGCTGGAAGGATGTTCCTGAGGAAGAACAGTCAGGCTGCCAGTCCCTACTCATTTCTGAGACTGGAGTAGTGTTTGTGTCCCTGGCACCTTAAGAAAGGGGAGGGAAAAGAGAAGATTTCCTGCTTCTTAAAGTCTAAAAAAGCTTAGTCTGGGGAGCAAGGAAATAGTCCAGAAGCTCTACCTCAGCATTTGTTGCTAGTATGCTGTATTGACTCTGCAGGAGGAGCTGAACAGCACTTTATTTTAATTGTGTGTCCTTTTAAAGTGTTTTCTTTTCAATCTTAAATAGCAGAGTGGTTTTTAATTGGATTTTACAGTCCATGAGTGCTCATTGCATTTCAAACTCTGAAGTTGCTAGACTGAGCCTAATATAGGCTTGGCCCACAATAAGGAGGAATTTTTATTCTAGGTAGCTGACTGTGTGCCCCTAGGCAAGTCAACTATAAAATCACAAAAATAATAGTACCTACCTCATAGAATTATTGAAAGGATCCAATAAAAAATACATATGAAATGGTTTTCAAACCTTAAAACCCTATGGAAATGTGAGTTATTACAATTATTATACATCAATCAACCAACAAATATTTATTAAACACCTAGCATTGTTGTTGTTGGCTTGTTTCTCTGTTGTTGTTTGTCCTTCATTCTGTAAGGAAAGTGATGTCATGTCTTGTAAATAAATTAGATCTAATGAGGCAGGGCTATGCAAAGTCATCAGCCTCACTCTCTCCTCCAGAATCATTCAGAATCCAGAAATAAGACGTAGCTCAGGATAACTGGGGATGGCCCCAGATGCAGTGGGAGACCTTGATCTTTTTAAGCTAAGGTCTTTCCTAGGTCTCAGTTTGATTGAGACAATACCCATACAAGGATTAAAGGATAGGTAAGAAATGAGGCAAAGAATGGCTTTTTACCTAGTCAAAAAAAAAATCAGTTTGGGAGGGGAAGACTTTCAGGATTTCTAGCCAAAACAAAAACAATTGTTTTTTATACTCACTCTGAGTCAGCAGGACTGAAACAGTTCCTTCCTCCTTTCCTTCCCTCCTTCCTTTCTTCCTTCCCTTCTTCTCTCCCTCCCTTCTCTTCGCCCTCCTCTCCCTCTGTTCACATAGGGAATCATACCCTTACCTACCAATGCTCTGCTAAAGGAAGATAATTTTGATTGTGAAGCCTCACAAGATATCTTGAGATTTAGGACTAGATTTCTTTGTTAAGGACCATGCCTTAAATCCAAATCATTCTGGCGCTCATTTATTGACCAACAATAGGTCCCAGCCCAAGCCTCATGTGATCATTGTTTGGGTCCTGCCAGCTCAGAGTGAGTGTAAATATTTAGGAATTGTACTAAGCACTGAAGGCATATGGAGGTATACAGGATAACAGAGAAAACTAAAGTGAAGGATAGAGGAAGAAGATAAACGGAGTTGTGCATCACCATCCATGATGTGGCATCATATAGAACACTCTTGGTGCTCTTAGGCAAAGGCTAATTGTCAGCTATGATGGATAGAAGGAGCTGCCCCAGTCTGATGGCAGTGGCAGAAGATAAAAAGAAAGCATATATGAGAAACATTATTAAAGTAGAATTAACAGGACTTTTTCATCACCATACACCATGCTTATTCAGATAGAGTTCCACAAGAGAGTTCAAAGTATTTGATGAGATGTGATGGGGGCCGGGGAGGGGGTCTGTCACATTGGGCAAAACCAGGATAAATGGATAGAAATTCAGGAAAGCTGAGTTCATCTCAAAATGAAAAGAATTTCCAAATAATTAGAAACAGTCCAAGGTAAACTAGGCTACTTAAGAAGGTATTTAAGTATTCATAGCTGTGTTGCTGAGGAGATCTCTTCCCCACTCCATTTATTACCCAGTAAATAATCTTTGACAGTTTTAATTTAGGTGGGCCTTTGGATAGAGTGCTGGGTTTAGAGTCAGGAAGACCTGAATTAAAATCCAGCCACAGAGACTCTCTAGCTGTGTCACACTAGGCAAATCACTTAACTTCTGTCTGCCTTGGTTTCCTCATCTGCAAAATATAGATAATAATAGCATCTATGTCCCAGGGTTTTTGTGAGCATTAAATGAGATAATAATTATAAAATGCTTAGTGTGATGCCTGGCACACAGTAAAAGCTAATAAATGGCAGCTGTGGTTATTATTAAAGACACTAGATACATTACTATCAACAAATGATGTAGAAAGTTTCTGCCCAGGTATGGATTGGACAAGATGACCTCTGAAGTCCAATCAAGAAGAATAAAAATTAGGGGCTTAATTTGGTAAGAGATAGGGAAGCAGCAAGAGAATTTACACTAGTTTATGGTCTGAGGTTGGATGTGAACTGGTTAAAATAGTTTCAGGAAAAGGAAAACATTACATTTACAGCAGCAGTATGTGTTGATAGAGATGCTGAATGTTGTGACAGGTGGGGAGATGAGGGAAAGAACAGCAATAGTAATTAAGAGAGCAAGCATACAATCACGAACAAAGGTTTGATCAGGAGAAAAGAAGAGAAACAGACATATATTAGCACTATTGTGAAGGAAGAAATGTTAGAATTTTGAGAGTTTGGATGCAGGGTAATGAGAAGGGATAAGAGCAGAAAATAGCAACAACCTTGCTTGTCTCAGGGCCCTGAGCAGGCAGCCAATGGCATAAATGTTTCTTTTCACAAGACATTCAGCTACTTCTTTAATTTTTGTGCTTTGTTTCATCAAGAGGTGATTTTTTTTTTAACAGAAATCAATACATACCTAAACATAAGCATATCCCAAGTCTTAGTGCAACTTTAAATTTTGACATCTTCAGAAGTTATGAAGAGCATAATTTTAAAGCTTAATTTTTTTTATATTTCTTTTTGACTTATTTAGTTTTGTAAATTTTAAGTAGTTAATTTTTTAATTTTTATTTTAACAAGTTGGGGCACTCTCATTATTCACTTCATGTGTTATAGATTCTGAACAATAGTTTCTCAGACCAGTGGATTAAAAGCAAAAGTTCTCTTGGTTGGCCACTTCAGCTATATGATCTATCTCCATTAGACTTTTTTCTTGTAGGGTCATGTCAAAACAGTCATATATACATGAAATTCTTTTTTTTGGATAATCTTAAGGTTATTGTTACAATTTTATTCATTTTAGTCACTCAGAATCGGTTGATGAAGTCCTTGTAAACTTCAAAATTTTATAAAACTTATATTTTTAAAATCTAAATAATTTTCCTTTCAAATGTTCTCTCTAAGTCTATAGCATTTACACATCTGAAGCTATTACAGCCTAAAACTTCACAAAGATTTTTGGTTCAGACTATTTTTTCCCAACTTTAATCTGTTTAGGTATTAATAAGCAATACAAAGCATTAAGAATTGATTGATATCCTAAAAAATTCACTTCATTCATCCTTATTACTGTTTTTATTTTTTAAATTGTCTACATGGTTAGGTAAAGTTTAGGTCACATTTTGCAGATTGATTTATGTTCCTAGTTGTTCAAGCTAAAGGCTTTCCAAGAATGCAATGTGCTTCCTTCTCTCTTTGCCCAACTCAATCTGACCACACGTTCTACTTACATGAGAGTGAAAGAGAACTAAGTTCAAGACATTCCTTTAAAAAAATAGTAAGTGGCATGGTTTCTTTCCCCACAACCCTTCCTAAGAAACTATTCCCTAATATATTCAAGGGAACCTGTTTAATGTATTCAGATCATGTCTAGGGAGACAGACCTGTTATACCTGCTTATAAGTCAGGAATATGTATTAATACAATACAAACAAGAACAGCGTCTCTACTTCCAGTTCTTACCCTGATTCAATCCAACAATTCAACAAATGCTAATTATGCATCTTCTATACACAAGGCATGAGTTTTCAACAAGATACAGTGAACAGAAAGCTGGCCTGGGAGCCAACCACTGTTCTCCCATACTGGGTACAGGACCCTGGATATGTCACTTAGCCTTTTGGTGCTCTTAGGCAAAGGCTAATTGTGAACTATGATGGATGGAAGGAGCCACCCCAGTCTGATGGCAGTGGCAGAGGAAAAAAAGAAAGCAAATATGAGAAACATTATGAAGGCAGAATTAACAGGACTTGGCCACAGTTTTAAACATGGGAAGAGAGAATAAGAAGTAGAGAATGCTTTTTAGCCTAGTTGACTGAAAGGACAGCGATGGCTTTGACAGTAGTAAGGACATTAGGAAGACAGAAAGGTTTAGGGGGCTGAAAATGAATTTAGATTTAGACATGTTGAATTTAAAATGTCTATGTTAATTCTAGTTTGAGATATCCAATAGGCAAACACTAGAGGTGAAGAAAAAGGTTAGAGCTGGATAAGTAGATTTGAGAATCAATTGCTCAGGAATGACAATTGAATCCATGGGCGCTAATGACAGCACCAAGAAAAAAAGTATGGAAGAAAAAGAGACAAAAGCTCAGGTCAGAACTTTGGGGGGGGGGCACCCGTGATTAGTGGGCATGACCTACATGAAGATTTGGCAAAGGAGACTGAGAAGGAGTAGGCAGACAGTTTAAAGGAGAACTGAGAGAGAGCTGTGCCAGATAAATGTAGGGGGAAAGAGAGTATCAAGGAGAAGAGGGTAACTGACACTTCAGAGAAGTCAAGAAGGGATAAGATCAAGAAAAGACAGCTAGATTTGCCCATTAAGGGCCATGCATAGTTGCGAATGTCTGTAATCAATACTAGTGAGAAGGCTAGAGCTGGTGTATTACTTGCACTCAGGAATTCTGAGATGCAATAGGAATAAAGCACATCAGGCATATATACTGAGTCTAGCACCAATATGGAAAACCCCTGGGAATGGGGGACCACAAGGTTGCCCAAGGTGGGGCAAAATAGTCTAGGTTAAACATAGAGAAGATCGAAATTCTATACTGATCAATAGTGGTAATTCCAGGGTGGGTGAGATTAGAAGACCCAGTGAAGAGGAAAAGAGAGGAGGACGAGGTAGGAGAGAGGGAGAAAAGGAAAGAGCTATTTTAGTCGAGTGATGAGGTTGGAAGTCAGACAGTAGAGATTTCAGAAGAGGACAGATGGAAAAGACTTGAAGGCACTTATTATAGGTGGTCTTCTCAAGAAGTTTAACAATGAAAAAGAGAGATAATGCTATGATAGCAGAGATGGACAGATCAAGTGAAGGATTTTGATGATGGAGGAGATTTGGTTGTGCTTGGAGGCAATAGGGCAGTGGTCAGTGGACAGACATTAAAGACTGAAGAATAGGGATGATGGAGGAGGCAATGATGAGAAGGCAAAGATGGGGTGGGATTAAATCACTTCTTGTTATTGTTTGTCCTTCATTTTCAAAGAGGACCAATGACATCATGGGGTGATGATGTCTTGACTCTTGTGCATGAATTGTATTTAAGTGAGGTAGAGCTTCACAAAGTCATCAGCCTCTCTCTTCCAGAATCATTGAAGTCCAGTGGCAGGACAAAGTTGAGACAATTGGTTATGGTCTAGCATAGACCTCGGCTTCTGTGATGTCTGACCAAGCTCTGAGCACTCCACAGTGCCTGCCTCAGACTTGCATAGAAAAGCCTGTCATCTTAAGTCCCTGGATCATTCATATGTGGCCTGCCCACTACCTAGTTAATGAGAATAATTACTTAAAATCAGAAGCTACCAGTTGATCCTCAGAAATGGCCTCCTCCCTCCTCTGGGGCCTTAGGCTAATGTCCTGAAGCCTGACTCTTCCAACCCCCAAATGAGGTACCAGCCTTTCCTCTTACCCATTATTATACCCCTCACTCTACTTTCCAAGGTCCTCCCCATACATTCCATCCCATCTCCTGCCTCTTAGCCTTTTCATAGGCATCCCCCAGGCTTTTTCCCACTTCTGCTTCCTGGAATACATGGATTCTTTCAAGGTTTAACTCAAGAGTTTTATCTTTCAAGAGTCAATTACTGATTGCCTAGTGACCAATACCCCTATACCGATGTATTTTGTATATATCCTTTATTGACTTCTCTGTGAACATGTTGTGTCCCTTGTAAAGTCAAGTTCCTTGAAGACAACTCCTGTCACATACTGGTGATGTGTTTCTCTGACACCTAGGACAGTTCTTGACTCATAGTAGACCCTGAATAAATATTTGCTGATTGGCCACATAGAAAAAGTCCTAGTTAAAGCTCTATTTCTTGTCTTTAAGTAAAGTGCTTTGTAGCATTACTATCTACCTTAGTCTGACACAGCCCATGTTCTAACATCTCTGGGGAGGTTACTCCTGACTAGAGTAGTGATATCCTATTATAAAACTCAGGCTTCTAAGTTTCTCTGTGGATTCAGAGAAGTAAAAGGGTTTACTAAAATGAATTCCATTCCTCTCCCCTCCCAACCCCCTCCCTTTATCCCCCAGGCAGTACAGATAGACAATGAAAGATGCAATTGTGAGCATTGTCAGGAAGAGCTTCATGATCTGGGAATGGTTTCCTTATAAGTGAGGTCATATAGGCCCACATAACCTTTTAAAAACAAATCAAGAAGGTGAGTCCATTTTAGCAATATAATACTAGAAATGACTTGACATGAGCTCATCCTGTAACATAAAGTCACCTTCCATTAACCTAAACCAAAACATGTATACATGTGAGGACATACCTACATTAACAATCCTACTGGCAACCCTGCTAGCTAAAGGAGGGGTTATTTCTAAAAATCCAGGGTAAGTGGTGAGAATTAAAGACTTGACTAACCAAGAAAAACAAAATCAACAAGATAGTAAAGGTGGTAGTTGATACCCAATAATCTAGACCAGGAGGTCGGCAAACTGTGGCCCAAGGACCAAATCCCACAGCTGCCTGTTTCATCTGGCCTTGAGCTAAGAACAGTTTTTAAATTTTTTAATATAATGAAAATTATTTTAAAAGACCATCTGCTAGGGGCGGCTAGTGAGTAGAGTGTCGGCCCTGGAGTCAGAAGGACCTGAGTTCGGAATCTGCCTCAGACACTTAATGCACACACAAATAAAAACCTAGCCACGTGGCCTTGGGCAAGTTACTTAACCCCAAATGCCCTTCAAAAACCAAAAAAAAAAAAAAGACCATCTGCTAAGGTATTGATGGGTTCTTCTCTGCATTGGGGGAGAAAATGTTCAGAATGACAAAATCATAGACTCTTAGAATATTGAAAATAACTGCTATACCCTAGCTACCTGATTCATAGCCTGTTGTCTTCTATGAGAGTCTAGAATCAGGAGTTGACAACTATGGTTGATGGGCCATACAAAGCACAAGAGGTAGGCTGGATTTGGCTTACAGATGTCATTTGCCAACCAGTGATTCTAGACTCTATAGCAGACAACAAAATAGGGGAGCTGAGAGCTAGAGTAGAACATCTGTTTTCCACATTCAAAGAAGCTATGAATTTGGCAGTGTGAATATTCCCTCCACTGAAGCAGATTGAAGCCCCTCTATCACTTAGTAGATGAAATGGGAAAGAAGCACTATGACTAAACTTCCATTACTTAATGACCCAGCTGGATCTCACATGACAGATGTATAGTCCATCACCAGGCAGACATTTGAAACATTTCAGGCACAGTGGGGCTTGCTAGAATGCCTTCTTTCTACTGCTCAGAATTCTGGGTAGATATCACATCTGAGAGATATCACATCCCATCCCTGCTGAAATTTGAGCACAGACCCTCTGACCCTCAATCTAAAACAAGTCCAATCCTTGCTCTTCTCTGGTTCTCCTAATAATTCTACAAGGGCATTTTCTTCTAGGGTGAATTCATGCAACCTCTGGAAGAAAAAATGGTCTTACCTAGATTTTTTTGCAATCTCTTATTTTGTTTTAAATTTAATTAAAACTTCTAAGAGTCCCAGGAATAGCATAAGTCACCATGATAGATAGTGTGCAAAGCCATTAAGAGATGAGGTTGATGATATGGTTACTATTTCATTGAAGGCTTTGTAACTGTCTTAATGGTAGCAACTTGGAAAGAGAGAAGACTACAGTAGCAAAAAGTTTTTGCAATACACCTCTAGAAACATGTCTCTGAAATATCAACATTTATATTAAAGGAATTTCTTTTCAATTGAAAACTCATTTTAATAATTACTAACATTTACATAGCACATACTATGTGTCAGGCTAAGTACTTTACAGTTAAAATCACATCCTGGTCTTACTGCAAAACAATTGAGAAATCAGTTAGTTCTAACAGTAATTAAGAATCATAGAATTTAGAGGTGTTGTGGTCCTTCCCAACTTCATATTAAAAAATTTGTATTAGTACCATTTGGTTTCATTTACTCTTTCTCCCTTGATTGCCCATTTAATCCTCTTTTTTAATAAAGGAAAACATTTAAGGGAAACCAACAGACAGTAAGTATTTAAGAGGACACACATCTGACTGTGTATATACCATCTCCTACCTCCATACTCACCCATATCTATACTGAGAGGCACATGTGTTTTGCCCTCAGTTCTCCAGGACTGAGAGTCTAACCCCTTCCTTTTGCCAATGAATAAACTGAGTCTCAGATAGCAATAGGTCAAACAAGTAGTATTAGCAAAGTCATTTTAAATTCCAATGTTTTCTTTATATTATCTTGCCTCCCAACACACACATACATTAATTTGCACATGGTCTATAATAGGGAGAGGCGGAAAGTGGTCCCATGGCTCAATGTGAACCTATCATTTTGACACTTACAAGCTATATTTCCTCGGGCACATTAGACTCATCTTTAAATGGAGTGCTTGTATCCCTTATATCACAAAGATGTTGCAAGGAAAACATTGCAAATCTTACTATTTTAAAGTGGTTATTGTTAGTATTATTAGTAGAACAATTTCTATTATTTCCTACAGCAATTTTTTTTCTAACTTTTAGGGTTAACATTTTTTCTCTCAGCCTAACCAGATGTAGGTAGGCCCTTGACAACATATGCAAAAATAAATAAACAACTAAATGAATGAATGAATGAATAAAAGCAAAAAAAAATCTTTAACAACATCTTCTGATTCCTCTGTTAATCCTTATCATAACCAAGAACAGAAACTCATATTTTAACACCTTCCTACTCCCACCATACATAAGTCCATCCCTGTGAATCTACCAAACAACAATCAGATATAAGAGCAGAAACCAGGAAGACCTAGAGTATACACCATAGTATGTCCTAATTAGGCCACTGTTTCTTCATGTTCCCATGGGAGGTTAGGGCTAGGGACCTATATATCTACATGCCTCTAAATAATAAGCTGCCTGATTTGTGATCCTTTGAGTACTTACGTTCCTCCTCATCCACAATCTCCTCTCATATTCCTTGTAGGGCAGTACAGAAAAATGCCCAATGTACAATGTAGAATAGGTATGGAATAGCTATTTATTTCCTTGACATACACACACAAAAATGCTAAACACAAAATATTCAAGCATGCATTGACATAAAAATTTAAAGAAGCGGAAGTAATAACTTACAACAACTTTTTTAAAAACTCTTCTAAGAGGTTGAGATTTAATAATACATCATCATTATTTAACAAAAAGTGACTTGTAGCATTGTATAAAAAGCACTTTATAGCTCTTCTTTCCTCTGCATTTTGCAAACAATTCTAGGTTCATGTGTTTTGTCAAGCCAGGTCAGACCTCAAGCTCATGATCCTGTTGATAGCTGTCTTCCCCAAGAAGCCTGGAGCAGCCATAGAGAGGAAAAGCCCTATATCTGAACTACACTAAGGACCCAGGCTCTCCCAACCACTAGAACTTATAAGACTTGGCATAAGATTTTACCCAAGATCTTGGGGTCACTTCTAGGACACCTACAATCAGATAAAGAACCACAAAGCAGAAGCAGCAGCCAGAAGCTCAGGCTCAAACTTTCCTAGCTGAGCCCAGCTACTAGGTGGAAGGTAGTTGCACCCCTGAAGATAGAAAAAGTCACCCCTCCCCCACACTTCACCTGAAGTTATATCGTGCCATTTTGAAGATGAAGTAAAAGAGAGAGACAAAAGGTGGAGTCACTTCTTTTTTTAAGGTCCATTCCCCCTGACTTAGTGGCCAATTTTATCTTATGCAATTTTGACATAGCCTTTCCCTCCCCTCCCCACCCCTTCAAGCCTCATAGGTTTGAGAGACAACTCAGAGCAACTCAGCACACACTCCATGGGCAATCCAATATATCATCTCTTATCCCATCAGTGCCAACAATCCAGGACCTCTGAGGCACACAAATGACAATATAGTATTTTATACTGTGAGCTCAAAAGATTCAAAAGCCAAGTATGAAATATGTGCTCTCATAGCTGTAAATGAAGAAGTATGAATGTGCTTAGTTTTTCTATAGCCAGTGAAATGGCCAGAAGGAAAAGCTTGGTCACATAGTGCTAGATGATTGAGAATTGATTGCATATGCACGCCTTCATTTCTGCATTGCCATCTTTCATACGTGAAGGATGTAGCTGAATGTGCAATACTTATCCACTTACATGCAGAGAAGGGGAGGGGGACCAAATAGAAATCTCTGGTTGCCCATTTATATCTATTACCCTGTCTTCTATCATTCTCAGTTTCTGCCTCAGCGTTCCACCAACTCTCGTTGTGAGACCTTGGAAAAAACTCAAAATGGGGATAACAACTCCTGCACTGACTCACCTGGCTGTTTTGAGAAACAAACCTTAGAAACCTAAAATTGCTGTCCAAATGTGAGTTGTTATTCTCGATGTCAATATTCAGTAACTCTGTATAAAGTAACCTCTACAGTCATGACTTCTTGTAAGATGATGGGAAGGGATAGGTGAGAAACAAGGCACCTGAAGAGAAGCTTCAAGGTTACATTTTGCTCCAGATTCAAATGTTTTCTTGGAATAAATAAACAATAGACATAGTTAGACATCTCTGCACCTTGTCTGAATGTAATTTGAGTGAGGTTCTGAATTAGAAGGGGCAGCACAAGTAAAGGTCAGATGCCACAACATAAGACAGCATCAGCAAAAATAAAGGGCATCACAGAGGTTCTAAATATATCAGGTCCTATGGTGGAAGGAGAAATGCCTCAATCCCCAAAAGCCCAATGAGTTTTTAGGGTGCTCTTTTCTGGATCAAGCATGGCTAGGCATTGGGGGAAGGGAGCATGAAGACTGATACTGATTCATGCTGGGAGGGTTTGGGATGTAAATATCTGCAGAACTGGACGCTAATTGATTTTTAAACTTGAGCTTGGAGGATAAGTGGCTTTCAGCCTTTTCTCTTCGTCTCACTTTGGCTGAGTGACTCAGGGGATTTGAGCCTCCCTAGCTCTGGCTTCTTCTTTTACCAAGGCAGGGGGGCTACTGAAGTCCCCTCAATCTGCCAGGTGTCCAGGCTGCCAAAAGGAAACTTGTCTGACCTGCTAGATCTCCTTCAAGAAAATCTGCAACTATACCAAAATCCAAGTGTCCAGAGTCCAATTCTCCTCCTCTGGGGACCTTTGCACTTATCTCAATCAAGGTTGAGAATGCAAAGGCATAGTCTGTTGTAGAAAATTGCTTATGAGACCTTACCTCTTTTCCTTTCTCCTGCTGCCAATATAGCCTATATGCCCCGCCTCAATTGGCTTTGCCAAATGTGCTTGCTGTCCTCCTATTTCCCTCGTGTGTAGCCATAAACTGATGAAATCTGGAAGCTTTTCTTTTTACTTTAAAATTCAGACAAAATGTAAAGTACCTTGAGCCCCTCAGAGGAGAGGCAGGCAAGACTGTGTCCTGAAAAGCTTGTTTGACTGAATAATTCTAATGGAAATCTTGGGTTTGCGTAATTTTAAAAGAAATATCAGGCATCACCACCCTTTCTGTTTCTTTCTGCCTCCTGAACCCCAGAAAAATTGAAACTTAAGTCTCTGATCTATGATTTGTTACGTGCAAAGGGAAAACTCAGTTTCTATCTTCCACTGAAAACTATAAGGATGGTAACTATTTGTACAATAATTTGTACCAATAATAGCTAAAAATAAAAATAGTACCAGAATTTCTCTCTGAGAGAATACCATACAGTACTGAGCTTTTAGTGGAAAAATGAGAGTAAGATATACAGTCTTCCATCATTCTTCCTGTTAAAAAGATGTTTTCCCCAAATGGTAAAACACTAATCATTTTCAAATGATGAGCCTCAGACTGCCTCTGATCTGCTCACATTTCTCATTAATGTCGGCTGAAGTTTAGAAGGCACATCAAGGAGAAAGGATTCAGTCCCATGTGTTCTGAACTTTCAGAGCCTCTAAGGAATTGTATAAGATAAATTCCTTGCTGACCATCTGCATTACAAGAGCTTGTAGGAGCACTGAAAACTAGAGATTTTTTTTTTCTGGGCTTGCTCATACCTTTCTGGTGTGTGTCTGCATGGTGGTTTAATCTTTTTTTTATGGACATTTAATTGTTTTTGACCATAGTTTCTTCACTCAATGTATGCCAAGGGGACAAAAAGTTATCAAGATGGATATGCAACATATATTTTCCAATGATCATCCATGTGTTTCGCTAGAGAACTGATGAAAAAAATATGTTCTGTGTTCATTAGACAGCACATCTACACTATCAGAGAGAATCCTAAATTAATAGAATGAGTGATTAAATGCATATAATTTATTTTCCTGGTTAATTTAGGGTTATATGGGAAACCTTTTCTGTTTCAGATGTTTTGTGGAAAATTTAGTCTTATTTCTAATCATTTTTAAGTAGTAGATAGGACATCATTTGCTAGTCTATCTGAATTTAGGACATCATTTGCTAGTCTATCTGAATTTTTCACAAGCTCAGCTGAACATTCTGAACATGAATCATGTGCAATTCTCCAATGGGAGGAGGTGTAGAAGACTGGGCTGAGTCTGTTCTCTAGCAATTACTTTGCTAAATGAAGTCTTGGTATCAGATTGTTTTTGTAGAGAGGATGGTGGTTTGGGGGTATCTAGGGAAATATAGCCACAGTCATCAGCTTACTCTATCCATCTAGTGTGAGCACCTAGGGGAATCTGCATGATCCTCATGGTAGCAATGAAGAGGTATGACCAGAGTCGAATTAATGTCCTCACTCCAATCCCAAAATCAAATGAGTTTACAGAACTTCCTTCTGAAAGGGAAGCAAGTAATCAAAAAGATAGACTTCACTTGAGTGACTTTTGTGCTAACTGGATCAGTCAGTCATTAAGCATTTATTAAGTTCCTACTATATGCCAGGTACTATGCTAAGTGTTGAAGATACAAAGAAAGGAAAAAGACAATTCCTGCTCTCAAGGAATTCATTTTAATGGGGGAGAAAGCATGCAAATAACTATGTACAAACAATATAATCTCAGAGGGACAGCACTAGCATTGAAAGGCTTCCCCTGAAATAAGAAAATGGAATTTTAGCTGGGAAGAAGCAGCAAAAGTGAAGAAGCAGAAATTAAGAGGGCAAGTATTCTAGGCATGGGAAAGAGCCAGTGAAATGCCCAGAGTCTAGAGATGGAGTGTCTTGTGCACAGAATAGAAAAGAAGCCAGGGTCACTATGCAACCATAGGTATGTCACAAAAGCCCTGAGACAATGGATTGGATTTTTTTAAGCTGCAAACAAGAGAGCTAAAGCCAAGGGGCTGGAGAAAAGGTAGAAATTCACCTGAGCTCTCCCAGATTCCCCTCCAAAAAAACTTTAAATAATGTCTCATAACAAATTCTGGAGCAATGGAACCCACAAAAATATAGGGTAAAACAATTTTCAAGCCCAAGACAACTTAAATTTGGCAAGAAAGGTCTCTCAAAACCAAAGTGAGAGTGTAGAGCAAGCCAGCAGCCAGCAGCAGGCCTTGGGAATAACTGAATCAGCAGTTGCAGCAGCTGCTTCTGGACTTCTCAGTCCACAGTCAAAAAGAGGATCAGACAACTGGTCAGAAGGAAATTACAGGGATCCCTTTGCTGGCACCAGGTAGGGGCGGGACTCTGTTGCATTGCCCAAACATGGATCCAAGTTCCAGTCCCAGATCATAATTCAAGGGTGATGAGGAACACAAGCACAGCTGAGCTCATGCTCATAGTGGAGCAAGTATCTAGTCACAGTTCAAGGTTGCAGTTCCAGGGCAGAAAAGAATGCCTTTAGTTGCTCATGGACCAGAGCATAGGCCAAGAGAGTAGTAAACACACCTCTCCTTAGATCATACCACCTTGGAAGAACTGAAAGCTTACAGACCCACAGAACTAGCTCTAAAAACAGTGGCACAATAAACCTCAAGAAAATATCACTTTAAAAAACTAAGTGGCCAATTGGTAAAAGAGGTACAAAGTTCACTGAAGAAAAGAACTCTTTAAAAAGTAGAATTGGCTAAATGGAAAAGGAAATACAAAAACTCACTGAAGAAAATAATTCCTTAAAAAGTAGAATTGGGTAAGTGGAAGTTAATGACTTCATGAAACATCAAGAAATAATAAAACAAAATCAAAAGGATGAAAAAAAAGAATATATAGTTCACACTGGAAAAGCCACTAACCTTGAAAATAGATCCAGGAGAGATAACTTGGGAATTATTGGACTATCTACCACGACCATCAAAGCCAAAGAGCCTTGATGACATCTTTCAAGAAATTATCAAGGAAAACTGCCCTGATATTCTAAGGTAAAATAGAAACTGAAAGAATGTACTGATCACCTCCTGAAAGATATCCCAAAATGGAAACTCCCAGAAATATTATAGCCAAATTCCAGAGTTCTCAAACTAAAGAGAAAATATTTTAAGTAACCAGAAAGAAACAATTCAAATATCATGGTGTGACAGTTATGTTAACACAAGATTTAGCAGCTTCTACACTGAAGATCAAAGGGCTTGGAATACTATATTCTAGAGATCAAAAGAGCTAGAATTACAATGATAAACTGCCTACCCAGAAAAAATAAGTATAATCCTTCAGGAGGAAAATTGGATATTCAGTGAAATAGAGTACTTTCAACCATTCCTGATGAAAAGCCCAGAGTTAAATAGAAAATTTAACTTTAAATACAAGACTCAAGAGAAGCATGAAAAGGTGAATAGAAAATATAAATCATAAAGGCTTCTATAGGATTAAACTGTTTACATTCCATAATGGGAAGATGATACTGGTAACTCCTAAGAACTTTCTCAATATTAGGGTAGTTAAAAGGAATGTACATTGACAGAGGGCACAGTTGTGAGTTGAACATGATGGGATGGTTATCTTAAAAAATTAAACTAAGGGGTAAGAAACAGGAATGTACCAGAAGAAAGGGAAAGATAGAATGGAGCAAATTACCTCACATAAAAGAGGCACAAAAAAGCTTTTACAGTAGAGAGGAATGTGAGGGAGGTGGAGGAGTGGGGAAACACATGAACCTTACTCTCATTGGAAATGGCTCAAAGAGAGAATAAAATATATATTCAGTTAGGTATAGAAATCTATCTTGCCCTTCAGGAAAGTAGGAGGGAAAGGAGATAAGATAAGGGGGGAGATAATAGAAAGGGGGACCACATTAGGGAATGCAATAGTCAGAAGCAAAAATCTGTTGAGGATGGACAGGATGTAAGGGGAGAGAAAGTAGGATAAACAGGGGAAAAAATAGGATGGAGAGAAATACAAAGTAAATATAACTGTGAAAACATTTTTCCAGCAAGTTTCTCTGTTAAAGGCCTCATTTCTCAAATATATAGAGAACTGAGTAAAATTTATAAAAATAAGAGCCATTCCCCAATTGGCAAATGATCAAAGGATATGAACAGGTAGCCTTCAGAAGAAATTATCAAAGCTATCTATAGTCATATAAAAATGCTCTAAATCACTATTGATTAAATAAATGCAAATTAAAATAATTCTGAGTTACATCCCCACACCTATCAGACTGGCAAATATGACAGAAAAGAAAAATAACAAATGTTGGAAGGGATTTAGAGAACTTGATATTAATGCCTTGTGGGTGCAGTTGTAGACCAATTCAACTATTTTGTAGAACAATTTGCAACTATGACCAAAGGGCTATAAAACCATGCATACCATTTGACCAAGCAATATCACTACTAAGTCTATATCCCAAAGAAATTAAAAATAAAAAAATATTTGTAACAACTATCTTAATTGTGGAAAATAATTGGAAATTGTGGGGAAGCTTCATCAATTGGGGAATGGTTAAACAAGTTGTGGCATATGACTTATGAGGGAATGCTGTTATACTATTAAGAAATGCTGAGCAGGATGCTCTCAGAGAAACCTGGAAAGACTTACACGAACTGATGCAAAGTGAAATGAGCAGAACCAGTAGAACATTGTATGCAGTAACAATAATATTGTGCAATGATCAATCGTAAATAACTTAACTATTCTCAGTAATACAATGATCCAAGATAATTCTGAAGGACTTAACATTGTAAAGAGTGAGTTGATAGTATTGCTATCAATATTCAAGTCAACAAGCATTTATTAAGTGCCTACTGTTTCCAGGTATTCAGCATATCATTTAATAATATAATCTGAGTAGTCACTGAATCTTATATCATTTTGATATGTAGAGACTTCTACTTGAAGCAAGTTTTCAAAACTCAACTTGGCTTTGAATGAAATGTCTTCTTGAAATCAACAAATGAGACAATGTAGGACCTATATTCTCCACATACATCAATCAGTTATGTGACTATAAAGATGAAATTTGTTGTAGAAAAAGACTTATGGGGGCAGCTAGGTGGCGCATGAGTAAGAGCACCGGCCCCAGAATCGGGAGGACCCAGGATTGGTTCTGGCCTCAGAAAATGAGCACCCACACATAAATAATGACTGGCTGTGTAACCTTGAGCAAGTTATTTAACCCCAATTCCAAAGAAAGGAAAGAAGGAAGGAAGGAAGGAAGGAAGGAAGGAAGGAAGGAAGGAAGGAAGGAAGGAAGGAAGGAAGGAAAGAAGGAAGGAAGTCAGGAAGGAAGGAGAGAGAGAGAGAGAGAGAGAGAGAGAAAGGAAGGAAGGAAGGAAGGAAGAAAGAAAGAAAGAAAGAAAGAAAGAAAGAAAGAAAGAAAGAAAGAAAGAAAGAAAGAAAGAAAGAAAGAGAGAGAAAGAAAAAGGCTTATGAAGAAAGTTTGCATGGTCAATTTTCCTCAGTGCAAACACAGGTTATTCTGTTGAAGATGAAGATATACAGGAAGAAGTTATTGATGTTTTCATGTTTATCTTTTTTTAATAGAAATTCCATCTGTGATCTTTTTTTTCATTTTTTAAAAAATCTTCCCTTTTACAAGTCAATTGAAAGTTGATTTATGAGTGCTCAGTATCCAACACCATCTGACTCTTCTATCTTACAAAAGGAAGTTGTGGGAAAAACTAAGAATCAAACCATTTTTGAACATCTACAAATATTAATCTAAATGTTGTAAACCTCAATGTGCTAGGTTTATCCAAAAATTAGGAAGATAATACACTATTAAGGGAATGGATAGTAATTCTTATTATGAGAAAAACCATAAGAGACTTTTTTAAAAGCCCTATGCAAATGGAAATATGGTTCACAGATTTTTTCCTTAGTTCTAGAACAAAATGAAAGAGCTTATGGAGTTTGCTTCATCAGTTACCCAAATGCAGCCGTAACAATAAGACAACAAAAATAAAAATAAAAAATTGGTCATCTTGCCTAATTAAATATAACAATAACCAACATTTATATTACATTTTAAAGTTTCCAAAAGACTTTTCATGTCATCTTATTGTGCTCATCACAATGACCATAAAATCAAGATTAAGATATAACTGAACACCAACATTTGTTATAGTTGATGAAAAAACAGAAACCATCAGTAATGTGTGATGATGCACAGGGTGGTTAGAGGGTATGAGGAACTTGATGAAGATCGTGCAAACTAAGTTGGCAATAGCAAACATTGACATGGTGAGGTAAGGGAAATGGAATAGAGAGTGGAGATGGAAACATGTTAGAAAACAATGTTCCTTATCAAAAATTAAAGAGACCCACAGTACATAAACTAATCTCAATTTGCACCCCTGTACCTCTTAAATGCCATCTTGTGGTCATTAATAGCTATGTTTCATCTTGACCTAGTCCCACTATACTATTCTTCTCTGAGCAGAAATTATAGGGAGACAGATTTCAACTTTATCTAACTGAATAATAAGGTATCTTTTTGTAGCATAGTGGGCAGTTCAGTGATACAGTGGAAAGAAGACCAGGCCTGGAGTCAGGAAACCTGAGTTCAAATCTGACCTTGGACACTTACTAGCTATGTGACCCTAGGCAAGGTACTTAACTCTGTTTGCCTCAGTTTCCTCATCTATAAAATAAGCTGGAGAAGGAAATGGCAAACCAGTCCATTATCTTTGCCAAGAAAACCCCAAAGGGGGTCATGAAGAGTCAGATATGAAGGAAATGACTAAACAACAAAATTTATAGTGCAGATTTCATTATTCTCTAAGCCATGTATCCACATATGTGTAGCATTGCTCATGAAAATATCCTACCACTAAATATCAGTATTATGAAAGGTATCTATTTTATCTCTACTTTTTTTTGCTTAAATCCTATTATATCTGCTATTCAATCAACTCTAATTGCTTAATTTTTCAAAAGTTTATTGATGCTTTTTGTTTTTACATCACAGTCAATTCAGTATATCTTCCCCACCCTCCAACCCAAGGAATCTTCCATTGCAACAAAGAAGAGGGGAAAAATACAGTATAGAGCACTGGTGTTGAACTGAAATATGGAAAGGAAAGTGGAGAGATGGAGGACAGAGAGCAGACTGAGCCATGCATAATGATCCCTGCTTGTAATTAACATTCTATATGATCTATTTTATTTTTACTCGTTTAATATTTCCCACTCACATTTTAATCTGGTTCTGGCCACACCGGGGAGTGTTGCAGCAGCATGTGGCTCCTGGGCCATGGGTGCGAAACCTCTGATACAGAGGATCACAGACCCAGAGCTGAAGGACACTTCAGAGGCCATTTAGTCCAGCCCCTCATTTTACAGAGGACAGAATCAAGTCTCATAGCGAAGTGACTTCCCTGAGGTCACTCAGGGAGTAAGCATCTGAGAGAGAATTTGAAGCCAGTTGTCTGACTCTGGAGATACTCTACTTTCCACTACCTCACATCGGACAAAACAAAATGATACCTCAATCCCACATCAGAGCATATGCAACAATACCTAGGGTCCCCCATCCTGCCAATGAAAGGAGGAAGTTCTATTTCTTGAATTCTTCTCCAGGACTAAAGTTGGTCATCATAATTCCATAATTTAGCTTCAGTGTATTGTTTCTTTATCAATTTATCTTTTATTTGTGATCCCAAGTGTTCCCTTATTTTTAACAGCAGAATATTCTGATCTGTAGATGGATAATTCCTTAACCTCCAAGCAAATGTATTACTCGCTGAGCCCCTCTAAATGACCCTATCCCCTCATCAACATAAATCTAAAAATCAAGGGTTTGGATGTAATTCTTATTTGTGTACAACTTGCAAGTGCAATCATTTGGTTAAAATAAGACATAACCAATTTTGTAAGGAAATTGACACATTGAAGAGAAAAGTAGTCTTTTTTTCCCTTTACATGTGCAAAATAAATTCACAATTCATTTAGTACAAGCATGGCAAATTACTCATTATCAATCCTGTGCAAGACTGACGTTGTTTTAAATATTCATATACTTTAGAATGCAGGCATCTGCTTTCTCCTTTGTCTGATTCACACCTCATTTGACTAACAGAGAGGGGATTCAAACCAACCCAGCTCCTAGGATGTAGTCACTTAGGGGACCCAAAGTTAAGCCAGTTGTCCCCAGGCTTCACTGAAAATCACATGGCACAAAGAAACCATTTCAGTGAACCCAAGGTTCACTTAGAGTAATGTTGCACAAAGAGCCCCCATCTCTGTGCACAGAGGCTCCAGTATTGATTTATGAGGTAACAGCATATGGTTCAGATTTCAGAGGCTCTGATCATTCCAATGATAATTGCCTAGGTGTGAAACTGTGAATGATCAATAACATTATCGCATACATTGTGATCAATGGGCATCCATATTTACATGATTTACAACTCTGGAAAACTGACTAGCAGATGCACTAAGAGGATGCCTAATGATGTGGATGATGAAAAAAAGTGAAAAATGTCTCAGAAGCTTTTCTTTTCAAAGCATACTGAAAGTAGTGTACAAGTGTATTCCTGGGTTTATCTGGTAAAATGTAAAGGTGTTTGAAAATAGAGTTAACCTTTGATTAATTGCCTTAAGTGGAAGGGAGGAGTAATAGAAATCTTCCAATATAGAAGCTCATTGTCAAAACATTTGCAGCTTGCATTTGGGGGTGGGGGGGAGCATTTGACAGATTTACACTGCTAATTGTGTTTTGCTTAGGAAAATATTAGAACAAGTATGTATTGCCTGATCACCAATCAACTAATTGTGAAAAGTGTAAGACCCTAGAGTGTAAGGAGTAACAAGAGAATGCTTGCCAGTATTTCGAATTTTCCACACAAAATTGATGATTTTTATCAACACTTGCATTTAGTTCTAATCCAGCAAATTCTTAATGATTTAGTTTCCCATGCTACCAATATGCTGTCAATAAAATGAGGGTGAGAGAAAGTCAAGTGACCCCATTCACAGACACAAAAATGTGAAACAAATCTTTTGCTTCTGTGGAGATCATGACCTTGCCAATAAACAGGAAGGTGTGTGCGCATGTGTATTGAGGGGAGGGAGATGGACAGGGGTTGGGAAGGTAGAAAGCATCGGGGTGGGGAGTAGAAGGTGGAATGGAATTACAGAAAAGAAGGATTGCTAGGAGTATACATTCTTCATCTCTTCCATTTCATTCCCACACCTGGTCAGACCAATTTTGGTGACTACACAACCCTGGGTGGGCCCCTTTGCCTCATGGGAAAAGGAAAATTATTCTCCTCCTGGATTCATGCATACAGAAACACACACACATACACACATACATATACACACACACACACACACACACACACACACACACACACACGGCAGAGGGAGAAGGCAGGGAGCAATCAGGGCTCACCTTTTTCATTTTTCCTCTATTATTTGAGCTAGTTCTTTGTGTCCCACTAACAGATCAAAGTAAACAAATTCCCACTGTCTTCTCAGGAGATCTGTACAGGGAATGAAACCAAGGATTGCTAAGTGGTATTGACCTTGCCAAAGTTTCCTCATGAGACGTTCCCTACAGTGATAATTCACAGAAAGAGAAACCTCCCCACCTAAAAAAATGGTTTACTGTTTTTTGAACTAAATCTTCTTTGAAAAATAATGATTTTTTGGTAGTATAATAGTACTTAAAATAATTCTATTTTAAAAGTAAAATAAGTTAAACAATAATATAATTAACCAGTTCTGCAATCTGGTTCTTTTCATAAGTGACCACAAATGGGACTTTTCTCATATTACCTTAAGTGTTTCTGAGGATTTCCCAAATTAAAGGCTTATCTCCCTTAAACAAACTTTTAAAAGTAGAATCTGATGAAAGAGCAATTTTTTTTGTTATAAAACTGTAACTATTGATTTCTTCTCATTCTTGTCCTCAACAAAAAGACGGTCAAGCACATCAAACAAGTTTTTTAAAACCATGTTACTCATAGACCGATAGTGGGTTAGAAAGGGTCACAAAGGCATTTTTTTCCTCTTTTTAACAGAAAGTTGTAAATACTGTAGTGGATGGTATTTGCGCTGAAGAGAACAAAAGCTCCCCGAAATACTTTCATCTACAGGACAAATCCCAGCTCCCAAGTCATAAATGAATAGGATATAACAGAATACTTCGTGCAAGGGTAATGCTAAATTAGCAATGCTGTTTGGTGCTTCCCCTCTCTGCATGGGGAAGCTGCCATTCTTTTCTAATGAAGCCTTTCTCTGTCTGAAAGCCTTCAGCCAGAGGTAATAGTCCTTTCTCCAACCACAGATGTTCAGAAATAGGCACCCGCAGAGCTAGCAAAGGGAAGCTGCATGGCAGATTTAAAAGGGAGATGAATATTATAATAGAAACCCATCAGTCCTGCCATCCCTGTTCCAATCCCACCCTGACTGATAACACATTAAATCAAGTTGTGGCCTCCTGATTACCCTCTAGCTTCCTTCTTGCATGTTCAGCTACTCTAGCATCCTCTCTCTGCTGCTATTTTGATAAACCATTTATTTGATTCTGTCAAGGAAAGAAACTTATACCTAACGCCTAAGGCATATGGCATTGCTGTTGTGGCACACTTTCTGTCTCTACCATAAACTACTTTAGTGCACCTTGATGATGGCATTCTATATCATTAATTTTGCAGCATTTGTTGTAGGAGATAAAATGCTGAACTTGGAAACAGGAAGGCTTGAGGTCGTCTCATCTTATTCACTAACAGCAGCTGATGACTTGAACAAGGCCACTTAAACTCTCTGAGCCTCAGTTTCTTCATATGTCAAAAAAGATTGGACAGGATGTTCTCCAAAGTTTCTTCCAGCTCTAAATCTCTGGTCCTATGTGTGAAGCATTTTTTCCATTCCCCACACATTTTACAATCGTGCTTCTTAGCCACTTCCAACAACTTACAAACCTACACAGTGTGGCAGAGATAAGAAAATGGAGGCAAAGAAAGGCCAACATCACAAAGAAAGTGAGGGACAGAAGCAGGATTAAAAGCCTTAAATTAGGAATTTGTTGACTAGACCAGAACAACATATGATCAGCAAATGGCATTTTTAATGCAGACCACATTGGGATTTATGTTGCAGAGACTTAAAATTATCTGCTGTGAGAGGACAGTGAAGAGGAACGAGATTTACAAAAGGAAAACATCAGAAGTGGTCTCAAGAAACCAACAGTGATATATGAGCTAGTGCAGCCACAACAGTAGAATAAATTACAAATAAAATGCTGTTGTCCCTCCCCACCAAGCATAGGGTCTTATGGTGATAGTGCAATCAAAAATACTTGTAAGGTATCAAGAAAAGGAAGAAAGGGCATGGTGCTGATCTACATGTCATTTTCAGC
Source organism: Gymnobelideus leadbeateri (assembly GCA_011680675.1). Classification (NCBI taxonomy): domain Eukaryota; kingdom Metazoa; phylum Chordata; class Mammalia; order Diprotodontia; family Petauridae; genus Gymnobelideus; species Gymnobelideus leadbeateri. Next base: position 1,270,311 of record WOXC01010782.1, on the reverse strand, counting down.
CCATTTTAAATCACCGTCGTCTGCTCTTTGTTAGCTCCAGCCTGATTGGTTTTGGACCCAACCCCAAATCCTTCCTCCCTCTCCACCAAGCTAATCAGCATGGGTGATCTGGGACTTGGAAACAGACCTTTGAAAAAAAAATATTAGTCCTTATTTCCTTCCCAATCCTGCTGTCACTGCTTCACACCATGAATTTGCAAAAGCCATTTTCTTTCTGTCTCAGTTTCTCCATCCACACATCAGGGAAATTAGCACCAGCCACCAATTTAGTACACAGGGTATGAGGAATAATGTAATATTTATACAGTACTTTGTGCTTCTAGGAGAACCTTGCTATATAAATATGAACTATTCTCCTGGCAATATTAAGATGATCTATTGACTGAAAAGAAAATTTTGATTTAAGACAACTAACAAGAAAAATATCCCCTCAGTGAAAGAGGAAAGGCTGCTGGGGGAATTACCATAGAAATCACTAATCTACACTGTTTTCCTATTTCCATTTCAGCTGGAATAGACAAGAGCATAGACTATGACCAAATACCCCACAGAGTCAATGTGCTGGGTGGGCAATACTGTATTTGGATAATTATTTGGGGTTTGACCTGTGAAGAAAAAAGTATTTGAGACTTTTTTTTAGGAGAAAAAAATATTTTGGTGGGGATTTGGGGAAAATTCAATAGTATTTTGTTCCTTTAAGAAATATGTTCCATACAAAAGATGTCAAGTGATTCTCTGATGAAGACAGGAATGTTAGAGGCAAGGGAAAGAAGGAAAATAAAAGAGAAGCAATGGTATAGTATGCAATTGCTACATTTGATAACACACCTGAACTTCTAGGGAGAAAGAAAATAAATAAGATTCAAAAGAACAAAAACAAAACAGAAAATTATCTCGATGGGACCACTCACTGATTTTTACAATACTTTAGCTTTGTGAAAGTGGGGTGAAGTGGTTAGGACTGGAATATTAGGTGAAACTCAATGGTGTGGATGTGGCCTCAGGGTAGAGAGGCAAAATTGCCTTAACTCACAAAAGAGACTTCCTCTGAATTGTCCCCCATCCCACCTCCATCTCTGTTTAGGCAACTAGGAAGCACAAGGAATTAAGCACTGGGCCTGGAGTCAGGAAGACCTGAGTTCCAATTCAACCTTAGACACTTAATAGTTGTATGACCCTGGGCAATTCATTTGACTTTTGTCTACCTCTTCTCAACTGCAAAATTGTGAAGAACAAATGAGACAGTGCTCAACATACAGTAGGCATTTAAAAAATGTTTATTCCCTCTTCCACCTTCCTCCCCATTTAAGCTATACCTTTGCTTCATCACAATTCTCAACCCATAATTTTGTTGCCCCCTCAATCCCTTGGTCTCTACCACCAGAAAAAGTTGTACTACGTGTTTGCAATTTGATTTTTTTTAATAATTAGGTCAACAGGGATCCAACCGCTTGATGATGAAGACAAATTTTCTCCCTTACTGTGTTTTGCTTTTCAAGTCATGTGCACAATCATTCCAGAGGAAGAGATCCATCTTGGGGGGCAGCCCCCTGGGCAGCCATGAAATGAAAAAGGGTGAAGCCAGGTGGCATCTACAGCTGGCCCCAAGATGAGCTGTTTCCTTTTGTCCTCATGACATCAGAGAGCAGCCACTCTGTCTCCTGGCACAGATCAACAACGTGCTAGGAATCTGTCCTCCAAGGATACCTAAAAACACAGTGCTGAACTGAACCACAGAGACCCAGAGTCTTGTTATGTTTCTCTGACCCTTGGAGTAAACAGTCCCAAAGAGTAGCTGAGTCAGCGAGGCTCTATGTTCTTAAATCAGATTCAACCTTTTGCATTTAAAAGTATCAAATCAAAGAGAATGTGTTTGGATACTGATGGTCAATGGTCTAATAAAACAGCTTAGATGGAGCAAGCTAAGTAAAACTAGATTGTAAAGACTCGAATAAGACTGACAAAGAAAATCTGGAGTCAGCCTGCACTTCACCATGATGAAAGTCAAAGGATTTTACTTCCTCTGGAGGAAATGATGGTAGCGAAAGCAGGTCCCACTGTGGCACATTGGGAGCAGGCAGAAGGTAATTTGATTTGGAAGCTCAAGAGTCTGGAAGCAAGAACTGAAGATGATTACAGACACACACACACAGACTCTGCGGGAGAGCAGCAGCTGTTTTACACTTTAAAGGAAATGGAAACGGCTGCCAGATGTCTTCCTTCCTTCCTTCCCTTCTTCCTTCCCTTTTCTTTCCTCCTGACTCTTTTTCTTTTTCTCTTTCCTTAGTTTCTTTCTTTCTTTTTCTTTTTCTTCCTTCCTTCCTCCCTTTTTTCCTTTTTCTTTCCTTTCCCTTAAAGGGAATTGTGTTTATTGCTTTTCCAAATGAGAAATAAATTTTATTTCCATGTTCCTAGGATGGAGAATGATCTAAAAACTTCCAAAAGCCTCAGTTTTTGTACCCAAAAAGATCTAAGATGTTAATAATAGTAATAGCCCATATTGATGTAGCACTTTAAAGTTTGCAAAGCACTTTACATATATAATCCAAGTCCCATGTCAATGGGCTTTGGGACTTGGGTTGTTAGTGGTGACAAATGTGGGGATGGGGAGTGGACTATGCCTCCCATGTATTAGAGGAGTAAGTTCATATATTTGTGATTACACCTTTCAAAGAAAATGTTTCTTTTTAAGAGTTAATCTGACTTGGAGACTAAATGGAACTAGAGTACAGCACACACACACACACACACACACACACACACATTTGAGAGAACATTATCAATAGGGGCCAGAATCATTTGCAGAGCACCTAGATACATTCCAATCAAATCCTTTAAGGGTACTTACTCCCTTAGGGAGATTCAGTTGTTTCAGTCTTCACTAATAGGGTTTTCTTAGCAAATATACAGGAGTGGTTTGCCATTTCCTTCTCCAGCTAATGTTACAGATGAGGAAACTGAGGCTGAGTTAAAGGATTTGCCCAGGGTCACAGTTAGTAAGTATTTGAGGCTGGATTTGAATCAGGTCTTCTTGACTCCAGACCCCGCTTTGAGCCTCCTAACTGACTTGGTCTTCAGGCAGTAGGTACCAGAGTAGCTAGATGTAGAGACTCATCTGGGATAAATTTAACCCTTTACTTTTGCAGGGATTCCTGGAGAAAGTCTTAACCCAAGATTTTTTATTCTAGACATCCTAGACTGTAAGATCCTAGAGAAATGTTACCATTTTTTAGGCTGTTAAAGTACATTTGATTTTTTTTTCCAGTGAGCATTCCCTGACAAGTCAATTCCATTGGTGCAATTTTGCAAACTTTTCATTTGTTGATTGCTTAACTGTTAAGTACTGATTTTTTGTATTATTGGATTTTTATAAGTTTTGAATACTGCTACCTGACCCTGACATATTGATATTGTTTTGTATTACTGAATCTTGACTAAGTACTGATATTAAGTTTAACGTGACTAATTTAGAATCATTAGATTGTTACTGTGAAGCAGAAATGTCCATATTGTTCTGTTTACATTTGAGTAGATCTAAACTCTTTGCCTTTTATAAAAAAATGCCCTACAATTTCTCAGGGTGCCTAAAATCCACTATCCTTTGCTACCTCTAACTCAACTTGCTTGTCCTGTTGTCCTAAGACTGAGTTTACAATTCCATTTGCTTCACCTTGGCAAGAGCAAGGATCCATGAAGAAATCTTGGATACCCTTTGGCATAGGGGATGCAGAGGAAATTGCCTGAATTTCTATGCAGACTGCTTATCCTATGGGGACCCCTAGAGAATTTGGGAGTACCCTGTATAGAAAGGGACACTATTGTGAAGCCCTCAGTTGGATGGTTTTATGTACTAAGGGAATCATCAAAAGATTCCACCCAGGACAGTTTTCTCATCTGAGAAAGGGTGATACCTGTTGACCCCATGTCCCAAATCCCTGTAGAAAGAAAACTCTGTGTAGTTTGCAAAGTTTGGAAACCAAATTTCTGTTCCAGATGGAAGCCAGTTTTCTTTCTCTTTCTTTCGCTTATGTGTTGAGAATGGCCTTATAGCTAAGGCTAAGCAAACATAAACATTTGGCAAACTGTGTAAAAAGTTCCTTGTTTTCTGAATAAATAATACTTTGCATTTGGATATAATATAATTGTGATTTTCATCTGTATGTGTAGGATTGTATATGATCATATGATATTAGCTGTATTGAGAATTTACTATATGGCACTGGGGAAGCAAGTGATTAGAAATAGCTTATGCCTCCCCAGAGACCACAGGAAACTGCCCTGAATTTGGGACAAGGACTGATGTTAATTTTTTTAATGCACCCTGCCTATTTGGTGGGGACATCAAATTCAAACAAAGAAAAATGCATAACAGGGTCTTCATTTGAAGCATGCCCATATCACCATGGTAGGCACCCTGAGATTCCCTTGGAGCACACCCAGGTTGCCTAATGTGAAGCCTTTCTTTGTCCCCTCCCATCTAGGTGGGGATAGCCTCATTTGATTAGCTTCCTTGTTTTTAAAAGTGGCCAGACTCGGGCAGTCGACTCTGGTTCACACTCTTTCTCCTTTGCTTTCTTCTGCCCAGATGATGAAAATCACAGTTCATTTTTCTTCCCTCTGCTCTCTCTCCTGCCCCAACTCTAATAGATGAACCTGGGGTTGCTTCTCCTCTGTGTCCTTTGACTTTCTCAGATGCAGGTAGTGGAAGTTTGAGCCATGGCAACCTTGGATCCAGCATTCCAGGCAGGATGCTAGCCAGCCAATTTGGCAGAGGAGCCCTGAGAAGCTAGAGTGCTGGGTCTCAAGCCCAAGGCAGGTTTGGGACCTGGAATTAGAACTGAGCTCTATAGAAACTGAGCTAAGGCCTGAACCTAAACCCCTCCCTGTCCAGATGAGGTGGGGGGGGGGGATGATTATGCTTCCTATGGGTTAGGAGAGTATGTTTGTATATTTGTGATATATTTTGAAGTAAATATTTCTTTGTAAAAGTGAGTCTGACTCAGTGGCAAATGAAACTGAGGCTCAGGAAATTCCCTCTATACTTGGAAGAATATCACCAGCAGAAGATGGAACAGATTTCAAAATATCCTTTATCCATAAGATCCTTGAAATCAACAGGTTCATGAATAACTGTAGAAGGTGTGAGGTATTGGAGTTGTCCTGGCTTACATGGCAGCAGAATTTTCAATTAGCAATTGCAGCTTGAAACCAAGAACAAGTTTATACAGTTTTTTCAACTATATGTAATTGTGTATACCCAGGAAGTTGCAGCTGAAGAAGATTGTGATCTACATTTAAGAGTGTGAGGCAAGAGACCCAGATGATGAGAAGAAACCAGGTGACATCTCTTTTGATTATGGAATGGAAGGGGACTTCTACTCAACTTTTCCTTTGATAACTCATTGTGTTGTCGAGCTAACTCTGATAGGGTGGCCATGCTAAAAGGCCAGACTGGAGCAGGTCCTACCAGGCAGGAAAGGCTTTGCGTAAAGCTTTCTTTTGTGACTTTTCCTCCCTGTTACTCTTCTCTAATCCCTCTCTCCTTTACCAGTTCCTGTTTTCTTCCCTTTTGAACTCAATGTATCTCTACACCAAACATTTTATATTTGTTTTTAGCCCTTCACCTAGGTCATCTCAATGAGGTTCAGGCATGTCCATCTTTCCCTACCTCTTCTCCATGCTACTCATGCACCCTAATTATGAGAAATAGCAAATTCTTCCCTATCTTCCTCATTTCATCCTTAGTGTATCATTTTTCCCATCCCCTTTCTTCTCTCTCTTAAAACCTACAAGATGAAACCAAGTCACCTCCAAGTCTTATGTCTGTCATTCTTCACTTCCTCTGTGTCTAGAAGCCCATGGAATTTAAAAGGAACACCTCCCACAGTTCCTGGTACTTAGTAGACACCTAGTAAATGCTTGTGAACAAATAAATACACAGTCCTTAGTTTGTGAATGTCACTGACTGTACTGTGCTTATGATGACTCCTTGCATGATGAATGTCTATTTAACTACTATATCTAACTCTGTTATATGTACTATGTAATAAATTGCATGAGATTTATATTCTTGATTTTATATATGCAAGGGAATTATATTTGCTTCATGTATTCCCAATGCAAATGTCACATAGGCATTGCATGTATATGATAGTATGATTGGTGGTAACCATACTATCATCATTTCAACTAGTAATATTTCTGCTTTCTGTGCTGCATGTTCACAATTATTTTGAAATGCCTAATGTAATGTTCAAGGATTGTAAATCTTTCGTTAGGAGAGGGTGTGAGATGAATCAAACCTTGGGAAAGCTGTTCTAAGACACTATAGATAAAGTCAGAAATTTAGAACATACATGATGCTTCAACATGGATTCACCTGGAGGGCTTTGTTCCTTGCCTTTCTCAATTCCTTTTTTTTATGAAAGAACAGAAGATCTGAAGGCTGAGAAAAACTTTGGGACCTAAAACCTGCCTAAGTCTTGTAGAATTCTGATAAAGTCACTCTGAAATGAGTTAGGGGGCACAGGATCCATACACAGAAATTGTGTATGAATTACAAGGATTAGATAAACCTAAGTCCTTTGTACAGACTATAAATCTAAGTTATTCATACAAACTTAGGGGGAGATCTTGCTCCTAGAGAGCAGGAGAATAAGGCTCTCCTAGATGAATTGATACAAAGTAGGAATCTACTTCATTTTGTATTCCAAGAGTTTGTCTCCTCTCGGCAAGCACTCTCTTATAGATGGGGCTGGGGGGAGCCGTTTTGGAAAAGGGACATCCTTCAAGTCATCCTCATTCTGGAGGCCAGCTCTCTGTTCCTGTTTATTGTTGTCTTGGTTTCTTGAATTGGTTTCCAGCTTTCCTGTGACCTGCTGACTAGTTTATATGAGCAACACCACAGCTGTCCTGACTTTGTGCCATTGTTGTGAAATAAAAACAGATCTCTGGTAAGCAGGGCAGAGTGCTCAAAGTTTTATTAGTCACCTGGCTAATTCTTTGTAATACTCTTTCATTGGAGAGGCCAGAAAATTGCATTTTTATATAATAGCCAAAAGGGGAAAGGGAAAGCATAACTTGTAAGGCCAGTGAATGGCAGAATGTCTTTTGGAGTACAGCTTTCCAAAGTGCCAAAACTGGGACATCCTGTGGTTTCAGAAGGCAGCGAAAAAGAACAGGCAGTTGTTGAGGGAAGGTCAGACATTTAGGGATCAATGGTAGTTTAATAAAAATGTAAGCTCGATTCTACAGGGTAGCTGTAATTCCTTTTTCCCCCTTTGTTTTTGGAGTATGGCTTATGTGTTTTTCCCCTCGGGTATTTTATTTGGGTCTGGGTCATTTTTTACTGGCCATAAAGTGTGTTCTTGGTACTCGTATAGTCATGCCAGGACTGAGACCAAGGAGTGGAATGTCTTGGGTATTACTCATTCTTCCCAGGCCTTGAGCCCTAAGAGGCCAACTAGGCTGCATGGCATTCGTGATTTAAAGCACATGCTTAGTTAGCCCTTAATTAAGGAGACCTGGGATGGAAGAATGGGGATAGGCTAAATACACTAAGGTCCACTTCTTGGCAAATCCTCTATAAACCCAGTGTTGAGGAGGGAGTGCAGTTCTTTACAATTGACAGATTTCCAATTCTTATGCTGGCTGTTATAGCTTTGGTTGTTTTCTCTTTTCAGTTGCACCCGTGTGTGTTTATCTGTCTATATGTGTGTAAACACACACACACACACACACACAAACACACACAAACTTAGCAAAAATGTAGATACACATATATCTGTCTACAGACCCTGAACTTGAGAACAGTATGATCCTAGCCTAAAACAGGATCCCACATGGGAAAGGTAGGTGACTCATGTTTTATTTGCTTAAAGTTACATTAGCATCCCACACACTATATTAGAATCTTGAATTCTTTGTAGTATTTGCATAGTAACTGAGGGATGCTCCATGGTAACAAGGGAATGAGGGGAATGCATCTTAATACAGTATAAAAGCCCTATGAGCACTCCTAGGGTGTTGATGTAATTCATAGTTGTCTGCTTTGTAGCCAGAGCCAGGCACAGGCAGGGAGGATTGTGAGACAGGAAAATGTCAGAAGAATGCAGGAACTTTTGAAGATGACTAGAGAAAACATGGTGATTAGAACACAGCCTTTACCCTCCAGTCACTTATCTATTCTACTGAGATTGTAATATTTGAGGATTGGCATCCTTTGCAGCATTAGCTAGATAGAGGTGTGGGTGATGCAATGAGCAAGGATGACCTACAACTGTCCAAGACTCTGCCACATCCCTTACTCTAAGAGATCCCAGATGACTTTACCTTGCTGGGATCTCTAAGCTGGTTGCTTCCATCAAGTATACCCACATTCCATTAGGATTCCCACCAAGTATGGAAGGGTAACTGGCAAAATAAGCTCAACTTTCACTGCACAAATTCATTACCTATATTCTAGGTATTATCCTTCCGTACACACCTCCTGACCATAATTATCAGCCCCTCAGTTTCTCTTCAGAAAAGGTTGGGTACCCTTGAAGTAGATTCCTAGAAGTCTCATTTATCAATAAGCTCTGTTCCCAAAAGATTACAATCAGAGAGACTAAGAAATTTTAAATGAGGTGATTAAAAAAAGGGAGAGAGAGAAAGGCTGGATTTTCACCAAGACATGACATTGAGAAACCTAATTCTAAAATCCATTAGAATAATAATAACTAAATCTGCTCCTTTAATAGCACATTTATCTTGTTAGCAAAATGGTATATAAAGTAATATCATGCTAGTGTTTTGGTTCTGGATTGTATGAATGTTCCCTCTTCCTAGCACTGCTTACTATTTTGTCTTCGTGACTTGCTGTGGCCAAAAAATTCATCACTTCATAGCCAACCTTCTGGTAATGAGGGTCTCTAAAATCAAGCTGGCTAATCCTAGAACAACAGACACACAGACCATAACTGGGCCTGTCCATGAAGGCTTTCCAACTTAGCAAAGCCAGCTGGAGCTTGAGTTCTGGTTACATAGCTTTTGAAAATGCAGGGTTCCCGAGAGACCCCCTCGAGGTATCTTGGCAGGTTTGGTAGCATATGTTCAATAGCATGCTTCCATTAGATGAAAATCATCCATATGTTTGTAGAATTCACACTGAATAGACTGTACATTCTAATTCTGAACAGTTTGGTAAGGTGGTTCAACAAGAAAATATCAGACTGTGATTTTGTCTATTACTTATCTTTTCATTCTATTTAGCTCAATATTATCTGTAATCAAGATACATAAACAATAGATTAAAAATAAAACATTTGCTTCAAAATCCTAGGTAGGCAATGACTCCAGTAATGCAGATTTTTTTTTGCTTTTTGGAGGGGGGAAAGCAGGACAATTAGGGTTAAGTGACTTGACTGAGGTCACACAGCTAGTAAGTGTTAAGTGTCTGAGGCTAGATTTGAACTCAGGTCCTCCTGACTCTGGGATCAGTGCTCTATTCACTGTGCCACCTAGCTGCCCCAAGTAATGCAGATTTAGCCCCTCCCTCTGGGAGATGGTCTTTGTTAATTTCTATGACCAAACTATACCTTCTCAAAAGAAAAAAAAATAACCACTTCTGACCAAAATAAGACACTTAGTCCAACAATATGCCTCTATAGAATCAACTAAACTTATCCTCTGACAATTATCAGTCGAGAAACATTTAAGTGCCAAGGAAAAGCAAAGACAACCCCTGTTAGACTCTAGGTAGGAGCTTAGAGTCTCTAGTGACAAAGACATCAAAACAACTATGTATCATTAACTATATATAGGATAAATTGGAAATAATCAACAAAATAAGAGACAACAGAATTAAAGGCCATCAGGAAAGGCTTCTTACAGGAGGTGATAGAGATAGAGGAAGGAGAGCATTCTATTTAGGGGAATAGATACTCTACTACCTAACCTTATTCAGCAGCTTTCTAATTTGGTAAGACCTGTTGATGGGGATGGGACCTGGAACTGTAAAAGCCCCTGGAACTCTCCCACACAACCCAGCTCCTAAACCCAGATCTTTGACGCTCACCTGAGGCATGGACCATTCCAGTAATCTTTTCAAGATTATTCTCATTGTAGCCCCACAGTCAATCCTTCATTCTCTCTTTCCCTCGACCCAGTCCAACCTTCAATCATCTGTCACCTCTGAACTAACCCAGACTTCATTGCCTGTTACCTCCAGACCACCTCAGGCTACTTCTTACCCTTAATCTCCTCTAGACCCCTTCTCTTTTATCTCTGGGTCACCCCAGGTTATTAGCCACTCCTAGATCACATCCAGATCTTCCCAGTCTTTCTGTATAAAAGATCCATCTTGCCCCCATTAAATTATGCAGATTCCTTAAGAATCTGGGCTTCTTATATTAGCATCACAAATGTATGGATTTTTATATACATATAATCAATGTTTTAATAATAATTATATATATGTATGTGTATATGTATATGTGTGTATACATATGTGTGTGTGTGTGTATAAATCAGTGTTTTAGTAAACCTCATCTCTGACTAAAAGAAGCCTTAAGTCAGTCTTTTAAGGCAGACCCGTGTCTTTTGCCCTTGAATTTCAGGGTTCCCAGCACCTCTAGACTGTCACAGGGCAACAATGAAAGGACAGTTGAAAGGGTTACTGGGATTGTTGATGCCTTAGGCAAAAGCCAGAGATCTGGGTTCAGGGTCTGGGATATGTGGGAAAGTTTCAGGGGCTTTTAGAGGGTCCGGGTCCCTTCCCCATCACTGTTAGCCTTTGAGGCCCAAAACCTAGGCATACCTCTGCACTCAAATGAGGCATCAGAATAGAGCTATGGTATAAGGAAAACTCAGCCCATTTAAAGCAAAGAAATCATATCTCTTTTAATCATCTCCTGCAGGTCATAATAATATGGAAATTTAATATTCCATTCAAGAGCTACCCTGTCTCAAATATAAATATTCATTGTTATATCCCTGAAACACAAATTTTGGTTTTGTCCACTCTGGGTAATTTAGGATCAGTATTGCTCCATTTATTGGTTATTATTCTCTGTATTCTTTATGTAGTTGGTTTATATTCCCGTAGCCACAAACACGTTGGATCATATTTCCACTGTACAACCTTTCAGAAGGTATTTAATATGTGCAATAACAGCCAATATCTGGAATCAATCAAGCTGTAGGAGGAACAACAAGAATGACTCAAATCAGAATAACATTGATAACATCATTGGCTATAATTAAACCAATGTTATACAAACAAAAAGTCTTACCTATTCCATGGATGAAGATGACTCAAAAATCTACTCTAAAGGTTTCATTTATTCTGAACAAATAATTGTGAAAGGCTTAGCTAGGAGCTGAGAGTGCCATAGAGACTGAGATGATAAATGAGAATGAGTAACTTCATCTCTACAGATTGACAGAGTTCAGACTTTTGTATAGTATTCCATTTCCTTTTCCTGCTTTATTGATATAGCCTATTCTGGCACAACAGAGATATACAAGAATTATAACAACACATGCAAACAAAATACATCTGAAAACAATTAAGCAAAGCCATCTAAAAGCATGAATGTAACGAGAGTACACGTCATTTTTATTTTTGTCAATCACCTTTTATTAAAAGAAATGAATTGTGCATTTTAAGTTCAATGCTCTGCCCTGTATACAGGATTTCATTGCCCTTTAATGTTGTCTTTATTTGCCTTATTGAAATTATATATTATATATGTATGTATACATATGTATGTATACATACATATATAATTTCAATATATAGTATATATATACATACACAAAAATGTACATACAGAGAGAGAGAAAGTTCTTTGGGCTATAGTCTCTTCATTTGCTATCATGGAATCTTAGAATTTCAAAACTGGAGGGGATCTCAGAGTCTATGAATGAATGAAATGAATGAATAAATGCATAAATGAATTAATGAATGCATAAATAAATAAGGAATTTATTAAGTGCTTACTATGTGCAAAGCAGGGGCAGCTAGGTAATGCAGTGGATAGATTACTGGGCCTAGAGTCAAGAAGAACTATGTACAAATCTGGACACTTAGCTGGGTGATCCTGGGTAAGTCATGTAACACTGTTTGCCTCAATTTCCTCATCTATGAATGAGCTAGAGAAGGAAATGGCAAACCACACCAGTGTTTCTGCCAAGAAAACTTCAAATTGGGTCACAAATAGTTGTACATGACTGGAAAATGACTGAACGAGAACAAAAATGTACAAAGCACTGAGGATAGAAAGAGAAAAATAAGACATTCTCTCCTCTCAAGGAGCTCAGATTGAGGAAGACAATGTACATCAAAGTTTCCAGCCACAAGTCCAATGGCCACAGTAGTCTCAACTGTTAAGAAGTATTTCCTTACTCTCCTGTACTCATGTGAATCTGTGATCTCATGAATATGGATATTCCCTCCAACAAGGCAGATCGTCTCCCCTAAGTTCACCAGTGAGGGGTCGGCGAAAGGACTCAGGGCCTTACTCACTTTGTCTTGGTATTATGGACATACCAGTAGAGCACAGAGGCTATCTATTGTTCAGTGGATATGTCATGTCCTTCATCAATCTTCTTTTTCAATCATATGTTACTTTGATCATATCCTTTAAAACAATTTCCCTTCATAATTTCTTTTTTATAATGTGTTACAGTCTACTTAAGTCTACAATGTACCCCTTCATTGCTCTCTGTGTGACACTTTAATTTTTTTTTTTGGTGTAGACTCCAGTGTTCCATGATTGACAACTATACAACAACATTGGAAATAAAGTGCTCATGACTAGAGCAATACCCTACCCCCTGCCTAGGGGTGTGATGGAGCCAGATCAAACCTCTTCCTAGGACACTTAATTGTTAGATTTTCAGTATGAACACCTCAGAAACTGAACTAGAAATCTGGACTTGGTTTATTGAGGGGGTTTAATTGTTAGGATGTAAGAAAGTATTAATAATGTAGATTAAACATAAAAACATTTCTTGTATACATTCTCTGATCCCCTCCCCACCAAGAGCCCAGTTGTTAAACATATGTGAGCATATTCCTGACCTTGCTCCACTAAAGTTAGACTAGTTTGGATTTGGGTTTTTGGGTTTTTTTGCTTAAAAGGTATGAGATCATCCTCAGGACTTAGTTGGCTCTGGGGACTGAAGGCTCAGACTGTTGACTTTACTTCTTGGACACTGAATATGAAAAGCTTTGTAGAGCTCCAGGTACTTTCTCTGGTGCTTGGTTGGTGAATCATAATGGGTAGGTCAGGTGAGAGAGCTCTACTGATTTAAATCTAGGTGAGGTGTTCTATCCTTTACAAAATCCTTCTCCCCCTATGACTATAGCAAAAGATTATAAGTAAAAATCTCCTTTCATTAACTGTTGAATGATTTTCTTGTTTCTCTTCGGTTCCATAAGTAAGCAGGATTTTGTTATTCCTTTGGAGATACTGGTTCCCAGGGTCCACGGTCATAATAATCTCTAGTTCACAGGCTCATGACTGGTAAACAGTTCTACTGCCACTGTACAGTACAATATGGGGATGATATAATGTGATATTTACTACACTTGCACTGAATGACAATATTGTTATGACAATAATGAGCTTAATGGTGGCAAGTTGCCTTCTTTGCCTGTTGCCTTATAAATCAAGTGGGCACTGGTCAGTAAGTGGGGATTTGGGTAATGCATAGAGAAATAAATGTATCTACCTCAAGTAGCCCCCATTGAGGCTTAGGGGTCCTATAGGAGCTATAGATCCTACTATATTCCCTCTGGTCCCTATGAGAAGAGTGATTAGGGAAGTTATGAGAGTTGATGCTCCCATTATCAACAACCCTCTTGAGAAAGCTATACTAGAATAAAGTAAGCTTATTTGACCCTTTATTGTGTCTCCATTCCTGTCTTCCTGTCTGCCTGGATCAAGAATGAATTTGCTAGAACACCTGCCAGCAGGCCTCCTGTGTTTACCTATTTAACACCTATGGGTTTACCTATGAAACACACTAACAAACCTAAACTATGAGGTGACTGACCTGATTCAGGTCCATGGCAGAAAAATTGGTGTAATCATACAGGACTGAAACCTAATGAGGCAGGCTGGAGCCCAGACAGCAGTGTAGAGGCAGCAACCAAAGTGAATTCTCTCAACCCTCTCGCTCAAACAACTTTAAAATAATGAGTCAAATCGAATTCTGGAATGGCAGAGCCAACAAAGCATTGGGGTGAGGCATTTTTCCAGCTCAGAACAACTTTGGAGGTCTGTAGGAGAGACCTATGACACTGGAACCAGGGCCAGCCCAAAGTGCAGGTAGGATGGCAACACCAGCACCAGGCTTTAGAGGTGCCTGTGATTGCTGCAGGTCAGGAAACTTGTCAGAAATTATAGGGGACCCTGAGTAAGCACTGGGCACAGGACCCTTTTGCATTGCTCATACACAGTTCTGGATCACAGTCCTAGAGCAGAGAGGAGAACCAGCACTTACAGATGCAGGGAAACAGGGGCCCTGGTCACAATTGCATGGCCAAGAGAAGCATTAGCACTTGTGGCTACAGAGGAACAAGAGTCCTTCCTGCTAAAGTAAAGACTATAGCATATACTAAGATAGCAATGACTGTATCTCTCCTCAGACTACACCACCTTGGAAGCACCAAAAATTTATAGATCTCATCCCCCAGGATTAGCTCTGAAAATAGTAACAACAATAACAACAAAAAACCTGAATCTTGGGACAGTTCTCCTCTTCACGATGCTGGAAACAGAAACTGACTTTAACATAAACTTAAAATTCAAGAAATAGACTGAAAAAATAAGCAAACAACACTACAAAAAAAAAAAAGATGTTGACCATAAAAAAGTTACTATGGTAATACGGAAGATCAAGACACAAACTCAGAAGAAGATAACAACATGAACATAGCTACAAGCAAAGCCTCAAAGAAAAACGTAAATTGGACACAAGGCAAAAAAACAATTCCTGGAAGAACTAAAGAAAGTGATGAGTGGTAAAGGGAAAAAATAGGAAAACAAATGAGTCATACAAGAAAATTATGAAAAGAGAATTAACATACCCAGTTGACAAATGGTCAAAGGATATGAAGAGGCAGTTTTCAGAAGAAATCGAAGCTATCTATAGTCATATGAAAAAAAATGCTCTGTCACTGTTGATTAGAGAAATGCACATTAAAACAGCTCTAAGGCACCACGTGGCTTGCACCTTTCAGGCTAACATGACAGAATAGGAAAATGAAAAATGTTGAAGAGAATGTAGAAAAATCGTGACATTATTTGACTATTGATTGTGAACTGGTCCAACCTTTCTAAAGAGCTATTTGGAACTATGCCCAAAGGGTTATAAAACTGTATATACCTTTTGACCCAGTAATACCATTATTAGGTCTGTAACCCAAAGATATCAAAGAAAAGGACAGAAAACTGTCATGAATTCAATAAATATCCAAAATAGCAATAATAATAGTGTCTAATGTTTATATAATGCCTACTATGTGCCAAGCATTTCACAAATATTTCATTTGATCTTTACTACATCCCTCAAAAGCACATGCTATTATTATAGATGCTACAACAGAGACAGAAGTTAAGTGACTGACTTGTCCCCAAGGTCACACAGTTGTAAATGTCTGAGGTCAGATTTGAACTCGGGTTTTCCTGACTCCAGGCCCAGTTCCCTAATGACCATGTCCTCCATCTGCCTCATCTACCCTCATAGATCTATCTACAAATGACAGAACTTCAAAGGGAGAATATCTGGAGTAGAGCAATTTCATTATCAGCATGGAACCTTTTAACAACACTGACACTAGCTGGAAAGATTAATCCCACCTATACGGGCAAATCTTCTGGGTTCCAATGTATACAAGAACAAATCATTTTTAAAATGAACAAGGTTTAATGGAGCTCTATAGTATCAGTGGTCTATGGTCTACTGTAATTTTACTTTTAGTAATTATATTTTCTCCTTTAATTCAGTGAAGTTTTTATATTATTGTCTCATATTAACCCTTAGTGTCAAATATGAGGTTGCAACTATAATTTCATAATGTAATTTACTTGAGAAAAAAAGAAATCACAATGCAGATGGAAAAAACTTGATTGCCAAGTGTTCAGGTACAAATATATTCCTGGAGTTAAATGAAACTTTCTGGGGCACAATTTCACATCTGTGAAATGAGTAGGTAAAACTAGATGATGCCTAAATTCCCCTCAGTTACTGTAATTTTATGCTTAACAAAACAACAAGCCTTATGGTGTTTTCTAAATGATATGATAGAAAGCATAAGATAAGGAGCCAGGAGATATGGTTGTGAGCTCTGACTTAGACACTAACTATATGATAGGGGATAAATCAATAATTTCTGAATCTCAGTCTCCTCACCTCTAAAATGGGAATAATAGGACAGAGTAAAAGCAGGAACTTGCTTAAGCTCCCACACCAACCACCTCTAATACTTGCAAAAAAAATTTACTCTAAACAAATTTTAGAGCTAAAAATCCACAAAGAGACAGAGAGAAATAAATCTCCTACTGAAGGCAGCCTGGCAGGCCAGCAGTAAGGTCTACTGCACCAGGCTGGGAGTCAACCACAGTACTGCATAAGCTGCACAGGCCCAGACCTGGGGCAGCCCCAGTCAGTGGCAAAGACCAGCTGGAGCAGACTTCAAGAGAGAGAATCACCAGAAGCTGTGACTTCTCAACCTATAAATGCCAAAGAGAAAGAAAAAGGTCAATAGGAAACTCTGTTGAAACTGGGTGAGAGAGGAGCACAGTCCAGCCCCCACTGCTGGGATGGCAGAGGGGCACATGGCTGCAGCTGCTGCCATGTGGCTGCCTCTGGAGCTCCTTGTATGCAGATCATAGGGGAACCAAGCAACCATTTAGAAGATAATGGCTCTTGCTTTGACCTGCTTGGATCTGGGTTGCAGTCTTAGGTGGTGGTCTTGGATGGAAGAATGCCAGTATGCTGGAGGTGGTGATGGCTATAGAATGGGCACCATTCTCATAGTTCTGAAAACTGCGAAAACCCCAGTAATTTGGGACACAGCTCTCTCCACTCTGGAAGCAGAGTTCTAACATAGCAAAGAGATCAAACTCAAATAACTGGCTAGTAAGATGAGCAAACAGAGAAAACACAATAAGACCATAGAAACTTTTTGGGGAGACAAAAAGGATCAAAACATGGAACCAAAAGACAAGAAAGTAAAAATTCCTGCATCAAAAGCTTCCAAGAAAAATATGAACTGGTCACAGGCCATGGAGGAACTCAAGAAGGATTTTGAAAGTCAGGCAAGAGAAGTGGAGGAAAAATTGGGAAGAGAAATGAGAATGATGCAAGAAAATCATGAAAAGCAAGTCAACGATATTACTGAAAAAAAAAACCACCTTAAAATTAGACTAAATCAAATGGCAAAAGAGGCCCAAAAAGCCAATGAGGACAAGAATGTCTTAAAAAGCTTAATTGGCCAGATGAAAAAGGAATTTCAGAAACTCACTGAAGAGAGTAATTCTTTCAAAATTAGATTGGAGCAAATGGAAGCTAATGATTTTATGAGAAATCAGGATACTATAAAACAGATCCAAACAAATGAAAAAGTAGAAGGCAATGTGAAATATCTCATCAGAAAAACCACTGACCTAGAAAATAGATCCAGGAGAGATAATTTAAAAATTATTGGACTACCTGAAAGCCATGATCACAAAAAAGAGCCTACACATCATCCTTCAAGAAATTCTCAAGGAAAATTGCCCTGATATTCTAGAACCAGGGGGCAAAATAGAAATTGAAAGAATTCACCTATCACCTCTTGAAAAAAGATCCCAAAAAGAAAACTCCTAGGAATTCTATATCCAGGTTCTAGAGTTCCCAAAACAAGGAGAAAATATTACAAGCAGCCAAGAAGAAACAATTTGAATATTGTGGAAAAACAATCAGGATAACACAAGATCTGGCAGCTTCTACAGTGAGGGATCAAAGGGCTTGGAATATACTATTCTGAGGTTAAAGGAACTGGGATTAAAACCAAGAATCACCCACCGAGCAAAACTGAATATAATGCTTCAAGGGGAAATGTGGTCATTCAATGAAATAGAGGACTTTTAAGTATTCTTGATGAAAAGACCAGAGCTGAACAGAAAAATCTGACTTTCAAATACAAGAAGCAAGAGAAGCATGAGAAGGCAAATAGGAAAAAGAAATCATAAGGAACTTATTAAAGTTGAACTATTTACATTTCTATATGGAAAAACAATAATCATAACTCATGAGACTTTTCTCAGTATGAGGATAGTTGAAGGGAATATTATATGTGTGTGTGTGTGTGTGTGTGTGTATATGTATAGGAGGATGTGTATGTGTGTATAAATATATAAGTGAGTGTGCATATGTGTATACATGTATACATAGAGAGCACAGGATCAGTTGAATATTAAGGGATAATATCTAAAAATTAAAATTAAGAGGTGAGAGAGAAATATATTGGGAGTAGGAGAAAGGGAGAAATAGAAATACAGTAAATTATTTAATATAAAAGAGGCAAGAGAAAAATGTTACAATGGAGGGGAAGAGCAGGAACGTGAAAGGGAATGGATCAACCTTACTTTCATTGAATCTAGCTTAAGGACATACTAACATACACACTCAATTGGGAATCTTACCCTACAGGAAAGCAGGGGGGAGGGGGATAAGAAAGGGGGTTATAGAAGGGAGGACAGATAGGGGGAGAGGGTAGTTAGAAGCAAACATAAATGGGGGGAATAGGATGGAGGGAAATATAATTAGTCTTTCACAATATAACTACTATGGAAACATTTTGTGTAACTACACATGTACAACCTATATTGAATTGTATGTCCTTCCAGTAGAGGTGAGTGAGGAGGTCTGAAGGAAATCAAAGTTTTAAAAACAAACATTAATTCTTTTTTTTTTTTACATGCAACTGGGAAATAAGATATACCGGCACTGGGGTATAGAAATCCATCTTGCCCTACTAGAAATTTATGGGGGTGATGAGGGAGGATATAAAAGAGAACAGATTGGGGGAAGGGGTATTCAGTAGGCTGGCTATCTTGGGGTAGGGGTAGAGGAATGATGGGGAGAAAATTTGTAACTCAAAATCTTGTGGAAATGAATATTCAGAATTAAAAATAAATAAATATTTTTTTTAAAAATGGGAATAATACTAATTGCTCTACCTGTTTTAGAGGTCTTGTGAGGATCAAGTCAATGCAGTTCATAAGCCATAGAGTTTGCTATACAAAAGCAAACCATTATTATCAAATGATGTGCCTCATTTATCACAAAGGTTAGTTCATTGTCTGATTAAAGATAACGAGTATTTGACTGCCTCTATAGCAAAATAAAATGTGGTCTTTCACTTGTCATTTTTAAGTTTGTAATTTTTGGAAGGCTGTGTAACTTAGTAGATAGAAAACTGCCCTAAAAGCCAAGAATACCTGGATTCCAGTCACTGTGGCTGTGTGACCCTAAGCAAGTCACCTGACATCTCAGGGCTCTTGATAACTCTTTAAAATTATAATTTCTCAGAGAAAATGCTGACCAGTTTCCTCACCTTAGAGTTTTTTATGCCAACAAAATCAGGGGTCCAGTCCCTACTCTTATTTTTTTTGAGTCAAGTTTAGCTCTTTTCTTTAGTTTGAATAAAATTTATATCCCTTATGATTAAGTATTCAATAAATGTTTGCTTTTTAAAAATTCCTTTTATGCTTATGACACACTTGAATGCCTATACTTCAAAGGGCTTCTCTTATAGTTTATAAGTGAATAGAGAAGGGAATCTGCAGAGGCAAACTGTAATACTGACCCAGTGAGATTCAATGGATTCAGGGCCACACCTGAGGACATAAAGGGTCATATGTGACCTCGAGGTGGCAGGTTCCCCATCCCTGGAATAGAACAACTTGAAGCTTTTAGAAGCCTCAAGACCCTGAAAGGTAAGAAAGGCTGAAACATGGAGCTTTCTTAGACAGCCAGAGGTTATGATCAAGAAAAACACAGATAACCTTAAGCAAGTTCCCAACTCTAACCACCCCCTCCTCAAATCTAAAGTGTGGATCTTTGCAGGGAGCAGGTTCTGTTCCTGGAGGCCCTATAAAAATCTGACCAACAGAAAGACAAAGGGACATTTTTTTAGAGTACCCAGATCAACTGGAGAAGCTGGATCTCGATTTTCCCAAAGGAGAATATGGTCTATGAGATCCGATTTGAGTATGGCTAGACTGATCCGTGTTCGCTTATAGCTTCTGTTATAAATCTTCTATGAGGGAGTGTTGTCCATCTCTCCAGGAATCATTGGCACTTGCAGTGGGAGGCAATTATTCCTGGCTTTATACTGCTCCCTCCCCTCTATCAGTCTTCCAGTAGCATGATTCCTCCCAGTTATCCCAGAGTAAGACTGGACAAGGAAAAACAAGCAAAGAGCGAGCAGGAGTGCCTTAACTGAGGCATTCTGGATTGGCATACATAGACTTTTACTAGAAGTCCAGGGGGGAGGCATTCACATAACCACCTGAAAAAATGCTTTGTATGGAGGGCAGGTTGGTGGGTCATGTCATAAAAATGCAGAAAGTTTCCAAATTCAAGAAGTACTCTCTCCAGGGGTGTGTGTGTGTGTGTGTGTGTGTGTGTGTGTGTGTGTGTGTGTGTGTGTGTGAGAGAGAGAGAGAGAGAGAGAGAGAGAGAGAGAGAGAGAGAGAGAGAGAGAGAGAAGTCACAACACTGTCAACCTCTTTCCAAGGACTAATTGCTTGAGATCTCATGGGTGAAGGTTATGAATATTTTCTATTAGAATTTGTTATTATCCTTTGGTCTTGAAGAGGATCAAAATGACATCACTACACTAGAGTCAAGTTACACTGTGTCCAAATGTGGCTGATCAGACCAATATGATCTCAGAATGTTCTACCACAACTCCAACACATTTGTAGCACTGATGTGACATTCACAGCACTTACAGCTGCTATGAATATACTAAAGTAATTTTGAAGTATAAAATATATCAGACTCTCCACATGGAAGACAGAACCAAAATATTTATTCAAACACCAGAAAGCCAAATCCAACATAGCAACAAGGAAATCTATACACAATAACACTGCAGGGGGCACCACTATCTCTAAGCCTTCCCCTTGCTAGGGCCTTCCTGAATACTCACAGCTTGCTGCCTGCTTCTTCTCTCTCCCTCAGCTCTAACCACTCTCACTAACTTCCTATTTATGTATATAAAACATACCTATTCACAAGGAACTTACATTCTGTTGCAAAAGATAACAAGTTGTAAGGGTGGGGTTCTGCCCCACCCTTCCTGCTCCACTCTTTCCTGTTCCACCCATTCAGCAAGCTCCTCTCATCACAGACTCATATGATTCAGGCTTCCATGTGACTCAAGCAGGTCACATGGGCCTATTAATCAATGGGAAAGATCTTCCCATTTATAAGACCATTACAACATTTGGGATGAATTCTCTAAATTTACACATCTTCCATTTCTTTTGAACTGTTTCAATTCTGCTTTGCTCATAGAGCACAGCCCCTTCTCTGATGGGGGCACATCATGCTGAGAGGTCCTGTGCCATGTCACACAATCAATTACAAAGTTCATAGGATTTACCTTGTATCACTTCTTCTGACTACCATGTGAGTGCTTGCCCTGTGTGACTGTTCCATAGAACAGTCTTTTTGGCAAGGGTATGTTTTCCATTCAACCAATGTGACCAGTCTATTGGAGTTGCACTCCCTGAATCAGAGTTTGAATGCTTGGAAGCTTAGTTCAAGTGAGACCCTCAGTGACTGGTACCTCATCCTGCCAGGTGATCTTCGGATTCTTCCTAAGACAATTCAAATGGAAGCAATTCAGTTTCCTGTCCAGGTTTCACAGGCACACAACAATGAGGTCAGCACAACAGCTCTGTAGACCCTCAGTCTGGTAGTCAGTCTAGTACCTCTTCTCTACTATACTTTCCTTCAGAGCCTCCCAAACACTGAGTTAACTTTGCTGTGTGTATGAGGCCTGATAGGGGGTATGAAAGCAGTGAGGGCATGAAGATACTGAATGGGAGTGATGTTCCATTTTAGACATATTGAGTTTAAGATGTCTATTGGACATATTTTCACTCATGCAACCAACAAATACTTATTAAGAACATGTTGTAGGCACTGTGCTAGGTACAGAGGATATAATAGGATGAATAAAACATAACTATTCACAAGGAACTTACATTCTGTTGTAAAAGACAACAAGTTGTAATGACAAGCAGAATGGTACTTAGCTCCTTGTTTCAGCTATTCAAGTGCCTTTGATTGTGTCAAGTCTTTGTTGGAAACTGACATCATCACATGGAGCCCACAGTGGGAGGAACTTACCAAAAGAGAACATAAAAGCATGAGATTGAGCTGAAACCAAGCAGAACTGAGAGGGAGAACATTTGTGGTGTCAGCACTCTATTAGACTGTCTGCTAATAGAGGATATTGCTGCTATTACAGAAGCCCTGGGACCTTACTGCTGGTTCAGAAACTCTAAAAGAGGACTTTACTGCTATCTGTTTACAGAAGTCCTGAAGGAGGGTCTTATTGCTGTTTTCAGAGGTCCTGGGACTTTACTGCTGATTTGTGTTTGGTTTCTCAGACAGAATCCCTGTCTGTTGGTCTGTGTTAATTTATCAGACAGATGTCCTGCCTGTTTGTCTGTACTGATTTCACAGGCAGAAAGTGAGTGGATAATAGTGCAGGCAATGTGTGTGAATATTATTGTAACTCTGATAAGTTTAACCTGTATAAATATTTTTGTGGCTCTGTTAAGCTTTGTCTTCTCAGAAACAGAAACTGCAAAGTTCTTGAAGCAAACTAGTCTCTGTGAGTTTTGAGTTGGAACAGGAGCTGAGAGTTGCCTAACTGTGAATCCAGGTGACAGTTGGGTGAATTCAGGCAAGAGCTGGGAGCATGGAAGAGGAGCCATGGAGTTTGGAAGTCAGCCTCAAGTCAAGATGAAAGGATCTTTACTTGGGAACTTAGTGCTGACTGACAAGATTAAGACTGTGTGACCTAGGGGTAGGAGACCTTTGTACTTTCTACCCCTTAAGGACGATTGCTCCTTAAGGATGACTGACTTAAGGATGATTGAAAGCCAGTCTCCAATTAGGATGAAAGAAGACTTTAGATGGTTACTTTATATTGATTGATTGAGATTGTGACTTACTGAATGATATCTTTTGTTTAAGGCTATGTAGACACCTTAGTAATAAGTTTTTGTTATATTGTTGTGAATGTTTTGCTTTAGTTTATTGCTGAATAAATAGAAAGTTCACTATATTATGTGATCAGAACCTTAAAGCTATTCACAGTAGCAGTCTTCAGGAGAGCTGCTTGCTTGGCTTTACACAAGTACATATGTAAGAATATACAGAACAAATAAAAGTTTGAGAAGATCAGGAAAGGCTTAAGGAAGATAATACTTCAACTAAGTCTTGAAGGAAGATACAGAAGTAAAGAGGGATTACAGTCCAGGCATGGAGGATAGATAGGGTAAAGGACTAGAGATGGGAAATGGAGTGTCTTGTGTGAGGAATGGACAGTTATCATGCCCCACTTTCCCTAAATCTTCTCTTCTCTTCAACTAATCCTCAATTTTTTTTGAATTCATGGCTTTTAATCAGTTTAGTACATTCAGGATCCTAGCATCCCATGCCTGATCTAGCACTTTTCACTTAAAAGTTTCTTTAATTTAACTCTAGTTGTCCTCCTTTTTACATGCTCCAGCTTATCAACATCCTTCCTAAAATGTAGTACCCAAAAGTGAGCACAATCATCCACATGCAGTCTGACCAGAGCAGAGTGCAGTGAGACCACCACCTGGACACCTTGTTTCTCCTGATACAATCTGTGGTTGTTTGTATTAACTTTCTAAGCTACCATAGTGCCCTGTGACCTTTCAGTGCACCCAAAATCTTAGCTCTTTTTTCAAATTAAATACCATTGAGGCTGCTTCCCCCACCTTAGACCTAGGTTAAAATAATCAATTTTACAAGGGAAAGACTATACTTATCCCTATTAAATTTCATATCTTTAGATTTGTCCCATTGTTCTAACCTGTCGAAATCTATTTGAATCCTGACATTGTCACATAAAGTGTTGACTATCTCTCCTGGTTTTGTGTCATCTGAAAATGTGATGAGTGAGCCAGCTTTTCCTTTATCCAGTCATTTATTAAAATGTTAAACAAAACAGAACCACACATGGATCTCTGGGGATCCTCCTTCCAACCTGACATGAAACCATTAATGACTTCTCTGTCAGGTCAGCCATTCAACTATTTCTGAAACCACCCAACTGTGCTCTCATCTAGTTCATTTACTTCCAGATTTCCTACAAAAAATTACATGAAAATTTCATAAAATGAATTACTAAAATCTTAGTAAATTATATCTACAGTATTCCCATCCTCTGCCACTTTAGAGCCCTTGTAAAAAAAATAAAATATAAAATGAATGACAGATGTTAGTTTAGTGTGACCTGTTCTTTCAGAAGCCATGTTGTTCTTTTGTGGCCCCCATCTTCTTTTCAAGACATTTACTGTTTGTTTAATAATCCATTCTACAATTTTGCAAGAAGTGAAGTAAAGTTCTCTGGCCCCCTGGGTCATAAGGGCTCTCCTATGTGTGATTTCCCTTGGGGTTAGGGATTCCTGACCACCAGTATTCATGGGTGCTGCCTAGAGTCAGCCAAGGGACATGTTTTCCCCATCCTCATCCTTCCTGACCTCTTTACAGCATTTGACACTGTTTTCTACCTTCTGGATAATTTGCTCTTTTCTGAGTTCTTATGACACCAATATCATTTGAATCTCCTATTTATGTGACTACTCATCAGTCTTTTTTGTTGGATCTTTATCCATGTCATGCCCATTGACTAAGGGCATATCACAAGGCTCTGACCTTAAATCTTTTTCTCTATTCTCTCTTACTTTATATGATTGGCTTTTATTAGTTTAATTACCATCTTAGCATAGATGATTCTCAGCTCTATATAGAGTCCTAATCTCTCTCCTGGGCACTAGCCCTGCATCACCACCTGTCCATGGGACTTTTCAAAATTCTTTGTTCCTTACATCTCACCATTTCTTGTTGCTATATCTTTGCACCAACTCTCTCCTTACCTCTACCTCATAAAATTTCTCCATTCCTCCAAGATAGAGCTCCAGCATCCCATGATGCCTTCCTGATCTCTCCAATTGTGATAAATGATTAATTAGTTCCCTATTGTATTGGACCCCTATTTTATTCCAATCAGTATTAATGTTTGTTATATTATTCCATAGGAGTGGTTATTCTAAGTTATGATATTAGAGCTGTGAATTGCAGGTTGTAAATTCTTAATTTCTTAAATTGCTTAATCAGAGGAAGCTAGCTAGCTTTCCTCCACCCTTGTTTTTCCTTGTTATGATGACCAAGCCCAGTGTGATGAAGATGACTCAATTACAAGGAAAGTTCCCCAATTATTTTTTTGTCTCTCTGTCCTTTGTCATCCCTCTATTGCCCAACATGGGGAGATGGTCAATGAGTGACCCGGGTTGCCAGCCTGGGGACTGCCTTTCTATAGGCCCATCAGTCCATGTAGATGTTTTGACATCTGTTTGTCAGACCATAGGGTATGCTCATTGGCTTGGTAGGACATCCTAAAAGGTCAAGATAGGTCTGTTAAGGTCTGCTCATTAGCCTTTTGTCAACCAATGGGATTCTGTATTTTGTGTAGACTCTTCTAGAAGGTCAAGGGCAAGGACTGTCCACCAATAACACTCTAATTTTTGTCTGTTCCACCTGTATTGTCTGGGTATCAAGCACTATAAAACTAAAGCCCTGAAGGAATGTGGCATCTCAGATCATGTGGAAGATTTGAGGTCCTCTTCATTAGAAGGGGACATTGAAACTTTAATAAAGTGTCACCGGCTCAGAGCTTTGCCTCACTGGTTCTTCTTGCAGATTGGACAATTTTGAGCCCCACACAACTAGTAGTGTCTTCTCTCCATAACTAGCTTGTATTTATTTGCATTTTTTTCTTTATATTTTTTCTGTATATGCCTGGATATATGTCTCCTATGTTAATAGGTAAGGTCCTTGAGAGCAGAGATTGTTTCATTATTTTTATTTGTATCCCCCACACCTAACATGCTTCCTAGCACATAATAAGAACATAAATGCTTTTGATTAATTGCTTAATTTGCACTGACTACCGGCCAGGCCTAGAATGCTCTCCTTCCTCATTTTCATTTTTTAGACTCACTGGCTTCCCTCCAAAATAAGCTCAAATGCCACTTTCTATAGGAGGCCTTTCCAGGTCCTATGTTCCCAGATACTAGTGCCTTACTCCAGATGTAGTCTGTATAGACCTATGTATGTTCATGCTGAGCCCTCCACCTGCCCTCATTAGAATATAAACTCCATTAGGGCAGAGTCAGTTTTTGCTTTTTTCTTTGCATCCCCAGTGTACACTGTGCCTGGCACACATTAAGCACTCAATAAATGCTTATTGGTTGCTTGATTCAATTGCTCTCTTAAAAATTATATTGTCTCTTTATAATTTAATATAAATATATATTTAGATAGATTTAACTTATTAATTATATATCAATTATAAAATATAGTTAATCATTATTTATTCTTAAAATAGCTTACCTGAGATTCTTAGTTACCAAACCTATTTAAAAAAGGAGGGGCAGCAGCTTATAAATGTTTATTTAATTGAAGTTGACTTTCAGAACTTTAGTCCTTGCTTCTTAATAATGAGGAATAGCTCCATCTTGTCGCTACTAACCCATATTTCAGTAGAATCCTCAGAGAATCTCTCCAGCCCTGTGAGCATTTATCTAAGCAGTTCAATCATGTGTTTTCATGTGTTCATCCATTTGGATCCATACTTACCAGACACAATTACCTCATATTCTCTGTTTTAGCCAAGCAACCCCATGAACTGGCACTGAGCATTTAGCCATCTGTGGTCCAGTGGGATCCAGCCTACAGACTGTATAATAGTTCTATCATCCTCCCTGTGGGACCTGCCAAGTCTCTGCCACATCACCTGCCCCCATACATCTGCTGTCCCTGCCCTTCTGCAGAGCTGCCCATTTGTCCCATGACACTCAGAAAAATACAATGCATTGTTCTTTCCCTTACACACCAGTTGACCTCGAGGGTCCACTCCTCACTCTTCCTTTTAGAGCACCTCTTTCATCATAGGGATAGTATTGCTTTGTAACTGTATAAACATTTTCATTTTTCAAAGCATTTCACATTAACTAACCTCATTTTTTTCCTGACAGTCCCCAAAGCAGGTACATTAGGCACAGATTGACAATACCTTTCTTACATGTGTGAAGACAGTAGTTTCATTTGATATTCTGCAACATGGTGAAGTTATAATTATCCCCATTTTCCACATGGGGAAACTGAGGACAAAAGAGATTTTTCATTCTCCTTTGTTTTCTTATTCATTTGTTTGTTTGTTTTGGAGGAGGAAACTGAAGCAAACAGCAGTTATGTGACTTACCCAGGGTCACACAGCTAGGACATATCTGAGGCCAGATTTGAACTCAGGTCTTCTTGATCAAGGCTTGGCCCTCTCTCCACAGAGTTATCTAACTGACTCAGGCCAAATTAAGTGTGACAATACAGTCAAAAGTAGAAAAATAGACTTTCACACCTCAGATAAAGTTTTATATAACAAATCATTTTTCAGATGGGGAGTCTGAAGCCTAAGGAAATCAAGTTAAATGCTTATGGTCACATAATTTGTTGGTGTGATTAGAAACTTGGTTTCCTGACAAACAGTACCTTTCATTAGAAAATGCTGCCATAATGAATGTTTTTTTTATATTATGATCATCAAATTCCTGATCCCATTTACTACAACAATTCATTAAAGTATATACAGATATAGATTCACTTCACTCCATGAAATAAACGTGCTTCTTTTAAAAATGACCATAAAATCCATCAATGGTACTATCATTCATTCTTCAAGATGGACCAAAGCTGTCCATTGGGTTTTCTTGGCAAAGATACCAGAGTGGTTTACTCTTTCTTTATCTAGTAGATCCTTTTGTCAGGCAATCAGAGGTTAAGTAACTTACCCAAGGTCACACAACTAGGAAGTGTCTGAGGCTGTATTTGAACTCATATCTTCTTAATTCTAGGCCCACCCCTCTATCCACTGAGCCACCCAGCTGCCTCATTCTTCAAGTTACTCAGATTTAAAACATTGGAGTCAGCCTCTGCACTTTGGTTTACCTCACCTCCTACTCTAACCCACACAAAGATGCAGAGCAGCATCATTAGTACAAACTTTCCAAGGTATCACCCTTAAAGGGGATCACATTCATTTGCATGCAAAGTTTCTGGCATGTTGATTAAGTTGGTATAATGGTAATATTAATGGAAAGATCTTTCCCATTCATTAATAGGCCCATGTGACCTGCCTGAGTCACATGAGTCTGTGGTGGGAGGAGGTTGCTAAATGGGTAGAACAGGAAGGGGTGAAGCTGGAGCAGAGCCCAGAAGGAGCTGTGAGTAAAAGTAGTTAGAGCTAAGAAAGAGAGAAGCAGGCAGTGAGCTGTGATTGTTTGTTTGTGGGAAGGCCCTAGCAGAGGGACGGCTTAAGGATGGTGGTACCTCTGCATTGTTATGGTATATAGATTTCTTTGTTACTATGATGAATTTGGCTGATGTTTGTATAATTGTTTTGGTTCTTTCTGTCTTCCATGTGGAGAGTCTGTTATATTTTAATTCAGAATTACGCTGGTATATTCATAGTGTTGTAAGGTAACCCAAATCACATGCCACCTGATTTGGAGCCCACCATTAAGCCACCATTAAGCCCCTTATATTTGTCTTTGTCTTTATCCTAAACCCTGTAATTGCTTGTAATAGCTTAAAGGCATAGTCCTAGATAAGAGTCACCCAAGGCATAGTCCCCTACTCCCTTATCTTTCCCTGAGAACTTCCCTAAATCAGTAAGCTTTAAAATAGCAGCATGTATAAGGGTTATGGTGCAAGCCTGAATAGAGATCATGGGGCAAGTCTATCTCATGCAAGAGACCACCCTGTACTAGGATGCCGACCCAGCAAGGTCCTCCACCCAGAACGCTGACCAAGCAGGGTCCCTAACACCCTTCACCCAGAACATGATCCTGGCCTGTTCCATGACCCCAGCCTGTAATGGGAAATTCCACTCCCCCTCTGCCCTCCACCCTGTTCTAGGAAGGATCCGGTCACATCATTCTACCCTTGCACCATGTTTCCCAAATTAGCCCTGAGCTATGGATCCAACCAATGGCTGTTCTTGGCTTCTGTATGTCACTGCTTATGCTAGCTCCCCTCCCCAGTTGTGGTTTTTGTGGGTTTTGCCTTTATAAGCCTTGTCTGTATCCCAACTCAGGGCCACTGATTTGAGTGTATACTCCAGGCAGTTGCATGCTTGATCAATGAATCCACACCCAAATTTACCCTGCACCCAGGCCTCAGCTTGCTCTTATTCTCTTCACAACAATAGCCTCCATAGGTTCTGTGAATATCACGTTGGCACTACAATTAGCAATCACAATACTTTATATTCATACCTTATATATTCTAGGCCAAAGAAACCATTCTGTGTTTGTGTATATATGTGTGTATGCATACATATACATGCATACCTGTATATATGTATATATGTATATGTGTATGTGTGTATATACATACATGTATATTTTCTGCATATATATATACACATTATGCAAATGTGTGTGTGAGCTATCCCCAGCTGCCTCAAGCTATTCTTATATATTCAAGATGCTTGTAGGCTGTGTTAGCACCCCAATGGATATGTTGGGGAAAGTGCCAGAGAACCATGAAAGGATCTTATCTATTGCTTTGATCTTTACATCTAATCAACTGCCTAATGTAGTTCCTTGCACATAAAATGTTGATTTGGATTAAATTGAACTGTCTGAAACAGCTATTTAGGTTGAGGGGATTTAGTGTAAAGATAACTAGTTATGGAGTAAGAAACTGAAAGTCTTCATCACAGCTTGGCCATCCAGTGGGACATTAAGGAAAAAAAAGAACTAGATTTGATGACAGATGAGACCTAAGTTGGAACATTTCCCTGACATGTGGTCCCCGCTATGTAGAATAAATTCTTCTTCACTTATGCCCCTTAGCATCCCTAGCTTCCTTTGAGCTCAGGTGCTATCTCTGCAGGGATGTGCTAGAGCCAGCTGGACTGGCTCCGGAACTAATCATTAAATTTACAGTGTGAGCAATTATACTTCGGAAATCATCAGATGCTTCATCAGGAATTGATTGATTGTTTCATTAATTGTCTAGACTCTAGAAAATAATGGAGAAAATATTAAAAATTCAGGTTAAACTTAAAAATGCATACTCTGAGGGGCAGCTAGGTGGCACAGTGAGTAGAGCGTCGGCCCTGGAGTCAGAAGGACCCGAGTTCGGATCCGGCCTCAGACACTTAATGCACACACAAACAAACAAACAAACAAAAAACCTAGCCGTGTGACCTTGGGTGAGTTACTTAACCCCAATTGCCCTCCAAAAAAAAAAAATGCATACTCTGTACATTTTGGGGGGAGCTGGTTGTTAAATATTTACCAGCCTACTCCTATATTTTTTTACTACTTCTCTTTTCCCCACTCCAGCCCAAATTCATTCCCCAGTTAATTAATAGCTGGAAGGTGGAAGGCAAGGGGAAAAACATAAAGTAATAATCATATTTTACTATATTCTTGGGATATCTGCCACTGAATCTTGATTGAAATTTTCCATCAGACTGACAATAACGGGTACAGTGTGGAAGAACCAGCTCTTGTTGCATTTGAGTACATTTTATGAACCATGTTTATCAGGTGGTATAGTAGATAAAAGGCCAATCTTGAGATTCAGGAAGAACTTGGTTCAAATGTTGCCCAAGACATTTACAAGCTATGTGACCATGGATAAGTTATTTAGCCTCTCTCACCCTAACTTTCCTCTTATGTAAAATGTGAAGAATAATAGTCCCCACCTCATAAGGTTGTTGTGAAGTTCAAACAAGATCAGATCTGAAAAGGGATTTGCAAACCTTTAAGCACTATATAAATGTTTGCTATTGGCCTTGATATAAGGAAAATCAGCCTAACATTCAGAAATCTTCACAAGCAGAAATGGGAGGCTGCAGGTACTCTACCATATCAGGAGTCTTCAAAAGATGGATAACCACTTCTCAGGCTCAAGGAATTATATTTTTGGATATGCGTTGGATCAGATGGCTATTGAGGTTCCCTTTTAATGGAAATGCTATGATTCCTTGCTGTCACAGAAAGAAGATGAGGGTTAATGGTAGCAATCCTTTACTCATAAAATAATGGAGTGTTTTACCATTTCCTACTTCAGTGAATTAAGGCAAACAGAGGTGTAGTACTTTCCCAGTAACTTTACACAGCTTGTAAATATGTGAAGCCACATTTGAAATCAGGTCTTCCTAACTTCTGGCCCAATGCTCTATCCACTGAGCAATTTAGCTATCTCTGGAATTAATG
The DNA here is from genome assembly GCA_011680675.1 of Gymnobelideus leadbeateri. Classification (NCBI taxonomy): domain Eukaryota; kingdom Metazoa; phylum Chordata; class Mammalia; order Diprotodontia; family Petauridae; genus Gymnobelideus; species Gymnobelideus leadbeateri. The sequence continues at coordinate 1,238,707 of WOXC01010782.1, read as the reverse complement.
ACTTCTTTAAGTATGGTCCTTCACCTAATTCCAAATTAATCTAATTATACTATCACCCAGCCCACATTGTTCCATTTTTTCCACAAGAAAATAGTATGAGATAATTGATTTTAAATGTTTTGTTCAGATTTTCATTGTTTCACCTCTCCCTCTTTCCTCATTGAGAAAGCAAGAAAAATAAAATCCATTACCAACATATATAATCAAGCAAAAGAAATTCCTGTATTGACCATATTTTTAAAAATATACCTCACACTCTTGAGTCCACTACCTCTCTATCTGGAAGTGGGGGAGGAGAAAGTGAGGCTGGTAACTTTACACCACCCTCCCTCACTTAAATCCAATTCACTTGCAAGTCATGGCATCATCTTTCTGATGCCATGGTCATGGTCCTCTTCAAGAACAAAGGACAAATAACAACAATAAATGTTCACTATTATAATTATTATCAAGGTAGCCACCTTGGCCACAATTATTCCCATTATACTGACATTACTCAAAGTATTTTTAAGAGTAGAAGATTGATATAAGGAAACCTTGGGAAACACTTATCTGAGACACAGAACTAGTTTCTAAAAATTCAAGCCTTTGATGAATACCTTGGATCAAAATGATTTGGACTCACCAATTATGCCTTAGTCTCTTGTCTGAACAACTGTGCTATACAAACGCAGAATATTTATGCCACTGAAAATGAATAGGGTTCAATTTGTAAGCTATAGAAATAAAAAAAAAGATATATAAATGTGGCATTAATTGTACCATTTATTTCACTCTTTTCATTAAGCTGAAGGTAGTAAACATGAGCATGTTCCAAGAATAGGAATCAGAGCCTATTTAATGCTTCCTAAAACTGTTTCTTCCAATTGAGACATTATGAATTCTCTACTAAATAAAATATGTAACTGCTTTCCACTTGAAAAAAATGACATAAAAGACATCATAAGAAGCAGTCTGAGTGCTGCATTGGAAGCTAGGGGAGATTACAAGAATCCTCTGCATAAACAGTGGCAGCTGAGTCTTACAGAGAATTCACAAAAGATACAGATCAGAAACACAGAGAATGAGAGAGGACAGAAGAGCAGCCATCCACATTGACAGAGGAAGTACTTGCAACAATCAAATCTGAGATTCATCAATGAAATGACAATTGTTTGTATGTGTTCCACCTCTAAATCTGTGATCCTCCCACCCTGTGAAATGCCCTCCCCTTAAGCCAAAGGACCAAACTGCCTCCAAGATTTCAGGCACTTATTTTTGGAGCAAGGATCGCACATGTAGTTGGCAGAGTTGTGAGATGTGGTCAGGATCACAGAATTTGAGAATTGAAGGAAACTTCAATTCTCAAATCAATCAATCATCAAATCAAACAATCAATCATCCATCCAACTCCTCCATGAAAGGAATCCCCAGAATAATATTTCTGACAAGGAGTTCACACTGAGCCTTTGCTTGAAGAACCCCAAAGAGGCGGAAAACACCACCACCACGTCCAAAGGCAGTTCACTCCACTACTAAGCAGTTCTAATTCTTAACAAGTTTCATTTTTGTTTTGTTTTTGTTTTTCTCCTCAGACATCAAGCCTAAAATTTACCTCTTTTCAGCTTCTATCATTTTTCCTGGTTCTTCCCTCTGGGATCAAACAGAAAAGTCTAATATTTCCATCACATGACAATTCTGAAAATACTCCAGACAGCTATTCTGTCACCACAGCATCTTCTCTTGCCCAGGCTAAACACCCTAAATTCCTTTAACCACTTGGCCTCATTTGACAAGGACTGAAGACCCTTTCAGGGGCAGCTAGATGGTGCAGTGGAGTCAAGATGATCTGAGTTCAAATATGGATGAAGACATCTACTAGTTGTGTGACCTTGGGAAAGTCACTTCACCCTGTTTGCCTCAGTTTTCATATCTGTAAAATGAGCTGGAGAAGGAAATGGCAAATCAGTTGAGTATCTTTGCCGAGAACACCCCAAATTGGGTCACAGGGAGTCAGACACTACTCAAGAAGACCTTTCATCACCCAGGTGGCCTTCTTCTGAACACACTCCACCTTACCTATGCCTTTTTTAAAACTGTGGCACCCACTAAATGCAATCCTGAGATAAAGTCTGATTAGGGCAGAGGATAATAGGATTATGAAATCCTTATGTTGGAAAGTTAAGTCCCTCTTAATAGATCCCCAGGTCATGTTATCATTTTTGGTTGCCACATTACATAGCTGACTCAGATTGAGTTTACAATGCAGTAAAATCCCCAGATGTTTTCAGAACAACTATGATCCAACCCATTCATCTCTTATCTTGTACTTGTGAAGTTGATTTGTGTGTGTGTGTGTGTGTGTGTGTGTGTGTCAATGTAGACTGACCCAGTTGAATTTTATCTTCTTAGATTCAGCCTCAAACTAACTTGTCCAGGTCTTTCTGCATCTTGACTCTCTCATGCAGTCAGTCAAACAAAATTTAAGTATCTATCTATATGCCAGGCACTGAGCTAGGTGCTATCTGGGGGGAAATGAAAACTTCTCAAACAGTCTTGGATTGTTAACTTCTCTCTTCCTCCTCCATTACTGCTGTCAATCAGCAGGAAGCCCTTTCTGGAGTCTTTTGACGCCTATCTTCAGTTCTTTGTCTGATTTCCCACCTCTGTGAGCCCTTCCTCCTGGCCAGTGGGAGTCAAGGACAGCCTGAGCTCACTCCCCCAACCAATAGGAGTGAGGGAAAATGGGAAAAATATGACCCTGCTGTCCTAGGGTTTAAAAACTTTGTTGGCCATCCCTCGTGTGCCTCTTCCTCATGATCCGTCATGGGGAAGACCGCCCTCTTCTCCCGGGGAAGAGAATAAATTCCTGTTCTTATCCTAAGAGATCTCCATGTTCTTGATTAAAATTTTGGATGAGTTTTTTTTTTTCATCCCAAACAGTGCTAAGGATATAAAGAAAGGGAACACATTACACCTGCTCCTAAGGAGCTCACAGTTTAAGAAACAACTATGGACAATCAAGATGTATAAAGGATAAATTAAGTGTTATCTCAGAGGGAAGACAGTAAAATTAAGGAGTGGGAAAGGAATAGGATACTGTTCCTACAGAAGGTAGGACATAAGCTGAGATTCAAGGAAGCCAGAAAAGAAAAGAGGTAGAAATGAGGAGAGAGAGTATTCTATGTAAGGGGGGAAAGCCAGTGAAAATGCCTAGAGTCCAGATGTGGAGTATCCCATGAGAAGAACAGGAAGAAGGCCAGTGGATCTCAGAGCATGTGGAGACTAGGAAGAGTACAGGTTATGAAGAATATTGAAAGCCAAACAGAGGGTTTTCCATTTGATTCTGGAAGAGAGAGCAGGGTTGACAGAGTGAGACCTGCATTTGAGAAGATCAAATCGGCATCTAAATGGAGGCTCTAGTGAAGTGGAAGAAGATTCAAGACAAATAGATGAACCAACAGGCTATTGCAATAGTTCAGGCATGAGTTGATGAAGACCATCACCAGGGTGGTTGCAGTCAGGAGAGAAGGGGATATATGTTAGAGATGTTATAAAGGTAGAAATGATAATACTTGATTGGATATTGGTATGTTATTGATTTTTTTCCAGCTTTGTGCCATCTACAAATCTGAAGAACATACCAGTTATGCATCTGTCTAAAATCCATGGGTCAAACTCAAATAGAAACAGATCTAAGTCACATATTGTCTTAGAAAATAAGACCTATGGAAGGAGACTATGTTCCCTAAGTCTCCTTATCAGGAATTCACCGACCATCTTATGAAGACTCACACTCGAGTGTCTGTCCAGAGGACCCAGGCAGCTGCTGTGGCAACCACTTAGATGTTGTTTTTTTTTTTTGTAAACAAATAAATTGAACTATGCCTGATAAAAAAAATAAGTATAAGAATAATCTGTTGCTTTTTTATTAAACATTTCCCAATTACATTTTAATCTGATTGCCAGGCAGTGAGTTTGATGCCTCTGACAAATCATTAAAGAACAAAGGATGAAACACAGATCCCTGGGGTCTGCCACTGTAGACCTTCTACCATTTTGACATTGAACCATTAGCAAGGCCATCCAACTAAAACCAACCTGCTTGTATTATTAACTAGTTCCCATCTCTCATTTTCTCCATAAGAATAGTATGAGGCATTTTATCAAAAGCTTTGCTAAAAATCTCAGTAAACTAAATGCACAGCATTCCCCTCATCTCTATTAGTTATCTTATCCAAAAAAAGGGAATGAGACTCCTGAGATTAAGAGAGAGTGTTTCATCCTCCATCTATTAAATCACCTCCTGATGTCATTGGCCCCCTTCTAGAATGAAGGATGAACAACAATCTGTGATTAGTAGTAGCTGCCCCACTAGGGACCCAACTGGCCAGCTCTAGTTGAACAGTGCCGCTATGTCCTTCCTTCCTTCTTTCCTTCCTTCCTTCCTTCCTTCCTTCCTTCCTTCCTTCCTTCCTTCCTTCCTTCCTTCCTTCCTTCCTTCCTTCCTTCCTTCCCTCTTTTAATCACTCCTCTGTGGTGAGCCAAAGAGGCCTGAGCCAGGACTTCAGATAATTACCCTGATATCAGTGGACCTGAACAACAAAGACCTCTTCGAGACTTTTCACTAAGTCAGCTCCTGAGTTCTTTTGATATGGGTTACACTTATAAGGATGGTCTTTGAGTTCTGAGGCTAAGAGGATCTGCCCCAAAACTTTAGTTATCCAAAACATTTGCAGGAAGTCAATTCTTATGCAGTGGTGGCCTTGTTGATGATGTGGCCTTGGCTATTAGGCTTTGAGGCCAGTCTCAAGAGCATCCTTTCTGATGTAACTGACTGAGATAAGAGATAACTGCCCAAGACTCTATGGCACCTAGGAAACAATAGGCCTTATTACCATGCTACTTCCAGGATACAACAGACTAAGATAATGATTTCTCTTCCTTCCCGTCCTTTGTCTCTTTGCTCTATAAAAACCTTTCCCTGAGTATCAATAAATGGAGTTCATGGTTCTTCCTTGAGCTACCCACATGGCCTGGTCATTTCTTATTCACGTCTCCGAATCATGCTAAGTGCTGGACACTGAGCAGCCCACGGCACTCCTCTACCTCGGTCTACATGAGGAGTCATACCTTTACATGTGGGTGCTCTGTCCAAAGGAATATAAATTTTGATCACTTACACTTCTCAAGGTATCTTGGGGTTTGGGGGCTAGATTTTTTTTCTTCCCTACTTATTTATTCTATCATGTTTCCTTTTTGGGTTTTTTTTTCTTTGTTTGTCTTTTTGTTTGCTTTTTGGAGGGCAATTGGGGTTAAGTAACTTGCCCAAGGTCACACGGCTAGGTTTTTTTTGTTTGTGTGTGCATTAAGTGTCTGAGGCTGGATCCGAACTCAGGTCCTTCTGACTCCAGGGCCGGCGCTCTACTCACTGCGCCACCTAGCCGCCCCCCTTTTTGTTTTTTAAAGTGGGAAAATTAAACATTTTTTGTCTCATGTAGTTTTCCTTCATTTTTTGAAATCTATCTCTGGAAAACTAGGCTTTGATAAAGTCCATTGAGATTCAAATGGAACTACTTTACCAGGCCTTAAACCCAAATCACTCAGGCTCTCACTGATTGGCCAACAGGTTCCAGCCCAAACCTCAGGGGTCTTTGTTTGGGTTCTAATGCCTCAGAGTGAGCTTAAATAGCAATTGTTTCTATTTTGGACAGAAACCCTGAGGGTCTTCCCCTCCTAGACTGATTCTTTTGAGAAGGCAAATTAAGCCATCTTCTGCTTCAATTCTTACCTAACCTTTAAGTACCAAATGGGTGTTGCCTGAGTCCTGGGAAAGACCTTAGCTTAAAAAGGCAAAGGTCTCCTACTTCATCCAGAGCCATTAACAATTTTCTTGACCTATCTCTTGCCACTGGACTCTGAATGACTCTGGAAGACAGAATAAGGCTAATGATGTCGCACAGCCCTGCTTCACTTAAATCTAATTCACTTCCAAATCAAGATATCAACCCCTTATGTCATTGATCCTCTTTGAGAAGAAAGAATGAAGAAAAATAATATTAAATCACAGAAGGCCCAGAATATAGTCATCAAAAAATTTAAAGTTAAGCGCTAAGGAATTTTTCTACAAATCCCCAACAAAGTAATCACACATAATGAAGTTTTAATGTGCAATTCATTTTTGTCAATTCCCTCCACAAATTTCTCTCTTATTGAGTTAAGAAAAGAACCATGTTATCAGGTAAGAGAATCAGTCACACCCCTTGAGCCAATATATAAAAACAGTAAGTTGTTGAGGGTTCTAGGCTGTGGAAATAAACTCCTTCACCTGTTACTAAAGGGCAGCAAGGGACTTTGCCTCCTCCTTTCCCTCACTACTAGCCAGGACATGTCATCAGATTTACTCCCACCAGAAGCTGATAGACACACTGAGAGCAACTATAGGACAAGAAAGACAGTCACCTGAGGGAAGAAGCAGCTTCAGAGACTGTGACATTTCATGTCAAAGAAGAGGGCCAGCTTTGAACTGAAGCATGCAAATGCTGAGTTCCAAGCTCAGTGGTCCAGCCAGCAGAGCTGGGGAGCTGCTGAAGGGCTCAGCCTAGAGAGAAAGGCCTTCCAGTACCAGCAATGCCAAGTCACCTTTCCCACACATATATCTTACATTTAAGCCTTGCTACCTACCATAGTACTCTAAATTTAAATGCCTTCTTCCTATAGAGCCTATGTATATTTGTGAGACACTACGCCCATCTCCCCTAGGTTTTAGGGGGAAATGGTTTCCATCAACTGTTATTACCGTGCCATCTTACAAAATAGGCTTGCTAATCACTATTGTTCAACTCTTCTTTACTCTATGGAATTTTCCTATAACCAATGCTATCCATGGGGTTTTCTTGGCAAAGACACTAGGGAGGTTTGCCATTTCCTTCCCCGATGTACTTAAGCAAACAGAAGTTAAATGACTTGCCCAAGGTCACACAGCTAGTAAGTATGAGGCTGAATTTGAACTCAGATCTTCTTGACTCCAGGCCCAGTACTCTATCCACTGAACCACCTACCTGCCTCCAATTAATTCTATTGGCTGATTATTAATGAGAAGTACATCAGTTCTGAGCTACAACAGATGGCATAACCCCCTAGATATTCCCTAGAATTCCAGTAGTAGTTGACCCTGCTGGGGAACTAACTTATGAGTGTTAATGAAATTTGGGGAGTACCCAGTATGAGGCTTTACATTGTGAGGGCCCGTCTAAGATTTGAAGCTGAGACCTTCACATGATCTGTTTTTAGTGAAGTCATACTGGTTTTTGCAATCCCTGTTACCATTTCTGGATGTTTATTAACCATCACTTCAATGATCTGCTCTGAAATCTTCCCAGGAAACAGTCAAGTCTATCCTTGCACACTCTGTTCTCTTCCCTTTATTGGAAATCAGGATAACATTGTCTCTTCTCCAGTTCTGTGATGCCTATCCTGTTTTTACATGATATTTCAGATATCTTTGACTCTAGCTCAGTAATCATGTTTGCTAGTTCTTTCAGTAAAAAAGTTTGAGCTTCTGGCTATGGGAATTAAAACATGTACTCAGTTCTAGGAGTTTAAAAATAAGGATGCTATTTTGATCAATTTTTCCTTCCCATTTCTAGTCTTTCATTTGCTGGTAAATGATCCTAAATGAATATGTGCCTATACTAAGGAAAACAAAAGGAAACCCACACGTAAGACTTATCTGTCTAAAGGAAATTTTGTTAATGGATATTATTTACAACTGGCTAGAGGGAGGAGTGAAATACTGCAACCCTCCAAAGTTACAGCCACACTAGGTCGGTGGTGTGGCATTTTTCCAATGCGGGGGGAGGTCATATGGCAATTCTGTATAGAAAAAGTCCCACCTCCAACATGTGTTAGAACTACTCCCTCCTATATAGGGATTCCAAAATGATAACTGATGGGAAGCAAACTGTTTTCTACTACTATTGCTTCCAGATCTATTCTTTGAGGTCTTTGAGTACAATAATATGTTGAGGGTGGTGAGAGTAGAAGAGTGGAATGTTCCTGATATAGTCAAAATGGGCTAGTATGGATGGATGTGGCATTTATTATGTGAAGTTCTATGGGACCAATTGGGCCCAGATGGACACCATCTATGAGGTGCAAAAAGGAAAAGATTTTCTTTGCCAGTTTTAGGGGTGAAAACAAAATGCAAGAGACAATTAACACTTATGAGATACATTCCAATTATGTGGCATGACTAGGAGAATTCTCTCAAGTGAGAAACAAAAGTCTCATGGGGCACTTAGGCTCCTCACCCATCAGCCCTCTCATCTTGGGATTCTACGCCTGAAATGCTAAATCAGACTCTAGAAGAAGAGGGGAAATAAACTTCTAGTACACAAAGTCCTAACAAGAGGAGAAAATCCTTATTATTATAGCTATGTATAAAATGTGTGTGCACTAAATAATATTCATTTACACTCTTCAGATAGGACAGCAGCTTGAAGTCTTAAAAGTCTAAGACTATATCCTAACATAATAAGAAAGGAGTATCAAACTATGGAGGCCAGACATTATGGAAAACATTGGAAAAGTTAGTTTTGTGGTCCTGCCACACTGAGGGTATGGTTCACCTGGGTCAGGTAACTTGCCCTTTATCAAGGACTAGGTATTTTCTTACTATCTCCTTACTTTGCTTTTCCGTTCCCCATTATTCTTTTTTTTTTCTGTCATTTTCAGTGCCAACATCACTCTCTTCGAGCAGCAGTTCCTTCTCTTTATTGTCAGTTTTCATTGTCACGTCATCCATCCTATCCCTTCTTTGATCCTCCTTTTTCCCGTTTTTTGACACTTGTCTTTAGGACAGATACTTCTGAGCTCCCAGTGAGTAATTAGCATTGGAAACAAATCATGAGAAGATAGGGATTCAGAGGAAGATAGTCAAGTACTTCCAAGTATTAGGATACTGAGCAAGGACTTAGTGGAAGAACAGGGGTGTGCTAGATTCAGCTCCAACCAGCTCATGAGAACAGATTATGAAATTTTCAGTGTAAGCATTTCTATCTCAGAAATTGGCAAGCACTACAAATCAGGGCTTGGTTTGGTTTTGCTACTGTTGATTTCTAGACTTAGGAAAGTGATAGAGAAAAAGTTAATAATGTAGATTAAATTTTAAAGTATGTCATGAATACACTGGGGGAGTTGTTTTTTTTGGGGGGGGGACTGGTTGTTTTTTTGGAGAGTCAGCTGTTCCATATTTCCCAGCACACTACTGGGTAGGAACCAGGATAAGTTGGGGTAGTGAAAAGGGAAGGGTGATAAGGAGGGGGGGGGAAGGTAAGTGGTTCTGCCAGGGACCCACCCTGGCATCTAGTCTGGAAGGAATTCACTAGGCTCAAGCAAACTTTGAAGCCGAAATTGTAAAGTTTATTGTTACGCTGCACAAGGACAGCGGGCTAGATTCTTATGGAACCTGCAAACTTGCAGAGGCCACAGGCATAGTTTCATGGAGTCAAGACAGTAAATCAGGTGCCAATTATGCTAACTAGGTGAGTAAGGGTGGGAGCAGGGAGGAGTTAAGGAGTGGTCAGTGCTTAAAGGACCATGCACTTTTAATATCAACTGCGCAGGTGTATTGCTCACAATTCACTGGGAAATAGCCCAAGGTGGGGCTACCTGGAGGTGTGGTTTTAGGCCTGACACGTCACTAAAGTCTATCCTCAGTCACGGCCACTAAGGAGTGCCCAGTCTGCCACCCCTCAATGTCAGGCTTGACAAGATAGATGGTGGGAACCAAGGCCATCAGACACACAGTGTGGGTATAATTGGCTAAGGAGTTACCCTATAGATAGGGTACTGAAGAATTCACGGTGCAGCTGGCCACTCTAACTAAGGGAGATAACATTTGCCTAAGCTAAAAATGTTTATAGATAGTTTTGTGAAGGATTCATAAGTAGCTTATTGTTTCAAGCAGAGATAAACAGTTCATGAGTTGTTGCTGGGCAGAGAGCTGGCAGGGGGAAGGGGCAGAGTTAATGCTTTGAGACTGGGGTGGGGGAAGTGTGATTTTACAGACTGCTTTTACAAATTTATTTTACAGACATAGATCCCAAAGCACCCCATTTACAAACTGATGTTACAGATTGATATTACAAACTGATGTTACAAACATATATACATCCCAAGGACCCCATCAGTAGAAAGTTAGAGATGATCTAGCTGCAAGACTGACTTGATACCAATGTTATCTGGTTTTCTAGCCAAGTCAGGAACATTTTGCATGACGGTCTCCTAATTGGCAGAGAGTATGCTGATGTAATACTACATGCCTACAAAACTCACTGAATTGGCATTAGAACTATGGAGAGGAGAGAAATACTCTTTGAAGGAGGCACACGTGGTTTGGGACCCACTCCAAGGAGGAGAAAGACTTTTTTGCAATCTTGTAGGGTAAGGTGACACTTCAACATGTCCCTGGTTTCCAACTTGCCTCCCTAGAGACTTGAAGGAATTTGCTCTTGGGTAAAATCAAGGTATTTCTCTTTGTTTAATAAGATCTCATATCATTCCCATTTAACGATTTTATTGATCCAATATATTATAATATTCTAACCTGTATAAATATTCTGATTTCTCTTTGCTATTTGCTCAGGTAAATGAGTTCAATCTCAATTCACTATTTGTTATTGTCTTTTGTATAACTAGAATTTGGTGGGAAAGAATCAAACTAGTGAGAACCTTCTTCTCTTTACAAGAAAATAATCAGCACCTTTTATTCCCAGAACCAATTATGTCCTTAGGCCAGCAATATTTAGGAGAGGGGGAAGCAGATAAATATAATTCCAGTCCAGTAATGCTCTATGAGTATCTAGATTTGTGGGGTTTTTTTCTTGTTCCCCTAAATGCAGGGATCAAAGTCTTCCTTGGAGAAGAGTGGGCAAAATTCTAAAGGTAATCATCAAGGTCTTCCCCCTTTAGACATCTCATGTGTACATATATATCTTATGTGGGCAGTAAACACCTTACACTAAGACAGTGAGCCCCTGAACTAAATGTCCTTCTAGAGTTTGAAGAGCTATCTGTATATGTGTGAGGTGACAGGGTATAACTCCATCTTAGAAGACTGGAGAGATACAGTGGTAATGCACTACAGAGGCATGAATAGAGTAAAGCAACCTACAATATAGATTGGTATTTGTTTGATATTTCTACCCTGGAATTCCTTTTTCTTCTGTCTATTGGTGCCTATTAACTCCTGGTATATCACTAGTGTATGGAAGATACCAAAGTGTCATGAACTGGAAGGGACTAGAGAATTACATTAAAACAGGAATTAGACCAAATAGGGAAAATATATTAAACTAAGGTTCAACATTATGGTTTTGTTAATCATTATTAAGGTGATGACTTTGGAATTCTCCAAGACTGATTATTAATTTGAATTCTCAAGAAAAAATTATAAGAAATATACTCTGAGTTCAAAAGCTCTAATCTATTTAAGGAGACTATGTAGTCAGACTATTATACATCTCTGAAGTACTTAGCATGCATTCAAATCACTTTAACAAACAATTATTAAGTACTTTGTTTGTTTAACACATCATCCTACCAATGATTATTTGTGTATATGTACTCCACTAAAGTTCTAATAGTCTAAGGTTGATCCTGAATTCTCAAAGATTATGTTTGCTAATGAAAAACTGAGCTGAAAAAATATTTCAGGTATAGTTCCCATGAAATAATTGGTTTGTATCTTTTGGAATCAATACAGTTAAGTTTGGGAAGGCTCATCACCAAATGAGCTACAGGGTGAAATTATCTTTGTCTACAACTCATGAAGGTCATCTATTAAGGCCCAAAGATACTGCAATCTATTTAACAAACGTTGGTTAAGCTGCCTAGTATGTATAAGGTACTATGCTAGGTGCTAGAATAATAAATCAAGCTTATTAAATTAAAGTGAATCTAGGGTGGAGTCAAGATGGTGGAATCAAGATGGTGGAGTAGAAACAGGACTTCAGCAGGGCTCCTGACTCCACCTCCTCCAATTCATGTAAAAATAACTCTAAACAAACTTTGGAGCCATAGAACCCACAAAATGACAGAGAGAAGCTAACCTCCCACTGAAGACAGTCCAGCAAGTTGGCAGAAAGGGTCCAGTGCAGTGCTCTGGGAGCAGCCCAGACCCTGGTGAGCCCAAGGTTTTAGCCTCAGGGAGACCACAACCAGATCACCAGCAGCTATGGGAGTTTCCAGAATTATCAACCCATAGATGCTAAGGACAAAGTGAGAGGTCAGAGCAGTGTGGACTTTGGGACCTGGGAGTTTAGGAGGGAGAAGCGGCTGAGGCACTGCAGCTGTGCAGCTGCTGCCCAGTGGCTGCTTCAGAGCTCTGGGCCTGCAGATTGTAGGAGGACCAAGTGACCAGTCTGAGAGGTAATGGCTCTTGCTTGAACCTGTTGGATCTGGGTCACTGTCTGAGGTGGAAGTCCTGGGATGTGTTAGCAATGTGCCAGAGCATGTGGAGGCTTCAGAGAAGGCACCCAACTAATAGTTCCAGCACCTGAGAAAATCCCAGCAATTGGGACAAAGCTCCTTCCTCTGGTAGCAGAGTTCTACTGTGGCAAAAAAACTCAAAAGTCAAGTAATTGAGTGGCAACATGAGCAAGCAGAAGAAGCAAGGCAAGCACAGCAGTCCAACTTTGGATTTCTTTTTGGGGACAAAAAGGATCAAAGCATGGAACAGGAGGAAGACAGCAAGGTCAGAACTCCTGCACCAGAAGCTTCCAAGAAAAGAATAAGCTGTTTACAGGCCATAGAGGAGCATAAAAATGATTTTGAAAACCAAATAAGGGAAGTGGAGGAAAAATTGGGAAGAGAAATGAGAAGGATGCAAGAAAAGTATGAAATGAGAGTCAACAGCCTGACTGAGGAAAACAACACCTTAAAAAATAGACTAACTCAAATGGCAAAAGAGGCTCAAAAAGGCAATGAGGAGAAGAATGACTTAAAAAGACGAATTTGCCAGATGGAAAAAGAATCTCAAAAGCTCACTGAGGAGAATCATTCCTTCAGAAGTAGATTGGAGCAAATGGAAGCTGGTAACTTTATGAGAAATGAAGATACTATTAAACAGATCCAAACAAATTAAAAGAAAAAAAATAGGAAGCAATGAAAATAGATCCAGGAGAGACAATCTAAAAATTATTGGACTACCTGAAAACCATGGTCAATAAAAGAACCTAGAAATCATCCTTCAAGAAATTCTCAAGGAAAATTGCCCTAATGTTTTAGAAAGAGAGGGCAAAATAGAGGTTGAAAGAATCCACCAAAAAGATCCCAAAAAGAAAACTCCTAGGAATATTATAGCCAGGTTCTGGAATTCCCAGATCAAAGAGAAAATATTACAAGTAGCCAGGAAGAAACAATTTGAATATTGTGGAAATACAATCAGGATAATACAGGATCTGGAAACTTCTAATTGGGGGATTGAAGGGCTTGGAATATGATATTCCCGAGGTCAAAGGAGCTAGGATAAAAACCAAGGATCACCTACCCAGCAAAACTGAGTATCATGCTTCAGGGGAAAATATGGTCATTCAATGGAAGAGAGGACTTCCAAGCATTCTTGATGAAAAAAACAGAGTTGAATAGAAAATTTGACATTCAAATACAAGAAGCAAGAGAAGCATGAGAAGGTAAACAGGGAAAAGAAATCATAAGGAACTACTTATATTCCAACATGGAAAAACAATAATTGTAACTTATGAAACTTTTCTCAGTATGAGAATAGTTGAAGGGAATAAAAATGTATATTTTTATATATGTATACATACAAATATATGTCTATAGAGGAGGGTATATTGGCATATGAATACATATGTGAGTATTTGTATATATGTGTAACCCTCCTATTTCCACCACCCAGGGCTCCCACCATTTTCACTCAAGCAACCAATTCCTCTGGTTGATGAGAATTACACCCAGAATAGAATTTTAGAAGTAAAATAAAATCCTCCGTTATTGTTTCCTCCACTTTTTTAAGGTTAAATTGACTAAGTTAAATTAAGACAAAGGGCACAGGACCAGTTGAATAGGAAGGAATGATGAGAGGAGATGGGGAGAGATAGAATAGGGAAAATTATCTCATATAGAAGAGGCAAGGGAAAACTGTTACAATGGAGGGGAAGAACAAGAAGGCAAACGGGAATGAGTCAACCTTATTCTCAATGAATTTGGCTTATAGAGGGAATAACATACACACTAAATGGGGTATCTCACCCTATAGGAGAATGGGGGGGAAGAAATGAGAGAGGGAATGATGGAAGGGAGGGCATGGTGGGGGAGAGTTGGAAGCACACTCTTTTGAAAAGGGACAGGATCAAAGTAGAGAATAGAACAAGTGGGGGTGGCATAGGGTGGAGGGAAATATAGTCAGTCTTTCACATTACATCCACTATGGAAACATTTTGTATAGCTACACATGTATAGCCTATATTGAATTGCTTATCTTCCCAGTAAGGGTGGGTGACGAGCGAGGTAGAGAAAGAATCTGGAATTCAAAGGTTTAAAATGAAATGCTTAAAAAATATATATTATTATTATTTTACATGTAACTGGGAAATAAGATATACAACACTGGGACATAGAGACCCACCATGCCCTACTGGAAGGTTGGAGGGGCTCCAGGGGAAGATATGGGAGAGAGCACATTAGGGGAGGGGATATTCAGTGGGATCGCTGTTTTGGGGTGGTGGGTAGGGGCAAGATGGAGAGAAAAATTGCGACTCAATATCTTGTGGAAATGAATGATGTAAACTAAAAAAATAAAAGAAAAAAATTAAAATGAATCCAATTAAATCTACATAAGTAAAAGGGGGCCACATTGGTGAGAGGGCTTAGGGAGTATTGAAGGCAATTTGTCATATCTACCCTATTTCTCATTGAAGACAAGGACCCCATCCAATTTTTATTTGAATCCCCACTGGCTATCACAATGCTCTACACATAGGAAACATTTTAACATTTTGAGCTCTTATTAAATTGTGGTTGCATTAACTCCATAGCTACAGCTTTTTGGAAGAATCTGCCTATTTAGTAAACTCTGGTAAATTCAGAAAATGACTTGCATTGGTACTTTACTAGCATATATACATGATCTATCATTTCAACCATGCAAACTTAGAAAGAAGAAAAAGCTTGATAGCAAGAGATGTCAGGTAGTGTTGAATTGGGATTTGTGAGTTCATGTTGACCTTTAATTAGTCAGTCAATGAATATGGCACATGTATTTATTTTCATGTAAGTACTCTTTATTGTTTTCTTGGCAAAGCAAGCTGGGGAAAGAGGGCTAGTCAATTATTCTCAACCTGCAAAGTAACATGAATTATATTTTTTCTGAACACTTCAGTGTGTTTTTCAATAACATGATTAGCTAAAGTTTCTCCACAAGTCTTGCATTGTTGTTAGTTTTCTCACCTGTGGGTAATGAAGAAAAATGGACTTTGATATGTATCTGACACTCTTCTAATGATTCTGTAGGTGTGTGGAAAACTAGAGTTGGAAATTGTTTATATTTGTTTATTCTGCTTTGTTAAATGTTGTATGTCCAAATAGGTTTAAAGTTGTTTGGGGAATGAAGGGGAAAGCATACCCTTTTAAAAACTGCTGAGAGTACAAGACCAGTGCAAATGAAATCATTCTTACTGAGGGAAAGCATCTTGGAAGTCACCAGGTTTAACCATATGCAGGAATCCTCTACAATAATCAGTCAAGCATTTGTTAATTACCTTATCCAACCTCTGTTGGAATGGTTCCAGTTACAAAGATATAATTATCTTTTTAAAAAATCACACTGAATTTTTGGATCATTTTAATCGTTAGGAAGTTCTTCCATACACTGAACTGAAGTCTACTTTTTTCCTCTACTGTTGCTAGGTCAAAGAGTAAGTGGAATCTATCCTTCTGCACTGAAGTCCTTTTAGTACTTGAGAACACTTATCTCATAAGAAACAACCTGGGTTCCAATTCTAGTTCTGCCATTTACTTAGCTCTCCACTAAGATCGTGTCATGCCCTCTGAATACTATGCACTCTCTGGACCTCCACACTACAATGGGCAGAAAGACCTGTGTTTAAATATGGCCTCAGACACTTACTAGCTGTGGGACCCTGGAAAAGTCCCTTAACCCTTACCTCAGTTTCTCCGTTTGTAAAATGAACTGGAGAAGGATATGGCAAACCACTCCAGTATCTTTGCTAAGAAAGCTCCAAATAGGGTCATGAATCATTGAACACAACTGATACAACTGAACAACAAATACTGAAAAGAATATTGCATTTGGAATCAGATGCCCTTGATTAAAATTTTGACTCTGCCACTTGTTACTTATGTGACTTTGGGTAAATCACTTATATTACTCATAGCCTCAGTTTCCCCTATTTGGTAAAAGATCATGGGTCAGAGTAGCTGACCTCAAAAGTCCCTTCCAGCTTTAAATTCGTGACCCTATTATCCTACATGATCCTGACTTTGGGAAAGCAGGAGCTGAATGAAAAGGAGCCAGGATCATGGGGACAATTCTCCAAGCAATGCAATCCCAAGAAAGATCCTGGGCTCTCCAGCCTTGCTGTCAAATCACCTGGAACAAGTCCTGTAGGATCCAGAGAGGGATGGAACCTCAGGCTATCCAACTCAACTATCAATAATATATATATATATATACACATACACACATACATACACACACACACACACATATACATATAACAGACAATACAGAATAAAAGAGTTCTCCCATAGGGAGTGAGATAACAGCTCAACCAAGAGAAAGAATCCTGGATATCATCCTAGGGGAAACTCCTCAAAGTCTTAGAAATAATAATCATCCACATTTAAATTGAGTGATGGTGTTTATAATGTGCCTTTTTTTTTTCCAGCAGCGCTGGGAGGAAGGTCATCCAAGTAATTTGTTTTTTGAGATATTATTCTTACAGGACTGGGCCATGTTCTTATTATCTATTACCTGGTTTTACTTCTACCTTTAGTAAATTTCTTTTTAAAACATAAGTTCAATGTTGAGTTTACTGCACATTGATGGTAGTCTTTTATTTTTCCTCTCTCAATGGAACTGTTTCCTTTTTTGCTTCAGAATTTCATTCTTGAGCATCTCCTCCTAACCCAGGCTGACTTCCCTGGAGTGTTTTAATCCATAAGATTCTATCTTTTTCCTCTGAACTTTTTGCAATCTGATTTCCCAAATTCAGGGCACATATCACATTAAGACCCCGTTCAGATTTCATTTCCTCTATCACAAACTCTAGGAGGCAACAGTCACTTCCTGCCCTCCCCCCCCCCAAAAAAAACCCCTCTGGGCTCCCACCATTTTCACTCAAGCAACCAATTCCTCTGATTGGTGAAAATTAGACCCAGAATAGAATTTTAGAACTAAAATAAAAACCTCCCTTATTGTTTCCTCCACTTTTTGAAGGTTAAATGGACTAAGGTATATTAAGAAATCATTACCTGTTCTGCTTTTGACAAAGAGAGGGCTCCAACAGATGACTGGATAATGGAAGTCATTTCCCACTAGCACATCATAAATCTTCACTAGGTTTGTGAACTACTTCTTAAGCCCTCATCTATTTTTTCCTTCTGTCCAAGTAGTTTTTTATAGAATACTCCAGTGATAAAATCATTTCTATTTCTACCTCCATTGACTTTTTAAAAAATAATTTATTATTAGTTTTCAACATTCACCTCTATAAGATTTTGAGTCCCAAATTTCTTCTCCAATTCTCCCCTCCCCATTATACCCCAAGACAGCATGTAATTTGATATTGGCTGTACATATACGTTCATATTAAACCCATTTCCGCATTAGTCATGTTGTAAAGAAGAATTAGAAGCAATGGGAGAGACCACAAGAAAGAAGAAACAAACAAAAAAAAAGAGAGAAAATAATATGCTTCAATCTTCATTCAGACTCCATAGTTCTTTTTCTGGATGTAGACAGCATTTTCCATCATGAGTGATTTGGAGTGTTTTTAGATCCTCGCATTGCTAAGAGCCAAGTCTATCAAAGTTTGTCATCATACAATGTGGCTGTTACTCTGTACAATGTTCTCCTAGTTCTGCTCATTTCATTCAGCATCAGTCCATTTAAGTCTTTCCAGGTTTTTTTTTTGAAGTCCATCTACTTATCATTTCTTATACCACAATAGTATTTCATCGCAATGATATACCACAACTCCTTCAGTCAATCTCCAATTGAGGGGCATCCCCTCAACTTTCAATTCTTTCCTACCACAAAAAACCCTGCTATATTTTGTACATGTGGGTTTTTTTCCCAATTTGTATGATCTTTTAGGATGCAGACCTAGAAGTGGTATTGCTGGGTCAAAAAGTATGCACATTTTTATAGTCCTTTGGGCATAGTTCCAAATTGCTCTCCAGAATGGTTTGATCAGTTCACAACTCCACCAACAATGCATTGGTGTTTCAATTTTCTCACATCTTCCCCAGCATTTATCATATTTCTGTTTTGTCATGTTAGCCAATCTGATAGGTGTGATGTGTTCCCTCAGAGTTGTTTTGATTTGTCTTTCGCTATAATAATTTAGAGTATTTTTTCATATGACTATATCTCCATTGACTTTTGCCCAAATACTTTACCTCATGTTTCCTGCCTCAGGTTTCTGTATTTCCCTCACATTAATATACTCTTTTAAATAAAGTGCTATTCCCACCCCCCTTTGATATATGCTGTTTCTTTGAATAACATGTACCCAGTCAGAGATCTGGTTCAGTCATGGGTTTCAAAGGGTTTCATCTCACCAAGTCTCACTGATACCTATGGGGTCAAATTTGCTTCCCTGAATTGAGTACCTAATTGCTCTTCCTTGCTGCTTAAACTTTTGGCATTGTATATAGACATCTGAAAGTATGAGTTTTACTATTGGCTCCTTTCATGAATTTTTTTTCTCCTGTGAACTTCAAGGCATCACAATTGCTGTTCTTCTGTTGTTGATTCTCTCTATGGTATCTAGTTTGGGAGATATATATCAGAAGCTTTCTCCCTTCCCCACTCCTTTTAGTTTAAAGCCTTTTAAAAGTATATATGCAGAGCACCTACAAAAGAACTTATCTACTTTTGTTTGGTGTTCATCTCTGCACAGGAGAGATGTGTCACCTCTACATTTTAGTTTGTAGTCCAGAAGTTCAAATACCATTCTCAGACATTCACTTCCCTAATAATGTTTCTCTTCTTATATAGTCAACTCTTGGGCCCATATTTTTTCTCTCAACTTAGTAGGACCTGAACTCGGCTGATGTAACTTTTGAGAATGAATTCCATGGTGATGTATCAGAAGAGGACATCTGAGAAACCATAAAAGGTAAAATGTAACCAAGGTAAATATGAAGTTCCATTTAGATTCAAAAGATCATTTTGCATCAGTATAAGACAGAAGAGGCTTGGCTTATTGGTAATCATCTGAAAAAAAAACTTGCATATTTTAGATGATTTTAGGATGTCTTTCTACCCTAGTTTTTTTTTTAATCCCCAAATGCCCAAAATGTATTATTTCTTCTTATTAAAGACAAAGTTAAAATGCTAGAGTTAAGAGATAAAGGGTTAATAAAGTTCCCCCATCTCACTTTAAAATTTAGTTTTCTTCTATCCAAAAGCAAACTTTATGAGTAGATATTTGGAGATCTGTAGAAAGGTACTTGGAAATAATTACAATGAACTTCCATAAGGCTAGGAGTCTTTTTTTCAGAAAATTGGAGCACCTAGTTAGTTTCTTTGGACTTGCTTCAAAGAATTCTTTAAAAAGATTCAAAAACAAACTAAAGCTTGTTTTATTATAAAAATGGATGCCTATCAGAATGGGTGTTTTCAGAGAAAACAGGTCTTTCATTGCTCAAATTAATTTATTAATTGTTTCCTTAAGGTTATTTCCAAATAAACTTTTACTGTCCAGGCACATGTTTTCTATTTAAAATTTAATTAAATCACAAAGATTTCTAATCATACAAAGAAAGACACACAAAATATGAAATGAGGTAAAAGAAAATTTAAAAGGTCATTCTTTTTCCCTGAATAAAATTCATAATAATATTAAAACAGCTATGTTTTTCATCAAGGAAGTACTTAAGCAGCTAATTTTTATATAAATATATTCCATGCTAGTTCAATAAATTTTTAAATGAGCATAATCTTATTAAGCTACAATTCAAGACCAGAGGGTAGATGGTTATTTACATGTGAAAGTAATGAATAAATGCACTGAATAAATGAGCCCAGTAATTTATTAGAGCTAACCAACAGAATTTAGGGGATGAATTCTTTTTTAGAAGGGAATTAAGTGAGAAATGCTTGCAGAGAAACTAATTTGTGATATGATTTTTGAACATGATAGGATAATCAGAGAGGCAGCATGGCTTAGTGGACAAAGGGACAGCCTTAGAATCAAGACTGACCCTGGCTACATGACCCTGGGCAAGTCATTTAAAGTGTCAATAACTCAGACAATTCTGTAGATTCAAGAAGACAGACTGCAGAAGAATTATTGATTGGTATGGGTTGAGGGAGTTTCTTCATCAGGATCTTTCCTTATATTTATGAAATCAGAGGAGAAAGAAAGAAAGAAAAATAAGGAAGGAAAGAAAGGAAAGGAGGGAAGAAGAAAGGAACAGAAGAAGGGAAGAAAGAAAAGGAGAAAAAGAAGAGAAAGGGAAAGGGGAAAGAAGGGATGAATGAAAAAGGGAAAGAAAGAGGGAAGGAAAAGGAAGGAAGAGAAGGGAGGAAAGAAAAAAGGGAAAGAAAGAAGGAAAGATAGAAGCCTTGAAAGAAGAGAAAGAAAGGGAAGAAGAAAAAAGGGAAAGAAAAGAGAAAAAAATCAGTTTTTCACAACTTAATAGCATGTGAGCTCCTAAGGATTGTCTCTTGGGAATAAGGATCCATATGGGGAAAGAATAACAGGTCATATTATTCTTTATTCAAGTACCTATGGTTCTGATAAACCTTGCTAGCAACTATCTTCTGATGTAAAAAACAGAATGGAACTGGTAGAAGTCATTGTGATATAGGCACTGGCTGAGTGTGATGGGAAAAAGACCAGTAGATGATGTCAGAGGGTAGGGGGAATGTGCACTGACCTGGACACACTTACACACAGGTTCCCATTCCCCTCACGCTCAAATACACAATGTCATTCTCCTCATCATGCCTGACTGTCACCTCTTTTAACTCCACTTGGACAGGAAGACACTCTGTCCTCTGTACATACTGAGTTCACATGTATTATAGATGAGGATAGTCCACAGTATTCAATTTTCTTGGATCTACATGTGATTTCACTGGTATAGGGAACAATTAGATGAGGAAGCTATCTCTACCAATGCCAGTCAGCCCCTTCTCTGTAAGTTATACTTTTAGAGAATTGTCTAGAGAGCATTAAGACGAGAGGCAAATTTGCCAAGGAGAACAGAACCAATATTCGTCAGAGGTAGGAGCTGACACTACTTTAAGGCCTCCTCTCTATTCCCTATGTTGTGCTGCCATTCTTGGTCTGAAATGCAAAGGATCTGATTTTACAATTAAATACCCAGAACACATTGAATGACACAGTAGGTGTTGTTTTCCCCCTTATTTTTCTTTCTAAGGCCATAGAGAACTCAATTTTTCAATAAGAAATAGGTACAACAGGTTCCTTCTATTTAAAAAAAATAACTAACTGTAGTTTATGCATCTATGACATTTCAGCTTTAGTTTTGATCTGCCATCAGCTTTAATGGCCAAAGAAGGCTCATGTCTTCTATCTCAGTGTGGATGCTTGTTTCTTCAGTGAGAGTGCCCAAACAAAGGATGTTATGTAATTGTCATCATCCACATGTAATTCTCAAGCCTTATTAAATTTAACCTAAATGAATAAAAATACAGCTGAGAAGAAGCAGTTCTCTTGAGGAAAGGAAATCTCTCCAGAGTTATTCTATTTCTTTCCTTCAAAATATCCTCCTCTTCAGAGATTATTTCAAGCTATGAAGTAGAGTTTAAGGGGAAAAGTTGGCTTTAGTTGGTCTCTAACGCACTTGCCAAAATCTGTTACATTTCACCTACTTATTCTGTTTGAGGACCCGTCTGTTCTATAGAACCCATTTAAAAATATTTGTATATTCTGGAAGTTAGATTTAAAACTCTTTGGCTGGGGGTTGTCTTCTTTTAGAAGAATTTGCCCAGGAAGAATCTGGGTTTAGAAATTATGGTAGTTGCAAAGTATAGCCACCTTAATCCTAAATACAAAAGCAACCCTTCAGGCAGGTGTGGGATGAAAAGTGAGAAAGAGTCTCTGAGCAGGAGTATGATGGCCACAGAGGTCATTCCCTATGGAGGAAACACAGCACAAGCCTGCGCTACGAAATAGGGGTTTCCTTTTCCCTCCTGTTGTAACCACTGATGCAGGAGTGCAGTTTCCACTGTGACTGGTATGGCCAAAGAGAGTAAGGCATAGCTAAAGCCTGCTTGCAGCAACTGGGAAGATTAAAAATGCTTACATCCAAAGTGGTCATCACACTTACAAAACTCTCCAGGCTTCAAAACCAGAATCAGCTGATAGGAACAGTAAATATTTTACAGGAGTGAATAGGTTCGTAGGTCTTAAGATAAATTTTAGAGCAAACTAATATTTTACCAGAGACTTGCTTAAATAGCAATTGAAAAGTGAGATAGAAAGCAAATATCCTGGGATGGCTAGGTGGTATAGTGAATAGAGCACTGGCCCTGGAGTCAGGAGAACCTGAGTTCAAATTCAGCCTCAGACACTTAACACAAAAAACTATCCATGTGACCTTAGGCAAGTCACTTAACCCCAATTGCTCTACTTTCCCCTCTCCAAAAAAAAGGCCCCCCAAAAAAGAAAGTAAATATCCATGTGCAGGTAGGTATTTTCCCCCATTTTCCATATTGCTTTTTTCAGTGTCTCTCTTTCACTGTTTAATTCTTACAGAAATAGGTTATTTAACTCATTTAATGGTTTTCAAAATTTTAAAGAGCATTTAATTAAATTCAACCAAGTGCTTATTATTTTTATCATATTATTATTATTATAGAAGTAACTAGGTGGCAGAATGGTTAGAGCACTGGGCTTGGAGTGAAGAAGACCTGAGTTCAAATTCAGGCTCACAAAAATTTACTAGCTGTGGGACCCTGGGCAAGCCACTTAAGTTCTGTTTACCTCAGTTTCCTCATCTCTAAGATAAGAGTAATAACAGCACCTACCTCTCAGGGTTGTTGTGAGGTTCAAGGGAGACAATCACTGTAAAGCACCTTGCCACAGTGTCTAGCACACAGTAAGCACTATACAAATATTAAAGATGATGATGATGATGGTGATGATGATGATGATGGTGATAGTGATGATGATGGTGATGGTGATGATGATGATGATGATGATGATGTGATATCGCTACGAACCTTACCTTTAGTATGCTAAACAGCAAAGACTATTTAGGGTAATAGAAAGAGTTTGAGATTTTATCATGAATGGTTTTTTGAGTACCAGTTTTTACACTTACTCGTTGAGCAAATGTAGGTTAATCATTTAACCTCAATAAGCCTCAGTTTCCTCATCAACAAAATGGGGATATTATTGGTTCTACCTGCCTCAAAGTGCTGCTATGAGGAATGTGCTTTGTAAATCTTTAAAATGCCATATAAAGCCGAGTTCATCTTTTTGTCGACTGAGACACCAATGCCATCTGCTGGTAGCTTTGGGACATTAGAGTACTAGCCTCTAAGGGGGCATGCCTGCAAAACCAACCTATATAAGTAATGGTAAATATCACATCATGGTCATGAAATAGAGGGGAGAAAAAAGGGATGGAGATTATTTTGCATACAGATTACAACAAAGGGCAGTTAGGAGAATTAAACACTATTCAGATTTTCTAGACTGTGTAAAGCAGTCTAGAAAAGGCACCTTAGACAAGCTTGGGGAAGAAGAGAAGGAAACTTTGGAGGTGATATGAAGCTGTTGCTAGAGAGGTCACCCTTGGCATGGCCAGGTGAAGAAGGAGATTACCTGGAGTGTGGAGAGGCTTCAGGATTCCACCTCTAGAATGAACTGGGCACACTGTGCCCTGAGTAAGTTTTGTACAAGTCACATAGGGTTGGAAACAACCACTCAGAGGTAAGGGTGATCTGGTCTATAGCCCCACAATAAAGCTGACAGATCCTGAGCCCCAAACTCTCAAGAGGAAGTATGGGAGGGTGGCAGGCAGAAGAAGTTCCAGCAAGGTAAGATGCTATGGTAATCATTTCCCTCCTAGGATATAGGGAGCCATGCAGAGAAAGCAGGTGGGGTGGTAGAGAGGAAGGCTAATGAGCCATAGCCAAGATCTCCCCCTGTATCCAGGGTCATCTCCAGTTGTCTTGATCTATATCTTGCCACTGGAGCCAGATGGCTCTGGAGGAGAGAATGAGGCTGGTGACTTTGCACAGCCCCACCTCACTTAAATCCAATTCACTTGCAAGTCAAGACATCACCTTCCTGAGGTCATTGGTCCTCTTTGAGAACAAAGGACAAACAACAACATTTGGTCAAAGGAATATCAGAAATCTAGGAAATGAAGTATAGCCTATAAATTTTGATGCTCTGAGACAAGTCTTTAGCTGTCTCCATCTCATTGTCCCAACTTGGTTACAGCTTTGCTCACAAATACAAAATCAGTATTTTTACCATTAGGGACTATCTCAAATCCCATGAAAGAATGAAGGGCAGTATGCTATAGGGGAAATGAAATTGCTTCAAGGAGTCAAGAGACCTGAGTCTAGTTTCATCTCTGCCACTAACTAACTTTGTACCCTTGGGCAAATTACTTTTCCTATTTACACCTTGATTTCCCTATTTCTGAAATGAAACATTTTAATTAGATGATCCCTAAGGTCCTTTCTAGGTCTTAAACCTATAATCCTGATACCTGTATTGTGGTATTTTCTAGGACGAAAAAAAATCAATGTATTTGGCCAAGTACTTCCTTTAGCAAGTTTAAAAATGAGATAAATGGATAAACACAAAGACCAGTGTTGTTTTGTTTTGTTTTCTGAACCATGTCTTTATGGAACAGCTAGCAAATTAACCACATGTATGTTCTTAATTATTACAGATGTAATTATTGCCTTTGGCAAAACAGACAAGACTAGCATGCTAGCAATATCCATATCTTATCTTGATTAAAATTCTTAGAAAAGACTGACATTTAGCTGGATCCTTCTGCCTTCTGGTTGCAATGAAAAAGAGAAAAGTGACTATTAAATTAAAAAAAAAAATAAAAACTCAGAAACTGCCCTGAAATTTTAACTTTATTTGTTTGTTAACAAAATATCAACTCAAAAATCTGAACATCCTTAATATCCAAAGAGATTTTGGAAATGAAAATATCTACTTGAAAAACAAATTAGTTGCATGCTATAAGCTCCTCTGCTAAACTTTCTTTAATTATAACTTAACTAAAAGCAAGCATTTCTGAAGGCACTTGCTCCATGTAAAAACATTTTTAGTACATTTGTGTTATTATTTTCAAGTAAGATAATGTAATCTTTTATCATTTCCAGCACCATTAAAAGCCGAAGACGATTCTTTTCAATAGTCATTAAATTAGAGATGGTTGAAATCTAAGAAACCCCAGTTCATAGAGCCAGTAAAGGTAACAGGGAGGATTAGTATCTATTTGTTCCAGAACGAGATACACAGAGCGAGATATACAATCATATGCTGACATTACAAAAGTGAAAAATTAAAGGAAAATAAACAATCATCATCATTTTTCTACCATTCTCATTTCATTTCCTTAGGATTTGTCTATAGAAAATCTTACCCTTCAAAATTACTTTTTAGGCTTGAAATCCATTTTGGCACGTGAGGTTTACCAGCACCTAGAACAAATATCAAAAGACATACTACAGGGGTGACACAATGGGGATCACTGATTAATCTAGTGAAGACAGTCTGGTGAATTTGATGCCCTTACTCCTGGAGTTCTTCCCTTGGAAGCAGCTGGGGGCCCTCAATAGTTTCTTCCTGAGGCTGCAAGAAGGAGGCTTTAGAACTTTCTGCTTTACTTGAAAAAATAGGATTAACTACCAGTTTCGGCCTCTGAGAAGCAAACAGGACTGTGGACATTTGGGTTGGCATGTCTTCTGTCCATGACACTTTTCCACCTTCCCCCCGACTTGGAAAACCTTGAAGGGGGCTCCATCCCTTTCTCCCTGCGTTCCCTTCTTAAAACCTGAAGCTCTCCTATGGCCTGTTCCAGCTCAATCCTCAAGACTTCCACCTCTCTTGATGCTTTATCCCATTGCTCTCCACAGTCTTTGAGGGACTGCTCTAAAGAAAGGAAAAACTCTCTTCCAAACTTCGACAAGACCTCATCACCTCGAGAGAAAGAAAGAGAAGCAGCAGCAGCTACATCGAATTGGATATTTCAAGAGCAATAATCAAGAAATTTTCAGCCCCGTGCAAACACAACAAACCTTGGCAGGACAAGTTACCTGAAATGTGGCTTTAGAAGAGGAGCTGGGTTGGAACGAGGCCTCAGGACATTAACTGTGAACTGTTTCACAGACTAGGGGAAGGGATTCACACTAGAATGACAGAGAGCTGGTAGGTTCCTAGTTTCATTGTTAGCCTTGATAACAGCCCTGAGCCTGGTTGCTTCTTTGCTATTGAAGAACTGCAAGTTTTGGCAGTATCTTCTAAATGTATCGCCCCAGACCAAAGCCATGGTAGCCCTTCCCTAGTCATGACTCTGGGATATCCCACTTGAAGCAGAGGAAGAGAGTTTGATAAATGCTAGTGGTTCTACAAAAGTACATTTGGTCATTTGATATTTTTTTTTTTTTGCATTTTGGAGGGCAGTTGGGGTTAAGTACCTTGCCCAAGGTCACATGGCTAGGTTTTTGTTTGTGTGCATTAAGTGTCTGAGGCCAGATCCGAACTCAGGTCCTTCTGACTCCAGGGCCGACGCTCTACTCACTGCGCCACCTAGCCGCCCCAGTCATTTGATATTTTAATCTAATTTCCCTTAGTATTTCCTTTTACCATTATTCTTCAGAGAATTAAACATTTGAAAATGTTTATGTGTATGTAATGGACATTCTTATAAGGAATGTGTACGTGATGGACATTCTTATAAGGAATGTGTACGTGATGGACATTCTTATAAGGAATGTGTACGTGATGGACATTCTTATAAGGAATGTGTACGTGATGGACATTCTTACGAGGAATTCAGGGTCCACAGTGATTCATAGGAGATATTTTATTTTCAAGTAACGTGGGGTATTGGAATATTTTACTTCACTAGTACTATAAACTAGAAATAGTTTCTTCCTTTAATCTAGCAGACCAAAATCCTTACAATTTTTACCTTTTTATAAGAAAATGGGCATTAAGGGAAGCCCTGAAAATTATCCCCCAAAATACATGTAACCTGAGAAGTATAAGTGGAAAAGAGGAGTAATCATCCTAACTTCTTTGTTGTGGTGATGGTTTCAGGGGCTGCTTGTATTTATTCACAATATAAGCCTCGGCTTGTTTAATTTTTTATTTATTTTAGCATCTAATGCCCGGACCATTCTCTTTTTTTCCCTATTAGGTGACTTGCTGAGTTGGAATTCAGTTAGTGCTAAGTCCTTCCAAGCATATACTTAGAGTGATCATCCCTGTTCGTGACAACTTAGACATAATTTTGCTCATATGAATCTCTCTGTATATAGTAAAAATTTATCACACTTTTTTGTGTATGTATAGGTACATATTGGAAACAACCTCACAGAAAAATAAATTTGGGTCCACGGATCTAGAATGGACAGAGAATTCACTAAGCAATTAACAAACATTATTAAGAGTTCATCCCTTTTTAGTTGCTATGCTGGGCCCTGGGACTTGGATAAAAAAACAAAAATGAAACTGTTCTTGCCTTTGAATAACTTGGATTCTTTTTCTGCCCTAGCAGATTTTGACTAAATGATAAAACTTCTCCACTAAAGTCCTTTAGTAATGTCTGGGTGCTCAAAGGTTATGTATACAGAACACAAACTTTGGCAGGTCCTCTATGCTGGAGAGGCCCTGCTTATGGATCTCACAACATACTTGTTATCTGACAATTGAGGAGTATCAGCCTAACAAAAAGCTGTGGAGCCCATCAATAGAACTGATAGCCAAGTGCTGATGAGTTGCTGTGATTGGAAAAAAAAATCCCATCACTTTGTGACCAATTCTGGTCATGGGTTTTTCTGATCTCTGAGATTCACAGCCTCAATCTCCCACATGCAATGCAAAAAAAAAAAAAAGAAAAGTTGGGATTTGAATCCTGACTTTCTGACTCCAAAAGAAGCATTCTTTCCATTATACAATGTTATTATTAACATTTTACTCAAATTCCCTCATTCTGATTTAAAGTGAATTTCCTTTTGCTGGAAATAGGGGTTATTTCATCACTATATTCTTTTTGTTTTTGGAAAGATTTTTAAAAGTTTGGTCCTCTTTGAGACAGAAGGACAACAACCAACCAACCAATCTACACAAAGCCTTACATGATTCTCCACAACTGCTAATGCTGTCCCTTTTTCTATTAGTATTTATTTTGTATATACTTACATATGTACTTGTCATCTCCCCATTAGGATTTAACATCCTTGAGAGCAGAGATGGTTTGATTCTCTGTATACCTAGCTACTAACATTATATCTGGCACATGATGGTCTCTTCATAAATGCTTACTGAGGTGGTGGAGCCAAGATGGCAGAACAGTTTTTCTAAGCTCTTCCATGAATTCCGTCACTAAACTTTAAGAAGTGAATCTGAATGGATTTTAGAGTAACAGAATCCATTGGGAGACCACAAGTGGCTGAATCCAGCCCAGGAAAGTGCCCCCATAGATCTGGGCAGCAGGAACGCAGAGCATGCAGGGGCTGCATCAGCGCAGAGCAGAGAGCAGACAACAGCAGAGTGAGGAGACCCAGCCAGCAGACTCACCTACCCCAAGGGATATTTACAGATCTCTCACCCCAGGACAGAGACTCCCTTGGAGCTGGGTAAGAGAAAGCACAGGGCCTGAAACAGAGACAGCAGCTTCTCCTGGGGCTATCAGCACACAGCCTGGAAGTTTAAAAATCAAATACCTGATCTTTCAGAAGCCAAGATGGCAAAGTAAACTCTAAGCTGCTCAGATTCCCCTTCCCTGACCAAGGAAAAAACAGAGATAAATGTCCCACCCAGAGTAAAATCCTGAAATAGCGGAAATATCCTCAGGCTTAGGAGTCACTGAAAAAGGGTGTAACTGAGGCTATAAGGAGTCTAAAGTGAAGGGTGGGAGGGGTTCCAACAAGCCCCACCTCAGCTAACCAGCAGGAGCTCCCAACCCCCAGGGTGGTGGAGCCAGCAAGCACTAACAACAGAAGCCCAGGTGGACCTTAGCACCACCAGAGGAATCTGTATTCACCAGCACTGCCAGCTTCTGAGCCTGCCTGAGCTGTAGCCCAGGGGCATAGAAGTAGACATCTGAAGTGGCCAGACTACCCCTCCACCATAGGTTACTCTGTGAGCCTCAGGGTAACTCAGAGGAAACACTGAGGGTCCTGGCCTTGGCCTCAGTCTAGATACCCAGGGGCTACAGCACACAGAGTCAACAACCAGACACCTAGCTCCCAGCCTTAGAAGCATGGGTCAGAGCCCTCTGCACCCCAGAAGCAGAAATACACTTTAAAGGTCAGGAAATAGGCAATCACAATGGGCTGGAAGCAAATTGCAAAAGGAAGACCAAAGATAATTGAATCCTATTATTGTAAAAGAGAAGAATCACTTTCAGGATACACCATGGACTCTTATCCACACCTGAGACCACAGAAGGAAATATGAACTAGTCTCAAGTGCAAAAAGGATTCTTGAAGGAGCTCAAGAAAATTTTAAAAGCCAAATTAGAGAGGTAGAAGATAAATTTAAATCTACAGTGACCAAACTGGGGAAAAAAATCTCACTGAAGAAAACAAATACCTAAAAACTAAAATTAATGAGCTGGGACAGGAGGTTAAAAATCTAACTGGAGAAAATACCTCTCTAAAAAAGGAACTTCAAAAACTAGCTGAAAAAAAAATAATTCACTAAAAATTAGAATCAGTCAAATCAAAACTAAGGACTTTATGATGCATCAAGAGTTAGTCAAACAAAACATAAAGATTGAAAAATTAGAAGAAAGTGTAAAATATCTCACTGGAAAAACAACTGACCTGGAGAACAGATCCAGGAGAAATAGCCTAAGATAGTCTACCAGGAAACCATGATGAAAAAAGCAGCCTAGACAACATCCTCCAAGAGATTGTCAAAGAAAACTGTCCTGAAATCCTAGAATCAGAGGGTAAAATGGTTATCAAAAGAATTCACCAGACTCCTCCTGAAAGAGACCCCAAATTGAAAACTCCAAGAAATACAGTAGCCAAATTCCAGAATTACAAGGTCAAGAAAAAAATACTACAAGCAGCCAAAAAGAAACAATTCAAATATCATGGAACTACAGTCAGGATTACACAGGACCTAGCAACTTCTACATTAAAAGACTGGAGGGATTGGAATTTGATATTTCTTAAGGCAAAAGAGCTAGTACTGCAACCAAGGATCAACTACACAGCAAAACTGAGCATAATCTTTCAGGCAAGGAGATAGTCACTTAATGAAATAGGGACTTCTAGACTTTTCTGATGAAAAAGCCAGAGCTCAATGGAAAATCTGATCTCCAATTACAAGACTCAAGAAAGACATAAAAAGGTAAATAAGGAAAACACACACTCTCACACACACACACACGCATGCACACATGCACATAACTTGGGATTAAATAAGAGCAAACTGTTTACATCCCTATATGAGAAGCGGATACCTGTCAATATAGAAATTTATATGATTATCATGACCTTTAAAAGGGATATACAGAGATAGAGGGCATGGGTATCAATGAACTAATCTGATGATAAAAAAAATACCTGATTAAGGGGTTCAAAGGGATTGTAATGGGAGAAAAGGAAAGGATGAGGCAGAAAAAGGTAAATTATGTCACATGAAGAGGCATAAAAACATACTAGAGGGGAAAGAGGGAGGGAGATGAACATCATACGAACTTTATTCTCATTGGTTCTGGTTAAAAGAGGGATCAACATAAACAGTTAAGTTTAAGATTCTAATGTGAAAAGATACAAAAACTCATTAAAATAGAGGGAAAGGAGGGAGGGAGAGGAGCACTGTTTGAAATTTACTCTCATTGGTTTGGGGTTAAAGAGGGAATAACATACTCCATTAAGGATAAAAATCCATTGTGCCCTACAGGCAGTAGGAGGGGTAAGTGGGAGATAAGGGGGGGTGGGGGCTAGTTAGAAGGGAGGGAAATAGTAGTAAGAGGAGAGGGTAGATAAAGAAGGGGATCACAAGGAGGGAATACTGAGGGAAGATGTGATCAAAAGGAAATCTCTTAAGGAGGGGAAGGGAGAAGGAAGAAACAAAAACATAAACGGGGAGGGAATAGGATGGAGGGAAAAACACTGTTAGTAATCATAACTATGAATGTGAATGGAATGCACTCTCCCATAAAACAGAGGCGGATAGCAGAATGGATTAAAAACCATAATCCTACAATATGCTGTCTACAAGAAACACATTTGAAACAAGGGGATATGCACAGAGTAAAGGTAAAAGGCTGGAGTAGAATATATTATGCTTCGGCTAAAGTAAAAAAAAAAAGGAGGGGTAGCAATCCTTATCTCAGATAAAGCAAAAGCAAAAATAGATCTAATTAAGAGAGATAAGGAAGGAAACTATATCCTGCTAAAAGACACCATGGAGAATGAAGCAGTATCATTACTTAACATATATGCACCAAGTGGCATAGCATCCAAATTCCTAGAGGAGAAATTAAGGGAATTAGAGGAATAAATAGATAGCAAAACTATATTAGTGGGGGACCTCAATCTCCCCCTCTCTGAACTTGATAAATCTAACCTCAAAATAAACAAGAAAAAAAGTTAAGGAGGTGAATAGAATTTTAGAGAGGCTAGGTATGATAGATCTCTGGAGAAAACTGAACGGGAATAAAAAGGAATATACCTTCTCAGTGGTACATGGCACATACGCAAAAATCAACCACATAGTAGGACATAAAAACCTCACAATTCAGTGCAGAAAGGCAGAAATATTAAATGCATCATTCTCAGATCATGATGCAATAAAAATCATATGCAATAAAGGGCCATGGAAAGAGAGACTAAAAACTAATTGGAAACTAAATAATTTAATCCTAAAGAATGAGTGGATCAAACAAGAAATTATAGAAACAATCAGTAACTTCATTCAAGAGAATGACAATAATGAGACAACATACCAAAACTTGTGGGATGTAGCAAAGGCAGTTCTTAGGGGAAGTTTTATATCCCTGAGTGCATACATAAATGCTTACTGATCAGATAATTATTTCTTGGTTTTCCTGTAAGCTTAAGCAAGGTGCTAAATGTAGCTTATTTGTGTCATTTCCTACTTGTTATCACTATATTATGTCCCTTAACTCTTCCCCTCCTTACTTCATAAACTTTTTCTCAATCCTTGAATCACAGTCAGAAGGAACTAGAACAGGGTCAGCATTAGACCTGGATCCCTGAGGCTCAGGAGGGTTTGGCCTCTCTATTTACCTATTCATGATAAGGAATGCCCCATTCTTCCAAATATTCTATAAGATGGATAGAACAAAGGGCATTGCTTCTTCAGGGCAAAATAACAAAAGTGTTAAGAAATTACAATAATTATATCCACAGAGGAATATTTGTGGTTTTACTTTCATTACATATACCTTGGGGGTAGAGGGGAGGGAATTGATGACAATTGTGTTTCAAAAATATCAACCAGTAATCCAAATAACTTTTATTTTCATATACATTGTACACATGGGATCATAATATTTGGATGTGAAAGGGCATTCAAGACTACCTAATACAAGATGACCTCGTTTTACTGATGAGGAAATTGAGGTTCTGAAAAGTCAAGTAGAAGAGGGACTTGAACCTGGGTCTTTCTGACTCTAAATTGAGTGCTCACACATAACTATGATCATGGTCAACAGGCCTGACGAATCCTTTTAAAGGTTTGTGGTAACTAACTGTTGCAGTGCTTTGCCTTGATTTCTATTTTTTTTAATGAAATGAAAATTGAAAGGAATAATGTCAAAGGAGGTAAGAAACCTGAAAGAAGAAACAAAGGGGAACAGATGAAGTTACATGTTTTTAAACTAAATGGAAAACATAGTTAATATGCTTAAATTTCCCATCTGCCACAGCACAATGCACAGCAGACATTCTAATAACAAGGCTACTATTAAGAAACAAATAAAATAAATAAAAACAAATAAAACACAGGAAGCAACCAACAGTGCCACTGCTGGAGAACAAAGGTAAAAGAGAAAATAAATTTCTGGATTCCTTTTCAGATACAGGAAATATTGATAAGATTCAAGATTAGGTTATCAAAGTAAAGGGCCAGTTTATTAGCTAAGATTTCAATTCATCTTTAGAAAAATGTTTGGAGTCTGAGCCAAGATGGCAAAGTGCAGGCAGCAACCTAACTGAACTCTACCAACATTCCCTTCCAAACAATTTTAAAATATCTCCTCAAATCAAATTTTGGCATGGCAGAGCCAATAAAAGATTAGAATGAGACATTTTTCTAACTTAAAATAAGAGGTCAGTAGGTGAGGTCTGTGATACCAGGGTGGGAACAGCAGCACCAGTCATGGGTCTAAGAATTTGACTACATATAAGCTACTACAGTGGCAGGGAAGACCAAGACATAGACTCATAAGACAATAATAATATGAAAATAACTACAACCAAACCTCAAAAAAATGCTAACTGGACCCAAGCCCAACAAGAATTCCTGAGAGAATTAAAGAAATCAGTGAGAGTGGTACAATAAAAATTGGGAAAAGAAATAAGAAGGATTGAGAAAATTATGAAAAGAGAATTAAAATCTAGGTAAAAGGGGCACAAAAATACTGAAGAAAAGAACTCTTTAAAAAGTAGAATTGGTCAAACGGAAGAAATACAAAAATTCACTGAAGAAAAGAATTCCTTGGAAGGCAGAATTGGTCAAGTGGAAAAAAGAGGTGCAAAAGCTCACTGAACAAAATCATTCCTTGAAAATGAGAACTGGGCAGGTGGGGGGCGGCTAGGTGGCGCAGTGAGTAGAGCATCGGCCCTGGAGTCAGAAGGACCTGAGTTCAGATCCGACCTCAGACACTTAACACACACACAAAAAAAAACCTAGCCGTGTGACCTTGGGCAAGTTACTTAACCCCAATTGCTCTCCAAAAAAAAAAAGAGAGAGAGAGAGAGAGAATTGGGCAGGTGGAAGCTAATGTCTTTGTGAAGCAACGAAAACAATGAAACAAAGTGAAAAGAATGAAAAAAAGAAAATGTGAAATATCTCTTCAGAAAAACAACTGATATAGCAAATAGATTGAGGAAAGCTAATTTAAGAATAATTGGACTACCTGAAAGCCATGATCAGAAAGAGACTAGACACCCTAATTCAAAGAAATTATAAAGGCAAACTGCCCTGTGAGTTTAGATTCAGAGAGAAAAATAGATATCAAAAAAATCCACTAATCACCTCCTGAAAAAGAGAGCAAGATGAAAACTCTGAGTAATATTATAGCCAAATTACAGAATTCACAGGTCAAAGAGAATATATTTCTAGCAGCCTGAAAGAGACAACTCAAATATCAAGTCACAGTCAGGATCACACATGATTTAATAGCTTCCATGTTAAAGGACTAGAGGGTTGAGAATATGATATTCTGGAAAGCAAAGGAACTAGGATTACAACTAAAAATAGCCTACCCAGGAAAACTAAGTATAATCCTTTAGGAGAAAAAATGAATTTTTTTATTAAATAGAGGACTTCCAAACATTCCTGATGAAAAGACCGGAGTTGGATAGAAAATCAGACATTCAAACACAAGACTCAAGAGAAACATAAAAAAGCTAAATCTGAAAGAGTAATCATCAGAGACTCACTAAAGTTAAACTATTTATACTTCAATATAGGAAGATGATACATGTAACTCCTAAGAACTTTATCATTATTAGGATAGTTAGAAGGAATCTACATGGGGCGGCTAGGTGGTGCAGTGAGTAAGAGCGACGGCCTCGGAGTTGGGATGACCCGGGATCGAAACCGGCCTCAGAAAATGAGCACCCACACATAAATAATGACTAGCCGTGTAACCTCGAGCAAGTTACTTAACCCCAATTGCTTTAAAAGAAGAAGAAAGAGAAGAAGAAGGAGGAGAAGAAGGAGGAGAAGGAGGAGAAGAAGGAGGAGAAGAAGGAGGAGAAGGAGGAGAAGAAGGAGGAGAAGAAGGAGGAGAAGAAGAAGAAGAAGAAGAAGAAGAAGAAGAAGAAGAAGAAGAAGAAGAAGAAGAAAGAAGAAGAAGGCGGCAGCACAGGCATGAGTCAATTATATTGGGATGATCTCAAAAGAAAGAGGGATACACTGGGAGAAGTGGAAAGGGAGAGGCAGAATGGGGAAATTTTTCTCACATCAAAAAAGAACAATTTGGAACTATGCCCAAATTAAAACTGTATATTCTTTGACCCAGTAATATCACTACTAGGTCTATACCCCAAAGAGATTTTTAAAAAGGAAAAGTAAAAGGACCTATATGAACAAAAATAGCAGTTCTTTTTGTGGTGGCAAAGAACTGGACATTGAGAGAATGCTCATCAATTGAGAAATGGCTGGATAAGCTGTGGTATATGATTTGTGATGAAATACGACTGTGCTATAAGAAATTATGAGCAGGGCTGGTTTCAGAAAAAAAAATAACATGGACTGATACAAAGTGAAGTACGAAGAACTGGGAGAGCACTATGCATAGTAAGCAACATTGTAACAATGGTCAACTGTGAAAAGACTTGGCTACCCTAATCAATGCAAGGATACAAGATAATTCCAAAGGACTCAGGATAAAAAAAATGCTATCCACCTACAGAGAGAGATCTGATGAACTCCAAACGTAAATTGAAGTGTAGTTTCCTTTCTTTCTTTTTTTTTGCTTTTTTGTATTATGGCTAATATAGAAATGTTTTGCATGATTCCACACGTAAAATTGCTATCATCTTGCTTTCCCTCTCAGTGAGTGGGGGAGTAGTGAGAGGGAGGGAGGGAGAGAATTTGGCATCCAAGATTTAAAAATAAAAGAATGTTTAAAATAAATAATGATTTAGAAGGAAATTAAGAGAAAGAAGAGAAAAGAAGAAAGGACAGGAGAGAAAAAAGAAAAAACACCTAAAGTGTCTTAAAGATTTATAGAAAATCATCCATTGGTAAAAGTTGTTCTGTGTGGGGAGCAGTTTCAAAAAATACCATTCCCAAATACATGCAGAAGAACACACTAAAGATCTATGATTCCTTATTAACATTTTATTTCTTGGTATAAAAATTTGAAAGAGTAGTAGTTCTTAAAATTCAATTCTTAAAATTCAAACTAAATTAATTTTTAAAACTTAAGCCTCTCATAACTAATAGTTATATTTAATAAAGAATTCATTATTGAAATGCTCTAACTCCAGCCCTGACTTTTCAGAGCTTGCCACCTACATCTCTCCAGAACATCTCCACCTTGACATCTCATCAACAACTCAAACTCACCAATGCCAAAACTAAATTTATGATCTTGCTTGACTCTTGTTCTTCATCATTGTGTGGGCGGGGGTGGGGGGAGGGGGAGGGAACCACTATAAAGCACCCTGTCTAAAACCTTGGTACTATCTTTTACTCTCCCTTCTCACTCACCTTTTATATCCAATCATTTACCAAGTCCTCTTGATTCTGACTCTTCAGAATCTCCCAAATCCTTTCTCTTATCTCTATTCAACATCAAAACCAAAGTCAAGAGCTTCATTACCACTTGCCTAGACTATTACAAAGATTTTCCTACAGTATACCTCTACTACTTTCCCCTCCATACCAGTCTTCACACCATTGACAAACTTCTTAGTAATGCATTAGTCTGAACATGTTATTCCTCTGCTCAAAAATATTCTGTGGTTCTCCACTGCTTATCAAGCAAAAGGATCTTGAGGTCTTTCACAATCTAGAACCATCCTACCTTTGCATCTTATATTTCTGCTCCACTCCACAACTCCTCCTTTCTACATTCCATTCAAACTGAATTAATTTCTATTTCCTGTATCAAGACCATTCTTTGCAGCCTCTATAACTTTCCCTAATCCATTACCTGTTTCCAAATCTTTTACTCTTTCTTTAAGGTCCAACTCAAAAATGCTCCCTCTTCATAAAGACTTCTGCAATCTCCACCCCTCTTCCAATACATAATAATGTCTCTCCCTTTGGTCTTCATGGAGGACTTTGTTTTGTACTTCTCTATTGGACTTACATGATTATGAGCTTCTCAAAAGTAAGGACTGTCTTTTGCCTCTCTTTGTATTCATAGTACTTTAGCATAGTGCCTGGTACATAGTTGGTGCTTCATAATTACATTGACTGGTTGACTGATTATTTAATATTATATAATTCAGGTATACATCTTTGTACTCCAAGTACACTGTAACCCACATGAAGGAATGAGCTCTTTTCTCCTCTCATGGTCTAGTGTCGTGTCCTGTATACAGTAGGTATTTAATAAATGTTTACTGAATTTCATTTTTAATTGAATTTGAGTTCACCTCTGCTCTTGGATCACCTGTGTTTACATACAACCATAAATCAATATCTTAAACAAAATCTAGGCATAAATAAAACAATTCCACTGTCAAAAAGAAATTATTTTACCTAAGGCAAATGTATATCATAGCACATTGCCTTTAGCATTGAACCAAACATCAATAATCCAAGGTAAAATACAGTTTCAGCCTGATCACAATGCAACAAATCAACATCATCCAGCCTCTCTTTAGATAGTGGAAACTTATCCTTTATATCCAGCACCCAGCACAGTACCTGTGCATAACAGGAACAGAAATATAAGATGTAAAGGTAGGATGATCCTGCTGATTAATTGACTGAATAATTCTAACTGAAAATGGTGGAGAGTAAATACCAGTTAGGGACAAAATCAGCTGCAACTTCAGACTTGGTAAACAAGACAGCATTCTTTCTCCTAGCCCCAAGGATAATAGGTATTAATTGTGAAAACTATTCATCTGAAAGCAATTACTCTCCTCAGATACAGAGAATATTTACCCATTTCTGCATTACCACTGTTATAGTACAGCTCCTGTGCATGTATACCTAGGCATCATTTTATCTGTTCAATAACTGAGTAAAACATTGTGTATAAGTATGATGCATTTCTTTAGATATTTTGAAGCTTGAAAATGCCCTTTGAAAATTAGTAATTAATTTGGTAATTTGTGGCATAATTTTACATTTTCAAAAGCAATTATTGAATTTCAAAATATGTGTTTTGACTGAGATTAGAAAAGTTGTTACAATAGCACTTAGCATGCTGCATAGCTTTAAATGGAAGGAGATACTAAGGTTCTTGTAATGTAAGGGAATGTGATCTTCCCTGCCCCATGTGACCTGCTTTGAGCTTTGGTCCAGCCCACAGCTTGAGTCACATGGAGCCCATTTTGGGAAGAACTTGAAGGTATGTAACAGGAAGGGCAGAGCAGTTAGCATGAGTGACAGAGGAAGGAATTTTGCCTAGTGGAGTTTGTTTGTTGGGAGACCTAATGGAGAGAAGGCTTGGGGATGATGGTGCTTCCTACATTGTGATGTGTATAAACTTCTTTTTGCCATGGTGGAATTGACTTTCTAATATCTAAATAAATATCTTGGTTTCATCTTTGAGGAAGAGAGTTTGTTATGTTTTGCAATTCAACCCTGGAAATACATCTGAATATTCATAGCAGCTACTCTGGGTGTCACATTGGCAATATAGTTCAATGGCAACCATAGTTTCCTTTCTTCTCTGTCAGACAAAAATAACTTGTAAATTCACATGTATTCTTGTTTGGGAAAAGTAAAATTTCACCATTACTCCACCATTAAACCAACTGAGCTACTTAATGTTTTCCAAATCTGGACTACTCCCAGTGTTACATTTCAGAAGGCAGCATGATATGATGGGAAGAGCTCTTGCTGGGGAACTCAAAGACTTAGAGTTCTTGTTCTGATACTAACAAGTTTTAATATGTTGGTTGTTGTTGTTGAATTGATTCAGCCTGTCTGACTCTTTGTGACCCCATGGACCATACTATCCATGAGGTTTTCTTGGCAAAGGTACAGAGATTGTGATTTGCCCATGGTCACACAGCTGGTTCTGAGGCTGAATTTGAACTCAGGTCTTCCTGACTCCCGGAAGTGGAGTGGTAGTACTCTACCCATGGAGCCACCCCACCAAATTGTTGAAATTCTCTGGCCTCGGATTCGTCGTTTGTTTCAAAAAAAGTGATCCAGAATACTTTCTCTAAGGTCCATTTCAAAGCTACTATCTTATAGTGAGCACAGTTCTCTTTAAGGTAGCATTTCTGCAGTGTTGAATATTTTTTTTCTACCAAACAAGTACAGGATTTTATAGCCCTAAACCAATTCTAGATTTCAATCCAGTTGAAAAGCAAAGTACAACAGCCAATTTACTACAGGTTATTTTTAATAAAGTACTCAGCTACAGCTTTTATATCTTTTAATACAGTCGAGTTATTTTTGCATTAATGGAATGAAGCCAAGAAGCACTGAAGAATACATATTCAATTTTGTTTCCTGCTACAAAAGCTATAGTAAATAAAACCTTATGAACAGGGAAAAAGATACAGATTTGTTTATGCTGAAAATCCCCCAGTGTAAATGAGGTAACCATTTGATTAGATTCAAAGGACAAAATTTGGTCAGTCTGACAACATGAACTTTATTCAAATATAATTAGAAGTTTCATATAAGAAGATTAAATTAAATGTGAAAGTGGCCACCCAATAGAGGTGACCTGGTGCAATGGAAAGAATGATAGGGTTGGAGTCAGAGTACATAGGTTCCCAACTTGGCTCTGCTTCCTGGTTCTGCTACTTCCTACCTACATGACATTGGACATGTGACAACCCTTCTATGACTCAGTTTCTTTATCTATAAAATAAGGGCATTGGGCTATTATGACTTCCAAAATTCCTTCCACCTCTAAATATATGCTCCTATGGTCATAAATATCTTCAAAAAAATAAGGGTTGGTCTTTTATCTCCCCCTCCAAAAAATATAAAATTATACAGATTCAGTGGCACCATATCAGAACTTGTGAGTTCAGGGAAATAGAATCATCTTGCCAATTATTCTAAACTATCACCTAGCCCATATCTTGAAATACAGAAAACTCAATTTTGTTCTGCACTCTGCTTTCAATGTCAAAGACAAACAAGTGGATGACAGAGATTTATTAGATACTCACATACAACAACATCCAATTTACATTGCTGATCTAAACTTTTGCTAGTGACAGCACAGTGGGGCTATAAAATTGAAAGTGATATTCATAATGATGACCATGGGACAGTGCAAGATCTTGAAATGCCTTCTAAATAATAAAATATAGATTAAACTCTGTTCTCTATATCATTTTAGTATGAAATTTCCTAATCAGGGTCAGTGCTGGGTGATGTTGTCATGATGCCAAGCTCATGAACAATATAAGCTTCAGCTTCAGCTTCTAAGCTTCAGGAAGGCAAAATATAAAGAAATTCCCCCACAGTTATTTCTACCCTGAGCATGGAGGAGGTGGAGAGAATCATGGAGTCTACTAATAAAGAGTAGTGCCCCTACCATCCCTCTGATCAACACCCCCCCCCAAACACTTACATTTTTATACTTTCAAAACTGACAAATTAGGCATTGTAAATATAGTGACTATCAATTAAGTTCAATATTCAAATAGCCATAATCCCTAATAATAAAACCACTAAATGACAGCAATTACTATTTATAAATTTATTTAAAAACCAATTTCTTCCCTGAATCATAGGATATAGTGAAGTAATGAAAAATAGAAAAAATAAATCTTGCGTCTGAAAGCCACTTTTGAAGGTTATCTAATCCATCCTTTTATTTCTAAAGAGTACTGGACTCAGAGCACCCAAGAAAAGTTACTTTTGTGCATTATTTCCCACAATTTCTGGGGAAAGATATTTTCCCTCCCACCCTACCAAGACATTCTAGTATAAGAAAGCACTTAAGATTAGAAATCTTTGCCTTGTCACCTAAAATCTCTATGGAAACATTTCCTTTCCTCTTTCACTGATTCCTACAGTGAATAAAGAGAATAACTTCACCATTCTGAGCAAGATCCAGGTTAGTGTCAATAATGAATCTCTTGAAATGGTGTATTATTTGAATTTGCACTGGGTATATCCATTGGGCTAGAATAAATTCTCATATTTTATATAATTGCAGTTTCAAAAAGTATGAATTCAAATACATACAAAACTTTCACTGAGTTCATGACTCACAATAATTTGGAGTCAACTCAAGTCAGTGAGTGTTAAATTGCCAGTGCTAAATAGATGACTCTCCATCTCCCAAACTTTATAATATAGCTGCAGATTAGTATTTAATTTCTTAAAATTCAATGTTTTCACTTATTTTTTGCTTTTGAATGAAATTATTAAAGATTTAGGTGTTGAAATGCTAACAATATTAGCAATTCCATGTTATTTCCAGTACTCATACCTCATTCCTAAAGGGCAGAATAGAGATAGTGACATATTCTACACATTTTAATTTTTAAATTATTTCATTGCCAATTTCTATAACTTTCTTTTGTTTTTTTTCCTGAAGCCAGTTTTTAAAAATATAATCATATACAAAATATAATCATCTCTGGAGCTTCCATTACACCTGGCTGACAGAGCTAGACAGAATCTTATAGATCATCTCATTCTTTGAAACATTTACTAACTGAAAGACCACTATTTTAATTAACAAAGAAATGTAAGCAATATTAAATCAGTAGAAAGTGAAGTTAGTAGTCTTAAACAAACTCCTATCCACAACCTTTGATTGGCATTATTAGTATTCTCAAGGTGAACAAAGAAAAGGAATAGAGTACAAGAAGGCTGTGAATTTGAAGGCAATTTGGCATAATGTGTGCTATGTAAAAAAGGCATTAATTATTGCTATTCATGGGCTCTTAACCAGGGCAAAGGATCTCTCTGACCAGGGACATTAAACATTCCTTCATTTGACATAAATGAAAGTTAAGTATTAAACAGAATTTCTTTAACTGACTTTTGAATATAATGATCAAGATGCAAAGTCACCTCTAAAAGAAAAACTAACTTACCAAGTACTAAGATGTCGGTTTGTCAAACAGAGACAAATTATTTTCTTCTTCAGATGCCTGCCTTGTTTTCATAGATTCACAGCCCAGCCAAAAAGGCAATTTTTCATTTTGTGCTGTCTCAAATTGAACAAGTAAAATTGTTACCTTCATGCTGTAGATTCTCTGACGGAGTCAAAGTGTCAACTGCCTCTTGCATCTGTTCTGCATTGTTTCTTAAAACAGTGAGAAAGTTTTTGAAAGTAGTGTGTGATGGTTCAGATGTGAAGTTTATATAAGAGGAAAGAACATCTGCAAGAGGGAAAAAATACATATGCTTAGAGAGAGACATACACACATACATCTATATGTAAATACATATGTGTGTATATTTATATGGGGCAACTAGGTGTTGCAGTGGACAAAGTGTGGGGGCAGAGGTGGGGAACCTGCACCCTCAAGGCCACATGTGGCCTTCTAGGTCCTTGGGTGTTGCCTTCTGACTGAGTCCAAGTTTTACAGAATAAATCCTTTTATTATCTTCTGTGAAATTTGGATTCAGTCAAAGGGCTGCACTTGAGTACCTAGAGGGCCACATGTGGCTCTGAGGCTGCAGGTTCCTCACTTCTGTGGGACCTGCAGTCAGGAAGACCCGAGTTCCAATCCAGTCTCAGACACTTACTAGCTGTGTGACCCTGGGCAAGTCATAAATCAGTGGTCCAGATGGGAAAAAAGGATGGATAAAGAGAAAGATAGACACATACACCATGTACTTACCTGCTACTTGTTTGCTCAGATAGTATTAACTGTCCACAAATTGAAGTTAATAAAAATGACAAGAAGATGAAAGAGCCAGCGAAGGAAGACAAGGAAATTACTACATAGTAGCAATTACATTTCAGCTAAGCAACAAAACTGTCATAGGGAAAGAAGGAGTGTTGGAAAAAGCCACCTTTTCCACTTCTGAAAATCAGATATATGGAATAAAAGTTCAGTTCAATCTCAACAATAGTGAAAATAATACAACTGGCAATCTTCAACACTGACTGGAACCCTAAGGGTGAAAGTTTTAGCATATCCA
Organism: Gymnobelideus leadbeateri; assembly: GCA_011680675.1. Classification (NCBI taxonomy): domain Eukaryota; kingdom Metazoa; phylum Chordata; class Mammalia; order Diprotodontia; family Petauridae; genus Gymnobelideus; species Gymnobelideus leadbeateri. The sequence goes on along the minus strand of WOXC01010782.1, from coordinate 1,195,292 downwards.
CTTTGGAGTGATTTCAAAGCTACAATGATAATGCCACCATTTATTTAAATAATACTTCATAGTTTACAAAGCACTTTCTTACAACTTCTATTCTGTTATGATACCAGGTTTTCCATGGTTTGGCATTTTGGGTAATTTCCAAATAGCATGTGCAGCTGGAAATTATCTTAAGACTCTGATGGTGACTGAATTGTTACTTAGCTCTTAGTGGGGAACACAGAACACCATCAACATTTGCCCAAAAAGAGTGGTAGGCTTGCTTTATACCATCAAAAACAGCTTTGGTGTATTTAATTTGGAGGTTATAGATACTTCTATGGAAATTAACTTCTGCTTGTAGGGCATTTATCTGAAATTCAAAATGTATAAATCATAAATATAGTTACTTCTGCCAAGTAAAATTAACTAAGATAAACCAGAAATATAGCCTACTTCCAGATAATGGCAGGTAATGGGTAAAAGACTTAAAATGTTCATTTATTCAATGGATTCCTAATGGTCTAATCAGCATGCCTCCATAGTAGCAGTTATGTCTACAAGCAAAACAAAAATAGCAGCACTATGGTATGCATATCTAGTTATTCTGGGCAACTTTAAACAGTGTAGAATATCTCACAACCAATCAAATTAGGTGTGCCTCAATTAGCAACTAGTATAGTTTGAAAAACCAAACTGACAAAAATAAGAGTTTGTCTAGTGGTATTCTAATCACCAAGAAAAAATGGCAGCCAACTGGAGGAACATTTCATAGAGGAAACTAGGAGATGAAGTCACTGCTGGCCAGAAGCTAGATCAGAAATAGCTTTCTAAGTATGTCTAGTGTTCCCTAAATTCAAGAAAACACTTTTAATTAAAGTATTCAATTTCTACTTTGCATTCAGGAAAAGGAAGAGTCCAAAAGATAGAATCCCCGTTTTCAAGATAAAATGTGAAACATAGAAAAGGAAACAGTATGACTTATTTCAAAATAAATTCCTTTCTTTGGTCTTTGATAGTCATAGTTATTTGAACTCTAAAGAAATTATATAATTTCCATATAATATTAATCATTTTATATTTTACAGACCTTTCAATTAAGTACTCTGAAGATCACAAATGAGTGACAAATGAAGACTTGCCTTTCTTAGAATATCCAGGATAGTTCAGCACTATGATAATCTTAGCTACTAAGTCACTTTACTTTTCTTAGTAAAGTATACTTTTCTAAAAATGGATTTGACAATATTATGAGGGCTATGGGTTTCTACAAATCCAAAAACAAACTTATTGAGAAATAAGGTTGCTGAAATAAATGAAACACTTGGGATAGATTTTGAATAGAGGACAGAAGAATTTTTCTTTGGTACACTAGGCATTAGTGAGTTACTATAAGTTTTTTAAAAGAAAGAATAAGATATTGGGAAAAAAGAGAATGATTCATCTCAAAACTCTATAGGATGGATGAGAATAGAGTGAAGCTCAAGAAAGATTAGCTAGAAGCATGTTTCAGTAGAGTCAAGGTATGACAAGATGAAAATTTAGACTAAGTTATTCTTTAAATGTAACAGAGGGGTTAGACCTGAGAAATACTTCAAAAAGCTTAGCAGAACTTGATAATAAACAAAAGACAATGACAAATCTTTATCCCCTAAAAGACAAGAGGTGCCTGATTACTAAACATTTCTCATCATGTTAAAGACACATACCTGCCTTTTTATAGCAATCGATCCAAGCTGGCATTTCTTAAGTCCTGCTATGTGTTAAACACTTGCCTTTGTATAGGAGAGGACCTATACATGATTGCACTAGGAACCAAAACTTAATGGGAGGAACATCACTAATATATTCTCTTTTAGATCATAGAAGTGGGAAGAAGACCCATATGTACAAAAATATTTAGAGCAGCTCTTTTTGTAATGGCAAAGAATTGGAAATTAAGGGGGTGCCCATCAATTGGGGGATGGCTAAACAAGTTGTGGTATATGAATGTAATGGAATACTATTGTGCTATAAGAAACAAGGAGCAGATGGACTTCATATTTACCTGGAGAGGCTTATACAAACTGATACTGAGTGAGAAGAGCAGAACCAGGAGAAATTTGTACACAATTACAGACACAATGTATGTTTGACAACTAACTTTGATAGACTGGACTCTTCTCAGCAATGCAGGGTTATAAGTCAACCCCAAAAGAGTCATGATGGAGAGAGATGTCTACACCCAGAGAAAGAACTGAATTTGAATCCAAATTGAAGTAAACTACATGCTCTTTTTCTTTTTCTTACTTGGTTTGTTTCCTCTTTCCCATTGTTCATTCTATCTGATACAGTCCTTCTTTATAACCTGACTAATGTCTAATGTGAAAGTATTTGCAGATCCTATACTTGATTGTATGCCACCATGGGACTGTGGGGGGTGAGGGAGAGAAAATTTGAAACTCAAGGAATTGTGGAATTGAATCTTGTAAACTAAAAGTAAATAAACAAATTGATAAAGACCAAAAAAAATTTAAATATATATATTCTCTTTTATCAGAGAAAGAGGAATTGGAAGTTGAATTTTTGTGGTTTTTTTCTTCTTATCTTCTCTAACTGCTCCCACACTCATTCACTCTTAACTCTAATACTCTCTCTCTCTCTCTCTCTCTCTCTCTCTCTCTCTCTCTCTCTCTCTCTCCTTCCCTCCCTCCTTCCCTCCCTCCCTTCCCCTTCCCATTCCTCTCCCTCTGACTCCTAAATCAAGTTTTAGACTCTGGTTTAAAAAAAAATCAGTTTATACAATGTTATTTTCTTTTAAGTAAAACACTTTTTTTGCTTTTTGGAGGGGGGAAGGTAGGGCAATTGGGGTTAAATGACTTGCCCAAGGTCACACAGCTAGTTAGTGTTAAGTGTCTGAGGCTACATTTGAACTCAGGTCCTCCCGACTCCAGAGCTGGTGCTGTATTCACTATACCACCTAGCCACCCCCAAAACATTCATTTCTTAAAAGAAAAGAAACATTCTCATACCTAGTGAGAAGAAAATTACATTATCATTATATGGTTTTACTATGAAGTAATCCTATAGGCTAGCTGGAATAAAGTGTTTTGGTATTTTGAAAAAATGGTAACATGTGGATACCATACAGAAAACAATTTGCTGGTTTAAGAGAACCATCTTTGTCTGAAAAAATGTCAAGTACACAGGATGACTCATTTTATTTCAATCATAAAATGCTGTCAAGACAAAAGATTAGACAGACTTTGGGGAAGCAAAACATGAGTTGTAGAGATCACAAAAAATATGAGGTACTTATTCTCAGAATCCTTATGCTGATCTATGTGGAAGGACAAAGGGAAGAATGTGTATCTCCTATATAGAGCAACAACGCCCATTAGTTTTGTTCTAGATGTCAATTCAAAAGCTAGAATATTCAATTCAATAACATTTATTGAACAATCAATTACAAAGCATTTACTAAATGATTCATATGTGCTGCCACTCTGCTAGGCACTAGGATTCCAAAGAAAATAAAAAACATAGACCTTTCCCTCAAGAGCTCACCTTCTAATGAGGGAGAGAACATGCAAACAGGACATGTAAGACATGTGTATGATACATATACACAATCACATACACAAATAGTTATAATACAAGACAGTGTAAATGTAAGGAAAAGGTGCTAGAAGGTGATGGAGGTGAGGAGAGGAAGGAACCAAGAAAAGCTTCTTGCAGAAGGTGGGATTTGATATGAGTGTTGAAGGCAGCATGGGATGCCCAGAGAGAGGAGAGCCAGTGAAAAGAGATAGCGTTGAGAAACGGAGTGTCATGTTTAAAGAATAGCTAGAAGTCATTGTCACTGAATCTTAGAACACATAGAAAGGAGTAAAACATAAGAAGAATGGAAAGATATAAAAGCTGTGCAGGGCTTTAAAAGCTAAAAAAGAGGAATTTTATTTGATCCTGGAGGTAATAGGAGGCCACTGGGTTTTATTAAGTTAGGTGGTGACATGGTCAGCCCTGTATGTTAGGAAGATCATGTCAGCAGCTGAGTGGAGGAGATACTCAAAGTGGAAGGAGATTTGTAGCAATGAGACTATTTCAATAATCCAACAGTAAGTTATGAAGTGCTTACTGTATGGCAGTCATCGTTCTAAACACTGGGGACACACAAAACAGCCTCCCCCCAAAAGACAGGCTCTGCCTTCAAGGGATGTACAATCTAATGGGGAGACAATATACAAGCAAAAATACAAAATAAGCTATCTACAGGATCAATAGGAAATAACATGGGGAAGGCACTAGAATTAAGAGGGTTTGGGGGGAAACGGTAGGGCTTAAAGGAAGACAGGGAGTTCAGTTGGTGGAGCAGAAAAAAAAGAGAGTCTTCCAGGAATTAACAACAGTCAAGGAAAATATCCAGAGTTGAGAGATGGAGTGTCCTGTTCCTGGAACACCCAGGAGGCCAGTGCCACTGAACCAGATTATTTGACAGGGAGTAAGGTATAAGAAAATTGGAAAGGATAGGTAAGAGCGAGCTATCTTATGAAGAATTTTGAAAGCCAAACAGGATATTTTTTCTTTTTTTTTTTAGTTCCAAACTCCTTCCTTCCCTCCTGCCTCTCCTCTGCCTATTGAAGAGAAAAGAAATATACTCCCCATTGCACATATGAAGCCATGCAAAATGTATTTCTGTTTTAGCGATGCTTTAAAAGAAAAAAGAAAAATAAAGGAAAAATTATGCTTCAATCTGCATTCTGAGTCCACAGGCAGTGAATAGCATTTTACATCATAAGTCTTTTAAAGATGTAGTGAATTATTGAACTGATCAGTTACTAAGTCTTTAACAGTTGATAATCTGCTATTGTATATATTTTTCTCCTGGTCTGCTCACTTCACTTTGTATCAGTTCATATGTCTTCCCATGTTTTTCTGAAACTATCCCCTTCATCATTTCCTATAGCACAACAGTATTCCAGTACATTCATATACCATAATTTGTTCAGCTATTCCCCAATTGATGGGCATCCCTTCAGTTTCTAACACTTAAACCAACATTAAGATAGCTGTCTAAATATTTTTGAACATCTGAATCTATTTCCTGTTTCTTTGATCTTTTTGGATATTGGTGGATCAAAAGCAATGCCGGTTTTATAGCCCTTGGGATTTCTTGTTGTTTTCCAGGATAGTTGAACTAGTTGTAAAGCCAAGCATGAGCAGCTTTCCAGAAGAATACTGCTGTGAACAGCTTTCAAGATTCTGATTACACAGTATAGTGAACTCTCTATTTATTCAAAAACAAATCAAAGCCCATCAGCAAGTATTATATGTAATGGGGATAAGCTAGAAGCATTTCCAATAAGATCAGGGGTGAAACAAGGGTGTCCACTATCACCCCTCTTATTCAATCTGGTACTAGAAATGTTAGCAGTAGCAATTAGAGAAGAAAAAGAAATCAAAGGAATCAAATTAGGCAAAGAAGAGAACAAGCCATCACTCTTTGCAGATGATATAAGGATATACTTAGAGAATCCTAAAGAATCAAGTAAAAAACTACTTGAGACGATAAATAAATTTGGCAAAGTAACAGGATATAAAATAAACCCACATAAATCCTCAGCATTCCTGTATATTTCTCATAAAATTCAACAGCAAGAGATAGAGAAATCCCATTTAAAGTTACTATATATATTATAAAATATTTGGGAATCTACCTGCCAAAACAAACCCAGAACCTATATGATCACAACTACAAAACACTTTCCACACAAATAAAGTTAGATCTAACTAAGTGGGAAAATATCAATTGCTCATGGCTGGGTCAAGCTAATATAATAAAAATGACAATTTTACCTAAATTAAATTATTATATATTTAGTGCCATACCAATAAGTTTGCCAAAAAGTATTTTATAGACCCAGAAAAAAGAGTAACAAAATTCATTTGGAAGGACAAAAGGTCCAGAATATCAAGGATATTAATGAAAAGAAATGCTAGGGAAGGTGGCCTAGCTATACCAGATTTTAATCTGTATTATAAAGCAGCAGTCATCAAAATTACTTGGTACTGGCTGAGGAATACAGCAGTGGATAGATGGAATAGGTTGGGTACATGAGACTCAGCAGTCAATGTCTATAATAATCTACTCTCTGATAAATCCAAAGACCCCAGTTTTGGGGATAAGAACTCACTATTTGACAAAAACTGCTGGGGAAACTGGAATATAGTATGGCAGAAACTGGGCATAGACCATTATCTAACACCATATACCAAAATCAAGTCTAAATGGGTACATGATCTAGGTATAAAGGATGATACTGTAAGCAATCTGGGAAAGCAAGAAATGGTTTACCTGTCAGATTTAAGGAGAAGGGAAGACTTTATGACCAAACAAGAGTTAGAAGGCATTATAAAATGCAAAATGAATAATCTTGATTACATTAAATTGAAGTTTCTGTACAAACAAAGACGATGTAACCAAGATTAAGAGGGAAGTGGGAAATTGGGAAAGAATTTTTACAACCAATGTCTCTGATAAAGTATTCATTTCTAAAATATACAGAGAACTGAGTCAAATCTATAAGAATACAAGTCATTCCCCAAGTGATAAATGGTCAAAGGATATGAACAGATAGTTCTCAGAGGAAGAAATTAAAGGTATTTATAAGCATGTGAAACAATGCTCTAAATCACTATTGATTAGAGAAATGCAAATCAAAACAACTCTCAGGTAGGTACCACATCTCACCAGTCGGATTGGCTAAGATGACAAAACAGAAAAATGATAAATGCTGGAGAGGATGTGGAAAAATTGGAACACTAATACATTGCTGGTGGAGTTGTGAACTGATCCAACCATTCTGGAGAGCAATCTGGAACTAGGAACTAGAAACAAAGGACTATAAGTAATTTCATATCCTTTGACCCAGCAATACCACTTCTAGGGTTGTATCCCAAAGAGATCACAGAAGCGGGAGGAAGACCCATATGTACAAAAATATTTATAGCAGCTCTTTTTGTGGTGGCAAAGAATTGGATATTAAGGGGATGCCTATCAATTGGGGAATGGCTAAACAAGTTATGGTATATGAATGTAATGGAATACTATTGCACCATAAGAAACAAAGAGCAGATGGGCTTCATATCTACCTGGAGAGGCTTATATGAACTGATCCTAACTGAGAAGAGCAGAACCAGGAAAAATTTGTACACCATTAGAGATACAACGTATGTGTGATGACCAACTTTGATAGACTGGACTCTTCTCAGAAATGCAGGGCTACAAGTAAACTCAAAAAGACTCATAATGGAGAGAGATGTCTACATTCAGAGAAACAACCAGAAAGAACAGAGTTTGAATGCAGATTGAAGCAAACTACCTGCTCTCTTTCTCTTTCTTGTTTGGTTTGGTTTCTTCTTTCCCACTGTTCATTCCATCTGATACAATCCTTCTTCTCAACCTGACCAATGTCTAATGCGAAAGTATCTGCAGATCCTGTACCTCATACCTCATTGTATGCTGCCTTGGGGGGTAGGTTGGGGGGGAAGGGGGGTGGGGAGAAAATTTGAAACTCAAAGAACCAGGGAACTGAATCTTGTGAACTCAAAATAAACAAATTAATAAAGAAAAATGGAAAAAATAACAAATCAAAACAAAACATTCACAGAAAATCATGGTACAGCATTCACAATGTTACAAATTATTACAGAAAATCAAGATACAGTATTCACCATGTCACAACTCAACAACTTATCACTAAAATGGCCACATAGTTTTCATCACAGTGGTCACATAGTTTTGAACAAAGTACAATCACTTAATCAATCACTTAGTAACTCAATTAAGGGACATAAAATACAGAAGTCAATGTACTCCACCCCTGGGGTAGTCTCAATTGGAGATTAGTATTTTATTTTAAAATTTTGCATCAATATTCATTGGGCAATTAATATATCTTTTCTGCCTCTGTTTTTACTCTCCCTCGTTTAAGTATCAAAACTACATTTTAACAGAAGGAAATCTGGTAGAACTCCTTTATCTACTTTTTTGAATGGTTTATATAATATTGGAACTACTTGTTCTTTAAATGTTTGTTAGAATTCACTTGTAAACCCATATGGTCCTGGGAATTTTTTGCCTTCATGAGCTCACCTATGGCTTGTTCAATTTATTTTTCTAAGGTAAGGTTACTTAAATATTCTATGTTATTTCCTGTTAATATAGACAATTTACATGTTTATAAATATTCATCCATTCTACTTTTATTGTTAATTATTTTGAGGATATAGTTGAATAAACTAGTTCCTAATAATAGCTTTAAATCCATCTTTATAGGTTTTGCACATTCACTCTTTTCACTTTTAATACCAGTAATCTGGTTTTCTTCTTTCTCAAAGGAAAAAATTAGCCAATTTTATTTTTTTCCATAAAACTACCTTCTAGTTTTATTTATTATTTCAATGGCTTTTTATTTTCAATTTTATTTCTCCTTTCATTTTCATGTTTTCTATTCTGGTGCTGAACTGAAGGATTTTTAATTTGTTCTTTACCTAGTTTTTTTTTTCCAGTTGTATGCCCAATTCATTAATCTTCTCCTTCTCTCTCTCTCTCTCAAGCATTTAGAGAAAGAAATTTTCCCCTAGGCATAGCTTTGCCTGTATCCTACTAGGATATATTGTCTCATTGTTATTGTTGTTATCTTTAATGAAATTTTGTTTATGATTTCTTCTTTGATCCACTCATTCTTTATGATTAAATTATTTAATTTCCAATCAATTTTTAATCTATGCTTCAAAGGCCCTTTATTGAATGATTCTTTTTTTGTACTATGATCTGAAATGGGTGCATTTAATATTTCTGTTTTTCTTCATTTGTTTGTGAGGTTTTTAATGCACTGATATGTCAATTTTTGTGAACATGTCACATATAGCTGAAGAAAGGTATAGCCCTTTCTATTCTCATTCATTATTCTCCAGAATTCTATCATATCTAACTTTTCTAAAATTCTATTCATTATTTACTTGTATCTTATTTATATTATGGTTAGATATCTAGGTATGAGAGGGGTAAATTGAATTCCCCCTCTAGTACTTTTTTACTGTCTTTTTCCCCCTGTAACTCATGAACTTTTGTTTTAAGGATCTGGATGCTGTGCTATTTGAAGCATATATGTTCAGTATTTATGTTAATTGCCTTTTACCTTTTAGCAAAATGTCATTTACTTGATTATCTTTTAATTAGGTCTAATTTTCCTGTTTCTTTATCTGAAATAATGATTGCTATACCTGTTTTTTTTTCACTTCAGTTGAAGTATAGATTGTGCTTCAGATCTTTATTTTAAAACTATGTGTCTTTCTATTTCAAGTGTGTCTTTTATAAACAGCAGCGTTGAATTCTGATTTCTAATCTATTCTTATAACTTCTTCCATTTTATGTGTGAATTCATCCCAATCATATTTAATAGTTATGACTGTGTATTTCCTTCCATTCTATTTTCTTCTATTTATTTTTCTCTTTTTTTAATCTTGTTTTTTTCCTCAGCCTGTTTTATTTCTGACCACTACCTCCATTAATCTCCCCTCCCTCTTAATCACTTCCCCCTTTCTCTTAGTGCCTTCCTTTCCTACTTTCCTGTTGGGCAAGATGAATTTCTGTACCCAAGTGTGTGTAAACAGATATACATACATACACACACACAGGCACACGTGCACACATACATGTATACACACGTATATGTATACACATGTATATGTATACATATATGTACATTACACACACACACACACACACACACATTTGAATTGTCTTAGGGAGATTCTGAAGATCACCTGGCAGGATAAGATACCAGACAGGTACTTTCTCGAACTAAACTGCCAAGCATCCAAGCTCTACTGCAGAGAGGGCAACCCTGATGGGTTATATGTGTTGTTTGAATGCCAAATGGGTGCTTGCCAAAAAGATCATTTTATGGAGAACTCACACAAGACAAGCATTCACATGGTGGTCAGAAAAAGCAACACAAGGACACTCTCAAGGTCTCTTTTAGGATCTTTGGAATTATGTGACATGGGAGACACTGGCACAGACAGGACTGCTCAGCATGACATGCCCACATCAGAGAAGGTATATAAGCAAAGCAGAATTGAAGTCGTTCAAAAGAAACAAGATGAGCAAATTTAGCGAACCCACCCCAAATGTTCACATGGACTATCTGTGCCCAACCTGTGGTAAAGCATTCGGAGCTCTTATTGGTCTGTTCAACCATGGTCAGACACACCATAACTTAATTCTAACATAGTGATGTCATTTTGCTCCTCTTTGAGAACAAAGGACAACAAGCAAGCAAGTGAGAGTCAAAAGTGCTGACCACACAGGGAAGGTTGGTACCTCAGGTAACTCTCTGTATTATCTACAATTCATGTATATTTGTAATTTAGAAAGTATCTGTGAATTCTCTGTGTGTGAGGTATGATTGTCATCCTACTGGGCATCTTACGAGTTGGCTTTAATCAGTGCTTTAAAAAGATATGGATGAGATTTCTATAGAGGTCTATTGACCCACAGGAAAAGAAAAATCAACCTTGGGCCCACAGGCAATTTATCTTTTTTTTTTTTTAATTGGGGTTAAGTAACTTGCCCAAGGTCATACGGCTAGGTTTTTTTTTTTTGTTTGTGTGTGTTAAGTGTCTGAGGTCGGATCAGAACTCAGGTCCTTTTGACTCCAGGGCCGACGCTCTACTCACTACACTACCTAGCCGCCCCTATTTATTTTTTCAAAAGAGTTATAAAATGTTTGCTATGCCTGACTATTAAAGAACAAGAAAAACAAAACCATATGAAATACAGTCTATGATATAACAAAAAGAATGGGAAAACTTCTGTTTTATATTATGGTCAGTTAAAGTAAAAAGAGAAATGAGTAAAGATGAGAACAGGAAGTAAAGGGATAGAAAGATGAAAGATAAGCTAGAAACAGACACAAAGAAAAAGAAATAGAGATAAACATATAAAGAGACTGAGAAATTCAACAAATATTCATTCAATAAACATTTGTTCAAAGTTTATTGAGCCAAAGCAATTATTGCACCACTGACCGGGAAGAGTTAAACAAAAGGCCAGATATTTCCTGCTCTGGTTTAAAATAAGGAGGAATTATTAAGAATATACTCAGCTCCTACTTCACTGTAATAATTTCATCAAATCAGAGGCTATTCTAACTGAGGCACAGATGGTACAATGGATTACTATTTAGAGATCAACAAGAGCAACAAAAAGACATTAGTTAGCACCAAGCACCTACTGTTAGGCACCATGCAGAGTATTGGGACTACAAAGAAAATCAAAAGATTTTCTCTCAGAGAGCTTGCAATCTAATGGGGGAGACACAGACAACTAGATACAGAGAAGACTAACAGAATAAACTGGAGGTCATTGCCAAAAGGAAGGCATTAGAATTAAGGAAGACTCAGAAAAAATTCTTGTAGAAGATAAAATTTTAGTTGGATCTACCAAGAGGCAGAGATAAAGAGGAAGAGAACTCCAGGCATGGGGTTCAGTCAGTGAAAATACTCAGAGATGAGAGATGGAGTGCCTTGTGTGAATAACAGCAAGGGTGTTAATATCAGAAGATTACAGAGTACATGGAGGGAGTAAAAAGTGTAGGAAAACTTCTCAATCTTCCTGGATGGAAAGAGGGGGGTGGTCTAAGGAGACAGGAAATGGAAGCAGGTTATGAAGAGCTTTGAACACCAGAGCATTTTAATTTGATCCTAGAATTGATAGGAAACACTGGAGTTTTATTGAGTAGGGGGCTGCTCGTAGGAAGCTCATTTTTGGCATCTGAGTGGAAGATAGACCAGAAAGGGAAGAGACTTGAGGCAGGGAGGGTGACAAGCAGACTAGTGCAGCCACGAGGTGGTGAGGGACTGCACCAGGGTGATGGCAGTGGCAGTGTCAGGAGATAAGGTGGCAGTTACTAGAGAGATCATGAAGGTAAAATTGACAAGCCTTAGCAACAGGGGTGTGAGAGAGAGTGAGGAGGTGAGCTATTCTATTAAAGGAAAAACAGCTGGACAACAAATTGACCTCTAGATGTGTGGGTTCATATTTCTTTGCATAAATCATTGCCCTGTAGATTATGCCTATCTTGCTTTGATACAATTGTTTATGGCAATTTCCTTTGATGCATGATTTTTTTTAAAGGCATAAGTGCTTTTTGTTTTGCATTGACTACAATTTTGTACCCTTTAAAATACCCACAAATCTAGGAATATTTAAATAATTTCAAATGCTTTTAATCACTACTGCCTCTAGAGAAGATAGGACTCAATCCTTTCCTTTCATTACACAGCATCAAAATAACACGAACTTTCAGACTTGAGCTTGGGAAGTGTAAGCTTAAGTAGATCACAGCAAGACACCTATTTGTTCACACTTGGTACATTTCACCCCCTGGGCTGGAAACAAGTTTAATTTCATGTTTTACTGAGGGAATTTGTCCAACTCATTTCTTTAGTTACTGTGGAAATCAATTTCTAGTAAGACATAATTTTTTAGGTCAAAATGTGATGTTGTACAGCACTGATGTAGAGATGTCAAGAAGTGAAACTGAAGTTCATTTTAAACAAATGACAAAGCACTTTTGTTTCCCAAGTGGAAATGCTCAAATATAGTATTTCCCTCTGACCAGCAATAAAAAGGAAACAAAACAAATGATAAAATATCATTCTACTTATCCTGTAGTGTCATGAATTAAGCTATCAAACATGGTCTTCATATTTATCATTAAAACGCCATTAAATCTGCTGGTAAGATGGACCGAAGGTTGGACTTGGTATGAGGAAGACATAGATTCTGATCCTGTCTCAGACACTTTACTAGCTGTGTGACCTTGGACAACTGGCTTAAGCATCCTGTGCCTTAGTTTCCCCATCCATTAAATGGGGATAATAACAGCACTGCCCTCACAGGGCTGTTATAAGGAAAGGAGAATTTAACATAGGAAAAGCACTTTGCAAACTTTAGTGTTCTATACAAAGGCTGAATAGTCTCAATTTTGATAGGTCTTTATGTTGATAAAATAAAATAAAAAGGGATCTGAATTCTACATTTATTTGATATGAGCTTAAAGATCTTTGTCCACATCTTGACGGTCTTAATTCTGAAAAGGAGATAATTTTTGCTATCAGCTAGATTTCTTTGTTAAGGCAAAGTTAATCTGCACAAGAAAGTTCTGAATAACATCTTAAAAATCAGACCATGTAAAACATTCCAAACAGAATTCCACTACCTTTCAATTTTGCTTTGAATGTATCTCACAAGTGCTCCAAATTTCACATCTGTTTGCAAGAAAAGGACTAGTTTGGAGCTTCTGACCAATCTGCTCCACTCTGAAAGATTGGAGAGAACTATGCCATGGCTTTGTGAATAATAATCCAAGTTCCTCTTCTCGGATTCTTTGACTAATTCCAAGGGAATCTTTGGTAAACTATTTTCTTAGCATAGCAGTTTGCCATCTATAAAATGTCAACACATGATAGCAGACTTAAAGGTAGAAGAGACTTCAGAGGCCTTCTAGTGCTAAACCCCCATTTTATAGATGAGGAAACTATAGACCAGTGACTTGCTCAAGGTCACACAGAGAATAAATGTCAGCCCTTTTTCAGCCACCTGATTCCCAGAATCTTATAAAGAATAAAGGTACAGTTTGGGATGATGTCAAAACTAAAAATGTTAAGACATAATTTGATAGTGAAACTGTGAGGATGCTTAGCTGGTAGTCTCCCACCTCAAAACTTTGCTCATGAACTATTCATAATAGTAATGACCTCTCCTCCACTCTTATTCATTTAGCCAAACTTTGAACATTCTATAGGACCCACCTCAAATTCCACCCACCACATGAGTTTTTCTCTGAGCACTAGAACACACATGATTTCTTCCTCTTCCAAACTCCTACAGTACTCCTCATGTCTCTTCAACTAGATTACAAATTTTGGGGAAATTTTTTGGTTTTCTGTTTTGTTTTGTTGAAAACACCATTTTCAACTTTTATTAGTTAAGTATGGGAAACCAATTAAAAAACACACACATATGTCAACACACATGTGCAAAAGTATAATTGAGAACCTTTTAAATAATTTAATATTTAATTTGGGGACAAAGATAAAGGCAATTTGAGCTTAATATCAGTAGCTAGTAATATTATATTTTCTGCTTTTCAAAAATTTGAGTCACTTTCACAAGAATCAGCCTGTAATCTTATGAGTTGATATCATAAAAATGACAATTTCTTTGTGAACACACATTAAATCCAGAAATGTTGACTAGATAAAGATGTCAGGGCTCCTGCCCAATAGGCAAGTTAAAATAAAGCTGAGAGACCATAAGCAAGCCATTCAGCCTCTCTGTGAATCAGTTTCCTCATCTGTAAAATAGGAGATGGGCTAGATCTCCAGGTTCCTTCCATCAGTGATCCTACAAAGCATAGCCATATGAAAGGGGTCATTTTCATTTTCTAGGAGAAAAATAAGTGTTAGGCTACAACTTTTTCTTCATGAAAATTCAACAGCTTCCTCAACAAATAATTACTCAAAATATTCCCACATCTGAAATGACCTAATGAACGAATACCCTTATTACTTGGCGACTTGGATAACTGTGTAATCTCACTGGTATGGCTCTCCATGCCTTTTTATCCTGTCTGATCCTTATCCAGGGCCCTCTCTAAATCTACGCTAGATGATATATATCTTAAGGGTATCAAGGTGGCTCTCAATCTTTCCCATCAGCAGCTCGATACATCACAAACTCACTTCCTTTTCTGATTATCTATGTAGTTGATCAAGTCTTTCTTCCAGGTCTTGCGTGCAAATCTTCCTTGGTAACTCATTGTTGTCTGCTAACACCCACTGAGGATCTTTCTGTTATTCTTTGGGGCACCTGAAATTTTGAGCCTTCTGAAATCAAGGTATTCCATGATTCACAGCCATGTAATATCAGAGGTATAATATTAGTGTTAAAGAGAATAGTGTTTTTGGAAACAGTAGACAGCTTAGATTAATTTAATTATTATAGAAATTCCCACAAGCAACTTATACACACACACAGAGATATACACATATATAGAGATACATATATATGGATACATACGCATATATATGGATATACATGCATAGATAGATAGATGGAAGTTAAGTGTTTACATATGCAAGACACTGTGGTAGATACTGGAGACAGTGAGACAAAAAAAAAAAAAAGGAAGTCAGTCTCTTACCTCAGGAAGCTTATATTCTACTGAGAGGATACAAAATATATGTATATGCATCTTTTTTTAATTGAACTATTTTAAACCGTTTTTCTTTTTAATTTTTGAGGTGAGAAGAAAAGGCAATTGGGGTTAAGTGACTTGCCCAAGGTCACACAGCTAGTAAGTATGTCAAGTGTCTGAGGTCACTTTTGAACTCAGGTCCTCCTGTCTCCAGGGCGGATACTCTATTCACTGTGGCACCTAGCTGCTCCCCCTCCCCCAATTTTAAATTCAGATCAGGTCTCATTTCCTTGATCTTTTTCACTTGTCTACAATTCAGCAACATTTCTATAATGAGCAAAGTGATAGGTAGCTTCAAATTAGATAGAAATACATGAAGGTGCAAGTTAAACTAAGACCCTTCCATAAGTCACAGCTCACCCATACTAATAAATTGTCCATTTCACTGTAAGAGATATTAACATCTCCCTCATGAGAGGAGGCATGAGTTTGCAAGGCAGGATCCCTGACATCTTTATCTAGTCAACGTTTCTGGGTTTAATGTGTGTTCACAAATTGTGTCATTTTATGATATCAACTCATAACATTATAGGCTGATTCTTGTGAAAGTGACTGAAATTTTTGAAAAGCAGTTTTATGAAGAGATCAGTCACTCCAAAGGATAGAATACAAGTAGGAGGTTTCTTAAGACTAAACAGAAGTTTGTTTTGGTGGTATAGGTTCCTTTAACAAAAGGAGGATAAGAGAAAGGAAAGTATTGAAGGGTGTTTGATTTTCAGAGTGTGACCACAGGTAATGGGGAAATAATACTTAATGACTCTAATGGTTCTAGCAAAAGAATTATTTTAAAAATATTTCCAAATGTTTGCTTTCACCCCAGATCAAAGTTTGTCAAACCTTCAAACATGCAAAGAAATAAATACAATAAGAATTACAACTCTCCAGAAGCTCCAAATTTACCCTCACCCTCTTTTTTTCCCTGTATGGTTAAGTGAACAACATAGTTATACCAGTGGGCAGATTTGTCTAACAGGGCTCCTTCACCTTCCATATATTTGGGAACTTGGCTCCAGCTTCCTGTTTGCCCATATCTTAGCATGTTATAAGTTACCATGGAAATTTACAAAGGAAAAAACCATTTACTCCAATATTTATTATGTTTCTAAAGTGCCTTTCCTCCTCAGAGCCCAACCACTGTAGCAGGATGTTGGAGACTACAGTGATTTCCTGCATGAGCTTCCATCCTCTGGGGATTCTGAGAATAGTGGATGGGTCCTAGAGCTCGTATGAAGGGAGGAGGTGGTCCCATTGCGTGGAACATCAAAACCTGATGGGTGTGGAGGTGCAATCCCAGGAGGCAGGAGCAGGGCAATATTGACCACTGCTGGAGGAACACTGGGAAGTAGATTACAATAATTGGCAAAGGCTGCTTCCTCAATTGCTGGAGGAGAAGGAAAAGCTGAAGAAAATCATGAGACAGATTCCAGCTTAATTCTAGAGTCTGTGGTTCCTTCTTCTTCCTTTTCTTTTCTTCTAGCTGCCTGGGATCTTCCCCATCTCACAAAGCCTGACCCATTTACAATCTGTTTTCTGAAGGACTTCTTGCCAGCCATCTCTGCAGCTGCCTCTGCAAATCTGTTATTCAGATCTCCTCAAACTGGTAAAAGTGATTTCTGAGAGCTGTCCCATTGACTGTATCTCCCAGGCCACCAATGTATAGTATAGTAATGGTCTTATCATCTGGTGAGTCCATGAGGCACAACTGAAGCCCTTTTGAAGCTTAATTGCCACAGGATCATTAATACCATAATTGTGATCTTTGATCAGCAAAAGGATTATCATGTTCTGCAGTTTCTCATATCTGTATGGCCCCTCTTCTCTTTTACCTTCTTCTTTCATTCGCTCCCTACAACAATGGCAGACACAACATTGAATGCTGGATCAGAACAGACTCAAAGTGCGTGACCTAAATTTCATTGATGTCCATGTTCACTTCCCTCCCAACCAAAATGGGGGTGGGAGGTAACTCTAAGCACCATTATAAGGGGAAAAGAGTAAGAGAAAACAAAATTTGAAATAAAACAAATCATTCCCTCACCTGTTGCATAGTCATTAGTTTGGCATAATTAGTAGCCTTCAACAATGCTTCTACTGCCTTTTTGGCTTTTTCTTGAGGAGACCCTTTGGGGAATGTTGGTAGGATGGCTAGAACACCCTCTACAATAAATTCTGGGATAGAGGAACTTTGTATTTTGGCCTGAAAAACAAAAATCAGTTTTTAAAAACTAGCATTTTTAGCTAAAAACTTTATACCTGCTTTACATTTTCAACAAAATATGAAAACAAAGATGTGTCAAGGACTGAATTATTCAACCATATACAAGACACCTACACTATGTGTGGGTTTAATTTTAATTGTTGAGCTTCTTCTCACATAATCTGAATGAAATAGCAAAAATCCAAGCATTCTGGTTTAAACATTTTAGGACCAATATCACTCTAGAACATGTAAAAGCAGTACAATTTTTGAAAATGAAAGACAGCAGTTAAATTAAACCAATAGTCAACACACCTTGTTTGCATTTTATTGAAAAGAAGATTGAAGCTTAAAAGACCTTTTTGTTAATATTAATGTGAAATTAGCAAAAATAGATATGTTAAGGAATTTTGGCATTAAGGAATAAAAAAATATCACTTTCCTGATACCAAAGAATGTAACCTAAGCTCCATTCATGCAAGTTTCATGAAAAAGTTAACAAATGAAAAATGAATGAGGTAGGACAATGAGGTGGCAAAGTGGATTAAGGTAACAACTTGGAGTCAAGATCTGAGTTGGAATCCTGCTTCAGACACTTACTAGCTGTGTGACCCTGGGCAAGTCACTTCGTCTCTCTTAGCCTCCCACCTCATAGGGTTGTTGTGAGGATCAGATGAAATAGCATTAAAGCACTATATAAATGCTAGGAGGATTTATACAACAGGACCAAGGTCTAATAAGATGCTTTGCTAAGCTATCTTACAACATATTTCATGAGCTGATAATGTACACATGTATATGTGATTTTTATCATTTAATTTTATTTCCAAAGGCAAACCTTTGGAAATAAATTAGTCATAGATAAAAATGAGAGGATGCATTTCAATTCTAAATAATTAAAACAAAAGAACAGTTGCAATTTTTTTGGCTTACTTCATATTTGTGATTTATATATATATATATATATATATATATATATTCTCTGAATAGTTAAAGCAGGTCATATACTGTAAGTTATTGATATCATTCTTTTAAGACACAAAAATCACATACAAAAATACTGCTTACTATGTAGAGCAGTGGTCTCAATTCTATTAATCAACATGCAATTTGTTGAGCAAATTATCAATGTTTATTAGTCATACATCGCAAAAGAGACATAAATAGAAAAGGTATGAATTCACACCCTCAATATATAGTTTATTTTTAAATTATGCTTCTACAATTGTATTGATATCTTTTGTATATTATAAAATAAACACAAAATAAAAGTTAAAAAGAATGGGATATTGAAATAAATACTATTTAATTTTTATTTTATTTGTTAATGATATAAAACCCTTTTTTGCCATCATCAAAATGTTATTAGCCGTAATGCTTTTAGAGAGAATAATATGATTGAATATGCTTTACAACTTTTACCATATTGGTCATCACACTGTAAAGGAAGCACAGGGTAGTGGATAGGCTGCTGGAACTAGAGCTCAGATTCTACCTTAGATCCTTACTAGCTGTGTGAGCCTAACCACATCATTTAACCTCTCTTTGCCTCAGTTCCCTCTTCTGTAAAACA
Source organism: Gymnobelideus leadbeateri (assembly GCA_011680675.1). Classification (NCBI taxonomy): domain Eukaryota; kingdom Metazoa; phylum Chordata; class Mammalia; order Diprotodontia; family Petauridae; genus Gymnobelideus; species Gymnobelideus leadbeateri. Next base: position 1,176,235 of record WOXC01010782.1, on the reverse strand, counting down.
AGACCACAGAACTCAGTGGCCTCAAAGGCCTCTTTTAGTTCTAAATCTATGATATTTTTTTAACTATAGAGAAAAATAGGAAAAAAAAACATTTTTCTTTTTGTACTAGTCTAACTTTTTCCAGCCCTCAGGATAAAGTATTCAATATTTTATAAATTAGTCATGAGGCATTAGGTCAGAATTTTATTGTTTTTAGTGGTAGGCTACTACAAGAAAAACAAAAGAAGGAGTAAACACACATTTTAGCAATCAAAGTAGAAAGCAGTTAGAGGACTGAGTTTAAGAACAGTCATCCCTTTAGAATTGTCATAAAAGAAACTGGGAGCCCAACAGAACATTATGTTGTCTTGATTGCAATGTCCAAAGTAGCTACATCTTTAAGTTTTGAAGTTGGTATGTGATATCTATTGCAGACAATAAGAAATTTGGAGCAGGGGAAGGGGTTTGTTCTAGAGTAAATACATCAAGAAACATCTGACAGAATTCCAGAATATTTTTTAAAACATCTCCTAGAAGGGTTTCTCTCTACTTCAGGAATTCCAAGGACACCAGCTCACTAGAGTAGAGCAGTGAACCTTCAAGCACAGAATTAGATATAAATGGGATAGGCAATGTACGAAGATTTATTTTCCCTTAGGAAAAATTATTGGGTAGACAAACTGATCTACTGTGCTCACTTTTATTTATTTTATAACACTCATGGGAAAAAATGTCAGTGTACAAAACTACCAACATGTCAGATCCTGTGTTTTGATTGAAAATTCAATTATGTATATTGGTTTTGGTCCTTGCTTGAAAAATGAACTGTGAAGCCTGTTAAGGCAGAATAAAGTTGCATTTATTCATTGTATTTATAAACCCAATCCTTACAATTATGTAGATGGCAGGGTATAATGCTTATAGTTTCTTTAGGTACATGAACATAAATTCTAATTGTTCATTTAACTTTTGCCTGATTCTAAGAATCCAAAGGCAAATGTAAGAGGTGTTTCAGGAAACCGCCTGTTAAAGTTTTCCATATTTGTAATCTGTGATTTGTCTTATCCCCATAAGAATGTGAGTCACTGCTCTTCTATGGCCTTTACCCTCCTACTATGTGATATCCAGAAAAGTGATTCATTAAAATAAACACCTCCCTATTTATATACTTGGCACTGAACTACTGGATATTTATAGCCCATTAAAAGTTGATGGGTTTTCCCTCCTGAAAACTGTTACACAGGGTTTTGAATAATTTATATTTAAAGACTCTTCTTTATTATGCTTATAATTTTAGTAATATCTTTTTGATACCTGTTTGAGTAAAATATAGTGGCACCATAATGTCAGATTAAAAAGAGAGACAGAGACAAGAGACAATGACAACTAAGGAAGGACAATAGGCCAGAGAAACTTTCAGTTTAATATTTATGATAAAGATAGGATAGAAATTGTACAAGAAGGATCCTTTGGTTTATCCCTGCCCTGTGTATGTGTAATGTATATAGTATGGACAAATCAGTTCATCACTTTGGGCTACAGTTTCCTCATCTGTAATGTGCATGTGGGGAGAGGCTGGACTACCCAATGTCTAAGCTCCCTTGTTCCCCTAAATCGTTATGATCCTATTACTTGCGTCAACAATGTTGCCTCTGTCATGCAAGCAGAAATCATCATATTTATTCATTAGTCATGCGGCGGTGAAAATGCTGGAGGGAAAGTAAATGACAGCTGTCAATGCTAGTCAGTGTCAACTGGTTTGTGTCAAAGCTGGTTTAGTTGGAGGAGTCCTCTTGTGAATAAGACAATGAGCTTTGGTGCACTGACATTGTAATACCTAAAAGGTGGTTACTAAGAATCATTCATTCATTCATTTGATATTTATTAAGCACCTACTGTGTGCCAGAACCCTGTGCTAGCTTTTCATGATACAAAGACTTTTAAAAAGGCAAGTTGTGAAAGTCAAAGAAGAATGTGTAAAGTGGTTTGTAAATCATGAGGTCCATTGCCAATTGCTGTTATTAGCCATTTCAAAAATCCCTTGTTAAGAAAAGTATAGATGTAGATGTCAGTGAAGTCCAGCTTCTCGCTCCAAGTTATTGTATGTTGTCAGCTACACGTTTTCTTTTTCTTTTTTTTTTGACTGTCTACAATTCTCCTCAAACTCTCCTTTTAGAGGTAGTATTGGATCAGAAAGCTCCTCCCACATTGTTCCATGAAGGCTTTAAGAATGACAGACCCCAGCCCATACTGATTCCTCTTCTCTAACCAATTATTCTACCTTTAGTAATCAGCCCTACCTATTCAAGCCATTGTATATATATATATATATATATATATATATATATATATATGTATGTATGTATGTATGTATGTATACATATGCATATGCACATATATGCATTCATATGCATACACATAAATTTATACATTTGTGTGTATATATACACATGTATACACACATATACACATATGTATATTTGTATATATCAGCTATGTGGCTTAGTGGATAGAGGGCCGGACCTGGAGTCAAGAAGACTCATCTTCTTAAGTTCAAATCTGGCTTTAGGTACCTACTAGCTATGTGATCCTGGCCAAGTCACTTAACCCTGTTTGCCTAAGTTTCTTTATCTGTAAAATGAGTTGGAGAAGGAAATGGCAAACCACTTCAATAGCTTTGCCAAGAAAACCCCAAATGGAGTCACAAAGAGTCAAACATGACTGAAATGACTGAACAGCAACATACATACATATATACATAAAACATTCACACCTATACTGTGTAAATCATTATACTATATATATATATATATATATTTTCATGACTATATCTGCACAAATCATTACACACACACACACACACACACACACACACACACACACACACACACCTTTTACAGCTATGCCTGTCCAAATCATACCCATGTACAAAATTCACAGCTAGACATGTGTGTATATACATATATATATGTACATATATATATATATAAATTCACAGCTATATCTGTCCATATATACATAAACTATGAGGGAAGCAAAAGGCTTTTGAACAAAATAGATATTAATGCAATAGATATTAATGCAAAGCTCATTAACTTAATTTGCAAGGTTGCTCCTCAGGCACTTGCTCAGAGTCTATTTACTCCTAATTCCAACACAATTCTAGTAATTTTGGTAAATTTTTTCCTCACAATCCCAGTGTGATTTGGAAGAAAAAAAACTAAACGGGTGAACTGTTACAGGCAGGTGTACTGAAAACAACCAGAAATGACATGTGACTCCCTAAAGCAAGGAAGAAGACAGAAAAAAATAGAAAAGGAAGTCACAAGAATTCAAGCACAGGAGTGTGGAACAAAACACCACTCTACATTTCAATAGATTTAGAGGACCTTACTATTATATATAGCATAGCATGATAATTAAAATATTAACATCCTAATCATGAGCTACATAAGCTTCTAGGTCAAAGAAAAATAAAGCTCCAAGCATCCAGGAGATAGGAGATCAAGCAGAGAGGGATGAGCATCATAGAAAATTACATAATATGGTAAAGATAAAGAAAACCATGAATATAACACACCAGAAGGCCCCTACTTACCATGAAGAACAGTTTACCCTACAAAGCTTAGCAAAAGAATGTGAAAGATTAAAGAAGACTGCATATTTCTAATGGAGGCAGGATAAGAGATGCTGCTTCTACTAAGGTGGGTATAACCTCTCAGTCTTCTTTGAGAAGATCCAGGGTGGGAATCAGAGTATAGAAATATGATATCAGAAATATGATAAGAAACACTACAAATGGGCAAGGACAAAAAGTAGGAAGAGGTGTTAAGAAAGACAGAAGCTTTGAGGAAAGGACTAACTGCAAACAAAACAAACTTTGGTGATGCAGTAACTGGGTGGTACAAAAGAGAGCACATTGGGCTTAGAGTCAGAAAGACTTAAGTTTGACTCCTTCCTCTGACACTTACTAGCTGTGTGACCTCAAGCAAGACACTTAACCTCTCTGTGTCTCAAGCTTTCTTGATGGTAAAATGGTAATAGCACCTATCACCTTGGGTTGTCATAAAAACCAAATGAAATATTTGTAAAATCATTGGCAGAGTACCTGACACAGAGCAGGTACTTAATGTAAAGTGCTTGCTTGCTTTTTTTTTTTCCAATGGAGTGATGAGCTCAAAGGAAGAATTAAAGGGAAAAAGAAAAAGGCACACCTAGTGACCTGGGTCTCAGAGGGATAAAAAGTGGAAGAAAGGATGCAGACATAACATTTCCAATTCTAGATAACTAGAGTTGATTTCACTCCCTTTCTTTACCCACATTATTTTTCCTTATGGGGATAGAGAGAGTGGGGTGAAGAGAGAATATATTATCAATGATGATAATAAACTATAAATGATAGGAGAGGGATAAACAAACAACAATCTTAACTACAAATGTGAATGGGATGAACTTGCTTGTTAAAAAGGAGGCTAAGAATGCAAAACCCAATAGTATGTTTATATTCAACAAAAACATAAAAATTCACATGGAGTTAAAATGAAGAATTAGAACTTCCAGGTCACATGAGCAACAAGATGGGGGACAAGACATTTTCTCTGATCCTCACATCCTCTCAAACCTCTCCCAAAGAGAAATTATGCTCCAAAGATAAAGCAACTTTAGTTATCTCCATGGTCTAGGACACCCAGAATACAAAAGAAAGTTTAAAAAGAAATGTTTCAAAAATCCATGAACTGACCCTTCACTGACCCTGAACTGAATCAGTACTCCTCTATCTGGGTACTAGGGCCATGAGCTTACAACAAAATTCACTCCCACAGTTCAGTTCCCTCTTGCTCTTTCCAGTGTCATGGATACCTGAACTCCAGGCTATGAAAGTTAGCCCTTGGACCTTCAGTAGCAAAAAGCTGCTGGGGTTGGACACTATTTCTGCAAAGCTCTAGATGGCCAGTGCTAGATCAAAGAAAGAGATGGTCAGGGAGGGGAGGTGTGGGGCAGTATGTTGGAGATGGTCTGTGCAACACTCTACCAAGCCTGAGGAAGAGTACAGCATCCAGCCAAGATCAGCTCTGAACACATAAAAGTCACTTGAGGCAGAGATCTAGTCTGGATGAACAGTGAATTAATTGCCAAGAGTGGCAGGAGACTTGGGCAATTTGAGATCTAGTACATAAGGAAACCATCATCAGAGAGGAGGGAGTCAGAAAAGCAATTTAAAAAACAAGACTAAAATTATTGAAGTTCTCAGGAAGAATAAAACCTAAAGACCTTGAACATAAGTGGGTAAGTCAACAGAGAAAAAAATTAGCAACAGAAGAAAATACGACATCCAGATCTAGTAAATGAGTGTAGGTATCTATGAATAAATATGCAAAACAAAAGAAAATTACTCAAAATTTGATGAGAGGACCCTGTGGAGTGTAAGAATATGAAAACACAAGACACTGTTTCTGAGTGGTTTCAAAGAGAAAGAATTGTGAAAACAGAATTTGCAGTCTACACAGCAAAAATGATGAGCAGAATAGAAAAACTAGGATCTGTGATGACAAGTCTCACCAAAGAAAAGAATGAGAGAATAATATTTGGGAATGCAAATATACAGAAGTAAAGGACAATCAGGAAGAAGAGAAAAAAATAACAGTAAAAGAGAACATGCTTACTCAGGAACCAAAACACAGTGATCTTGAAGACAAGATGCATATGGATAGTCCAAAGATCATGGTGCTCCCAGCAGAACAAAACCTTTACTGTCATAATGCAGGAAATAATAGAAAAGATCTTCCCAAAATTTGTGAATGTAGGTAATAAAGTATCAGTTAAAAGAATTCAGTTTGGGGGTGGGGGGAACAAAAGTTGCAAACTCCAAGATATTCAGTGGTTAAATTTATCAATTCAATTCAGAAACAAATTCTATAACTGATGAGGAGAGAAACTTTCAAACATAAAGGAAAGAAAATTGGAAATTTGAGTAACATAAGACTATTCTGCACCCACCAAGAAGTAAGGAATGGAATAATGTGTAGTTCAACATGTACCCTGAAAATCTGTGCTTAATTAACCATTAATGAAAAAAAAAAAGACAATTAAAGAGACATTTGAAATAACCAGAACTGAAGAGATTATTTGCTTCTTGAGCACCCCAAATAACAGGCCAGGACAGCAACAGAGTGACTAAAAAAAGACTAGTAAAAGACTGTATTTTAAGTGTCCCTTATTTATTCTAAGTACCCTAGGAGGCACAGGTAAAGGTGGAAATCCAGTAGAGGTAACAGTGAAGAGGCAGTCCTGGGGCATTATGCATAGAATTTGGTGACACCTTGCCTACAGATGAATCAGTGTTTTGGTTTTTATTGTAGAACTACATTACAAAACAGGAGAGTGTGTGAAAGAAGAGGGGGAGGAGGATAGAAAGGAGGGTACAGTATACCTGGGTCAAATCAAGGGCTACCAATGAGGGAAAGGTGACCTTTATGGTTTCAGAAAGAGAAGGGCATTCAGGAGAGTTGATGAGAAGGAGAGGGGATAGATTAAAAAGGATAAAGGTCGATAGATAAGAAGGAGGTCTTGCTTTGCTGGTGGAATGGGATTCTGCTGATAAAGGCTCCTATTTGGTGCTTAAAAAGTTTACTTGTCCTACCTAGGAAGGTAGGGGAATTAGAACTCCTGGGGGCAACTGACACCTGGTGAACTGGAAGAGCATAGACTGAGGGAGAAAAATTTGAAGTAAATGGGAGGAAAAATGGCAACCAAGGGAAAGCATAAATCAGTACTGGGCTGTATAATTGGGGATGTGGTAGAAGAGAGGCCCTAAGTGCCCTCTCTAACACCTGCAATAATTGGCATTGTTCTGAGAGTGAGGCACAAAGAAAAAGAGAAATCCATGAGGAAGGCTGTACCAGGCAGTGACAGAAATTGCCTGGAGGGGAGAGTCAGAATGAATACCTTGGATGTTTTAATTGCATGGAGAATATAGAGAATAAAAACAGACCAGACAATTATAAGGGTCACAAATCAAAGAATGAAAGTCCAGAGTAGACAGAGGAAATAAATAATGGAGACAATGAGAAAAATCCTTTTTTGGAAAGGGGTGCAAAAAAATTAAGTTTTAAAGTTAATGAATAGTACTAGTTGAATGGTGAGGAGAGGAAGGGTTAATTCACTTGAAGAACTGTATAACCATATAAAAGCAAGAGATAAAAAGCAGCTAATAAGGAAAATTCCAAAGGGAAAAGGGAGACAGACAAAAGGAGATAATCAAGGGTGAGGGAAAGAGCTACCTTTAAAAAGATTAAGGTAAAGTAACTGAGGGACCCCAAACTATAATTATAACAGAAGAGGGAGGAAAATCATAACTTGAAAAAAATCAATATCAGAAATGGAGGAAAATACAAACCCACTCATAACTTTAAATGTGAATAGATGAAACAAATCAATAAATGAAAAAAGAGTGACAGATTGGATAAGAAAATAAAACACTACAATCTGATGCTTTCAAGAAACATATTTGAAAAACAAAGATAAATAAAACAAAACTGAGAGGATGGGAAAAAAAACTTACTATGCATCAGGTGAATCCAAAAAACTCAGAAGTGCAATCATTCTATCTGATAAAGCACAAACAAACATTCAGAAAATAAAAAGGGATAAACAAGGAAATATATTATGCTGATGGGAATCATAGACAACAAACTAAAATTAGTAATAAACTTATATGCTGCAAATGCCTTAGCATCCAAATTCATAAAGTGCCATGGGCTACTCAGTGTTCAGCACTAAGCATGATTCAGATATATGAATAAGAAATGACCAGGCCATGCGGGTAGTTCAAGGAAGAACCATGAACTCCATTTATTGATTCTTAGGACAAGGTTTTTATAGAGCAATGAGACAAAAAAGACTTGAGTTTTCTAATCATTACCTTAGTTTCCTGTATCCTGGAAGTAGCACAGAATAGATAATTTGATAAGGCTTTGCTCTCTAGGTGCCAGAGAGTCTTAGGAAGAGTCAGTTAACTCCTTTCACATGCATTCACATTACAAAGGATGCTCTGGAGAGCTGTCTTCAAGGCCTAAGCCAAAGCAGCATAGGAGACAACCATCTAAAAATAACTAAAGTCTTGGGGAAGAGCCTATTGGTCTCAGAACTCAAACAACGTCCTTTTAAGTGTAACCCATAAAAAAAGAACTCAGGAGCTAACAACAAAAAAGTCACATCTCAAAGAGCTTCTTGTTTTAAAGTCCACTATGATTAGGGTGATTATCTGAGTCCTGGATCAGGCCTCTTTGGCTCCCCACAGTAAAGGAAATAATATCTGAGCTATAAGAAGATATATACAGTAACACAACAGTGACAGAAGACTTCAATATCTTTCTCTCAGTTTTTGGATAAGTCTAACAGAGAGACAAAGAAAAGGAAAAAGTATAGAACTGAACAAATTGCTGGAGAATCTAAAGTTAAAAGACTAATGATATCTTCTAATGGGACAGAAAAAGAATAAAAATATTCCTCAGCACCATGTGGAACTTTTATAACATGTATAAGTCCCAGAGATATTATAAGCAAATGTACTGTAAAAGAAAATTAGAAGAAAAACAGATTATATACCTCTCACAGCTATGATTAGCAGACATCCTTAATCAAAAAAGAAACATAATTACAAAAGATAACTGATTAAATGAAACTGAAAAACTTCTGCATAAACAAAATGAACATACCTAGGATAAAAAGGGGAGTGGTCTAATGGTGGGAAAAAAAAGTCTTTGTATCAAATTTCTCCAGTAAGATTTTGAGATCCAAGATATATAGATAATTGTGTGTATGTATGTATATATATGTATATATGTTTATGTATATATATATATACATATACACACATATAAATATATATCTATATACACATGTGTGTGTCACTAATAGTCATTCCCCAATAAGTGGTCAAAGGACGCGAACAAACGTTTCCCAAAAGAAATGAAAATCATTTGCAACCTCATGAAAGAATGCTCCAAATCACTAATCATAAGAAAAATACAAATCAGGGGCAGCTAGGTGGCGCAGTGAATAGAGCGCCGGCCCTGGAGTCAGAAGGACCTGAGTTCGGAGCCAGCCTCCGACACTTAATCCGCACAAACAAAAACCTAGCCGTGTAACCTTGGGCAAGTTACTTAACCCCACTTGCCCTAAAGGGGCGGCTAGGTGGCGCAGTGAGTAAGAGCGCCGGCCTCAGAGTTGGGATGACCCGAGATCAGATCCGGCCTCAGAAAATGAGCACCCACGCATAAATATTGACTAGCCGTGTAACCTTGAGCAAGTTACTTAACCCCAATTGCTTTAAAAAAAAAAAAAAAGAAAAGAAAAGAAAAATACAAATCAAACCAATCCTGAGGTCAATTCGCAAATAAAAAAAAATGACCCCCAAAATAGCAATAGTTAATTTGGGGGAAGCTGTGGAATGAGAGGCACACTAATACATTCTTGGTGGAGCTATGAAATGGTACAATTATTTTGGAAAGCTATTTGGAACTGTAGAAACAAAATGACTAAAATGTCCATACCCTTTGATCTAGAGACTCAAGTTACTGGATTTATACTCCAAGGAAGCCATTGATAAAAGTCTCCATATACTCCAAATTCTCGGGGAGGAGGAGTGATGGATACTTATGATAACTATGATAATATAAAAAACAGAAATATCAATAAAAACTTATTTTCTAAAAACCAAAGTGTTAGAATAGAATCTATTATGCCTAATCCAAAAAAGTAGGGGTAATACTTGTGACTTTATACAAGAAAAAATGAAAGCAGATGTGGTTAAGACCAATAATTAGGGAAACTACCTAATGCTTAAAGTGCCATAGACAATGAATTAGAATAGGGACTAAACTTGTGATTTCCACTACCAATGCAAGTTAACATCTTCTCTGCAATTTATTATATAAGAGAGTTGAATAGAACATCAAAAGGTTATGTTATGCCCCAGGTCACAAACCAAGTATGTGTCAGACACAAGACACATTATCTTTCCCCCTAAACCCTCTCCCCCTCCTACCTTCCTTATTACTGCTCAAGACAACACTATCCTCCCAGTCTCCCAGGTTCACAACCTAAGTGACTCCCTCAACTCCTCACTATTTTTCCTCTCCCTCATATCCAATGTTTTCCAGGCCCATCAATTTGACCTTTACATCTCCTCTTATAGATCCCCTTCTCTCCTCTGACATTGTCACCACTATGATGTATGCTCTCATCACCTCACAACTAGACTATTACACTAGCCTGCTGGTGGATCTGTCTGTTGATTGATTAAAAATGACTGTCTTTTGGTATATGGGACAACATAGGTTACTACTGACAGAATAGAACAACTGGCAGAAACCAAGGGAATCAGTCTGGGGAGGAAGATAAAGAGTTTTAGACATGATGTTGCATTTGAAGAGAAAAGACATATATAAGTGGAAATACCCAGCAGGTAGTGGGAATATAGACATGACACTTGAGAGATATGTCAGTGTTGGAGTTATAACTCACAGAAGCATAGATTTAGAGCTGGAATGGACTTTAGGCATCATTTAGTCCAACACTCCCATTTTAAATATGAGGAAATTCAGACCCAGAAAGGTTAGGTATCTCACCTAAGTTTACACCAGCATAAGGGGAATAGTTAAAATTCAAACTTAGGTTAACTTGATGCCAAATACAGTCCAATCTAGAAGAAGAATGAATCACCTACATATAAAATAGGATTAAAATTGTGACTGTATATGTGATCTCAAAGCAAGAAGCTAATTCTACTAAACATTAAACACAATAATAATATACTATGTTCATATTTTGATGAGATTATTTCAAAAACATCTCTAATATAAATCTCTTCTAAAAGTTATCATACACTTGTTAAAAAGTTATAATCTTGCCATGTTCCATATACTTCCTTTGAATAAGGTTACAGAATTGCCTAAAGGATTAGTTTCAATTCCTCTAATCAGAAAAAAGTTAAATTCATTTTCTTTAACAGAGTTAAGGATCTAGATTATGTTTAATTTTTAAGATTGCCTTTATGAAGGTTATAATTTATTATCATGTTTCCAATGAGAAATTTACAAGAAATTCTAAATTTATAAAACTTAAGAAATTTATAGCATGATGGAAAACTATATCTATCCTCTGAGGTCTTAAAAAGAGTAGCCGTGCTAAGTTTAAAAATAAAGAAAATTTTTGTTGTTGTTGACAAAATATATTGGATCTATAGCTTTAGAAAGAATTTTTATCTTGTATGTCACTTCAGCTTTTTATGTAATAATCTCTGATATAAATAATCTTTGGAATATTGGTACTGTGAGTGTTGACTGTTCAGTATCTCTGTCAGTGACTTACACAAAAACTTATTTAGGTTTGCAGGTGACAGAGGTATGTCTAATTCACTAAATGAGAGCTCAAGAATCCAAAAAGCTTCCAACTGTGGAAAAAAATGCACCAAAGCAAAGATGACAAAATTTAATATATAAATATAGAGATTTACATTTGTATTTTTAAAACTAACTGCACATGGTCAGTCAGGATAGGAACACTATACCTAGACAACATTTCCTCTGAAAAGAACTTGAATTCTGCTGGACTGCAAGCTCAAAAATTCCATAAGGTAACCCAATAGGTTACTGCAAGCATAGGCTTGAATTAATAGAGTCATAGTATCTAATTCTTGACACCACATTTTAAGAAGGACTTTGACAAATTGGAGTGAGTCCACTGGAAGGCAATAAAAATGGTAAAAGAAACATAAATGATGCCTTACAAGAAATGGATGCAGGAACTCTGGGATGTTTGGCCTAGACAACAGAAGATTTAGGGAGGACATGACAGAGGTCTTAACATTTTGGAAGGGCTGTTACATGAGAGGAAAATTATACTTGTTTTCTTGGACCTGGAAGGCAGAACTAAGATGAGTGGTGAGAAGTTACAGAAAATAAGATATGGGCAATTAATGAAAGCAGAACAGACTTCTAGTGAAGTAGAAAATTTTCTGTCAATCAAGTTGTTCAAACAAGATATGGAAGAGTTCTATCAAGGGCATAAATAGATGAATTCATGCTTTGAGAGCTGAACTAAATGATTTCCAAGGTTTCTTCTATCTCCTGGATTCTATGATTCAACAGACATTGAATCACAATTTAATTGACAGAATAAGAATGTTGGCAGCTTGGTTGTATAGTGGTACAACACTGGGCTTATCAGGAAGATTCATCTTTAGTTTAAACTCAGTCTCACACACTTACTAGCTGTGTGACCCTGAGCAAGTCATTTAACCTTGTTTGCCTCAGCTTCCTCATCTGTAAAATGAGCTAGAAAAGGAAATAGCAAACCATTCTTGCATTTTTGCCAAGAAAACCCCAAAATGGGGTCATGAAAAGTCAGACACGACTGAAATGATTCAACAACAAAAATAGTAATGTCACATTTGGAAAGGATCATGTACTCAAACTCCCTGATTTTACAGATTAGATCATAAAGCTAGTAAATAACAAAGCCAGGACTTACACATGAATTTTCAGACTTGAGGGGGCCAGTGCTTTTAACACTAAACCATCTCTGGTTGTTCAGTTGTTTCAGTTGTGTCTGACTCTTCTGGGGTTTTCTTGGTGTAATGGGAATGTAAATTTATGTTATTGCCATCTTTCTAAAACTGTATTGTGTAAGATCTTCCCTGCCCCTAGGCCCTTTGATAGGCTTAAGTGCACCTGGAGCCTGTACTGGGAGGCTTGTTTTTCAGGAGATACTTTGTGATTGGGCAGTGGGTCAAGAGGGTTGTTACATTCTCTGAGCCAGGAAAAGGCTATATAAAACCTTGATGAGAGGCTTTGTTTTGGGGCTTACTTTGAGAAGTGTTGTGTGATTTGACCAGACAAGACTCTGGGCAGCTATTAAGAGACTCCCGGCTTTGAAAAACCCAGATGTTGATGCTTCCCTCTCTGGTAACTGACTAGGTATGGATATAATGGTTGGACAGCTGGAGGCCTGTCTGCTTGAAATGTTTCTGTGTCTTGTAACTTCTGCTTGCAACCTGTCAGTATACTCTGAAGTTCAGGGTGCTGACATTTTCCCCTGAACTAGGTAAATGATATGATTGATTAATTAAAGCAAGATTGTTAACCCATTTTGAGTTGCTTTCCTTTAGAAAAGCAGATCTAAAAACATGTGTTGGTAGCCACCCTGGGGATGCTGGGGTGTTTGCTGCTACACTTGGTTTGTCATTTCCTTCTCTGGCTCCTTTTACAGATGAGGAAACTGAGGTAAACAGTCACCCAACTAATAAGTTTCTGATGCCAGATTTGAACTCAGGTTTTCTTGATTATTTTAATATTAGAAAGGCAATACAACAAGGCTATATATTGTCACCCTAATATGCCGAATACATCGTGTAAAATTCCAGGCTAGATGAATCAAAAGCTGGAATTAAGGTTGCCAGGAGAAATATCAAAACTCTCAGATATGCCAATGATATGACTCTGATGGTAGAAAGTGAAGAGGAATTAAGAATTCTCTGAAAGAGGATGAAAGAAAAGAGTGTAAAAGCTGGTTTGAAAGTTAACATAAAAAAAAAAACCTAAGATATTGTCAATTGGTCCCATCCTTCCTGTCAAACAGATGGAGAAGAAATGGAAGCAGTGTCTGATTTAATATTCTTGAGTTCAAAGATCAGGGTAGACTGTGACAGCAGCCATGAAATTAAAAGACACTTACTTGCTCCTGTGAAGAAAAGCTATGGCAAATCTGGACAGTATGCTAAAAAAGCAGAGACATCACAGAGACAAAAGTTTGTATAGTTAAAGCTATGGTTTTTCTAGTAGCGATGTATGACTGTGAAAGTTGGACCACAAGGAAACCTGAGAGTTGCAGAATCAGTGCTTTCAAATTGTGCTAGACAAGACTTCTGAGAGTCCCTTGGATAGCAAGGAGAGCAATTAAGTCAATACTTAAAGAAATTAACTCAGGCTATTCACTGGAAGGTCAACTACTGAAGCTGAAGATTAGATCTTGACTACATAATGAAAAGATGGAAGTCACTGGAAAAGATCTTGGCGTTGGGAAAGACTGAAGACAAAAGGTAAAGGGAACAGCTGAGGAAAAGATGGATACGATATCATGGAAACAATGAACACGAAGTTGAACAGACTTCAAGAGATAGTGGAGGGGGGCAGCTAGGTGGCGCAGTGAGTAGAGTGTCAGCCCTGGAGTCAGAAGGACCTGAGTTCAGATCTGGCCTCAGACACTTAACGCACACACAAACAAAAACCTAGCCGTGTGACCTTGAGCAAGTTACTTAACCCCAATTGCCCTCCAAAAATGGCAAAAAAAAAAAAAAGAGAGAGAGAGAGAGAGAGAGAGATAGCGGAGGACACAAGGGCCTGGCATACTGAAGTCCAAAGGGTCACACAGAGTCAGACAGGACTGAACAATCGAACAACTTCCTGATTCCATTCCCAGGGTTATACCCACTGTACTACCAACTTACCCTCAATCCACCCCTTAAAATATTCTAAAATACTTTACAGATGTGAATAAAAGAGAAACAATTTAAAATTTTGAAAACATTTAAGTAAAATTCTTGTGTTTAACCTCAATGGCCAACTGTTACAGAAATAAAGGCAAAGCCTTGCTTAGGAGATAGTATATAGGGCAAAATATGAACTGAGTATCAAGATAAAGATAAGCATAGAAAGGAAAAATGTTAGAGATGAAATGTATAAAGCTCTGTGGATCAAGTCTAAACAATCAAAGTAACCACTAAGTCCTTCTAGAAGCTATTGGAGTAAGAGGGTTAAAAAGCATGCTTCCATTAACAAAGTATAATATATATATATATATATATATATATATATATATATATATATATATATATTCTGTATGCTGAATTGTAAGATCTGCTTATTGTAACTATCTTTGAATTATTATGGCTACAGCTTAAATATAAAAACTACTGCTTCTCAGGGTATCAAATAATAGTATTATTTCTAACACTTCATTGGTTTGAACAGTATGTCATCTTTAAAGCACAAAAAATAGTTTCTTCAAAAAGATTAGATAAACTATTCATTAATAGCATTTATTAATAACCAACTCAGCAGCAAACAATGTGAGACCTAAGGGGAAGACAAAAACAAAAATAAAAGTTTCTATTTTTTCATAAAGAAGATATGCTTTAGATTGAGGGAAGGGATATTCAGTAAGCTTGCTATTTTGGGGGTGGGGTAGGGGAAAGATGGGGAGAAAAAACCTGTAACTCAATTTTGTGGAAATGAATGTTGAAAACTAAAAATAAATTAATTAATTAAGAAAAAAAAAGAAGATATGCCCTGAAGCTTCCTGGGCAAGATAACTTCATGATCAGATTTATAATTCAGGAACATCAATTTGAACAACTGTTGATTGACGTGGAAGGATTTGATAAGGGAGAGAATGAAGGAAGGGAGAACAATTTGGAGATTATTGTAGAAGTTTAGGCAATAGATGACAACATCATAAAGCAGGGTTTGGACACCTATTTAAGTGCAGATAAAAGCCTTGGATGAGAGAGAGGTTGTATGAGTAGAATCAATAGAACTGGGTTAATAGATTGAATTGGGTTAGAAGGGAGAGAAGAGAGTCTGAGATGAATCCGAGATTACAAAACTGGGTAACTGAAAGGATGGTGGTGCCCTTGCCAGTAATAGAGGGAAGTTCATTAAAGGGGTGGATTTTGAAGGGAAGAAAATGAGTTCTTTTCGGTACATATTGAGTATGAGATGCCTGTGGGATGTCTAGGTTGATATGTCCAGCAGGTAGCTGCTAAGGTGGGCCTGGAACTCAGGAGATAAATAACCATCCAATTTAACAAGCTTTTCAACAAAATTTAAATGCTAATGTTACCTCATAGCATATAAATTGAATGAGAATTCCACTGGAAGAAGATCAATGTCAATTTAATTGATTTGGGGAGCAGAATTGAAGTTAGATAGAATCTCCAAATGATACCTTTCTATTTTATACTAAAGCGATTTTTTGTTTGTTTGTTTTGGTAGGACAGTATGTGTATAGTGTGTAATTGGGGGTGAGGAAATGGGAATCTATGGGAACAGATCAGCATCAAAGTACTGAAGCTATAATGAAGGAGGAAAAGTAAAAAAGGTCAGGGGAAAAGTAAAAGAAAACACAATCACAAATTTAAATATGAAAGTATTAAACAGGTCAATAAAATAAAAGTGACAGAATAGAAACAAAGCCTAACATTCTATTTTTCACACAAAAAAGTCTAAAATGTAAAAACACACATAATAGAAAATGAGAGGTTAGTATAAAATTTATTATGTGTCAAGTGACTTAAACAGGATTTGGGGGGCTCACTTTGAGAAGTGTTGTGAGATTTGACCAGATGAAATTCTGGGCAGCCATTGAGAGCCCCACGGCTTTGAAAACCTAGATGTTGATGCTTCCCTCTCTGGTAACTGTGATTTGGTATTGATAATGGTTGGAATAATGGATAAAGTTTGGAAGCTTGTCTACTTGATTTGTTTGTTTCTCTGTCTTGTAAGTTCTGTCTGTATACTTTGAAGTTCAGGGTGCTGACCTTTTCCCCCTGAACTAGGTAAATGATATATGTTTGATTGATTAAAGTAAGCTTGTTAACCCATAAAATAATAATAATAATAAATAAAAAACAGGATTTGTCATCATGTTGTCATATAAAATAATAAAAATTCATAATTAGAGATAAATAAGGAAATTACATTATGCTTAAAGAAATCATAAACAATGAACAATTATATAATTATATAATTATATATATATATATATATATATATATATATAATAATTATAAAACCTGATTTCAGGAAACTAAATTGAAATGGCTGAAAGAAACAGCCAAAGGAGAAAAAAAAACTGGTTCAAATGGATTTACAAGCAAATTCCATAAGAAAAGTATGTAAATAAGAATAGTAAATAGCCCATGCTACACTAATTATTCTCAAAAATAGAAAAATAAAATATTTTACCTAATGTTTTTTTAATAATATATAGTCTTGATACCTAAACCAGGGAATGATAAACCAAATAAAGAAAATTGACCGATATCATAATAAAATTCAATTTAAATTTTTAAATAAGAACCTAGAAAATTCTACATCAATATAGCCTCAAATTTATTCACTATGATCACACTGGATTTATACCAGGTTTGTAGAAAAACAATAAATATAACTAATTGCACTAGAAACAAAATTGTCCAAAGCCATATCATTATACCAACAGATGCGGAAAAAAAACCTTTTATGCTTAAAAAATATTACACAAAGGCATGAAATGTCCTTTTGAAGTATGGTAAAAAGGAGAGACAGACAGATAAATCAAAAGAGATTTAAAAGCTAGCATTATATGTAATGGGAAAATACACTAAAAGTTTTCCCAATAAATATAGGAGTAATATAAGGATGCCCCCCCCCCTTTACCTGATGTTATCTGACAATGTTATGGGAATGCTAGCAATAGCATTTAAGAAAAGGAAAGAAAGTAAAGCTACAGACAGACTTAGAGGAGATAAAACTATGTCCCCTTGCTGATAATGTAATGTTTCACTTGAGGCACAGAATATCAGAAAAGAAGCTAATAGAAATATGATTAATAGCTTCAATAAAGGAACAGGATACAAAATAAACCCCACAAAAATTAACAGCTTTTTTTTTACACAGCAATAAAAAATTTATGATGACATAATAGAAAGTGAAGTCTCCTCAAAATTACTACTAATGTATAAAACATCTTGGATTTAATCTACAGAGGCATACTCAAGATCAGAATAAATACAATTATAAAATATTTCTTAAAGAAATAAAGAACCACCTAAGTTAGAGGGACAGTTGGTGTTCATGACTGGAACAAGCTATCATAATACAATTAATTTATAGATTTAGTGTTATATTAAAATATTACCAAAAGGCCATTTTATAGAGTTAGGTATAATAACAATACAATTCCTTTGGAAGAATACAAGATCTAGAAACTCAAAGGAAATTTTTTGGGGGAAAAAAACAGTAGAAATGGTGAAGAAATGGAAAAGGAAAATTTCCAGACTTCTAACTATACTACAAAGCAGTAACAATCAAAATATGTGGTACTAATTAAAAAATATAAAAGTAGACTAGTGGAACAGACTATATATGGAAGAAGTAAAAACAACTTAATAACCCAGTCTACAGTAAACCTAAGAATATTAACAACTTTGGGAAGAATTCTCTAGTTAATATAAACTGACTATAAAAGGTCACACTATGAGGGAGAAAACAGAATAGAAGACAATCAGAAGCTTTCGTAACTATGGCTACACGTATATTTTTTTTTAAAGATTGTTGTCAAAAATCTTTCTTTCCTTCCCTTCCCTGCCCATCTACCTTTGTAATAAAGAATTGGGGGTTTTTTTGTTGATTTTCTTTCTTTTTTTTTAAGAGAAAGATTGAAATAAAATTGATTTTAAAAATAAAAACTATAAATAAAAATAAGGTAAAATAAAGCAACATTGAAAATAATTTTTAGACAAGAAAGATTAGTTCTGCAAAACCAACCAAAATTTTCTTAGGGATACAATTCCTAACAAAATACAGGATAGAGGAGATCACAGAAGAAAAATAATTTCAATTAAATGAAACTGAAAAACTTTTACATGAACGAAATCAATGCAGCTAGGTCAAGAAAGGAGCTCATCAATTTGGTTAAAAGTTTGCAACTAGAGGAAATCACACAACCCTACCAATTATAGCCACTAAAATATGTTAAATAATCTCAACCAGGGACTCACAGGGAAGGAAGGAAGGAAGGAAGGAAGGAAGGAAGGAAGGAAGGAAGGAAGGAAGGAAGGAAGGAAGGAAGGAAGGAAGGAAGGAAGGAAGGAATAGAAGCAACTCATGTTGAATGCCCTCTTTTCCCCTACTCTAAACCTCAAAATTCATAGACATCATCCTCCCACCATTCTCTTCACCAGTATCTTACCTTCCTTCTAATCTCTTCCTCTTTACTCCAATCTTTGATAAAGAGTTCTCCTTGTCAAGATCCACCCCTCTACAGGTACCCTTGATTTTATCCTTTCCTGTCGTCACCAGTAAATCAACCCCATGATCATCTTTCTTCCCATCTTCAATCTCTCCGTATTTACTGACTCCTACAAATCTGCCCTATAAGTCTGTCCTATCCTTAAAAAAAGCCCTCACTTGACTACCATCCCTTCAAACTATCAGCATACATCTCTCCTTCCTTTGGCAACCATGCTCCTACAAAAAGCTTTCAACACTTGCTGCCTCCACTTCCTAGTCTCTCACTCCTCAACTCTTTGCAATCTAATCTAACTCCAAACTTATCAGTGGTTTCTTAACTGACAAATCTGATCACCTTTTCTCAATTCTAATCCAATTTGAACTCTGCAGTATTTGATGATGTTGACCACAGCTGGTTGATTGGTATACCAATGGGCTCTGCTCTCACAGGAAACTCCAACATTTGACATATGCCCAACATGTATTTGATTCCTCCCAGCTCTGATAATGCCCCCTTTTTTTTCTTTCTGTCTTCTGCTTTTGCTTTTAAGATTCTTTTATCTTAATATACCAGCTCCTCCTCTATAGATGTGTGTTAGCCACCATGTACCCCAAATATATCTAAATGACAGAAACAGTCCCCACCTTATTCTACAAAATCTGGAGATTATCTTTCACTAAAACACCACTTTTACAATCCATTGTATCCAGTCCATACTGTCTGTGGTTATTACTTAATTTATAGTCACTTTTGCATGCAAATAATGCCAGAAGGTGATAAACATTAGATCAAACAATATAATTTGTAGATGTCTGCTTTTATAGACTCAAGCTTTACCATATTGGATGGAATTTATTATAAGTTTATTGAAGGTCATGATACGACAGAAAAGAAGTAGGTCTAGTCCTCAAGAAGCCAAGATGAACAAGGAAGCATGATTAGAAATATATTTTCATATAAGCACAAACTGCATGCATAAGTATATTTTAGGGTTGGGAGCATTGGTATCCTGATTTGAAATACATCTGACATCATCTTTCTGTCTAGAACCAGGTCCTATTTAACTATGCTTCTACAGGAAATTTCCTCCTCAAATCCTTGCACCTCCTGATCTTAACTAATCCATGTAACTGTGTGGTCGTGACAATTCAAAAAATCTTCAGTACACTTTTTGTGACTAGTTGTAAAGTTTCTGAAGTCACTACTGATCACCTTAGTTTCTTAGTATATACAAAATTCATAGATTTGCAAAACACAATAATAAAGCAACTGAGCTAAAAAAATGTGGTATTGTTTTAATTAAAAATTTGACTATGAAATGACATCAATGTAATTGACTACATCTGAAGACATTACATAGTATGTTACATAGATGAAAAGATTATATCATAATTAAATTTAATTAATTTTAACTACTTTAAATGCAAAATGCAAAAATGTGTAATTGATTAAGAAGATAAAGTATACATGAAAGCAATAACCTATGTTACTAAATAATTTAAATTTCCAAAATGTAAACGTTACTAAACCCCAAAACATACAATCTTAATGAGATAGAAATTTTATCTTTTTCAAATGAGATTCATCAACATTTAGTTTTTTAAAAATAGTTTTGCAGCTCAACTCACCCATGGTGCTGAAGGTACAATAAGGGTCAAAATAAGCAAGTCACTGCAGCATTCCTCCAAAGACTGATTACATCTCTTCATCTGATTTATCAGCCTAGAATACATGGCAGTGGGGAGAATTTGCAGAGATTGCTTGTGGGACCCCTGTCCTGGGGCTAGAATGAAGTTCAGTGTTTGTCTTATGCCATGCAGGTGTCTATACAACTGCCTAAGTTTTGTTTCAAGGGCATGAAAATAAAGGTTAGAAAAAGATATGGTAAACATCTGAAAATAAAAGAAAGCTAATTATGCTAGGTGAAAGGTCACAGAGTTCTACTTAAGCACCTGCAAAAGTCAAGAAAAGTATGCCAATATTTATAAAACAATCTCTTGGGAAATTACAGGAGATGTCAAATTTTAAGGCACTCTCCCCTTCCTTTCTTCTTTTGCTTCCAACCATCTGTGAATAATATGTGCTGAGGGGGTATGATCTGACAAAGTATGAAACACAACAAACTGCAAGACTTTTAGCCTTTTATAACAAAATATTTTGTTAAAAGATCAAAGCCACAAGGAAGACTAGCCTGATTGTTAGGTTTTTGTAAAGAACAGCCCAGAGCAAAAATAAAAAAGGGTGGGAGGGGTAGAGAAAAGAAACAAGAAAAGAAAAAGGAAGAAAGAAAAAAAAAGTCTCTAACTTCTAAACAACCAGAACATCAGCAAAACATAAACAGGATCATGTTTATCTTATACCTACCACAGAACTTCCTTGTGTTCATTTCCTGTGTAAACCTTAGCCAGCTGGACAGAGTTGGTTGGACAACGTGTTTTACTCATAACAGATTATTTTAAAGATTTAGAGTTCAAATTCATGAAGAAACACTTAAATGTGCAAAAATGAAATCATAATAACCACGACACACAAAAAAATGTGAAAAACATAGACTACAGTGAAAAGTTGGTATAGTGCCTGCCCTAGACCCATATCCCCCAATTTGAAATTTCAAGTTAGACACTCCCAGGACAGCTACTCCAGATTCAGGGTACTCTGCAGGTCTTCACTCCTAAAGCTATATTGCATGATTCTCCACTGTTGCATTGACTCTTAACGGTCCTCCAGGGACACAATTAGCTGAAACCAAAGGCATTAATGAAATGGAATCATAAGAGCAGTAGCTACAAGTGATTTCCCCCTGTAAACCTGGGGCACACATTCCCACAGATAAACAGAATGGCAATGGGAAGGGTGTACAGGAAGACATGTGGTCATGGTGATAACTGGCCAGGAATGAAGAACCCACATGTCCTTTCTCATAGGATCCCCCAAAATTCAGCATCTCTGATGAGATGTCACTGCTAATGGGCTCCCTAGACCTACTCACTGCTAGGTGAGCAGGGTGAGGTGCCTCCTACTAGGCAAGTAGCGCCAGTCCAGAGACAATGGAGGGGGAGAAGGAACAAAGAAATAAATCTCTTTTCCCAAGAACTGAAGAGCCTGATCAATAACCAGGTTTATCTTGATAGGTTCTTCTCCATTGCCAGAACTCAGAATCCAGATCTAACTCTTGTTTTGACTCAGTCCCTAGAGCACATATGCTTTCTAAAGGTTAGCAGCTGCACAGCTGATCCTTTGACCAACCAATTGCAATTTGTCCTATAATTCCACCAAGTTCAATTAAGGAATTTATACACTTCTCCTAAGGAAGTAACAGATGGAAAATCTTTCTTTATACTTTAAAAATTCAGCACATTATTGTTACCTACCTTACTCTCCATAATTTTATTATTTCTTCCCTATCTCTATTTCTTGCTTCTTCCCTCATGTGATTTCATTGCATACTGGAGAGAAATTAATTGATCAAGAACCTCTTGATCAGTCCTTGCTACCCAATACACAAATTAAAACAAACGCCAGAGAGGGCAGAGGAAATAAAACCCAGTGCAATTAAAGAAATTTGTGCTTTAAAAGATAAATATCATTCTATTTAAAGACTGGCATACAATTGCCAAATCTTATTTCTAAGGCCCCAAGAAGTTATCAATCTTATCCAACTCATACCTGAATAAGCATCTCCTCTTCAACATCCCCAGGAAAGAATCATCAGTCCTTTATTTGAAGACCCATTATGTACCAAGGCCAACCCAGTGCATTTTTGGATAGCTCCATTAGGAATTTTTCCCTTATTTCAAACCAAATCTGGATCTCCATAACTTCTACCCATCATTCCTATTTCTATCTTCTGGAGACCAACAAAACAAGTCTAGCTCTTCTGTATGAAAGCCCTTCAGATTCTTGAAGACAGCCAAAAGGTCCCACTAAAATCTTCAGTCTTCATATTGTACCATATGGCCCAAGAGATGGCAAGAGCCTAGGACAGGGGTGGGGAACCTGAAGCCTTGAGGCCACATGTGGCCTTCTAGATCCTTGGGTGTGACCTTTTGATTGAGTCCAAGTGTTAAAGAACAAATACTTTTATTAAGGGGATTTGTTCTGTGAAGTTTGGATTCAATCAAAGGGCTGCACTTGAGGACACAGAGGGCCACATGTGGCCTCGAGGTCACAGGTTACCCACCCCTTTGTCTACAAAGGAGTAGAAGGTAACAAGCTGGATCCCAAATCCTAGATGCCTGAACTCTGTCTACTCCACCTCTACCTCAATTGACAAAGTTATCTCTTAGAGTAAGAGACAGCTATCTCTGCACCTCTGGACTTAAGAGGGGTGGTCAGTCAAGTCAGTCTCTGAGATACTAGGCAATATATAGATGCCCTCCAGGCACCGTTCTGCTCTCAGCTCTCTGATCTCTGACCTCTGTATGCCCAGTTCTCTTTGGAGCTCTCCCAAAAGGAAGAAAATAGGCCAGCCCTGCAACTGACCTCCCTTTGGACAGTCTCAGTACAAAGAGGTGGCCCAGATTTACAGCAAATTGTGACAGTTTATCCCCACTCATCCTCAATGGGTCTACAAAAGAGGCAGCTACACACTCTATAGGGACATGTAATTAATGTTCCAACCAAAGGCTTTTGTCTTTATAACGTAATCAAATTAGACATCTAAGTAGAGCAATGGCAAGAGCACTGAACTTGGATTCAGAAAGACCTGACATCTAGTCCTATTTTGGACACTTATTAGCTGTGTAACCAGGGCAAGTCCCTTAAACTCTCTCAGCCTCCATTTCCCCATCAGCTCTTAGAATACGATATTCCAAAAGGCAGTGTATGTGTGTGTGTGTGTGTGTGTGTGTGTGTGTGTGTGTGTGTGTGTGTGTGTGTGTGTACATACACATGGGTTTAGGACCAAGAATAACTTACCCTGCAAAGCTGAGTATACTCCTACAGGTTGGAAAAAGTACCTTTAGTGGAACAGGGAATTTTCAAGCACTCCTGATGAATTAAAATGCAGGAGTCAAGAGAGACCTAGATTTAGTTGAGCGATTGCAAAGGGTTATATAATGATGTAGTGCTAATATTCTAATGAGGGTGTGAGAGGGGGAAAGTGTTTCCTTAGAACCTAAATGTTTTCAAATAGGTATTGAGGGAGTTAAGTGAGAAAAAAGACCTCAAGTGAAATGATTCTGTTATGAGGGTTTTCAGAGGGGAAAGAGAAGAAAGGATAAAAGGACACTAATGTAGAAAGGAGGAAGAACAGGTTGGAACTTGCTATTTCATTACTGGATGGATGAGAAGAGTATACAGATAGGGAGGAAGGCAGCATAGGTGTCACATGAACTTCACTCTTATGTGGCCCAGATAAAGGAGAGTTATAGGGGGAGAGGGAGAGAGAGAGATAGACATATATAGAAAAAGACAGAGAGACAGAGAAATTTTGATGTATAAATACATCAAATTCAACAGAGAAACAGGCAGGAATGGGAAGGATGATATGAAAGAGGATAATATTAGGGAAGGAAAAGTCACAAGTAAAACAAATTTCTTGATCTTTGAGGGAGGTTAAAAGGGGAAATAAATCAAGGGACTGGAAACTAATGGAGCACCCATTCATTGTGCAATCACTAAACAAATTATTGTATGTGAATGTAATAGAATATTACTATGCCATACTACTTAATAGGGAATGATTAGCAGAAAGAGAAAAGGAATTAACAATAGTGGTGCCAGGGGTGGCTAGGTGGCGCAGTGAGTAAAGCATCGGCCCTGGAGTCAGAAGGACCTGAGTTCGGATCCGGCCTCAGACACTTAATGCATACACAAACAAAAACCTAGCCATGTGACCTTGGGCAAGTCACTTAACCCCAATTGCCCTCCAAAAAGTAAAATAAAATAAAACAATACTGGTGCCAATATAGTTTGCAAGCAGTATGAAATAGTGCTTCACAATTTTATATATGTTCTTTTTCCATTCTGCTATGTATATGGAAAGTATTTAAGTTTAGAATTAAAGTTTGGAAAAAAGTTTTAAGGTTAGAATAAAAACAAAATAAAAGGGGCGGCTAGGTAGTGCAGTGTATAGAGCACCAGCCCTGGAGTCAGGAGGACCTGAGTCCAAATCCATCCTCAGACACTTAACACTTACTAGCTGTGTGACCTTGGGCAAGTCATTTAACCCCAACTGCCCTCCAAAAGGCAAAAAAATTAAAATTAAAAAAATAAATAAATAAATAACAAAAATTCTGTTATTCTTCTATTTGACTATAACCACCTATCATTCCATCTCTTCCTATGCCTCACCTCTCCTAAATCTATTCTTCACACTCACTAAAACTTCTGATTTCTCCACCCCTCGACATTTGTCAAAGACATTATACATGTTCTGACTTCATTTTTTTTCCTTTCCATTCTTAACCCTGCAACTAACCAAAGCAACTCCCCACTGTCATCAACCCATAAATCCCTTGCTCCCTTGCCCTACCATCATTCATGTCTTATCAAATTCCAAAACAAGATTACTCTTACTGTCTTTCACTACTACTACTACTACTACTACTACTACTACTACTACTACTACTACTACTACTACTACTTCTACTACTATTACTACTACTGCTTCTACTACTACTACTACGAATACTACTACTCATATTAGACTGAATGGAGTCAGCAAAAGTTATACAACTGTACTGACTGGTTCCACTTCAAATTCGAGTTATCTCATCTCAACTTCAGACAGGCAACCCTTTCACTCCTCCATAATGTAGTGCTTAGTCCACTCTGCAGAGCAGATATTTCAAACCTTCTGTTGCCTCCTGAAACCTTCTACATTGCCTCCTCTTCCTCTTACATTCACAACTATTACTTTATTGAGCATATTGAGGCTATTTGCCATGAGCTCACTTTTCTCCTTTACTCCTCATCTCAAAATCCCTTTGATATTATCCATTCTCTTTCCTCTTTTTCCTTCAGTCTCTGACATTGAGGCAACCCTTCTCCTTGCCAAGGTCAACTGTTCTATATGTGCTCTCTCCCATCTTCTTGCCCCCTTTGGTTTCTTTGCTGTTCCTGATTCCTTATTCCTATCCCCCTCAACCATGCCATCCCAAACTTCCAATATAACCCTACTCTCCCTTTCCACTATGCCTTGAGAAATGTCTATTTCACAAACAACAAACTTCCCTTCATCTGAAATCTTCTCCTCACCCATTCTTTCCATCTTCCACCTATTACTGAAATCTGACTTTCCTCAATGACACAGACTCTCTGGTCATCCTTTCCAGTACTGGCTTCACCTTTACTCATTCCTCTAGGATCACTGGTTAAGATGTAAGAGAGTTGGAGCACTCCTTGCTCCCAGCTGCCAATTCTAGGTCCTCTCTCCATTATTCAGGAACTTTTCCTTTGAGGTTCATACAGTTAATCTCTACAGAACTCCAGGTCATTCCCCTTCTTTCCTCAATGAATTCAATACATGGCTCACAATTTTTCTCTCCTCCCTAACTCCTGCCCTCATTCTAGGGGGCTTCAACATACACAGGCCATTCAACATGAGTTCCCTCTCTTCTGTCTTCCTCGTCTCCAGTCACTCAGATGCTTCCTGTCACCATCTGCTCTACCATCCCTGTTTCCTGCAATGAAGTGGCCTTATTCCTTATCAAAGCTAACTCCTCTACCTGTTCAGGTGATCCCATTCCTTCCCATCTCCTCCAAAAGACTGCCCTTTCTACTATCCCTACTCTCTCACTTATCTTCTATGTATTCCTATCTACCCCTGCTTCCTTACTGCCTACAAATATACCCGTCTCTTCCATCCTCAAAAAACCCTCACTTGATCCTTCTATCACTACTATCATCCTATATCTCTTCAGCCCTTTGTGATTAAACTTGAAAAGGCTGCCTATAACAGGTATCCCCATGTTCTCTATTCTCACTCTTCTTAACCCTTACAATTTGGCTTCTGATCTCGTAATTCTACTGCAAATATTCTCTCCAAAGTTACTAATGCTCTCTTATTTGCCAAATCCAATGGCCTTTTTTTAGAGGGAAGAAGGTAGGGCAATTGGGGTTAAATGACTTGCCCAAGGTCACATGGCTAATTTGTGTTAAGTGTCTGAGGTCTGATTTGAACGCTGGTGCTCTATTCACTGCGTCACCTAGCCTCCTCTAGCTGCCTTGTCTTAATTCTTATTCTCCTCAAACATTCTTCTTGAGAATTTTACATTGTGGATCACTCTCTCTTCCTTGATATTCTCTTCTCTCTAGGTTTCTGGGACACCACTGGTTCTTCTCCTACCTACCTGACTACTCCTTCTCAGTTGCCTTTTCCTCTTCCAGATCATGCCCTGTAACCATTGCTATCCCACAAAGTTTGGTCCTTGGCCGTCTTCTCTCCTCCCTCTATACTACTTCATCTGGTGATCTTACCTGCTCCCAAGGACTTAATTACCATCTCTATGTTGATGATTCTTAAATCTACCTATCCTGTCCTAACTTCTCCACTGACTTCTAATCTTGCATATCCAGCTACCTTTCAGATATCTCCAACTTAATATCAGAGAGACATCTTAAACTCAGTATGTCCAAAATGGTACTCATTATCTTTCCCCCTAAATCCTCTCCCATCTCCTACCTTCTCTAACACTACAGAGGGCAACATCATCCTTCCAGTTCCTCAGATTTACAACCTAGGTATCATCCCTGATTCCTCACTATTTCTCACCCTCCCATACCCAATCTGTTGTCAAGGTCTGTTGATTTCACTTTTGCATTCCTATCTCTCTTCTGATACTGCCATCACTATGGAGCAGGCTCCCATTATCTGATTCCTGAACAATAACTCCTGAGTCTACCTGCCTCAACTCTCTCCCCACTCCAATCTATCCTTCACTCAGTCACCTAAGGGATTTCCTTAAAGTTCAGGTCCAATCATATTACACCCAATCAATAAATCAACTCAATAAAACCCAATGACTCCCTATTGCCTCCAGGATCAAATACAGAATGTTCTGTTTGGCATTCCTGTCTTTTCAGTCATCTCATGCCTTACTCCTCCACACATCCTCTTTGATCAATGACACTAGTCCTCCTGGATGTTCCACAAACAAAACATTACATCTCTCAGCTTCAGGAATTTTTTCTGGCTGTCCTCCATACCTAGAATGCTCTCCCTCTTCATCTCTACCTGCTGGATTCCCTAAGTTCCTTTAAGTATCAACTAAAATCCCTTCTTCTACAGGAATCCTTTCCTAGCCTCACTTAATTTCAGTACCTTGTCTCTGTTAATTATTTCTGATTTATCCTATATATAGCTTTTTCACGTATATTTGTTTGCTTGTTGTCTCCCCCAATTAGATTGTGAGCTCCTGAAGGGCAGGGACTATCTTTTATCTCTTTTTGTATGCCCAGGACTTAGCACAGGTTCTAACACACAGTAGGCTCTTGATAAACATTAACTGACTGATGTTAGACTAGAGTTCAGGAATGAAATTAGGACAGGATACATAGATTCGAGAGTCATCTGCACAGAGATCATGATTGAACCCGTGGAAGCTGATGGAATCATCAAACAAACTATTATAGGAAAAGAGGGACCAAGAGTGAGTTTCAGAAGGGACCTATATTTAGAACCCATAACATGGAGTCATGGAATTCTATTGTCTTTAAAGACTTGAATTTGAGAATCGTCCAAAACACAATGGAGAGAACCAACGTGAATATGAACAGGCACATTACAAACAAGGAATTATGTAGGAGATAGAGTTTAAATAATATCATGAAAATAACATATGGCAGAAAGAGAAAATGGGCTGGTCACATGGTAAGAGGGAAAGAAATGATGACTAGTTCACTTATTCCATTGATATTCTCAGAATTGTAAGAGAATTCAAGAGAAGACAGTATACTGGGTGGCTCTCCTATCACCAACTTAAGAGAGCACTTGAACAAGACTTAGTATAACTAGAAGGAAAGGCAATATCAATGAAGTTGCATATCCAGTTGCAGTTCCATTCATTTACAATCCATCCGTTATTTGTTGTGTGCAAAAAAAAAAAATGCAAGAGCATTACAAAGAGTTGAAGTGTTCAGAGAGACAGGCCCATTATGCTTAAGAAAAACATTTATGAAGACATCATCTTAAGAGACATAAAGTCATTTTTCTAGACTTTTGTTATTTATTTATACTGAAATTCCCTGTTGAAGTTTCTTGAAAATTGAACTTTTTCTCCTAGTTTTGGAATGTGAATCTTTTACATTGCAAATTCAAATGCAGAAAAAAATTTAATTTCAATTCAGAAAAATCTAATAATGTTTTTATACATATACAGGTAATATCCATATGTGTTTATATAAAATAAAGCTATTTATTTTAGGAAAAGGAAAAGAAATAGGAAAAGGAATTTTAGGAAAAGGAATAGGAAATAGAAAAAGATAAAGGAATAGGAAACAGAAAAGGATAAAGAGAAGAAAAATAATATTACCTAAAAGCAACAGTTATTAGATTTAAGGCTGAACTGAACAGTTATGTGATTATCAACATCTGAAGAGGTTCATTTCTGGAAATGTTGAAGGACTATTTTATGGACATGCCATGCAATACCATAATTCAGTTTATATTATTATTTATTACCTTTTCATAAAGAAAATAGTATGGCACAGTAAAATTTCCTGTCGGTTCATATAAGAAAACTTTCCACAGACTGGAAAAGGTTTAATTCATTCTACAACCAAAATAATAATCATAATCATAATAACTGAAGGAATTATTTTTGTTGTTGCTCAAGAAATACATATTTAAATGGATTTTTTGTTCCATTTAGCAAAATGTCACATGAACTCTATCACTGGAAGCATATAAAGGACAATAAAATCTCTTGCCAAAAGCCAAGAGAGGATGCAAAAATACTATCATTTCATTTATAAATATCTTCTCAAGTAAGAAGATGGATATGACCTACTTGTTCTTAATTTTCAATGTAAATTCAAAATTTAATATTGTTCAATATCTTAGGGGTAAGATTTACTAATTTTGAATAAAACATAGGAATGTCTTTTTTAAATGATCCAGGATCATTAGCTACACCTCTATATAACTTCAATATCCAAACCAAGCCAACCTAGCTTCATAAAGCTCAAAAAATGAACATTAATTAAGAACATAGAACACTTACAAAGACATTAAAGAACACATTAGAGCGTCAGGAAGTCCTAGAAAATGACAATGTATGTCCTTGATCGACACTAAAAGAGAACATAAAGACTTGTGAAAGTCTAAAATTCTTATATATCCTCCAAATATGGAGTTTATACACCATAGTTCTGGCATGTTGGATATACATTTGAGCCAGAATAAGTAAAAGAAATAACCTTTATAAGCTGTAAATTTGCTGCTAAACTGTAGACCCATGTAAGCTTTGGCATATGCTAAGATGTCCATAAAATTCTTTCTGAACTATTTGTATTCTGCATTTACAAATTCTATCACAAGTAAAATAAACTATTCGCTTCAGTATGTGCAGGCCACTATTTATAAACAGTGCATTCATTATGCTACACTTAAGAATCTTTCAGTTTGCACACAGTAGATTCAAGACAGTAATGCTAAACATTTCTCTACATGTTTGTGCTAGGAGATGGAATGGGGTACTCATGGCATAATTGTCTATTTTTCAAGCTGTTCCTCAGAACTAAGAAACAACCACTAAGGAATATAGACACATTCTTGTTTACTATAGATTAACACAAACAGGCTATTGGTTACTATAAACCTAACACTTAACAAACCTACATCTTAAAAAATAATAACAAATAAAGTCAATGCAATTCTAAATGGATCCTGAAGTCAATCTATTCCCCACTTTCATTGGGAAGGCAAGGAAGATTTTCAAAGTAAAACAGTCCTTGATTGATGACAATCAAATTTTAAAGAAGGTTCTCAATTTGCAGGTTTGTTCTGCCAGTTGAATAACATTTATTAAGCATCTACCATGTATGAAACACTGCACTAAGCTCTAGAGATACAAAGAAAAGCAAAAGTAATTCTGTTCTCAAGAAGATCGCAGTCTAATAGGGAGAGACAACATGCAAAATACTATGTATAAACAGGATAAATTGGTTGTAGTCTCAGAGAGATGACTCTAAGATTAAGGAGGACTGGAAAATGTTTCCTGCAGAAAGATGGACTTTAGCTGAGACTTTTTAAAAGCCAGGAAAACCAAGCAAAGAGATTAGGAAGGAGAGAGTACCAAACATTGAGAATAGCCAATGAAAATGCTTGGGATCAGGATATGGAGTGGTGTGTTCAAGGAACAGGAAGGAGGCCACTGTAGTAGATTCCAGAATATGTGTGGGCGAATAAAGTATAAGAAGACTGGAAAAGAAGGAAGAGGCCAAATACAAAATCCTTTAAAAGCCAAACAGAGGATTTTTTTTAGTTTTTTATTTATTTATTTTATTAATTTTATATTTATTTTTAGTTTACACCATTCATTTCCACAAGATTTTGAGTTACAAATTTTCTCCTCATCTTCCCCCTACACACTACCCCAAAACAGCGATCCCACTGTATACCCCATCCCCCAATCTGCTGTCTCCTATATCCTCTCCCATCCCCCCTCCAACTTTCCAGTAGGGCAAGATGGATATCCATACCCCAGTGCCTATATATCTTATTTCCCAGTTGCATGTAAAAAAATAATAATAATATTTTTAAACATTTGATTTTACAACTTTGAATTCCAAATGTTTTCCCTTTCTCCTTCATCACCCACCCTTACTGGGAAGATAAGTAATTCAATATAGGTTGTACATATGTAATTGCACAAAACATTTCCACACTGGATATATTGTGAAAGACTGACTATATTTCCCTCCATCATATCCTGCCCCCCACTTGTTCTATTCTCTACTTTGACCCTGTCCCTTTTCAAAAGTGTATTTCCAACTACCCTCCCCCCAACCTAAACTCCCCTCTGTCATCCCCCCTCATCCCCTTCTCCCCTACTCTCCTGTAGGTCAAGATACCCAATTTAATGTGTATGTCATTCCCTTCCTAAGCCAAATTCAATGAAAGGAAGGTTGGCACATTCCCTTTTGCCTTACTGTTCTTCCCCTTCATTGTAACAGTTATTCTTTGACTCTTCTATATGAGATAATTTACTCCATTCTGTCTCTCCCCATCTCCTCTCATTATATTCCTCTCTCACCTCTTAATTTCATCTTTTAAATATCATCCCTTCCTATTCAATTGATCCTGTGCCCTCTCTCTATGTATACCTGTACATATATATACATGCACTCAAATATGTATTCATATGCACATATACCCTCCTATATAGACATATATGTATATATACACATTTATATTCCCTTCAATTATCTTCATACCGAGAAAAATTTCATGAGTTACAATTATCATTTTTCCATGTAGGCATGTAAACAGTTCAACTTTGATAAGTTTCTTATGATTTCTTTTCCCTGTTTACCTTCTCATGCTTTTCTTGCTTCTTGTATCTGAATGTCAGATTTTCTATTCAACTCTGGTTTTTTCATCAAGAAAGCTTAAAAGTCCTCTATTTCATTGAATGACTATATTTTTCCCTGAAACATTATACTCAGTTTTTCTAGGTAGGTGATTGTCGGTTTTAATCCCAGGTCCTTTGACCTCCAGAATATCATATCCCAAGCCCTTTGATCCCTCAATGTAGAAGCTGCCAGATCTTGTGTTATCCTGATTGTGTTTCCACAATATTCAAATCATTTCTTATTGGCTGCTTGTAATATTTTCTCCTTGTTTTCGGAACTCCAGAACCTGTCTATAGTATTCCTAGGAGTTTTCTTTTTGGGATCTTTTTTCGAGAGGTGATAGGTGAATTCTTTCAATTTTTATTTTGCCCTCTGGTTCTAAAATATCTGGGCAATTTTCCTTGAGAATTTATTGAAGGATGATGTCTAGTTTCTTTTATTGATCATGGCTTTCACATAGTCCAGTAATTTTTAATTATCTCTCCTGGATCTATTTCCCAGGTCAATGTTTTTTTTTCATGTGATATTTCACATTGCCTTCTATTTTTTCATTTGTTTGGATCTGTTTAATAGTATCTTGATTTCTCATAAAGTCATTAGCTTCCATTTGCTCCAATCTATTTCTAAAGGAATTGTTCTCTTCAGTGGGCTTTTGAAATTCTTTTTCCATCTGGCAAATTTCACTTTTTAAGGCATTATTCTCCTCATTGGCTTTTTGGGCTTCTTTTGCCATTTGAGTTCATATATTTTTTAAGGTGTTACTTTCTTCTGTCAGGTTGTTGACTCTCTTTTCATGATTTTCTTGCATCATTCTCACTTCTCTTCCCAATTTTTCCTCCACTTCTCTTACTTGATTTTCAAAACCCTTCTTGAGCTCCTCCTGTAACCAGTTCATATTCATATTCCATAATACGGCCTGTAACCAGTTCATATTATTCTTGGAAGCTTTTGGTGCAGGAGTTCTGACTTCGTTGTCTTCCTCCTGTTCCATGCTTTGATCCTTTTTGTCTCCCAAAAAGGAATCTAAAGTTGGATTGTTGTGCTTTCTTTGCTTCCTTTGCTTGCTCATGTTGCCACTCAATTACTTGACTTTTGAGCTTTTGCCACAGTAGAACTCTGCTTCCAGATGGAAGCTTTGTCCCAAATTGCTGGAGTTTTCGCAGCTGCTGGAGCCATTAGGAGAGTGCCGTCTTTGCAGCCCCCACAAACTCTGGCTCACTGGTCACACACCTCAGGACCACCACCCAAGACCACAATCCAGATCCAGGCAAGTTAAAGCAAGAGAAATTACCCTCTGAATGGTTGCTTGGTCTCCCTACAACCTGTAGGCCAGGAGCTCTGAAGCAGCTACATGGAGGCAGCTGCAGGGCCACTGCACCTCCACCACTTCTAGCTCTGGGCACAGGGGCCAGACCCACTCCTCCATCCCCCCTAGTCCCAACAGAGTTCTTCACTGACCTCTTACTTTTTCTTTGGCATTTATGGGTTGATAATTCTGGAAACCACCACTGCTACGGGTGATCCACTCTCCAGAAGTCTGCTACATCCATTGATTGGGGCTGCCCTGAGGCTAAAACCGAAGGCTCATGAGGGGCTGGGCTCAGTTCCCAGCATACTATGATGAACTCTTTCTGTCCACCTGCCAGGCTGCCTTCAACAGGAGATTTGTTTCTCTGTCACTTTTTAGGTTCTGTAGCTCTAAAATTTGGTTAGAGTCATATTTTATAGGTATTTGAGGTGGTTGTGAGGGGAACTCACAGAGTTTTCCTGCTTCTATGCCACCATCTTGGCTCCCCAAACAAAGGATTCTATATCTGAAGTTGGAGGTAATAGGGAGTCATTGGAATTTACTGAATGAGGGTGAGGGAAAGTGACATGGTTAGACTTGTACTTTAGGAAGATTGATTTGACAACTGATAAATAGGGATAAATTTGAGTGGGGTGATACTTGAGGCAGGTAGACCAACCAGAAGGCTATTGCAATAGTCCAGGCCTAAGGTGATAAGATCCTGCACCAGAGTGGAAGCAAAGTCACAGAAGGGAAGGGGTGTATTAACAATGCAATATTCACTATGCCTATGGCAATTATAAATAGGCTTATGTGGTTATTAATCACAAAATATATCAGTCTCTCTATGTGGGGGATAAAGCCAGAGAATTTATTAAAATACCAAATAACCGAGTCCCAAAACCAGAAAGTCAAAGCCATCAGGGTAGTTATGAAATTGGCACCAGTAGTTAACATAGTAAACAACCACATTCTTAAGCCTTCAAAACAGAACAGGCTACTTCAGGCAAAGGTCCTTCTCTCCCGACTCTCAGCAACTGCTCAGCGTCCAGGAAGCGTGCTCACAACAGCTCCGGCCCCCCGCAGTTCCAGTTCCCGGCAGCCCCCAACAAGAGTCCTTAGCAGAAATTCTGGCTGGCTTAAAAAGAGATTTGGGCCTCGACCTCTACCTTGGCAGTTACTGCTGTTGCTGTGGCCACCAACAGTCCCCAACAGTCCCCAACGGAACTCTAGCTTTTTTTTCCTCTTACTCTTGCCCCGCCCCTTCCTGCTATGTCAGCAAGTCCAATGGGACATGGAAGATCTTTAAATCCCATAACCCTTACAAGGGGGCATGTAAAAAAAGATGTTGCAGAGGTAGAAATGACAGGACTTGACAACTGAATGGGTCTGAAATGTGGAATAGAGTTAGGAGTCAAGTATAACACCTAGATTGCAAGTCTGGGTGACTAAGAAAATGATGGTAATCTCAACAATAATAGAAAAATTAGGAAGGGGGTGGGTTTTGAAGGAAGATAATTAGTTCCATTTTAGACATTTTCAATTTAAGATATCAATGGGATACCCAGTATGAGATGTCCAATGGGAAGCAGGAGATGCAAGCCTAGAAGTCTAAGAGCCATCTGCATTTGATTTGAATACATGAGAGCTGATGACAGGAGGAACAAGAGAAGGGGGTCCAGGACAGAACCCTCTGGGATGGCTATGCATAGTGGACATGACCTGAATGTCTAGAAAAGGAACTGTAAGGGTGGTCAGATAGTTAAGAGAAACAGGGAAGAACAGCACCATGAAAACCTAGAGAGAAGAAAGTATTAAGAGAGGGTGATCAATACCGTCAATGGTTACAAGGGGGTCAAGAAGGATAAAAGTTAAGAAAAGGTTAATTAAATTTGGTAACAAAGAGATCATCAGTGTTTTTGGGAAGAACAGTATCTTTATAAGAAAGGGTATACCTTATAATATGAAAGGAAAAAGAAAAGGTTGAGTACCTAGAATAACAACTGGGGAATACTTAAAGGCTATTAGGATTTCCACTACTAAGTTTAAATGGATCAGCAGATAGAGTGTTGGACTAGAGTCAGGAAGACCTGAGTTTAAATCCACTTCACACGCACCTGTGTGACTCTGAACAAGTCATTTAACTTCTCCATATCTTAATTTCTTCATCTATAAAATGGGCATAATAATAGCACCTACCTCCCAGAGTTATTATGAGGATAAAAAGAGACAAATTTTTAAAGCACTTTGCAAACCTTAAAGTTTTATAAAAATAATAGCTATTATTGTTATTATTTTTATTCTTATTATAGCTTCTATATATTTACTAAGTAGGTAGTTATTTCATCTTTTCTTTTGAGACTTATTCCATCTCCATTTGAGATGGAATAACTCCAACTCCATTCCATTTGAGACTTATATCATCAACTCAATTTATGGTCTTAGAGAATTGTCTAGGGCAAATTCAAATAAAACTAGATCCCTACAGTCACATGTTGACTTAGAAAACCACAAATTAACATTATCTATGTTGGACTGTCTTTTTGTTTTTTATTAAATATTTCTCAATGCCATTTTAAGCTGGGTCAGGCCATGCTAAGTAGTTTTGTGGGCCACATGAGGCAGGGCTGCAATCCATGAATTTGATGCCTCTGGTGCATTAAGTAACTTCCCCAAGGTCACATAGCTAGTCTGTATCAAAAAGCAGGACTATTTCCCAGGTTTTCCTGACTCCAAGATTTACCCTATATTCACTATGCCACAATCCCTCTTGTGTTTCATCTTGTCTATTATTTATTTCTATTCTTTCAGACCTTTTTTCCCCTTATGATATGATGAGATATGGTACTGAAATAGCTTTTTCAATTGTCCCCTTTTGTCCAGAGACTAGCCAGCAGGAAACATTCCAGGTAATGTATTTTTGACACCCTAGATTGATACACAGCATTGAAGACAAATTAATTTAGAAATTTTGTTTGCTCAGCATCAAAACCTGTTTCTATGGTAGAACATCACCACAATGCTATCTTCCGTCAGTCATTTGATAAACATATTAAGAGTCTACTACACGCTGAGTCCTGTGCTAAGTGCTAAGCATACAAAGAAAAGTAAAACAGACTTTTTTCAAGGAGTCCCCAGTCTAATTAAGGCAACAACATGAAAACAACTATGTACAAACAAGTTGCATGCAGGAT
Organism: Gymnobelideus leadbeateri; assembly: GCA_011680675.1. Lineage (NCBI taxonomy): Eukaryota > Metazoa > Chordata > Mammalia > Diprotodontia > Petauridae > Gymnobelideus > Gymnobelideus leadbeateri. The sequence goes on along the minus strand of WOXC01010782.1, from coordinate 1,139,200 downwards.
AAACTGAAAATAATCAACAGAGGAATAGAGCTGAAATTAAAGGGGATCAGAAAAGGCTTCCTGAAGATTTTAGCTAAGATTTGAAGAAAGCTAGAGGGCAGAGAGGAGAGAGAGCATTCCAAGCATATGGGGCAGCCAGTGAAAATAGTTGGAGTTAGGAGATGGAATGACTTAAAGAAATATAGCATAAATGCTCTCTCTCCCAGAAGCAGACCAACTACATTTGAGGGTTTCAGGAAGAAAGCAAGGATTTGAGGTATCTTTTCTCTAACATCAGCTTAAGCCCCTACTATTAGGGGCCAGTCATTGGCATCCCAGTTCCAATTAACCACTTAACATCAATTAATTTGCACAAAGGGTTATGTATTTCAAGGACAGAGCAAGACCCAGTGGACAAACATTTCCATACATGCCTTAAGGGCAAATTCTCCCCTAGAATACCATAGCCTCTGGGAAGAAAACATAGCTCCTGATAACTGAGTAATGGTCAAGAGAACAGTTTAAGATGAACATTTCTTATAGCTAATTTTATTCTAAAAGTGTTAGATTGAGATTCTGAGTATATTATAAAAATTTCTATAGATGTTGCTCCTTATTAACATCAGTCATAGATAATGTGCAAAATATGAAAAATCCACCCAAATAAATGTATTCTTAATTTATTTCATCATAGAATTGGAAGAAAATGTTACTGAAAAAGTATCTTGATAGAGTTTCTCTAATTTATTCTTATATGAAGCATTTCAGGAGGGAAGGGCTGCTTAATAGCACTTTAAGATTCTAAGTCATTTACAACAAATGTTTAGACTAAACAATATAAATACATTTCAAACCAAATATTTCTAAATCAATTTCTTTCATGTTTACTCATCAATTCCTCAGTAATATGTCATTCCACAAATGTGTTCCCTGAAACAGATGACAGTTTTGTTTTTAGTATTAAATAACATAGGATTAGTCTGCCTGAGGGACCATCTGTTGTTATATAGCCTGTCAAGATAATTTTAAGACATTCAGAATTGTAGCCCATGGTTAAATCTTAAGAAAGGACAAGGGCAGGCATTCTCCATCAAGAGCTTATGACTGTGAAATCCTGTACCCTCAATATGTGTCAGAATATATCTGTGACATCTGTCTAGGCAAGACAGGATGTTTTTGCTTTATTATAATAGAACTGTTCAATTATTAGGAAAATGGGAGGGGAAAGTTTTTGGGTTTTGTGTGTATGTGTGTGTGTGTGTGTGTGTGTGTGTGTGTGTGTGTGTGATATGTAATATTTATTGCAGCACTTTGGTGTTTAGTTATTCTCTGGTCAAAGGGCACCCATGAAGTAAAAATAAATAAAATATTTTTCCCCTAAGGTCAAAGGACACCCATGAAGTAAAAATAACCAAAATAATTATTTTTTCTAAAAATAGCAAGGTAAGCTCTCTAAATTGTTGGAAGTTGCTAATTTTAGTAGAGTAAAAGTAATTTTATAACAAAACAAATGTAGTTTTCTTAATTATAAAGCTAGTTTAGTTGAGGTCAAATTTAACTCTTTAAAGTACATGCTTTCTTTCAACATGGGGTGTTGAACACATTTTTTCTAGATTTGAGAATTCTGAATTCTCAAACATTTTTATTTATCTCAATCAATATATTTTTGAGCTTCTTTTGAAATTTGTTTTTAAACAAACAAAACACCATGGGGAAATTTAAATAAGGTAGGAAAAAAAGTTCCTATCTTCACAGACCATACAATCTAGGTGCAAGACACAACCCTTGAAACAGAATAACACTGTTTCCAAACAATATATCAACAAACACTAAATAATATGAACTAAGTAAATAGACCTTGAGGCTGCGCTAAAACAGAGGAATGAAAAATATCCATGAAATTCATTGTGGGAAAACTTCTGGAAGGTGCTAAAATTTGTACCAAGTTTTCAAGAAGTTGAGTGACATGGATTGGCAAGAAAGAAATGGGAGAAGGAAGAGAGGAAGATGATTATGATGATGATGATGATGATGTGTGCATGTGTGTAAGACATTCCAGTATTTATGCTAAAAATTCTTTGAGATCAGATGTTACTTCAACCAGAGTCTCTGATGATGCACAGCTATGTTTACAAAAATGAGCCAGGGCAGTGATGTGGATATGTCATTCATTTAGGTAATTAAAGTCATATAATGTGTCCAGAAATACTTGGACTACTTAAAAATTTTGATTCTAAAAATGGGATCATATTAGCCCTTCTCCCCCAGCTAAAAAGGCGAAGATTTTTAAATATTGCTATTTACACTCCTCAAACTGTAGACCTTAGTAATAAAAGTTAAAAAATCTCTGTTCCTTAATTTCATTTGTCTTAACCAGATTAAATTTTAATTATGTTGATTTAATCTACTACCCTAGTAAATTAGCTAGGTGGTGCAGTGGATAGAGTGCTAGGCCTGGAGTCTAGAAGACTCACTTTCTTGAATTCAAATCCAGCCTCAGACACTTACTAGTTATGTGGCCCTGAGCAAGTCACTTAACCCTGTTTACCTCAGTTTTCCTCATCTGTAAAATGAACTGGAGAAGGAAATGGAAAACCAGTATTTTTGCCAAGGAAACCCAAGTGGGGTCACAAAGGGACAGACATAACTGAAAAACAACTAAACAAAGAACTTTACCCAGTTATTCATAGAGTTGAATTACTTAGCTACCTAGAACAAATGAAAAGAAATGCAAATATCATTCATAAAAGGCATAAGTCTTTCTAATGAGAGCCTAGTCATTTTTTTTACTATAATTTAAGGCATGCTGGCAGATTTCGTAGTCAAGGAAATCGTGGAAACTACATATCAGTAAGAATCAACTAGATTCTCTCTCTGAGAGGCAGCAATGGCATATTGTTCACAGCACACAGCCATCTTTGTTTTGTGTCCTGATGAAATGAAGTCTTAAATGCCCTTGGTCTCCTGGGGTCAAGTCTGACATATACAGGCTGTGTAACTCTGGGCAAATCATTTAACCTCCCAGCATCCAACAGCAACTTTATAACTTAAACTGAAAGAGAGTTGCCTTGACAATTGCTAAACTGTAACCAAAATTGGTAGATTGAGTTTTTACAAGGATGCCTCCTGTGCCAATTAAATTATAGGCCCAGTCTTAAAGAGCCCCACAAAACTATTATGTATAGTAAATGATTACATTTCCATTCACCATCAGACTGACTTCATCTTTTATCAAAGTATCCAGTTGCGAAGGGGATAACTAGTTTCTCTGAATTAGACTTCTGGAATTAGATGTGACAACTGCCTCACTAAGCATTGAAATTAACCATAAATGTCCCCATAAATCAATAATGATTACAGGAAACTGACCTATAGATATTATCCACAGCTTATATCCTGGTAGATAGTATTATTATCATAGGTTATACATTTTGCCACATTGTCCACAGAAGTGCATTTTTAAAAGTTTTGAAGTAAATGAAAATGAAGATAGAAAATTCATATCTTTATATTTAAATATTGGGGGGTGTAGTAGACAGAGCACTAGACCTGGAGTCAGGAAGACTTGAGTTCAAATCCAGCCAGAGACACTTAGTAGCTGTGTGACCCTGAGCAAGTCACTTAATCCTGTTTGCCTCAGTTTGCTCTTCTATAAAATAAGCTGGAGAAGTAAATGGCAAACCACTTACAGTATCTTTGCCAAGAAAACCCCAAATGGGGTTATGGAAAGTTGGACACAAAATGACTGAACAAAAGAAATAATTTAAAAATCAAGATTCCCTGCCTGTAATACTAATCCCAGCTAAAGAAGGATTTAAAATTTCTTCACATAGAAAACAATGAATTAGCTTCATATTTCAAAGCAAGCCGTGGGATATATAGTTAAGATAATTTACAGTTTTACAACAGAGGTAAAAATGATTTATCATGAATGCAAGAGGCTGACTTGTTTTGTTGTAGTGGAATTTGGTTAAAACCAAATACATTGCTAAGGTTCACATCCCAAGTGTCCAGGACATAGAAAGGGTAGAGCTGCCACCCAATCTTTCACTAGAGAGATAACAAGTGAAATCCAGTAAGGGAAAAAGTGACTATAATGAATAGATTCTTAGATCTTTGGTAGATTCATTTTTAAGATTAAATTGAGCTAAATATGGTAATAAAGTATGACATACTTTTTTCTGGAGACTGATTTTCTAGGGTATATTAATTCTATTTAGACAACTGAGATCGCCATTCTCTGAAAACAGAATAAAGGTACAAAGATTAGAGATCATTTGAATCCACCACTTCATTTTTAATAGATGAGGAAACTGAGGCCCAGGGAAGTTAAGGGATTTGTCTTAAAGTTGCACAGATAATAAGCCCTGAAATACTACTGAGATGGCCTTAGGATCAATACTGCTTCTCATATTAAGGAGTGAAAATGCAATTGCTAGCTGATAGCAAACTAAGAGTTTAGTAATAACCTTATTTGGCTAGGCTTTTTTTTCTTTTCCCATTTACACTGGAAACATCACAGACAAGTATTATCATGGAGAGCAACTGATCTAGACAGAAAACAAAGTCATTTTTTTATCAGAATTGTATGGAACATTTTATAAATAATGACTTAATTGGCCAGAGTCAGATGCTAGACTCTGGAAAGAACTGTGTTAAAGGCAATGGCTTTTGTGTGTATGTATGTGGCAAAGTATTCCTTATACTTCATTCATTAAACAATCAATTACTAAGTTTTTAATGTGACAGACATTGTGCTAGGCACTGGGAATACACAGATATAAACGAGCTAGTCCCTGCCCTCAAGGAGCTTGCATCCTAATATAATGAATTTCTACCTCCATTTTGATCTTTTTCAATTATAAGCCCTCATAGCAGTATTATAATTCTCAGTGTACAACACTTGGGAGTCCTCTGTAAAACTCACAGACTGGGTTGCCCAGAAGAAGGCACGTGTAATGGGAATGGGAATGGGAATTTGAAGATCTTCCCTGCACCTTAATTTGAAGAATTTGAAGGGGAATTTGAAGACCTTTCCTGCTTTGAAAGTAAACTCTGCCCCCTAATAAACTTAATTTAATCACATGGAGCCTATTGTGGGAAGAGTTTGCTGAGGGGTAGAGTAGAGCCCACAGGAAGCTGGGAGCCAGAGTCAGAGAGAAGATGGGAGAAAGAAGAGCTCAGGCAAAGAGCTATAGAGGTTTGTTGGTTTGTGGGAAGGCTAAAGGATGCTGTGGCTCTCTGTGTTGTTATGGCTTATTAACTTCTACTATGATGGAATTGGCTTACTGGTTTTGGGATTTGGTTTTCTGGTGTCCAATAAATGTTTCGGTTTTTTCTTCTATATGGAAAAGCTGTTATATTTTACGACTGAGCACCATGTAGGAATATTTATAGTCATAATCGATGTGTTTATCATGATCGTCAGTGCTATAAATATTGCATTGGCACTACATTATGCCAGAATCAAAGTAGTATGTGGATCTGGGTTTACTTTAATTAATCAAAAAGAAGACACAATTTATTCAAAGCAAAGACATTTCATGAAATAGTCTAATGAGAACCTTGGGTATATTCTTTCATAAATACACACACCATCAATGAGCACCATAGCCTTGTACAGGGAGAATGTGTGTAGGGCACATAGGTGGCCAGGTCTATAAGTGAAGGGGCTCATACACATTTCTGCTGCTTCAAGGTTGCTAATGTCTTCTGGCAATGTCCTTGTAGTGCTCCCATTCTGTCTGTTTCTGCAGGTCTCTGTCAGCCATGTGTCTCCCATAGTATTCTCTATTAGATGCCACTCTGCTGAGCATCATACCCCTACCAAACACTGCTCAGCTGGATATTAAGTCTCTTAGATCCTATTTATCCTGTGGATAACTTGCTTGGTATGTATTTGTTTACATGTTGTCTTTTCCATTAGATTGTAAACTCCTAGGAGGCTTCTTTTTTTTCATCCTCAGTGCTCAGCACTGTGCCTGGCACATGGCAGACACTTAATGCTTACTGACTGGTGGATCTAATTGCTGCAGGCCACGTCACCAGATGTACCCCCTCTGTTCAACGCTGCCAGGCACAGCCCCACTGGGCAGAAAGGTTGGGCAGCTTTTTACTAAACTTACTAAGTACTGGATATTTCTTTTGGAGATCTCACTCTTGCTCATGGTGAGCTCTCTGAGCCTCCATACTTGTCTCTAAAAGCTAGATTATACTATATTGACCTCTGCTCTAGTGGCTTCCTTTCCAGCAAAACTGCCAGGGCTTCTGGGTCTCAATTCCAAAATCCCTTCCACTCTACAATGCTGATTAGTGGGTGATGAAAATTCCAGGGCCAAAGCTAAGCCCAGAGGACAAGCTTACTCTCCTGTCCAGTCACATTTTTACCTTCCCTAACTATATGTTACAGTAAAGCTGTTTCAGACTCTGAGCTCACCCTTATCTCAAGTTGATGGAAAAAAGGGTTTAAGGTTTTTACCTCTTTATTGTGAGATGCTTCTGTTACTATCTTAATCAACCAGATTTCTACCATATCTAGACAGGTCATGAATAGGGGAAAAAAACAGGTCTGTGTCAACTGTAATTATAGCAGTAAGCTATCATCAGTAAATAAAATTTGTATTTGGCACAAAAAAAAAAACCACATACCTAATTCTAAATAAAACTAAGAGAATTCAAATTAAATGTATAAGCTACTCAACCCAAGTAAAGAGAAGTTTTATCACCATTTCAACACCTAGCAAATCTTACTATATCCCAGTGTCTTATACTATGACCTATTTTTTAGCACTAGTTAATTTTTAAACATCCCAGGAATATCAGTGTGTGTTTGCCATTACCCTTCCTATAGTACATTATAAAACATTACCAAAGAAAAATGCAATTTTAAATTGAAGGCTTAATTAAAAAGCTTGTTGCATATACTTTAATAAGAAAAGGAAAATCTTCTCAGCAGGTGCAGTGCATGATGAAGTGAATCCATGAATAATTCATCAGGAAAATCACTTTGACTGAGATAAGATTTGCAATAATATTTTCCAGTGAGATTGGTGAAAATCAGGTGCTGTCTTTGTCAATTTGTTTCAGTTCAGATTCCAAAGGTCACCCCCTAACACAATAGGACTGAGAAGTGGTCTTTTCTTTTTCTTTGATGTCAATGTTACATGCTATATTTCCAGAAGAGTAAGCTGTTTCAGAGCCACTAACAAAAAAAATATGGTTTAGGCCAAACAACACTTTTGAAAGGTATTCTGATTGGTTGGATTTGAATAGAATTCTTCAAAAACAGGAAATAAACTTAAGACTTTCTGTAACTGCCCATAAAAGCATTCTATAGAACATATTGCAAATACAACAACTTCATTGTGAAGTATTTAATGTGCAGACTTAGGGAAACTTGTGCCTCACTTCTTATTCCCTTCTGTGGAGAGTGGAGATATAGGGAATGTACATTCCCATATAAGATCAAGAATTTAAATAGGAAGTATCTGATTTTTTTCTTTGTACCAGGCAAAAATATCACAATTGAATTTTACTAGAAATGCTTGCATTATCTTCTCTCTCTCCCTCTCTCTGTCTCTCTGTCTCTCTCCCTCTCCCTCTTCCTCTTTCCCTCTCTTCCTCTCTCTCTTTCTCTCTCTCCTCCCTCTGTCTCTCTCTCTGTCTCTCTCTGTCTCTGTCTCTCTCTCCCCCCCTCTCTATTTTTCTCCCCCTCCATAATATATATATATATATATATATATATATATATATATTCAAGCACATATTCCTTGCAAAGTTAGCTTTTAAAAGAGTCAGATCATTCATACAACATGCAGTAAGATTTTCTTTCTTATACAATATACCATCCTTGTAACTTTTCAAGGCTATGCTGGAGTCAGCTCATACTGTCTTGGGAGAGTTGATTATTCAATTTTCAGTGTGATTATTTATGTCTCAGAAATTGGCAAAAACTACAAATCAGATTCTGATTTATTGTTTTATTCACTGTTTACACTTAAAAGATAGCAATGGAGAAATTTTGAGGCAGATTAGATTTGAGTGTGTTGAACATACATTTTTGAGAGTTAGCTTCTTAAACATTTACCAGCACACTCCTACATTAACCCCATCTTTCATTTCATGGACTATAACCCAAGCTCTGATGGTTCTATACTGAGAAGAAAGGGTGGTGAAATTGTTCACCAGGGACTTTGAAGTCTTTGAGAGTCAAAAGCAAAAATCATTGCTTTTAATTCCCACCTCCCTCTAAATATACACACATGTATGTGTGCATATACACACTTATAGGGCAGGCAGTAGAGCAGTACATGAGGGTTAGCCCTGGAATCAGGAAGTTTTGAGTCCAAATCTGGCCCCAGACATTTCCTAGATGTATGACTGTTAATCCTGTTGGCCTCAGTTTCCTCATCTATAAAATGAGCTGGAGAAGGAAATAGTGAACATTTGCCAAGAAAACCCCAAATGGGATCACAAAGAGTCAGACATGAGTGAAGCGACTGAACAAGAATACATATATGTATGCATGTGTGCCTATATGTATGTTTGTATGTGTATGTGTGTGTGCATTATATACATATACATTCATATAAATACCTATATTTTAGTCCTGGGACTGCCATTCATTTACTTTATAATCATAGGCAAGTCTTTTAATCTGTTGAAGCCTAAATTTTCTTATATGCAAAATGGAAATATTACTATCTGCCTTGCCTAACCATTGGGTTATGGTGAGTGAGTATAACATGATACAATGGTCATGAAAGTACTTTGAAAACAAAAGCACTATACACATATAAGCTATTATTTTTTACATTTATTAATATTCCTATAAGGATTTATAAGAAAATATGAATAAGATTTATGATTTACTTCAAAGGAAAAAATAGTTGTTATTAATTCAATCAAAGATCTTTCAAAGCATAAAAGTAAAAAATGTTGGATGCTATGTCTGAGCTGACCTACCTTCTTCATTATTCTTCCCAAACAGATACATATGTGAGTATGATATTTCAGGATGGGGCAAAAGGAAGCTGGGCACTTGAGTGAAGAAATGTGTCCAAACTAACAAATACCTCCTCTTTTTTCCCATGTCTATAGGTGAAGGCAAAACTGCCCTAGTGTCTAATCCAATGGGAGAATAGGCCAGAGCCACTAGAAGGGCATGGAATTCAGGAAAGTATAGTTGTATGTTTCCTAACACTGTTTCTTTATTCATCTAGTCTCCCCAAATTTAAATGCTTTCTCTTCTATCTTTTGTCTATTTGCTTCTTACTCATCCATCCAGACCCAGCTTTAATCTTGTCTACATAAGCCTTCCTTCATCTGAATATTCTTTATTGTTGCTTCTGTTGCTGTTGAATCATTTTTCTATCTTCTCTGACTCTTCCTGACCCCATTTGGGGTGTTTTTGGCAAAAATACTGGAGTGGTTTGCCGTTTCCTTCTCCAGTTCATTTTGTAGATGAGAAAACTGAGGCCAACAGGGCTAAATGACTTGCCCAGAATCACACAGCTAAGAAGTGTCTGAGGTTAGATTTGAGTTCAGAAGATGAGTCTTCCTGGCTCCAGGCCTGGCACTCTATTCACTGTGCCACCTAGCTGCCCTCGACTCTTACAGGTTGTACTAAAAATTAAATGAGATAATATTTGTAAAGTGATTAGCATGGTGCCTGGCACATAGGAAGCATTATATAAATGCTAGTTATTATTATTATTGTTACTATTATTATTGGAACTGATATTGTACTATGAGTACAATATCAGTGCTATGAGTGCTTCTTGGTTTTACTACTTGTTCTATTGTTTCATGTGTATTATGCTATTAAATATATTTTGTGATCTCTTTTTGTAAGTTATACTTTACTATGAGAAATAATGTGACCATACATATTACACATTTCTATTACAATATCCTTAAATTTAATCTCCCCAGTTAAACTGTAAACTCTTTAAGGACAGAGGTTATGCCACATATATCTCTCATAGCTCCTATCTCAATTCTCAGTGTGACAGTGACATTTGAGAAATTGCTTGATTGATTTTCCTTGAAATACTGAATTGTTTTTTCACTAAGATGTTAATGCAAAGTGAAATTTCTGATATCCTATAATTAGAATAGTCTGCTAAAACACATTATATAGGAAGAAAATAAAACTGTCATACTTATTTTACTTTAAAGTAAAACAGAGAAACATTTTGCCAAGTGTTTTCACAATTCAAAGACTATCAAAAACTGTAATCATTCTGGGAAACTGCTGGTATGGATTTTATACCACCTACTAGATAAATCTATAGGGAGTTGCCTGAAGCCCATCAAAATTAGGTGACCTGGTCCAGGACCTCACAGCTCACATGTGTCAAAGTGAAGACTTAAACTTAGGTCTTCGTGAATCAAAGACCTACCCTCTATTCACAATGTTGGGCTGCATCTCAAGAGACAACCAGAGGGTTTCCAAAAGCAAGAGGCAGCATGGTACCATGGACAGAGTGCTAGTTTTTTGAACAGCGGACTTCTGTTCAAATCCTGGCTCTGCCAATTCTGCCCATGTGACCTTGAGCAAGAAAGCCACTTAACCTCTATGGCTCTCAGTTTCCTCATCTGTAAAATGAAGGTGTTGGGTAAATGCCTTAGAAGGTCTCTTTCCACTAAATCTATGAACCAATAAAATTTGAGATTGTCTCAATATTTGCTTTTCAGTTACCTGCTCCCACTTTATCTCATCCTAATCTTCCCCAAACACTAATCAAATTTCTTTCTATTATTCACCAACTTTCTTATACTCTTCTACTCATTCTTCTCTATTTAGAAATATTTTCCTTCCTTTCTCTCTCATTTTTTTCCAACAACCTCAACCATTCCCTTTCCCAACCAGGCTTCTTCTTAGTTAAAATATTTATCTGCCAAAGTTGTTATTTTTAACTTCGGGTTTTCTATTTTGTTTTGGGGTGTGTGTGTGTGTGTATGAGAGAGAGAGAAAGAGAGAGAGAGAGAGAGAGAGAGAGAGAGAGAGAGAGAGAGAGAGAGAGAGGAAGGAAGGAAGGAAGGAAGGAAAGAAGAAAGAAAGAAGTCATCTTGGTTTTCCATCTATGGAAAATATTTAAGATAATAAAGTCATTAATTTCTGAATACAAAATAAAAACTAAACATAAGGAAATTTATTAATATTTCAGAATGCTCCAAAGCTTATATGGCTCTCTAAATATAGGAAACATATCCAAAAAAAAATTTAGCACCAAATTTACAGTTCATAAAGCTTGGTTTTTTTTAAATTTATGATGGTCTGGATGTACAAATAATATCATGTAACACTGATGTCTAAATCATAATTATGTGATAAACGATAATTTTGAATTCCTCTAAAGAAAGGAGCATCAAAGCCATATTGGCAAAGGGATCATAAAATATGGGTCACTGCTGTCAGAAAGTTCCCATATTAGTCCCCTATGAGTTTAGGTTTAAGAGTGGACTGAAATGATACTTACTGAAAATTTAGCAATTAATGAAAGGATATTTACCTGGCCAAAGCAGGAAAATGGTATTCAATAAAGACATTTGTTAAAAATAACAAAATTATTCATTTGAACACAGTATCCCAGTGTTGATCAGGCTGCTAAGTCTGCCATTCAAAGCCTTAGGGTGAAGGTGAAGGTGAAGATCTTCAAAGCTTTTTGTGCACTCAGGCATCCAGGAAACCATATCACCTGAGTCTTAGTACTTTGAAACAATCAATTTCAGGACAATCGTAATACCTTTTAAGGAAATACACTAGCCTAGCCAATATGGTGGAAGAATGTTGGTAATATCAACTACCTTAACCACCAATGAAATTTCCAAATTGATGCCAAATTCACAAAAACAGCTGCCACCATATCATAACTATTAAGTTTTTAAGGTGAGAAGGAAAACAGAGGAATAGTAGGAGAAAATGGTAGTATAAACTACAATTTGGGACATTTCCTATGATATGGAGGCAAAGAGGGGATTAAGGCTGAAAACAGTCATGGTGGTCATAGCTGCAAATGGGTGGTGAAGAAGTAGAACCTAATGAATCAGCAAGTCTAATTCAATAAGAGGAATCTAGCTCATATTTCCATCGATTTTTGGTTAAGCGACAACATAAAGAAATTATAACTGAATAAGTTGCTTAAATAAATACAATGCATATGAAAAATTGAATACTGTAAAAAGCAAGCCTTTTTACATCAATAGATATTTTTTTTTTAAAGCAATTGGGGTTAAGTAACTTGCTCAAGGTTACACGGCTAGTCATTTGATTTATGCGTGGGTGCTCATTTTCTGAGGCCGGATCTGATCTCGGGTCATCCAAACTCCGAGGCCGGCGCTCTTACTCACTGCGCCACCTAGCCGCCCCTTTAGGGCAATTGGGGTTAAGTAACTTGCCCAAGGTTACACGGCTAGGTTTTTGTTTGTGCGGATTAAGTGTCGGAGGCCGGCTCCGAACTCAGGTCCTTCTGATTCCAGGGCCTGCGCTCTATTCACTGCGCCACCTAGCCGCCCCTATCAATAGATATTTTATCCTTGGTTGGATAGGACCTGTACCTGTGATTTCACTGATGCAGAAGGAACTCCTGGAGGAAGAAACTACATCTAGAAATACAGGTCAGCACCTTCTCTGGAACTTAAATTCTCTGACAGTTGCTTAGAGTACTGAAAGGTGAAGTGATTTGCCCAGTGTCACACAGTCAGTATTTGTCAGGGGTAGGACCTGAACTCAGTTCTTCAGGGTTTTGAAGGTCAGCTCTCCATCCATTATGCCAGGTTGCCTCACTAGACATCAATATCTGATGTAAACAATAGACAAGGTTTTATCCTCTCTTCTAATAGGTAGAAATACCTTGAGTACAGTTAGGTGGTACAGTGGATAGAGCACTGGGTCTGGAGTTAAGAAGATCTGAGTTCAAATCCAGCCTCAGATACTTACTGGCTGTGTAACCTTGGGCAAGTCATTTTTCCCTGTTTGCTTCTGTTCCTCATCTGTAAAATGAACTGGAGAAGGAAATGGCAAACCACTCCATTATCTTTGCCAAAAAAATCCCAAATGGGGTCATGAAGAATTGGACAACTGAAAATGATTGAACAACAACAATACCTTGACATATGGGGAAAATAAGTATAAAGGGGATAATCAAAAAGATGTATGACCAGAAAAGGAGGTGGCCAATCACCCAAAGAGAGTGGTCACTGATGGCCTGCCCATGCCCCATAGGTTCCCAGAAAAAGTCAAGAGCTCTAGAGGAAGGTCCCAACCACATTCTGGAGACCCTCTTGTGGAGAATTTACAGAAAGTCACCTTCAAAAGTGAATGAACTGCAATCTGTATCATTAGAAAAAGCCCAAGAAAAGTCAACAACTCCACTAAAATATGAAAGTATTCTTTTTAAAAGATTTGTTATACCCTTTGTTTTTGCATCATATGCATTTTCCAGTATCTCTTCTCTTCCCATCCCAGAAAGTCATTCCCTGGTATGGCAAAGATATACCAAGTACAATGTTACCTGTAGTATTCCACATCCAAAGCTAGTCCCTCAGCTCTGCAAACCATAAAAATCTTAAAACTTCTAAACTCTTTTTCTTCATCTTCATTATTGTACTCTTCCCTCACCTACACCTACCTCTTTTTTATGTTTTCTTACAAGTCTTTTTTTTTAAACAAATGCTTTATTAACTTCTGTTTTACATCATTCATTTCCACCAGATTTTGAGTTACAATCATTTTCCCCCCATTATTCCCCTACCCAACCTCCCAGCATAGTAGTCCCACGAGATATCGCTTCCTCCAATCTGCTCTCTCCCATACCTTCTCCCATAGCCCCGTCGACTTTTCCATTAGAGGAAGGTGAATCTTTGTGTCCCAATGCCTGCACATCTTATCTCCCTATTACAAGCAAAAGAGTATTAATAATAGTATTTGTATATATTTGAAACATTTAATGTTACGACCTCGAATTTCAGATCCATTTCCTTCCTCCCTTGTCACCCATTCCCTCTTGGGAGATAAGTAATTCAGTATATGTTGTACATGTCTAGCCATGCAAAACATTATCATAGTAGATATATTGTACAAGGCTGCTTATAATTCCCTCCCACTCATCCCACTCCCCACCTGGTCCATTCCCTACATGATCCTGTCCCTCTTCTATAGTGGGTACTTCCAACCTCCCCTCCCCCCAAGGATGCCCTCCCATCCATCATCCTCCTCTCATCCCCCTTCCCCCTATTCTGCTGCAGGTTGAGATATCCCATTTAGTATGTATGTCATTCTCTCCCTGAACCAAATTCAATGAGAATGTGGTTTTGCCTTTTTTTTCCTTCCTATTCTCCCCCTCCCTTGCAACCACTTCCCCTTGCTTCTTCTACATGAGATAGTTTACCCTACCCTGTCTCTCCCATCTCCTCTTGCCACTTTCCTCTCTCACCTCATAATTTCATCCCTTGAGTATTCTCCCTTCCCAACAAATTCAACCTATGCCCTCTATCCATATATAACTGTAACCATATACACACACATTCACATATGTATTCACATGACCACACCCCCTTCTTCCATTATTTTCATAGTGAGAAAGATATCATCAGTCACAGTTATTGCTTTTCCATATAGGAATGTAAATAGTTCAACTTTGATAAGTTCCTTTTGATTTCTTTTCCTGATTACCTTCTCAGGCATCTCTTCCTTCTTGTGTCTGGATGTCAAATTTTCTATTCAATTCTGGGTTTTTCCTCAAGAATGCTTGAAAGTCCTCTATTCCACTGAATGACCATATTTTCCCCTGAAACAAAATACTCAGTTTTGCTGGGTAGGTGATCCTTGGGTTCATTCCCAGTTCTTTTGCCCTCTGGAATATCATATTCCATGCCCTCGATCCCTCAGTGTAGAAGCTGCCAGGTCCTGGGCTATTCTGATTGTGTTTCCACAATATTGAAATTGTTTCTTCCTGGCTGCTTGTAGTATTTTCTCCTTGATCTGGGGATTCTGGAACCTGGCTATAATATTCCTGGGAGTTTTCTTTTGGGATCTTTTTCAGGAGGTGATTGGTGGATTCTTTCAACTCTATTTTGCCCTCTGGATCTAAAACATCAGGGCAGTTTTCCTTGAGAATTTCTTGAAGGATGATTTCTAGGTTCTTTCTTTGATCATGGCTTTCAGGCAGTCCAATAATTTTTAAATTATCTCTCCTGGATCTATTTTCCAGGTCAGTGGTTTTTCCCATGAGATATTTCACATTGCCTTCTAATCTTTCGTTTGTTTGGATCTGCTTAACAGCATCTTGATTTCTCATAAAGTCACTAGCTTCCATTTGCTCCAGTCTAACTCTGAAGGAATGAATCACAAGTCTTTATAGGGCATTTTAATAGACCTGTGATCTCATCAAATATGGGCACCTCTTCCAAGAAGCCGGACCAGGAATTGGCAAACTGTGACTCAAGGACCAAATACGACCAAATTTTGGTATGAGCTAAAAGAATCTTTTATATTTTTAAATATTACATTTTAAAGTTATGTCTTAAAGTTTTCAAACATACCATTTAATAAAATGTTTAAAAGAGTTATAGACTGTAACAGTCATGCTTCTCCAGTTCTGCCCATAAATGTTCCACAGAGGGTCTCCCCAATTTCCTGGGAGCCTTCCTCTGTACCTCTTAACACTATGTTCATACAAATGTAGCACACAGGCTGTTCAGCTCTCTGTCACTGTCTGTATAATTGGCCTACCACCTCCTTTTCTAGTCAGATCACTCTCTGTTGATAGCCTTTATTTTCTTTACTATCTTTTTAATGTGCAATTTGTCATCAGTGATCTCATGCAGTCTATCCATGCCCTCCTGTACCTATCACCCACTGTCCTCTGGGTGACCCATGATGTGAATGCTTCAGAGACTGAAGTCTTTTATGATCTACAGCCACATAGCATCACTAAAAGAATATTGGTGTTAAAAAAAGATGAGCTTTCGTTTCAGGGGAAAGACTGAGTTCACTAAAATCATTGTACAATTTCCCCAAAGCAATCTAGTCTAGTCTCTTCCTTCTATCTAATTCTGGGCTGAATTCACTGTACATTTATAGCATCTGTCCAAGCTATACTTGATAATGGATGAATTCCACGGGAAATCCATTCATATGATAAACTGTACAAAAGGTACTTTATAGACTTAGTTTTTCTATGTGGTTAGGTTAAACTTTTTTAAGTGATATTAATACCATGTTGCAAATTCTGCAATTTTACATACCCAAAAACAATCAGCAATTTTAAAAGAAAATATATGATATATGTTTTTTTAAAAATACATGAGATATCTTTGTGGATAAAAACCTTAAATATGGCCTGTCTGCTCAACTAAATTAAATGTTGTTTTATTATAAACATATAGTTTCTGTTTTCCAACAGAAAATTCCATATATTGTCCAACATGTATTTTTCTTGTGGTACAACTATAAAGATTTGATCTTCTTTAGAATAGTCTTCCCATCCTTATCTTCTTTAATGACTTTCCTCCTTCCCCATGCAGTTCATCTCAGAGACTAGGATGTTAGGGTAAAAATGAAGTGGTACCAGGGTCATTCATTGAAAGAAGAGCTTGTTATAGAAATCTTCAGAGAACACTTCCATTTATCATCTGTTTGTTGTCTTCTTTCCAATTTAATCCTTAAATGCCTTTGGTATGGTCTGGCATTTGGTAAATTTCTTTTTCATTTTTTCATTTCATTCTTTGGTAAATTTGGTAAATTTCTTTTTCATTTCACTGCTCCACAGTTTTACAAAAAGTTTCTATTTTAAACCAGACTTGTCTTTGATTGTCATAACTTTCCACTTGGCAAGATCAAGTATTTCCTGGGTAAGGTTATTTCAAGGCTCCTTATTGGTGGCAATTGATCTATCTATAATGATAAAACTTTTTTTTAAGGAAAGGAGATAGTTTGGGTTAATCTGTTCTTTTATCCATTTCCCAAGGTTGTAGCATCCACAGTTAAGATTAAAAGGTCACAGATCATAGATAGAGAATATGGAAGGGACTCTCGAGGTTATCTAATCCCTCTTTTTACGTATGAAAGAAGCAGAGACCCAGAGAGATTAAGTACTTTGAGCAAAGTCACACTAGGTGACCTTGCCCAGGTGACCAAGCTTGGATACAAACTTAGGTCATCTGACTCAAAATCCAGGGTTCATTTGAAATACATGAGGCTTGGGGTGGCTAGGTGGCATGGTGAGTAAGAGCACCAGCCCAGGAGTCAGGAGGACCTGGGATCAGTTCTGGCCTCAGATACTTAACACCAACACAAAAATAACCAGCTGTGTTACCTTGGGCAAGTTACTTAACCCCAATTGCTTTAGAAAGAAAGAAAGAAAGAGAGAGAGAGAGAGAGAGAGAGAGAGAGAGAGAGAGAGAGAGAGAGAGAGAAAGAAAGAAACAAAGAAACAAAGAAACAGATGAGGCTGGAGATAACTAATAGTATCTACTTCCTTTAATTTTAAAAATTGGTTTATTGCTACCTTTTGTTTTTATAACATAGTCATTTCAGATGATTTCACCCATTCCCCAAATAAACCACCTCTTGTAACATGGAAAAACAGTTAAATAAAAGCAACTGACATAGCAACCGTATCAGACCATTGATGCAAATTTCAAATACAAAGTTATTCACCTCTCTGAGAAAAAGAAGGATAATACTTATCTTCCCATGGGTCAGAATTATTATTATAATTACATATCAATCACTGCTTTTCATTTCAATTATCATAATTACAATAATTGTATCATAATTATAATTGTAATTATTATACCTGTTCTTTTCTGCTTCTGTTTATTTCATTCTTTATCACTTCATACAAGTCTTTCCATATTTCTTCGAACTCCTCAGCTTTGTCATTTAAGATGCAATAAGATTCTACTTCATTCACATGTAATAGGATTTGAGACTTGACTGGCATCCCACAAAAATATTTGAGAGAAAAGCATTTCTTCTTATGCCTTGCAAAGGATCTGAGACTATCACAATCCTTGAGCCCAAAGTCCAGTAGTTCTCAAAGGGAAACAGTCTTTTGTATAGGGACTGACAAGAAAGAGTGGGGGAATTTTAAGTGCTGAGCAGCTCTTGTAGTGGCAGAGGCACGAGTCTATGAATGAAGCTGAAAAAAATTGGTGGCCAAAGGAGTAACAAAGGAAGGAAAAACTAAAACAAGAAAGTGAAAGAAAGGCCACAGACATCCCTACCCTCTCCCCTCCAGCCCCACCAGGTCATAAAAGAAGATTCAGACTGAGTTCATCATACCCACTCTTTAAGAAGGAAGTTCCCCAAAATGTATGCTTTTTTCCTCCTAACTCTCTCCCCCTCCCTATGTCTGTACAATAGTATAACATATCATATACTCTGATTACTTCTTTTACCTAAACATTTCTTAAATGACTGGTTTTAGATGATTTTTAAATTATTTGATTTTGTCTTTGTGTGTGTGTGTGTATATATATATATATATATATATATATATATATATATATATATATATTGATTTGAATTGAATTAAAGAGGGGCCAGAGTTAACCAGAAATAGACACCATTTTAAATTAAGGCAGAGAGTCTAATCTCTGTCTGAATGTTAGGAATGTTCCTAACTGGAAGGCTCTGAATTACTGTAATTGTACTACTAAATTTTTCTTCTCTGGTATAAACTCTATAAAATAGCAGAAGATGGGACCACATGGATCTGAGGGGCCATTATATTGTTGTTGTTGCTGCTGCTATTTCTCAGTCTTTTCAGTCTAGTGCAACTTTTTGTGACCCCACTTGGGGTTTTCTTGGCAAAGATACTGGAGCGATCTGCAATTTCCCTCTCCAGCACACTTTACAGATGAGGGAACAAAGGAAGAATAGGGTTAAGTGACTTGCCTAGGGTCACACAGGAATTAAATGTCTAAATATGGATTTGAAGTCCTACAGATTTGACTCCAGGTCCGGCACTCTATCCATTGTGCCACCTATGCTAAAAAATGAGCTAATTTTTTAACTGGGTATGGCTAATAAAATCTCCAGAGAGAAAGGGAGTGAGGAGAAGGGCATGAAAGGAAATATGTCATACTCTAAATGACCCTTCAGAGAGGAGATAGCAAGGTCTAGGATGAATTCATTTCTGCCTTTAGCCAACGGAGAAGCAAGAGTAGGTTAAATTAGCAGCTGGTCAACTACCTTCTACAAGTATACTCATGACTATTGATATTACGTATATGCCAGCGTGTTTAGTTATTCCCCAATAGGGGAATACTTTGTTTCCATGCACACGTCATTTCTATTCTTATAAAAATCTTGATATTGACTTTGATTTTTACATTAAAAAGTTGATGGTATGTAGACAGCTGATTCAGAAAGGCTTTCATATTTCCCATCTGTTAAAAATAATCGGTTTCATTTTTTGTCACGTTATTTTGCGGTCATTATATCTGGAGCTTCGAAGCTCTCTTTTTAAAGAAAGTATTCATGATACTATTGGTATATAAGCTTCTATATAAGTTACAACTCTTTATTTGCTCTTATTTATCACATTCAAACTATGTTTTTCAACATTTTTTACCACTCTCTCACTGATCCATATTTGTATTGAAGTAACTGAATTCTCTTACAAAACCTAAGAGGGTAGGTATACTATTTTTTAGAAAGTAGGAGAAAGGAAGTGATGATGTTTCATCCTTATTCTCCATCATCAGAACAACACAGAACTCAAAAAATTCAAGGGAAGATGGTCTCAGTACCATATAGAAGCTTTGTACTATTGATGATGATGATCTAGGTTGACTGGCTGAAAAACAAATCAAATTCTTAAGGTTGAGATACTATGGATGGTTAAAGTGGCTTCCTATTACCTAGATCAAGGTCAAAAGGGACAAGGAAATGGTTTAAAATTACGTGAATTAGGGGACAGCTAGGTGGCACAATGAATAGAGCACTGGCCCTGGAATCAGGAGGACCGAAGTTCAAATCCGGCCTCAGACACTTAATACAAAAAACTAGCCACGTGACCTTGGGCAAGTTACTTATCCCCAATTGCCCTACTTTCCCCCCTCCAGAAAGCAAAAAAAAAAAAAAAGTGAACTGGGTTAAAAAAAAAAGTCTTGTCTAACATAGTGCCAAACTTGGCTAGGGCCAAAGACTACTCCTTTAACTCAAATCAATATATATTTATACAAAAATAAAACAGCCCTTTTTGCCAAGAAGGCAAATTTAAAAGAAGAGGAATGGATAGGGAGAGTAGAAGGTACAACAATTCCACAGATAAGAAAATACAAAGTATATACAACATCATTCCATGGGTGGTGAGGGAAAACACTAAAAAATTGGGAGATCAGAAAAGGTCTCACATAGGAGGAAGTAGAGATGAGGAGACAGAATATTAGGCATGGGATACAGCTTATACAAAAGCACAGAAAGGCAAATGAATAGGAAAGACCAAGTGGACTAGTCTGGGTAGGATGGAAAATTAATGAGGAATTAAGTGTGGAAAGATGGGCTAGAGCCAGATGGCTAAAGGGTTTAAATACCAGAGGGGCCTGTGTTTTATTCTACAAGTAACAGGACATCCCTAAGCTTCTTGAGCAAGAGGGTGATGTGATCAGTCCTATGTTATAGGAATGTAACCCTTTGCCTAGCCAGGTAAATAGAAAGTGTTTACAGAAGCCCATGCCAGCAGCACATTCATAATTTCAAAGGAACAGAGATTTGTTAAGGAAAAGTATGTGAGGTCACAATTCTAAAGGACTCATGATTATAAATGCTATATACCTCCTGTGAGAGAACTGATTCACTGTTAGTGTAGGTTGAAGCTTTTTTTTTTTCACTTCTTAAATTTTTCTTGCTTTTTTTTTTCTGGCAACATGACTAAGGTGGAAATATGTTTTATATGACTTCACATGTATAATGGGTATCATATCGCTTCCCTTCTCAATGGGTGGGAAAGGGAAGGGAAGGAAGGAGAGAAATAAAATAAATGTTTTTATCTAAATAAAAATAAATGATAATTAACGAGGATAGGGAGGATAAATGAAGATAAATTTTAATTAAACAAAAACTGAATGCTAAAAAGCAAAACAAAATGTGAAGGATGTAACAAGAAGATGCAAATACACCAATGAAAAAGTCAACAGGATTGCAATTTCAGTTATTTCAGTGTACTGTGGTCTTATTCACACAGGGTGATAGGTAGCAGGAGGCTTTTTTTGAACATGTGATATTTGCAATTATTTCTTAGATGAGATTTGTTTAATAAATGTAAGCAATATGTGAGATGCTATACAAAATAGAGAAGACATAATTACTTTTCCTAACTTATATTCAACACGCAATTTATGTAATACAAGTACAAAATATTTTTAAATGGACAATAATCTTGGCAAAAGCCAAATAATAAGTGCAAAAATCTATTAGTATTCATCAGAGCTGAAGGAGGAAAGGGAGAAAAATGATATTGATATGGAGTTAGTGGAACAAGTGAAAGGTTTTAAATATTTGGGAAAAGATACTTTGTAGGGAAAGTGTTGAAATCCTTGAAAAATCAATACAGTATATTGATCAAACTGCAGTTAAGACAAAAAAAAAATGAAACTTTTTGGAATGCTAAAAACACACTAGGTGAGGAGGCAGTCTGGAATAGCTGAAATTGATACAGATTTTGCCTTACCCTGTGTACTACCTTTGTGACATTGAAAAACTCACGTCACCTCTCTGAAATTTAGTGATCTAATTTGTGAAATAAGAACATGAAGAACTTCCCTGTCTACCTCACAGAGTTGCTTTGAGGAACAAATTATTTAATGTGTGTGAAAATGCTTTGAAAACTATAAAACACAGTACAAATTTAGAGTTACTCTTAGAATATCTCAAGATCCAAAAATAACCAGAGGAAGCTTTTCCACATGTTGAATAGATCTCTATAGGAGATTTACAGTGAAAACTAAGAGGAGGTTTCTAAGGGCTAAAAGGACACTGAAATGTTTTGATCTTTATTAATGGAAGAAACACCCCATAGAGAAAATCACCAACCATTTTAAGAATGGCTATTTGAGGGTAAGGGAGGCATTACATCTGTAATTTAATTAGGGTTTCTATTCAGAAATTTAAATTCCCTCATCAAAGCAAGATCAACAACTCATGTATGACATACAATCTTAGAGATTTGTCTCAAGCCCTGACATAAGTGACTTCTCCAAGGTCA
This sequence comes from Gymnobelideus leadbeateri, assembly GCA_011680675.1. Taxonomy (NCBI): domain Eukaryota; kingdom Metazoa; phylum Chordata; class Mammalia; order Diprotodontia; family Petauridae; genus Gymnobelideus; species Gymnobelideus leadbeateri. The sequence goes on along the minus strand of WOXC01010782.1, from coordinate 1,117,001 downwards.
CTCAGTTGGGATTTGTCAGGGTCTGAACTTGAATCCATATCTTCCTGGTTCCAAGGTTAGTTCACTATCCTCATTGTAGCACTGCCTTTATTATTATCACAATATTAACACACAAATGGTGAATGATATTAAATAAAAGGAATACTAAATAATATGTTACTGGGCAGAATCTCATATTTTAATGGATGCCTTCATCTTCTAGCCATGAAATGTGAGAATGAGGAAAAGCATGCATAGTGGTTTGAAGTTCTTACCACATATTGTAAATTTAAATTGTCCATTTTCCCATAGCAAAGATCGAGAAGCGTGACTGTTGGTTTAGTGAAGTTCTTTCTTGACATCAACCAGGGCAGTGCAAGTTCCTCAATGCCAGTGGCCTGAATGAATGAAAAAAAAATGAATCAAAACACTTTAAAAATCAATCACCTAGATTTGGGAACTATTGCATCAAAACAACATCAATAGAAGAATTATCTGTGATAATGGGAGGAAACAGTTGAAGGAATGATGCAAAACATAATCCCAGAATCTCAAAACCAGGAGCGACCTCAGGTCATCTAAACCAATCCCATACCTGCACAGAAATCACCTCTATAACATCCCTGTCATGTGGTCATCCAGCCTTTGCCTGAACCTCTAGTAAAAAGGCTGAAAGCCATTACTTCCTGAGACAGCTGAGTCTACTTCTGCATAACTTGTTAGGAAATTCTTTCTTACTTAGAAACTAAATTGCCTTCTGTAATTTCTATCCATGACTCCTGGTTCTCACATCTAGAGTCAAGCACAACAATCTAAATACTTCTCCCACTTAACAGTCATGGGCACTCAGAAGTGAACATAGTATTTATTCTAAGTCTTGTTTGACTAGACCAAGGTTATTTCTAAATCCCCTTCTTTCCTTCTTTCCTTCCTTCCTTTCCCTTCCTTTCTTCCTTCCTTCCTTCCTTCCTTCCTTCCTTCCTTCCTTCCTTCCTTCCTTCCTTCCTTCCTTCCTGTGTGTGTCTGTCTGTCTGTCTCTTGAAGAGGGGAGGGCAGATAGGTGGCTTAGAGTCAGGAAGACCTCAGTTCAAATCCACCTCAAACACGGACTAGCTGTGTGACCCTGAGCAAATCATTTAATCCCTGTTTGTTTCAGTTTCTTCATCTGTAAAATAAGGATAATATTGGCACTTATTTCCCAGGGTTGTTGCAAGGATCAAATGCGATTAAAAATTGTAAAGCACTTATCACAGTGCCTGACACACAGTGAGTGTTAAGTAAATGCTATCTATGCCTGACACACAGTGAGTGTTCAGTAAATGCTAGCTATCACCATCATACCTTTTTGGAATTTGATATTACAATCTCCCTGCCTTGAAACTCTTGAAACTCAAAGCCTCCATTGGCTTTAGTACTACCCTTATCTGAGTTTCCTCTCCCCTGAGTGTGCCTCCAATTAAAAAATGGAACTAAATAAACATCAGCTTTTCCTAGCATACATAACCATAGCACAATGCCCACAGAGTACCACTAAAAAAATGCTCCCTTTGCAATGTACTAATTATTGTTTTGTTGTTTCTTAAAGCAATTTGTCTTTTCAATTATGCTTTGTTTAATACCAAAATTAGTTAATCCCTAAAACAATAGAACTTCAGAAGCTGCTAAACAACAGCATGAGATGCTCTTCAGTGGTGAGATTGAATTGACTTAGAATGCAAAACTATGAGAAATCCTTAAAGTATACTGATCCCATGCGTGTGATGAAGAACTTACTTTATTAAAAAATATTGTAGATTTTTTTAAGTTAACAGCTGAAATTGAGAAAGTTGAATTTCTTGTATATTGTGTTCTACAGTACACTGAAAGAGAAAAGAAACTCCCTTCTTTACAACCTATCATATTCAGTTAAGTCTTCTGCAATATACTGAGTATTAAATTCTCAGCTGTTTTTTTTTAAAGACTACTCCTGTCCTTCAAGGATCTATCATTTAATCTTCTATGGCCTAGTACAAAGATTCTCAATCTAGTATAGGTAATCCCTGAGGATATGAGAAGGTGGGGAGTAGTGGGCAAATAACTATCTTATCTTATTGAAATTAATTAATTTAATATCTTATGTGCATATGCATGAAAAAACCAGAATCTACATCCTTTGAAATTGAGTGGAAGGCACAGGAAGGTTTGCAGAAGGCCAAGGTTGTAGAGACTGAAGAAGGTTGGGAAAGTTGCCTTAGTAAGTGATCTTAATTAATTACTTTGGTTGAAAACTTAATCATTCTGGGGCTAATATTTTAGCACTGAAATCCTCTGACCTTGGGTAGACAGGTCTCTAGGAGAGAGAAAGACATTATTCAGTACATGCCAGACCTCTACTCAAGACATTTCTAAGGGGCGTCTCAAAAAGGTAGAAAATATAGTGAAACTACTGTAGAAGACTAGTGGCAGCATTAAAATTTATATTATTATATATGGAAATGTATTAGAGAGGAATGCAGAAGTATTATGTGGTAGACAGCACACTCAATTTGAAGTCAGAAGGCATGAATTCAAATCTCAACTCTATGGCATTTCATATAAAACAAATTCATTATAATTATTGTTTTGTTGTTTCTTAAAGCAATTTGTCTTTTCAATTATGTTTTGTTTAATACCAAAATTAGTTCATCAACTTCAGAAGCTGCTAAACAACAGCATGAGATGCTCTTCAGTGGTGGGATTGAATTGACCTCATAGCTCCAGTAACCACAGCAATTTTTCTGAAAAAGTCAAGTTGTAAAACCATCTTGGGATCCTACATGCATGGATAAGATCCACTTAAGTGTTTCTCACATAGCTAAATATGTATATAATAAATGTAGCATGAGAACAAGAAGTGACTAGAATAGATCACTATCAACTAGTTTCCATTTAAATTTTGTTTTAAATTATTCAAATTGTTTAAATTGGAAACTTCAAGAATTTTTTTTTTTTGCCTTTTGGAGGGCAATTGGGGTTAAGTAACTTGCCCAGGGTCACGTGGCTAGGTTTTTGTTTGTGTGTGTGTTAAGTGTCTGAGGCCGGATCCGAACTCAGGTCCTTCTGACTCCACGGCCGACACTCTACTCACTGTGCCACCTAGCCACCCCAAAACTTCAAGAATTTTGATGTGGGCTCCCTTTGCCCCTCTTCTCTTCATTGCAAGAACAAAACACAAAACAAACAAACAACAACCCTTGACATCATTCCCTACTCTCTCATCATTTCCCTTTAGTTTTTGACAAAGGGGGATGCTTCTTGATCTTACCAAGGTCAACCCCTCTACTTATGCCTGTGATCCCATCTCCTTTCATGTTTTCCACAAGATTGCCCCTTCAATCATCTATTACCTCCATCTCTAATCTTCAATTTCTCCCTGGTTTGTTACCCTTTACCTTTAAACATGTGCACACCTCCCCAACCTTAAAAAAAAGTTTCACTAACCCTCAACTTTCAACTGATCATCCTTCTATTTTTTTAGTATTTTGACTTTGTTAATTGTTTCCTGATATCTTATGGAGTTTTTATCTTCCATTTGTCCAATTCTAATTTTTAAAGAGTTTAATTTTTAAAAAGATATTTTCTACATAGAGGTTTTGTACCTCTTTTGTCATTTGGCCAATTCTGATTTTTAGGGAATTCTTTTCTTTAGCATTTTTGTGCCTCTTTTATCAAGTGTTAATTCTTTTTTTATAATTTTCTTTCAGAGTTCTCATTTTTTTCCAAAATTTTCCTGTACTACTCATATTTGATTTTTGTGATCTTTTGTTTTTGCCCTTTTTTAAGCTATTCTAGGAATTCTTCTTAGGCTTATTACATCCAATCAGACTTTTTCTTAAGAGGCTTTTCTTGGAGGTTTTTGAGGCATTGTCTTCTTTTCAGTTTGTTACTTTATAGAGCTAGATAAAATATTAACAAAATTTATTTAAAAGAACTGGACACTTATACACCTGACCAGGTGTTTATCCTGCTGCTGCTGCTACCTCCACCCCACAGGTCTAGTGTCTCTTTTGCTACAGTCTCAGCCAGTCCCCACTCCAGTGTCTATAAATCTGTGGGCTTCGGTAGTGATGACAGCAGGAGGATGATTAAAAATATGGAATCTCAAGAGAAAGAGTGGGAAAATAATAGGAATGAAAGGCGACTAGCAGTTCCAGACCTCATTATAATATTAAATAATAATACAAAACTGTTTGGAACTGGCTAAAAATAGAAAAGTATGTAAGTGGAACAGAATAATAATCTTTAAAATGAAAAGGTTGTATTAGATGGGGTTTAAGTTCCTTCAAGTTCTAAACCTATGATCCTATACACCATAAGAAACAACATATATAAAGAATTCAAGAAGATGTAGGAAGAATTATATGAACTTATGCAAAGTCAAATAAGTAGAACCAGGAAAACAACAGACACTGACAACAATGCAAACTAAAAGAAGGAAATGAAATTCAATTGTGATGACCAAGCTTAATGAAGAAAAATATTGAGAAAATGCACTCCCTCTTTTTATTTCAGATTGTAGAGGTCTTGGGGGAGGAGGAGAGAGTGATATTCATAGTTCTGGAATTTACTATCAGAAAGATATTGGGTTTTTCCAAACTTCTTTCCTAATATTTTTTTTCCTGTTTCATCTTTGTTACAAGGGAAGCATCACTAAGGATCAGGGAAAGTCATTTTTCAATTTAGTTCAATGAAATATTCATTAAGCACTTATATGCCAGATGCTGTACTAAGTGCTGGAGATACAAATAAGAAAGAGACAGCCCTTGCCCTCAAGGAACTTACAATCTAATGGAAGACAATACATGAAAAAATAAGCTGAAAAGAGGGGGTAAAGATTCACCAGAGTGCCCAGTTGTAATGTTAATGGGATTTTAAGATCTTCCATGTCCTTGACTGGCAAGTAAACAGGTACTTAGCACTTAGTTTCAAGTTAATTATATCAAGCCTTTGTTAAAGAAACAGAAAGTATGAGCCCCTATTGCTAATGTAACAGGAAAGGGTGGAAAAGGGAGGAGCTAATGCCATAAATAAGAAAGAGAACAAGCTGGACAGTCAGAACTTCTTGCAGAATTTCTTGAAGAACTTCCTGGAGCAAGCTGTGTGGAGGCTAGAGAAAGTGATTTTGATTTTGATAATTGAGCTTCTGCTGAAACTTTTCTTCTGGGAACTTCTTTTTCCAAAGAGAGATTCCAAGAACCAGGCTGAGGAACTACCATGAGTGAGAAAAGAGGATCCCTGCCTGAGGGAACCTGTTCTGTTGTGAAGGCTTGGGAATGTGGGTGTTCACTGCATTAACCATGTGTATCAACTTTGTGGTCACTGTAATGACTTTGGCTTTCTGGTTCTGTGACTCGGTTTTCTGGTATTTGAATAAAGGCTTGGGTTCTATCCTCCATGTGAAGAAGCTGTTATATTTTGTGATTCATAACTATACAAGCATATTCATAACTACCATGAGTGTTGTGAATATTGCATTATTATTAGACCAGTGTGGAATCACAATGTTGGGTAGACCTGAAACCAAGCAGAGTAGCTGATAAAAAAAGGAGAGTTACTTGGGACAATTTGTAAATTAATGGAATGGAAAAAAAAAAGTGAAGGCATCACAAAAAAAAAAAAAAATTTAATAGACTAACCACAAAGTAAAAAAAGGGAGGATGACTGATGGATAACCAGAATGTCTTATTAATATCCAAGTGGTATAAAGAGAACTAATACAGCCTTTAGTTGACCTATTAATCACTTTTTTCTTGGGGCATGATTTGTGGCAGGTTTGTGGGAGAATGCAAAAAAGAGTCATATAAGATGGACACCCATGGATTGATTGTGATCTGCAATGCTGGAAGAAATACCCACCTTGATGAGATTACAGATCCTTTGATATATTAAAATAAGATTTCTATTCATCACATCAAAGAGTATATAAAGAAAATTACCACAGAATTGTACAAGTATTTCATTCCCACCCCTTCCCCAGTACTTTGCTATATATATTTAAGTAACTCCTATGGAGAAAGAATTAGTTATCTCCACCAACTGTGGCCTGGACACCCCCACCAACTGCAATCAACAGGGCAAGCAGGCCAGCTTAGCAGAAGTAGCAAGGTGCACTAGGACAGAGACAAAAGGTGGCATGTCCCAGACAAGTCAAAGAACCGACACCACCCCTATTACTACTTCCCTTAAAACCCAAATGGAGATAGCCCAGGACCCTGAACCCCTAAACTACTATTCCTACTAGCCTGAGCCACATATTCATCAATGACATAAGAAATCACTATGAGGAAAGGGGCCTACCTTCCTCAAGACCACCAGTACCAACTTCAGGTCAACTATCACTTATGGGAAGGTAAACCCAGGAGCCTTAAGAGTGTCAGTGCCATCCCCACCCCATCTCTACCATTAGTATTTGCCACCAAAATCATTGGCATTGTCAAATGATTCAACATCAGAAAGAGATAGGATTTTATAAGTGAAAATGACATTAAAGATGATATATTGCCACTGCACCCTAAGACTCCCTGACCTTTCCATTTGGCTTACAGCTAAAACCTATGTATGCTATCTCCCCCATTACTATATGATTGCTTTGAGAATGGGGGCAGTCTTAATCCTGTGATTAGCACAATGCTATGCAACTACCAAATGCATAACAATGGTTATATCATTCAGTTAGAATTTAAGTATCCTGACATACACACCAAGTAATATAAAATAATTAATTGTTAATATTATTTTTCACATAGAAAGAAAAATTCACAAATTGTATCTTGTTGATCAAAAGATGAACATAAATGGCATAATTTAATATAGATTCTCTTCAGAGTTTTCTCCATCTAGATCAAAATCCAAGTGATGGAAATTCTAAGGGACAGAAAAAGTATCCCCTAAGCAATGGAAAGCTTCAATTTATAAATACTGCTAGCGTTCATGATCTACCAAGGATAAAAGTTTATATAGTTTATACACCGTTGTACCAATCAAATTAAACAAAATCCCTAACATTACCCCCAAAAGAAAGATTCTCAAAACTTCTACCTTATTTTTACATTATAATTTGTAGTTACAGGGTAAAAAGAATTTTTTAAAAATTAGATATAAATATCCAAAGACTGATTGTAGTATTGAGTGCAAGGTAATATCTTATTTAAGAACATATCTCTCTGAGAGCCTATCATTGTGTCTAGTACATAGCAGGTGCCTAATAAGTATTCTTTGAGTAAATTAGTATCTAAATTGCCCATATACTTGGTTAGTCTACAGAGAAAGAAAAGAGATTTTATAACAGCAGAAAAATAAGGTCTAATCAAATGTTTCAAGCAATCTATATTCTAATTTAAACTTAATTTAAAGGTATGAAGTTTAAATTTTTTATAATTATTTAAAATGATTGAAAGGGGGGGGTGGAGCCAAGATGGCAGAGTAGAAACAGCACTTCCTCGGAGCTCCAGCCCACACCACTTCAAAATTATGTAAAAGGGGGACTCTGAACAACCTCTGGAGCTCCAGCACCCACAGAACGACACAGAGAAGCTAATCTCCCGCTGAGGACAGCCTGGCAGCCCATCAGGGAACAGCCAGCCGAGCCCAGGACTGCATGAGTCAGAGGTTTTAGCCCCAGGGCAGCCAGACCAGCAGCCTACTGGAGGGACCTGAGAACACCAGCAGCTGTGGCTCCAGAATTACCAACACATAGGTGCCTAGGACAAAGTGAGAGGTTAGTGCCCTATGGACTTTGGGACCAGTATTTGGGAATGCATCACCTTCTTTCACTGGGGTGAAAAGGAGCCGTGGCACAGCCGCCATTTTGCAGCTTCAGCTCCTGGCCTGCAGACTGTAGGGGATCCGGCAATCAGTCTGGGGGTGTAACTGCTCTTGCTTTAACCTCCCTGTGGATCGTGGTCTGGGGTGGAGGTCTTGGGGTGTGTGTCCAGCTTTGCCAGAGAGTGTGAAAGCTTCACAGAGGCCACCCAACTAATACCTCCAGCAGTTGAGAAGATGCCAACATTTGGGACGGAAGCTCCCCTGGCTGGTGGCAGAGTCCTATTGTGGCAGCAAGCCCAAAAGTCAAGTAATTAAGTGGCAACATGCCTAGGCAAAGGAAACAAAATAAACAGAAAAATTCAACATCAGACTCCTATCTTGAGGGCAAAGAGGATGGAAGCATGGAATAGGAGGAAGACTATGAGGTCAGAAATCCTGCACCAAAAGCCCCAAATGAAAATATGAGCAGGTTACAGGCCATAGAGGACCTTAAGAAGGATTTTAAAAACCAAATAAGAGAAGTGGAGGAAAAATTGGGAAGAGAAATGAGAAGGATGCAGGAAAAGTATGAAATGAGAGTCAACAGCCTGACTGAGGAAAATAACATCTTAAAAAAATAAAAACTCAAGTGGCAAAGGAGGCCCAAAAGGGCAATGAGGAGAAGAATGCCTTAAAAAGCCAAATTTGCCAGATGGAAAAAGAATCTCAATTGTGATGACCAAGCTTAATGAAGAAAAATATTGAGAAAATGCACCTCCCTCTTTTTATTTCAGATTGTAGAGGTCTTGGGGGAGGAGGAGAGAGTGATATTCATAGTTCTGGAATTTACTATCAGAAAGATAGGAGATTCATTCCTTCAGAGTTAGACTGGAGCAAATGGAAGCTAGTGACTTTATGAGAAATCAAGATGCTGTTAAACAGATCCAAACAAATGAAAGAATAGAAGGCAATGTGAAATATCTCATGGGAAAAACCACTGACCTGGAAAATAGATCCAGGGGAGATAATTTAAAAATTATTGGACTACCTGAAAGCTATGATCAAAGAAAGAACCTAGAAATCACCCTTCAAGAAATTCTCAAGGAAAATTGCCCTGATGTTTTAGACCCAGAGGGCAAAATAGAGGTTGAAAGAATCCACAGATCACCTCCTGAAAAAGATCCCAAAAAGAAAACTCCCAGGAATATTATAGCCAGGTTCCAGAACCCCCAGATCAAGGAGAAAATACTCCAAGCAACCAGGAAGAAACAATTTCAATATTGTGGAAACACAATCAGAATAGCACAGGACCTGGCAGCTTCTACACTGAGGGATAGAAGGGCATGGAATATGATATTCCAGAGGGCAAAAGAGCTGGGATTGAAACCAAGGGTCGCCTACCCAGCAAAACTGAGTATCTTGTTTCAGGGGAAAATATGGTCATTCAGTGGAATAGAGGACTTTCAAGCATTCTTGAGGAAAAAACCAGAGTTGAATAGAAAATTTGACATTCAGACACAAGAAGCAAGAGATACTTGAGAAGGTAATCAGGGAAAAGAAATCAAAAGGAACTTATCAAAGTTGAACTATTTACATTCCTACATGGAAAAACAATAACTGTGACTGATGAAACCTTTCTCAGCATGAAAATAATTGAAGAAGTGTATATGGGCATATTAATACATATGTGAATGTGTGAATAAAATAAAATGATTGAAAATAATTTTTGCACAAATAATTTTTTGCACAAAACCTGCTGTTTATTTTCTTAAGAATTTTTCTTAAATAATCTTGACTTTTATTACTTTTATCATATGACTTAAGTAATTCCACAAAGAACCTAATGCTAGACAAATAATATTTAATAATTATTGATATTCCTATGTGATCTATAACTTCACTAAAATTAAAACATTACTGAATAGATAATTTTTACAATATTTGAGCCTGAATAGTATAGTAGGTTTTAACCTGAACATGGTCCCTTCCTTGAGGCTATTAGGTAAATATTGATTTTTTTTGTTTGAGCATCTAACAAGATTTATTGACATGTCAGTTCCATATTTTCTGAGAGGAACAATAAATCTTGTTAGGCACCAAAGCAAGAAGTCGATGTCAATACTGGCCATTACAACATACATTTATCATTGTACTCATCCAAGAAGTTAGGTGAAGATCCCATAAAACACTTAGCCCAATTTCTCTCCCATGCTCAGGGACAACAAAGCCTCTTAAATTTTTCTGGCATTCATACATAAATGCAGTTGATTAAAAGTTCATGTGCCCAGGAGTTTTCCTGAAGCTCCTAAAGATGCCTTTACCACAGAGAGAACTGAAATGGTGCATGATTGCAGAAATTTCCACAGCTAGCATTGACCTATGTATAAGATTCTGCTGTGCAGTCTCTGTTATCATACAATAATATTGATAAGAAATTTCTACACTAAATGTCTACACTACAGAGTTAGTTGATTTTTTATTTTTCTAGTCAAGCAAACTATGCCTAAAATGCCCAGGGTATTGAGACAGGCATTGGAGATAACATGGTGCCCAGAATTATACACACTGCTCTAAAACATACAAAATAATTTAAGTTCACGCACAAATTCTGGTTGACCTAGATATTGTGACATGACATGCCCACCTGATTTATTTTCTGGCACAAAGACCAGCATAGCACAATGCTACTAGCATATTACTAATTTGTAATTATTAATTACTTTTCTATTACTCCCTTTTCTCTAAGCCAAGTCTTGGCATAAATCACAGATTTATAATGGTCACTTTTCTGCATTACAAACTCTATTACTGAACTTTCTCCAGAATGCTTAGAAACAGTTCAGAAAATGATGACTTGGTAATGAGGTCAGTCTTATAGACAGGCACTTGACCAACATGGAATGCTAAGGCTGAAAGAATAATATAGAAGGCTGATTTTTTTATTATTTTAGTATTATTTTTATTTAAAATTATTTATAATATATTTATATTATATAATCTATTTATATTATAAATATATTATATATAATAATTTATATAATAAATTAAATAATTTGTTTACAATTATTATTATATTATTTATTTTTTATTATTGACTTTACTACCATTCTGAGAGACAGTCAGAGTAAGAATCTCTGAGATGGAATAACATCTGACTTTTGGTACTTGTTGACAAAGTTTCATTCAGACCATGTAGTGTTAAAATTAATGCTCTTATTCCAGACTGTCTTTTACTCCCTTTATATGTCTGTGTGATATATAAAAAGTTCAAGAGATGTACCTCCTGGGGCAGCTAGGTGGCATAGTTAATAGAGCACCAGCCCTGGAGTCAGGAGGACCTGAGTTCAAATCCCACCTCAGACACTTAATACTTACTAGCCTGGTGACCTTGGGCAAGTCACTTAACCCCAACTACCCTTCCAGAAAGGAAAAAAAGAGCGAGAGAGAGAGATACCTCCTTGGTAATTAATCACTTTATTAATCATTGCTAGCAAATAATTGATAAAAGGGTCAGTAACACTATCTAACATCAAACACCCCTCATGGAAACCACTCAATGCTTATATGCCCTTGGAGGAATGGGGGTTGCTGAGGGTGACAATTAACTCTCATTGATTAACAATTAATTAGAAGAGTGAATATTATAATAAGAAGGGGACCTATTCTAATGAGGTGATGGGGACCATGACAGATCACTCTGTCTTAGACAAGGAGATTTATCAGACTTATCTCTTATCCAGACTACCCCAGCCTAGGGCAATCTAGACAAAAGGGGGTCCACCTCTGCTCAGACCTAGCAGAGTAAAGCACAATGGGCTAGAATTCACCTTAAATTCCTTGTAAAGTTCTCTAGTTCTCATCTGCCCTTCAGAGAACTAAGTTTTGACCTAATCTCCAAATGAGGAAGAGGAAAAATCCTATGTCTCCCCAATATCTGATGATTTAATCATCCTTTCTCTCATTTGGAAAAGCCATGGATTTTTTTTTCATCAATAATGTAATCTTTTCCTTAAAAGCTTTAAAATTGGGGTGGCTAGGTGGCACAGTGAGTAAGAGCGCCAGCCTGGGAGTTGGGATGACCCAGAATCGAATCTGGCCTCAGAAAATGAGCACCCACACATAAATAATGACTAGCCATGTAACCTTGAACAAGTTACTTAACCACAATTGCTTTAAAAAAAAAGCTTTAAAATCTTCAAACTCTTTAAAAATCTTCAAAATACTGTTGGAATTAGGGTGGACAGCTAGATAACACAGTGGATGGAGCAATGGCCCTAGAGTAAAGAGTAAACCTGAATGCAACTGGTCCCAGATACTTATTAGTTGTGTGACCCTGGGCAAGTCACTTAATCCCAAATGCCTTTAAAAAAAAAAAGTAGGGGCGGCTAGATGGCTCAGTTAGTAAGAGTGTCAGCCCCAGAGTTGGGATGACCCAGGATTGGTAATAATAATAAATAAATTATAAATTTATATATAATTATATATGATATATATAATATATAAAATAATAAGTAATAAGTAAATATTGTTAGAAGTGTAAAGAATCATCATGCCTCTAAATGGAAGGCTGAGGCTTAGAGAAAGGAGAAAAGGCATCTTTCAACTCAGAAGTCTCATTTTTTTTTACCAATATATAATCCAGTATGCAAATTGGAGAGTGAAGATTTTAATTTACAAATAACCAATTTGATTTAAAATTAACAAAAATTTCTGGAACTACTGTCACTGTTATCTTCTCAAGAAGGCAACAATTACAGATAAGAAAATCCTATTAAACTCATTAAAAATAGCCCCCAAAATACAGCCCAATCAATGAAAGACTAAAACACTGGATCTTCAGACTCAAATTCTTTATGCTTTAAAATAACCTGGGATAGAAATTTGGAATTTTAAAAATGATCCATTATAACACTTAAGCATACTTTTAAAATATTTACATTTAAATACATGAGTGGCTGTCAGTCAATGGATAAGAATTTAAGTCTCTACTCTATGTAGGCATTATGCTAAATTCAGGGAATATAAAGAAAGGCAAAAAAATAAAAATTCCCCATTCCAAAAGAATTTACAATGGGGGTGGGGATATATTGAAGATAAATTAGAGATAATCACCAGGGAATCAGGAATTGTGTAGAAGTAGGGATTTTAAAGGGGAATAAAAGGAATCCAGAAGGTAGAAATGAGAGAGAAAATTCTGGCCAGTGAAAACATCTGGAATCTAGCGATGGAGTATCTTATACAAGGAACAGCAAGTAGGTCAGTGTCATTGGACAGAAGACAATGTGGTGGGGTGTGAAGTAAAAAATGGCTCAAAAAGTAGGAAGTAGCCACGTCAAATATGCATGATCTATATAAAGGTCAAACAGAAGATTTCATATTTCCAAAATTATTTCATCCATTCAAGCGCCACTAACAGTGTATCCGCTTGTCATAAGGGCCTATTTTCCCAAAGTTCTAACACTGACCATTTTTCTCTTGTGTCATTTTGCCAGTTTGCCAGGATTAAGGTGAAACTTCAGATGGTTTTAATTTTTATTACTCTTATCATTAATAATTTGGAATAAATTTCCATATGGTTGTTAGTAATTTTCAATTAATTTGAGAACTATTTGTTCCTATCTATTAGGAAATGGTTCCTGCCTTTTATTTTATATAAATTCTTTTCCAAATCTAAATTCTGCAAAAGCAACTGAAAAAACATATCAACTATGCTTGACAGTACCATTATATATTTTTAAAGAATGTAGCAGTCAAAAATCTTTCCTTGAACACAAAACGGTCACATTTCCATTTCATACTAACCACAAAAGCAGAATCTGTTTATTTGTCTATGTTCAAAAGTGTAAGATATATTCATTTAAACTTCATTGTAGTATTCAGAACAAAACCACCATTAACACTTTGTAGAGAAAGGATTTTCTTCCAAAAGTTAAAAAATGCTTAACAACAATCATGCAGTTATTTGATTCTTCACCAAAACAAGTAGGTTATTGAATTCCTTTAAAAAGAAGAGGAAATGGGGGGCGGCTAGGTGGCGCAGTGAGTAGAGCACCGGCCCTGGAGTCAGTTCGGATCCGACCTCAGCCACTTAACACACACACAAACAAAAACCTAGCTGTGTGACCTTGGGCAGGTTACTTAATCCCAATTGCCCTCCAAGATGCAAAAAAAAAAAAAAAATTTTTTTTCAAATGCACATTTTCTTACACAATTTCACGAATAACTTTATGACCTTTGGATTGATTTATTTTTATCTCTGAAAATATTAAGGTATTCTTACTGCCAATTTATTTTATGAGCCAGCTTTTTTTGTAGAAGCATATACATCATGGTGTTTTTTTCAATACCGTCCTTGCCATTTCCCAAAGAGAAATGGGATTGTCGATCATTGTTACTTTTTAGAGGGTCAGTGATTCATTTTTCAGTAGTATTATTAATGAAATTCCAGAAAATGCAAAATAATTTTAACATCAATAATAAAAGTATGGTCTGAAATATGTGGAACTGCATTATTATCAATTGTTACTAGAGGAGAAAAATGATACATTGGTAGATTCACTAATCAGATTTCTAAGAAATGGAAGGGGAGAGTTTATAGAGATATAGATAATCTAAATTTTTTTCAGCTTAATACCAGACATGAAGTAGTGGCATTAGGATATGAATGTAAAGATCTGGAAGACAAAAATGTTTTGTCTCCAATGTCTCTTTCACTAGTAACAAACTGCTTCTTTAGCATCAAATAAATGCACCCTCTACTTCATTAAATATAATTTTATACACTGTTACATTTTATCCTAATAAGTGAACCAAATCAATATTTCTATGAAGATAGAATCAAAAGATAGTTCTTTAGACCAGAAAGATAAAAGCTCCAGGGGGTGGGGAATAAGAGAGAGGAGGTAGAGGTCGTACATGATTTAAGTTAATACATTTGTAAAGATATCAACTATTGAATAAGTGTTGGGGCAGCTAGGTGGCACAGTGGACAGAGCACTGGGCCTGGAGTCAGGAAGAACTAAGTTTAAATTGGATCTCAGACGCTTGCTTACTAGCTGTGTGACCCTGGGCAAGTCACTTAACCTGGTTTGTCTCAGTTTCTTTATCTCTAAAATGAGCTGGAGAATGAAATGGCAAACCACTCCAGTACCTTTGCCAAGAGAATCACAAATGGCATCATAAAGGGTTGGACATGACTGAAATGACTCAACAACAACAACAAAAGAGGCCATTCTATAGAGCTGGGGGATAAATGTCATTTTGAAACTACTACTTTATAGTGTAGCTAGAAACATACACACACACACACACACACACACACACACCAATTCAAGAAGAAATTAAATTTATAGAGGATAGTTTTGTACATAGGATTCTTTATCTGTAAAATGAGGGAGATTTAAGTCCCCCACTGTGATGATCTAAAGAGATTTGAGGCAGAAATTTAACATTAAAGTGAAATCACAGAATGCAACCATATCTTCTCAGAAAACATTACTTGGTTCCTCAGCCAAAGACAAAATATTGCACAGGGACAGATGGGACTGATAGTCTAATACACTAGGACTTTTAAAACTATCTTGGCTTCTAGTAATCTGAGTGCCCACTATTTATCTACTTTTGTTTTTAATCCTAAAAGAATTCTCCAAAATACAGTGCTTTTCCATTAAATGACACTTTCTTCCTTCATTGGATCTGAATTTTGACAAGGTTATTTCAAGCACCACTCACCCTCCTCACCCCCACCTGGTTCTGCCACTCCGGCTCTGCCAACGGATTAGATTTAAGGTAAATATCTGACTGGAGGAATTGAGAGGGTTTGTGACAGACTGAGAAATAAATTCCACTAAGCCAACTAAACCCAATTTTTGTAGATGAGGATATAGGGCAGAATATCTAAGCACTTTTCTAGGTGCTGAGAGGAGACACAAAGTGCAGATAAGACAGAGTATGTGATTCTAATGGAGATTGCAATCCAGTAGGAAAAAAAAAGATACATATATTTGCAAAGCACATGTATATGACTCAGAGAGCTTCAAAATAAAATGTTATGTGAAATCCAAAGGAGGAAAGAACATGATTACCAGGACAGAATGAGGGAAGTTCTCACAGAGAATATGATATTTGAATTGTTCTTTAAAGAATGGATAGAAAAATAGTGTAAAAAATACACAAAGACTGCAAAGTATTGGCAGAGAAGTGTCATAATTGGGGTTACTGAAGATTTCTGAGTACAGCATTGACAAAACTACATTTGTGCATGATCAATATTAATCTGGAAAGAAAGAATTAGTGGAAAATGAGAGTGGAAGTGGGAAGCAGTTCCTGCAATGGTCCAGCTATGGTCTATCATGCTAAGATGATGATAGCAAGACTAGATAAGAGGGAATATATTTGAAAGATAATGGAGAGGTAAAGCCAATAGGACATGTCAACCAAACATGAGAAGTAATGGGGAAGGAAAAATCAAAGATATAACACAAAGGTTTTGAAGACTATGAGACCCACAGAATGCTTGGCTTGTCTACAAAACAGATATACCTGGCCACCATGCTGAGTATGAAAATTCTAATCTTCTGATCTTTTCTGTGGAACAAAATCAGAAAAATAGCTACCAATGCAACCTGATTTATAAACAGAAAGGAAAAAAAAACCCCAAGAACAGGATTTTCAATGCCAGGCTGTTTCTTTAGCTTCTGTGAAAAGGCATGCAAATAAGTGTTATTTAATTGTAAATATGCTAATTTCTATACATCATTTGATTCCACCTCAGAAATCACAGGCCCAGCAAAGGATGTGTTCAACATAATGTCATAATCCAGATGCAAAGTCAAACATCCAATTTAACAGATGTTTTTAAATATCTGGATCTCCCAGGTAACTGACAACGTTTCTCTCAGCGTTATTATGGCTTCTGAATATCTTTGGTACTATGATGGAATCGGCTTGCTGGTTTTGGCATTTGGTTTTTTGGTGTCTAAATAAATGTTTTAGTTCTGTTCTCTACCTGGAGAATCTGGTATATTTTGAGATCGACCATCATGCAATATTTATAGTCACAGTCTATATCGTGATTGTGGGTGTAAATATTGCATTGGTACTACAAAGAGTTACCTTTATTGACAATAGAAGAATACTAGAAGCTTATCTGGTAATTTGTGGGATAATAAAAGGATGAAAGACTGCGTAGTGAGTCAAGAGTTGTCCTTGAAGTCAGGAAGATCTGAATTCAAATCTTGCCTCTGACATACACTAGCTATGTGACCATTCATGTTCTTAATGTTCCTGGCAACTCTATAAGACTATAAACTGCACACAACTTGCTGATCTAGACCAATGAGAACAAGAAGTTTCCCAGATAAAAGAAATTACAGACACAGTCCAAAAAAAGAAAATAAAAACTGAAATATCCCCTTTTTCCACTATTATCTGTCACACATAATAATAATTACAAGCTGTAGCAGTAAAACAAGAAAAAAATTGTACTTTCAGTTAATTGTGGTTCTTCTAAGTTTTCTAGAATAAACTAATCAAGTCAATCAACAGCCTCACAGTAAAGTATCACAGTAGAAAATAAAAACACAAAAATTTTCAGCATTTCTGTCATCACTAACAACCAGGAGAATATAATGGAAAGAGAGATTCCACCTAAATTAACTACAAAATGCATGAATTATAAGGAAACTAGCCTACTTAGATAAGCCCAATGAACAAAAATATAACTACAAAATACTCTTTAAAAAAATTATCTTTTGTTTTTACATTGCCTATCTTTCCCAAAGAATCCCAGTCAGAGACCCTCATTTATATGAAAGAACAAGGTGGGAAGGGGAGGGAAATTTCAGCAAATCTGATCAGCATACTGAAAAAAGTCTGAGGTTATATATGCAGTATTCCATATTCATGGTCCTTCCCTTCTGCAAAGAAGCAGGGGGAAGAACCTTCTCACACCACTTCTTTCCAGTCAAGCTTGGTCATGATAAATTCATAGGATCCATTTCAACTGATTTGTGGTTGTTGTTTCTATTTATATTATTGCAGTCATGGATATTTTTTCATTGTTCTTTTTACTTAATTTTGTATTAGTTCATTTACAGTGTTGTGCAAATTGACAAGGATAGAGTAATTAAATTTATTGACACACAATATACCTTACAACTCTTCACACACTTTTAATATGCAATATGGCTTCATATTGCTATAACCACTTGTTTCATAGGATTTGAGATCAAGTCAATAAGATTTTGACTCATTCTTTAATTCAAGATGAAATCATACTTATCACTTTGGATATTAACTATATATTTGAGAAACAGATCATTTTCCAAGTCTAGCCTTAAATATGTCCCACAGACTTTCAAAGAGGTTTTAACTAAGCAAATTCCTAGGCCACTAAGCAAGCATGTTTATCGATGTCTCTCAATTAACCTTTCACAACATGTAGAATAATAAAAAATCCTTGCTGCAGTATTCTTTCTCCATTTGTGAATTTCTATAATTCTACAACAATTATGCTTCTCAGTAAATCAATAAACTTATCAAAATTCATAATTCCCTCAATGGGGATAAGACTCTTAGGCCTCCTATAAGCTAAAAGTCTCCAAAATATTTTTGGGTAGATATTTTATGGTCATGCTGAGATCTCACCAAGCTCATCTGGACTCTAAGAACAATTTTTGTTATGACCTTGAAAAAGTGAGTAAAAATGATCTTTTTTCCAGTTTTCAATTCACTAGTCCTTGTACTGTACTTGTCAAAGGCAAACTTTTTTTTTTACTTGCAGCAAGTTTAAATAAAAACATTTTTAAAACTTTAAAAAAACTGATTTTCTGGATGTTCTTCCAACTTCAATAAAGCCACATAGCATTGTAGAAGAATCTAAACCAACCCCTCCAGCACCTAGATCCATTTGAAGGTCTTTGCTTGTTTCCTGAGCATTATCTAGGCTATTATATAGCAATTATCTGCTTGGCATTATTTTCCACTTTTGGCCAAATTTTCAATTGAGTTTTTATGAGAATGAACCTGCTTCATCAGGTGTTAGAATGATCTTTGAAATCCTTGACTTCCCTACACCAACAATTAAACAATTAATCAATAAATATTTATTAAGTTTCTGTTATGTGTCTGACACTGTGCTTCTGGGTAAAAAAAGGCAAAAAGTCCCTGTCCTCAATGAGCCCATAGTCTAACAGGGAAAATGCTAAATATATACAAAAATGCTCTATATAGGATAAATAGGAAATAAGTCATGGGGGAAAGGACTCAAATTAAGAGGAGTTGGGAGAGCTTCCTGTAACAGATGAAATTTTAGTTGGGACTTAAAGGAAGCCAGTAAGCAGAGATAAGGAGGAAGGGTGCTTTAGGCATGGCAGAGAGTCAGAGAATACACCTGGAGCCAAGAGATAAGTGTATTCTTTGTTGAAAAGCTGAGGTCAGAGTATCCATATATAATATCTGAGTTTTTCAATACATTGATCAGGTTTACAGAAATTTTCCCTCCCCAACACCACCCCAACCTTGTTCTTTTATATAAGAGATAGGTCTCTGGGAGGAATTCATTAGGCAAGGTGAAACTGGTAAGCCTTGACAACAGCTTAGATGGGGGGTGGGGGTGGGAAGAAGGGCGGGTGGAGGGAATGAGAGATATGAGTCCTTGATGATTACACTAAGAGATGGTGTCCTCTACAATAATATGGAAAGTAGGTGGGAGGAAGGAGTCTAGGGAGAAAGGTAATGAGTTCTGTTTTGGATATACTGAGTTTAAGATGTCGACTGGACACCCAGTTCTGGCTATCTAAAAGGTAGCTGAAGATGAAACATTTGAGGTCAGCATAGAAATTGGTATAGATAGGTAGATTTGAGAATCATCAGCACAGATGGTAATTAAATCCATGAGATCTGATGAGATCACCAAGTGAAGCAGTATAGAAGGAGAAGATAATAGGTCACAGGACAGAACTCTGGGGGCACCTATGGATCTGAAGGAGAATTCAGAAAAAGAGATGGGAAGAATCAGACAATTAGGTAGGAGGAGGCCCCAGAGAAAGTGATTTCCCAAAAACCTGGAGAAAAGAGAGTATAAAGGAGGAGAGGATGACCAACAATGTCAAAGGCTACAGAGAGATTAAGGAGAATAAGGATTGAGAAAAGGTCACTGGAATTAAATTAAACATACACAGATTATAAATTAGCTCACAAAAATTTTACCTAACTACAGCATGTAAAGAATATTCAGGGGCAGCTAGGTGGCTCAGCGAGCAGAGCATTGGCCCTGGAGTCAGAAGGACCTGAGTTTGGATCCAACCTCAGACGCTTAATGCACACACAAACAAAAACCTAGCCGTGTGACCTTGGGCAAGTTACTTAATCCCAATTGTCCTCAAAAAAAAAAAAAAAGGAAAAAAAAGAATATTCATTCAGCAAGGATGCAACATTGATTCAGTTGGAAACAGCTTTTCTGCCTTCATACTTACCAGGGTGGCATGCCAGTCAGAAATACATATTAAGAAGTACATATGAGAAACTTCCCCATAAACATTCACACTCTGCCTCTCTATCTCTGTCTCTCTCACAATCAGGTGACCAAGAAGATATATCAATAATTCCATTCCTATGTCCTTCTACCAATTAAGTTTCATAGACATTTTCATTACCTTTGATAAAAAACTTAGCCTAGCCTAATAGTGGGAGTGGGGGGGTAGGAGGAAATTTTGTTTAAGATATGTTAAATTTGAGATGTTTACAAAACAACTAATTCAAATGTCCAAAAGGTAGCTAATAATACTAGACTAGAGCTCAGGAGTGAAACTAGTGCTGGATAAACAGATCTGAGAGTCATCTGCACAAAAATGATCATTAAACCAATAAGAGATAATGAAAGTGCCCAGTGAGAGAGTATGGAAAGAAAGGAAAGAAGCCCAGGGCAGAGTCCTGGCATACATCCAAAGTTGGTGGACACTGCCTCAAAGATATGCAGTTCATTATGAAATATTAAGGAAATACCTTGTAGAAAATAGGGAAACATTATATTGTCTATATTTTTAAAATACCATCTTGTTTTGAATACTAAAAGACACTTATGTAAAATTAAACATTTCACTGGCCTCATATTCCATAACTGGAGTCACTTTTTTATACATGTGTCAAAATAATTATTTCTCTCCTTTATTCTTTTTAAAAATTATTTATTTTTAGTTTTCAACATTCACTTCCATAAGATTTTGAATTGCAAATTTTCTCCCCATCTTTTCCCTCCCCCAGCCCCATGGAGTGTGTAATTTGATATAGGCTCTATATATACATTCATATTGAACCTATTTTCTATTAGTCATGTTGTAAAGAAGAATTAGAATCACTGGGAGAAACAATGAAAAAATAAGAAACAAACAAAAAAAGAAAAAAGAAAGAGAGAGCAAATAATATGCTTCAATCTTCATTCAGACTCCATAGTTCTTTTTCTGGATGTGGACAGCATTTTCCATTATGAGTGCTTTGGAGTTGTCTTGGATCCTTGCATTGCTAAGTAGAGTTAAGTCTATCAAAGTTAGTCATCACACAATGTGGTTGTTACTGTATAAAATGTTCTTCTGGTTCTGCTCACTTCACTGTAGCACCAACACAATATTCCCAGAGCCTACAGCGGCTATAAATATGCCAGCATAATTCTCAATGTCAAAATATAACAGACTATCCACATGGAAGATAGAACCAAAACATTTATTCAAACACTAGAAAGCCGAATCCCAACATCAGAAAGCCAAATTCATCATAGCAACAAAAAAATCTATACACAATAACAATGCAGAGGGCACTGCCATCCCCAAGCCTTCCCACAAATGAGCACTCACAGTTCACTGCCTGCTTCCCCTCTCTCTCTCAGCTCTAACTGCTCTGACCAACTTCCTCTCAGCTCACTTCCATCCTTCCTGTTCCATCTGTTCTGCAAGCTCCTCCCACCACCATTTCATGTGACTCAGGCTTCCATGTGACTCAAGCAGGTCACATTAATGGATGGAAAAGAACTTCCCATTTACATTATCATTACATTCTTTCAGCATTAGTCCATTCAAGTCTTTCCAGTTTTTTTTTTTTCTGAAGTAGGCCTGCTCATCATTTCTTATAGCACAATAGTATTCCATTACATTCATATACCACAACTTGTTCAGTCATTCCCCAAATGATGGGCAATCCCTCAATTTCCAATTCTTAGCCACCACAAAAAGAACTACTATAAATAATTTTGTACATTTCTGTCCTTCTCCCATTTGTATGATCTTTTTGGGATACAGACCTAAAAGCAGTATTGCTGGGTCAAAGGGTATGCACATTTTTATAACCCTTTGGGCACAGTTCCAAACTGCTCTCCAGAATGGTGGGATCAGCTTCCCAATTTGCCCACATATTCTCTAACACTTATTTTCCTGTTTTATCATGTTAGTCAATCTGACAGGTGTGATGTGGTATCTCAGAGTTATTTGGTTTGCATCTCTCTAATCAATAGTGATTTAGAGCATTTTTTCATATCACTATAGACAATTTTAATTTCTTCCTCTGAAAACTGCCTGTTCATATCCTTTGATTATCAAGACTTGCATTCTTATAAATTAGTCTCAGTTCTCTATATATTTTAGGAATGAGGCCTTTATCAGAGACACTGGCTATAAAAATTCTTTCCCAGTTTTCTGCTTCCCTCCTACTCTTGGTTACATTGGTTTTGTTTGTGCAAAAACTTTCTAATTTAATGTAATCAAAATTACCAGTTTTGCATTTCATAATGTTCTCTATCTTTTGTTTTGTCATAATTTTCCATAAATCTCACAGGTAAACTATTTCTTGCTCTCTGATACTATAAGCTTGCTTATAAGTGTCAATTTATATATCTAAATCATGTATCTAGTTAGACTTTATTTTGTTATATGGTGTAAGATGTTAATCTATTCCTAGTTCCTGCCATACTATTTTCCAGTTTTCCCAGTGGTTTTTGACAAATACTGAGTTCTTATCCCAGAAGCTGGAGTCTTTGGATTTATCAAATAGTAGATTACTATAATCATTAACTACTGTGTCTTGTGTACCTAACCTATTCCACTGAACCACCACTCTATTTCTTAGCCAGTAACAAGTAGTTTTGATGATTGCTGCTTTATAATACAATTTAAGATATGGTACGGCTAGGCCACCTGCCCTAGCATTTCTTTTCATTAACTCCGTTAATATTCTGGACCTTTTGTTCTTCCAGATAAATTTTCTATAAAGTAATTTTTGATAATTGATTGATATGGTACTGAATAAGCAAATTAACTTAGGTAAAATTATCATTTTTATTATATTAGCTTGGCCTACCCATGAGCAACTAATGTTTTTCCAATAATTTAGATTTCCAGTAATTTAGATTTGACTTTATTTATATGTGTTCATATAGTTCTTGGGTTTGTTTGACAGGTAGACTCCTAAATATTTTATAATATCTATGGTAACTTTAAACAGAATTTCTCTTTTTATCTCTTGCTGTTGGGCTTTATTAGTAATATACAGAAATGCTGATGATTTATGTGGGTTGATTTTATAACCTGAAACTTTACCGAAGTTGTTTATTATTTTAAGTATCAACATAGTTATTTCTTTTGATTCCATGTCTAATGTTACAACATAAAATTTTACCTATAGAATAAGCAACTATAAGAGACAAGGTCTCTAATAAAAAGATCTTACTCTTAAGAAAATTTATACAGAAGGCAAAGCAAGAAAAGATATATACCGATGGCATGTAAAAAGGACATGAGTTTGGAAAGACTTTGAGAGATAGTGGAGAATAGAAGGGTCTGGCATGCTGTGGTCCATGGGATCACAAGGAGTTGGACGTGACTGGATGACTGAACTATAACAAATGTAAAGACAACTCTTAAAGGTTATTCTAAGCTTTCCAAAAAATAGTTCCATGTCTTTATGGAAAATGAGTTACATTCTCATTTTAATATGTAGCTTATCTTGGCATTATTAATAAATATTTCAAGTATATTTCCTGCACACTATTCATTAACAAGATAAACACAAACATAGCAATATAGTAGCATTCAGACATTACTTGTCTATCCATCTCATATATTTTAAATGTCAGTAATGAAAGTGGTTTATGTTTTCTCCTTGCTTCAGAGAGTGCCAAGAGTAGTAACAAAGTTGATTATAGTGTCCATCTAAAATTTTTTCCTTCTTGTTATTAAAAACCTGGCAAACATCAACAGAAATTTACATTTCTGCATGTGAATAATGGAAAAAGGTGTTACATATGCAATAGTAAATCTCCATTATGCATAGTTTCTTTTTTATATGCATATTAAAATTTAATATAGTGGCTCCAATACTGCTCAGCATATCTGCATACCTTTCTGAATATCCTCCTGCTATCTTTTGTTTATTTTTTAATGATTCATGGATGCTCATTTCTTTCATTTCTTCTTCCTTCTTTATCATTATCGCAACCCTTTGTCCTCCCTAAATCTTTTCCCCAACAAAAAAAAATGCCCTCTTTCATAACAAAGAAATATACTTACATAAAACAAATCTACATATTGGCCATGTCTGAAAATGTATGTCTCATTCCACATCTGGTTTGGAGAAGCATGATTTATTTTCAGTATATAGGAGTTGTGATTGGGCACTGATCACAATTCTTAAGTCTTTCTCTTAAACTTACAACTTAAAGTTGTAATATCCTTAATAATGTAGTGGGATAAATTGTTCTTCTGGTTCTGTTTATATCACTCTTTTATCAGTTAAAGCAAGTTCTTCCTAGATCCTCTGAACATATCACAATCATTATTATTTAAGATACAAGATTCTGTTATAGTCACACACCAAAATTGGGTCAGCCATTCCCCAAATGATAAGCACCTACATTGATTCTACTTCTTTGCTATAATGTGGAACAGTACTCTAAATATTTTTGTACATATAAGTTCTATCTTTCTATGCTCACCTTAGGGCTTAAGCCCAGTATTGGTTTTGATAGGTTTAACTCATTAAGGGCATATGAAAGGACTTTTTGGATAAAGTTCCAAATTGTTTTCCAGAATGGTTGGACCATTTCAAAGCTCAAACAAAGATATTATTCAAGTGCATATTGAAAATCTAGTAAGTATGAAGTAGAAACTCAATTTCTTAAAGTGCATGACTCTTATTATTAGTAATTTGAATACTAACTATTTCATGTGGTTGATAGCTTGCCTTTCTTCTTTTCAGAATGGCTTGTTAATATTCTTTAATAATTTTTCGGCTCTTCTTATATATTGGGGGAAACCTCCTACAAATCTTGGCTATCAGACTTTAATAGAGAAATTTCCCAAAAAGACTTTTTCTAGGTAACCATTTTTGTTTGTGCAAAAACTTTAATTTTTCAACTCAAATTTTTATAATCAGAAATATCAATTTTATCTCCTGTGACCCTCTCTGTTGTTTCACTAATAACTCTACTTATGTACACATGTAGAAAATAACTCCTTCCATACTCCTCTAATTTATTTAGTCTATAACTTTTCATTTCCAAGTTACATACCCATTTAGAGTTTATTATGGCACATGGAATGGAGACGTTGATCTAAACCTAATTTCATCCAGGCTATTTTCTTGTTTACCAAGCAGTTTTTGTCAAATAATGAGTCCTTGCCCAGTAGCAAGAGTCCTTAAGTTTGTTGTGTTCAACTTTTCTAGTTTTAAGCCAGTACAAATAAATGTGACAGTTTCTGCTTTTAAGTATACCAAGAAATTTGTTACTGCTAGGCTTCCTTCCTTCCCAAATTCTTTTTCATTATTTCCCTGGAGATTCTTGAGTTTTTGTTACTCCAGACTAACATTATTTTGTCTAGTTCAATAAAGCAAACCTTTGGTAGGTTTTGTTAATATAGCATTAAATCTGTAAGTTAATTTAAATGGTACTAGAATTTTTATTATCATAGCCTGACCATGAGCAAATAATATCTCTTTTGTCATTCGTCTGTTTCATTTTCATAAAAATTACAATGTTCTCTTTGTTCTGCTCACTTCACCTTACATAAGTTTGCATCAGTCTTCCCAACTTTTTCTGAAACCATCCTGCTCATTACTTCTTTTTTTTTTTTGCTTTTTTGGAGGGGGGAGGGCAGGGCAATTGGGGTTAAGTGACTTGCCCACGGTTACACGGCTAGTCGGTGTGTCAAGTGTCTGAGGCTGGATTTGACCTCAGGTCCTCTTGACTCCAGTGCTCTATTCACTGTGCCACCTAGCCTCCCCATCACTACTTCTTACAGTTCAATGATATCCCATTATAATTATATACCACAACATGTTCAGGCATTCCCCAACTGATTGGTATTACTTCAATTTCCCATTCTTTGCCACCACAAAAAGAGCTACAATAAATATTTTCGTACATACAAGTCATTATCCTTTTTCTTTGATTTATCTGGTATGTAAACCTAGTACTGGTATTTCTGGGTCAAAGGATAGGTACAGTTTTATAGTCCTGTGGAAATAGTTCTCTATTTTTCTCCAGAATGACTGGACCAGTCCACATCCACATTGTTAATATTTTTCAAAGGGTAATAATTTTTCTATTGTATATTCTGCTATTTTGTTAGAATAATTCATTGTTTCTATCACTTTTAGTTGAATTATAGAGTTCTCTAAGTAAAATGTCATGTCATCTTTAAAAAGTGATCATTTTTTCTTTGCCTATGCTTATTTTCTCAACTTCTTTTTATTGTATTACTGCTATAGCTAGCTAGCATAACTAGAACTGTATAAAATAAAAGTGGCAATAATAGACATCATTTATTTACAACATGATCTTAAAAGAAAGGACTCTAACATTTCACCATTTTGGTTTAAGATAAATGCTATTTATCAAATTAAGCAATGTTTCTTTTATTCCTATAATTTCTAGTGCTATGCTAGTGCCTCTATAAAGGAATGTCATATTTTAGCAAAAGCTTCTCTGTGTATATTGATGTAATCTTTGAATTTTTATTGGTTTTGTTATTAATATGATCTGTGTTGTTTGTAGATTTCTTAATATTAAAGCAACACTGCATTTCCTATTAAATGCAACCTGGTCATACTACTATGTTGATATTGACACACTGCTAACAATTTATCCAATAGTGTTGCAATGACGTTTATGAGAGTCATTCAGATTTATGTGAGATTCTCTGCTTATTTCACCCTGATTTATTTGGACCCTATTTCTCTAGTAGGAAATTGGCGACATCCCAACTTTCCTGACTTTTAAAATAATTTATGAAATATTAGAGTTAATTGTTCCTTGAACATCTCATTAAATTCACTCGTAAATCCATCAGGTGTTATTTCTGTTCATTGTTTTTGTTTTATTTTTTCACTTTTTAAATTTTTTAAATTTATTTTTAGTTTTCAATTCACTTTTATAAGATTCTGAGTTCCAAATGTTTCTCCCTTCCCAAGACAGCATGCCATCTGATATGGGCTATACTTCTATAATCATATTAAACATATTTCCACGTTGGTCATGTTGTGAAAGAAGAATCAGAACCAAAAGGAAAAAACACAAGAAAAAGAAAATGAGAGAGAGACAGAGACAGAAAGAGAGAGAGAAGGAGGGAGGGAGAGAGGAAGAGAAAGAGAGAGAGAGAGAGAGAGAGAGAGAGAGAGAGAGAGAGAGAGAAAATAGTATGCTTCAAACTGATATTCATTGTGAAGGCCCTGTTTGTTAAGGTCTCAGAACTCCTGCCCAGTCCCATAATGCTAGCACCCAGTTTTACCTCCTATGGGAGTATGAATTGGCCTTATCTCCTATAGGGGCTCCCAGCACACAAAGAAGTGCAAAGCTGGACCCTGTCTCAATGGGCAGTCATTTTTTAGGGGATTGGGGAAGATGGAAAAGGATTTGCTTCTGTTCTGACTGCAAATTCTGTGTTTACGTCTCCTAAAGGAGCTTTTGCTTGCTTCCATACTGCTGTTTCAAGCACTGAATGGTTTCAGCTCCATTTGAGGGAGCTTCCTTTGGCTTTCTAGAGGCAGCTCCTCTCTCTGCTTCCAACAGACTCAGACTTATTTATTAGAATTTATGTTGATAATGGTTCTGATTCTTCTCTCTACCTTTAAGAACTTCTTACCTAAGCTTCTATAGTGTGGTCCCTCAACCAGCCTCTGCCAGCTTTTGGACAGCTTTTGGGGGTAGTTCTGGTTTGAGTAAAGAAACTTACTTCTCTTTCTTTCTTATTTTATTTATCATCAATCTTTCTGAGGTCATTTTCAGATATTTGATTGGGTTTATACAAGAAAACCAAGTTCCCTCCTAAACTTTCACATCACTATCATAAAGAGAAGCCAAAAGTGTCCATTTGGAAATATGTTACCTCTCTTCTCAACTATGTAAGTTACATATTTTATAAGAACATATCAAAGATCACAGTATCCTAGTTACAAATAGAAGGGACCTTCCTGGTCCATCTACCCCAGCCTGCTCATTTTATGAGTGATCACACTGAGGCCCAGAGAAATGAATTCTCTACCAAGATTGAGTGGTGAGTGGTGGAACTGAGGTTTATACCTGGGTCCTCTGACTCCGAATTCAGAACTCTTCTTACTCTGCCAAACTACATGTTAGTTATTTAATAAACAAGAAATTTAACTTTGTCATTACTTAAGACCAAGCTTTAATTATTTCCTTATTACTCTAAAGAATTGGACTTGTGATTTTCATTGGCAAAAGGAACTCTCAGATGAGGAATATCCTTTCACTTATGGATGCTGAAGGC
This sequence comes from Gymnobelideus leadbeateri, assembly GCA_011680675.1. Taxonomy (NCBI): domain Eukaryota; kingdom Metazoa; phylum Chordata; class Mammalia; order Diprotodontia; family Petauridae; genus Gymnobelideus; species Gymnobelideus leadbeateri. Next base: position 1,088,490 of record WOXC01010782.1, on the reverse strand, counting down.
TACTTCTCCACAACTACAGTATTTGACAGCTGTCTAGGGCCCTTCACATTATTTGTCTAGCTATAAATACTAGCAAAAAAAAAATGAAAACTAACGAGGTACCCACATATTGGTGAGTGAAGTTTCAGTAGCATGATATGGGGGAAAGGTTGGAGGTTTTTACCTGAAAAATGGTCTTATTTTTAGATATCTTAAAGGATGGTTGCAGGAATAAAAGCAAATTAAGTATATCTCTGGCATTTTGAAACCATAAAGTAAATCTTGAAAGAAACACAGTTTAATAGTTTTCTTTAAATGTTTATATCTTCATAAGCTTAAGCCTTATAATCTAAATACAAATTGATTATTTTTATTTGAAAAGTAAAAGATGGGATGGCTAGGTGGCGCAGTGAATAGAGCACCAGCCCTGAAATCAGGAGGACCTAAGTTCAAATCTAGCCTCAGACATAACACAAAAACTAGTCGTGTGACCTTGGGCAAGTCGCTTAATCCTAAGTGCCCTCTAAAAACAAAAAAAGAAAAGAAAAGAAGAAAAAAATAAAAGACGAAGAGAAAAGAAAACTAAAAGACAAGAATGCTGAGTAGGAAGTGACAATATAAAAAATTTAAAACACATATTACATTTCTCTCCTCTATCTAGCCTAAATGGTCATCTCATTTTTGAAAGAAACATTTCTAATATAACAGCATGGAAATCCTGGCAATAAGGGCTAAACAAATTTAGAATATAGTACATAAATTGCATCATTTATCACCAATTAATTTTTATATCTTAGCCACAGGACTTGGTGCTTATTAAGCACAGTTGTCATTTATTGTTTTTAAAAAGAGCACATGATCTTAAAATGCAACATGACCATAAGATAGACACATACTATTAACCATAAATCATAGATCTGTGATTTTTGCCAGTGTGAGAACTCCCTCTTCCAATACAGACCGCAGCATATCTGTAACTTAGCTGGTATCTAACCCTACAGTTATATGCCCAACAGGTATCGGGGTGAGAGGAATCCGGTTTTCCTTACTCCAAATCCAGGACTATATATACTCACTCTGTCGTGTCATTTCCTCTCATAGACATAGACATTACTCACTGAAAAACAATTCTCAGATCCAGTTGATGTTTGTTATTTTTTTTAAGATCAAATTACATGTTAATTAATATTATAGAAGGAAATAACCAGCTCTGCCAAATTCTAACTCCATTCACTAAAACTTACTTGATAGTTTTTTTTGCAGTTTACTTTGAAGGCTCTGGAACATTTTAATCATCTGCTTCAGTTCAGACCATGCAACGGGAACTTCACAAGTAGGGCTATTACAGTTAAAAAAAGATCTGTTATAAAACATAAAGGAATGTTACATTAATAGTGTGTGATAGCCACTTAAGGGGTTTGTTGATAAACACAAAATAAAATTTTTGTTTCCAAGTGATCCATTTAATTAGATGCTACAAACATCTTATTAAGTGCCATGGGTCATGAGAGCTACCATCTTGGACTTTACAGTAACACAGAATTTGACAGCTGGAAGGGACATTATGATCATCTCTGCCAACTCCCTTGTTTTACAGATGGCACCTAGGGAAGTTATGGGACTTCCTTGTACACAGTCATACAGCTGAGGCACAGAGGAAAAGATGTTATTAAAACCCAGATCTCTTTCTTCTACTCTGGTACTCTTTATACTACACCAAGACGAAGCTTTTAGTTATCTCCTTATTACTCTAAAGAATTGGACTCGTAATTTTCATTGGCAAAAGGAACTCTCAGATGGAGATTATCCCTTAACTTATGGAGGCTGGAGGGTACTTCTCCACAACTACAGTACTTGACAGCTGCCTAGGGCCCTGAAAGGTTACATTATTTGTCTGACTATAAATACTAGCAAAAAACTGAAAATTAAGATGAATGATTGGACAAGTGATGATATATAAATGCAATGGTGCCATAAGAAATGAAGTGGGCAACTTCAGAGGAAAGTAGGAAGACCTCTATGAACTGATGCAGAGGAAAAGGAGCAGAACCACAACTTATACAATGACAACATTGTAAAGAAAAATTTTGAAAGACTTTAGAACTCTGCTCAATGCAATAACAAACCATGATTCTAGGAGACCAAGGAAAAAGCATGCTATTCACCTCCTCCAAAAAAGGTGATAAATTTAAAATGTAAAATGAGACAAACAATTTTTAAATGCAGCCAGTGTGAGAATTTGTTTTGCTGAATTATGAATATGTATTATGAGGATTTTTTTTTCAATTGAGGGAAAAAGAGTAGAAAAGTTCATCAAAACATAAATCAAAAAATAAACAAAAATAAAAACATTTTTATTTTATGAAAGATATAGCATTTTAATTATTTTCATCATCATCATCATTATTAGTATTACTTAATGCTCTTGGAATTTGTGCATATCTACCAAACTTTTGACTGCCAACCTGAAGAAAGATTTTGCTGTGGGCTACTTTATTCCATCCTAACTCACATTCACAACACAAAGGTAAAATTCTCTAATATCTTTTCCAGATCTATGATTCTAGTCAGCATCAGAGCTAATGAGTTACTGACTGAATACTAAAGTCACTAAAACAGCTTATGTTTTCCAGAACAATGAAGCAGACATCAAAAAGCAACACTAATATTATTGGACAAGTAAGATGGGAAAACACAGTTTTTCAAGGTTCTCATTTCTTAACCCACAATTTATATTAATAATGGAAAGGGGCATAGCCCAAGTAAAATTCTATGTGGCAAATATAAATTTACATTGTTTGTAAATATATCTCTTTAAAAAAAACAATCTTTTTATGGTACTTTCTTGGTACCATTCTGGCATTTATCATTTCTTTTTTTTTTCTTTTTTTTTTATTAAACAAATGCTTTATTAACTTCTGGTTTACATCATTCATTTCCACCAAATTTTTAGTTACAATTTTCCCCCATTTTTCCCTACCCACCACCCCAGAATAGCAGTCCCACTAGATATCCCCTCATCCAATCTGCTTTCTCCCATATCTTCTCCCATACCCCCTTCGACTTTGCCATTAGGGCAAGGTGAATCTCTGAGCCCCAATGCCTGGACATCTCATGAAACATTTAATTTTAAAACTTCGATTTTCAGATCCATTCCCTTCCTCCCTTGTCACCCACTCCCTCTGAGAAGATAAGCAATTCAGTATGTGTTGTACATGTATAGCTATGCAAAATATTACCATAGTAGATATGTTGTAAAAGACTGCTTATATTTCCCTCCCACCCGTCTCACCTCCCACCTGGTCCATTCCCTACTTTGATCCTGTCCCTCTTTGATAGTGGGTACTTCCAACCTCCCCTCCCCCCAGAATGCCCTCCCCTCCATCAAACCCCCTCTCATCCCCCTTTCCCCTACTCAGGAGAGTGAGTGAGGGTAAGATATTCCATTTAGCATGTATGTGATTCTCTCCTTGAGCCAACTTCAATGAGAATATGCTTTTGCCTTTTTGCCTTCCTGTTCTTTCCCTCCCCTGCAGCCACTTCCCCTTGCCTCTTCTACATGAGATAGTTTACCCTACCCTGTCTCTCCCCATCTCCTCTTGCCACTTTCCTCTCTCACCTCTTACTTCACCCTTTAAGAATCATCCCTTCCCATCAAATCCAACCCATGCCCTCTATCCATGTATACCTGTAAACATATGCCCATATACCCTTCTTCAATTATTTTCATAATGAGAAAGGTTTCATCAGACACAGTTATTGTTTTTCCCTGTAGGAATATAAATAGTTCAACTTTGATAAGTTCCTTTTGATTTCTTTTCCTTGATTACCTTCTCAAGCATCTCTTGCTTCTTGTGTCTGAATGTCAAATTTTCTATTCAACTCTGGTTTTTTCCTCAAGAATGCTTGAAAGTATTCTATTCCACTGAATGACCATATTTTCCCCTGAAACAAGATACTCAGTTTTTCTGGGTAGGTGACCCTTGGGTTCATTCCCAGATTTTTTGCCCTCTGGAATATCATATTCCATCCCCTTCAATCCCTCAGTGTAGAAGCTGCCAGGTCCTATGCTATTCTGATTGTGTTTCCACAGTACTGAAATTGTTTCTTCCTGGCTGCTTGTAGTATTTTCTCCTTGATCTGGGAATTCTGGAACCTGGCTATAATATTCCTACGAGTTTTCTTTTTGGGATCTTTTTCAGGAGGCAATCAGTAGATTCTTTCAACCTCTATTTCCCCCTCTGAGTCTAAAACATCAGGGCAATTTTCCTTGAGAATTTCTTGAAGGATAATTTCTAGGTTCTTTCTTTGATCATGGCTTTCAGGTAGTCCAGTAATTTTTAAATTATCTCTCCTGGATCTATTTTCCAGGTCAGTGGTTTTTCCCATGAGATATTTCACATTGCCTTCTATTCTTTCATTTGTTTGGATCTGTTTAACAGCATCTTGATTTCTCATAAAGTCACTAGCTTCCATTTGCTCCAGTCTAACTCTGAAGGAATGAATCTCCTCAGTGAGCTTTTAAGATTCTTTTTCCATCTGGCAAATTTGGCTTTTTAAGGCATTCTTCTCCTCATTGCCTTTCTGAGCCTCTTTTGCCATTTGAGTTAGTCTATTTTTAAGGTGTTATTTTCCTCAGTCAGGCTGTTGACTGTCATTTCATACTTTTCTTGCGTCTTTATAATTTCTATTCCCAATTTTCCCTCACTTCTCTTATCTGCTTCTTAAGGTCCTCTATGGCCTGTAGCCAGCTTGTATTTTCATTTGGGGCTTTTGGTGCAGGAGTTCTGACCTCACAGTCCTCCTCCATGCTTTGATCCTCTTTGCCCCTAAAATAGGAGTCCAATGTTGAATTTTTCTGTTTATTTTGTTTCTTTTGCCTAGGCATGTTGCCACTTAATTATTTGATTTTTGGGCTTGTTGCCACAGTAGGACTCTGCCACCAGACAGGAGAGCTTCCATCCCAAACATGGGGTCTTCACAACTTTCACAGGTTGGGTGGCCTCTGTAAAGCCTCCACCCACTCTGGCAAATTGGATACCCACCCCAAACCACCCCCCCAGACCACAATCCAGATCCAGGCAGTTTAAAGCAAGAGCGATTAACCCCGACTGATTGCTGGATCTCCCTACAGTTTGCAGACCAGGAGCTAGAGCCGCCACTGACACTGCAAAATGGTTTCTGTGCTGAGTTTCTTCAGCAGCTTTTCGCCCCCAGGGGAAGAAGCCGACGCGTTCCCCAAATACTGGTCCCAAAGTCCATAGGGCACTAACCTCTCACTTTGTCCTAGGCATATCTGTGCTGATAATTCTGGAATCGCCACAACTGCTGGTGTTCTGGGGTCCCTCCAGCCGGCTGCTGGCCCAGCCGCCCTAGGGCTAAAACCATGGCTCACAGGCCTGGGCTCAGCTCCCAGAGAGCTGTGCTGTCTGTTCCTAGTGCGCTGTGCTGCCTGCTCTCAGAGTGCTGCGCTCACCACTCCCTGCAGGACTTCTGGGTTCTCCTCAGTGGGAGGTTAGATTCTCTGTGTAATTCTGTGGGTGCTGGGGCTCCAGAAGTTGTTCAGAGTCCCCTTTTACATTGTTTGAAGGTGGTGTGGGGCAGAGCACCTTGGAAGTGCTGTTTCTACTCCGCCATCTTGGATACACCCCCTGCATTTATCATTTCTACCTTATTTGTAAGCTTATGTGACTCTATCCTCCCATGAGGCAGAGATTATGTATTCCTTTTGTAGTCAACACAGTGGGAGGCTATACTCATGTAAGTGGTTGTTAAACATCTAATAGATGAAATTAAATGCACTGAACTTCCTTCAAATTCACTTCCTCCAAGTAGTTTCTTCCTTGTTTTCCTTAAAAAAAAAAGAAGAAGGGAGTAGCTAGGTGGTGTCATGGATAGAGCACTGACTCTGGAGTCAGGAGGACCTGAGTTCAAATCCAGTCTCAGACACTTAACACTTACTAGCCATGTAAGTACTAGCCATCCTGGGCAAGTCACTTAACCCCAAATGCCTTGAGATTCCAGAGATTAATACTCACATTTTTCTATAAATTCACCACAGCATGTAGTATGTGTTGGGGTGCCTACTTATGTTTGCCTGACGCTGCAAAGATATCCAATGGCAATATTCTTCATTTATTGCTGTCCCTCCATCTCACCATTCCAGTCTCTTTCTTGTTTATACATTTCTTTGATGATATCCTTAACAGTGTTTCTCTTTCATAAGTTCTTAAACATAATGTGCTACAGTTTGTTAATGTCCACTACGTACCTCTTCATTGCCATTTGGGCAATTCTCAATTTCAGTTCTTTAGTGAATGTACTATTCTATAAACTTTCAACCACACAAGTAGACTTTTGGTGTTAATTAAAGAAAAACAAAACAACCCCCCCCAAAAAAAATATGGACTTTTTGTTTCTGGATGAAATTTGTGGTCATTAAAAGAACTTCACAAATTTCCAAAGGCAATCCTGCCTACTCCCCTCCTATTGGTTCAATGCTTAACTAAAATAAACATACATACATAGTGAAAGAGAGAGGAGAAGAGATCATAAGAGAGGAGGAAGAGAGGAAAGGGGAGGGGAGAGGAATAGAACTTACAGTTTCAAAGAATCTTGGGGCACTGAGAAGTTAAGATAATTACCCTGAATCACACATCTAGTATATGTTAAATGTAGTACTTTAATCAATGTCTTCCAGACTCCGAGGCTACCTCTCTTAGTTGGGTCTCTTCACTTCCTTATGCTATTGTTCAAGATTTCTTATGCTGATGATCTAAGATAATTCCAAAAGACTCATGATGGAAAATGTTATCCACATCCAGTAAAAGAATTATGAAATCTGAATGCAGATTGAAGCATACTATTTTCACTATTTTTTCTTTCTCATGATTTTTCCCTTTTGTTGTGATTTTGTTCTTACAACATGACTGATATGCAAATATGTTTAATAATTTAAAAATAATGTTTAATATGACTGTACATATACAGTCGACATCAGATTGCATGCTGTCTTGGGGAGAGGGAGGAGAAGAAGTGGGGGGGGTTTAGAACTCAAAATCTTTTGAAAATGAATGTCAAAAACTAAAAATAAATAAATAATATAAATGAAATTTAGGAAAAAACCTCTTATGTTGGTTTCAATATATACATATACATAGTATATATAAATATATGCACACCTATATGCATACATGAATGTATATCACCATATACATGGTAAGTATGTATATATTATATATGGATAAGATTTTAATTTCAAGATTTCTCCTGATAACGTCCTTATATACATACACATATATATGTATATGTGTACACATATATACATACCCATGCATACATATATACATACTATATATATATAAAGGATTCTGGTACATGCTCTCAGTACCTCTAATACAGTTATCCTTCATGCTTGAAGAGGATCAAAATGCCATCAGTATGTCAGTGTCAAGGTATATTGTGTCCAACTATGGCTGATCAGACCACTATGAGCTCAGGAGACTCTGCTACAGATCAGGCACAAATAATCCACGTGACCCTTTGGAGTAGAGATGTCTCTAAATCTGTGTCTCTCACGTCTCTTTTGAGCTGCTGCATTTCTGCTTTGCTCACAGAGCACAGCATCTTCTTTGATGCAGGCATGCCATACTAAGTGGTCCTAAGCCACTATCAATGAAACAATGGAGAGAGTTTTCCCATAATCAGAATTCCCTATGCCAATGAAACCAAAGGTCTAGACAAAAAGCAAAATAAAAAAACCCACTAACCCTCATGTAATGGGAATGGGAATCTGAAGATCTCCCCTGCCCCTTGGCCCTTTGATGGGCTTAAGTGAAATTTGAGAACCTCCCCTGATTTGAAAATATACTCTGCTCCCTAATAGGCTGAATGTGGTCACATGGAGCCTGGGGAGAGGGGCTTGTTTTTCAGGGACACCCACACCTTGTTACTTGTGAATGGACAGTGGATCAGGAGGGTTGTGACGTTCTCTGACCCTGAAGAAGGCTATCTATACCCTGATGTGAGGTTTTCTTTGGGGCTCACTCATGGCAAGAGTTATGTGATTTGGTCAGATGAGACTCTGGGCGGCCATTGAGTCCCCCAGTTTTCAAAACCCAGATGTTGGTGTTTCTCTCTCTGGTAACTGACTAGGTATGGATGTAATGCTCAGACAGCTGGAAGCCCTATCTGCTGGTCTGTTTCTCTGTCTGTATTTTTTTGTCTGCTTGTAATTTCTGTTTGTATTTTCTCTGAAGTTCAGGGTGCTGCCTTTTTCCTGGGAACTAGGTAAATGACATATGTTTGATTAAAGTAAGATTGTTAACCCTTTTTTGCGTTGCTTTCCTTTAGAAAAGCAGATCTGTGCTAGCAGAAAGAACCTGTGCTAGCAGCCATCCTGGGTATGCTAGGGTGCTTGCTGCTACACCTCATGATAGTTCAAGTGGAATCTGGAGGGCTGATGGAAAAGAGAAGGAAGAGCTACAAAGAATACAGGGTTCTAAGAAGCTGACTGTAGCAGCAAGCACCCCAATATCCCCAGGGTAGCTGCCAATATAGGTTCTTAGATCTGCTTTTCAAAAGGAAAGCAACTCAAATTGGGTTAACAAGCTTACTTTAATCAAACAAACATACATTACCTAGTTCAGGGGGAGAAGGTCAGCACCCCAAACTTCAGAGTTACAGAACTTACAGATCAAACAGACAGGCTTCCAAACTGTCCAACCATTACATCAATACCAAATCACAGTTACCAGAGAGGGAAGCATCAACATCTGGGTTTTCAAAGCCGGGGGGCTCTCAACAACGGCTTCCCAGAGTCTCATCTGGTCAAATCACACAACACTTCTCAAAGTGAGCCCTAAAGCAAAGCCTCTCATCAGAGTTTATATAGCCTTCTCTTGGCTCAGAGAATGTAACAACCTCCTAGACCCCCTGCCCAATCACAAAGTATCAAGGTGTGGGCTTCCCTGAAAAACAAGCCTCCCACCACAGGCTCCAGGTGCACTTAAGCTAGGGGCAGGGAAGATCTTTAAATTTGCATTTCCATTACACTGACAAATATATCAGTATATCATTTTGCCTCTATCCCTTACCTGAGTTTTTCAGAGAGGAGATTCAAAGCTTCATTCAACTCTAACAGAAGGGCAGCCCGGGAACTTAATCTCTCTGTAAGCAGTACTACCTATTGAGAAATGATTTACAAAGTAGTTATAAAATGCCATCATAAAATGGTGTCTATTTTATTCAGTACTATATTTCAAGGAGTTTTCCCAGTCTCACTTTCTGCTTACGTGTATCTTTCATTCAGGAAGGACATTTATTCACAGTTTATGAATTATCTTAGATTGTCTTAATTTATACATGATTAATATTCAGAAAATGTTTTCCTAATTTATATTCCTTACCAGATTTGAATTTGTAATTCCTAAAATACAAAGTACAATATAATTTAATGGGATAATTTTTCTGTGATGCTACTAAAAAAACCTTTATTAAACTTATGTAATTATATACTTCATATTAGGCTTAGAGTCTAGAACATATGGGCTTAATCAAGTCATTCAAATTTTCTAGCCTCATTTTTCTCATCTGTAAAACAGGGATAAGGCTATCTAGAGCACCTAACTCAGGGTTGTGGTGAGAATCAAATAAGATAACATATATAAAACACTTTAGAAAGGCCAGTTATCATCATCACAATTACCATCATTTATGAATTAGTTACTTTAAAGGGGATTTTTCTGTGTTTCTGTACCATACCTAGGATTTCATTGGCATTCTTAACTCCCAATAAGGAAACTCTTTCTATGAATGAAGCCTGGAATTTTATATGTAACGTACAATCTTAAAAGAGCCACTTGGAGACACTAAAGGTTCGTTGACTTGCCCAACGTCACATAGCTAATGAGTTCACTAAGGATTTTTGCCTAATGGATAGACCATCTTTTTTGTACTGTCTTCTCCCATTAGACTGTAAGTTCTTTGAGGGCAGGAACTATCTTTCTTTTTCTTATTTGTACCTCAGAACAGAGCCTGGCACATAGTAGGCACTTAATAAATGTTTATTTTATAATATCTTTTCATTAAATAAGATATAGAATCAGGAATAAACAAATAAGTAACAAAAGAAATGTTTGCTTTGGTGAGCAAATATTTCTTGATTGAGGAAAACAAGAGACTAGTCAATAATTATCCCCATAAATTCAGTAACTTAACAGGCATTTATTTAGTATACAATATGCAAAAGGCAACTTGGCATCACAGACAGAGGGCAAGTCTTGGAGTCAAAAAGATGCAGGTTTAAGTTCTACCTCTGAAATATACCATGGAAGACCATGGGCAAATCACTTCATCTGACGCAGACAACTGCTCAAGACTGTAGGTAACAGAGTACTTGCCAGTCTGCATTGACAGAGGATGTTTCCACCCAGGCAGTTAGTTGAACAGATGAAATCACTGATCCAACAACAACAATAATAAAGAGCAAGAAACAGTCCTAGGGTAAAATAAAAACCAGCCCTTACCAGTAAGGAGTTGGAATTCTACAACACAGATAAAACCTGCATTAGTGAGTTCACATATGGATCTGTAGACAGCTAGGTGGTGCAATGGATAGAATGCCAGGTCTAGATTCAGGAAGACCTGAGTTTAAATCCAGATTCAGATACTTGCCTCAGTGACCCTAGTAAGTGACCTTCATCCTGTTTGCCTCATTTTCCTCATCCATAAAAGTGAGCTAGAGAAGGAAGTGGCAAACACTCCAGTATCTTTGCCACAAAACCCCAAATGGGGTCACAAAGAGTCAGACACTACAGAACAATGGGACAACAACAGAAACTGGATCTGTGATCTCATCAATGTTGGCATTCCCTCCAGCAATATAGTTCACAATCCATCCTTCTCTCATGTCCCTCCTGAGTGACCCAATGTCCTTCCTTCCATAAGTACACTAAAAGATGTGTATCGAGGGCCTTCCTCACTTTCTCTTGGGATAGCTAAGATACCAATAGAGCACAGAGTCTCCATTGATTATTCCTTGCCTTCTATACATTTTCAATACATCTCTACACAATTTAACAAACTGTATTGCTTAAAAGGGGCAAAAGGGAAAGGGTTTTGTTTAGGAAAGAAGGCAAATTATTCTAGCCTGGAGGAGCAACAGGAAAAAGATAAGAATGACAAAAACAATGACAATGAGATGACTAATCTAACTGGAGAAGGGTACCTACTATGAAATGACAAGATATAGGAGGATTGATAGAGTACAATTACTGAAAATGTTTTCAGTTGAGGCACTAATTGAATGGTGATCGGAAGAGGTGGGACAGGATTGCTGCATCAGACACAACTGGCCACTGAGCCAGGAAGAATGGTCTCATTGAGAGACCGAAAGGGGTGACTGGCCTTTTCTGCTCATTCTCTTCCCATCTGCCAAATGTGTTGGGATCCCCCCTTGGCTGCCTTGTGTTAGTAAAGATATATCCTACACCAGTGGTAATGTACATCTTTTATTCAGATGAATTTGAGTTCAGCTCTCAAGGCTTTGGTAACCTCTTCTGCTTTTATGTTTTTGTTTTTGTTTTTATCCCTAAGCACAGGTGACTGAGCAGAGACAATGACACATGGAATTTTCTACCTTGGTAGCTACCTTGGGAGTTTTTAGGTTCTTCACTCAGTGCTGGTTACCCTCTGGGAGCTACACTCTGAAGCCACTACAATGTTTATACTATTATAATATAGTCTGTAAGCAATACAATGATCTAAGACAGTTCCAAAAGACTCATGATGGAAAATGCTATCCACATTCAGAGAAAGAACTATGGAGTCTGAATGAAGATCAAAGCATACAATTTTCTCCTTTTTTTCCTGTGGTTTTTTCCCTTTTGTTCTGATTCTTCCTTCGCAACATGACTAATGTAGAAATATGTCTAATATTATTGTACATGTATAGCCTATAATGGATTGCATGCCATTTTGGGGAGGGGAGAAGGGAGAAAGGGAGAAAAAAATTTGGAACTCAAAATCTTATAAAAGTGAATGTTGAAAACTATCTTTACATGTAATTGGAAAAAATAAAATACTATTCAGTGGAAAAAATCTATAGTCTATAGAAAACTATGGGGGGGAATGACTCCTGAATTGGGAGGAGAGGGTAGGTAAAAGGGGAGTTGGAAGCTACAGGATGGTGATGCTGGAGGGTAGAGTTTTGAAACATACTTAGGTTTGGAAAGGATATTTAATATAGGCCCTAGAAAAAAATGAGTAGCAATTGGGCAGAGATGAAGTTCTGAGAAGAGAGGACCTGAACTAGGTGCTATAAGCCTAGCTCAGAAGAAAGCCTAGATCAGGGAACTTCTGTAACCCAGGTCCAAAGAATGATGCAATTGAGAAGAGTGTTGACCTGAAATTGATGGACATAAAATTCATTCACAGAAGTGCTCTTTTTCCTCTAGGCCAGCAGCTAAGAATAAAGTGAATTCACCAGAAAGGACAATCATTCCTTGAGTTGGGGTTAAAAGAAAAATTATTTTCTAGAAGAAAGACAAGACAGATATACCAGGAAGAAACTAAAGATTAAATCAATATCAAGCTACTCAATTGGGATTGAATCTGTAATTTAAATATAATCCATTTGTAGTTTATACCACATTATTCCCTTGTACTATTTAGGAACAACTATCTATGCATTTGAATTTACACTATTACTACTTTGCTGAAAGAGATGAGAATGTAGCACCGTAGGAGAAATGGGGAAATAGACTATTAAGCACAGGAATATGTTATTTGGAAGACAAATTTTCCCTAAGCCCACTGTCCTAACAGGAGAAAGTTAACTGAGCAACTAGCACCCAGTTACTGAGTCTTTTGTTTGGGAGTTGACCTCATAGGACCAAAGGACTTAAGGTTGAGGAAAGCTTACAAAAAACAAATCCCTCATTTTATATGAGAGTAAACCAAGACACATAGAGTTTTAGTGGCTTGCCCAAGTCCACACATCCAGAATCTCAACTTGGGTTCTCTGAGTCTAAATCCAATGTCCTTTCTACAATGGCAAGCTTTCTTTTATACTAGAGATCCATGAGCTTCAACAGCAACAAAAGAAACCTAAGGAAAAAGAAGTCATTGCTTTCTTATCACAGGAATAAATGTTACTCTTTTGTTAAAAACAAATATTTAAATAATTGACTTTTTTGCTTTTCTTTCTATTTCATCCTATCGCACTCCATGATTTACATTTCCAGGAAAGCAAACAGAAACGAGAACTGAATCCTCAGCTTTCCCAGTCAAAGGTCATATTAGTTAGTTGGGTTTTTTTAATGTAGAATTAATTTTTAAAACGTAGCATTTATATCATGATTTGAGGTTTGCAAAGTGCTTTGCATGTTTTCTGTCATTTGATCCTCACAACCTGTGAGACAGGTACTATTATTCTCCCCATTTTACAAAGGAGGAAAATGAAGCCAAGAGAGGTGAGGTATCACATAGTGAATAAGTGTCTGAGGCAGAATTCAAACTCTGGTCTTCCCAAGTTTAAATCAAGCACTACTCTTCATATAGCCTAATATCGATGGCTAGGGTCCAAGACTGAAAATAGCGGCCAAGGTACGTGTCTTAGAGAACTATCTTCAGGTGAAAAAACACTTATACACACACACACACACACACACGCAAGCACGCACGCACCCCTATGGTACCATATTAAGAGATCTACATAAAATTATTTAAGGAAGGGATAGTTAATAATAATAGGAGTAGTAATGAGATATAACAATAATAATAGCATTTATATAGTGTTTTAAATTTCATAAAGGACTTACAAATATTATCTCATCTCATCCTCACAAAAACCTTGGGAGGTAAATGTTATCATTATCCCTATTTTAGAGTTGAAGACACTGAGACAAACATTTACACCAAAGTTCTTTGGAAACTAAGAAATCCCCTGGGAGAAGTGGAGACCTACCAAAGCGATCAGTTCTTTTTTTGTTTTGTTTTTTTCTTTTTAAAAGCATGATAGGAAGGAGAGAAAGGACTAAGGGAGACTTATGGGATTGAGGAATAGAGGGAGGGAGGCAGAGAAAGAGAGAGAGAAAGAGAAAGACCCTCTTTTCCTGAGCTGGCAACAAGGTTGGGGAGTTCCATGCTCCACTTATCTCCAATAATGTGCAGACATGAGCCAAACCCTTGCTTGAACACTGGTTGGAAGAGACGACAACTGGGAGGTGTGGGGCTAGCATGGAAGAACACAGTTTGGGGAGGTTTAGTTTGTGGTAACCAAGAGACACTACTCTGTCCAACAAAAGCCAAATGGAACTACAAACTGAAGTTCCTGTTGATGAGTAATCTACAGTGAATGACTGAGAAATCTCCCCTACAAAATGGATTGATGGGCTCCTATTGATGGATTGAGGAACTGAGTGGTTTATGAGGAAATACTGACACATTTACCCTTCCCAAAAGGAAGCCAAAAGATAGAGATATGACTCAAAACCTTCTATCCCTGGGATCTCTGGGAACAGAAGAGATAGTTTGCTTAGAATATGGGCACTTTAGGAATGCTTGCTGCTAGTGTATTTCCTTAATGCATCCATATTTTAACTAAACTTTGTATTATAATTACAATATAAGATGTAGTTGATTTGTAAATTATCTGCAGGATCTAAAGGGAAGTCAAGATTTTCCAGTGATGAAAACAAATAAGCCAAAGAATAGCCTGGAAATAATAGGGATTATACTGCCTATTGCACTGAGGGTAGAAGGACCTGTTACATGTTTCATGAGTATCTATAATGTGCAATATACTGTATTAAGTTCCAAAGAAAACATAGAAGTTTAAATAAGATATAATGCCTACCCACATGGAGCTTATAGTCTAATGGGGAATGATATAACAAATTTTCCAAAGTTCTTGGTATTCAGCTCTTCCATACTTAGCTAGGTTAGTCCCCGGACAACAAGTTCAATCTATAACTAGGCCTGTATTTTAGAGCCTTTCCACCTAAGTATGATGTACTATATATAGCATGCCCTCTGCTGGCATAGACTGAGAATCAAGGACTGTCTCCATGTCACAAGGAGGCATCAGTGTAGAACTTGTGAGGAATGTATCAATACATGCAACATACAGGAACCCCATCAAAGAAACACAAGGACAAGCATCATGCTAAACTACTAAGATTTTTCTGAGTTTCAATTTACATAAAACAATAATTTAGTTATATAAGAAAAAAGACCTTCAAAGTGCCAAAAAAAAATGTATTCTAGGTATGAGAAACCTTGAGTCAAGAGTAATACATGAGTTAGTGCATCATTTCTGAAAGGCTACAACCACAGGGGCCGTTACAAGTTCTTAGCCAAGGGAGTAACATTGAATGCAAAGGTTAGAGAGGAATGTATCAGCAGCATGCAGCTGTAAAATATATGTGATGTAAAATGGTGGTCTAAACCTAATTTCTGCCAAAGAACTTTGCAAATTTTTCAATAATTCTTCTCAAATAGGGAATTCCTCCCTGGGTAATTTATGTTTTCAGGTTTATCAAAAATTGGGTCTTTTGGGGGCGGCTAGGTGGCGCAGTGAATAGAGTGCTGGCCCTGGAGTCAGAAGGACCTGAGTTGGGAGCCAGCCTCAGACACTTAATCCACACAAACAAAAACCTAGCCGTATAACCTTGGGCAAGTTACTTAACCCCAATTGCCCTAAAGGGGCGGCTAGGTGGCAGCAGTGAGTAAGAGAGCCGGCCTCGGAGTTGGGATGACCCGAGATCAGACCCGGCCTCAGAAAATGAGCACCCACGCATAAATAATGACTAGCCCTGTAACCTTGAGCAAGTTACTTAACCCCAATTGCTTTAAAAAAAAAAAAAATTGGGTCTTTGTATTCTAGTTTCTCATTTCTTCCTTGTCTAGTCTATTCCATTGATCAACTTTTCCATTTTTAACCAATACCAAAGAGTTTTGATGATTACTACAAAGCAATGATTTCAATGAATCTAATGTTTTGCTTACCTGAAGGCATCAATAATGTAACAATGAAGTTTTAGTAAACATTTCAAAGGGTGTTGACATTTTCATAAGTTTTGAATATTTCTTTATATAGACATAGCAGCTAGATATTCACAGAAAATGAAAAGATATATTTCTTACCTATGACTTATAATGTGTCATACATACAAGTCTGTCTGTCTAGATGCTAACTATCTAGGTATTTATAATGAGATTTCCTAGGTACTTAAAATACTACCTGCAGAATAGTCTGCACTGGATCATCAAATGACCTTAATAAAATCACTGTAAAAATAATTATTATTACTGGCAATATTTTTAGAGTTCCATATTTTGCATACTAAGAGCTTCAAAGGAAAACAGAAGCTATTTTCTTTATATTGTAAATTTACTAGTCATTTCTCGTGCTTGATTACCTGTCTCTGTATTGCGTGACTTGAGCTTTCAAAAGATTGATACGTCTTTCATCAAAACATTCACTCTTCCCTTCTTCTATAAGCCACTCATATTGATTTCTAAAAAATTAAAACTTTATTTGAAATGTTACATCACCAAAATGTTATTAACAGAGCAGTCAATAAACGATGGTAAAAGGGATTACAAAATGTATAGCCCTTCTTAAGACAAATATTAGATAAATGTGTGTGGTTGCATGAGTTTATACACATTTACAAACCAACCAAATTCGAAGGGCATAGGAGTAAGAGGTCCCTTAGGGGAAGGAAACAATGAGATATACAACAACCTCCAAACACTATCAGGGAACCTTACTTTCTAGGGGATCTACTCATCCACTAACTAGCTATGTGATCATGAACAGATCAGCTCTGTTCTCTTCCCCTCTATTCCCTTATACAGGTAGAAGACAAAGCAGGCAGAACTGCACAACATACTGTCAAAATGCAGAATGGTGCATTAGAAAAAACACTGGAATTGGAGTCAGGGGACTTGGGTTCAAATCTAGCCAACTCTACCACTGATATGTGTGTGTGTGTGTGTGTGTGTGTGTGTGTGTGTGTGTGTGTATGACCTTAGGCAAGTTATTTAGCTTCCCTGGGTCTCTGTTTCCTCACCTGTAAAATGAGGGAAATTAATCTTTAGATGATCTCTAAAGTTCTTTCCAACCCTAAATCTGACTCCCTAATATCTGACAGATATTAAAGAGAGGTAGCACAAAGTAGACTGCTAGTTCATCGCTTTGAGGGGATCAGTTGTAATATTCTGCATATTGCAAAGTATGTGTAGAAATAACAAGGGCAAAGGAACCCAGTGAGGTCTGTGGACATGGTTGAGCAGTAAGGATTCAATAGAGTAGATATCCTAGAATATATCCTTTGTGTGTGATATTCTCTATGTTCTCCCAGTGATGTTCCTATCTTATAATTTTGCTATATACAGTGTGTGTATACATAAATGTGTATACACACACACACACACACACACACACACACACACACACTATCCAAAGCAAGGGAAGGGATAGTCTTGCTGCATTCTACCCTGGCCAAACCACATCTAGAGTACTTCGTTCATCTCCAGGAGTCACTATTAGAAGAACCAAGTAAAATTGGAATGCATTAAGGGGAGAACAACTATGAAGATGAGGAAACATAAAACCAGGCCATACAAGCATTAGCTGAAGAAATTAGGGATATTTACTCTAGAGATAACTTATGATATACAAGGGTAGATTTATATTTAGGTGTGGTTATCTGCTAAGAAAATATAAGCAATATAGGAATATTAATGAAAACTCTTCCCATGTGCTATTTCTGGACAATAAGGAAAACAGAATCAGTGTTTGGTAGTACATATTATAAATTATAAACGTGTATAAATTAGACAAAATTAAGTTAATATAGGAATTGACAATGATTACAAATTACAGAAAACATTTTCCCATTGCATTTTGAACACTATAATCTATTAAATGAGAATATAATGAATCTAAATAAATTTAAATATACCAGCATATCTTACACAAATCATTTCCAAATTGTGATATATGTAGAAACACAATTCTATCTTCCAATCATTTATTCAGCCCCATTTACACAACTGTAATTATAAATTAACTTAAGAGAAAGTCTCTCTAAAAAACGGTGATATAAAAAGGATGATGACTGAAAAAACAACAACAACATCCAAACACTATCAGAGAACCTTACTTTCTAGAGGTCTACTCATCCACTATCTAGCTATGTGATCATGAACAGATCAACTCTGTTCTCTTCCCCTCTATTCCCTTATTTATAAAATAAGGGAATTAAAGTAATTAAGCTCTACAGTACCTTTCAGCTTTCACCTTGGTGACACTATAATTTTCTGTTTCTTATAGAGTCATTTAAAGGGCAAGAGGCTATAAAGTTTTGGAGAAGATGCCTTCTTTCCATACAGAAAACTAGACTACCTTCCTATTCTTTACTGAATAAATACAAGAACATCAAATAACAGAAACAAGCTTTTGGAGGGTAAAGGGTTTGGATCCAGTAAGCATTGCTCTTTCATTCTGAGAGGAAGGAAAAAGAAAACAAGCTAGAATGGTTTTACTAAATCCCTATAGTCTTCATCTGACCTCTGTAAAGGTAAGTAATTTTGAAGTTAGGGAAATTTCTCTTTACAACATATTGGTAATTCCTAGTTGGTTACAATATTCTGGCATTTTAAATAGCATCATAAACACATTTTGTTTGTACTATATTTCTGAGTTTACTACTTTTATATATGTAATCAGAATTTCATATCAATTTAATCCTTTATTTTAATAAATTTTGCCTTCAAAAAATAAGCATATAAGCTTCAGGGGGAAATATCTTTTACATTGTTAGCCATTATTTATTGTTAAGTATTGGAAGAAACACTCAATTTTGTGGCTTAAAATAATCACTAAGCTACACTAATATATTTCAATACCTCAAAACTTCTAGCTCACACTTTAATTTCGAATTTTCCTCCTGGAGTTTCTAAAAAGAAGAAGAAAAAGTCAATGAAAGCAATTCATAATTCTTAAATTAAAAAAAAGTTTAATCTGTAATTAGATGTAAAGATTTATATTTTTAACTATTTTAAAACACTTCCCCTCCAAGGAGCTCAAATTATTTTATAATGAGTTTTTAACAGTTAGTTAATCTTTACTTTATACCCATAAGATGCTTATAGTGCCAGAGACTGGAGACATGTCCATGGGTGGGGAGTCAAGGTCAGAAAGTAGACTCAATTCACCAAACAAGTATGAGTTGTATAAATATTCAACAATACAATAAAGAGGACTGATTAGTCTGGGAAGTAGTCAAAACCAATCCAGATTTGGGATTACAAATTAAAAAGAGGTAGAAAGTATGCCAACAACACAGGCATAAAATAGACAGGCCAATGCTGATTTAACAAAGATTTTCAAACTCTTTACAGAAAAGCTGACCAATTAGGCTGGGCTGAGAAAAGACTAGGAAGACAGGTGGGAACAGAAAGACTTTATCAAATCAGATTTCACAGTTAACAGAAACCCTATGAGTCAGACCCTATCAAGTAGATACATATCAGAATCTCTGATCTGTGGAAAAGGAAATTTAAGCATTTGGCATATTAAAAGTTGTCCAAAATTATGAAGTGAGTTAATAGTGAATCAAAGCATAGGATTCATTTCCTGATTCTCTGCATGGTACTTCATTGACCTACTAGAATATCTACCTTCCCCCTCAAATTATCAATAACATTTTTATTATCAATAATATTTTTATAAAAGGAAAGTTATACACCTTCAAAAGGCATTAACTATCTTCAAAGAAAGTGTTAAGTTGATAATTTTTCAAAAAGATTGCCTAATTTATAAATGATAAAATGTAAAGAAAGCAAATAAATATCAGAATATTTTTGGGGAGAGAGGGTTAATTTTGACTATATTTTGTCACATTCATCATTGTAAAGAAGCCAATTCTCTACTCAATTTTATATTTAATATGTCAATTAGAAACAAAGTTTCATAACCCAATGTGCAGCAGTCCTCAACTGAGTCACAAAGTACTCAAATACTCTGGTTGAAGGTATGTTACTAGTGGGTATGATGCTTCCTAGAGCTCTCCAGGCATGCTGGCACCATGCCCAATATGTCATTTTAACAATTTAAGTTGTTTTCAAAGTTGTTAAGCAGTAATCTTGTCCAACAGCCATGTGAATTGTCAACTATCAGCCTGGTTTGAGCAGAAGACTGGGAAGTAAAGGAAGGAAAGGGAATCTTTAACCTCCAGTGGGTTGTATGGGGTTCCAGAGAGTTACTGCTAGATAATTTTTTAATTTGGAGAAGTAAAAAAAAACATTTGAAAGAAACATTTACAACCAAACTATTGTTATACCTTTTTGTCATATTCTGTAAACTTTCTACTTGAAGACATTGGAGATTCTTTTAATCTAGCTTTTTTTTCCTTTTAATAGTAGAGAATCTGGACAACAAGAGTCCGTTGAGAATGGGCTGGCTCCAGGGTTCGTGCAGAAGTGTTTTCCAACCTTTAAAATACAAAACAAAACCCCAAAAGCAATAGAAAAAAATTAAAATATTATGGTAAAATTTGTATTTATATTAGTAAGAGACTGATAAAAATAGCATTTATATAGGTAGTATGGTGGATAAAGTACAATTCAAGAGTCAGAAAGACCTGAGTTCAAATCCTACCTTGAATATTTACTAGCTGTGTAACCTTGGGTAAGTCACTTAAACTCTGCCTCAGTTTCCTCATCTATAAAATAGGAATAATACCTTCTTCACAGGTTTGTTGTGAAAATCAAATTAGATAATATTTATAAAGCACTTATCACAGTGCCTGGCACAGAGTAGGCACTACTAAATATATGCCAGCTATTATTATTATTGAGTAGCCAGCTGGTGCAGTAGATAGAACACTAGGCCTAGAATTAGGAAGACTCATCTTTCTGAGTTTGAATCCAATGGTTCTATAAACTTCAGGTTTAACTCAACACTGTCACAAATCTTTATAACTTTTACCCAAATGTCAAATGTCACATGTCACTGAAATATGTTAAACACTGTAGAAGTAATGGTTATCTGAAAATTTTTGTCAGTTGGCATTTATTTCAAGATGGCGGACAACATCACCAATCTAGGGCAGGATGACACAGTGGAAAGAGTGCTAAACATGATGGACTATTTTTCAAATCCCAGTTCTGCCACTTACTTAACTATATGTAAGGCCCTCAGTCAGTCACAATCTCTAGGGGGCCTCAGTTTTCTTATCTATGAAGTAAGATGGTTAGACTTGATAGCCTCTAAGGTCTTTAACCTTAGACCTTAGCTCTAAATCTATGATCCTATTGTCCATAAATTAAATTTCAGATGTCCACTTATACCTTTAATGAGGTAACGACAGGGAGAGGAAAGAGGAGAGGAATAGGGTTTGTTTCCATTGATACTAGGAATTCCCAGATGAGGCCACTCCCTCTGCCAAAGCAAGTCAGCACATACAACTCTACAACTTGTAGCATTAGAGGGTTAGTTATATCATCTAGAGGTAAAATGACTTCTCCAGCATCACAGACTCAGAGGCAGCAGCACTTGAACCTAGATTTTCTGCCCTGAGGCCAGCTCTCTATCCACTACACAACACTGCTTCTTTATCATTTAAGAGTATACCTAATTTCCCCAAAATAAGCCATTTCCTTTCAGGGTTACTATGAAACAAACAAAAGGAAATTATAACACTTATTGCTAAATAGTTAAATTGAGGTACTTGTCAACAATAAGACACTGGAGAATCTTATTTCTGAATCTTTAGCTTGGATTCTCACCAGATACTATTGTTAAGTTATTGGTCTTAGGGTACAATGAAACATCAAGAACAGAAAACAAAACCCCATAATCGGGTATAACAGATTGGGATCCTTAGGGCAAAGTTAGGGACAAGGTTAGGACCCATAGCAAGTATTTTTTTTAAAAGCAATTGGGGTTAAGTAACTTGCTCAAGGTTACACGGCTAGTCATTATTTATGTGTGGGTGCTCATTTTCTGAGGCCGGATCTGATCTTGGGTCATCCCAACTCCAAGGCCGGCGCTCTTACTCACTGCTCCACCTAGCTGCCCCTTTAGGGCAATTGGGGTTAAGTAACTTGCCCAAGGTTACATGTTAAGTAACTTGCCCGAGGTTATACGGCTAGGTTTTTGTTTGTGTGGATTAAGTGTCAGAGGCTGGCTCCGAACTCAGGTCCTTCTGAATCCAGGGCCAGCGCTCTATTCACTGCGCCACCTAGCCGCCCCCATAGCAAGTATTCTTAATCTAGGATCCATGAACACCCAAGGAATCTGTGGAGAGACTTCAAAGGGTCAATGAATGTGGGTAGGAAGAAAAATTGCATCATTATTTTCACTAATCTCTAAATTAAATTTTAGTGTTTCTTCCAATTGTTATTTTTTAAAAATAATTCCGCAAAAGGGTATGTAGATTTCCCCAAACTGCCAAAGCAGTACATCTCTCTCTCTCTCTCTCTCTCACACACACACACACACACACACACACACACACACACACTTAAGAATCTTGATCTAGAGTGAACAAGTAGAAAGTAAAATCAAACATCAGGCTGATTGCTGAACCAAAAAGAGAACCAAGTCAGGAAAGCCACATTGTTTATGCTCTCAGGCTGGAATGGTCATGGCCAGAAAAGGTATATGACCAAAGAAAGGGACGGCAACTAGGCATCTTAAACATCTAGCTTCAGCTGCTAGAGTCTCCATCTGCATCCCAGAGCATACTGGCCCCCAAAAGAACCCATGTAGTCAAACCATCTCTTTCCCTACATTTTACTAATGCTAGAGACTTTTAAGGAAAAATGGGGGGAAAGCTCTTTTTAGATGGCATGAATAATCATTAACAATATAATAATAAAAATCATAATTCAAATTTATATAGTATATCAAGGTATACAGAATGCTGTCCTCATAACAATGCTGTGAGGTATTAAAGTACAAGTATTATTTTCCTCAGTCTATGTATGGACAAGGAAGATATGCTTCAAAGGGATGATATCCACTTAAACTTTCAGTGGAAAAAGATTGAGTGAGGAAAAGATCAGGACACAAGAAAAAGGAAAAGGAACAATGAAGGTGAAAGTAAATGAGATTAGGAAGGTTTGAAATTATGAAGAACGCCAGAGAATGAAACTGGGAAGAGAAAATTTGGAAGAAATTAAAGATAAAATGAAAGAGAAGGATTTGAACCAAAGCAGCCACATTAAAGGGAAAGAAGGACCTGAGCAGAAGGACCCAAGGGGGAAAAAAAGAGGAACCAAAGGAGAAGAAACAGAATGTGAGACTAGTGAAGGCAGATTATAAAAAATGAGCCAAGAAGCTGTTAGAATTAGTGGAAAATTCAAGGAAGTGTTCAAGGAGGAGGAGTCAATGAAACAAATAAGGGAGTTGATAAAACAAAGTGAGTGGTTAGGACAGAAATTGGTGGTTGTAGTTAAGATGCAGCTCCAGGATTTAAAACTAGTTTGCCAAGCAGATTTCCAAGAGAGCTACCAGGAAGAATAACAAAAACTGAGGAGGCAGCAAGGATTGGAAGACGAGGAGAATTGGGCAGCAAACATCACAGGGTCTGGGATGCTTGTATTTTGTCCAAGGTCACGTTATTTATTGATGTTCCACATGTGTCTCCCTCCCAGAAGGAAGTTTGAAGGGGTTGAGATTGTTTCTCTATTCTCCAGGTCATTTGAAACAATAACATGTCACTATTAAATAAAGGAAAGACTCCTATGGGAAAAAAATAAGAAAATAAACATGACAAGATAGAGGAAAATCTTGACATGTATTAGAGGGTAAAAGAATATCACACAGAGGAAAAAGGGATGAATATGCACAGCTTATTGGAGCTAAGTAACAAATTTTTATTTGCATCTAGGTAGCACAGTGGCTAGAGTTCCAGGCCTGGAATCAGGAAGACTCATCTTCCTGAGTTCAAATCTGGCCTCAGATACTTCCTGGCTGTGTGACCCTGGGCAAGCCACTTCACCCTTTTTGCCTCTGTTTCCTCATCTATAAAATGAGCCAGAGAAGGAAATGGCAAACCATTCCAGTATGTTTGCCAAGAAAACCCTAAATGGGGTCATGAAGAGTCAGACAGTAATCAACAACAACAAACCTGGAAAAGAGATTTAAAGTTTTTTTTCCTGAAAAGAAAGTTGCAGCTCAGAGGATGCTGTAACTGCTGGTCCTTGGAGGAATAATCCAGTGAGGGTCAGAAGAAGCAATGAGGAGAGATGACAGTTCCTGACTGCCTGCTGACTGCCACAAGCATCTATACATCAATTCCATAACAACAGAAGGATTGGCTTTCTGCGGGAATATAAAAGATTTGTTACACAAGCTCTCTTCCTGGAGATTTATGTAGGCACAAAGTATGCTTACTACCAGAAGGCACCTAAGAAGCACTGCAAAGGATTATAATGTTTTAAGCAAGAAAACTGAAGATCTGAAGAATACAGGCCACATTTCTTCACTTCTGTCAATCAAAAACATGGGCTTTTCTCCTCCTTCAACACCATGATAAGACATATCCTCAGAAACCTAGTAGTAGCCAGCATGTGATTCAATAGTTCCTTCCTACTAAAGCACAGGAAAGAGAGAGGAGGAAAATAGTCCTCTCTCTTCAGAGATCACAAATGAAAGTAATTCACTTGTTCTTTTACATTCTAGAAATAAGCCATAATTGCAGACACCGCCATTTATACCTATAAAAGCCTGTAAGGACACAAAAGGAAACCTACGGAAGGGACTCTGTATTAGTTTAACAAAGATGCTAGGATATTTGAATGGCTGCTAAATATCACTGCTAAATTCACATGTCTAAAGTCATTAAATTAATTAGTTAGCATTTATATGAGCACCATTTACTTGGTGCCAGGCATTGGGCTAGGTACTAGGGATACAAATAAAAAAGGAACAAGATTATCCCTACCTTCAATTACTTTATATTGTACAGAGGAGAGATAATATGCACAAAGAATAGAAAACTAAAAACAAAAGATAAACAAAATAATTTCCTTAGAAAGACCAAAGACACTTGGGCATCAGGATAGGCTTCCTTAAAGAGAATCTGAGAAGAGCTCTGAAGGAAGCTAGGAATTCTAAGGGACAGAGAAAAGGACGGAGGGCACAGAAGAAACAGGAGAATGAATATTATGTAAAAGGAACAGCAAGCAGGCCAGTTTAGTAGAAAAATGGAGAATGGAAAGGAGAGAACAGTAATATGCAATACACCTTGAGAGATGGATGGGCTAGAGCCATACTGTGAAGGGCTTTAAAAGTCAAATGGAGAGTTAGCTTTTTATCCTAGAGGAAAGAAGAAGCCATTGGGATTTCTCAAGCATAAAAGTATCATAAATCAGAGACCTGTGCTTGAAGAATAATAATTTGCCAGATGTTAAGGATAGACTGCAAAGGGGAGAAACTTGAAAGGGGGAAGCTAAAAATGGGAAAGACCAACCAGGAAGCTAGGGTGGCAGCCATGTGAGTGGAGAGAAGGGGATGGATGTAAGAGATATTGTGAACAAAGATACAGCAATTACTTGGGTACAGAGGAAGGCACTGAGAAGAGTTGAGGACTATTCCAATATAGGGTGAGTAAAAGCAAAGCAGTGCTCTCAAAAGAAAGAGGGAAATTAAGAAAAGAAAAGCATTGGGAGATGGAGGGAATGATGAGCTGTTTTGGATGTGTTAAGTTAAGCCAATGCCCATAAAAGAAGTGGATAATGAAGGACTAGAGTTTAGGGCTAGATATATGTACACATACATACACACACACACACACACACACACACATATGTGTGTATATGTATACATAACAGTGTAGAGAGAAAATAAATCACAGAGCTGAGTCCTAAGGCACCCCATGAATGAGGCTGGGGTTGAAAGGAGGTGGGGGAGACACTCTGGATTAAAGCAGATGGAAAATTAATTGTAAACCAGTTCTCTAAATACTTGGATTGTTCTGTAGCTAGTTAGAGGAACAAATATCACTACTGAAAGTCTACTGCTAACAACGACAGCAACAACAATGATAGTGAGCATTTTTTTTTGCTTTTTTTTTGGAGGGCAATTGGGGTTAAGTAACTTGCCCAAGGTCACACGGCTAGGTTTTTGTTTGTGTGTGTTGAGTGTCTGAGGCCGGATCCGAACTCAGGTCCTTATGACTCCAGGGCTGACGCTCTACTCACTGCGCCACCTAACCACCCTGATAGTGAGCATTTATAAAGCACTTTACAAATGTTATCGCATTTGATCCTCACCACCCTAGGAGGCAGGTGCTATTATTTCCCCATTTTATAGATCAGAAAGCTGAGGAGATAGATGTTAAGTTTCTTTTTTTTTCTTTTTTTGGGGGGAAGGCAGGGCAATTGGGGTTAAGTGACTTTCCCAAGGTCACACGACTAGTAAGTGTTAAGTGTCTGAGGCCGGATTTGAACTCAGGTCCTCCTGAATCCAGGGCCGGTGCTCTATTCAGACATTAAGTTTCTCAAGTCTGAGGCAAGGTCTGAGACTGGATTTGAACTCAAGTTTTAGAAATATATGTAGAAAACAATTATATAAAGACATTGTCGGGGCAGCTAAGTGGCGCAGTGAGTAAGAGCACCAGCCTCAGAGTTGGGATGACCCAAGATCAAATCCGGCCTCAGAAAATGAGCACCCACACATAAATAATGACTAGCCGTGTAACCTTGAGCAAGTTACTTAATCCCAATTGCTTTAAAAAATAATAATAATAATAAAATAAAAAAGACATTGCCATATCTACCTAAGCAGCTCCAAGTCATGTTGGATTCTTTACATACAGCTAATACACTATTAAGCTAATTGAAGGACTCAAATATTACCAACAAGACCACAGGAATCAAACAATAATTGTTTTTTCTGATTGCAATGGATAGGTAATTAGTTTTGTCCTTACAGATTTCCAACAAAATTGGATTATAATCACTTTTAAATTCTGACATTTTGAGGGGTCAGGGAGAGGGTGGAGGCAAGATGGTGACATAGAAGCAGGAAAGTCCATGACCTCCCCCCACAACCACCTCAAATACCTATAAAATATGACTCTATACAAATCTTAGAGCTACAGAACTAACAGTGACAGAGAGAAACAAATCCCCCACTGAAGGCAGCCTAGCAGGCCAACAGAAAGGGTTCATCACAGCACAGTGGGAGCCAAGCTCAGTCCCACATTAGCCAGTTTTGGCCCCAGGGAGGCATCAGTGCCCAGAGCAGACTCCAGGAGAGTTAATCACGAGGAGCTGTGGCAGCTTCCAGACTTTTCAACCCATAAATGCCAAAAAGAAAGTAAAAGGTCGGTACAGAACTCTGTTGAAAAGGAATGGCACAGTCCAGCCCCTGCCCCCAGGGGTGAGAGGTGGCAGAGGCAGGGCAGCTATGTGGCTGCCTCTGGAGCTCCTGGCCTACAGATAGTAGGGGGACCAAGTAACCATTAAGAGGGTAATCACTCTTGCTTTGACCTGCTTAGATCTGGGTCGCTTTCTTGGGCGGTAGTCCTGGGATGAGAAATGCCACTTTGCCAGTGTGGTGTCTGTAGAGAGGGTGCCCTCCTCACACCTCTGACAACATTTGTGAAAACCCCAGAAATTTGGGACAAAATTCTCCTCTCTGGAAGCAGAGTTCTACCATGGCAAAGAGCTCAAAAGTCAAGTAATTGACTGGCAATATGAACAAGCAGAGGAAGCACAAACAGAACATAGAATCCTTTTTTGGAGACAAAAAGGATCAAAGCATGGAATGGGAAGAAGGCAACAAAGTCAGAACTTCTGCATCAAAAGCTTCCAAGAAAACTATAAACTATAAACAGGCCATGGAGGAGCTTAAGAAGGATTTTGAAAATCAAGTAAGAGAAGCTGAGGAAAAACTGGGAAGAGAAATGAGAATTATGCAAGAAAATCATGAAAAAAAAGCTAACAACCTGACTGAAGAAAATAACACCTTAAAAAATAGACTAACTCAAATGGCAAAAGAGGTCCAAAAAGCCAATAAGGAGAAAAATGCCTTAAAAAGCTGAATTTGCCAGATGGAAAAGGAATTTCAAAAATTCACTGAAGAGAATAATTCCTTCAAAATTAGACTGGAACAAATGGAAGCTAATGACTTTATGAGAAATCAAGATACTACAAAACAGATGCAAACAAATGAAAAAATAGAAGACAATGTGAAATATTTCATTGGAAAGACCACTGATCTGGAAAATAGATCCAGGAGAGATCATTTAAAATTATTGGGCCATGATAAAAAAAGAACCTAGAAATTATCCTTCAAGAAATTCTCAAGGAAAATTGCCCTGCTATTCTAGAACCAGAAGACAAAATAGGAATTGAAAAAATTCACTGATTGCCTCTTGAAAAAAATACCAAAAAGAAAACTCCTAGGAATACTACTGCCAAATTCCAGAGCTCCCAGGTCAAGGAGAAAATATTACAAGCAGCCAAAAGGAAACAATTTGAGTATTGTGGAAACACAATCAGGCTAACACAAGATCTAGCAGCTTCTACATTTAAGGGATTGAAGGGCTTGGAATATGATATTCCAGAAGTCAAAGGACCTAGGATTAAAACCAAGAATTACCTACCCAGCAAAATCGAGTATAATGTTTCAGGGGAAAATAGGGTCATTCAATCAAATAGAGGACTTTCGGGCATTCTTGATGAAAACACAAGAGTTGAATGAAAATTTGACTTTCAAATACAAGAAATAAGAGAAGCATGAGAAGGTAAACAGGGAAAAGGAACCATAAGGAACTTATTAAAATCAAATTATTTACATTCCTACATGGTAAAATGATCATTGTAACCCATGAGACTTTTCTCAGTATGAGAATGGTTGAAGGGAATATGTATGTATGTATGTATATATATATATGCATATATATGTTTGTATAGGAGGGTATATGTGCATATAAATTCATATGTGAGTGTGTGTATATATATGTACATGTATATATAGACAGAGAGCACAGGGTAAGTTGAATAGGAAGGGATAATATCTAAAAAATAAAATTAAGAGGTGTGAGAGGAATATAATAAGAGGAGATAGGGAGAGACCAAATAGGGCAAATTACCTCATATAAAAGAGGCAAAAGAAAACTGTTACAATGGAGAAGAACAGAAAGGCAAAAGGGAATGGGTCAACCTTACTCTCATTGAATTTGGCTTAACGAAGGAATAAAATACATACCAAACTGGGTATTTTACCCTACAGGAAAATAAGGGGGAAGGGAATAAGAGGGGGATGATAAAAGGGAGGGCATATTGATGGGGAGGGTAGTTAGAAGCACACACTTTTGAAAAGGGACTGGGTCAAAGTGGAAAACAGAATAAGTGGGGGGTGGGATAGGATGGAGGGAAATATTACCATTCTTTCACAATCTATCTACTTTGGAAATGTTTTGCATAACTACACATGTATAACCTATATTGAATCACTTCTCCTCCCAGTAGGGATGGGTGACAAGGGAAGAAGGGAAAGAATCTGGAAATCAAAGTTTCAAAATCAAATGTTAAACATATATATATTTTACATGCAACTGGAGCATTGGGGTATAGAAATCCATCTTGCCCTACTAGAAAGTCAGATGGGGGATGGGGGAGGATATAGGAGAGAATAGATTGGGGGAAGGAGTATTCAGTAAGATCGCTATTTTGGGATGGTGAGTAGGGGAAAGATGGGGCAAAAATTTGTAACTCAAAAACTAGTGGAAATGAATGTTGAAAACTAAAAATAAACAAATTTTAAATTCTTCCCATTTGTAATAACCACCATATGAAGCACTAGATTATAAATTCCCTGAGGATAAGAGTTGTATTTTATTTATCTTTGTATCTCTCTTGGCACTGAGCACAATAGATGGGAAACATGTGCCAGCCATCTGATTTTAAATGTTGAACATCCTTCTATTATGTACAGTAACTATCAATGATCATAAAATAAAAATTACTTACAAAGCTTCAATTTTTGTATTCCTCAAATGGCAAATATCTTTGTAAAATGGTATCGGCATGGTGTAGAGAAAAGAGGACTGCATTTACAATCAGAAAACATGGGTTTGATTCCTAGCTATAGTACTTGCTGATACACATTGGTTAAGTCACACTGTAACAGAATTTCAAAGTAATAAAGGCATCTCCAACCTTCTAGGCCAACTCAAAATTCATCCTTTCAACCATCCCTAAAAATGCTCATTCAGCCTTTGTTTGAAGATACTACCTTTCTTAGTAAGCCCCCTCCATTTTTGGATAATTCATTCATCCCTTACTCAACATTTATTAGGTATTAATGTACCAGCAAAGTGCTAAATGCTAATGATATAAATCCACCAGAAACTGATATTTTAGTGGCAAAAGATATTATGTACAAGAATAGGTACGTGCAAGAAACATACAAAATGGATTCAAGGTAACTTCAAAATGGAAGGCATTAGAAGCTGGGGCAACAAGCAGTTCCAGCAGAAGCTGCCATTTAAGCTGAATCTTAAAAGGAGCCAGAGGTGGAGGTGGGAAGGGAATGTATTCCAGTCATATAGGATAGTCAATATAATGACACTGAGATGGGAAAGGGAGAGTCATGTGTGTGAGAAACAGCAAATAGGCCAGTATGACTGGACACTAAATTGTGCCAAAGACAGTAGTGTTAAAGAAGTCTAGAATACAGGAAGATGACTGCTTAAACACAAGCAGACTGTTAATTTCTATGTTACAGCAAAAACCTGAAATGCATACCTGACTAAATAATGAACAAGAAATCCAGTGAGAGGGCAGCTAGGTGGTGCAGTGAATAGAGCACCAGCCCTGGAGTCAGGAGGACCTGAGTTCAAATCCAGACTCAGACACTTAACACACACACACACACCCCCCAAAAAAAAACCTATCCATGTGACCTTGGGCAAGTCACTTAATTGCAACTGCCCTCCAAAAAGCAAAAAAAAATCCAATTAGGAATTCCAATAAATGACTTTTTTCACTCTAAAACTTCAAAGAAAAGTCAGTAAGAACCCCACAATGATAGCAAAGAGGACCACCAACAAAGTCAGCAACGGCAAACAAGATGCAGTCTTGCTATGGCTGCCAGATAACAGTAGCCTCAAGGGTTCTACAAGAGTATAGAGACCACTGAGAAAGACTCAGGGATATCAGAAAACACCAGAGCAGGGACTTTGAAAGCCCCAAGGAGCAGCAGCAACTAGTCTTGAACAGAGGCACTCAAACCAGACTAGGCCATGCACCCAAGGTAAGTGGGTACTAAGATCCCTAACACTGTGTCATGAGATGTCATAGAGCAGAGTTTTCATCTCAGAGCCTCTTTATACTAGTAAATATGATTGAGGATCCCAAAAAGACTTTATTTAGGTTATAGCTGTTCATACTAACATATTTGAAATCAAAACGGTTAACCTTCTAAACATTAATTAACTCATTTAAAATAGCAACAACAAACCCATAAAGATGTTTTTATGAAAAATAACAGTCAAAACAAAAGAGAATTTAGTGAAAAAATGGCATTATTTCACATCTTTTTGCAAATATTTTTAATGTTTGTTGTAATAGAAGATATCTGGATTTTCATATCTGTTTCTGCATTCATCTCATTTCAATATATTGTTTTTGGTTGGAATATATAGAGAAAATCCAGCCTCACACAAATAGCTGAAAAAGAGAAGAGCATTTTAATAGGCAAGCAACCTCTCAGTTAGAGAGGCAGCTAGGTGGTACAGTGGATAGGGTGACTGGAATCAGAAAGATTCATCTTTCTGAGTTCAAATCTAGCCTCAGACACTGACTAGCTGTTAGAACCTGGGAAGGTTTGTCTCAGTTTCCTCATCTATAAAATGAGCTGGAGAAGGAAATGACAAGCTACTCCAGCATTTCTGTCAAGAAAACCCCAGATGGGGTCACAAAGAGTCAGATACAACTAAAACAACTGAATAAATACAAATATCTAAATAGACAAAAAAAGACATATACAAGATGTGCTGTGAAGTTAGAAATTACAAGAATTGGTAAAAGACTGGATATGCAGGATGAGTGAGTGAAGAGCTGAAGAAGATGCCAAGTTTGCAAACCTGGGGAACTGGACAGATAGTGGTACCCTTGATAGTGAGAGGGAAGTTCAGGAAAAGATTTGGAAGGTGGTGAAAGATAATGAGACCAATTTTGGACATGTCAAGTTTGAGATCAATTGATTAACAAATATTTCTTACGAGTTTATTAGGGCGGCTAGGTGAGTAGAGCGTCGGCCCTGGAGTCAGAAGGACCTGAGTTCAGATCCAGACTCAGACACTTAACGCACACACAAACAAAAACCTAGCCATGTGACCTTGGGCAAGTTACTTAACCCCAATTGCCCTCCAAAAAGCAAAAAAAAAAAAAAAGTTTATTAGGTTTTGAGACATTGGAGATGTCTGCAGGATGGTCGGTTAAAAAGTCAAATATGCAGTTGGTGAAATTCAAGAGAGAAACTACAATGGGATATGTAGATCTAAGTATTATCTGCATAGAGATTATAGTTAACCTCATGGTGGCTTGATAAGATCACCAAAAAACTATTTTAAAAAAAAGGAGAGAGCTCAGGACAGAGTCTTGGGAGACAACCATAGTTAGTGGCTGTGATATCAATGAAAATTCAGCAAAGGAAACTAAAGAGTGGTTAGAGGGGTAGGAGAGCCAAGAGAAAGCTAAGTCATAGAAACCTAGAGAGTAGAGTCGGCAGTAAGAAGAAGATAGATAATCAATAGTATCAAATGCAGAGAAGAAAGACAGAAGACTGAGAAAAGTCTATTAGATTTAGCAATTAATTTGGTAATTTTGAAGCACATGAAGAGGAGCAAAAAAAGGCAGATGGTGATAATAAACCCAGAGTAAGCTGAGTGTAGTCAAACAATGGGTGATGGCCTGGAAAAGTACTGAGCACTAAAGGGACTAGAGGTCATAGTAAATATAAAGTAAGGTGTGGAATGAGATGGAATGATACAAGATTATGGTCAATGAACTGACAATTTGTGAAATCATAAAATTATGAAATGGGAGCAGGCATGCCAATTTTTTTGCTACTCACTAAGAAAGCCCACATGGCACTTTAATAAGGCATTCAGAGACAAGCAGCAAAAAAAGTACCGAGGCAGACAGCATGGGGATGGAATGGTGAAGAAAAGGGAACAGTGAAAAGGATGGAGAAAGGGAAAGGCACAGATAATCACTCATGTAACCCATGGATATGAGTTAGGAACATTCAGCAGCATAGACTTGATAGAGATCAAAAAAACTTGGGGACTGGAGTCCAAGATCTCATTTTTATAGGTTTTGGGGGAAAAAGACTAACTCTTATCTGTATCATCTTGGGATTAGTGCATTAACATACCTAAATCATCTCAAAGTTATTAGTAAAACTTAAAAGTAAATATGTCCACATCATCTCAAAATTATCAGTCCCTTTTGGTGTTCTGCTGATCTTACTGTGGATGTCTGGAACTTGTCTGAGATTTACATATCATAAGACCAAAAACACTGACAGAAATACCTAGATGGCTTCTGCTGATTCAGCACATACTACCAGAATGTAAATTTTGGTAAATACAGGATACAATTTGTAAATTATGCTCCTTTGATCTTTGACTTCCAGGCTCCCTTTGCAATATTATTTCCTGGTATTGCCCCTTTATAATGACTACTAACAGGAGCAGCTAGGTGGTGCTGTGGATAGAGGTCAAGTCTGTAGTCAGGAAGACTTATCTTCCAGAGTTAAAATCTGGTCTCTGACATTTACTAGCTGTGTGATTCTGGGCAAGTCACTTAACCCTGTTTGCCTAAGTTTTGTCATCTGTAAAATGAACTGGAGAAAGAAATGGCAAACCACTCCCATATCTTTGCCAAGGAAACCCCAAATGAGGTCACAGAGAGAGTCAGACATGACTGAAAAAAAAATTTGAACAATAAAAATTTGTTACTAAAAACTAACTTGCTATACTGATTGGAGAAGGATGTGAGGGAGCAGACCAAGATACAATTTTAACACAATCAAATAAGGAATTCTGGAGTTCTTGTCACCTCTACTATTCAATAAATTCCAGTAGCACCCCTATCACTTCCAGAATTAAAGTCTGGCATTCAAAGGCCTTCATCTTTGGCCCCTCCTATTTTTCCAGTTTGGGGTTTGCTTGTTTGTTTGTTTTTTAAACACAGTACTCTGTATTTTAGTGACTCTGGTCTACTTGCTGTTCCTCTGGACATTTTCACTTACTGTCCCCTATGCCTGCAATTGTCTCCCTGCTCTTCTCCATCTCCTGGCTTTCTTAATCTTAGCTAAAGCCTAGACATCTGCAAAAAGTCTCTCCTAACTTCCTTTAATGCTAGTGACTTCCCTTTTATATTGTCTCCAATTTATCCTGTGTAAGTTTTATTTGTACACAGTAGTTTGTACATTGTCTTCCCTATTCAACTGGGAGTCCCTTAACAGAAAACACTGTTTTTTGCCTTTCTTTGTATCTCTACTGTTTAAACAGTGCTTAGCACCTAGTAAGCACTTGTTATGCTATGACAAACATTAAATTTTCTTTGTTTTTATCTTTTTGACTTCGTTTTAATATTTCTTGTTATCTAAGAGTTATTATCTTCTGTTTGGTCCATCCTCATTTTTGGGAATTTGCTTGGGCAAGGAGGTTTTGTACCTCTTGTGCCAAATTGTTAATTCCCTTTCCGATTCTTTCTTCCACAGCTCTTATTTCTTTTCACTTTTTTCCCCTAGCACTTTCATTTCACTTCTGAAAACATTTTGAAACTCATAAAACCAAACAAAATTTGGCTTTATCTCTTCCTGGAATTCCAGTTGAGTTTGTTCCCAGGCTATGTTTCTCTTTGAGACTTTTCTTGTAGATATTTTGAAGTTATTCTCTTCTGACTGTGTCTCAAGCTATCCCTATCACCATAATAGCTTTGTATGAAGGAGGGTTTTTTTAAATTTGCTTGTCCTTCTTGCTTCCGTCCTGAATTTGGACTTTATATTAGGGCTGGGCTCTGTACATTTCTTGATGGAAGGACTGGGCTGGTGTTATTCAAAGCTCTCAAGGATAGGTCAGGCTGGAGACCTTTAAACTATCAGTGCTCTCAAAATAGTCTGCTCCAGGGCAAAATCTGATTGCTGCCATCTATGTTTAAAATCATGAGAGCCAGCAGGAGTGGAGCCAAGATGGCAGAGTAAAAGCAGGAACTTGCTTGTGTCCCTGCTCCAACCACCTCCAATACCTATGAAAAAAATGACTCTAAACAAACTTTAGTGCTGCAGAACCCACAGTGACAGAGAGAAACAAATCCCCCACTGAAGGCAGCCTGGAAGGCCAACAGGAAGAGTCTATTGCACCAGGCTGGGAGCCAAGCAGAGTCCTGGGTGAGCCCTGTGGGCCCAGACCCAGGGCAGCCCAACCAGTGGCACAGACAGGCTGGAATAGACTTCAGGAGAGTGAATCACCAGCAGCTATTGTGGCTTCCAGACTTCTCAACCCATAAATGCCAAAGAGAAAATAAAAGGTCAGTAGGGAACTCTGTTGGAACTGGATGAAAGAGAAGCACGGTCCAGCCCCTTCCCCCAGGGTGGAGAGATTGCAGCAGCAGCTCGGTGCCTGCAGCTGCTTCCACATGGCTGCTTCTGGAGTTCCTGGCCTGCAGATTATAGGGGGACCAAGTGACCATTCAGATGGTAATCACTCTTGCTTTGACTGGCTTGGATCTGGGTCACAGTCTTTGGTGGTGGTCCTGGAGTGAGAAACACCAGTGTGCCAGAGCTTGTGGTGACTACAGAGAGAGCGCTCTCCTTATAGCTCTGACAACTGCGAAAACCCCAGCAATTTGGGACACAGTTCTCTCTACTCTGGAAGCAGAGTTCTACCATGGCAAAGAGCTCAAAAGTCTAGTGATTGGCTGGCAAGATGAGCGAACAGAGGAAGTTCAATCAGACTACAGAATCCTTTTTTGGGGAAAAAGAGGATCAAAACACAGAACCAGAAGAAAACAGTAAAGTCAAAACTCCTGCATCAAAAGCTTCCAAGAAAAATATGAATTGGTTGCAGGCTATGGAGGAACTCAAGAAGGATTCTAAAAATCCAGTAAGGAAAGTAGAGGAAAAATTGGGAAGAGAAATGAGAATGATGCAAGAAAATCATGAAAAGCAAGTCAACAGCCTGCTAAAGGAGACCCAAAAAATACTGAAGAAAATAGCACCTTAAAAAATAGACTCTAACTCAGAGCAGCTAGGTGGTGCAGTGAATAGAACAATGGCCCTGGAGTCAGGAGGACCTGAGTTCAAATCCAGCCTCAGACACTTAACAAAAAAAACTAGCCTTGTGACCTTGGGTGAGTCACTTAACCCCAAATGCCCTCCAAAAAGGAAAATAAAAAACCAGACTAACTCAAATGGCAAAAGAGGCCCAAAAAGCCAATGAGGAGCAGAATGCTTTAAAAAGTCAAATTTGCCAGATGGAAAAGGAATTTCAAAAACTCACTAAAGAGAATAATTCCTTCAAAAATATATTGGAGCAGGGCGACTAGGTGGCTCAGTGAGTAGAGCATTGGCCCTGGAGTTAGAAGGACCTGAGTTCGGATCGGACCTCAGACACAACACACACACAAATAAAAACCTAGCCGTGTGGCCTTGGGCAAGTTACTTAACCCCAATTGCCCTCCAAAAAAAAACAAAAAAATATATATTGGAGCAAATGGAAGCTAATGACTTTATGAGAAATCAAAATACTATAAAACAGATCCAAGCAAATGAAAAAATAGAAGGCAATTTGAAATATCTTACTGGAGAAACCACTGACCTGGAAAATAGGTCCAAGAGAGATCATTTAAAAATTATTGAGCTACCTGAAAGCCATGATCAAAAAAAGAACCTAGAAATCATCCTTCAAGAAATTCTCAAGGAAAATTGCCCTGATATTCTAGAACCAGAGGACAAAATAGAAATTGAAAGAATTCACTGATTGCCTCTTGAAAAAGATACCAAAAAGAAAACTCCTAGGAATACTATTGCCAAATTCCAGAGCTCCCACATCAAGGAGAAAATATTACAAGCAGCCAAAAGGAAACAATTTGAATATTGTGGAAACACAATCAGGATAACACAAGATCTAGCAGCTTCTATATTAAGGGATAGAAGGGCTTGGAATATATTATTCTTCAGGTCAAAGGAGCTAGGATTAAAACCAAGAATCACCACCCAGCAAAACTGAGTATAATGCTTCAGGGGAAAATATGGTCACTCAATGAAATAGAGGACTTTCAAGCATTCCTGATGAAAATTCAGAGCTGAAAAGAAAATCTGACTTTCAAATACAAGAAACAAGAGAAGCATGAGAAGGTAAACAGGAAAAAGAAATCATAAGGAACTTATTAAAGTTGAACTATTTACATTCCTACATGGAAAAATGATAATTGCAACTCATGAGACTTTTTCTCAGCATGAGGATAGTTAAAGGGAATATATATGTAAATATATATATGCATAGAAGGGTGTGTGTATATAAATATATGTGGGTATATGTGTGTACATGTATACATAGAGGGCACAGGATGAATTGAATATGAAGGAATAATATCTAAAAATAAAATTATGAGGTAGGAAAGGAATGTGTTGGGAGAAAGAGAAAGGGAGAGACAGAATAGGGTAAATTATCTCATATAAAAGAGGCAAGAGAAAACTGTTACAATGGAGGGGAAGAGCAGGAAGTTAAAAGGGAATGGGTCAACCTTACTCTCATTGGATTGGGCTTAAGGTGGGAATAACATGCACACTCAATTGGGTATCTTACCACAGGAAAGTAAGAGGAAAGGGGACAAGAGGGAGAACAGATTGGGGGAGAGGGTAGTTAGAAGCAAACACTTTTGAAAAGGGACAGGGTCAAACTGGAAAACAGAATGGAGGGGTGGGATAGGATGGAAGGAAATATAGTTAGTTTTTCAAAATATAACTACTATGGAAATGTTTACATTACTACACATGTATAACCTATATTGAATTGCTTATCTTCCCAATGGGGGTGGGTGAGGAGGGAAGAAGGGAAAGAATCTGAAAATCAAAGTTTTAAAAACAACAATTTTTAAAATTGTTTATTTCATGCAACTGGAAAATAAGACATACAGGCACTGGGCTATAGAAATCCATCTTGCCCTACTACAAAGTTAGGGGGGGATTGAGGAGGATATAAGAGAGAACAGATTGGGGGAAGGGGTATTCAGTAGGCTCACTATCTTGGGGTGGGGGGAGGGGGAGAAATTTGTAACTCAAAATCTTGTGGAAATGAATGTTGAAAACTAAAAATAAATAAATAAATTGGGAAAAAAAATCATGAGAGCCCATGAGGTTACCTGTGGTATAGAGGGAGAACAGCAAAATCCAAGAACAGAACCCTGGCAATATCTAGTTACAGGGAATAATATGGATAATGTGTTAACAAGGGAAATGGACAATAGGCAGTCAGTTAGAAGATGAGACAGGAGAGAGTAGTGTAAATAAAGCCATATAGAAAAGAATATCTAAGAAGATGCTGTGGTCTACAGCATCAAATCCTGCAAACAGATTGAAAAAAGTTTGTGACTGAGAAAAGTTCATCAAATTTAGCAAAGAAGATGCCAAGTACTGTGTGTATATGTATCTTTTTTTCCTCTCCAAATTAGCTAAATGAGAGAAAAGGAAACACTCTTGCTAGGGTACCAGTTTAGATACTCCAGTTAGGGTGCCGGTTTGGAGCTCAAATGAACCAAGAAGATATTACAGAAAGCATATTACTAAATTCTGCAAAATCACAGATTAAAATAAATCCAGGAAATTTATGGACATCTCTGGGCACATGGGAGTTAGGGGAAAAGAGGTTTGGGAAAGAACTGGAGTTACTGCAGATGTAATAGTAGCAGGAGCCTCAGAAGTCCCTTTGTTCTTATGTAGATTAAAAGAAATCTCTCCCCCAGGGCAAAGGCAAAGATCTTGACTAGAGAGAAAGTAAGGCCTTTAAAGAAAAGAAGAGGACAGAGCTCTACCCAATGGGGGTGGGAGCCATCCTGTAAACCAAATACCTCCAGTTCCCAACACTACTGCACATGCTTAGCACATGTCTAGCTGAATTCTCTCTCTCTCTCTCTCTCTCTCTCTCTCTCTCTCTCTCTCTCTCTTTCCTTCCTTCCCTCTCTCCCTCCCTAAGAACATTACTGTATATTTTATCCTAATAGGTCTTCTAAAAAGTTATGCAAATATTTATATAAGATGTGCAAAAAACAAAATTTATTAGCTCTTTTTATTCATGTATATTTACATCTTGATGTTGACATTGAAGTTTCAGTACCATCTAGTTCTGCTGATAAATTCTCCTTTTTTTGGAGAAATAAGTATACTCAGTTACCATAAAATCAGTCATAAAAGCAAAAATGTTTTGCTACTGCTGGGAATATTTTAAAAGAAAATTGCCCAAAGAAAAGCAGATTTTGTTCAATCACTGAGACAAGCAACAATGCTATTGAATTTTATTAAATATACTCATACTCAATGCATATGTATTTCCCAGAGAAACAACAGAAAATGAGTCCCAGTTGAATACAACTGCAACTTTATTTTCAATGCCATTATAGTCCTGACTCTTACATGATGATTATGTCTCTGTATTTCTTCGAAAATACTGGAACTTATACATTTAATGGAACCATATGTCTTACAAAAGAATTGATGCATGTAACATCTGACCCTTCATAAATAATCCCAATACAATTCCTATTTGTACTACAGAAACAATTTAAAGATGTCAATACTAAGTAATCTAAGCTTAAATTTTGTACAATTCCAATAACAAACCCGATTTGTTTCTGAACATTAGATATTATACAGAATATATAAAAATACAATCAGAGAAGTACAAAAGGAAAAAGCAGTGTGGTACAGAGGAAAGAATATTGTCTCAGCTGTCTGAATCAGATGCATGAGAGTATAGCTCTTGAACTAAAAGATCTGAGAGGCCATCTAGTCTAACTTCATTTTACAGATGAAAATATGAATGGAAAAAAATTTCTTAATCACTATGTGACAAAACCTGGATATTTCACATAAGCACAAGTCTCATGTGTTATATCATATAACATATCAGCCACTGAACTCAGAAACCACTCAACAAAAACAGTTGCTCTTACTGAAGGGAAACTGACCCTGTGTAGGTCTAGTCATAAGAGAATATTTGGCCCAGTTTTATTACCACCATTTGCTTAAAACAAGGAAGTCATGTGACTATAATAATTAGCTGACTAGTGCTAAGAGAATTTCTGGATCAGTTTTATTACCTTTATTTACTTAAAAGGAGCTTATTACTCTAACTAGTTATGGCTTTTGGTATTAACAGTCTGCAAATTCCAGCTATATCCCCAGTGTTTACTGGACAGTTTATTATTTTATCAGATGTAAATCTTCCCCTTCTGCTACCTGATCTTTGATATATAATGCATTACTTTCCCCTTCTGTAAAATTCTATTGTGGTCATCATTCTTATCTAACTAAAACCTACATATCTTTGCTGAAACTGTTGCTCAGGACCCTTGTTTTTTGTATACCATGGGTCTATATTCTGGTGCCTTTTCATGTTAATTAGTATTTATAGCAGAAGTAACTATTCATAGATCCCTGAAAAAAATTTTGTATTAGTCTCCTGATTCTTCTTTTTGCTGTCAACTTAAACATTCTGTGTGTGGCAATTGCTCACAGCAAAGAATACTCTTTGAAGTAAGTATACTATTTGAAGTATGAAGAAAAAATTTGGCAAATGGACTAGATTCTTTACTTCTCTAGCTCTCACAGACTTGAAACTCTAACCTTAGAGATGATAAGAGTCTGGCCTCCTCAATTTATAGATGAAAAATGTGAAGACCAAAGAAATGATCTAACTCATCAAAGTCTACACAGCAAGATAGGGGCAGGTTCTTGGCTTCCAATCTACATCGTTTTGCAGTAAACCACACTACTACAAAAGAGAATTCCCTAAGCAGAAATCAAATCTGAACCAAGAAGTATGTGCTGATTCAGTTTGCATTTGAACAGGTGTTCTTAATCTAGGAAAAATTTCAGGGAATCTAAGAACCTGGCTTGGGAAAATAAAAAGTGTGTCTTTATTTCAATATAATTGGTTTCCTTTGCAATCCCATGAATTTTATTTTATAGATTTTAAAACATTATTCTGAAAGAGGGAAAGAGCAGGTTTTTTTTTCAATTCAAAACCCTCTGACATGCCTCCCATGCACATTTTTTCTCCTTTCCCCCAGTCTCTGATAATAAAGATGATCCTTCCCCTTGCCAAGGTCAACCCTTTGAAATGAACCCTTGAAACTCATCAATGAAAAAAGATTATTAAATATTCACTATGTACTAGGAATTGTGCTAAGCACCAGGATACAAATGCAATAAATGGAACAATCTCTCCTCACAAAAAGCATGCATTATTACATCATCTCCTCTCCAGTAATGCAACTTCCAATATAACATTTTTTTCTCTAATTTTGAACCTCACCCTTTCTACTTATTCTTTCCCAGGAAAAGGTGATCACTTGAAATCTCATCACCATGTAGATTGACTCAATTTTTAATTCTCAACACCTCAGTTCCCTCAGTTATCTCTCTCTTATGGTTGTAGGGTTAGAGAAAAAAAACAATAAACTCCTTCCAAAGCCTGCCTTGACAGAAGGTTCACAACTTTACAGGGAACTCTTTGTTTTCCATTATCTGCTCAGCTTGGTTTTGGCTCCAGGTTAAATAGGTCCTTCTCCACCTTTTCTGTTTTCTTTTACATATTGTCTTCACCCACTAGAAGTAGAGGTTCCCAAAGTAGGCAATACTGGCTCCTGGGGGTCACCGGAATGATGGGGGGTAGTAGCCCAGGATGCAACTGGGGAGCATTGAATAAAAACAAGGGGACAGTTGAAACATAAGGAAAGCAGAGAAGAAAATGCTGAAAAACCATTCCTACATGTTGCATCTATTGTGTAACAAAGTTAAAGTTATAGAGATTACATTATTTTTCAAATAAATACACAAAATGCAAGTTATAACCAATTAGTAGTTAAGTCAGCTGACAGGTCTTAGCAAGCAAGTGTGGCAGGTGAGCGTCAGGAAGCTCAGACTGCATCAGCAGGAATATGTGTGTGTAATGACTTGTTTACAATACAACAAACTATTAAATTTAAGATGCATCATTTTTTAAATATTTTGTATCTTTTAAATGATACAAATTTCCAAAAAAATGTTAAAGGGTTAAAGAAAGTACATTTCCAGGAGGTTGCTGAGTAATTTTTTTAAAGGGGGCAGTAGGCCAAATAATTTTGGGAGCTTCTGCACTAAACACTATAAAATCCTTGAGGGCAGGGACTAGCTTTTTTTTCTTATTTGTATCCCTAGAGCTTAGTAGGTAGTAGGTAACAGGTGCTTAATAAATGTTTGTTGCATTAAATTGAATTTCCTGATGCCTTCAAATAAGTTCAAGTCTTCCATATTCTTAAAAAAAATTTCTTCACTAAACTAGGACCTACCATCCCCCTTCAGCTGTAAACTTTCCTCCCTTCATATCAGGCCTGCACAACCTACAGCCTACCAAAGGATTTCAGGCAGCCCACAAAAAAATGTAGAGGAAAACATCCTCTATATTGTTTGAGAGCCACCCAAAACCCTTTGGCATGACCATGGCTCACTTACAGCCCAGAGGCTGCAGGATATGCAATCCTGCTTTATAACCTTCCTCTATTTCTCAGCCAAACTCCTAGAAAAAGTGTGGTCTGTATTTGTGCCTCCATTTTTCCTCCAATTCCTTCCTCAATTCTTTGCAATCTGGCTTCCAACTTTATCACTCAAATGAAGCTGTTCTCTTTAATGCTACCAAGGACCTCTTAACTGCTAAATCTGATGATCTTTTCTCAGTCATCCTTCTAAATCCATCTCTTTCAGTTAATACCACTGACCAGAACACCCTCCTGGATATTCTCTCTTCTCTGGATTTTTGCAATACTATTCTCTCCTGGTTCACCCATTTAGCCAATGTTCCTCAATATCCTTTGCTAGTTTATCAATCATATTGCATATAGGAGTTTCCCAAAGCTCTGTTCAAGGCCCTCTTCTCTTCTCCTCTAGACACTCTTTCTTGGTGACCTCATCAGTTACCATGGGATAAATTATCATCTCTATGGAAATGTCACTTAGATTTATATGCCCAGCCTTTTTTTTCTCTAAGCTTCAATCCTACACTATTGATCCCCTATTGGACATTTCAAACAATGTCCAGGGATATCTCAAACTCAACATGTCTAAAGTAGAAGCCATTCTTTTTCCCCTAAAACCTACCCTTCTCTTAAATTTCCCTATTTCTACTGAAGGCACCACCATTCTTCCTACCTTTGAGTTTCATAACATTGGTGGTAATCCTCATAATACTTTATCCTAAATATTCTCAAAACTGACTCCTTTACTCAGATAACTATAACTTTAGTTCAGGCCTCCATCACATTTCATTTAGATTACTGAAACATCCTCCTAATTAGTCTCCCTGTCTCAGGTTTCTTCCCACTCTAGCCCACCATACACACTGCTGCCAAAGTGATTCCCTTTAATGCAGATCTGGTCCCAGCAAACCCATATTCAGTGAACTAGAGAGGCTTTCTATTGTTTCTATAATAAAATATTAATTCCTATATTTAA
Organism: Gymnobelideus leadbeateri; assembly: GCA_011680675.1. Classification (NCBI taxonomy): domain Eukaryota; kingdom Metazoa; phylum Chordata; class Mammalia; order Diprotodontia; family Petauridae; genus Gymnobelideus; species Gymnobelideus leadbeateri. Next base: position 1,044,755 of record WOXC01010782.1, on the reverse strand, counting down.
CTTTTTTAAAGACCATCATAACCTGACCCAATCTATTTTTCCAGCCTCACTGCTACCCTTCCAATACACTGCCAACTACAATTCCACCAAAAACTGTCCTCTTCATCCTCACAAATGACACTCCATTTCCTGTCTCCATGACCTTGTAGGGCCATCCTTCAAGTCTGGAATGTGTTGCCTCCTTATCTGTAGCTCATATAATCCATCTCTCTCTTTAACACACAATTCCAGGACCACCATCTTCACAAAGCATTTCCTGATCTCCTAGCTTCTGGTGCTCTCTCTCCTGTATTGTATTAATTCTCTATATGCATATATATATTTGTACATATATATATGCATATGCACACACATATACACACACACAAACACACACATGTGTTACTTTCCCCCTTTCAAATTTAAGATCCTTTAGAGTTGGGATTGTTTTATTATATTTTCAGGTCAAATCAATAAGCATTTATTAAGGACCTACCATGTGCCAGGTACTAGGCTAAGTGCTGGTATTTGCATCCCTAGCACCAAGCACAGTAAGCTGACATACAGGGGATGCCTAATGAAAGTCTATTGATTGACTGATGTGGTGTTTCCTTCGATTAGAATGTGAGCTCCTTGAGAATATTGTCACTTTCCTTTTCTATTTGTCTCTCCAGTACTTAGGACAGTGCCTCACATATAGTAAGCACCTAAAGTTTTTTTCATTAATTCTCATTTTCTTGCTGTTCCCCAAAAACAGCATTTAATTCCATGTCTCCCTTTCTTAGCACTGGCTGTCCCTCATGACTGAAATGTACTTTCTCTTTACGTCCATCTCCTAAAATCCCATGTTTATTTTCAGTTTAAGACTTGAGTTCAAACACTACCTTTCATTCCCCCTCCCCAGCACCAAGTGCTATCCCTCCCAAAACTCAATCACCAAACATTTATTAGATCCTTACTATGTGCCAAACAGTTTGCCAGGTGCTGGATATACCAAGACAAAATGAAACACTTCCTGCTTTCTTCTTTGCTCATCCTTATGTCTTTAGTTTCTTTCTCTTGTTATTGATATTGTTAACATTTCTACAACTATAGGAAATAAGATCAGGAAAAGGGTGTATTCTTACTTTACCTCTATATTTATTGAGAAAATTTCTCATGTATTCACCCATTGCAAATAACACTTGCTTTTGGTTTTATATACTTTCTCATCACATTAAATGTAGATTCCCTTATAACTCTACTTTGTAGGTTTTTAGCACAAATAAGTGTTGTACTTTATCAAAAACTTTTTTTCACATTTATTGACATGTGATTTTGATGTTTTATTTTTAATATGCTTAATTACATTAACTATTTTCCTAATGTTGAATTATTCTTGGATCCCTGGTATAAATCCAACTTGATTATGAGTGATTAAGGAGAATAACTGCCTGGTTTTTACTTTGATTTTTGAATCAATATTCATTTATGATATTGGCTATAGTGCCTCATTTGCTTTTTCTTTCCCTAGTTTAGGTATTAGGATAATACTTGTCTCATAAAACAAGTCTGTTATAGCACCTTCTTTGTCATTTTTTGAGAATAATCTGTATAGGTATCAACTGTGTTTAACAGTTTAATTGAATTCTCCTATAAATTCATCAAGAGCATGGAATGCTAATCACTAGTCCCCAAAAGCTTATATTCTATCAGGAAAGAAAACCATACATATATAATAAGCATATGCAGAATAAATATAAAATAAATTCAAGAAAGTTTAGTGAAGTTGAGGATCACCCAAAGGGCAAAGGTCAGAGCTAATCATGAGCAGTTTACAACACCTGACAAATGAGGAATTAAACAGAACGGAGTAAACACACATCAATTTTTTTAAAAATAGATCTTTGGAAAACTGCAATAATTACCTAAATTTTAGTACTTTCTGGCTCTCCTATTTATTTCTCTCTCTTGTTAGATTCTATAAAAATTTACCTGTTTATATATGCCATATCCTTCCTGCTAGGTTGTAAACTCTTCAGAACTGCCACAGTATTATTCATCTTTGACAATGGTTGATACTTATTAAACAATATACAAAGATGAAATACAAAGATGAAAAACCACTACCCTCTCTTCAAAAAGACATTAATCTAGAAGGTAATAAGGCATATGCACGGATAAACATGATGCAAATTTAAATGTGTTAAGTACATTTGAAGCTCAAAGAGAGATAGAGTTTGCAAAGGGAGAGCTCACTTCTTGTTGGGCTTAGGGAGAGGTGAAGAAGTAACAGGAATTGCTGCAAATAGTAATTATCACCTGAGGTAGTAGACTCTTAAAGGGGGGATGGATTTTAGGAGACAATGATAGAAAGAAAATCTATCTATAGGAAAGGGACATGCACAAATGTATGTAAGAACATAGTAATGAGGATAAGTTAGTAGATCAGTTTGGTTAAAACTTAAAAGCACACAGAGGTTGCAGCCAGGTTTTAGAAGGCTTTAAATGCCAGGTCTAAGAGTTTGTATTTTATTCCAAAGGCAATAGGGTGCCACTGAGTATTGAAGAAATGACAAATATGATCAGACCACTTTGAAGCAATATGAAGGATGAATTGGAAAAGCAAAAGATTAGAGGTACCGAGTCTAATTAAAAGGATGTTACAATGTGTTCTAATTCTAAATTATTTCCAGTATTAGGACCTAGTATGAACCAAACTTCCTTAATATTTTGGGTAAATATTAAATGCTCAACAGGAAAAAAATGTATCATTAAGCAATAAACTAATCTAATCTAACAGCTGCATTTAGTGTCAGTTAGAATAACATCAAAATTTCTTAAATTAAACCTCCCACACTAGAGCCAAGTGGGCAGTATTTCATTGTACATTTATGAGAGTGAACATAAATGCCACTTATCCCAAAGGGAAGACTTGAAGGCATGACACATTCTGTGCCAAAGCAAGGACTCTAATTAGTGAGTAGTTCTGAGTGGAGAGGAAAGGCCTTAACCTTCCTCCTGGAATAATGAGCCAGGCAATGTTTGAAGCTTTAGTAATGATGAAGGGGGCTGAGAACTGTCTTAAAAGTTCTAAGATGAGAGGCACAGATGACCCATCAATGAACTATATATTTGGCAAAGAATAGTAAAAAGCCTGGGACACACTAGGTTTGTTGGGAGAAGCATTCCTCTTTTGTTCCTGAAATAAGATGAAAAATCTGATAGGTCACAGTATATTGTTGAATTATTTCATGAAAAAAAAAAGACTATTGAGTTGGAAAATTTTTTCAACATCAATTTTTATCCTATCTCTAAAGGTCAGAAACCAAATCTCAGTGAAAACATAAAAAAGCTCATTAGCAAATATAAACATTAAATGGTTATGTTATCAAGTAGGATTATGAGTATCAAGGAACTACCAAATAGAGAGGAATATATTGAAATTATGCTTTTTCCTAATGAATTTCAATTACAACATGAATTTCCTCAAAGACTATATAAAAATTTATAACTTTTAAAATTATATAAACCCTAAAGACTAAGAAAAATAAATCCAAATTTTATATCAGATAAAAGGGAATTTGAAAAAATTAACTTTTCTTTATAGTTTTTATAATTGCCTACATCCCCCTCATAAACTAATTATACCAGAGAGGGAAAACTTATCAAACTACTTGTTTTTCTTCTCTCCCGCTTCCCCCACCCCTTTGGTCCACTTTGATGAACCCTCAACTACTTAGCTTCCCAATGTATATTTAAGCAAATTGGTATATACAGGAATATACTGACACTATTTACACATGCTAAATTCCAAAACAATGTTATGTATTAATTGTATTTAACTGATATATATTTAAAGTATAAAGCAGATATGATTCTTCTGATTTATACCATCGTTTTCTCATAATTTTTATTACCATAACACTAGATAAAGACTTTTTCCCCTTTATTAGAAATATCACACTAATAGGTCCATAATCAAAAGTACAACAGCAATACAGTTTTGGGCTTTCTGTGTGTTTTTAATTTTGCTTTGAGGATATGAGGACTTTTAGGTCAATAATTCTTTTTTTTTTTTTTTTTTTTGCATTTTGGAGGGCAATTGGGGTTAAGTAACTTGCCCAAGGTCACACAGCTAGGTTTTTTGTTTGTGTGTGTGTGTGTGTGTGTGTGTGTGTGTGTGTGTGTGTGTGTGTGTTAAATGTCTGAGGCCGGATCTGAACTCAGGTCCTTCTGACTCCAGGGCCGACGCTCTACTCACTGCGCCACCTAGCCGCCCCTAGGTCAATAATTCTTAAATGGATCTGTGATCTCATCATTTTGGAAATCTTCTTCAACAATTCAGGTCACAACATAAACAAAAGGATTAAAAATGGCCCTCCATATGTGAGACCACATCATGGCCCCTGTTTGCTTCTCCAGTAATGGTAACACAATGGCAGCAGAGGGCTAAGAACCACAGTTTTTTAGATCATCTATAAACTGACTTGACTGTTGGGGCTCATATTTTAATAGGAGACAATGACTGCAGGAAGGTTTAGCCAGAGGAGCAGTTCAAAGGAACGTGGGGTTCAACTGCAGGATGGATGGTGAGGATGACTGGTACAAATAACAAGAAATCCAGGTTGGCTGGAGCATAGAAGAGAAACAAGGTATAAAAATACATCTCACTTACTTTCATTTTGACTGATAAAACCACAGTCATCTCTAACATTAAACCATCTGACAGTGCCAAAGACTTTGGTACTGAGAATGAACTTTCTTGGCTTTCAACAAGTTGTGGCTGAGCCATGACTATATCCCCTGTATCCCCAGGGATTGTGACTCTGCCTGTGGCTAGAAGTCCCTGGATCCAGCCTTCTTACAGGGCTGTGGCAAATCGAGTTCTTTTTCCTCTAAGTTCCTGTTTCTCAATCTTTCCTGCAAGAGATAGTTTTGGAAATATATGGCTAAAATCCAGGCAAACTATCAGTACTAATCTGCTCACTTATCAGTTTAGTTAACCTATCCAAAAAAGATACAAGGTTGATCTCATATAACCTGTTCTTGAGGAAGCCAGACTAACTCTTTGTCATAACTACTTTCCTTTTCTAGATATTTGCTAATCTAGGATGAGGGTTCTTAACCTGAAAACAATGATTTTTAAATTAATACTCTGATATCTATACTGCAAAAAAATTATTTCCTTTATAGTCCTAAGTCATTTCTTTTATGCATTTAAAAATAATATCCTTAGATAATATATAGGGTTCAATTAGTATTTATTAAGCACATACTATGTGCCAGGTACTGCGTCTAAGAACCAAACCACCAAAGGAGTCCATGATACAAAAAAAGTTAAGAATTTCTGATATAGACCCAGCTGCCATTTTTCCTTCTCTCTCTCTCTTTTTCCCTTACTGGACTGCCTCACAAAATGCCCCAATTTTTTAAATTGCAAAGTCCAGCAGCATACCTACTCAATCAACATGTTTGCTGCATGATGTTGCCACATTGAAGTTCATACATAGGCTGCTGGGAGGTATGGGCCGTAAAGAATTTTCTTCAATGAACTTAACGCTTTCTTGGTCCTATCTATGCATTATGGCAACATGAAGTCTGTGCAAAAACAGCCCATTGCAACAATATACTTGATGATAAAATAAACAGAGATACAGGAATATGAATTAGTTCCCTTCCAAATCCACTTCTATATTTCCAAGAATAAAATATCAAAGAATTTCTTTCAAAAATTTGGGACTAATTTAGTGCAGTGTGGGTAATGGGGAGGCTTTCTGGTCTGCCAATCTGGATATCTCCTCTGAGATTCTGGACATACCCTTCTGGTGGCAGGACCCCTGCTAAAGGCCATTCAAAAATAGAGGTTTCTAACAATTCTGTGGACTTTTCCTGCCCCTTCACAAAATGCTGTCTCAAAGAGGTTTGACCACTGAGCAATAAGAACTGTCCACTCAACAGACTCTAGAGGGAAAGATAGAAACTGCTATTGCTCTCCTCTGAGTCTGTATAGTCTGGTATCATCTGTTCTTGAAGAACAAAAGGCATAGTTAGAATTTTTGGACCTCTCCCTTGGACTTTCCCAGAGATGAGGGTGTGAGTGGAAAGGGTATTTTCCCTCTATCTGCAGTTACAGCAGTTATTGCCCACGATGGCAAGAACATGACTCATCTAAATGACCATGAGATACAATCCCAAGTCTTCACCTGTGTCTTCTCATCTATCTTCCCCTAAGCACAAGTAAACAAACAGAAGTCATGAGACGTGAACTTTTTTGAGTCCAGACTTTATCTCAGGAGTTTCTAGATTCCTTAGTCAGAGATGATTCAGAGCAGTTTTCTGCAACTACACCCTTCTCAGAAAAGATGACCTCTGGCAGATGACCACTGGCTATGGTGTGCCAGAAAATATGGATCTTGAAGGAGCTGTTCAGATAGTACAGAACTAAGATAATGAAGAAATGCCTTTTCAAAAGTCCCACAAAATGCTTCATGATTTAATGTTTTAAATATAAACTTACTTAGAAAGTATAATAGGAGTTAAGGCTATTGCATGCTGTTTTAAGTCTTTCATTGTAGGCTTCTAAGGTTTTTTTTCAGTTTTAAGCATTTCTTTTGTGTGGAAGAAATAAACAGCTGTCCTATATCTAATATACCTTGTACATTGAATACCTTTCTAAAAGAAACGTTGTTGATTCCTTTTGAAAAAAAACTAGACTTAAGACAAATCCAAGCTTTAAGTAATTTTATCCTGGGAATCTAGGTATGAGGGTGAGGTGAGGGGGGGTGGGAATAAAGTCTTACTTTAGAAGTCATCTCCTTCAGTGTTAGCTGACCCTATACTTAGGGACCTAGCCCTGGACTGGAAGTCTGGAGGCATATTATATTAGGAAAACTAATATAGCTACAGATCATTAATTTTCAATCCTCCCCAAAGATTGTTGTTGTTTGTCCTTCATTCAATTCCCAATGTTATAGCAACAGTTATTTCAAAGAAGTACTGCAAAATCATCAAAAAATAATCTTATTTCACTTAATTTAAAATAAATATAGCATACATTAATCTTAAAGCAACTCAAAAAGAGTTAGCAATCTTACTTTAATCAAACATATATCATTTACCAAGCTCAGGGGAAAAAGTCAGCACCCTGAATTTGAGAGAATATAAACAGAAGTTCAAGCAGACAAAAATACAAACAGAGAAAATAACACAATTCATCAGATCAACAGACGGGGCTTCTAGCTGGCTGCTCATTACATATATACAATTAATTACCAGAGAGGGAAGAATCAACATCTGGGTTTTCAAAGCCAGGGGGCTCAATGGCTGCCCAGAGTCTCGTCTGACCAAATCACATAACTCTTTCCATAAGTGAGCCCCAAAGCAAAACCTCATCTCAGAGGTATATATAGCCTTCTCCAGGGTCAGAGAGCATCACAACCCTCATCATCCACTTGACTACAAAGTAATAAAAGTTGTGCCTTCCTGAAAAACAAGCCTCCTACCACAGAATCCATGTGACCACATTCAGCCTATTAGGGGGCAGAGTTTATTTTCAAATCAGGAAAGGTCTTCAAATTCACCTAAGTCTATTTAAGGGGCAGGGAAGATCTTCAAATTACTATTACATTTGGCCCCAAAATCTTTCATGCCAATTACATAGGCAGCTTATATCTGAATTAGCATTAACATCCCTCAAGTGCAACATAATCCCCACAAAATACATTACATTTGCAAGATATATGACATGACAACTCATTACCAGAGTGGCCAAACAGTCTTAAACACAAAGTACATAGAATTACAATCCCCTCAATACAAAATAAAAATGTCCAAATAAAGTTCTCTTGGGGGTGTGTCCTTCCCCCCATACTGCCCTTGTAGGCTTCCTGACACTCACAGGCACAGGCTCTAATGAGCTAAGTCCCAATCTTAACACTGTTCCAGCCCCCACTTCCAAGTCCTGAGGGGCGGTTGCAACAAAGTCAACAAAGTGAGGTCCTTGTAGGTCCATAGCACTTCCCCTCACCCATCACAGACACAACTCCATCCTCCCTCAAACTGTGGGATGCAGCAAGAAAAAACATTCAGTATTCCTGCCTTGCTGCATAGTCCTTATCTTGTCCTGTGGCTGAATTCTGAACTCCTAGTTCCTCCTAGAGGCAGCCACTCCTGGCTTTTCCTCCAGTCCCAAAGCAGGCAGCTTACCATTCCTACTCTTACCTCATCGAAGTTGGCATGCTGGCTGTTCTCCACTCCTATTCCATGGCTCCACAGAGTCACAGTTACCACAACTGGGAAACAAACAATTATCCCAGCCCACATACTTTCCTTTTAGTTTGCAGATCCTGTACAACTACACCATTTATAGCAGCAAGCACCCTAGCATACCCAGGATGGCTGCTAGCACGGGCCCTGTGATCTGCTTTTCTAAAGAAAAGCAAAAAGGGTTTAACAATGTTACTTTAATCAAACATATATCACTTACCTAATTCAGAGGGAAAAGTCAGCACCCTGAACTTGAGAGAATACAAACAGAAGTTACAAGCAGAGAAAAATACAGACAGAAAAAATAACACAATTCAACAGGTCAACAGACAGGGCTTCTAGCTGTCTGATCATTACATACATACAGTTACTTACCAGAGAGAGGAGTATCAACATCTGGGTTTTGAAAGCCGGGGGGCTCAATGGCTGCCTGGAGTCTTATCTGGCCAAATCACACAACTCTTCCCATAAGTAAACCCCAAAGCAAATCCTCCTCTCAGAGGTATATATAGTGTTCTCCAGGGTCAGAGAACATCACAACCCTCATCATCCACTTAACTGCAAAGTAACAAAACTTGTGCCTTCCTAAAAAACAAACCTCCCACCACAGGCTCCATGTGACCGTCACATTCAGCCTATTAGGGGGCAGAGCATATTTTCAAATCAGGAAAGGTCCTCAAATTCACCTAAGCCTATTAAGGGGCAGGAAAGATCTTCAAATTTCTATTACCCTTACACGAAGATATAGTCACCAGACAGTCTCCAGGTTTGAAGTCATGATTTGAATCCAATTATCTTTCAAGATTTATTTCTCCAATACAATTACTCTTTAGAATTAGAAAAATGTTGCTTTGTGTAGTAAGTAAAAGAGAGAGACTGGGTTTTATTTCTTCATAAAATAAGTGAGTTTTGTATTCATATTTCAAAGGAAGAGAAAATAGGGATAAAAGACTATTTTCAATGTAAGGAGTAGTATAGAAGACCAAAGAGAACAAAGATATAAGATACATTTTTGTCAAACCAGAGAAATGGAGAACCTTGAAAAGCGAGAACAAAAATTTCATTTTCATGAAGTTATACAATTTCCATCTCTTGGAAAAGAAAGAAGACCTTGATAGGTTGAGAATTTCTAGAAAGATAACAAAACTCTCTCTTAACATGCTAAGAAAAGCAAAGAATATATTTTTTCCCTTAAAATCCACACAAATAGAGTCTGGAGTATCTGGTTTGTTTGTTTTTTAATATTTTGGACACTTTTTCCACTTTGTCAAATTATTCATTTGTACAGTGTCATTTTTATAGTGAGTGTAAGTATTTACCACAGTTTCTATTCTCAGTGTAAATTACCAAATTGATGTTTTTCTTCCTAGTTTGATACTATATAGAAGCACAGCACTGCCATCTAGAGAGAAAAGGAGAGATTTTCTGATATACATACGATGCTAGTGCAATTTGTTACCCAAAATTTTCTATTTAAATATGAGCTTTCCTTTCTATTTTTGTTCTTTTTATTTTAATTAAAAGCTAATATAATTTCAAATGTTTTCTTTTCCAAGCCACAGTAAAGAAAGAGAAAAGGGGGCAGAGTCAAGATGGCAGAGTAGAAACAAGAAAGAAAAAAGGGTTTTTTGAAAGAAGGCACTACATTTTTGGAAAAGCAAGTGAAAATTCTTGAAGAAATCTGGAAGTCCTAGAAATTTGGTTTTATATTTACATATAAGTAACCCATGTTTAATCTGTGTAAGGAAGGTTCTGCAGAAGCTGAAAGTTTTTATTGCTCCTTAAATGTACAGAATTAAAACCATCAGATTTTTTCTTCGAATTAATATAAAGTTTGCCACATGTGCAAATTCCTGCATGTCAAATTCAATATTTCCTCCCTGTATCCAAGTACAACATAGTTTCACAAAAATTTGTATAACTGTTTTTAAACCCAATAAAGATTTTAGGATGTAGGAAACAGAAAATATGTTTTTAAACTTCAATGTATAATACCTAAGAAATGACCATGCTAGTGGTTAGAAGTAAAGATCTGGAGTAAGGACCAGTCCATAACTCTAGGAGATCAAAAGACCCACATAACACTGGCAAACAAAATAACAAAAACCTCTCTCACACCAGGGCTGACTAGCATCAGAGCATGAGGTTCATGGGAGCATATCTAACAATCTTAGCCCAAGTAATGTTCTAAGTATATATAGTATGGTATATACAACAGTACATACCAGAACAATATTTCCCAACTGGTATGTTAGAAACACCCACGTACTGAATGATGATTTCCTGAGTGTGATGGGGTTTCTTTTCTCTCTCAACCAGTATATTACATCACTACTAATATTCATCAGTGGACATATTCCTTTATCCCTCCTATCTCTACCCTTCAGAAGCATATTTACATATCTTTAGCCATATCACATAATGAAAAATATTGGGAAGATAGGATGAAAAGGATTAGAACACACTGACCCAGAAAGTTTCTCCAATTCACTTCTACTGATTTCAGCCACTCACACCAAGGCAGTTAAAAAATTACATCTCTTTCAATCAGAATCTATTCCTGTATGCCTACTCTATAATCATCCTTAGTCATGATTCATCCAAGACTTCTAGCTGTTGAAGGTCTAAAGTGACTATACAAGAGTATGTATGCTACATTACTACAGCTTAAGAAATTGGTCAAGAGAGGGTGATAATGTATATGCATAGGTAAAGTACAGGTTCTTATGTTAGTTACAAAATCTTACCTCGTAAGTGTGGCTACTCCACTTCCAAGCTGCCTTCACCCCCAAGGACTGCTAGACTCCAAAGTCATTAGGCACCTAGCTCTTAAGGAAAAGATAGGCCTTTCTGGAAGACCTTCAAACCATTCACCAAGCATTTGCCCTGCTTATTCTCCTGAATCCCACACAAAGTACCTCATAAACATCTGAACTCACTAGTTCCCCAAGCTGGGGTCAAATTCTATCATTTTCCTAACACTTAAGTCTCTTGTTTTCTTGTTACTTAATTCTTTATACTGTCCTGGAGTTCATTCTTTTTCACTGTGGCCCTAATAACTCTATTTCACCTCACCCATTTCAGCCCATCTTAAGTGATTCTTACTCTAATCTACAATTGTAAAATAGCTTAATATGTTTCAGTCAAACATGGCTACACTTAGAACACATATATAATTGATAAGGAAAACATGTAATCACAGAAGCACTATAAAGTTATAAAGAGTAGAAAAAGGAGATATTATTAACATTTTAATTAAATGATACCCCCTCATTCAGTCTCAGTGCTAATCCTGCTTTTCTCAAACACTAGTATGGCTCATTTATTTCCCAGACAACTATCTGGTGGCTTAAGAAGATACAAATAATGGGGCGGCTAGGTGGCGCAGTGAATAGAGCACCAGCCCTGGAGTCAGGAGGACCTGAGTTCAAATGTGGCATCAGACATTTAACACAAAACTAGCCGTGTGACCTTGGGCAAGTCACTTACCCCCAATTGCCCTGTCTTCCCCCTCCAAAAAGCAAAAAAAAAAAAAAAAAGATACAAATTAGAAAGGTGTAATGGTAAATTTGCCAACAAAATTGCCTCAGAACTAAATCATGCCTTACTGGATCCCCTTAAGCACGATATAATCCATTATCTTTGGTTCTACTGTCTGGTAGCATGTCTAGTGGAACAGTATACAGCAGTGATCTATAGATTCTAAATATGTCATCATCTTTAATCCAGAGGCATGGGAAAGGGATTCACAATTGATGCTACATGGTGATTGGCTAAACCAAGGTCATAATACTTGTTTCAAAGAGGTATAAAACACCTAGTCTCAGTGCCGTCTGGAAAAATCAATGAAAGTCTAGAGAACATGTAAGAAGGTACCCTATCAACATTTGGTAAATTTCATTATAGCAGAGCAGGAAAGATAAGCTATATGCCCTCCTCACAGGTTGTTGTTTGGAGGGAGGGATTTAATAATACAAAATTCATGTTTGCAAAGTCTTCCACTTGGATTAAAAAGAAATTGACCTCACAAGTCCAGGATGGAGGGAGCATTGTTAGACAGCATTTTGTATGAGATCTGGAATTTTGGTGGACTACAAGTTCAATATAACTCAACAGTGTGATGTTGAAGTCAAAAAAGCTAATATAATCTTGGGGTACATTGAGAGGCATAGTTTCTGTGCATAAAGAGATGAAAATCCTGCTGAATACTGCTCTGATCAGGCAATCTCTAGTGTACTGAATTCAATTCTGGGCATCACAGATTAGGAAGGACATTGGCAAAATAGAGATTAACCAAAAGAGGACAAAAAACAGTCTTCAATTAATAATATATGATGATTGTTTGAAGGAACTGAGGATGTTTTACCTGGAAAAGAGAGGTTTGGGAAAACATGTCTTCAGGTACTTGAAAGACTCCCACAACACAATGCAGGGGTTGCAAAGAAACAAATTTAGTCTTGATAGCAAGGAAAATTTCCTGACAACTGGAACGATGCAAAAATAAAATAGTTGCCTATGAAGATAATAGTTTCTTTCTCATTTTAGGTATCTCTGGGTAAAAGGTAGACAGTCACTTGTTGGGTGTGTCACAGAGGAAATCTTCCTTCAGATACAGGTTTAACTAGATGACTGCTGAGGATCTTCTAACTGAAATTTGGTGACTTTATGATAAAGTACTAGAAACGTGCTATTTCAATCGAAAAAATAAAATAAATTGAGGGGGAAAAGTATATCTAATAGCAAATGATACAATGAATAGATTATTCTAAAGAATTCCAGTAAATCAAAAAACTGAGATAATAGCTTTAATGAAATAGCAGAATGAAAAATAGATGCTCAAAAATCACTAGCATTTCTATACAATATTTAAAAAAACCAAGAGGAAAGAATAAAGAGAAATTCATTCAAAACAACTACATATTGCATAAAGTATCTGAGAGAGTGAACCTTTCAAGACATTCAATAAAACTACAAAATGCACTTTATAGAGATGAAAAACTTTAAAAATTCTAGAGGGATTCATTTTTCCTAGGTGGGCCATGCTAACATAATAAAAATACTACCTAAATTAATCTATAGATTTAGTGTCATAAATATTAAACTACTTTGCAGAACTAAAAATAATAATAATAAAATGAATTTGAAGCAACAAAAGGGAAAGAAATTCTAGGATAATAAATATAAAAATAAATTAAATGAACTTTGCATTACTATATCTCAATCTAGATTATGAATAGAGAACCATCAAAACTAATTAGCATGGGATAAATATGGAAAAATGAATCATAGATCAGATTAGATAAGCAGGACTTAGAAGCAAACAAAAATGGTAGCCCAATATTCCATAAATCAAATACTACTAAATACTAAGTGAAAAACTACTTGAATAAAATCTGTTGTAAAAACTGAAAAAAGATTTGGCAGAAAATAGTTAGGACTAGAACCTTACCTAACGTGCCACAATAAGGTACAAATATATAAACAGTCTAAATATAAAACAATGTAAATTTTTTAAAACTCAAGAATTTATAACCAAACAAGGCAAAGAAGATCACAAAAGATAAAACAGATAATTTTGATCACATAAAATTAAAGTGTTCTTGAATATCAATATCTATGCTACTAGAAGAAAAACTAACCAATAAAGGGGGAAAAAACTTTCCATTTCTATCTTTCATAAAAGTCTGACATTCAAAATATACAGGGAATCATCATAAATAAAAGAATAAGAGCCATTTTTTTTTTTTTTGCTTTTTAGAGCAGGGAGGGCAGGGCAATTGGGGTTAAGTGATTTGCCCAATGTCACACAGCTAGTAAGTGTTAAGTGTCTAAGGCTGCATTTGAACTCCGGTCCTCCTGACTCCAGGGCCGGTACTCTATTCACTGCACCACCTAGCCGCCCCAATAAGAGTCATTCTTAGACAGATAAGTAGTAAAAAGTATTTTCCTCTTAAAAGGAAAATTACAAATTACTGAAAACTAAAAGAAAGATTCTCTAATTTACTAATAATAAGATAAACAAAAATTAAAATAACAGGTTTTCATTTACACTCAGAAAAAACTGGTTCAGAGGATAAAAGACAAATAGAAAATTTTGGAGGGGCTGCAACAAATCAGGCACATTAACATGCTCTTAATGAAACTATGAATTAGTCTATTTTGGAAATCAATTTTGGAATTTTGAATTTTGTAAATTTGTAATTATTTGAGAAAAGACATTAAGCGTAACTTTGTATCCATTCATCTCACTACCTGGCACTAGCAAATTCAAATAAAGGAAGAGAAGTCACAAATACACCAAAATATCCATTATAGTGTAATATAGTGGCTGAAGAGCCAGCCTCAAAGCCAAGAAGACCTTCGTTAAAGTTTTGCCTCTGAGAAATGCAAATTAAAACAACTCTGAGGTCCCACATCACACCTATCAGACTGGTCAACATGACAAAACAGGAAAATTATAAATGCTGAAGAAGACTGGGAAAATTGGAACACTAATGCATTACTGATAAAGTTGTGAACTGATCTAACAATTCTAGGAAGCAATTTGGAGCTATGCCCAAAGGGCTATGAAAATGTGCATACCCTTTGACCCAGCAATACCACTTCTAGGTCTGTATCCCAAAAAGATTATTAAAAAGGGAAAAGGACCTACATGTATAAAAATATTTATAGCAGCTCTTTTTTTGGTGGCAAAGAATTGGAAATTGAAGGAATAACCCTCAATTGGGGAACAGTCAAACAAGTTGTTGTATATGAAGGTAATGGAATGCTATTGTTCCAAAAAAAATGATGAGCAGATGGACTTCAGAAAAACTTGGAAAGACTTACATGAATTGATACTGAATGAAGTGAGTAGAATCAAGAGAACATCATACACAGTAACAGCAACATTGTGCAATGACCAACTTTGACAGACTTAACTCTTCTCAGCAATACAAGGACCAAAAGATTCATGATGGAAATTGCTATCCACATCCAGAGAAAGAACTATGGAGTCTGAATGCAAATCAAAGCATAACATTTTCACTTTTTCTGTTTCTTCTTTTTCATGGTTTTTCATGGTTTTGGTTCTAATTCTAATTCTTATGATTCCACATATGTAGCCTAATATCAGCTTGCATGCTGTCTTGGGGAGGAGGGAGCTGAGAAGGGAAAAAAATTTAGAACTCAAAATCTTATAGAAGTGAATGCTAAAAACTAAAAACAAATAAAATACATAAAATTTTTAAAAAATAAAAGTTTTGTTTCTGCCATATCCTGGTTGTGTGACCCTAGGTAAGTCACTTAAACTTTTAGTGGCCTAGACAATTCCCTGAGATGAGTTACAAAGAAGACACAAACCTACCATGGTAGAGAAAGTTTCCTCATCTGGGAGTTCCTTATACGAATGAAATCAAAGTCCAATAACTATTCTTATTCATAGAGAAATTCCTAGAGAGAGCAAAAGAAAAGAAAAAAGCTTAAAACAAAGTGGATATCTCTCAGTTGGGGCTGAGTGTTTAATGAATATAATGTGGTATAAAAATATAATGGAATATTATTGTGTTGTAGGAAGAACAAAAGAAAAGAAAGTGGAGTCTTCCCCCCTTGAATACATACATACATACATACATACATACATATATACATATACACACACACACACATAAAATAACAACAAAATTCAAAAGGCAATAATTGTCTCTTGGCAATTATTAGGTATATTCTATTGAATGTATTTAATACCCTAGTATGTGGGGATGGAAGGATAAGACCTCCATCTACTAGGATACAGACTCAGTTTTTGGCAAAAAAAGAATGAAAAAGGTAACCAGGTGGATCACTGGATGGAGCACCAGGCCTGGAGTCAGAAACATCTGAGATCAAATCTGACCTGAGACACTTACTAGCATCTGAGTTCAAATCTGGCCTTAGACACTTACTAGCTATGTGACCCTGAGCAAGTCACTTAATCCTGTTTGCCTTGGTTTCCTCATCCACAAAATGAGCTGGAGAAGGAAATAGTGAACCACTCCAGTAACTTTGCCAAAAAAATCCCAAGTGGGGTCACAAAAAGTCGAACATAACTCAAATGCCAAACAAAATCCAAGAAGCAAAACTGGAAGGGAAACGCCATTCAAAAAATCTATAAAATGCATAAAATATGTGGAAATCAATCTAAAAAGTACCCAATATGCTCCTTAAAGAAATAAAGAATAACTTAAATAGCTTTGAGGAACATTCGGAGCAAGAGTAAGAATGATAATTATTACCAAAGTTAATTTATACTTTTAATGCTATGCCAAATAAACTATAAAAGAAATACCTCACAGAACTCAACTAAATAACAAAATTCATTTAGAGAATCAAAATATCTAGAATATAAAACAAAATAATTTAAATTATTAAATAATAAATATTAAATAATTTATGAATGAAAGGGGAGTAGTAATTTAGATTCCATTCTATTATAAAGCAGAAGCTACTAAAACTATTTGTTATTGGTTAAAAAATGGAGAAGGGCATCAATGGAATCAACTAGACAAGGGAGAACAAAAATCAATGGAAATTAGTCTTTAATAAATCCTAAAATCTAAATTACATAGTCTATAATTCCTTATTTGATAGAAATTACAGGGAAAACTGGAAAGCAATATGGTAGAAATTAAGCTTAGAGCAACACCTTACATCATATTCCATAATGAATGCTAAGTAGATACAAGTCCTTAATAGTAAAGATCATACTATAATAAATTAGAAAAAAAGCAGACCAGGGCAATGTAGCAGCAAGCACCCCAGCATCCCCAGGGTGGCTGACAATACAGGTTCTTAGATCTGCTTTTCTAAGGGAAAGCAACTCAAAATGTGTTAACAATCTTGCTTTAATCAAACATGTCATTTACCTAGTTCAGGGGGAAAAGGTCAGCACCCCAGACTTCAGAGAATACAAACAATTTACAGGCAGAAGTTACAAGAAGACGGAGAAACAGATCAAGCAAACAGGCCTTCAACTGTCTGACCATTACATTCATATTTAGTCACAGTAACCAGAGAGGAAAGTATCAACATCTGGGTTTTCAAAGCCAGGGGGCTCAATGGCTACTCAGAGTCTCATCTGGTCAAATCACACAACACTTCTCAAAGTTAGCCCCAAAACAAAGCCTCACATCAGGGATTATATAGCCTTCTCCTGGATCAGAGAATGTAACAACCCTCTTGACCCACTGCCTAATCACAAAACATTCCCAAAAACCAAGCCTCCCACCACAGGCTCCAGGTGCACTTAAGCCTATCAAAGGGCCTAGGGGCAGGAAGATCTTAAATTTCCATTCCCATAACAGGTGGCTAGGTGGTATAGTGAAATAGAGCACCTGCCCTAGAGTCAGGAGGACTTGAGTTCAAATCTGGCTTCAGACACTTAACAGATACTAGCCCTGTGACCTTGTGCAAGTCACTTAACTACAAATGCTTTGCCCTTCAGCCTCCAAAAAGCAAAAAAAAAAAAAAATCAGAAGAAGAAGAAAAGCAGATCACATACTTTTTACAACTATGGATTGTAGGTTTACTCTTAACCAAATAAGGGGTAGAGATGAGTGCAAAAGATGAAACAGATAACTTTGATTACATGAAATTGAAAAGTTTTTGCACAAACAAAACTGATGCATCTAAGATTAAAAGAGAGTGATCAAATAAGGAAAAAAAATATTTCTACCAAATTTCTCAGACAAGGTACTAGACATGTTGAATAAGAACAACTAACAAATATGTATAGATTAAGCTCTCATAATTTAAAACTGCCCTAAAACTTCTGGAACCTTGTATGTGTGCATGTGTGTGTATGAGAGAGATAGAGAGAGAAAGAGTCTGAGACTCAAGCTATTCTCCAATAGATAAAGTGGTCAAAGGATAAAAAAAAATACTCAAAAGAAGAATTCCAAACTATTACCCCAAGGAGGTCATCAACAAGAAGAAAATCCTCATGTATACCAAAATACTTATTAGCAGCACTATTTGTGGTATGGTTCCCAAAGTAAGTATATGGCATGTGGTATGTTTCCAAAAAAATGGAAACAAAGTACATAACGTTCAAATGGGCAATAACTAAACAAATTGTGGGACATTAATGCAATAGAATATTACTGTGATGTAAGAAATTTTGAATACAGATAAGCATTGAAAGATTTAAGTAAACTAAAGCAGAGTAAAAAAGCATAGCAAAAATAACAACATACACAATGACTACAACAAAGTAAATTTCAAAAAACATGCAAAAAATAATCAAAAATGAATGGTGCAAAATTACAAAAAAATATATAGTTTCCAAAAAACATATATGAAAAGATACCCTTGCCCTATTCCTTTGCAGAGATGTGAAGTCCACAGGTGTGGGAAACTACCTATATTTTCATGTTGTTTTTTCCTTTGTATTGATAAGTTTTGACAATTTTCCTCTATTTTTCTTTATTAATTTTTGTTTGTTATGCAGGATGGCTCTCTGGGATGGTGGAGGGAGGGGGAGAGATACTGGGAGAAATTTTTGTTGTATAAAAACAAGATATTAATAAAAATATTTTTTAGAAAGACAAAAACCATTATAGATTTTTCCCTATTTTTTCTAGGCTGAACTCTCTTTGAGGACCTCAATATGACTTTTTATCAGTTGGGTTTCTTATCAGGGTCTCTTTAAGCATTTCACCCCTATCCCCACCCAAAAAAAAATACTCATTTTAATCCTTAGCTGTGAGATTTTACCCCAAAAGTTCACATTCTAAACCACTGTTGTGCTTGACTGCCATATCTATCCACTTGGCTAATACAGAAAATCTTTGGCAAAGGCACTTTTTAAGACCTTCCAGTATCCTCACTGGGTAATATAACATCAATTTTACTTTTATATGAACTTGTTATACTGGTTTCAATGTCTTTTCCTTATACCCATCAAATTGGCAATAAAAAAAAAGAACAAACATTATTTTGATCTAGACAAGTGACCTCATCAATATAGAGTTCCTAGTATAGAAACTCCAATCAGCCCCACCACCAATGCATATCAGCAATTCTAATTTAACTTAATAGTCTTACAAATTTGTCTGAAGGCATTAAGAAGATAAATGCCTATAAGGATTTAGATAATAAGTATAAACTGTTTGTACTCTTTGACCCGGTGATCCAACTAAAGGACAAAGATTAAAATGAATTATCCCATAAGTACCAAAATATTCACAGCAGAGCTTTCTACAGAGCTACATACTGGAACAAAGTAGGTACTCATCAAGAGGCGCATGGTTGAACACATTGTAGCATATCTATATGGGGTGGACGGGATGTTCAAGGAGCACTAGCATCTCTGACATGAGGGCTTGCTAAGCCCTTTCCAATTCTGCTTGTCCACCTTGGTGTCCACCTGCCACCCAACTCTCCCCCGTGGATCCAAGAAGTTGTAGTATATGCAGCAGCCACAACCCAGTAAAATCATTTCAGCAGATGGGCTAACCCAGGCTAAGGGGAACCAACAGACCTCAGACCCCTCAGTGGGTTAGGAGGATGCCTGACCTAAGCATATGAAGACTTCCCCCTGGTAAAAGGGGCAGATGAGAACAATTTGTTGCAACAGCCATTAAGGTGGCTGAAACAGGTGCTGCAGAGGACTTGGCTTAATCAGACATCAAAAGCACCAAGGTCATTCACTGCATCCCAGACCATTGCCAGTCATCTTGACTTCAGTCTTACCAGTGAACTTCAATGACTCTGGAAGAGAGAGGGAGGCTGATGACTTTGTGAAGCTCTGCTTCACTTAAATCCAATTCATGCAAAAGTCAAGACATTATCCCATGATGTCATCAGTCCTCTTCCAAAACAAAGGACAAACAACCAGATATGTATATAATGAGACATTATACTGCAAGAAACCAAGCAGCATAGAACAGTAAAAAGAGTGCAGAATTTGGCATCACCAGACCCAACTTCAAATCTCAATTCTTCTGCTTGCTATCCATGGGAATTTGAGCAAGTCACTCAATCTCTCAGGACCTGTTTCTTCATTTGTAAAATGAGGAATTTGGACTAGATAGCACATAAGATTTCTTCCAGCTACAAATAGATCTATGATCCTATGAAATGTGAAGAATTCAAAGAAACATGGGAAGAAATTATGCAAAGAAAGCCCAACAAGGAGAATAACAAGCAATAACTATAAGAAAGCAAAGAATTAGTATTAAAGACAATAGAATTCTGATCAAATGCTATAATCCAGATTGATGATGGGAAATTCCTTCCTCTCAGGGAGCCATGGATCAATGATGTGGAACATAACATACTTGATGGTGGTGATGGTAGTGGTGATGGTAGTTGTTACTCTTATAGTTAAAATGAAGAATTCTGCAGAGTAGGGAAATGATTTTTGAAAAATAACTATAGTATAAAAAACCAAACTGTATGAATAAAATATTTAATAATAATTGTGATTTTTTTTCCTAACAACGACCCTGTGAGTTAAGTAGCACAAATATTATTTAAGCCCATTTTACAGAAAAGGAAATTAAGGCATTGCAACATGGAAATAAACACTTCAATGAAATGAAAAATATTTTAAAGTACTTAAATTTTTCATTTTTTATATAGTACTCTCAGAGAATTTGGTGAGCTGATTAATTAAATCTTCTCTTTAATAGAGAAGCATTATTACCATAAATATTATCTGATACACTAATTAAAACTATACTAAATATAATTTTTTCTCATGATGCATGAGGTACTTCAGGATAATAAACTATCTTGGAATCCTTACTTTGGCTTATATTTGTGTAACCTTCTATACTTTTAAAATTCATTTGGCCATCAAGAACACAGAAATATAAATTATTATTATACTGATGAAGTAAAAATGATCAGTTAATATATATTTCTGACAGATAGAATTTCAAATAATTGAAAGATTGTGGTTAAAAAAATCATACTCGTAGAAGCAGAATTAATAGAAAGCAAAGGTTTTTAGTTAAATAAGGAATGATAGCACTTTGTTTCTTATAGCTATGAAAGACTATATTTTCCTCTTAAAAAAATTAAACAGTGAACAAGAAAACCATCAACAAACATCAATATTTCCTTATACAAAGGACATAAGAAGAAAAGGATTATATATGAAACCATACATCACATATATATTATTTTACTTATACATATTAAATTTAATATAGTTATACAAACACAGCCCTGCTAGTCTATGTCTCTTTCTGAATTTCTTTCTGCTTTCTTCTATGTACTTTTTAGTGTTCCATTGATATTCTTTTTTTCCCTGTTTTTTATCTTTTTGCATTACTTATTAGTCCTCAATTCTCCCCCAATATCTCTTAGGGTGTTACAAGCCCTTCCTTGTAATAATTAAGTATAATCAAGCAAAACATATTTTGTTGTACTGATAGTGTCTGATAATTTACATCTCATTCCATACTGAGAGACTTCACCTCCCCATATTTCAACATTAGCTATCTGGAGTCAAACCTAGTCATTGTATTGATCAGAATCCTTAAATTTTTCAAAGATGTTTTCTATTACAATGCTGCAGCAATTGTTAAAAAGTGTCCCAGATTCTTCTCACTTCAATCTGTATAAATTTTACAAGTTTCTCTGAAACTGCCCTTTCCATCATTACTTGTGGCACAATATCCCATTGCATTCATATATCATATATGTGTGTATACATATACATATATATCATAATTTGTTCATCCAACCATTTTCTGTGTAATGAACACTTTCTTTCTGGTTCTTTGCTACAACAATACTGAGATAAATAGTTTTGCATGCTTTCCCTGTCTTTGATCTTTTAGGAGTATTTGCCTAGAAGTGACACTGTTGGGTCAAAGGGTATGCACAATTTAGTGTTGTTTGGGGTATAGTTCCAAATTGCTTCCCAGAATGGAGAACAAATTCACAGATCCACCACCAGTGCCTGTGACTTTTCTCCGGCAAGCCTCTCCAACAATTGTCATTTTCCAATTTTGTCAACTTTATTCATCTTAATGGATATGAGGTAGAACCTTGGAATTGTTTTGATTCATATTTAATGATTTGTAAATATTTTTACTTAAATAAGTGTTCATTTTAACTTAATTTAAATAATTATTTGTTTGAAAATACTAACATAAATATTTTCCCCTATGGTTGTTAATAGTTTGATTTCTTCACTCAAAAACTACCTGTTCAAATCTTTGACCATTTTGATGCTGGGGAAAACTTCAGTTATAATATATTTGCTTCACTTCCCCAGATACTTTGTATAGAAGACCTTTCCAGAATATCTCCTACAAAGAATTTTTCCATGTTAACTTTTAATCCTAACTTTATTGATCCCTCCCCAAGATATTTCAACCACATTTTCAATCCATAAAAGAAATATGCTAAACAAATAGAATAACTGAAATATATCAATTTTCACATTTTAAAAAAGATAAACATAACTGAAATATATATATGGGCAATTTTCTGAACATAAAATACAGAGTTGATCATCATTCCAGTATCGAGTGCAGGTTGCTCCGGAGTAAAATTAAATATGAAATTTACATCTCTATAAAAAGCATGTTAGACTGATGAGTAAAATTAACAAACTTAAATGTACTTCCTTAATATATCTTCAATAAGAAAACAAATTTATTTCACTTGTTAACTTAAAAGTCTTTTTTTAATAACTATTCTTCTCCAAACAGTAACCGGAAAGAACTATTTTTCTAGCCTTTTCAAAACAATTTGGCAAACTTTCAGTGATTAAAGATTATCAATATTTATAAACAGAATATCTGATTCACAACAGTCAATACTTGTTCATTTATTAAAATACATGTTCTCTATGGAATGATTATATGGACTCTGAATAGCAAAATTTTTCTGGATTTTCTAAAACTAGAACAAAAAACAATCAGCCTAACAAATAATAAAAATATATTCAAAAAACTAAAAAAACATTAAACACATCTAACCAAATGTTTTCCCCATGAGAAAACATCTCAAAAACAATGTGCAATCTCATCCTAACAGTTCTGAAAAATGCATGAGTTGAAATGTTTTTAAATTCAAGATATAAACTTTAATATCCTTTCCTACCACATTTCACTATTTTCCTTTACCAAGTTTATATACATGTAATTTATATTACTGTCTCAAACACCTGCACATTATAAATATATTAGCACAAAAACCTATTTTGAGGATATTATTAAATCAAAAGTATATACTGGTATGCTTCCATTCAGTTGTAGAAATTAATACAAGAATTGTTGGCTAGTTGTAATACAAGACAGAGCCAGAAAAAACATTCAATAGTTTCTGTACTATAGCACCCAAAAATGTCTCATTTACACTGGAACCATAAAATTTATCAAATAAACTTCCAGTTTCTCCCAAATTAAAAAAAGGCTACATTTCCAAAGATATTTTATAAACCTCAGAATGACTTTTTAAAAATTCTTCAGTATTATATTATTGTGCTTATTAGAAAATGATATTTTTCAGTCATGATGTAAAAACATGTGACATTGGGACAGCTAGGTAGCACAGTGAATAGAGCACCGGCCCTGGAGTCAGGTGGACCTGAGTTCAAATCCAGCCTCAGACACTCAACACTGACTAGCCGTGTGACCCTGGGCAAGTCATTTAACCCCAATTGCCCTGCTTTCCCCCCTCCAAAAATCAAAAAAAAACAAAAATAAATAAATAAATAAGTGATCTAACTTTTTTTATACAAAATACCTTGTGTAAATATTAGGTAAAAATGCAAGTTAAGACTTTAAAGAATATTTTATACTAAAATGTGGAAGAAACAAAATTATAAGTTGCAAAACGTGAATATCTGCTACTGTTTGTCCTTCATTTCAAAGAAGACCAATGTCATCACAGGGTGAAGTCTTGACTCCCATGTAAATTGGATTTAAGTGAGGCAGAATTACACAAAGTCATCAGCCTCACTCTCTCTTCCAGAGTCATCAAAATCCAGTAGCAGGACAATAGTCAGAATGACTGGCAATAACCACCTAGGATGCAGTGGATAATCTTGGCTTCTTCAATGTCTAATAATGTCTGTTTAAGCCACCTTCATAGCCAATTGGAACAAATTGTTCTCATCTACTGGTCAGGGAAAATCTTCACATGCTTAAAGTAGGCATCCCCCTAATTCATGGATAGGTTTGAGACCTGTAGGTTACCCTCAACATGGTTTAGCCTGTCTGCCAAGATGGTTTTACCAGGGTGCAGCCACTGTGTATATTACAGCTTCTTGGAGCCACAGGCATGAGTTGGGTGAAGGTGGACACCAAATGTGAATAAGCAGCCCTGAAAAGGGTTCAGCAAGCCCTCATACCAGAGGTGCTAGTCCTCCTTGAAAAGCTCATACAGTCCTAGATATGAACATCTAGGTTTATATTTAAAGAACAAATTTGCTCAATAAATATACATATAAGACTGAAATTTTCTCTTATATGATTCTCATACTTCCAAAAAACTTATAAATTCATAAACACATCAATCATGCAAAAGGCAAATTGTCTACACATCTGGTTCAAATTAACCAATATCTACAGGCAAGAAGTAGGGATGTTTTTAAGTAGAGACTTCACCATCTGTGAAATAAATTATTTTAGTATTATTAATGACATGTATAAGTTAAAAAAAGGAGGGGAGATGATTACGTAAAGCACAAAATTAATGCAATGTTTTCATTGGGTATTGGTTGAAAATAAAAACAGAATAAAACTAGAAAAAAATTAAACAGAATAATTTAATAATTTATTATTTGATAAAACACAAAACACAAATTACTAAGAAAGAACTCCCTTTAAAAGTACTGCTGAGAAAACTAGAAAGCAGTCTGGCATAAAGTCTGGAATAACATCTTACACATGATATCACAATAAATTCAAAATTGATACGTGACCTGTATATCAAAGATCATACAATTTTTTAAAAATATAAAAGGAACAGGTATTATGACTTCCATAACTGTGGACAGCAGACAAATTATTAAACAAAGAGGGGACGGAGGCAATTCCAAAAAGTAAAACATCATTTTCACATGAAACTGAAAATCTTTTATATGAACAAAATTAATGCAAGAAGGGATAGAAGGGAAGGAGTCAATTATGAAAAATTCTTTGCATCAAATGTCCTCTGACAACAAAGATATACAGATAACTACCAGAAATACGTAAGACCAAAAGTCATTCCCCAGTAGATAAATGGACAAAGGATATGAACAAATAGTTCTGACAAAAAAAAAAAACTACCTATTATTAGCAATCATATGAAAGGATATTGTAAATCACTACTAAGAAAAATGTAAATCACAGATATTCTGAGGATTCACCTCATGCTCAGCAAATAACAAAAGATAACGTTGAGTTGGAGGGTTTGGAGAAAAACATGCACATTAATGCTTCACTGGTAGAACTAAGAATTGACACAATCATTCTGGAAAGCAAACCAGGATTATGCAAAGAAAGTGACTAAAATGTATATACTCTTGCACCAAGAAATTCTACCATTAGACATTACTTCTTCTTTTCCTGCCCTATTTCACCCACCCTGACTCATCCCAGAAAGTCAATGACAACAAGATAGGTACCATAGGCATGAAAATAATTATAGCAACAATTTTATGGTAGCAAAGACCTGGAAACAAAGTGAATTACCCATTGGTTGTAGAATGGCTAATGGTGATACATGAATGTAATAGTATATTCCTGAGATGTAAGAAGCACAAAAAGAAAGAAAACGCATGATGCAAAGTGAAGCAAGCAGAACCAGGAAAGCAATATTAACAAAGACTACAACAACATAAGTGGAAGGAACAATGAAAGAACAATCTAAAATGTATGCCATGAAATTATAATGACCAAATCTGGCTCCAAAGAAGAAATAGTAAAAAGACACTTTCCCCACTCTACTGCACAAGTAGAGAACATGGTTATGGGATATTATATATCAGAATTTGCTGATATACTGTTTACTTTAGAGGAACTTTTTCCTTTGTTCCTTTCTTTATACTTTATTGTAAGAAATGCCTCTCTGAGTAGAGGAAATACACATAGAAAAACACAGATGATATAAAAATAACATTATCTCCACCCCCCTTTATTCCACACCCCATACTCTGAACTGAAGAAAGGACAATTTGGTCCCTCCAATTCACAAAAAGTTATTTGGGAGATTTGCAAAAAGGTGTCAGATATCATTTTAAAATAGAGCTGATGAAATATAAAGCTAATCAAGTGAGAGACCAGGACCAAGAACAAAGATTTGGATACAAGAAGGGCAAGCCTTGGGTCAAAGCCCTTAAACTTTCTTTGGATGGCAAGCAAGACCAAGATTCTAGAAACTTGGAATTCAAGACAAACACCTTTCATCCATGTTTGAGGCAGGCCAGAAGCCAGGAAGTTAAGGCAGAAGTAACAAAGATGTTATTTATCAGGAACAAAGAATTTTGTTCAACAAAAGTTAAAGTAGGGGGTAGGGGGGCGGCTAGGTGGCGCAGTGAATAGAGCACCGGCCCTGGAATCAGAAGGACCTGAGTTCGGAGCCGGCCTCCGACACTTAATCCACACAAACAAAAACCTAGCGGTGTAACCTTGGGCAAGTTACTTAACCCCAATTGCCCTAAAGGGGCGACTAGGTGGAGCAGTGAGTAAGAGCGCCGACCTCGGAGTTTGGATGACCCGAGATCAGATCCGGCCTCAGAAAACGAGCACCCACACATAAATAATGACTAGCCGTGTAACCTTGAGCAAGTTACTTAACCCCAATTGCTTCTAAAAAAAAAAAAAAGTAGGAAAGTTATGTTACTTAAAAGGATATGGCTGACATCTTTAAAAATGCAATTAAATAAAATTTTTACTCCTAGGTGTTAAATGGGATTTTATAGTAGAAAAGACCAAAAAATACAGAAATACCATATAACATATAAATACCAAATAATACATAAATACCATAAACAAATGATTCACTAGTTTTTCTTCTCAGCTTACCCTTGCTAAGGTCAAATGCCAAATGATAGTAGAATTGAACATCTTTAATTGTTCTTATATAAAACACCTTCTCATATAAAACACCTTCCATTTTTATTTAAATGAATAAGTGAAAAAGATATTTATTAAATGACCTGTAGTGCAAAGTACTGTCCTAAACACTAGGAATACAAATAGAAAAACTCAAGGAGCTAACATTTTAATGGAGAAGACAAAACATATTGGTGGTGTCAATTGCAATCCTTATAGAGGATCAGCAAAGCAGATGGTGATGCACCTGCTTCAATGTTATTTCTATTGATAAAATCATATCCATTTCTGATGCTGAATGATTTGGCAGTGCCAAGGATTTTGATGGCAAGAATTTTGTTTTCCAGGGCTTCAGCAGATTGGCTGCTGAGGAGGCAGGGACTACAAAAGAAGTTGTAAGGTTATCTCCACAAAGTTTTACTCCCTGGTCTGGGAAAGGGACCAGTAGTAAAGGAGGGGCTGAGTATTCTGCCATTCCTGGGCTCTTAGGTTTAGGACATCCATCAAAGTCTGAGGGGATATAGTGATCAAAGTAGTGGCCATGGGGATTGACTTGCCTGGCGTATACTATCTTCTATATCTTTCTCAGAGTGCCTCACTACTTCAGATAGGCTGGTTTGTTTGACCTGTCAATAGCAATTGATAGGTATGTCTGGCCTTTTCCTGCATAGGGACTGATCCCCTAGACGATGGTTGTTGAAGTTAGACTAGAAAAGAAGGACCAGTGGCCTATAAGGGGCTTTTATTTCTGGTCCTCTTTAGCTTACCTGTCCATTACGTCAGCTGGTCAGTAGTTGATGATGATGGTGATGGTAGTGTTAAGGATGATGGGTTTATTCACCACAAGGGTTATTCCCTTCACTGATGGCCATGGCAAACAGGTCAGAAGCAGGTCTAGTGAAATGAAATTATAACTATTAATACTACTAATATGGGAAATTATTATCTTTATTTCATGTTAACATGAAATTTATGTAATAAATTAAAAACAATAGGGGCGGCTAGGGGGTGCAGTGAATAGAACATTGGCCCTGGAGTCAGGAAGACTTGAGTTCAAATCCAGCCTCAGACACTTAACACAAAAACTAGCCATGTGACCTTGGGCAAGTCACTTAACCCCAATTGCCCTACCTACCCCCCTCCAAAAAAAAAGCAAAAATTAATTTACTAATTAATTTTAAAACAAGCAATATAAAGGGTGAACAAGCATGTACTACAATCTTATTAATTAATTTGTGCTGCTCTTACTAACGTCCTCCCACTGCCACTGGGGTCTCTCCAATATGCTGGAGGCCTTTATTTTTTCTGAACATCATGAAGGTATCATTGGAACACTCTGGCCATCTACCTGTCATCCCTCAGTTATACTGTCTGACTAGTCCATCTCTCTTTCTGTCCTATAATTCTCTGATGAAATCCTTTCCTCCTGCTCACTTTTGAAGTTCCTCATTGGTTATATGTTACATCCTGCTCAAACCCACCACCTTACTTTCCACTGTCCTCTTGTGCGATGCTCTTACTAGTCCTTCAGAGGTAATTGTGTTCCAGGTCTAGCTACCAGAGAGCAACACCAATAAAATGCTTGTAGTAAGAAGGTGTGCCTTTGTTGTTAGACAAAGCTTCAGTCCTCTTTTCTCCTCTTCTTTTTCAATAGTCTGTCTCAGATACTGTAGGACAAGCCCTGTTGGTGGTCTGTTTAGATGTATTCCAAAACCCAGGCAACAGATATTCTTCAGTCATTTGATTTTTCCTGTGTGAATTTTGTAGTTGGACTACAAATCTCTTTCAATATGCTCTGCAATATCTTTGGGCTTGATGCAGTCAACAAAATGTCATCCATCTGGAGGACATCATCCATTGGGAATTCAACTTCAACCTGGACTCTAGACTAGATCTTCTCTATCACTGTGATGATCATCTTTCCCTCAAATATCCTTCTTCCTCACTTTCCAATTATCATCAAGGGCACCACCACTGTCCTAGTCAAATAGGTTCACAATTGTGGTATTATCTTCAATTCTAGAAAGCTAGGTAATACAGTGAATAGAGTGCTAGGCCTGGGGTCAGGAAGGTGTGGTTCAAATGTGACCTGACACTATATGACCCCTGGGCAAGTCACTTAACCTCTATTTGCCTCAGTTTCCTCAACTATAAAAGGGAAATAAAAACAGCACCCACCTTCCAGGGTTGTTATAAAAATCAAGTAAGATATTATATGGAAAGTACTTAGCACAATGTCTGGCATATAGGAGGCACTTAATAAATGTTTATTTTCTTCCTCCTTTCCTTGTAGCTATTAATTTATACTAGATTGACTTTTAATATGAAATTATTATAATCTGGAATGGCTAGGTGGCACAGTGAATAGAGCATTGACCCTGGAGTCAGGAGGACCTGAGTTCAAATCCAGCCTCAGACACTTAACACTTACTAGTTGTGTGACCTTGGGTAAGTCACTTAACTCCAATTGCCCTCCAAAAAGCAAAAAAAAAAAATTATAATCAATTTAAATATCATGTTGTCTATTGCAATTTTTATTTTCAATAGATTGTTTAAATGATTCAGAGTTGTCTTCCTGTTATATTTTTCTCATTACCATTCTTCTTGTTTTTATACATTCTGATCTTAGCTTTGATTAGTTAATGGTCTGACCATACACACAGATGACAGATATCTCATTTTTATAAGTCTTTTCCTGCTTACTCCTGTCTATGAAATCCTTACTAGTATTTAATTATTATGTTCCTTCAAATATTAGTTCATTTGCTGTATTCTGAAATATTATTTTATAATATAGTAAATATATTGTTTTCTGCAACAAAATTATATTTGCAAAGTTTTAATAAGACAAGAGATAAAAAGGCCTATGTTATTAATCAAGGATAGGGAACATTGATTTTGATGTTGCCTCCTGTCTCCTGGAACTTGGCACAATATGGGTATTTGCAAAATGTCAAATAATAAGTCTAATAATGAGCCCAGATTTATATGCTAACTGTTTAAATTATACAAGTTATTAGGTAACACTGAGAATTTCAGTTTCAATTTTTTATACATTAGTTATTATGAAAATTTAAGGGTACAGCTAACCATAAATTCATTCTACAAAACAATTTATGTTTCCTAGGTAGGTGATTTTACAGAAATAAAGAATAAAAGCAAGTGTAACTTTAAAAAGAGTCAGAAATGTGTCAGTGCGACACTGCCATTATATGAAGAAATAAAATCTACCCCAGATATACACATTAAATAAAAATAAAAACATAAAAACTCTAAGTATAAGGTTCACTGAATAAGTATCTAAAGAAAGTTTCCAGGGGTGGCTAGGTGGCACAGTAAGTAAGAGCACCAGCCCTGGAGTAAGGATGACCCGGGATTAGTTCTGGCCTCAAAAAATGAGCACCCAAACATAAAAATGACTGGCAGTGTAACCTTGAGCAAGTTACTTAACCCCAATTGCTTTAAAAAAAAAGAAAAGAAAAGAAAGTTTCCAGTGAATTTCCAAATAGAACTGACTTTTAATTAAATAAAATTCAGTAAATATTTATTAAAAACCTATTAGGTACAAGGCCCCAAGCCAGATAATAAGGATACAAAAACAAAAACAAAACAGACTTCAAGGAACTTACTAAACAAATATACTTCCAAATTGGAAGGCTGTATTTATATACATTGTGTCAAACACACATGCACAAAAAATTGTGTTTCAGATTTTATTCTATTATCTACTTTCAGGATAGGTTTCTTATGAAAAATATTAGAGGGATTGAACTGATGTTTTAAAATCTGAGTATTCAACATATATCACTAGAATTACTTATCAGGAACATAGGAGTCATGTTTTAGTTACAGATACAAGTTAACATACATTTATTAAACACCTATTATATGCTAAGCATTAGGAATACAAAGAAGGCAAAAAAAGACAGTCCCTGTTCTAAAGGAACTCACAGTCTATTGAGTGAGACTAGAAAACATGCAAATAACTATGTACAAACAAGTTATGGACAGAGGTCATCCCAAAAGGAAGGTACTAAAATTAAGGAGAATAGCGAAAAGCTTCTTACAGAAGGTATGACATTTTAGCCAAGACTTTATCGAATGTGGCCAGGAAGAGGGAGAATGCCAGGCCTAGAGGATAACCAATAAAAATACTCAGCCTCAGGAAATGGAATGTTATGTGCAAGGAACCAAAAGGTCAGTGTCAATGTATTACAGAGTTATGTAGAGGGGAATAAGGTGTAAAAACTGGAAAGGTAGGAATAAATCAGGTTATAAAAGGCTTTGGAAGACAAACCAAAGATTTTATAATTGATCCTGGAGGCAACAGGGAGCCACTGAAGTTTATAGTACAATAAAGTAATGATGAAATATGCTTTATCATAATATAATAAGAGATAAAGCAAATGGTGGGAAACGCTGGAACTGAAACAAAGCAATGACAGTGGCCTAAATTATAAGACAATATATTAAAAAAAATTTTACAAGTCAAGATTTTATTCCATAGAGATTTCTCTATTATTAGTATGAAACTCAACATCAAAAACATATTTGTGATATGTTACCTATAAGTCTACATTTTCTGGTTCTTCACCAGAACTGAGAGTGAGGGGCGGCTAAATGGCACAGTGAATAGAGCACTGGCCGTGGAGTCAGGGGGACCTGAGTTCAAGTCCCACCTCAGACACCTGACACACTAGCCATATGACCTTGGGCAAGTCACTTAACCCCAATTGTCCTGCCTTCCCCACTCCAAAAAGGGGAAAATAGATGAACTGATACAAAGTAAAGTGAGCAGAGCCAAGAAAAAGATACATAATGCCTACAACAATATAAATTAAAAGAACCACCACAAAATAGTAGAAAATCAAAGTCAAAAACTTACAAAGAACAATTTGAACCCCAAAGAAAAGAAACTGAATGAGCACCTCCCCCTAATCTCCAATTACTATGCAGAGGTGGGAGACTCAAAGGTATGGAATGTGTATTTTCAGGAGTTTTTGTTTTTTAAGCTATTGATGAATTTTGCTGAGTGTACTCTTTTTCCTTTTTTCTTTTAAAATAACTACATGGAATGGCTCTCTGGGACTGAGGAAGTGGAGAGATAACAGGCTCAAATTAAGATGATGTAAAATCAAAAGTTATCAAGAAAAATTAGCTTTTTATAAGTGAGAGCTGAGTAGAGAATAATGAGAGAAAAAACTCTTTCTTTGCCTGGTATACTTAAATATATAGAGGGAAAGAACTTGTTAATCTATAGATTAATATCTAATTAAGCTGTGATTTATTAACAAATATGAACAATATTTATGAGCAAAACTTGTGGCAGAAAAAATTATTTACAGAATCAGAAAGGTTTCCAATGAAACTTAAAAAATAAAGCTGATTCTAGGAAAAAATTCCAACAATATGTAATACCAAATTAAGGAGATTTAAAGTTATTTAATTGAGGCTTTTTTCTCATGTTAATACTGCAGTGTAATAATTATAGGAGTTCAGTAGTTTTCAGTCGTGTCTAACTCTTAGTGACTCCATCTTTGGCAAAGATATTGTAGTGGTTTGCCATTTTCTTCTCCAGCTCGTTTTACAGATAAAGAAACTGAGGTAAACTGGGTCAAGTGACTTGCCCAGGGTCACACAACTAGCAAGTGTCTTAAGCTAGATTTGAATTCAGGAAGATGAGTCTTCCTGACGCCAGAGCCAGCATTCTATCCTCTGTGCCACCGACCTGCTCAAATAACTAGAGTTAGGATCTCGGAATTTCTGGCTCAACAGACACTTGTTTGAAATATAAAGCTTTAGATATAATTATTTTAATCAATTTACAAGACTATCTTAGAAAGTTTTTTTAATAATTCTATTATGTACCAAGTTAGAATTAGTTTTAATTATTCACTATAAGCTTAATAAAAATAAAAAATTGCACCCAGCAAAACTGAGTATTTTGTTTCAGGGGAAAATATGGTCATTCAGTGGAATAGAGGACTTTCAAGCATTCTTGAGGAAAAAACCAGAATTGAATAGAAAATTTGACATCCAGACACAAGAAGGAAGAGATGCCTGAGAAGGTAATCAGGGAATAGAAATCAAAAGGAACTTATCAAAGTTGAACTATTTACATTCCTATATGGAAAAGCAATAACTGTGACTGATGATATCTTTCTCACTATGAAAATAATGGAAGAAGGGGTGTGGTCATATGAATACATATGTGAATGTGTGTGTATATGGTTACAGTTATATATGGATAGAGGGCATAGGTTGAATTTGTTGGGAAGGGAGAATACTCAAGGGATGAAATTACGAGGTGAGAGAGGAAAGTAGCAAGAGGAGATGTGGAGAGATAGGGTAGGGTAAACTATCCCATGTAGAAGAAGCAAGGGGAAGTGGTTGCAAAGGAGGGGGAGAATAAGGAAGGCTAAAAAGGCAAAACCACATTCACATTGAATTTGGTTCAGGGAGAAAATGACATACATACTAAATGGAATATCTCAACCTGCAGCAGGATAGGGGGAAGGGGGATGAGAGGAGGGATGATGGATGGGAGAGCATCTTTGGGGTGAGGGGAGGTTGGAAGTACCCACTATAGAAGAGGGACAGGATCATGTAGGGAATGGACCAGGTGGGGGGTGGGATGAGTGGGAGGGAATTATAAGCAGCCTTGTACAATATATCTACTATGATAATATTTTGCATAGCTAGACATGTACAACATATACTGAATTACTTATCTCCCAAGAGGGAATGGGTGACAAGGGAGGAAGGAAATGGATCTGAAATTCGAGGTCTTAACATTAAATGTTTCAAATATATATAAATACTATTATTAATACTCTTTTGCTTGTAATAGGGAGATAAGATGTGCAGGCATTGGGACACAAAGATTCACCTTCCTCTAATGGAAAAGTCGATGGGGGTATGGGAGAAGGTATGGGAGAGAGCAGATTGGAGGAAGCGATATCTTATGGGACTGCTATTCTGGGAGGTTGAGTAAGGGAATAACGGGGGGGAAATGATTGTAACTCAAAATCTGGCAGAAATGAATG
This sequence comes from Gymnobelideus leadbeateri, assembly GCA_011680675.1. Classification (NCBI taxonomy): domain Eukaryota; kingdom Metazoa; phylum Chordata; class Mammalia; order Diprotodontia; family Petauridae; genus Gymnobelideus; species Gymnobelideus leadbeateri. The sequence continues at coordinate 1,010,461 of WOXC01010782.1, read as the reverse complement.
ATGTAAAACAGAAGTTAATAAAGCATTTGTTTAAAAATAAAAAAAAGTAAAAATAAAAAATTGCTATGACTGAAGACTTCATAATAAGATGGGCCAGTAATGCAAAAGTAATAGAGGCATAGTATTTGTCCCATTTTAACTCACAAGGGAGGAATGGTATATGACTGCCCACAGGTATGAGGAAGGAAAGGGGAGAAGGGAAAGAGATACAACTGGAATCTGGAAATGGCAGCGGCAGACATATTATCCAGGGGCAGTCATCTGTGAAACAAGAATATAACTAAAAGGGAAGGAGAGGAGAGGGAGGGTCCTTGAGTATCCAGGCAGAAAGAAAGAATACACAAAGGTTTTGAGAGAGGTTACTCTCAGAGGCCTTTGCCCTGGGCAGGATCTCACTAGAGCCATCTGAGTGGTTTCCTCACTTCTGATGTCACAGGCATAGAGGTCAATTATCAAGACTGCATGGGACATGGGTGACCAATAATAATAACTTACTTATTTGATACCACCTTCTAATCGGTTTTTCATGTGTATAAGTATCATATCATTTTCTATATAACTGTAGTCAATTTTGCTAATATTGACACTGACCCTTTTATTTTTGTGTTTTCTACATTTATCTATATTATTTACATTGTTCATATACGTATATAAAAATTAAAAATGTTCCATTTTATGAAATACAATTGTTTTTAATGTAACTTTCCCCCCCAAAAAAAGTCAATGAGAAAATGCTGCACCCTCCCCTATAGCAGATATACAATAGGACACAGGGAGAATCAACATTAATGAAATCATGGAAATAGTATGATTTGTTCAACCATTCCCTAACCATTGGAGAGAAGCTATTTCTACCTCTTAGGTATTAAACCAAAGTAGCTATGAATATTTTTATACAAAAAGGGCTTTTGTTTCCCTCTTTTAAATTACATGGAAGGAGATAAACAGGATCAAAATGGTCAAAATGTATACTCCACTTTATAACTTTTACAGTTATATTTACTCTCCAAAAAATTGTCAGCTTACAATTTCACGGATTAGGTAATAAAGCACCTGTTTTCCTAACTATTAATTTGTTACTTTAAAAAAAAAACTTGCTTATTTTGTTTCTCCATCACCTATATTTACTTTAATAATCTCAATTTAAAAGGGGGAGAAGGGAAAGAAATAAGCATTGATATAGGTTCTGTTGCCAGGCACTATGCTAAACATTTTTTACAAATATTACCTCATTTGATCCTCATAACAAACCCTGTGCAGTAGGTGCTATCTTATCCCTATTTCATAGTTGGGAAAACGGAGGCAAAAATAAAGGTACAGTGACTTGCCCAGGGTCACACAGAGAATATCTTAATTGTAATCAGAAGTGTATACATTTGTGATTTTGTTGTGTTTGGATGATCTCAAAATTAGAGTGGAATGATTAGGGGAAAAGAATGAAGTAAGAGAGGATGGAAAGGAAAGGAAGACTGGGGGAAATTATCTTATATAGTGAGGTGCACAAAAGTGGGCTATATACAATAAGGTGGAGTTAGTGGGGGGAAAAAACAATACATGAACTCATCTGAATTGGTTAAAGGAGGGAATAACACATATATACACACATAATTGGTCATAAAAATACATTTTACAAGGATAGAGGAAGGAAAGAGGTTAATGGAAAAATGGGATACAAAAAATAGGGAGAAACAGGGGAAAAGGAACAAAATAAAAAGTGCATAGCAGAAAACAAAAGAAAACTAACAAGGAAGCAAAGATGTACAGCTCTCAACACAACCCATAGTATTTATTACATTGAAATGGAAATGTATCACTCTATGTTTTGAATTCTCTCTTATGTTCACCTGTTCACATGACTGTAATGGGAATGGGAATTTGAAGATCTTCCCTGCCCCTTAATAGACCTAGGGGGGAGTTTGAAGACCTCCCTTGCTATGAAAGTAAACTCTGCCCCCTAATAGGCTGAATGTAATCACATGGAGCCTGTGATGGAAGAAATTTACTGAAGGAAAGCTGGCAAGGGAGAGCTAGCCAGACAAGTGGGGGAGAGAGGAGATAGAGAGGTTTGTGAGTAAATATTGATCTCATATTGGTTCGTGGGAAGGCATATTGGTTTGTGGGAAGGCTTCAGCCACAGGATGCTATGGCTCTCAGCATTATTATGGCTTCTGAATATCTTTGGTACTGTGATGGAATCAGCTTACTGATTTGGGGATTAGGTTTTCTGATGTCTAAATAAATGCTTCAGTTCTATCCTCTATCTGGAGAAACTGGTATATTTTGTGATCGACCTTGATGTGATACTTATAGTCACAGTCTTTATCGTGATCATGGGTGCTGTAAATAGTGCATTGGCACTACAATGACGTGCTTTTTTTCTTTTCTTATTATGTATTTAAGTTCCAGTGATTTTTTTTTTAAAAAGGGAAAAAAAGTTAAGGGAGACTGTCAAAAGCAAAACAGACTTTTAAAGAGTGGGCAGAGGGAATAAAGAAAGATAAATGTAAGAGAATGGGGTGCAGCAAAATAAATACACAGTTAGCAATTATAACTGTGAATGTGAATGGAATGAAGTCATCCATAAAACAAAAGAGAATAGCATGATGGATTAGAAAACAGAATCCAATAGTATGTTGTTTACCAGAAACTCATATAAAAGAGGATACATAGAGCTAATAAGAACAGCTATAGCAGAATCTATTATGCTTCATCTGAGGTTAAAATAAAAAAGGCAAAGGCAGAAATTATGATCTCAGACAAAGCAAAGGTCAAAAAATAATAATTAGAAGAAGTAATCATGGGAAACTACATTTTTGCTAAATGATGAGTTAATATCACAACTAAACAAAAAATGCAACAAATGGCATAGCATCTAAATTCTTAAAGGAGAAGTTAAATGAGTTACAAGAAGAAATATTAAAACTATAATACTAGGGAACTCTGATTTTCCCCTATAAGACCTAAATAGATAGAACAAAAAAACATACAAGAAAGAAGTTAAGGCCTTGAATAGAATTTTAGAAAAGTTAGATATGAGAGACATCTGGAAAATAATGAATGGGAATAGTAAAAAAATATACCTTTTTTCTCAGATATCTCTGGCATATTCACAAAAGCTGAACATGCAGTAAAACATAATCTCAAAAAAATTCAGAAAATCTAAAATATTAAATGCATCTTTTCCAAACATAAATCAATAAAAATTACATTCAATTAAGGGCCTATGAAGCAAAGATTACAAGAATTGGAAAATAAATAATTTAAATCTAAGGAATGAGGTCAAAGAACAAGCTATAAAAATAATAACTTCATTAAAGATAATGACAATAATTAGAGAACATAACAAAATTTGTGGAATGCAGCCAAAGAAGTAGTAAGGGGAAATTTTATATCTTTAAATTCTTTCATCAGTAACAAAGAGAACAGGAAGCTAAGCCAAGATTGCAGAAAGGAAGCAGGAACTTCTCCATGAATTCCATCACTAAACTTTAAAAAGTGAATCTGAATGGATTTGGAGTGATAGAACCCATTGGGAGAAGGAGAGTGACAGATTCCCAGCCCTGGGTCTGGACGGGGGGATCATGGAGCATGAGGGGGCTGCACCAACACAGATCTGAGAGCAGGCTGTAGCAGAGTGAGAATAAGCCCAACCCAGTGGACTCAGCCAACTAAATAGAAATTAAATAATTTAATCCTAAAGAATGAATGGGTCAAACAGGAAATTACAGAAATAATCAGTAACTTCATTCAAGAGAAAGACAATAATAAGAAAACATACCAAAACTTGTGGGATGCAGCAAAGGCAGTTCTTAGGGGGAAGTTTTATATCCCTGAATGCATACATGAATAAATTAGAGAAAATGGAGGTCAATGAATTGGGCATGCAATTGAAAAAGCTAGAAAAAGAACAAATTGAAAATCCCCAATTAAATACTAAATTAGAAATACTGAAAACCAAAGGAGAGATTAATAAAATTGAAATTAAGAAAATATTGAATTAATAAATAAAAATAAGAGCTGGTTTCATGAAAAAAAACCAATAAAATTGATAGATCTTTAGTCAATATGATAAAAAAAAAGAAAGAAGAAAACCAAATTACGAGTACCAAAAATGAAAAGGGTGAATCTACCTCCAATGAAGAGGAAATTTAAAAAATAATTAGGAATTATTTTGCCCAATTGTATGCACATTAATTTGACAATCAGTGAAATGGATGAATATTTACAAAAATATAAATTGCCCAGATTAACTGAAGAGGAAGTAAATTACTTAAATAACCCCATCTCAGAAAAAGAAATTGAACAAGCCATCAGCAAACTCCCTAGGAAAAAATCTCCAGGGCCAGATGGATTTACTAGCAAATTCTATCAAACATTTAAAGAACAATTGATTCCAATACTCTACAAACTATTTGGAAAAATTGGTGAAGACAGAGTCCTACCAAATTCTTTTTATGACACAAACATGGTACTGATACCTAAATCAGGAAAAGACAAAATAGAGAAAGAAAATTATAAACCAATTTCCCTCAAATATAGATGCAAAAAAATTAAATAAAATATTAGCCAAAAAGCTACAGCAACTTATTATAAGAATAATACACTTTGATCAGGTAGGATTTATTCTAGGAATGCAAGGATGGTTCAAAATTAGGAAAACCATCAGTATAATTGATCATATCCACAATAAACTAGCAGAAGCCATATGATTATCTCATTAGATGCAGAAAAGGCTTTTGACAAAATACAACATCAATTCCTAATAAAAACTCTAGAAAACATAGGAATAAATGGAGTTTTACTTAAAATAGTTGATAGCACCTATTTAACACCATCAACAAGTATTATATGTAATGGGGCTAAACTAGAAGCATTTCCAATAAGATCAGGGGTGAAACAAGGATGTTCATTATCACCCCTCTTATTCAATCTGGTACTAGAAGTGTTAGCAGTAGCAATTAGAGAAGAAAAAGAAATTGAAGGAACCAAATTAGGCAAAGAAGAGACTAAGCTATCACTCTTTGCAGATGATATGATGACATACTTAGAGAATCCTAGAAAATAGAATAAAAAGCTACTAGAGATAATAAATAAATCTGGCAAAGTTGAAGGATATAAAATAAACCCACATAAATCCTCGGCATTCCTATATATCTCTAATGAAATCCAACAGCAAGAGATAGAAAGAGAAATCCCATTTAAAGTTACTGTATACATTATAAAATATTTGGGAATCTACCTGCCAAAACACACCCAGGACCTATATGAACACAACTACAAAACACTTTTCACACAAATAAAGTCAGATCTAACTAAGTGGAAAAACATCAAATTACTCATGGCTGGGTTGAGCTAATATAATAAAAAGGACAATTTTACCTAAATTAAATTACATATTTAGTGCCATACCAATAAATCTACCAAAAAATTACTTTATAGAGCTAGAAAAAATAGTAACAGAATTCATTTGGAAGACCAAAATGTCCAGAATATGAAGGGAATTAATGAAAAGAAATACTAGGGAAGGTAGACTAGCTATACCAGGTTTTATTCTGTACTACAAAGCAGCAGTCATCAAAACTACTTGGGACTGGCTGAGGAATAAAATAGTGGATCAATGGAATAGATTGGGTACATGAGACTCAGCAGTCAATGACTATAGTAATCTACTGTTTGATAAACCTAAAGACTCTAGTTTTTGGGATAAGAACTCACTATTTGGCAAAAACTGCTGGGAAAACTGGAATACAGTATGGCAGAAACTGGGCATAGACCATTATCTAACACCATATACCAAAATCAAGTCTAAATGAGGGGCGGCTAGGTGGCTCAGCGAGTAGAGCGCCGGCCCTGGAGTCAGAAGGTCCTGAGTTCGGATCCGGCCTCAGACACTTAACGCACATAAAAACAAAAACCTAGCCGTGTGACCTTGGGCAAGTTACTTAACCCCAATTGCCCTCCAAAAAGCAAAAAAAAAAAAATTAAAATAAAAAGTAAAAAATAAAATAAAATATTTTTAAAAATCAAGTCTAAATGGGTGCATGATCTAGGTATAAAGGATGATACTGTAAGCAATCTGGGAAAGCAAGGAATAGTTTACCTGTCAGATTTGTGGAGAAGGGAAGACTTTAAGACCAAACAAGAATTAGAGAGCATTATAAAATGCAAAATGGATAATTTTGATTACATTAAATTGAAGCGCTTCTGTACAAATAAAGCCAATGTAACCAAGATTAAGAGGGAAGTAGGAAATTGGGAAAGAATTTTTACAACCAGTATCTCTGATAAAGGACTCATTTCTAAAAAATACAGAAAATTGAGTCAAATCTATAAGAATACAAGTCATTCCTCAGTTGATAAATGGTCAAAGGATATGAACAGGCAATTTTCAGAGGTAGAAATTAAAGATATCTATAAGCATATGAAAAATGCTCTAAATCACTATTTAGAAATGCAAATCAAAACAACCCTGAGATACCATATCTCACTGGTCAGATTCGCTAAGATGACAAAACAGGAAAATGACAAATGCTGAAGAGGACGTGAAAAAATTGGAACACTAATGCATTGTTGGTGGAGTCATGTACTGATTCAACCATTCTTGAGAGCAATCTGGAACTATGCCCAAAGAGCTATAAATAACTGCATACCCTTTGACCCAGTAATACTATTGCTAGGGTTATATCCCAAAGAGACCACAGAAGTGGGAGGAAGACCCTTATGGACAAAAATATTTATAGCAGCTCTTTTTGTGGTGGCAAAGAATTGAAAATTAAGGGGATGCCCATCAGTTGGGGAATAGCTGAACAAGTTGTGATATATGAATGTAATAGAATCTTACTGTGCTATTAAAAATGAGGAGCAGACAGATTTCATATTTACCTGGAGAGACTTATACAAACTGATGCTGACTGAGAAGAGCAGAACCAGGAGAAATTTTTATAGAAACAATTATAGACACAATGTATGTGTGATGACCAACTTTGATAGACTGGACTCTTCTCAGCAATGCAAGGTTATAAGACAACTCCAAAAGACTCATGATGTCTACATTCAGAAAAAAGAACTAGAAAGAACAGAGTTTGAATGCAGACTGAAGCAAACTACCTGCTCTCTTTCTTTTTCTTGTTTGGTTTTGTTTCCTCTTTCCCATTGTTCATTCCATCTGATACAATCCTTCTTTACAACCTGATTAATGTCTAATGTGAAAGTATTTGCAGATCCTATACTTGATTGCATGCTGCCATGAGGGAAGGAGAGGAGAAGGAGGGGGAGAAAATTTTAAACTCAAGGGATTGTGGAACTGAATTTTGTAAACTAAAAGTAAACAAACAAATTAATAAAGACAAAAACAACAATAACAACAATATGAAAAAATAGAGAGAACAAGCAAATCACCAATATGGGCATGCAAATAAAAAAGTAGAACATCACCAATTAAACACTAAAATATAAGTCCTGAAAATCAAAGGCAGATAATTAAAACTGAAAGTTAAAAAATTGATTTTTTTAAAATCTATAAGCTGTTTTTTAAACAAAAACAATAAAACAGATATGTCATTTTTAAAAAGAAAATCAAATTACTATTATTAAAAAGGTAAACTCACAACCAATGAAGAGAAAATAAAAGTAAATAATAGGTGCTATTATATCCAACAAACTATATGCCAATGAAATGTTCAATTTTAACTGAATGGATGAATACTTATTTAAAAAATACAAATTATACAGGTTAACAGAACAAGAAATAGAAAATTTAAATAAATCTATCTTAGAAAAAAGAAATTGGTTAAGTCAAAAATGACGCCCCATTGGGGCGGCTAGGTGGCGCAGTGAGTAAGAGCACCGGCCTCGGAGTTGGGATGACCCGAGATCGAATCCGGCCTCAGAAAATGAGGACCCACACACAAATAATGACTAGCCGTGTAACCTTGAGCAAGTTACTTAACCCCAATTGCTTAAAAAAAAAAAAAATGATGCCCCAGGGGTGGCTAGGTGACGCAGTGAGTAGAGTGTTGGCCTTGGAGTCAGAAGGACCTGAGTTCGGATCCGGCCTCAGACACTTAACACACACAAACAAAAACCTAGCCGTGTAACCTTGGGCAAGTTACTTAACCCCAATTGCCTTCCAAAAAGGAAAAAAAATGATGCCCCTAAGAAAAACTCCAAGGACCAGACAGATTTACAAGTGAATTCTACCAAACATTTAACGAACAATTAATTCTAATACTACATAAATTGTTTGAAAAATAGGTTAAAAAAGAAATCCTACAAAAAATCTCTAACACAAATTTGGTCTTAATACCTAAATGAGGGAGATTCGAAACAGAAAAAGAAAACTATAGACCAATTTCCGTAATGAATATGATGCAAAATTTTTAAATAAAATATTAGCAAGAAGACTATGGCAACATATCACAAAGATCACCCACTATAACCACCCTGGATTTACACCAGGAATGCAGGGTTGGTTTAATATTAGGAAAACTATAAACACAACTGATGTTATTAATAACAAAACTAGCCAAAATCATAAGATTATTCTAATAGATATAAAAATCTTTCATAAAATACAATACCTTTTCTATTAATAATACTAAAAAAATGGGAATAAATGAAGCTTTACTTAAAATGATAAGTATATCTACCTAAAACTAAGAGCAATCATTATCTGTAATGAGCATAGCTACCAATAAGATCCAGAATACAAGGATGTTCATTTTCATCATTACTTTTCAGTATTGTACTGAATATTGTATTTTGAATACAACTTCAATATTGTATTGAAATCTAGCTATAACAATAAGACAAGAAAAAGAAATTGAGGGAATTACCATAGGCAATACTAAGAGGAACCTAGAGAAACAACTAAAAAAACTACTCAAAACAATTAGTAACTTTGGCAAAGTTGTAATATATAAAAGGAATTCACACATATCATTAGCATTTCTATATATTACCAACAAAGTCCAGCAGGAAGAGAAAGAAATCCATTTAAAATAACTGCACAATATAAAATACTTTGGAGTCTATCTGCAAAAACACACACAAAGAAACTATCAGAATAAAATTAGAAAACACTTCCTACAAATAAAAATCTAAGTAACTGAAGTTACTTAAGTAACTAAATTTTAATTGCTCATGAGTAGGACAAGCCAATATAATGAAAATTGCAAAACTACCTAAATTAATTTACTTATGCAATGCCACAATCAAACTGTCAAAGAATTATTTTCTAGAGCTAGAAAAACAAAACAAAATTCATCTGGAAAAACAAAAAGGAAAAAATGTCAAAGGAATCAATGAAAAAAGATTGAAAAGGAAGGAGGATAAGCAGTACAGATATCAAAGATTAGTGCAAAGCTGTAATCATCAAAACTATTTGGTACTAGGTAAGAAAACTATAACCATCAAAACAATTTGGTACTGGGTAAGAAAAACTTTGCTCCAAACAATGACCAATAATTCTGAAAGACTCATGATAAAACATACTATCTACCTCAAGCTAGAGAACTGATGGGTTCAAGGGTACAGATAGAAACATAATTTCTTCTTTCTTTTTCTTTATTTTTTCTTTTTAAAGCTCACAAATGCAGGAATGTGTTTTACATGATTATGCATATAGCTTTGTTTCTTGCCTTCTCAGTGGTTAGGAGAGAGGAAGAGAGAAGGGAGAAAATTCAGAACTGAAAAAAATAAAATTGAATATTAAAAAACTAACAATGATTATCACTCAGAGATCAAGGGAAAAGTATGTAGTGGAAATGAGCAGGATTCAACACTATACAGATATACATGTGGCTTTTCCATTGCTTTCTAGGTGACAAAGAGGAAGATATAAGTAAATGCACATGCATATACACACGTGTGTGTATTTCTACACATATATGTATGTTGCATCCAGCTAATAATACCTACCATGATTCTCCATGTGTCCATGTACCTGAAAAGATAAAATTACTATTACCTCTAGTTTCTACTGTATGGTTTTCTATTGTATTGTTTCTACAACGTAACTGATTTTATACTATATGGATTTTTATAATTGAGTCTCCATCTGTCTAAAATCACCTTTCTATGTCCTCAAATTGAGCTCAGGAATTTTGCTTTCCTTCTGAGTTAGCTTAAAAAAAATGTTATCTCTCATATAAACAGATGTCCAAGAAGTATCCATACAAATAAAGATCTAAGTAATTGGAGAAATTTTAATTGCTCATGAGTAAGACAAGCCAATATAATAAAAATTGCAATACTACCTAAATTAATTTATTTATTCAGTGCCACATCGATCAAATTTCTTGTACATCTGTTTGTTTAGCCCTACAAGTTAACTTGTTATATACTTAAAAAATTAATCATCTGTCCTTGCCTGTCTTTGTGTAATTAGGGGAGTTTTTATCTCTTCCAAGGAGACAAGATGGGTCCCATAAAACAATTAGCATTCCTTAATGGTTAGAGAGGGGCATGATGTGCCTCACTTGAATGCCAGTCCATCTTTCTTAATATAGCCAGCTGTAATGTTACTGTCCCAACCCTATACCCTGTCTCCTTTACTCCATGCCTATGAAGACCCCTTCTTTGTTGTGTATCACTAAAAAGGGTCTCCTCCTTCTCTTGGGGTTCCTGACTTTGCTGAGGTTGCCAGTCTGATGCACTTTGTTAACAGTTATGTGTGTCACTATTAAACCGATCTCACTCAGAAGCTATACCTCCATCTACCTTTATTAAATTTTCTCAACATATACACAGCAAACATGTGTATAGCATACGTATGTGTACATATATGTGCACACAGGTATGAATGTGCAAGTATGCATATGACACATTTAGATATGTGTACATATGTATTGTGCATGTGTGTCTGTGTATTTCCACAAGGAAAATACAAGAGTAAAGAATCGCATTGCAGAAATGTCTAGAAGACAAGAGTGAGAGATGACAGTTGGAACACTAGACTGCTCAACTATTACCCCTGCAAAGTTGAGGGAAAAAAGGGAGGGCCTCTAGAATATTGGGGCACTTGTTGGGTTGCACATTCAAGAGAATGGAATGAGAGACTCACAGGTTTGGTAGTCATTGGCATATTTGGAGGGAATTGGAAAGAACATAATTCCACTTTAATGTATGAGCTTTTTGATGAATAAAAATAATTTTATGACATTCCAAAAAAAAAGGTAAGGAAATTTTAGTCAATCTCTTTGTATAATTCCAAGTGTCTTTCCAAAATAATTAGACCAATTTACAGATCTACCACCAATGTATTAATGTGATCATATTTTCACAACCACTCTAACAATAATAATTCACATTTTTGTCACTTTTGACAATTTGCTGAGTGTGAAGTGAGACCTCTGAATTGGTTCAATTTGCATTTCTCTTATTATTAGTGATTTGGAGTATTCTTTTATGTGACTCCTAATAGTTTGCAATTCTTTTGAAAACTATTCATATCTTTTGATCACTAATCTATTGGAGAATGGCTTTTGGCCTCACCTATTTTGTTAGTTATCTACGTATATCAGACACTTATTAAAAATATTTGATGTAGGGGTGGCTAGGTGGCGCAGTGAGTAGAGCACCAGCCCTGGAGTCAGAAGGACCTGAGTTCAGATCTAGTCTCATACATTTAACACACACAAACCAAAACCTAGCCCTGTGACCTTGGGCAAGTTACTTAAACGCAATTGCCTCCAAAAAGAAAAAAAAATTGATGTAAAGACTTTTTTCCCTAGGAAACCACTTCCCTGCATTAATTTTGTTCATGAAAAACCTTTACAATTTCATCTAACTGAAATTATCTATTTTATTTTTTGTTGTCTTTAACTCTTATTTGGTTAAAGATTCATACAGCCACACACACACACACACACACACACACACACACACACACACACACAGTTGTGGCAATTAAATGGCTTGCTTCTCTTCTCATTTTTATGATATGATTTTTAATATCCAAGTACATATTCATCTTAATTATATTATGGCATATGAAGTAAGACATTGGTCTAAACCTAAATTCTGCAAGACTGTTATCTAGTTTTCCTATACATTCTTGTCAGTAGGGACTTCCTTTCTAGTTAATTTATGTATTTGTGTTTGTGGGATACTTGGGTTACTAAGTTATTTCTGATAGTTTCTTATCTAGTTTGTTCCAACAATGTATTTTCTATTTTTTAAACCAGTACAAATAATTTTGACAGTTAATGATTTTTTTATACAGTTTCAGGGCTAGAAGTACAATTCCTCCTTCATTCTGACCTTTTTTTTCTCATTTTCCCCTTGATAGTCTAAAGTTAAATAAGCTCTTTGGATCAAAAATATACTCAAGTTTGGTTCTCTGACTTAAATATGCATATATAGCATATCAACTCTGCCACCACCCTATACAGATACTCATAACCACTTACCAGCATTATTTCATTAAGTCTGTGGTTACAAATTTTCTCACCTCTGTTTTCTCCCCATTCCAATCTATCCATACAGTCGCCAGGAAAAAAAATTCCCTTCATATAAATCTACATGTCATTCTTCTATTCTGAAGACTTCAACAGCTCCCAATTGCTTAATGAACAGTCACTACAATATCTAACGTGTATGCAGGGCTTTAAGGTTTACGTAGTCCTTGGCATACATTCTCTTATTTTACCTCCTATAAGTACTTTTATCCCCATTTTACAAATTAGGAAACTGAGGCTCAGAAAGGTTTAAAATTATCACATTGCTAGTAGCAAGTGTAAGATTTGGACCCAGATCTCTGAGTGCAGATCTTTTTCTGCTACAGCATGCTTCCTCACACTCAGCCTCCCACAGCTATATTCCAACTATATTTCATATCATTCCTTTCTACATGTTTACCCTCAAGAAAATTGGACATCTCTATCTCTGTAACATGTGCTCTGATTTCTTGCCTCCTTGACTTTACTCATACCTTATTCCTGGAATTCTTCTCTTACCCTCTTTACATGTTGAATTGCTATATAATATACTATTCACATGGGACAACTAGGTAGTACAGTAGATAGAACACTGGAACTGGAGTCAGAAAGATTTGAGTTCAAATTCAGCTTCAGAGACTTACTAGCCATGTGACTCTGGGCAAGACACTTAACCCCTAGTTGCCTCAGTTCTTTATCTGTAAAATGGAGATACACTGGAGAAGGAACTGGCTTCAGTATCTCTACCAAAAAAAAAAAAAACAAACATGGACAAGCCCATGTCCTCATGAAGAGTTGGACACAACTAAAGAAAAACAACAATATAATTCAAAATCCAACTCAAAAGCTAACTCCTCTTTAAAGTCTACTTTAATTTCCCCTCAAAGCAGTTAAAGACCTTCCCCCTCATACTTCACAAAGTATTTTGTTTTAAGCCTTCATGAAAGACTAATCACATATTATTCTGTATTCTTATCTGTCTATATGCATATATCTATATCTATCTATATGTACATATATATGTATATCATGGTTTAGTAGGACATAAGCTCCATGAGGGTAGGAATTCCAAATTTTGTAGATCACCCAGGTCTTAAATGTCTGTTGTTGTTTCATCCCAATATTTACTCTGATGAGGGTCAAAATTATTTTAAGGATCAAGCGAAACAAAAAAACAATGAAAAAGAAAATCCTTGGTCATCAAATTCAAGTCAATACTTTCAGCCTCTTAATGAGACTTTTACTTTAGCCTAAAATATTTTTTTTTAATTCATGTTTTGTCTGTTCTTAATTTATCTACCCATCTAGGGTAGAATTGCAAATAAATGAAGTAGCCAAAGTTAGGAAGCATGAGAGAAGGAGGAGGCCAAGTCAGGTAATAACAGCACTTAGAGAACACTTTGATCTTTTAAAGTACTTTGCATATGTTATCAAATTTGGTCTTCACCATAACCCTAGGAGGAAGCTATTCAGAGTGACTTGTTCATTGTCACACAGCTAGTGTTTGAGACAAGATTTGAACTTGTCTTCCTGACTTCAAATATATCCATTCTATCCATTATGACACCTAGCTAAACAGGTAATTCACAAAAATATATAATTACCTCTTGAATAATTAAGATTAGTTCTAAAATATACTTATCCCTAAAACTTAAGACTAGCGTGAGTTCAAAAAATGGGAACCTTTTATGTGTTGTAATTTTCAAGATTACAGTCAAAAGACTCACAAACATGGACTTTATTTCATACATATAAGTCTTTAATTTTGGGGAAACAATGGAAGCAACCAAAGTGTGAGGGTGATGATCATCAATTAATGCCAACCAGGAATTTTGTTCATAGTTATTTATTTAAATAAGTTTAGATTGTCACTGTAGCCTCTCTATGAATAGGCATATTGTTTTTAAAAAGTGGTTATGAAATAATACTGTCACTTTCCAATGTTCCCTGAATTGTAAACAACAGGGAAACAGAGTTGGAAATTCAGTAACAAAACCTAAAAACTGAGACGTGTTAGAGCTTTTTCATTTGAAAAAGTACACCTGCAGCAATAATACTGTAACCATTCTCATGTATCTGGAGAACAGTGGTTTTCTAATACTAGAATGAAAGAGCCTAGTATATGTACTGCCATACTTTCAGCAAGCATTTTGGGGTATTTATAAATCTACCTCCAGAAAGGAATGTGCAGTATTTGTAGGTCTGGCAAGATTATGGCCATTCATTAGGCTTTACTAGTACCCATGCTCACAGTTCTAATCGTATTGCACATACATTTTTAAACTATCACATTTCTTTAATAAATGCTTGTTATTACAGATTATTCATCATTATGGGCTTCAATTGATAGACTTTTATCACAATTATACTTCCATTTTTTTTTGTTAGCTGACATTTTCAAAGTACTCTTTAGCCAATTAAACAACCTAACACTACTGAACACTGCATTTTTAATATTCTTTATTTATTCTGACCATTTCCTTCTGAAACTTTAACACTGCTTTTTATATAAAGTTCACTTTCATGAGGACTCTTTGCAAGCAAAACGTTTTCATATTAAAGAGTGTTATATTAAGCCATGTTAAGGGAGGCATATTAAGAATGTTTAACCAAGGTAGGAAGCCAAGCAGTAGCCTATGCTAGAAGAGGTGTTATAAGACAAGGTCTGTTAAATAGCCTGGAGAATATTTCTAAAGTTAACATTCTTTGTCCAAAGTCAAAATTCATAAAGTTACATAGAATTTAACATGTGGAAACATTTAAGGTCCCAAACTTTGAAAGAATAACTAGGTATAATATATTAAAGTCTTCCAATTTTTCAAGACAATACTTTCAAGACAAAAATATTTTAGGTAACTCAAAACTAATTTACTCTGATCTCTGTGGGACAGAAAAATCATTATTAAATAATGATTGATATACAAAAAATTCTCCAGAGACAATAAATCAGAAGCTATACTCTGAAATGTTACTGGTTAAGGTGGGTATAACAGACTCCCTGAAGCATTAAAGCTCAGGAATGCCTTTATATACAGGTTGAAAGAAGCAACAACTTTGGAAACCAAAACTCAAATCTGTGAATAGTCAAAGTTATCTTCTCTTTCATTAAAAGAGATGCTGTGAACCTAAATAATTAAATGAAGGGTGTACCCTGAGAATTGAGAATGCTAAGAATGAACTTTAATACCTCCCCAATAAGTTGAAAAATTGTAGTAAAAGCAGTCAGCAAGACTCAAAAGTGTCTGAAGTATGTGTTCCCCATGGTTATCAAGTGAAAGAAAGGTTCCAGTCTTAACTGAAATCATTTTCTCAGATTATGATCTTTTACCAGCTAAACCACTAAAATCCAAGTTTTTTTCTCAGTTTTCCTTTTTTATTCCAATATGTTCAATTATTATCTTTACACAAAGGATCCCTAATCTCTCTCCTGAACTCTGGTACCACATCTATAAAAAAGCCTTTCAGACATATTTACCTAGATGTCCTGCTGTCACCTCAAATCAACATGTCAAAAACTAAACTTATTCTTCACTCTTCTAAAAATTATTTCATTGTTTTTCAAATAAAAAATAATCACATCAGTCAATGTTAAAAAAAATATTCATAAGGTCCTTAATAATAATGATAATGATCTCAGAGTTACAAGAGACCTGAGGTCATCTAGTCTAACCAGAACCCATCTGACCATCAATAACACTCACTGTTTGTTGAAAAGTAGCCATACAGTCTCTAAAGACTCCAAATGAGGAATTATCTACCAACTCCTTAGGCTGACCATTGCACTTGTAAAAAATTCTATTTGTTAAGAAATCTCTCTTTATAATGAACAGAAAGATAACCTTTTGTAATACAAAATTGACTGGAAAAACATATCAGAGCTATATTGTAGTTATGAACCTGAGTGACTCAAGGAATGATGGTGTTCTCAAAAGAAATACAAAAGTTTGGAAGGAGGGGATTTGGGAGAAAAATATGCATTCCATTTTGAACAAACTGAGTTTGGATATTTGAAAATAAAACAACTGTCTATAAATTACTTTGAGTTCTTTGCAAAAAGCACATTAAACTGGCTGTTCATACCTAACAGAAATGCTGATAAGATAAGGATCTGAACCGGTAGTGTTTTGCAAATAAAGTGCTGAGACATCTAATTGCATATATAATAAGAAGCAAGTTGCTAAATATTCCTTTACATTATTGATTATCCAACAAAATTTTATATCAAAGAGAGCATGCACCATTTACAAACTACTGAACTCTGGGGGGAGAAAATTATAGGAAATAGTAACAGTACACTAAATTGTATTTTCTAAAATTATCTCAACTAGCCAAATACTTTCAGATTAAAAAGAACTTCCATTTACCTATACTTTAGATAATTCTGTCCACAAAATTAAAATTAAAATTAAAATAATAATTTTCTTTTATAATGTTTTTAATATGAAAGATTTCCATCCTATACCCAAAGCCATAACCAAACTAGACCAAGGGCTTTGTCTCAAGGCACTGAAATCTAAGGGCATACTTTCTCATAAAGCAGCCCACTGCCACATACATGTGTCAAAACCTCCACGAATTCCACCTTTGCCGCCACTACCACAGTGATCTTCTGTACCTGCCACTTCTTCATGAAGGTTTTGGGTTTCAGGGTCCAGAACTAGCTTCATTACATAGAACTAGAACCTGATTCTCCTGATCTAAAGCCATTCCTGCTCTGGATGTTGCTGAGACTGAAAAGTATGAAATGCCCTCCCAAATGAATTTATTCCAATCATTAGAACTCCTAATAAAACCTCCCTCCTATCCTATAATAACACTTATTTTCTATATGCCAATTTTATGTCTTATATTTGGCTATTATCTAGGACAGAAGTCCTTAATCAATAGATCTTTAAGTCTTACCTAACAGATTTCCATTTCAATTATCACTGCTAGGTTTCTCTACACCCTGATGCCTCAATTTTCCAGGATTCACAGAAGAAATGAGAGCTTCAATCAAGAACTCTGCTAAGTACACACTCCCAATCAAACCTCACTCCATTTTAACAGAAATTTCTGACAAAACATACATATAAACAAGCTCAAACCTTCTAACAAATGAAGAGTAGCTTCCCCCAAATTTCAAGTTTGGATTTCTAAGAGATGAGTTCCAAATTTTGGAATTTATTTCCCTGGCATTCTGTCATTACTAAGATCTGACTCTTTTTTTTTTTTAATTTGACTTCTTTATGAGACGATTGTTAATCTTTTTTTTTTTTTTTGCCTTTTGGAGGGCAGTTGGGGTTAAGTAACTTGCCCAAGGTCACACAGCTAGGTTTTTGTTTGTGTGTGCATTAAGTGTCTGAGGCCGGATCTGAACTCAGGACCTTCTGACTGACGCTCTACTCACTGCACCACCTAGCCGCCCCTCAGATCTGACTCTTAAGAGATGCATTGTCTCATTTTTGGCTAGTTACTGAATTTCTTGTCTGACAGTGTTTAATAGTAGTTATTTTATCAATTTAGTAATTATTTATCCAACTGGTACCCATTCACTAGGCAGAGCTCTACATTGGGTTTTTTTTGGGGTTTTTTTTTTTTTTTTGGTTTTTGGAGGGCAATTGGGGTTAAGTAACTTGCCCAAGGTCACACGGCTAGGTTTTTGTTTGTGTGTGTGTGAGGCCAGATCCGAACTCAGGTCCTTCTGACTCCAGGGCCGACGCTCTACTCACTGCGCCACCTAACCACCCCTGAGAACTCTACATTGTTCATAGGTGTTATAGCAGGCACCTTCTTACTATCTTAAAAATAAATGTCACTGTGAATTAAATATTTATTTAGTGTTGGAACTAATGATAAATCCCAAAAGTAATAATAATGACACTCAAGTTCTACTCCAATGCTTCTTCACGCTCTAGAGATGGTTTGTCAAAGGCTATACCAGGAAACAACAAGCCCTGAAAGATACTATCAAACTGGAAGAGCATTTATCCATAATTATGCAGCTAGTTAGTGGATAGAAATATAACTGGAACCCAAGTTTTCTCTCAGGCCATATCATATGATCATACTTTGTTTATCTCAGGGATGGCCTCAAACTTTCTTTTCCCTATAATTACTAATTTTCAACTTTGCTCATCCAAGTAAGAAAAAGGAAAAAAAAGTATAAAAAAAAAATCACCTGGCACCGATTTCTACCCAAAATTCACATCTGAGTCAAACTTCCCATTATTTCTAGAACTGCACAACTTCAGAAACCCAGAATTGAAAAGGACCTCATAGGCCATCTCTTTCAACCCATAACTCAACAAGAATCCTTTCCACAGCCATGCTAACTAGTGGCCATGTAGCCTCAACCTTAAGACCTCCAGGGATGGTCTAGGCATCACTCCCAAAGAAACCTACTCCACTAATTATTACCAAGCTTTTCTCTTACAACTGGCCATACTAAGCTTCTCTGTAGCTTTTCTCAGTTCTTCCTCATCCTGCCCTCTGAGGAGTTCTTTAATAGGAAACCTTTCAGATAGCTACCATGTCCCCCCACTGAGTCTCCCTTTTTCTACTCTTATCCCAGCAGTGTTTATTAAAGGGCCTAATATATGCAAGACACTGTGCTGTATGCAAAAATGTCAGTGCCTGCCTTCAAAAAGTTTATATTCTCCCGGAGAAGAACAAAGAATACAAAATATAAATAGGTGAATTTATACCTTATAATTTAAGGAAGGAAATAGCACTTACTTAAAAAGCCTCTTATGGATTCAGACAATCCTTCCAGCTTCTAGGAATTCAGTCATTATCTTCTATGTTAGTTATCTTCCTTCGATAGGAACTGCCAGTGGAAAGGGAGCAGGGTATGGTAACCAGGGCAGTTTAAGCCATCCTGACACTGGCCCATTAAGAACTTGTCACACACATACAAACATTTCCCCTCTTTGAAAAGCCCCGATTCTTTGTATGGCAGAATCTTCAATATAACTCCTTTCTTCATGGGACACAGGATATGGGAATATAAACAGAGATGATGTTTAGATACTTTCTGGCCAGCCATGGGTTTGGAGCTCCTTTTTTCTATCAGTGGATCTCAGAGGACAGGCTGTGGGCTTTCAATCTGGCTATTTGTGGTCAAACTTTGAAGCTGGCCATCCTGACTTGTTTCATGGGAAATTCTGGACATGACTTTAATCTTTTTCTCAAGACACTGGGACCCTCCCATTGACATCCTGGTCTTTATAGTGGCATCACCAACTAGGATGAGGCATTAGGGAGGGAAGATGCATTATGTCCTGTAGGTGTTAATATCATAGGCTTCCAAATATCTGGAGAAGGAGTATTATACCCCACAAATGACCTATAGCCCTGGGAAATTGTTGATTTGTTAAGACCCACCCCTATCCTCCATATTTGTTGCAAGGATGAAAGGGTAGGAGTTATGCTGTGAGGATGAATATTTATGACTCTGTCTTCCCAGGTTATTGGCAACCAGGAGTCAGGAGTATAGATTGTTGTACTTTGGCATTCTAATAGACATATAGCAGCTTAAGTTAACCTCTTCTTTTACCCCACACCACTGAAAAGGGCTGTTATAAGCTATGGAAAAGACCTGGGACAGCTCCATTTAACTATGCCTCCAGGTGGATGAACCAGTTTGGCTTTTGTTTGTACATGTCTGATGAAATTATTCAGTTACCACCAAGATATGGCATATGTTTGCAACCTTCTTCCAGAGGAAAGACGTCAACACAACCAAGTTCTAGAAGTTTATTGGTACTTACATCTTCCTAAAATGCATCATGACCTACCAGTGCTTTTAGGTATACATACTGGACATGAGTTTCAAATGTCTTGGTTACATTTTTTGCCTCCTTAAGCCAGTCAGATCACTTTCTTACTTCTTTTCCATCATTCCTTGTACCTTTTGTTTTGATACCATCTTCCCATTGAACCTATGTCACCTATTTCAACCCTCTCTGAGCTTCCTGGAGTCACAACTAGATATTCCCTCAAAGTGGGAGGGAATTTAGACACAAGAACTCCATCTTGAAAAAGCTGATCTCCTGAAGTGTGCAAATCTATACCCTCAACAGATTTGTGTTAATTTTTTGTCTTACCCTCCTCCTGTTTCTGTTAAGTACCTTTATACAATTTGCAAATCACTTCAGACTTGTTGCTAATTTTCCCCATATCCTCCTCTTTGCCTTGTGATTGCCTCCCACTCAACTGTTTTATTCTTCTGAAGTCAAGGGAAGAAACTGAAAACTTGTCATCTTTTTCTCCTTTCAAGTCCTGACTAGTCTCCCTTCTTTCCTCTTCCCATCTCAGAGTTGTACTTCTATATTTTCCTTCCATTTAAAATATTGATTTTCTAATAAGGGGGTGACATTCCTCTCCCCTGAAATACTCATTCATTCCCTTAGCCTCCCTGAAAATCAGTTTCTGTATCTATCAAATGAAGATGGTGGCCTAGATGATCTCTGAGCTCCCTTCTAGATCAAAATTTGTGATTCTGGGGGCAGCTAGGTGGCGCAGTGAGTAGAGCGTTGGCCCTGGAGTCAGAAGGACCTGAGTTCGGATCCAACCTCAGACACTAACTGCACACACAAACAAAAAAACCTAGCCATGTGACCTTGGGCAAGTTACTTAATCCCAATTGCCCTAAAAAAAAAAAATTGTGATTCTGTTATAGTTAAATTACTCCTGAGCTACTTTATCCCACTGATGCTTTCTTTGCCTTTTTCATTGTTTCCCAGATCATGAGAATTAAAAAAAAACTAAAGAAACTAAAAGGTTTCTTTACTCCAAATTCATGTCCTTATAAAAAAAAATTCACCACATGAAAAAAAGAAACAACACATTGCATTGTCTTTGTTTTAGATTACTATTTGAAAGGACATTTTTTTTACTTACTTCTGTTTAATCTTTTTGCATGTTGATTACCTTCACATTTTCTGATTCTACTGAAGTAGTGATTTCAGTGTTTCCCTATTGCCAAATATTCCATTCTTTTATTTTTTTTATGTTGAAGCTCAGGTTGACAGAATATATTATTCTCCATTGTTGACTAAGCAATGACTTTCTTATCTATCAACATTTAGAGATATAGCATACCAATAAATTCAACAATTGTATAACAATATTTTCATGCCGATATCAGATAGGGATAAAGTCAAGCAAGTTTGGATAAGCTCATCAAAAAACAATAAAACAAAATTTAAAATAACATTAAAAACAATTCTTGGATATAATAAAAAAGAAACAAAATTATTTTTGTATGTAAGTAAAATTTATTTCCTATGAAAATAAAAGGCAAAAAAGAGGAGTTTTCCCATAATTAAAGGACAAAACCCTTTTTGAGACAAAAATGTCTGACACTTTCTTTTAAAGTCAGAGAAGTTTCCTCTCACTCAGATTGCCAGCCTGAGACAACATCCTTTCAAGTGCAAAAGATAGGTAAAGAGAAGACACCAAGATTCACTATCACTGGGGAAGAAAATCAGACTGAGGGGGAAAAAAATAGCCTTTCTTCAAAGTCACTAAAACATAATGCCAATGAGTATATAAGTCTAAATTGTAAACTGTGGAGTATTTTTTACTTTAAAAAAAATTCCAATTTACAATTGTCTTAGGATAGCAAAAAACATTAAAAAAAAAACCTTTGAAAAATAAACATCTTAAAATTGAAGCCTGGGGTTTGTGAGCCACCTAATACCAATTCAGGGTGAAAGGCCCCTTAAGTTTTGCGGCAAACTATGGATCACTTCTTGGCAAAATACTTCTCCCTCATAAGGAAGACAAAAATTTGTTCAAGTCTTCAAAATAAGTGACTAGGAATTATTACTATATTCCTTTGGATAGGCTCACACATGTAGGTTGTAGGTTTTGTTAATTGTGGTTAAAAGAGAGGGGCGAGTAGATATCTCTAGAAGGGAGACTTTGATTCCTGCCTGGGGGGGAAGTGGGAGATTGAGGCCACCAAGGCTCCCCATTCTACTTTCACTAGAGACGGATATGGACTAGGATTAGGTCTATCTTGCTCTTAAATATCACTAGTATAGGGGAACTTATTCTTAGGTTCATGTTCCTTTTTTGTTCACTTTCCTTTAATGGAGGAGTAACTCAAGTCATATCCAAAGGCTTGACTCCCTTCCCACCAAATGCTAGTTACATCAGAACTAGTGGATAGCAAAGAAACCTCAGAAATCTGAGGAGTTAGAGATTAGAATATATACAACACAAAGACTGAATGAGTTTTCCCTCTGGAAGTGAGATATCTTAGCAAGAGAGAAAGAAAGAGAGATAGAGAGACAGAAACAGAGTCTCTCTCTCTCTCTCTCTCTCTCACACACACACACACACACACACACACACACACACACACACACACACGTTAAGAAGTTGACTCCCCTACATGTTCTCTATACATTTCTCTACAACATCCTATTCTCAAGTGGCCTCTCTTTTAATAGATCCTAGAACTGCAGAAGAATTTCTCCTCTCCCTAGGTCTCCTCCCCTTTGATACAGATACAGGGCATCATGTAATAATTTTTTCCATCAGTAGGAGAGCTTTATGGAAATACATCAATCTTGAACACTGGGTATTCTATTATGAATCCTGGGCTTAGAGTTAATACCATTTATCCCAAAATCTCATCTCTATATTGTTTGACCATTTAGCATTATTGAGCCTCCGTTTCCTCAATCTATAAAATATAGATAACTGTAGTACTATGGTTTAGCACCTAAGAGCTCAAGGTATATTGCTTTGTCTCTCCAACCAGACTTAGTTCCTCAGGGATAGTGACTGTGTTTTCTACTTTTCTTGTATGTTGCATAATTTACTATAGTGCAAGATACATACCATGTCAATAATCATTTTTGTAGACTCAGGAATGGCTCATGGGATTGTGGTACCCCTACTCATATAATGTGACCACCTATTTCCTTTTGTCTTCTGACAACCAGTCTAACCCATCTATAAGCAGTAGAGAAAGTAGGTAAAATAAGGAGCTATAAGCTCTGGGAAGTAGCCTAGAATACTTTAACAGATATGTCTCAACCTCCAATGGAACTTGAGGTCCTTGAAAGGCAGAGAGTGTTTCCTTCCTGTTTTGGCATTCCCAGAGCCCAGCAAGGTGCCCTACATGCAACAGGTGACTAATAAATGTTTGCTAAATTAAATCAAATCTAGACTGGCACAGGAGGGGAAAGAACATTATGCAGTCACTATCTTCAAAGTCAGCACGTTAGCAACAGGAACAACTTTAATAACTTAGAATGGCCTGGGGAAAGAAACCTGCAATACAAGCTTTCTTCCTAGTCTTTTCCCCAGAGAGGCTCACCTTAAGGATGTCTTCTGGAAAGGTATTTTGTAGATCTTCTGATAGCAAAAGAAACTCTGTACTTCTCCATAAAGAAGATTGGGGAAATTTCTGGAAGAACTAAAAAGGACCACAGAGGCTAAAGTCAAAGTTGAAGGCAAACAAATTATAGGCAAATATCTCGCCTGGACTAGACCATGAGTTGACGTTGACTGCAATAAAGTACACCTAATTCAGTGAAATAAACAAAATCAGAAGTGTATGCACACCAGTTACAACAATATTAAGAAAAATGGAAAAAGAAAGGAAAACTAAGCTAAAGGTGACAGAACTGTGGACAGACCTGGAAGGAGACAAATAACAAAAGCAACTCGTGTGTTTATTTGTTAATTATTTAAGTTCTGTATATTCCAGAAGTCAACTAAACTCTATACCCCATGTGATCCAATAATGCTACTACTAGGCATATACCCTAAAAATATCAAAGAAAAAGGGGAAAGGACCTATGTTGTACAAAAATATTAATATCCTAACTTTTCATGATACTATAGCTGGAGCAAAAAACTGGAAAATAAAGTGACACTCATCACCTGAAGAACAGCTAAACAAGTTGTGGCAGGGCAGATGGGCATAGCCAGATCTCATGGTAACTCAGCAGAGGTCTAGTAAAGTTAGACCATCCCCATACCACAAAGGTGAGGCCCAATACAAACTGTGAATTCTCTGCCTGGACTTTTCCCTATGATTAATAAATCCCCACTTCCTCCTTACTCTCTTAGTCCCAGAAATGCTAAATTCCTATCCGGAAGAAAATTAAACCACCCCCTGTCTTTATCTCAAAGCCCCTTAACATCATCCCTCCATTCTCTCCTCCTTTATCCCAATCTCTTCTTGTCCTCATCAAGGCTCTCATACCCATGTGTACTCTTGATAGAAAGCAGGGATTGTTTTGTCTTTATATCCCCAGTACCTAGCATAGTGCCTAGCATGTAGTAGATATTTAACAAATGCCTATTGATTAATTGATCTCATCCTCCAATGTCCTCTCCATCATATTTTGCTATTATTCCTTCTCTATCTCTAATATTCATTCTCTATGTGCTACTGATCCCTTCCCTGCTGCTTTCAAAATACCTATCAAACATCTTTCAAACAGCCCATCCTTTCTCATCTCTACCTCCCAACTAAAATGTCGCTTTCCACAGGAAGACTTTTCAAGCCCTTCTTAATTCTAATGCTTTCCCTCTATTATTTTTCCTGTGTATAGCTTCTTTGTATGTATTTGTTTGCTTGTTGTCTCCCTTATTAGAGCATGAGCTCAATGAGGATGAGGACTTTCTTTTGCCCCTTTTTGTATCCAACCATTAGCACAGTGCCTGGCATATAGTAGGTCATTAATAAGTGGTTATTGATTTCCTAGACTCCTGTGGTAGCTTCCTATTTGGTCTCCCTGCCTTGAGTCTCTCCCCTCTTCAGTTCATCCTCCACACAGCTGTCAAAATGATCTTCCTTAAGTGCTGACCATGTTATTCTTCTACTCAAACTCCAGCAGCTTTGTGTTGCTTCTAAGTTCAAATATAAACTCCTTTGTCCAGTCCTTCCAGACTGGTCTTCTTAATGTTCTTTCTTTCTTTTTTTTTTTTTTTTTTGCCTTTTGGAGGGCAATTGGGGTTAAGTAACTTGCCCAAGGTCACACAGCTAGGTTTTTGTTTGTATATACGTTAAGTGCCTGAGGCCAATCCGAACTCAGGTCCTTCTGACTCCAGGGCCGATGCTCTACTCACTGCACCACCTAGCCGCCCCCCTTAATGTTCTTTCTATACAACCCTGCATCTCTCACCTTGGCACTGGCCATCTCCCATGCCTATAATGGTCTTCTTTCCTCTTCACCTTCATCTCAGAGAGTCTCTAGTTTCCTTCAGGGATTAAGTTAAGTGCTACTGTCTACATGTAGGCTTTTCTAAATGTCCCTGGAAACTGGTAGTTACTCCACAAAATTATCTTCTATCTACCCATGTATGTATATGTGGCATCTCCCAGTTAGACTCTAAGCCACACAGGGGCAAAAAAATGCTTCCACTTTTGTCAGTGTATACCGAGATCCTAGCACAGTGCCTGGCACAGAGAGATGCTTAATAAATGCTTAAGGGCAGCCAATCTTGTGCCCAAATCCCCACTATACTTCTAACTTGAATGGATGAGACAAAAGGCCACAATAATCTGTTTTAAACATTTCATATGACTCCCTTTATGCTGGAATTTCTTTGCTGATGATGAGAAGTGGATATGTGAATTATTCTCTAAGAATATCAAAGGCTTAAGGTAGTGCTAGATACTCATTTTTCAGTATTCTAGAAAGGGTGATTTTATATTAAGTTGTGAGAAGCAATGTGAACTGGCCTTATAGTAGCCCTGTAGTCCTGGCCAAGTCCCTTAATTTCTCATACCTCAGGAAACTCTAAATTCACAAGTTATCAAGAAGATGGCCATCCCCACTGGCAGAGCTCCTCACAAGATACTACCTCCCATCAGTGAAATCAGAGGTCCACTTAGAAAAATAAAAGAAGTTGTATCTTCTCATTTCATAATTACATTTAGCCTAGAGGCATTGTTCCTTAACCTTTAAGTTTCACAACCTTTTTCATTTCAAAAATTAAACTCCTTATCCCTGTAAGGGCCCACCTTACTGGCTGACTTCAAACTCACCTCTCCAGCCGCCGCTGGGGCACTCCAATCACCTTCCACGATTCTGGTTGCCCTACTACGACCCTTATGGTAGCTCCACCACGACCCCTCGGAGAGTTCCTTTCCCCATCGCCCCTCTGCAACCTCTGGTTCGCCCCCATGAACCCCTGGGGGAGCCTGCTCCTCCCAAACAGACAAAGGAGTCCTGATACCAAGATGAAATGTATCTTGCCATTTAATCTCTCTCGTTCACAATCCCCTCTTCTCTCCCTCTCCCTCCTTTCACCTTCCCTACCTCCTTTTATCTCCTTTCCCCTCCCCCGACTCTGTTCCCCCACGTGCCTCAGCAGTATCAGGCTTCTCATGGCAGGGGAGTGCTCCCCTGTTAGCAGCACATGCTCAATACCCCGAAATCACAGGGCAGATCATACGCTCAGGTGCCTCTAACCCTAACCTGAGTTGCTCTATCATTTGCATGAATTCTCCATGGGTTCTCAGAGTTCAAGTAGAATCTTAAAGGGCCCCAATAATCCCCATGGACCAACAAGAACAAATCTGTGGTCTGAGGTGGGTCCATGGACAAATAAAAGATAATGCTATATATCAAAGCCCTGCTGACAATCTGTTATAACTCTTTTAAATAAGAAACAATATGAAGGATATCTGTAGCAGCAAGCATCCCAATATCCCCAGGGTGACTGCCAACACAGGTTCTTAGATCTGCTTTTCAAAAGGAAAGCAACTCAAAATGGGTTAACAAGCTTACTTTAATCAAACAAACATACATTACCTAGTTCAGGGGAAAAAGGTCAGCACCCCTAACTTCAGAGTTATAGAACTTACAGATCAGACAGGCTTCCAAACTGTCCAACCATTATATCAATACCAAATCACAGTTACCAGAGAGGGAAGCATCAACATCTGGGTTTTCAAAGCCAGGGGGCTCTCAACAACGGCTTCCCAGAGTCTCATCTGGTCAAATCACATAACACTTCTCAAAGTGAGCCCCAAAGCAAAGCCTCTCCTCAGGGTTTATATAGTCTTCTCCTAGCTCAGAGATTGTAACAACCTCCTTGACCCACTGCCCAATCACAAAGTATCAAGGTGTGGGCTTTCCTGAAAAACAAGCCTCCCACCACAGGCTCCAGGTGCACTTAAGCTAGGGGCAGGGAAGATCTTTAAATTTGCATTTCCATTACAGTATCCCAACCAGAAGTAGGAAGCACCTGCCAACATGAGGAAGGATGCTGGATTTACCTACTTTCCATTCAAAATACGAAGGGATAAAAGGCAAAAACTCTTCACATATAATCCTATTTCTTTTGTCATTGTTAAATATATCGTTTAAAACTTAATACTGAACATGACTAAAACCAATTCTACTTGGTTAGCAATTAAAGTATTCAGTCACTGTCAGAATGCCCACCAAAATTCTTTGTACATTCATTTTCATTTACTTAGCTTACTTGATTGTAGTTAATGCATAGCCTTTCTTCTAGTTTTAAAGTTTTTTTTCCATTTGCATTATTTCATGAGGGTTTTTCCAGATTTATTAGGCTTTAAAATTCTGACCTTAATGCCAAATAATAAGCTGACAATTTGGTCAATAAGCTGACCATTTTCATATGCAAAGAAAAAAAGTACATGAAGCTGTAAATTTGCATGTGTATTATGACCAACTTACTTTAATTTTTAAGTATATAATTAATTCAACATGTTTTCAAAACTATGTAGCTTGTCTGTTTCCTACTGAAATATTATTCTCTCCGAGGCATCTTTTAAAAATGCTACAATGACCTTTTATTGCTTTTCTTTTTCTTTCATTCTGGTAACTGCATCACTATCTCCCTTTTTGGTATCACTCCATCCCTCCCCCATGGAAGAAAGAAAAAACCCTTTTACCAGATATGCATCATCACATATGAAGCAAACCAAATCTCCACATTGAACACATCTGAACATTAACATTTCATTCTGCACTGAACATAACATTCTCTCTGTCGGGACGTGGGTAGGGCATCATCACATAGGTCATTTGGAATCTTGGTTTTTGTCCCTGCATCAGAGTTCTTAATCTTAATGATTTTCAAAACTTTTCTTTAAGATATTGTTACTATATAAATTATTCTGTTCTGATCACTTTACCCTGGATTAGCTGATCCAAGTCTTCCCAGATGTGTCTGATGCCATCCCTCCCTTTCATTATTCTTTATGGTACAATAATATTCCATTCCATTCCACTCATTACCATAATTTGTTCAACTATTACCCTAATGAAATATTTTTTGAATGTATGGGTTCCTTTCTTCTTTCTTTGATTCCTTTGGGGTATAGGCTTAATAGGGGTTATCACTGAATAAAAGGATATATGCACAGTTTAGTCATGTTTGGGGAATAATTCTAAACAGCTTTCCAGAATGGATGAACCAATTTACAGCTCTACCAATAAAGCATTAGTATGCTTGTATTCTTGGCCATCCCTTCAACAATAGAGTTGTTCAAGGTTTAACAACAGTGTATTTTTATTTCTTCTTTGTGATTTCAGAAACAGGTTCCCCCATTCTTGTCAAACCAGAAAAGGCAAGATGATTTCAACAAGTAACAAGTAGCCAAAGCCTAGAAACTTTTATTTAGGAAAATCCCCACATCCATGCAATACCCAAGATTTAGCCTATTTTTTTTTCAGTGCAACCTTGGGATCTAAATTCCTAGCAACTGGTCTTGGGAGTCAGAAGATTTCAATTTAAGTATTGGCACTGACATATTAATCAAATCTCTGACAATTTTGTGAATCTAAGTTTCCTCATTTAAAAAATTGAAGTTAATGTGATAGTCCAGGGGAGGTAATGATGAGGTCCTATACTAGAAGAAAGAATATATGCCAAAGATAATCTGAGGTAAAATTACCAGGACTTAGTAAATGAATTGAAATGAGAAGTGATGAAGAAGTAACAAAGATAATAGAAGGTTTTGCTGTGTGGATGGTATACCATTGGGATGAGATGGCCACTCATGCAGTACCAATAAGCAGGGAGTCACTAAGTAAAATGATTCTAGTAAGATGGGGGATCATCAAGCCTTACAATCCACCCTGCTGCTAAGCCCTAAGAACCTGTGGGCTCTGCTATCTGCTGTATAACTAAATTTATTCCTATAAATGTAATCTTCCTCAATGAGATGTGTGAATTTTGTGAGCAGGGGCCAATCTTGATTTTCTGTCTATATCCTGATAATCATTAAATATCAAATTTATCCAAAGTCTGAATTAATCAAACAGATGGATTTGCTTTGCTTTAAAAATGCCTTTTGCTGTGTCAACAACTCCAGAGACCAGACCACTTAATGTTTTTTTTCATTCTTTCATTTATCCTAAGATTGAAAAAACAACAACCTGGTGAATTTGGCTATTAGGAAGACAGTAGTGATCTTGGAACAGCAGTTTCAGAAGCATTTTGGAGGCAAAACTTCAAATAACAGAGGCTGGAAAAAGAACATATGCTGACAAATGGAAGGCAACTTTTTAGAAGAAGTTTGGCAGCAAATGAGAGGAGAGTGATGTAATAGAACCTAGATGGGGCAGAGTGGTCACAGGAACAATTCTTTAGAATTGAAGCGACTGAAGTCATGTTTGTTGGCAGAGAGGAAGGAACCAGTAGGGAGAAAATTTAAGATACATTAAAAAGAGGGAATGACTGCTGAAGCAAGGTCCTAGAAAAGGCAGGAGGCAAAGGGATCAAGGATGCAAGTAGGAAGATTAACAAAATCTCTTCTGAGATCAAAGGAAAGGAAGAGACGGTAAGTGATGATGCTGAGAAGTTCTGAGGAATGAAGGAGGGCTGAGTGACAAGAAGATGGCCTTGATCTTCTTGGCAAAGGCTAAATCGTTCTCTCTTTTGTTGATGAAAGAAAGCATTCAGCATCTCCCAAGTTCTAATATGTTGTCTCCTTATTGTTATTAGGTTAAATCTACCTGTTGTGAGAGGGTAGTGTCAAGATTCCGTACTTGAAGAAAGATGAAAATTTTTAATAGTCATTGTGTAGAATGACTTTGGAAGTCAATAATAGAACAGAAGGAATTGAAAGTGGTGATGAATTGTATGAAGAAATTATTAGACAGGTCTTTCAACATGTTTACCAAAGTCTTCAGGGATGATGACCAAGGATGGCACATAAAAGATGATGAACCCTCAAATTTATTAAAATCACTGAAGAAGTTGGCAATGAACTAGTTGTTGTTTTTCAGTTATATCCAAGTCTTTGTGACCCTGTTTGGAGTCTTTTTAGCAAAGATACTAAGATACTAGAGTTGTTTGCCATCTCCATCTCCAGTTATTTTATGGATGAGGAAACTGAGATAAAAAGGGCTAAGCGAATTGCCCAGGGTCACACAGCTAGTAAAGTAAGTATCTGAAGTCATATTTGAACTTGGGAAGATGACTCTAGGCCTGATACTAGATACTAGTGGATAGATATCCACTGTGCAACCTGGCAAAGACCAAGAGATCAGTAAAGAATAGCAATAAGCAATAAGAAGATGGGAGAGTATAAATGGACTCCATAGGCTTCTAAAGAGAAAAAGGGAAGAAACAAACTCAGAGAAAATACCCAGAAGGCAATGGGGAACAAAGAATGTACCATTCCTTCCACTTAGCCCCAAGTTTTGATAACAATAAGAAAAAGAGTGGCCTCCAAAGGATATGGTTTCAATGAACACAATAATTTTAGGGACAATCCAGGCTGAATTAAGAGAAGGGGGAAGAGGTGTTACTTTAAAATTTTGAGGAAGTAGGGGAGTTTGAGAATGGTGAGGTCTAAGCCAAGGTTGAACAGGAGGTTAAGAAATTAAGATGAGTAAATCAGTAGGACAGATAGATGAGACAATGGAAGAATTTAAGATTAGGAAGTCTTGAATATGTTTGTAGGTACTTAAGAAGGAACCATTAGAAATGATTTGCTATAGAAATCTCTAGAAGAATTTAACTTTGTTAAACAGAGCTTGGCTAAAAAGTGCATTGTAGAACTCAGAGCTAAATTCATGCTATTATTGTTATTCTATTTGTATAGAAGTATAGAACTAAAGGCCTTTTAATCTTCCCTTTCATCTGGAAATCCACCAAGCCTAGTTTAAAGTAAGATGCAAATTTCTTTTTTTTCTCTCTCTTTTTTATTTTTTAGTTTACATCATTCATTTCCACAAGATTTTGAGTTATAAATTTTCTCCCCATTTTCCCCTACCCACCATCCCAAAACTTCGATCCCACAGAATATCCCCTTCCCCAATCTGCTAGATGTAAATTTCTTAAGTAAAGGAACTATCTTTGTACTCCTAGCACCAAGCCCAGCATTTCCAACAGAGGGAACTTAATACTTGTTGAACTGAAATTAATTTTTACTTCCTTAAAACATGTATTTACTTTGAGGCATATAGTTTCTTCAGTTCACTCTCCCTCCTTACTTTTCTTCTTTGCATAAAAAGCAAAGGATATGGGAGTTTGAATTTGTTTTTGGTAGCTGGCAACCCAAATCCAAAAGCCACAGTCTAGAATAAAAACTATAAAAAAAAAAGGACTTATCTAAAATCAGAGGAAGAAAGGGATCTATTAAGTTTCACCTTTCTACTAAGCTGAGGTAGGAAAGGTAGAATATAAAGAACAAAAGATTGAATAATATATTCAGCTTCTTTAGCAACAACATTTAATAGCAGAAACAATATTATGAATTCAACATGGAATTCCCTTTCATTTTTATTGGCTTAAGCAGCAATGAAATCTTCACCCACATATAGGGGAAGGCAGGATTTGTATTTTTGAAGGAATGAAAGAAAATACTCTCTAGAGATGTTCTATCCATCCCTTCTTAAAGAGACTAGTTGTAAACAAGAAAAAGACTGTCTCAGGGGTACTTTCCTGGACAGGCTCTGTACCAAGTTTTATATAATGGTCATAAGCTACTGCTTATAACTTAATAAATGCCTGATAAAAATAGAGGCTTAGGGGTGGCTAGGTGGCACAGTGAGTAGAGCGTAGGCCCTGGAGTCAGAAGGACCTGAGTTCGGATCTGACCTCAGACACTTAACGAACTCAAACAAAAAAAACAAACCACTATATTGTGAAATTGAATCTTGTAAACTAAAAGTAAACAAATTAATAAAGACCAAAATATTAAAAAAAATAGAGGCTTGAAAAGAATCTGGACTTGTGATTTTTCATTGATGCAAGGCAGATCTCAAACTTTTTGGTCTCAATATTTCTTTATACTCTTAAAAAAAATATTGAGAATTCCCTAAAAAGCTTTTGTTTACATAGGTCATATCTATGTCTCAGTAATTCTATGAAAACAGTTTTAACTTTGTGAAACCCCTGTTGCCAAGGACTGTTCATTTCACTTTGGAAATATTTCTTGTATATTCACTCTTTCCTCCACTGTCACTGCCACCATCTTGCTGCTGGTCCTTACTGCCTCACTCTTACACTTTTGTAGTTAGTCCTCTGCTTGGTCTTTTTGACACAAGTCTCTCCCAAATCTAGTCTACTGTACTGTCACAGTGCCAGACCATATTATCCCTCCAGGATCAAATGTAAAATCCTGTTTGACATCCAAAGCCCTTCATAAGTTGGCCCCCTCTTATGTTTCCAGTCTTACACCTTACACACTTCTTCCTCCCTCTACATACTGTGATCTAGTGACATTGGCCTCTTTGCAGTTCCTTATACAAGACTTTCCACCTTCCAACTCTGGGCATTTTCACTGGCTGTCCCCTGTGCCTGAATACTTTCCCTCCTCATCTTTGCCTACTGGCTCTTCTGACTTTCTTCAAGTCCCAGCTAAAAATCTCACCTTCTACAGGAAGTTCTTTCCTATCCCTCTCAATTCTCATATCTTCCCCCTCTTGATTATTTCAAATTTATCCTGCATATAATATAGCTTGATTGCACATAAATACTTGTGTGCTATCACCACCATTTGATTACAAGCTCTTTAAGGACAGGATCATCTTTAACCTTTAGATGTTTCTGTAGCACTTAGCACGGCATCTGGCACATAGTGGGCACTTAATAAATATTTACTGATTGATACAAAAAGGTCTAGAAAACTCCAAATAGTCCCTGGACCATACTTTTGAGACCCATTAATAGGAATTCCCTCTACCAATGCAGATCAGCACCTTCTCTGAAACTTATGAATCTGAGAGACCTTGCCTAGACCATTGAGAAATTAACTCATGTCAAATTAATATGCATTTATTAGATTCTACTATATGCCAGACATTGTGCTAAGTACTACAGATACAAAGAAAGGCAAAAACAGTTTCTGTCTTCAAGGAACTCACAATATAATGAAGAAAACAACATGCAACTAACAATACACAAACAAGATTTATGAAAAAAAAAAAAAAAGGAATGGGGCGGCTAGGTGGCGCAGTGAGTAGAGCGCTGGCCCTGGAGTCAGAAGGACCTGAGTTCAGATCTGGCCTCAGACACTTAACACACACAAACAAAAACCTAGCTGTGTGACCTTGGGCAAGTTACTTAACCCCAATTGCCCTCCAAAAAGCAAAAAAAACAAACAAACAAATTAAAAAAAACAAGATTTATGCCAGACAAACTGGAGATAATCTCAGAAGGAAGGCACTAGCATTAAGGAAGACCAGGAAAAGTTTCTTACACAAGGTGGGATTTGAGCTGAGAATTTGAAAGAATCCAGAAAGTAAAAATAAGCAAGGAAGGAATTCCACATGTATCTTTAAGAAAATGCACAGAGCCAGGAGTGTCTTATGCAAAGAACAGGAAGGAGGTCAGTTTCACAAATCTAAAAGTACTTGGAGGTTAACAAGGTGTAAGAAGACTGGAAAGCTAGGAAGAGGCTAGGTTATAAAGGTCTTTAAAAGTCAAACAGGATTTTATATTTGATCCTGGAGGCAACAGGGGTGATACCATATAGGGCTTTGATATGGTCAGATGTGCACTTTAGGAAGATCACTTTGACAGTTGAAAAAGAAGGACTGAAGAAAGACTTAAAAAGTAGAGAGACTAACTAGCAGGCTACTTAATAGTCCAGACATGAAAGCCTGCACTAAGGTGGAGGCACTGTCAGAGGAGAAAAAAAGAGTTGTAAACTAGAGATGTTTTGAAGGTAGAAATGACAGCACTTGATTATTGATTGGATATGGTAGGGGAAGGGGAAGGTATTTAACTGAACAAACAGGTGGCTAATAGGCATAAGGCACTGTTACCTGCCAGGTAAACAATAACAAAAAGAATCTTAACCTGCTGAAGGATATACAAAAGATACACAAATAAGTAAAAACACTGTAATTGATGGGAGGCAGGGGGACTCTAGACTCGAGTGGTGGGGCTGCAGGAAGGCTGCACAGAGAAGGAAGAGAAATATTCCAAAAAGGCAGAAAGGGAGGGCGGGCATGGGGACAGTCCAAAGGCATAGAGACAGGAGATGTGCTTCCATGGGACCACCCATTAAGATTACCCGAGGCTGATCCACAACTCCTCCTTCCCCCCTCCCCCTTTCCAGACTCCAAATCTCCCAAGGAAAAAGCTCTCCCTTCCTATTCCCCTGGAAGGATCATTGTCAAGACAGTGGATGGGGAGCCTGGACCTGTGCCAGGGCCAGAGGGATCAGATCTGAGCCTGGAGCCAGAGTTCGGAAACCAGCCCCTTGGGGGGTGGGAGGTCTAGGAGGGTGCCTGACTTCCCTGGGGCTCTGGGCACTCACCTACTCCAGGCACAGAGAATAGTGCCCAAGCCAGTGCTGCTTGTTTGGAGTTCAGTCTAGTGACAGCTCTCCCAGAAGGGAGAGAAATCAGCGGCTGTCGCCTGATTGGTGGAATGATGGAAATATGCAAATGAGCCTCCATACTTATTGAGGGCATTTGAAGCCACACACTGGAGCCTGGAAAACTCAACGGGAAATTTCAATAGACTTCCAGCCCAGTGCCAGACTAAGAGTCTAACCAGTGAAGGGACATTCCATATTAGGGGAGTGAACCAAAGTTGTGCTGGCAAATGTTTAACCAGGAGTCATTTACAGAATGCTCCATTAGGAAAATTATGGACAATTTAAATAGCTGGAGGAATATTCAGTATTCATTAATGAGCTGGACCACATAATGTGGTCATCTGGTAATGACCACATTACCAAAGTTAATTTACAAACCTAATGCTAATTTAAACATTTGATAACCTAAAAAAGTTTGATAAACTAAAAAAGGTAAAATAATGACAAAATTAATCTGTAGGGGGGAAAAGATCTAGAATAGTAAGAGAATAATTTACAATGTAAGGATGAATGAGTGGAGGGCATTTTGAGACCTCAAATTATGTTATAAAGCAACAATCACCAAAAACATTTGGTATTGGCTAAAAAATAGAAAAAAGTATGTCCGTTGTTTTGTATGGAGTCGAACAGACTAGAAAAGAAAGAATGAAAATAAATCAAGCTCAATAACACAGTGCTCAATATTGAGGGCATTTTATTTAATATTTTATTGTTTTTAATTGTATTTAATATTTTAAATTGTATTTAATATTTTATTGTTTCTTCAGTACCCTTCACTTGCAGATGACATCTCAGGCTGAGTACCAACCAGTCCAAGAATATGACCCATCACCTCTGGACCTGGTATCTACCAAGTTCCAGACACTAGCTACAGACCCAGCCCCTTGAATGGTGGGACCTTATGAAACATAGACAGCTCTATGCCCCTCCCCAGCAAGAAGCAGTTGGGGAAATATTATTTAATAAGAACTGGAAAAACTGGAAAGCAGTCTGGCAGAAATTAGTCTTATATTCACATCTTGCACCATATTCCACAATAAATTCAAACTGGACATATGACCTGAATATTAAAGATCATACCACAAAAAAATCAGAAGAGAAGATCATAGATATTTTACAACAGTAAAAGATGAATCTAACCCTGACAAGAGGGTAGAGATAAAATAGCTAAGTTTCACTACATGAAATTGAAAAACTTTTGCATAACAAAATTAGCCCATCTAGCATAAGAAAAAAAATAGTCTCCTGGGGAAAATCTTTGTATCAAATACTCTGATAAAAGTTTGATATACAAGACAAATAGAGAACAAAGAAATATATAAGACCAGAAACCTCTGGTGAAAAGATAATGAATAATCAGTTCTCCAAAGAAGAAAAGCTGAATAATAACCACATGGGAAAATGTTGCCAATTACTTAAGAGAAATGCGCACAAAAACAAAAACTAATGTTAGAGAGTTTTTGGAAAGACAGATACTCCAGGGTATTGTTGGTGGAGTTATGGATTGGATTACATCACCAACAATCTTGGGAAGCAATTTGGAGTTCTGCAGAAAATAAAAAGTCCTTACCTTATGACCCAATGATTCTACTGCTAGCAAATGTTCAAAGGATGTCAATGATAAAAAGAAAGACTCCACATGCATCCAAATATTTATAGCAGCATTTTTATGCCAGCAAAGAACTAGAAACAAAGTGGATGCTTATCAATTGGGGAATATTGTTATCTCTGGGCAGATGACAAAGTGCTTGGCACATAACAGGTGCTTAATAAATATTTATTCATTCATTTATTTATTTATTTATTTATTGGATTAACAATCTTGCTTTAATCAAACACATGTCATTTACCTAGTTCAGGGGTAAAGGTCAGCACCCTGAACTCCGAGGCCGGCGCTCTTACTCACTGCGCCACCTAGCCGCCCCAGTTTAAACAATCTTAACTGAAACTTTCTTTTAATACAACTGTTTACCAGTAACAATATCATAAATAATTATCATGTACCTAAATCTAGACTTTGAAACCAAAATCAAGTAATTATCAATCTGGTGACCTAAATTTAGTCATTTCCAAATTGCTTTGCACAGAAAATCATTCATCCCATTACCACTGGCATAAAATTCACAAGGAAAATTCCACATAAGATTAACAAACATGAAACAATTAATTTTTAGCTTACACAGTTAACATTCAAATGGCATTGTTGTTTTGTACCAGACATTGTACTAAGCACCTTTACAATTATATCAGTCCCATAAAAATCCCTAGGATGTGGATTCCACCACCATCCCCTTACTGAACAGTAAACTAAGGTAAATAAAACTTTGGGGGCGGGGGCAGAAGGAGACATACAGTGAATCACTTTCTTAATGCCAAATAACAATATGTACCTTTTGATCATGTAACTATATATTTCTAAGTTCTAATACACTTGGTCCTCAGAAAGGAAATATATCCACAAATTTATTTCTTTCCTTACTATTCCAATTACCCATTCACATTCACATCTTCCAAAAAGTTTACAAAAAGTTTGCTTTTCCCTTATTATAATCAGTTCATTTTAAAACATACTGGGCTAAAATTCTACCTGCTTTCTTTGATTCTTAAAATGATAAATTACAATGGTCTATATTTTCTACCATAATGAGTGCCCATCTCAAATTCAATAACAATAACCACTCAACTTCAGCCTTTCCACTGTGGATTTCTTGAAGGACAGCATTCTGTCCTTCGAATCCTGTTCGTGATGCCATAATGTCCAAATAAGGAGGTTCAGAATTCGAATAAACAGAGTGCTCGCACTCCAAGAAAGACCCAAGGCAATTTCTTTAGAATATTTATTCAGAAAATATGTATATATAGGCAAGTGAGAAAGAAAGCGGAGATAACAGAATAAGAGGCTTAAAGATAGCAGAATAAGAGCAACTCTGATTAATAGTGGACATATATATACATATTTACAAGCATCACCTTTTCAGCGAAGCACCTGACCACACAAGCTGGGGAGTCCTGGGTACAGCCATCAGGGTCCAGAATGGGAGGGTCCCAGGCAGAGCGTCCTCTCCATGGGTGATTCCAATTTGGGGTCTGAATCTTACAGTTTAGGTAATGCTGAGAACAAAGAAGGCATACTGCCAGGTGTTTTTTAGCAAGCATCAGTATCTTGTGTGAGGCCTGGGAGGGAGGTCAATCCCTCCAAGGTCCCCCCAAGAGCGATGTTTCCTTGGAGTGGCTAATTCCAGGAGTTGGGCAGTTATCATATCTCAAGGACCTGGCCAGGGTCCCAGGAGAGGAGCAGCCCTCAAGTTCTCAGGATCTCTGTTCCCAAACAACTCAGGGTAATAAATAGAAAGGTCATATTGAGTTGGGGCGTTGGTTTGTATAATCTTATTCCTCACAGAGGGGTTTACCTTGACCCTACTTGGCTATAAATTTCTTAGTTCTCACACATGAGCAAATGATAATTTGACTCTTTCAGGGAGGCTTATATCTTTTGTTGTCATAACAAAATGGTCACTTTTACAAAGAAATTGTGATGTATTTATTTTCTTAAAGGAAAAGGCTATTTTTTTCTATTTTTTTTTAAACAAGAAATCTACCTTTAAAAATTATAGGGTTGGGGAGGCTAGGTGGCACAGTGAGTAGAGCATCGGCCCTGGAGTCAGAAGGACCTGAGTTCGGATCCTGAGCCTCAGACACTTAACACACACACAAACAAAAACTTAGCCGTGTGACCTTGGGCAAGTTACTTAACCCCAATTGCCCTGCAAAAAAAAAAAAATTGTAGGGTTTTTTGTTTTTTATCCTTGAATACCAATCAGAAGGTTACGCTTTAGGAAGTTTTTGTCACAAAAGAAGAAAAGCAAGAATACCCAGCTTCATCGAAAACTAGAAGAAATAATGTTTTGTAATGCGTGGTTTCATGACCTAAGGTAGGGGCTTTCAGACATAAGAACAGTAATATAGAATAACTTGCTCCATGTAAACTATGTTTGAGGGTAAAAATAAAAGTTTGGAGGAAATGCTATAGGTTTTGATTAACTAGTTAAATGTCAACTCTTTCTTTTTTCGATCACTTAAATATTTTTTTTGCTATTTAGGCTTATTGAATGAAATTAGAGAAGTCTGGTGACCTTTCTTCAGCTTTCTTAGCAATAACCCTTACCAGCTTAGGTGAAGCCTTACTTGCAGGTGTGCCTCAGGGCTCACTCACAGAGGTAAGGGAATTTTTTTTTCTTATTTTGTAGTCAGTAATCAATTCACAAACATTAAGTAACCCTAACCCCCCACACACACACCCTTTTTTCATCTCTTCTAGGGGAAGATCCCTTCTCCCTGTGCCCCAGGGTCAATTTCAACTCTTGCCACTGATTGGCTGGCTCCTTTTCCCCCTCTTTCTCCTTCCTTTCCCTACTTAAAACTGCTTTCTGGGACCTTAGTTTTCCAGCTTGGGTGCGTCAGGGCTAGGTCTCGAGTCTACTTGTCTCTGTCTCTGAAGGCTCGCATCCTCGGAGCTTGCAAGTGCGGATCTGAAGGAAGGTAGCTGTGGATACAGAAGGTGGGGTTCATCCACTCCTTGGGGCCCTGCTCCTTTCTTTTCTTTAACCATTATGATTTTTTTTAAACCACCTCACTGGGTTTTTTTGGGGGGAAGGGGGATTGGATCTAGGGATGTCTTTTCACCCTCCTTCTCTCCCAGTCAGTAATTACTTATCATCCCTGGGGTCTAAGTGAAGTGGAAGAGGCTTACCCTTAACTTGGGGTATGTAAATTTTCTTAGAAAAATTTCCTGATAACAATTCCAATATATTTTCTTTATATTCCTATGCAATTTTTTATTCATTATGAACATTATCTGTTGTGATGAAAACAACCTAGAATTACAAAATGTATAATCAAAAATGCTAGTCATTTCCAGAGAGAGAATTGAGGAACTTTTGAGAGTAGATTGAAGCCCATTTTCCCCCCTTAACTTTCTTAGTTCCTTTTTCACTGTAGATAACAAGGAACTATCCTTTGCACAACTTCACATATATAATGGATGTTGTATTCCTTGATTTATCAATGTTTTGGGGGGGAGAAGAGGGAGGTAGACATTTGGAACTTAAAAAAAAAAAAGCAAAAAAAAATCCTTACAGTGTGATCACAAAAAAGGGTCTGATATTTTTTCGTTGGTGGGGGGGGAGCAGGTTAAAGTGTTGAGGTTGGCCTATTTTAAAAAGAGCCACCTGTTTAAAACTTGCTAGCCATTACTAGAAATAAAAAAAGTGTGCTACAAACACCCCGCCTCCTCCTCCCCCAAAAAAGGAGTTTAGTCGTTTTGAATGTGGTGGTTTTGAATTGAGCCATTCAGGAGAACCTGGGGGTAATCAAGATAAGGTAATTCAGAATGGTTTGTTTCTGGTTGGTTGACCTTTTTATGTAAACTTAACTAGGAGCTGTCTTTCACCTGTTACTGACCTGTTTAGAAAGCCTTGCTTAAGGCCAGTTGAGTATCCTTGCAGAAAAGCATCTTAGGATAATCAGAATCACCTTTGTCCGTAACAATTTAGAAGGTTGAAACCCATCAGAAGAGATGGTTGTGTTTTAAATTCAGTTTTGTTTTCACTATATGTGGAAGTTTGAATAGATCATTATTGTTTTTCTTGAATAAATTTGATGGTGTGTTTCCATTTTATTGCATTACCCCTTTGACATTATGGTGTCTTTTATTTTGTCAGAGAAGATTTGTTAATTAAGATAATATTTCTGTAAAAGAGAAATCTGGAATGTTATCAGCATAGAGAATAATTACAGCCTCCTCTGTATTCATATTGATTTCAACTGTTTATATTACCAAGCTGTTCAAGAGCTTCTCTACATAGTTAGCAGAGCCTGTGCTCCTCAAATGCAAAGTGTAGGTTTCCTTGACATTTTGATGCTTCTTTAGTAGAAGTAATAAGATTTTTATAAGCTATTTTAGAAAGCAATGATTAATGAAACTTGTGATTATGAGGTTTAAGTTCTCGCTGTGCCACAGACAGACCTGTTACTTTAATAATTGCTATGCTATTTATTTTTACTATAAAATGTCTTGCTTCTAATGGTTGTATTTTTATAACTTGTAGCACACAACACATGTAAATGATTTATAAAATGATTACCATTTAAGAGGTATCAGCCTTTTCATTTTTACTTTGAAAATCTAGTACTGGGGTGCTATGTGGCACAGTGAATAGAGCACCAGACCTGGAAAGAAAAAACTAGCCGAGCCAAGGAGGAGGACTCTCTCATCTGATCCTAAAGGGATATAAAAGCAGGAGTTTTCTGAGTTATTGAGAAGGGCAAGATGAAAATTTGATTCAGTTACTGATATAAGGACATCTACTCACAAACTTTAATGTGTCCTATGGAAGTCAAACATCTTGTACTTTTACATGCCTGCCTTCTCATAGCTGATTACTTCACTAACTACTTTTTTGAGAATTCTGAAATCATCTTAAAATCTCCCCTCTCATCTTCTTTCTATGCCCTTGTTCTCTCCTCTTTCCTGGATATGATTTTGTCAGTGTAAATGATACTAAAGACCTTTGCTATTGAATCTTGAGGACCACCGGGCGCTTTTATTTGAATTTTAGCTGGAACATTTCTGGAAACCCTCTTTTAGAGGAAGGAGCTCCTTGAGCATGAATACTCCCAGTGTTTTAATACAGTGCTTTTACAGCAGAGGCTACTTATGGCCTGAAAAACTCCTTAGTGTGGCCTAAACTAGATTCAAATGTAATTGGGAAATGTGTCACAAGAAATAAAAATACAGTAGAACATAGATACTGTTAATTTGTGGTTTTGTAAGTCAATATGAGCAGCAGCTATGTGGTACAGTGGATGAAGCACTTGACTTGGAGTAAGGAACATTCAGGTTCAAATCTGACCTAAGACACTTCCTAGGTGAGTTTTGGGCTCTGTTTCCTTACCTGTACAAATTGCTGGAGAAAGAAATGGCAAACCATTCCAGTATCTCTGCCAAAAAACACCAAATGGGTCACAAAGACAAATGAGCAGCAAAAGCAAAGTCAATACAAGGTCCAAAGGTATCTGGTTCCATTTGACTTTTGACATTATTTGAATTTTGACTCATTAAATACTTAATATATGCTTCTACATTCATTACTTTCCTCCTTTTTGAGAACATGGATGATCTATTATTCTCTTTTCAAGGCTAATGCTTTCCCTTGTGCCCTAATGCTGTCCCTGTAATACATTTTTAGTGAGCTTGCCAATGTTTCTCACTTAGCTTTAAGTTTTCTCTACCTGCTGAGTCCTTCTGTGATGTCTGTAAATGATAGCCTGCATTATCTGATTTTATCTTCACAGCATCAACAATAAAAATTTATATATAGTACCCACCCTGTGCCAAGTAGAGTTCTAAATGATTTAAAATCATCATTTTCCCCCTCATTATAACCCCAGGAAATAGGTGCTATTGGTAGCCCTGTTTTGTAGACTGAGGCCCTTAAAACTTAGGAGTTCCATGGCTTGCCCAGAAAGGTGGAAGAGTCTGAAGCCTTATCCAAAAGGCCTTTCCCACTTTAAATTCAGTGCCACATTGTCTCCATCTTTCCCATCCAAAAAAACCCCCAAAACTAAAAGCAAATACCAACCTTTATTCCTGTGACCCTTTTTGCGGACAGCCTGTCATTCAGTTACACTCCTCTACTTCAGGTCCAATTTTCTAAGAAGGGATAGCACACATTTGCTACCTTCAGTGCATTACTACCCAGTCTTTACCTCCATGTAGTGTAGTATGATTCTGGTTGCTTTTCCACTACAGAAATCATACTCTTATCAGAACTTACCTTTCCTAGCAATTCTGTATCAATTAACATTGTTAGCCAATCCCTTCTCATGTTTCCGATGTTGTCTTCTCTTAAATTTTTCTTGACATGACATTTTTGTTTTGTCTACTGACACTTATCAGATTCTTCCTTGTAATTTTTTTTTCCTTTCTCTTTTCCCTCTTCACATTGTTTTATTGAAATTAACCACTTTGAGGACTTTATTTACTGTGAGTGTTACAATTCTGCCAGAACAACTCAATAATTAGCAATCTCCCACTAAGAATAAATTATTCTCATGCTTTTACCTCCAGGTTTTTCATCCTCATCTTCCACACCTATATCACACTTACATTGAAATACTTTTTGCTCTCACCTGTCACTGCAAGTATATTTGCTGCCATAATTTGGCATTTTTCCTCTTAAGTTCATTTTTCGAGAATTTTTTTATCCCATACATTATGAGTTTTTTTTTTTTTTTTATCTATCCTGCCCCCAGGTTATTTTTTTCCTTCTTAAGGAGTTCAGCACCTGGCTCAATACCTCTTTCCCAACTTCTGCCCTTATTTTCTTGGATTTCGGCATTCAGGTTGATTCTTCCCTAAATAACTTAACCTCCTGGTTCCTCAGTTTCAGTTCCATTGTTTTTTATTCCTTTCGACCACAGCCACATACAGGGATGTTCACACTGTGTAGTTCACTATTACCCATACATTTTCCACTTCAGTCATCACAAACCCTTAATATTTGCTGATTGGATCTCAATGTCATGTTTCTTCTTTATATTTTTTATTCCATCTTTTTTTTTAAATGAATAACATGTAAAATGGCCCTTCCTTCTCATTGAGACATTGAATTCTCATAGTATTCTCTCAGGTCTTTTCAAGTCCTTGGTGCCTGGCCCCAACTTATCTTTATAACTTCATCAAGCATTGATCTCTTTCTTACACGATCTTAGTCCAGCCAAATTGTCT
Source organism: Gymnobelideus leadbeateri (assembly GCA_011680675.1). Classification (NCBI taxonomy): domain Eukaryota; kingdom Metazoa; phylum Chordata; class Mammalia; order Diprotodontia; family Petauridae; genus Gymnobelideus; species Gymnobelideus leadbeateri. The sequence continues at coordinate 966,462 of WOXC01010782.1, read as the reverse complement.
TTTTCTTTTTTCAGTTCCTCATGGGTGATAGTCCATGTTCCATCTTCCACATGAGGCTTTCATAGTTATTCTTGAATGCTAGTTCCTCTATTTCCCTAACCACGTTTTCTAAATTTCGTATTTATTCGGTGTTCACTTGTGTCTGACTCTTTGTGACACTATGGAACATACTGCCTATAGCGTTTTCTTGGCAGAGATAATGGAGTGATTTGCCATTTCCTTCTCCAGTAGATTAAGGAGAAATAGAGGTTAAGTTGACTTGACCAGTGTCACACAGCTAGAGTCTGAGGTCAGATTTGAACTCTGACTACATGCCAAGCACTCTTACCTCCTAAGGCACCTTGCTTCTTCCCATTTATCGTTTCCTGTTCCGTATGAAATTTGAGTATGTTTATGTTTACTGAATAGAATATATGTTTCTTGGAATTAGGGTTTTTTTCCCTCTTCTTTCTGTGTATCAAAGTTTTTGGCATGTAGTAGGCAGTTGCTGTTGGTTGTTTGATTCCTGCTAAAGGAATCATCATTAGTTAATAACCATGTCAAACCACTACCCTGAAATCTTAAGCAGCTGCTTTCCTATAGGATAAAATATAAATGTCTTCTCCTAGTTTAGTAAGGTTCCTGTTTATATTCTTTAGTCTGATTTCATACTATCCTATTTCAAAGTTTACCTCCTGAAGACAACAAACTGATCCACACACTCATTGAGATCCCTGGAACAGATTCCCTGTACATCTTTCTGTGCTGACATCTTTTTATTTCTTTTTCTTTTTTAAAAATTTATTTTAAACTTAAATACTAAAATTGATGCACTATAGAAAAAGGAATATATAAACTTTAAATACAGAATAAGATTTTTAAAAAGCCCCCTCATGTGGGCTGCATATTATAAGAGGATTCAAAATATACAGCAATAAAATTCCATTTCAAGAAAATGTATATAATAAATACTACATAATGTATAAAGAGCTGTCCATCTTTTCTGTTTCCTTGTAAATTTTCTTCTCTGTTGTGAACTTTTTACTTTTTTTCCTCCCCTTTCTGTGAAGGGAATTTATATTGGGAATATATATATTGGGAATACATAAATACTCTTACATACAAAGATACATATATGTATGCATATATAAACTTTGAGAATGTTATACTCATAGACATAGACAGTCATAATGTACCTGGGTAAGGCCATAGTATACTTGTTTGTCCTGTTTCTCTGTGGGTGGAAAACCTCTCCCTTCATTAGTCTTAAGTCCTTTCACATTTTTTTAACTGCAACAACTCATCATTTATTAAACCACAGCAATATTCCAACATTATATTGACTACTTATTTTAAATAGCTTAATATGGTCGACATACTTTAAAAGTCTTTAATTTCTTTTTGAATTTAATACATTTATAGCCTTTATAGATAATATTCATTATCTATATATGATAGATAATATTCATTATCTATCATATATAGATAATGAATATCTATATATCTCACATATACATTCTATATGATAACAATACAATACATATAAAGATATGTGTATTGTTTTCTCTCTAATCTATTCATGAAAATAGTGTTCCAGAACTGTCAGTTCTGCCTTTTGAAACTCATTTGTATAAGACAATTACTTTATTTTCTAAATGTTCTTACTTATCTTTAGAATTACATTCTACTAAGATCTACTCCAATCTTTCTTTTGAACTACCTAATTTCTAATAACATAGATTTTATATTTCCTTTTTACATAAAAAGCAAACATTCTGCCCTTATTGAGTCTTTGACGAGTAGTTTATCTTTCTCTTACCTCTTATGTCAATTTTTTATTCAGTTCAGGTTTTTTTTTTTATAAAGTACTCAAATTGTCAATTCATTGAATATCCATTTATTTTTCATTCAGCATTATGCTTAACTTTATTTACTGTGATATTTTTAGCTACAAACCTCAATTCTTTTGTAATTCTTTTTGTATTGGTCCAAGACTTGACAGTGTCACCTTTGTTAGGTCTTGTGTAATTCTAATTGTGTCTCTGTCATATAAATTGTTTTTTTATTGCTCAGTAATATTTTTCTCCTTGAGCTGGGTATTGAGGAATTTTTATATTTGTGTAAGTTTTTACTTGTAGGATCCCTATCAGGTGGTAAAATGTGATTTTTTTTTTCTACTTCTAATATAACCTCTAGTTGTAACACTTTAGGACAATTTTCTTTAATCATTTCACGTATTGTATCAAAATTCTTTTTTTTTTTTAGTCATAGTTTTAGATAGTCCAGTTATTGTGTTTTCTTTTCTCTGGATCAGTTGATTTTATGAGATGCTTCCCATTCTTCCATTTTTTTTCATTATATTGTTTTATTATCCTCTCATTTCACTGACTTCCATTATCCCAGTTCTAATTTTCAAGTAGTTAATATTCTCCATCTTCATTTCCATTTGCTTGACATTCTTTTCATAATCTTTATTTTGCATTATTATTTAAATTTTTTCCTTAAATCTCTCATTTGATTTAAAAAGTCTTTTTTTTTTTTTTTAAACAGGGCAATTAGAGTTGTTACTTACACAAGGTCACACTTGAACTCAAGTCCTCCTGACTCCAGATTCTGTGCTCTACACATTGCACTACCTACCTAGTCCTAAACATTTTCTAGTTTTTCTATAGAAGTTCTCTTTGGGCAGGTCACAATTTGACATTACTCTCTTGGGTAGGAAAAGCTTTCTTTTGCTTCAGTATCCTCTGAAGATGAATACCAGGCTTTTCTTCTCATAGTAATGTTTTGTAGTTTCGTTCTTTCTGCTTCACTCATTGATTTTTTTTTTTTTGGTAGCAGCTTATTACTGTAACCACATAACCTTGGATTGTGGGTAATGGTCCCCCTGTCCTCATATCCTTTACTTCTACCCCTTTTCTGGAAGAAAAACCAAGAACTCCACCCTCCATCAAGTTCCCATAGCCAAATGCATCCCTGCCCCACTGCTTCTGTACATACCTTTCAACCTAACTAGCCCCAATGTTTGCCACTTGCTGTTTCATGGAAACTAGTATTTAGGTGCTTAGAATTACAGGAAACAAGCCCAACTTCAGTCTAATGATTTTTCTCTTCTCATCTTCTTTCCTTTGCCCAGGAAGACCACTGATTTGCCCCAAATCTTTATTTTTTGCTTCAAATTTGCTTCCTCTTGGTTGTGGAGGAAATCTGGAGAGCTTGGCGTTTTGTTTTGTTTTGTTTTGTTTTTTTGTTTTGTTTTTTTTTTACCCACTCTGCTACTTTCCCAGAATCCTCCATCCATCCTTTTATTTATTAGTCAGTAAGTGTTGTCTCATCCATGAAGTCCCCCAACTCTCCTCACTTAGAAGAGTGTTCCCCAGAGGGAGAACAGCATTCTCTGCAAAGGGGATAGGCTTTGTAAAGTCAGGGTGATTGCAGGTGGGAGACCATGTGAGTGACAGTAAGTCAGTTTCATTGAAAACTGGTGCACAAGAATGTTGTATGATCACTGGGAAAAGCAGTTTGAAGACATATGAGTGTAAAAAAAAAAAGCCAGCTTTTACATTTTATATTTTAGATACAGGGGAGTGACATTGTGAGATGTGTGCTTTAGGGAAATCAGATTCACAGTTAGATGGAGGTTTTATTGGAGAACAGAATGGATGAATGCAGATTGAGAGAAATTATTGAAGAACCAAATATTAGAGCAGATTCTGGATTTTGTTTTATTCCTCGTTTGGAAAATAAGACAAATCTAAGTTTTTCTGAAGGGTGGGCTGATGAGGAAAGGAAATTTTGGGGCTGTTGCCCTCCCCTCTAGTCAGACTAGAGAACCTTCCAGATAACTTTCATCAGAGCAGAATTCTGGCCTTTTGTGTTCTACTTGGGCTAGGAATAACTTCTTTTCCTGGATTGCTCAAGACTAGGGCTGATCCACAAATAATGATATATTCAAGAGTCGGGACTACCACTTTTTCTGGTTTTGCTTTTTGGAGGGCAATTGGGGTTAAGTGACTTGCCCAAGGTCACATGGCTAGGGTTTTTGTTTGTTTTTTGTTTTTTTGGTATGTTAAGTGTCTGAGGCCGGATTTTGAACTCAGGTCCTCCTGATTCCAGTGTCAGTGCTCTATTAACTGTGTCACCTAGCTGCCCCTGTTTTCTCTTTTAAAGTTGCCGTTGATGTGGTTGTCTAGTTTGTTCTCTGCTTAATTCACTTTGCATTATTTCATGGAAATTTCTTCCATGTTTCTCTGCTTATCACATTTGTTATTTTTATAGCATTCCATTCTATTCTCTTCCACTCACATACCATAAATTTTTTAAGTTTTCCTCAAATATTATTTTATATATAATAATTTTATTTGTTTGTAACTTTCTCAATTTCATGTAACCAGAATTAACTGAATTGTATTTTTGTTACTGCCTTTGTTCCTTGTTCCTCATGTTCTATGTCTAGTATATGGATATACTATGTATATAGTCTAAGTATAATATAGTATAAGTATATGAGCTCCTTCAATTCTATTTATTAGTGTAGTGTTCATCAAGGCCACATCCATTTATGTTATTGCTGGATATGAAGACCTTAATCTAAGACTTGCTATCTACCAGACTGCTTTTCACTTTTCTCAGCAACTCTTATTAAATAAGGAGTTCTTTGCTAGGTAATTTCTATTTTGTATTTCTTTTCTTTTTTTTAACAAATGCTTTATTAACTTCTGTTTTACATCATTCATTTCTGCCAGATTTTGAGTTACAATCATTTCCCCCCCCCTGTTTTTTCCCTACCCACCCTCCCAGAATAGCAGTCCCATAAGATATCGCTTCCTCCAATCTACTCTCTCCCATACCTTCTCCCATACCCCCTTCGACTTTTCCATTGGAGCAAGGTGAACGTCTGAGCCCCAATGCCTGCACATCTTATCTCCCAATTACAAGCAAAAGAGTATTAATAATAGTATTTATATATATTTGAAACATTTAATCTTAAGACCTTGAATTTCAGATCCATTTCCTTCCTCCCTTGTCACCCATTCCCTCTGGGAAGATAAGTAATTCAGTATATGTTGTACATGTCTAGCTATGCTAAACATTATCATAGTAGATATATTGTACAAGGCTGCTTATAATTCCCTTCCACTCATCCCACCCCCCACCTGGTCCATTCCCTACATGATCCTGTCCCTCTTCTATAGTGAGTACTTCCAACCTCCCCTCACCCCAAGGATGCCCTCCCATCCATCATCTCTCCTCTCATCTCCCTTCCCCCTATTCTGCTGTAGGTTGAGATATCCCATTTAGTATGTATGTCATTCTCTCCCTGAACCAAATTCAATGAGAGTGTGGTTTTGCCTTTTTGCCTTCCTATTCTCCTCCTTCCTTGCAACCACTTCCCCTTGCTTCTTCTACATGAGATAGTTTACCCTACCCTGTCTCTCCCCATCTGTTCTTGCCACTTTCCTCTCTCACCTCATAATTTCATCCCTTGAGTATCCTCCCTTCCCAACAAATTCAACCTATGCCCTCTATCCATATATAACTGTAACCATATACACACACATTCACATATGTATTCATATGACCACACCCTTCTTCCATTATTTTCATAGTGAGAAAGATATCATCAGTCACAGTTATTGCTTTTCCATATAGGAATGTAAATAGTTCAACTTTGATAAGTTCCTTTTGATTTCTTTTCCTGATTACCTTCTCAGGCATCTCTTCCTTCTTGTGTCTGGATGTCAAATTTTCTATTCAATTCTGGTTTTTTCCTCAAGAATGCTTGAAAGTCCTCTATTCCACTGAATGACCATATTTTCCCCTGAAACAAAATACTCAGTTTTGCTGGGTAGGTGACCCTTGGGTTCATTCCCAGTTCTTTTGCCCTCTGGAATATATTCCATGCCCTTCGATCCCTCAGTGTAGAAGCTGCCAGGTCCTGGGCTATTCTGATTGTGTTTCCACAATATTGAAATTGTTTCTTCCTGGCTGCTTGTAGTATTTTCTCCTTGATCTGGGGATTCTGGAACCTGGCTATAATATTCCTGGGAGTTTTCTTTTTGGGATCTTTTTCAGGAAGTGATCAGTGGATTCTTTCAACCTCTATTTTGCCCTCTGGATCTAAAACATCAGGGCAGTTTTCCTTGAGAATTTCTTGAAGGGTGATTTCTAGGTTCTTTCTTGATCATGGCTTTCAGGTAGTCCAATAATTTTTAAATTGTCTCTCCTGGATCTATTCTCCAGGTCAGTGGTTTTTCCCATGAGATATTTCACATTGCCTTCTAATCTTTCGCTTGTTTGGATCTGCTTAACAGCATCTTGATTTCTCATAAAGTCACTAGCTTCCATTTGCTCCAGTCTAACTCTGAAGGAATGAATCTCCTCAGTGAACTTTTGAGATTCTTTTTCCATCTGGCAAATTCGACTTTTTAAGGCATTCTTCTCCTCATTGCCCTTTTGGGCCTCCTTTGCCATTTGAGCTAGTCTATTTTTTAAGGTGTTATTTTCCTCAGTCAGGCTGTTGACCTCATTTCATACTTTTCCTGCATCCTTCTCATTTCTCTTTCTAATTTTTCCTCCACTTCTCTTATTTGATTTTTAAAGTCCTTCTTAAGGTCCTCTATGGCCTGCAACCCACTCATGTTTTTCCCTGGGGCTTTTGGAGCAGGACTTCTGACCTCACAGTCCTTTTCCCGCTCTATGCCCCCAAAATAGGAGTCTAGGGTTGCATTTTTCTGTTTCCTTTGCCTTGGCATGTTGCCACTTGATTACCTGACTTTTGGGCTTGTTGCCACACTATGGCTTTAAGGCCAGATAGAGGAATTTTCGTCCTGAACGTGTGGGGGGCAACTTCCGTTTCTGGCAAGCTGGAAACCCATCCACGACTTCCACCCCAGACCACAATCCACATCCAGGGAGGTTAAAGGAAGAGCAATTACCCCCCAAGACTGATCACTGGATCTCCCTACAGTTCGCAGGCCAGGAGCTGGAGCTGCCTCTGAAAACTACAAAATGGCGTGTCTCCTCAGGGGCTTCTAGCCCCCAGGGGAGGAAGCCGACGCATTCCCCAAATACTGGTCCCAAAGTCCATAGAGCACTAACCTCTCACTTTGTCCTAGGCATGTCTATGTTGATAATTTTGGAGTTGCCACAGCTCCTGGTGTTCTGGGGTCCCTCCAGCTGGCTGCTGGCCCTGCCGCCCTGGGGCTAAAACCTTGGCTCACTGGGACCTGGGCTCTGCTTGGATCAGCTCGGCTCCCAGTGCTCTGCGAGCTGCCAGCTCCCAGAGTGCTGCGCTGGTCTTTCCTGCAGGGTTGCTGGGCTGTCCTCAGTGGGAGGTTAGCTTCTCTGTGTCGTTCTGTGGGTGCTGGGGCTCCAGAAGTTGTTCAGAGCCCCCTTTTACATAGTTTGGGGGGAATCTGGGGCAGAGTGGCTTGAATGAGCTGTTTCTACTCCACCATCTTGGCTCCACCCCCCTATTTTGTATTTCTTAAACATCCTGCTGTCTACTTTGCTACTCCCTTGAACTCCCTTGAATAGATGACTGATATCCCTTTTGCTGAATGCTGGGTTATTTCTCAGTCTCCTCTTGAGACATTTTTTAGCCAGTCAAAAATGGTTTTGAAAGTTTTTATAAGTTACGAGAGTCTGAAAGTGCTCTCTTTTAATTAATACCTTCTTACCTGTATTTGCTAATATTGTGGAGTTCTTGATCCTTCAGGTGAATGTTTATAATTTATAAATTTAATTGTGTTCCTTTTTTACTTGGCCATGAACACCTATTATTCTCTATATTTAGGTTTTTTGTTTGTCTTTAAGTTGCACTTTGGTACATGGACAGCTTCCCACAATATTCAAATTGTTTCTTCCTGGCTGCTTGTAACATTTTCTCCTTGATGTGGGAACTCTGGAATTTATCTATAATATTCCTAGGATTCTTTTATGGATATTTTTCAAGAGACAACTAGTGGACCAGATAATTTCTTGAAAGATGATATCTAAACTCTTTTTCCATCAGGGCTTTCAGGTAGTCCAATAATTTTTAAGTTCTTTCTTGCAGTGATTTTCTAGGTCAGTTTTTCCAATGAGATATTTTTCTTTCTTTTATTTTTTCATTCTTTCCTATTTTAGAATTCATTTTACATAATTATTAGCTTCTATTTATTCCATTCTAATTTTGCAGGAATTATTTTATTCAGTGAGCTTCAGACCACCTATCTCAGTGAACAATTCTGCTTTTTAAGGCATTCTCCTCATTGACTTTTTGGACCTCTGACCTTGTTTATTTTTTAAGGTATTATTTTCTTCACTATATTTTTAGGTCTCCTTTATCAAGTTTTGGCTAGTTTTTCATGATTTTCTTGCATCACTCGCATTTTCCATCCCAATTTTTCTTCTCTTTCTTGATTTTTTTTTTTAATTTTTTTTTTTTGGAGGGCAATTGGGGTTAAGTAACTTGCCCAAGGTCACACGGCTAGGTTTTTTTTTTTTATTTGTGTGTGCATAAGTATCTGAGGTCAGATCCAAACTCAGGTCCTTCTGACTCCAGGGCCAACGCTCTACTCACTGCGCCACCTAGCCACCCCTCTTTCTTGATTTTTAAAGTCATTCTTGAGGTTCTCCATGCCCTGGGGCCAAGTCATATTTTTCTTTGAGTCTTTTGAAGCAGAAATTTTAACCTTTTTCTTCTGTTTCTATGTTTTGATCCACTTTGTCAACAAAGAAAGATTCTGTAGTCTCTTTTCTCTCTTCCTTTGTTTGCTCATTTGCTATCCAATGACTTTTGAGTTATTTGTTCAAAAGCTATTTGAACTATGCTTCCAGACTTGAGTGCTCTGTTCCAAATTTCTCGGGTTTTGCACAGCTGTTACCTGATTTACTTGTAGTACTGCCTCAGAACTGTCAGCATGATTTCCAATCCACATCTAGCACAAGCTCTGCCACACCAGCACTCCTCCTCACCCCAGTACCTCAAACCAAGACTTCTACCCAGATCCAAGTAGGGCAAGGAGGAAGAATCCTGCCTCAGTGTGTCAGCAAGGGGATTCCTGCAATTGCCTTCTGTTCAGTTGCTTTGTCCTGTTCCCCTTTGCTCCCCCACTATTTCTTTGGCTGGAGCTCCAAAAGCATCCCCAACCTCTGTCGGTTGGTCTTTGCCTGAGGATGTCTTCAGCTCAAAGTATATAGCACTGTCATTTTGTGGGTTCTCTCACTTTAAAATTAGTTCAGTCATTTTTTTACAGGTATTGGAGGTGATGGGGGTTAGGAGTTTTAGGCCACCATCTTGGCTTTGCCCCTATAATTTCCTTAATCTACCTTAAGGCAGTCTTATTCCTGTAGGTGTCTTGCCCCTTCTCCTTAACTGTCATTCTGTATATTATCCCTTTCTCTATTTTAAGAATTCTTGATACCTTTCCTTTATGTTCAATTCCCAAGTCCCTAACTTTTTTGTTTCAGTTAATTAAAATGTTTTTTGTTTCTTCTCCATCAAGTTCTTGTCTTTGCATTTTAAAATTTTTTCTATTTTTTTTTGTTTTATCCTTATGAACAAATAAGTTTTAATTCTGTTTCTTACTTTGTAATACTTGTTTGTTTATTTCTTCATCTTTTTCCCCACAACATCTAAGGTACAAATTTTAAGTTACTCATTTTTTACTGCCTACTTTTTAAACCTTTATCTTTTTCTATTTATATCCATATATATGCTATATATATCCACATAACTTACTTATAAGAGCAATACTGCCATAGATATTAATATTACTTGTATGTGATCTTTTCTGTTCTTTTTCTCTTCAGATGTTAGTGGTTAATGTATATAATTAACAAGAACGATTGGACCATGTGTATGCTACACTGTGTAAAAGACTTAAAGGGAGAACTGTCTAACATACTGGGTGGAATAAAATTTGCACACGAGTTAATTTGAATAGGTTGCTGTCCTTTTAGAAAGGAATACTTATGGATAAAGTTGGACATCTGCTGAATAGAATCACTGATTCGAACTTGAAGAAATCTTGAGATTTCAACCCTCCCATTTTACAGATGAGGAAACAAACTATACAAGAATCAGTTGTGTAGAGTCTTAGATTTAACACAGGTACCCTTACTTCAAATGTAGTGGTCTTTATACCACACTGAAGTACTGAAATCAAATTTTGCTATTCTGATAGAAACCAGAATCACAATTCTGATAAGTCATTTATTTACATATAGCAAAGAACAACTTGCCTCGATAAATTTATTCATTTGGATTTCTTAATCATATGACCAGAAATAGGTAAAGTCACGTTTGAGGATAAATAGGTTTGAGAAAGGAAAGGGACAAGACCAGATTTTTATCTTTTAAAAATGAAGATGAAATATTAATATATGTACAGGATCTATTGCAGTCCTTTTTATTTTGTCTGGTGTTCCTCCTATTGAGAGGAGATAAATAATATGAGTCAATCAAGAAATAATTAAATTACTTAAATTGTTAATATATAAATAAACAATGAAGAAAATTGATTTCTTATTTGCAGTAGTAATCTTTAAGCAGCAAAGGAAAACATCATCCTTTTAAAAAAATAGATTTGGAAAGTCGTGATGATTTAAAAAAAAAAAAATACACCTAACTAGACTGTCACCCTGAGAGCTGGGAAGACTGGGTTTATATCCTACCTGTGACAGTTACTGGTTGTGTAATCTGGCAAGTTATTTTTGCTCTCCGGTAACGGGGAAACTTTTATAAGACAGGCAATTGCAGAGCACAAATTCATTAGTAGTGGCAAATAAGAGTGCCAGGGGATGAGTCCAGGTTTCCTCACTGAGAATTCTTTTTACCAATGATACTTTATGCCAATTCATAACAAAAGGAAAAAGACCTAACTTACTTATAATCTGCTGAAGTAACCTTAGAAAAAGCTTTATCCAGTAGATGTCACTGTATTCATATGTTGTGATTGCCTATGTAGGTTTCCCTTTTAGTTCTGCTGTTAAAAAATTATATATAATTTAAAATTGTATAACCATGATCAGCATTAGTCCTATGGAACTTTGGGATATATATTTGAATTGAAAAGGGTTTTTTTATGGGGGCATAGGCTTGGTGGTTGGGGCACATGGCTTTTTTTTTCCCTCAACATAAATTGAAAAAGAAAGTTGAGGAAAATAAACAAATTTTGGGGGGCAATATTTTGCAACTGAATAAGTTGCTGAATGTAGCAATTTAGATTTTAGTACCTATGAATAATTAGTTGGTCTCCTTGTTAACCACCATTTCATCCTTAAAGTCCAAATAATAAAAAAAAAAAACAACAAATTAACTTAAAAGATTTTTTCATTATTTAGAACTTCAGGTAAAATCCAACATGAGACTTAATTATTATTACCCATCAGCTACTCTGTAGCCATTGTCAAAAATTTGGGAGAGTTATTACTCTTCCTATTCTTGCATTCAGTCTACAAAAACATTGGTTATAGAACTTTATCATATCCCCCACACCCAACATCTCCTTCCAAATCACCTGATTTAAATAACAGTAATTGACTGTTCTTTGACTATCAGCAAAGCTCTTAACTTTATTAGCATTTATTTATCCTAATCACATCTATGCTTTGTAATATGCTTCAGAATTTTCCACTGAAGATTTTTTCAGTACTATCCTTTGCTTTCATTATTTATCTCATTTATTTTCTTTGCCTCTCCTAAACACTTCTCTTGAATTTTCCCTTAGTTATCTGTTTCCAATAGAATTGTCACAGACAAATCCCATGCAAGTTTGATTCTGATAAAAGATGAAGTGAGTCCTTAGTAGCAGCTTCAGCAGATAGTAACAGGAGATGTACTTAACTGTAGCACAGAATCAATGAAGATACAAGTAGATATTCTTCTCTTCTTTTTTTTATTTTTTTTAAACAAATGCTTTATTAACTTCTGTTTTACATCATTCATTTCTGCCAGATTTTGAATTACAATCATTTTCCCCCCCGTTATTCCCCTACCCAACCTCCCAGAATAGCAGTCCCACAAGATATCGCTTCCTCCAATCTGCTCTCTCCCATACCCCCTTCGACTTTTCCATTAGAGAAAGGTTATTCTTCTCTTCTTCTGCACTAACCATTGAGGAGCAGAGTTTCTTGTCAGCTCTTTAAATTTTTTTTGCCTACTTTTTATCATTTCCTAGGCTCTTCCTTGAGTGCCTATTCTACCTCACCCAGACCTTCATTCAAGGAGGTGCCAAATTTGGAATGCTTCTTGTTCATCTTTTACCATTCTAGTTATTTTCCATACTGCCTAAGACTTACTAACATCATGTTCTAGGATCATTCTACTCAATCCAAATTTTAACATCTGTGGGGTTGTAAGGAAGCCCAGTAACATGGTGAATACCCCACTGAAGACAGAATTCAGCAAAGCTTTTTGAGGTGTAAGCAGGGCCATTGTTAGTCTTTAATTGTTTTGGCACACCCAAAGCAGCAAAGCATGTGATAAGATGTTCTTGAACATGAGAGGTTTTTTCCCCAGACATAGCATTTGCCCATGTAAACCCTGAATATATGTCCACAGTTACATGTATATATTTCAGTCTCCCAAAAACAGAATAATGAGTAACATCAGACTGCCAAATTTCATTGGATAACAGTCCAAGGGGATTTACACCCTTGGGTATAGAGGGACTGCAAATAACACATGATGGACAGCTTTTAACTATTTGCCTAGCTTGTTCTCTAGTGATATCAAAGGTCCTAGCAAGCATTCTAGCAGATTGATGAAATCTATGATGGGATTCCTTTGCTAATTCTAATGATCCCACAAGGATTTGATCAGCTATGTGATTACCTCCAAAAAGTGGTCCAGGAAGACCAGTATGAGATGGGATATGCATAATGTAAAAGGGATGTGATCCATTTTGTACAATATCTTGTAAATCACAGAACCATGTGTACAACTGAGTTTTATTTCTACATATATTGGCTGTTTTTATCTTTTGAGTTACTTGGGCTGCATATTGAGAATCTGTAATAATATTAATAGACTGAGGAAATAGAGTAAGAGCAGATATTATAGCTGTGAGCTTGTTCTTTTGGGTGGAATCATAAGGAGTGGTGATCATTTTCATAACCTGTTTATCAGGGCAGTATACAGAAGCTCTTTAGTGGCATCGGTGAATACATTAAATCCTAAAACAGGTTGATCTTTACATACCTTAGTGATTATGAACTCACTGTTAAGAACCTGAAAATGCCTTTTGGTGTATAACGTTGTATGGGGACAGCATATATTAACAACAATTACTAAGATTCTTGATTCTCAATCGATTGTTGGATTTGGTCATGAGTTTAGGGAACTTTTATAACTTCAGGCAATTGACCACTTAGGCATAGATATCTGCCTAAGATAACATCATCCATGTAATGAATTAAGTAAGCTGTGGGGTATTTGTTTCTAGTTTATTTGCCACAAACTTTTGACATAATGTGGGACTGTTTTGCATCCCTTGGGGTAGTACCTTCCAACAGTATCTTTTTAGGGGTTCTTTTGGATTTATGGAAGGAATGGAAAATGTTAATTTTTTTTCTTGGTCCTGACTTTGGAGAGGTATGCTATAGAAACAATCCTTTATGTCTATTACCCATAAAGGCCATTGTGATGGTATCATATTAGGAGATGGTAAACCAGGCTGTAATGCTCCCATATCCTTCATGATTTTATTTACTTCTTGCAAATCCATAAGCATCTACCATTTTCCTGAATTCTTTTTCCTGGTTACAACAATTGGAGAATTCCGTGCACTATTTGTAATTTCAATATGACCTAACTTCAGCTGTTCTTGCACAATGTATAATAGGGCAGCAATTTTTTCTGCACTTAGGGGCCACTGATCTACCCATACTGGTTTTGTAGTAAGCCATTCAATAGGATCACTGTTGGCTGCCCATCAATCAGGGCCCCTCCTGAAAATTTGTCATGATGGTTACCTTAAGTTGTGATAAAATATTTCTACCCCATACAGCCATTGGCAAGGAAGCCAAACAGTATGGCTGGAATTTTCCTGATATGCCCTCAAATTCCCAAGTAAGTTTCCTCACACTTTTTAAAGGTTGACTAACTTCTCCTATGCCTTTCATGTTTATATCTGATTTTTGAACAGTCCAGTTCGGGTCCCATTGTTCCTGATTGATAATGGTCAAGTCTGCCCTGTGTCTAAGAGACCCTAAATTCTCCTGCCCTCCACATATATATGAAGGGTGGGTCTTGAGGTCGTAATGATTTGAGACCACGTGACCTCTAGATTCTGTATTTGAAATATCCATTGTTCCTGTTTTAGTTGGATCATGGAACTGCTGGGATTCATAATTTTAATTTTAATCTTATTATAATCTTCCCAGTCCTTTTGTTCCACATAGGTTGGAGTGAATTGTATATCCATGTATTCTCCTTCTGAGGTTAAAGATAGTACCCTCATGGCAGAAGCAGGCAAACTCCTAAAAAGTACTTTTCTCTCCTGGCCTGGGCAAATGTTTAAAAATTTAACCTCAGGCTGTAAGATAACAGCAGTTACTTCAGAGGTAGAGGGATCCAAATCGGCTTCCCCTCCTGAACTTTTAGAGTGCCGAATGGAACATAAGTCCCTGCTGTTTTTTGTGGGCCTGGGACTTGGCCATTTCCCAAATTTCTAAATCTACATTCTGAAGCCCAATAAAAGCCCTTATGACATTTGGGGCATTTTGATTTTGGTCGTAATTCACTATTACTGCTGCCCACTTGACATTCCCTTTTGAAATGACCCACTTTGCCACATTTATAACAATTCTTATTTTGCCTATTCATGGCTACTTGAGCTTCTGCTATAATTTGTGCTTGAAAGACCACAGACTTTACCTCCATAGATTTTCTAATTAATTGATCCAAGGAGGCGGCAGCAGGAAGTGCCAAAAAAGCTTTCTTATGATCTAAATTGCAATTCCCTCTAGCTATTTGTCTTACAAATTCTTCCAGCCCCACACTACTTCCTAAGGTAAGCTCAGCTGCTTGTTGAATTTTTGCCACAAAATCAGGAAATGATTCTTCAGGTCCCCATATATTTGTGAAATTTTTTCTGGCTTGACCAGAACTGATCTCTTTCCATGCTTATATGCACAGTCTTGAATAGTACTATATACTGCCACTGAATTGTCCATTTATGTGTTGGGCAGTGTATTAGGTCTGTCACCCAAAAGTATGGAAATACTGGCTGTGTTAGGTCTTTCTGCCAGCATAAGATCATATAGCTTGCTATGACATTTTTCCTTATACTGGCTTCCCACTGTAAGTAGTCCCCCGGGGTTAGGCATATTTTAGCTGTTTGCCTCCAATCATATCAAAGCTGTGGCTACTAAATTTTCCAATAATGAGACCATATAAGAAGCTGTTGCCCTGTATTCCTGTACAGGCTTTTTTAGCTCCTTAAGATCTTTTATATTCAATTTTTGCCATGTTCTGTTGCCCTGAGCATCTACTATAACAAGGTATGCCAACAAATTGCTCCCTTTAAATCCCATTTCTCTTAATGACTGTCCTTCCTCTTTCATGAGTTTTTGAAAAGGTGTATATAATTCTGAAACTACTGTGGGTCTGCCATTAGGTTTCCCAGCTTTTTCTGTTCCCCATGTGGGATTATAGGGTGGACTTGGACTGAGGTTTAGAGGTTTGGTATTTCTAGGGGTCTTTTTCCCACAAATTCAGGAGGTGTGGTCTCTTCCTGATCATTGTCTTCACTCTCACCCATAACACTCAATATTTCTTTAAGACCTGTTTTGTCTGCTAAGGATACTATAATGACATTATAAATTGCAAATATGGAACCAGAGTCATTCTCCTGTCCATTCTCCTTAAAGTAATTGACTAAAGCCTCTCCCACTGCTTCCCAATAATGTCCTCTGATCTGAAAGCCACTAGGGAACCATGGGGCTGCATGATAGACTATTTAAAATTTTTTTTTCAGAATCTGTTTTTTAACTAAAATCCCTTTCTTACACACTATAAGTTGTTATATTCTCAGATCTTTCCCTTCATCTTTTAAACCGTTCACTAAGCTTCCTCCCATACTATGTCTCTGTGAGCTCTGATTATGAAAAATTGAGTGCACCAACGAACACCCTTCTAGAGACTTCCCCTTACCTTGGAAGAAATCCGCTGTCCCTCGGATTTCATGTGGGCCCACTTCCTGCCAGCAAATCCTGGGGGTCCCTTGCTAGAGACACAATCAGCAGTCCTGAGGCCGCGCATTTGGCGCGGCCAGCGCAGTTGGTGGGCTAGTGAGTGGTGAGAATAACAAGGCAATAACAAGACAGGGGTGTAATCAATAGTCTGTTTATTACAGGACCATTTCATACAAAGCCAAAGATGCAAGGAGCTCACAAAGTTTTTATGCCCCACCAAGAGAATGTAGACACCCCAAAAGAATGTAGACAATGTAGAAAGATCCTACATCAAAGGAACGCAGATAATGTAGGAGCCTCCCTTAATCCTGTTTACTATTTTCCCTTGCTTAAGGTTAGTTATTTATTAGGGTATTATTCTAGGACCATATCCCGGAGGCATAAACAAAAAAGATTACACTCCCTCTTGCTCATCTGCCCTGTAACCTTTGCAGGTAACTGTAAAGGACAGGGAGCATATTTTAGTGAGGTCAAGGGACCCCAAAACGTTCCCTTCATAATACATCCTCTTGCTTGTCTGCCCTGTAGCCTTTCAGACAATAATAGAGGGAAGGGGAACATTTCATTAGTGAAACTTCTGAAAGTTCGCTTCAAATTTGTATTAATTTCTATATCTTTGGTTTTTATGTATTTATAGAAAAACAAAGCAAAAAAATTAAAACTGTTCTGCCCTATTGTCATAGGTGGTGATTTTAAGACCCTTCTATGTGAAGAAGGGGAGCATTAGGTGTGACGTTCCTTAGCTGCTTGCCACTCCTATCACCATATATTCAGACATGTCTTTTTTCTCTCCCTTTTTCCTTAGGTCACTACAGAAAATACTATCTTTTTTTTTTTTTTTAACTATTAATCCTTGGTGTTTTGTAACTATTCCAATAAGAATCCTTGTACTTTTTCCACTTTTTACCCCTCAGTTTTCAAACAACTTGATTTTCCCCCCATTTTAATATAGCAACAACTCCCCACTTTTAAAGCAAAGTAAATCAAGAGGAAACCCAATAACTTCATCATCTCAGAAAAGGTAACCCCCTACACCCACACACAAAGAAGAAGAAAAATAACCTTTTGAGAGAACCATTACTCTAGATTCTACCTCCTCCCCCAACTATCTTACTTCTCAGGTATAATGTATTTCTTTCTTATACTGATTTTTTTCTTTGAAAAGTAAATTTAGGGACAGCTCGGTGGCACAGTGAGTAGAGTGCTGGCCCTGGAGTCAGGAGGACCTGAGTTCAGATCTGGCCTCAGATACTTAACACACACACACACACACACACACACACACACACACCCTAGCCATGTGACCTTGGGCAAGTTACTTAGCCCCAACTGCCCTCCAAAAAGCAAAAAAATAAAAGTAAATTTAATTTAAATTTACACTATTAACTTTTTATGTAGCTTAAATTCTCATCAGTTTTTGACAGTTCCCCTCTCTCTTAGTCACTGTATTATAAAGGTATTGTTATTTTTGTCTTGAATTCATGATAATGGCTTTTAAAATTTTCTCTCTCTTTCCTTGATCAGTCAATCAGCTCCTTCCCAAGTTTCAGTTTCAGGTCTTCTCCTCTTTTAATAGTGAATATAATTAGGAAATGTTCACTTGTGTATCCGTATAATGATTTATTTACTACTAATAAATCATATTCACTTGATTATCACATCAGTGTTATTTGTCAGATCAGTCAGGTGAATGAATGCCATAGAAAGTATAGGAGACAACTCATTGATAAAAATGTAAAAATCCTGAACCATTTGAAAGATCTTCTATTTTTTCCCGAATGGTAGAGAGGAGGGGATATGAAGAAAAATTTTAGAGAATAAAAGTTTTATTTAAAAATAGTTAAATTTTTTTAAAAGTTCTATTTAAAAATAGTTCTATTTTTAAAGCATCCTTTATCTCTCTTCTTATGCACTCCCCCTCCTTTTTTCCTGCTGGAATTATCCATTTATTGAACTCACACTGTGTAGATTTCCTCTACTCACGTCAAGAAACAAATAAGTATGAACAGAATTCCTTTGGCCTCTGAAAGGTGAATTTACTTACCCCAGTGGTTCCTTGGCTAACATATTTGGGAGAAATGACTTGAAGATTCACTATTCTTTCTAGTATCTCCAACCCTTTATTGATCTAAAATCAGATACTTACAGGGACATACAGTGTATTGTAAATTTGCTTGGTTTCTCATAAAATTACTTTTTTGCATGTTCAATTTAGAAATGTATTTTGTTCAGATTGGAATCACAAATTATTGATCAAATGTACTTTTCAATGCTTGAAATTTTTCTCAGCAAGGTAGTTATGTACTTTAAGGAATCTACCATTATATTCATATTTTATCTGCTTTTTGGAGTTTGTTAATTTGTTGTAAATAAAAGAAACCAGCACCATAGTAAAACAAAGTTAGGATATCTTCTGGACAGAACTGTCAAAAATATGGAAAACTCTCCTTTTCAGGAAAGGAGATGAGGAACCAAAAACGTAGGGAAACACCTTAAAATCATTGAATACAACTTTTAACACATGTAACTTTTTTTCTAATCATTCACTTAGCATGACTTCACAGTGAGTAAATTCTCACTAATCTGAATTTTTGTATGGTAGGCCTAATTTTGTGTAGTAGAAAATTTGTAATGTTTTTTCTTATTCAAATTTCTCATCCCCTCTATGAAAGTTTCTTATCTAGTTGGCCACAAGGCTTTATCCTCAAGTAGAGAAACTCTGTCATCTGATTTACTGAGCAAAGTATGGTAGCATGAGCAAAAAGAAGCCTTAGCAAGATGGAGGTAAACAGTAGAATAATGTAGAAAAAAGGAAAGATGATAGCAAGGGAGAGTGGAGTACTTTGACTTCTTTGGTGTTGTAAGGAGTTTCAATCACAATGGTTAGAATGAAAAGCATTCAAGTCAGAAAGTGCTAGTCAGAGTGGTGTGTTTGAAAGTAGATCTTGTGTGTGCAGGACTCGATGGGAGAAGAAGAGTGTGATGCTGCAAATAGGGAATTTGGTGGGAAAAGAGTTATGATATATATTAAGTTGAGGAACAAAATCTAGACAAAAGGAATGTATTGAGAACTGAAAATTACTTATAATTATATAATCACAGTCAAGCTAACAGCCAGATTCTTTTTCATGTGGTAGTGAAGAGCTGTTACTCTTAGTGAAATAATTTACATTTGCATGGCATTTCTTTTCTAAGGATCTCATAACACTTTAACATTAATTATCCATTGGCAAGAATACATTCCTTATTTTATAGTTAATGAAACTAGAGCAGTCCTGCAGTAACTTGCCTAGGATGAGGGTAAGTAAGTGGTAAAGCTGGCAATACTCAGTTTTCTTTGATTCACAGATTAGGATTATGTACAGGAGGACATTTGCCTATTCATTTGTATTTACAAGTATTTGTCTAATGGAATTGTGGAGAGAGCCTTGGACTAGGAGGCAGACTCTTGGATCTGCTGGTTAATACCTTTGTTTCTGTAAACAAGCTAATCCACTTTTCTGGGCATCAGTTTATCTTTAAAATGAAAAGTTCAATTAGAAATTTGTTAAGGTCCTGTTAAGCTCTTATTCCAATTATCCTTTGATCCATAGATGTCTGTGATCAAATAACAACTTGGTGTTGTCTATGTTGAATGTTGAAAAACATTTCTCTAGATACAGGATTATATCTTTTGCCAATAGATATTCAGGCTAGAAAATGGTTCTGTATAATCAGGTTTCAATTAAAGCGATTCTTTTTCTTAAAGTTATCTCTTTTATAGATGGGTAGATGATTTAATTGATGTATATGAGAATACATGATTTTTTTGGATAGAATTTAGTAAAAAATATAATAAAAGGATACTTTAGTCCTTACAAATTAATTTAATTACCAACTATTCTCCCCACTTCTTATCTGTGTTGAACAAAGCATTCAGCTTATACTTTATATACTTTCTATACATTAATCATGTCAAAGCCTTGTTGAAAATCTTGAAATATAATGACCAATTTACTGAGATTATTCAAGGCCTTCCATAATCTGTTGTATTACATTTTATATTTTTACAGTTCTCACATACTTAACATGGAATATACAAAATAATCAATTATTATTCTTACCTCTTCAATGGTCTTTAACTTTCTTCTCAGATTTTTCATTTTCCTGGAATGATCAATCTACTCCTTCTGTCTACTTTTCTAAGCCCTAGTCTCATCAACTACACGAAGCCATCCATGATCACTTCATCCCCTAGTTGTCATTGTTTGTTTGGTCTTTATTGCCTTTTATTACTCATGCATTTAATGACATCTCTTTTAGTATTGTTTTATTTTATTATTTAAAATTTACATATGTAGCCATATGCATATAAAATCATTTAGGGACATAGCAGAAATGAGATCAGGAAGCTATCAAGAGGTGGGTTGATCAGGTGATAAGAAATATTGGAAATAGATTACCGGTGTACTTCTTACCCTTTTAGACATGACATTAAAAAAAAACAACACCCTTTTCCCACTGGTATTCTGGTGAAGTCTTCAGAAACCTCATAATGATTTTAATTCATAAAATAAGTGAATTTCTAAGGAAACTTATTATATTAAAAAAAAAAAAACAAGTTTATACTTCAGGTTTAAGAGCTCTCTTGACTTGGAGAAACACTGATGGCATTTTCATTTAATATTCCTGTGAGGGTCTATTCAAGAAAACCCTCAGACAAGAAAGTATAGATGAGCTGAAAGGTGCTTCAAACAAGGGAATATCTGCAATGAAGAGATTATTTATCCATGGATTTAATTTAGCATTAAAATAAACATGGCTGCACCCTAAAACTAGCTTTTAAGTTGCTTAAAAGCCAGTACCAGGATTATTTCTTCATAAAACACTGCTCTGCAAAAAGTATTCTTTATCAAACACACTTAACAGCATTTCATCATATCTCAAATTGTTTCTGGCTTAATTGGGTTTTTCTCTTTTTGGGGTTGAGGCATTTGAATATTAAACATTAGAATTGGAGTATCTGGTTAAATTACATTCATTAAAGAAGCAGAATAATGTGGTAACCATCGAAACATTGTATTTGACTTGTTACAGGAAAATACACACAGTAATTCCACAAAATATTGTGTGTCCTACTAATTGATACAAGTGACTCTTTCATGTTACTGTGGAAACCCTTTGTAAAGCTGCATTTGTCTTTTTTCCGCAATATATTAGAAATGTATTTTTCCACAATATATTAGAATTAGCTTTTGTAGTTGTGATATTTTAGTGGATGGTATCTTGATACTGTAGCTCAAGGTTGGCAATACCTCAGACTGGTAAAAATTTCTCTTTGTTCATTTTAGTTTACTATGGTTTCATGTTATTCCTGCTTTGTTGCTTTTTTAAGAGCTCAGGGTTATATGAAAACGATGGATTAATAACTTTAGAGCAGCTTATAGGAAAAGAAGCAGGTTTTTCAATGAGAAGTTGGCAAATACAAACCTTTAATACGTTGTGATTCTTGATATAAATATATCTCCTGATAAAAGGATATACGTTAACTTGAAGTTAATTACATTGGAGAGACATTGGATTTTAAATTTGCTATCCTTGAAAACATTTGCTTAGATTTTTTTTCTTTTTGGTTTGATAGGAAGATTGGAATATCAAAATTAACATAAGAAGCTGCACAACTAATTACTATCTGGGGCAGTTTTACATTTCATTTGATTACTTTTTTCAGGGGGACAGTACTTTACATTTATCCAAACATAGTACAGAGGTCTTATTCAGACAATCTTATGAATAATGACTGACATTTTCCATATTGTGGTGCAGCATTTGTGTGTATACATGTTTAACTTGGCAGTTGCATCCTTACTGAAATAATACTTAATGTGGTTCAGCCAAAGTTTATAGGAATGAAATGATTGAAGTGGGAGCCTTTCTTTTTATAATGCTAAGTTGATAACATCCTTGTTTCATTGCTATTAAAGGTAATGTTGCTGTTGTGGTTTCTTTTTTTTTTTTTTTAAACAATCCCAGGAAAAGAAAGGTATTTAAGATTATTTGCTTCTCTTGCCATTTCATCAAGTCAAAAAACTCTTGTCCTGACTCAAAATACACTAATACATCTTTGATTTAAATTTAGTTTTAATGCTGTTGGGTAAGAATATGCCAAATAGCCTCCCTGGAAATTCATACAGGATTGGAGTATAATGGAAAACTGTGTTTCATACTTTGATTTAGACAATTATAATACCTTAAAGAATATTTTTATACTTTTCTGCCTTATTTCTTTTTTTTTTTTTCACATTAAACTGTTTTAATGGTCTCAAAATTCTGTGACAGATTTTTGGTCAAGTTGTTTCCATTTAAAAATTACTGATTTTAAAAACTAATAACTTAAAACTGCCACGAAACAAATGGTCCACAAAAACATTCCTTTCCTCCTGAAGCTTTTACGATGCATTGTAATCATTAACCAGTCTTTTACTATTAAACTTAAATGGCCAATTGAGACAAACAGTTCTGAGACCGTTCTTCCACCACTGATTAAGACTGGGGTGGCAGGTGTTGTACAGAATATTCATTTAGCCTTCTGGGCAGATTTTGTGACCTTGCCAGCTCCAGCAGCTTTCTTGTCAACTGCCTTGATAACACCAACTGCAACAGTCTGCCTCATATCACGGACAGCAAAACGACCCAGAGGAGGATAATCAGAGAAGCTCTCCACACACATGGGCTTGCCTGGAACCATGTCAACGATGGCAGCATCACCAGATTTCAGAAACTTAGGGCCATCTTCCAGCTTCTTACCAGAACGACAATCGATCTTTTCCTTCAGTTCAGCAAACTTGCAAGCAATGTGAGCGGTGTGACAATCCAAAACAGGTGCATAGCCCGCACTGATTTGGCCTGGATGGTTCAGGATTATAACCTGTGCAGTGAAACCAGCTGCTTCCATAGGTGGGTCATTCTTGCTATCACCAGCCACATTACCACGGCGTACATCTTTGACAGAAACGTTCTTCACGTTGAAACCAACGTTATCGCCTGGCAGAGCCTCACTCAAAGCTTCATGGTGCATTTCAACAGACTTTACTTCAGTTGTAACATTGACTGGAGCAAAGGTGACCACCATGCCTGGTTTTAGAACACCAGTTTCCACTCGGCCAACAGGTATAGTACCAATACCACCAATCTTGTAGACATCTTGGAGGGGTAGACGAAGGGGCTTGTCAGTTGGACGAGTTGGTGGCAAAATGCAATCCAAAGCTTCAAGCAGTGTAGTTCCATTAGCGTTGCCATCCTTACGAGTGACTTTCCATCCCTTAAACCAAGGCATATTTGAGCTTGGCTCCAGCATGTTGTCACCATTCCAACCTGAAATTGGCACAAAAGCTACTGTGTCAGGGTTGTAGCCAATCTTCTTAATATAGGTACTGACTTCCTTGACGATTTCCTCATATCTCTTCTGGCTGTAGGGGGGCTTGGTGGAATCCATTTTGTTTATGCCAACAATCAGTTGTTTTACACCTAATGAGTATGCCAGAAGGGCATGCTCACGGGTCTGCCCATTCTTTGAGATACCAGCTTCAAATTCACCAACACCAGCAGCAACAATCAGGACAGCACAGTCAGCCTGAGATGTGCCGGTAATCATGTTCTTGATAAAGTCTCTGTGCCCTGGAGCATCAATAATGGTCACATAGTACTTGCTGGTCTTAAATTTCCACAGGGAGATATCAATAGTGATACCACGCTCACGTTCAGCCTTCAGTTTATCCAAGACCCAGGCATATTTGAAGGAGCCCTTTCCCATCTCAGCAGCCTCCTTCTCTAACTTCTCAATGGTTCTCTTATCAATTCCACCACATTTGTAGATAAGGTGGCCTGTAGTGGTGGACTTGCCCGAATCTAAGTGTCCAATGACGACAATGTTAATGTGAGTCTTTTCCTTGCCCATTTTTGTGGAGGTTTAGCGATGGTTTTCACAACACCTGTGTTCTGGCGGCAAACCCGTTGCGAAAAAGCTTTTCTGCCTTATTTCTACAAAAAGCAGGGCAACCTTTTTATATTCTATATTGTTTGAACTAGTGAATAAATAACCAAGAAATGATCCAATGGAAAAGAGAATTTTATAAGGCCTAAATTTTGTGATCCTTTTGTCTTTACATCCTGTTTGTATGTGATAAAATGAGGTAATAGTCTCCTTAACACTGTTTCATATTTATGCATTGCAAAAATAGTTCTATTTGTGTCTCTGTTAGTATATATTCTCAGGCAGTAGGATAGTTTGTTTCTTGGATGTGTTCAATTGTGGATTACTAACTTAACTCTCCTTGAGCCTCAGTTTCCTTATCTAGAAGACTGCATTACATGATCTAAAAGTCCATTCAAATATTAAGAATCTCTAAGACTGTGATGTATAGGGAATGCCAAAGCATACTGCCATAAAAATGTATTAACAGTTAAGATGTTCTCAAATAAAATTTAAGATAATGTGTTTCTTTTCTCTTTGTCAAGTAAGACATTAAAAGAAAGCAGTTGAGGGGGGTGGAGTCAAGACGTTGGAATAGAAACAGGACTTCCCAGTGGCTCCAGCTCCCACTTTCACCAATCCCTATAAAAGGAGATTCTGAACGAACTTTGGAGCTACAGGACCCACAAAATGACACAGAAGCTAACCTCCAACTGAGGACAGCCTGGTAGCCCGGCAGAGAGTAGACAGCACAGCAGGAGCTGAACCAAGCCCCACATGAGCCAGAGGTTTTAGCCCTGACCAGTAGCCAGCTGGAGGGACTTCAGATCACCAGCAGCTGTGGTGTGTCCAGAATTATCAACACATAGATGCTAAGGACAAAGTGAGAGGTCAGTAGTACACTGTGGACTTTGGGACCAGTAGTGAGGAGAGCACGTTGGCTTTTGCACCCAGGGCAAGAAGCCACTGAGATGCTTAGGTACAGCCAGTGCTACCTTGTGGCTTCAGCTCCTGGCCTGCAGACTGTAGGGGGACCAAGCAACCCCGGGGGGGGGGGTGGCGGAATGAGGGGGACACATGGTAATCGCTCTTGCGATCTGGATTGTGGTCTAGGGTGGAGGTCCTGGGGTGTGTGACCAGCTTGCCAGAGCATGTGGAGGCTTCAGAGAGGGTACCCAACTAATACCTCCAGCAGCTGAGAAAACCCCAGCATTTGGGATGGAAGCTCCCCTGTTTGGTGGCAGAGTCCTACTGTGGCAAAAAGCCCAGGGGTCAAGTGACTGACTGATGGGGCGCCTAGGTGGCGCAATGAATAGAGCATTGGCCTTGGAGTCAGGAGGACCTGAGTTCAAGTGACTGACTGGCAACATGCCCAGGCAAAGGAAGCAAAATAAACAGGGTACCCCAACTTTACACTCCTACTTTGGCAACAAAAAAGATCAAAGCATGGAACAAGAGGAAGAAAGTGATGTCAGAACTCTTGCACCAAAAGTTTCCAAGAAAGATACAAGCTGGTTACAGGCCATAGAAGACCTTAAGAAGCAAATAAGAGAAGCAGAGGAAAAACTGAGAAGAAAAATGAGAACTATGCAAGAAAATTATGAAATGAGATCAACAGCCTGACTGAGGAAAATAACACCTTAAAAAGTAGACTAACTCAAATGGCAAAAGAGGCTCAAAAAGGCAATGAGGAGAAGAATGCCTTAAAAAGCCTAATTTGCCAAATGGAAAAAGAATCTCAAAAGCTCACTGAGGAGAATCATTCCTTCAGAATTAGACTGGAGCAAATGGAAGCTAGTGACTTTAGGAGAAATCAAAGTGCTGTTAAACAGATCCAAACAAATGAAAGAATAGAAAGCAATGTGAAATATCTCATGGTAAAAACCACTGACCTGGAAAATAGATCCAGGAGGGACAATTTTAAAATTACTTGGACTACGTGAAAGCCATGATCAAAGAAAGAACCTAGAAACCATCTTTCAAGAAATTCTCAAGGAAAACTGCCCTGATGTTTTGAACCAGAGGGCAAAATAGAGGTTGAAAGAATCCACCAATCACCTCCTGAAAAAGATCCCCAAAAGAAAACTCCTACGAATATTATAGCCAGGTTCCAAAATTCCCAGATCAAGGAGAAAATATTACAAGCAGCCAGGAATAAAACAATTTGAATATTGTGGAAACACAATCAGGATAACATAGGATCTGGCAGCTTCTACATTGAGGGATCAAAGGGCTTGGAATATGATATTCCAGAGGGCAAAGGGCCTGGGATTAAAACCAAGAATCACCTACCCAGCAAAACTGAGTATCATGTTTCAGGGGGAAATGTGGTCATTCAGTGGAATAGAGAAATTTCAAGCATTCTTGATGAAAAAACCAGAGTTGAATAGAAAATCTGACATTCAGATACAAGAAGCAAGAGAAGCATGAGAAAGGTAAACAGGGAAAAGAAATCATAAGGAACTTATCAAAGTTGAACTATTTACATTCCTACATGGAAAAACAATCATTGTAACCTATGAAACATTTCTCAGTATGAAAATAGTTGAAGGGAATAGAAGGTGTATGGATATATATGTGAATGTGTTTATATATGCTGACAGGTATACATAGATAGAGGGCACAGGACCAATTTAATAAGAAGGGATGATACATAAAAGGTGAAATTAAGAGGCGAGAAAGGAATATAATGAGAGGAGATGTGGAGAGAGAAAATAGGGTAAACTACCTCATAAAAAAGAGGCAAGGAAAAATGGTTATAATGGAGGGGAAGAACAGGAAGGCAAAAGGGAATGGGTCAACCATATTTGCATGGAATTTGGTGCACAGGGAGAGAATGACACACATTAAATAGGGTATCTCACCCTACAGGAGAGCAGGAGAGAAGGGGATGAGAGGGGGCACAATGGAAGGAAGGGCAGGCTGGCGGGGAGGGAAGTTGGAAGCACCCACTTTTGAAAAGAGACAGGACCAAAGTAGAGAATAGAACAAATAGGAAGTGGCATAGGAGGGAGGGAAATATAATCAGTCTTTTATAATATATCTACTATGGTAATGTTTGGCATTAGCTACACATGTACAACCTATATTGAATTGCTTATCTTCCCAGTAAGGGTGGATGACAAGGGAGGAAGGGAATTAATCTGGAATTCAAAGTTTTAAAACCAAATGTTTAAATATATATATATATATATACTATTATTAATACTATTTTACAGGTAATTGGGAAATAAGATATATAGGCACTGGGGCATAGAGATCCACCATGCTCTACTGGAAAAGTTGAAGGGGATATGGGGGAAGATAAGAGAGAGAGCAGATTGGAGGAGGGGATATCCTGTAGGACTGCTATTTTGGGGATATGAGTAGGGGGAAAATGGGGAGAAAATTTGTAATTCAGAATCTGGTGGTAATGAATGACAAACCAGAAGTTAATAAAGCATTTGAAAAATAAATAAATAAAAGAATTTAAGTACTTCAAAGAACTCCTGAGAAATTCGAGTTTTCATCTTTTCTTAGCCATTGTAGGGCATACTGAGTATGCAGGGTATATTTTATTGTAACTCTGCAGAAACAGTGAGCACATCAAACATCGTTTATATACCACTTTCTCTTGGCTAGTTCTCTGAAATGTATGCATTACATCTCTTTTGCTTTGGCTTCTTTTATTTTAAATTGAGTATTTAGATTTTCTTCCACTGAAGCCAATGAGAGCAGACGAAAACGCATTTTGTAAGGATTTTTGTAATTTGTAAGGAGTAAAAGCAAAGGGTCAGCACTCTGATGAGAAATGCTGCAGGAACTCTATGCACAACATTGCTTAGAATTCAAGTAATTCAAAGAAATCCTGAGAAATTTACGTTTTCATCTTTTCTTAGCCAGTGTAGAGCAT
This sequence comes from Gymnobelideus leadbeateri, assembly GCA_011680675.1. Classification (NCBI taxonomy): domain Eukaryota; kingdom Metazoa; phylum Chordata; class Mammalia; order Diprotodontia; family Petauridae; genus Gymnobelideus; species Gymnobelideus leadbeateri. The sequence goes on along the minus strand of WOXC01010782.1, from coordinate 938,455 downwards.
TCTGATTATAAAGGGTATTCTCCACCATGCTTTCCAACTGGGGTTCCTGGATTTCCCTGGCTTCTTAATATTCAGGGCCACTAACTACCTCAAGACCCCAAACCCTTAACCTATCCCATTTCTTCTGAATAAGGTATATTCATCTAGGCATGTCCCTTCCTTCCAAGTTTCAGTGATAACAATGAAATAAAATTTATTTCTATGGGATCTTTAATTCATCGTGTTTGTTATTTATACTTTATACATTTATATAGACATTTGAGACCATAGGTTTTAATTCCTGGTTCATTTTAAAAAAAAGGTATCCTATGAACTTCTGGGTATGTCTACTACTATTCTTTCTACATTTTCACTATTTACTATGGTTATCTAGCTTTGATGAAGTTTTATTCTCTTTCCCTTCCTTTCTGTTTTAAAATCCTTTTTATTAGACTTCATATAGAGCTGAAGGGGACCTGAAAGTCTGTTTAATCCAACCCCATTTTATAAATTTTATACCTGTGATACAGAGAGGTTAAATGACTTGTCTAAGGCAACAAAGATAATAAGGAGTAAAGGAGGGATTAGAATCCAAACTGATTCTAAATTCTGAAGCCAGTATTTCTTCCATAGCTCTTATTAGTCCCTCCATGGCCAAGGGCCCACCATTCTCACGTTTCAAACTCTTGGATCCTGAAATCCAAAACTCTCAGGAACTTTCTTTTTTTAAATTCTTTTTTAGTTTTCAACATTCACTTCCATAAATTTTAAATTTTCTCCCCCTCCCTTACCCTCACTCTCCCCAAGGTGGCATGCAATCTAATATGGACTCTATATATACGTTCCTATTAAACACATTTTCATATTAGTTGCATAAAAGAATTATTGCTAATTTTCTTTTTTTTTTAAACAAATGCTTTATTAACTTCTGTTTTACACCATTCATTTCCGCCAGATTTTGAGTTACAATCATTTTCCCCCATTATTCCCCTACCCAACCTCCCAGAATAGCAGTCCCACAAGATATCTCTTCCTCCAATCTGCTCTCTCCCACACCTTCTCCCATACCCTCTTTGACTTTTCCATTAGAGGAAGGTGAATCTTTGTGTCCCAATGCCTGCACATCTTATCTCTCTATTACAAGCAAGAGAGTATTAATAATAGTATTTATATATATATTTGAAACATTTAATGTTACGACCTCGAATTTCAGATCCATTTCCTTCCTCCCTTGTCACCCATTCCCTCTGGGGAGATAAGTAATTCAGTATACGTTATACATGTCTAGCTATGCAAAACATTACTATAGTAGATATGTTATACAAGGCTGCTTATAATTCCCTCCCACTCATCCCACCCCCTACCTGGTCCATTCCCTACTTGATCCTGTCCCTCTTCTATAGTGGGTACTTCCAACCTCCCTTCCCCCCAAAGGTGTTCTCCCATCCATCATCCCTCCTTTCATCCCCCTTCCCCCTATTCTGCTGCAGGTTGAGATATCCCATTTAGTATGTATGTCATTCTCTCCCTGAACCAAATTCAACGAGAATGTGGTTTTGCCTTTTTTGCCTTCCTATTCTCCCCTCCCTTGCAACCACTTCCCCTTGCTTCTTCTACATGAGGTAGTTTACCCTACCCTGTCTCTCCCCATCTGTTCTTGCCACTTTCCTCTCTCACCTCATAATTTCATCCCTTGAGTATTCTCTCTTCCCAACAAATTCAACCTATGTTCTCTATCCATATATAATTGTAACCATATACACACACATTCACATATGTATTCATATGACCACACCCCCTTCTTCCATTATTTTCATAGTGAGAAAGATATCATCAGTCACAGTTATTGCTTTTCCATATAGGAATGTAAATAGTTCAACTTTGATAAGTTCCTTTTGATTTCTTTTACCTGATTACCTTCTCAGGCATCTCTTCCTTCTTGTGTCTGGATGTCAAATTTTCTATTCAATTCTGGTTTTTTCCTCAAGAATGCTTGAAAGTCCTCTATTCCACTGAATGACCATATTTTCCCCTGAAACAAAATACTCAGTTTTGCTGGGTAGGTGACCCTTGGGTTCATTCCCAGTTCTTTTGCCCTCTGGAATATCATATTCCATGCCCTTCGATCCCTCAGTGTAGAAGCTGCCAGGTCCTGGGTTATTCTGATTGTGTTTCCACAATATTGAAATTGTTTCTTCCTGGCTGCTTGGAGTATTTTCTCCTTGATCTGGGGATTCTGGAACCTGGCTATAATATTCCTGGGAGTTTTCTTTTTGGGATCTTTTTCAGGAGGTGATCGGTGGATTCTTTCAACCTCTATTTTGCCCTCTGGATCTAAAACATCAGGGCAGTTTTCCTTGAGAATTTCTTGAAGGGTGATTTCTAGGTTCTTTCCTTGATCATGGCTTTCAGGTAGTCCAATAATTTTTAAATTGTCTCTCCTGGATCTATTTTCCAGGTCAGTGGTTTTTCCCATGAGATAATTCACATTGCCTTCTACTCTTTTGTTTGTTTGGATCTGCTTAACAGCATCTTGATTTCTCATAAAGTCATTAGCTTCCATTTGCTCCTGTCTAACTCTGAAGGAATGAATCTTCTCAGTGAACTTTTGAGATTCTTTTTCCATTTGGCAAATTCGACTTTTTAAGGCATTCTTCTCCTTATTTCTCTTTCCAGTTTTTCCTCCACTTCTCTTATTTGATTTTTAAAGTCCTTCTTAAGGTCCTCTATGGTCTGCAAACGGCTCATGTTTTCCCCTGGGGCTTTTGGAGCTGGACTTCTCACCTTACAGTCCTTTTCCCCGCTCTATGCCCCCAAAATAGGAGTCTAGGGTTGCATTTTTCTGTTTCCTTTGCCTTGGCATGTTGCCACTTAATTACTTGACTTTTGGGCTTGTTGCCACACTATGGCTTTAAGGCCAGATAGAGGAATTTTCGTCCCGAACGTGTGGGGGGCAACTTCCGTTTCTGGCAAGCTGTAAACCCACCCACGACTTCCACCCTAGATCACAATCCAGGTCCAGGGAGGTTAAAGCAAGAGCGATTACCCCCCAAGACTGATCGCTGGATCTCCCCACGATTTGTAGGCTGGGAGCCAGAGCTGCCTCTGAAAACTACAAAATGGCGTGTCTCCTCAGCAGCTTCTAGCCCCCAGGGGAGGGAGCTGACGCATTCCCCAAATACAGGTCCCAAAGTCCATAGGACACCAACCTCTTACTTTGTCCTAGGCATGTCTATGTTGATAATTCTGGAGTCGCCACAGCTCCTGGTGTTCTGGGGTTCCTCCAGCCGGCTGCTGGCCCTGCCGCCCTGGGGCTAAAACCTTGGCTCACGGGGACCTGGGCTCTGCTCGGCTCCGCTTCCCATGCTCTGCGCACCCGCCCCAACCGCTGGCTGGTCCTTCCTGCAGGGCTGCTGGGCTGTCCTCAGTGGGAGGTTAGCCTCTCTGTGTCGTTCTGTGGGTGCTGGGGCTCCAGAAGTTGTTCAGAGTCCCCTTTTACATAGTTTGGGGGGAATCTGGGGGCAGAGTGGCTTGGATGAGCTGTTTCTACTCAGCCATCTTGGCTCCGCCCCCAAAAGAATTATAAGGAATGGGAGAAATAATGAGAAAGAAGAAAAACACAAAAGAAAATTATTTGCTTCATTCTGCACTTGACTCCATAGGTCTTTCTCTGGATATGAATGGCATTTTCCATCATGAGTCCTTTGGAATTGTTTTAGGTCCTTGCATTGCTGAGAAGTCTATCAAAATCAGCCATTGCACACTGTGGCTATTTATGTGTACAAAGTTCTCCTGGTGCTGCTCACTTCACTCAGCATCAGTTCATTTAAGTCTTTCTAGGATTCAGAAACTATCTTCTTAATTAGCAGTTCACTTCAGAAGTCTGCCTCTCCATTTTGAAGCCCTTGTCTTGGATTTGTATTAGGAATAAAAAGAACAAGCTAGTCCTCCCTCCCCCTCAAGGTCTTCTTGCTCAAGACTCCATAATCCTTAGCAATGCTTTCTTGACTGCTCTTGGAAACACCCTTTGTCACCCGAAGCAGAGAGTAGTCACTGGGCGTGCCAACCTTGGGAGGGTCTCCCTCCTCTCCCAGGAAAGCTGGAAAATCTTTGTTGTTGATGTCAGATTAAAAAGAAAAAACACAGCAGCCCCAGTTCATAAAAATAGTAAGCATCTGTGTAACTCTTTAAAGTTTGTAAAGTACTTTACTATCATGTGATCCTCACAACCAAGAGAAATTGGCGCTATTATACCCATTTTACAGATGAGAAAATGGAAGCATGGAAGAGTCAAGTGACTTGCCCAGTCACATAGCTAAAGCATCTGAGGCAGGATTTTAATTCAGGTCTTCCTCATTTCAAGTCTAGTACTCCATTCATTGTGCCACCTAGCTGCCACTAGTTTTCTCTTCCTCTAACTCTTACTAGATGATTGATCCCCCATGTTACCTACCATACCTTGGTAGGTCCAAGTCACCATTCCTAGAAGACAAGTACCTGCTCCCTTTTTAGACAGCCCAGATGCCTCCTCTTTAGAAAGATCTTCATATTTATGATTTAGTCTTCTCCAAGTGTACAGTAGAGCTTCATCTTGTTACATTCTTCTACCTTCCAACTTCTGAAGGTCTCTTCAGAACTTTTTTTATTAAAAAAATGTTTTTTTTAAAAGCCTTGATGTATAAAATCATAACTCTTAAGATAGAAGGAAATTTAGAAGCCATCTAGCTCAACCCCTTCATTTTACAGATGAGGAATCAGAAGCCCAGGGAGGTAAAGTGATTTTCCATGGTCACATAGGTATCAAGTGTCAGAGATGGGACGTGAATACAGGTCTTCTGATTCGAGTCAATAATCTTCCCACTGGACCATACTTCATTTGCTCTGATAACCTCGAGTGGTGAGGCATTCCTAAAGCCCAATTAACCTCTTCTAGGAGGGAGAACAGCCTACAAGTAGAGAGCATAGATTAGTTACTTGGTTGTGGAAAAATCAACACTACACATTTTATGCAGGCCATTGAAAAATTCATGTTCTCCACACTTGGTAGGGGGCAAAATCGTCAGTCTTTTTGTTATTCTTGCTGTCTCTTCCTCTCAAAGAGACTATAAATCACAAGGGACACACTTGTAGATATGGTATGCTATGAAATGAGTCTATCTATCTACATGCCCTTACTAGTATTACCCTCAGTCTAAGTTTCAGCCAAATTTGACTGCTTGTCATTATCATTTTTCTCTTGTCTCCATTCCCTTATATAGTCCCGCCTATTTAGAATCGATTCTACCTTTAATAATAATAGCTAGCCTAGCATTTATATAGCATAGAGTATGAGCTAGGCACTGTGCTAAGCATTTTATAAGCATTACTTCATTTGATCCTTACAACAAACCTGGCAGACAAGTGCTATTCCTACTTTACAGATGAGGGAACTAAGGCAGAGATTAAAATGACTTGCCAACTCCAACAACCTCTACTGGCATCTGCTGAAACAATTCTAATTCTCTTTAAGACTCATCTCTGGCAACACCACATGCATGAAACTTTTCCTAATTTCCCCAGATGAAAGAAGCCTTGCCTTTACATATCTCATCTTTAATCTTGTATAAAAATTATTTTATTTCTCCTTATTGGATTGCAAGATTTCAAAGGGCAAAATTTTTATTTCACTTTGTGCCTGCCAAACACAAAAGGAATTTAAAAATGTTCAATATTTGAAGATTACATATCCTCACAATACTTCATTTATTTTGCCAAATAAATGAATCTCTCTCATTGGTTGAATATAAAGGAAGTCATTTCAACAGACATTTATTAAATATCTACTCTGTGCAGTACACTCTGCTAGGCACAAAAGAATGGTATTAATGATAGTACAACCAAAAGTTGAATAGTTTCAATGAATTGTGAAGATGACCAATTCCTCTGGAAAATGTGGATGAATTTATCGGACCATAGCTGAACTATAATGCCATCTAGTGGAAGGATGCTTCTCCCAACCTGTAAAAAATTCTTACTAAACTATTTGTACAACCTAGTCTTTAATGTTCATCATAAACCTTCTCTTTAAAAAAAGCCAGTCTTCAGAAGGGCTCTCTCTATATATGTTTTTTCAATGAATGGAAGTTGATTTATATTTTAAATACTGAATGTAAATTTATGAGTTAATTCCATGTTTTGTCTTTAAGAATTGTGAGATTAAAAAAATTAAATCATAAATTCTCCCTTGATTTGGAAGGCATAAGACTTCACTTGAGTAAATTCAAATACTTATTTTAATGTTTCTTTGAGCCTTTAATTTTACCCATGTCAATACACAGAGCAACAATACTCAAGAAAGGACTTCACAAAGAAACAAAGACAATTGTGCAATTGAAATTAAATTTACTTTTCCCTTAAATTTTTATTTTCATAATGCAGGGTTAAGTGTTTGCATCTCATTTTTTGGAATACCTGAAAAATGAAACATAAAACATGAATATACACCAATAACAATTTTGCATAACAGTCACATAACCCAACTCTGGTTATGATACCATGATAATAGAGGAGAATATTGAAGAGGAGATAATGCAATACTTAATGCATACAAGTTTTTTTCATGGTTTTATTCTTTTTATCTAGGTGTTGCTGTAACTCTTTTAATTTGAAGACATCTGTGAACATGTAGAGAAAAAAAAAACATGTGCACAATGGAACACCTGGATAAAAAACCAAATAAAGTTGTGGAAAGAATAACTTCATAATGTTAATATTTATATTCTCAAATAGGCATTTCCATTACTTAAAGCTATAATGGGATTTGAGTTAAGGGTTGCACCTTTTTGAGTTATTCACAATGATTATTGATCTCTTTCTCTCTCTAATGATCTGCCTGCCTCAATAACATTTTTTTTTGAAGGGGAAAGGGAAGCCCTTTCTTTTTTTTTTTTTTATTTTTTGGTCTTTATTTATTTGTTTACTTTTAGTTTACAAGATTCATTTCCATAATTCTTTGAGTTTCAAATTTTCTCTCCCTCCTGCCCCACGGCATACAATCTAGTATCTGCAAATACTTTCACATTAGGCATTACTCAGGTTATAAAGAAGGTATCAGATGGAATGAACGATGGGAAAGAGGAAACAAAACCAAACAAGAAACAGAAAAGGAGCAGGTAGTTTGCTTCAATCTGGGTTCAAACTGTTCTTTCTTTGGATGTAAACATCTCTCTCCATCATGAGTCTTTTGGGATTGATTTATAACACTGCATTGCTGAGAAGAGTCCAGTCTATCAAAGTTGGACATCATGTGTCTGTAACTGTACAAATTTCTCCTGGTTCTACTCTTCTCACTCAGCATCAGTTCGTATAAGCCTCTCCAGGTAAATATGAAGTCCATCTGCTCCTCATTTCTTATAGCACAATAGTATTCCATTATGTTCATATGCCACAACTTGTTTAGCCATTCCCCAATTGATGGGCACCCGTTAATTTCCAATTCTTTGCCACCTCAGTAATATTTTGAGGTATATAATTAGAGGTGTTTACATTTTAGAGAATGTAGGAATGAAACATAATCTGTTTACAAAAATACACAACCAACCCTGTCAATAATAAGTAGGTGAAAGGATTTCTGAAAGGGGTTAGGAGTCTCGGCCAGACAGAAAGGGGCTCAAGTACAACAGAAAGAAAAATTAAATGATGACATTCAGAAATTGTTTTATTGTTACAGACAACTACAAATTTGCATCCTAAACGACAGCAACAACAAAAATACTGAGTCTGTGTCACCCAGGGTGGAAAGGCAGAGGGCTATTCGCAGGTCTGATTTTTCTCTAAGTAACCTTATCCTCTGTTCTCAGCCCCCAACACACCCCCTCTCAGAGGTCCACCATATTGGTGCTTAACTTCGTGCAAACACACAATGTTCTAACCTACTGTGGTTCACAACTCCTGAGTCCAAGGGATTCACCAGCCTCGTACTACCTGGCAGCTGGAATTATATGCATGAGTCACCAAAACCCAGCTTTACATTTGCATCCTAAGTGGAAGGCATTGTTTAAGAAAAATGAAGTTATCATCTAACTTGTGAACTTAACAAATTTTCACAAAGCCAGAATTTAAGAAACCTGGTTTTGGGTTTTCAGTAATGATCCTTCCTCTCAGAAAAGCTGCTAGGTGGTTTCAATTAAGTTTACTCATCTTCTCATTCTTTGCCAGAATGTTAAGCTTGATAGAGAGCTCAAGGATAGAGGAAGGAATTTTTTTTAGAGCCTTGGCCTTTTACTCCACTGGAGTATAGGGGTTTTTTTTTTTTTTAAGCAGTTACACTACATCAACATTTCAGTCTGATCCCACCCACCCCCCTTTTTTTGAGGGGGGAAGGCAGGACAATTGGAATTAAGTGACTTGCCCAAAGTCACATGGCTAGTGAGCGTGTCAAGTGTCTTGAGGTCACATTTGAACTCAGGTCCTCCTGACTCCAGGGCCATGCTCTATTCACTGCACCACCTAGCTGCCCCCTGATCCCACCCTTCTAATAAGCTCATGAGCCAGAGAGAATACCCTGTGTCATGCAATAGGGTATTGATTAGTTCTCTCCTCCCTAAAGGAATCCATGAAGGGCTTCCCACCAAGGCATGATCAGTCTGACCTAATAACTGACTCAAAGGCCAGTCTGTCATTGAAGATACATGACTGTGTCTTTCATGGAACACATCCACTCAGCTCATCCTGGAGCCAAAGCAAATGAAGATGCCATTAACAAATGGTTTCCTAGATTCTGGTTAAACTTCAATTAAACTCAAACATGATAACAAGGTCATCTCAAAAAAAGGTTTATTAGCATGATTAAAAACATTTTTTGAAGAATGACAGAGAAAGTAATTTCTTAACATGGAAGATTATCAGTTGCAACACTAAACGATGTTTGGAACTGAATAAACAGCTTTATTGCCAGTCTTCACTTGATTGAGTACAATCCATACACTGGTTGTATGAAATTGTGACTATTGCTTTGTCTGGATATTGAGTCCCTATGGCAGTTAAGTATAAAAAATATCATCATGGCTGGATTGTGGACTGAACTGTTGGAGTTAAGAACTGGTAAAAATTATTCTCAAATACAGAATTAAAAAAAAAAAACAACCCACGACTGTCCTTTTAAACATACTACAAAGAAATACATTAGTATTTTGGCCTTAAAATTCTTACAAGATATTTAGAATGGCAATCCCCAAACTCCCTCCCTTTACATCATCATCAAATCAAACACCTCTTCCAGAGGCTGCTCCTTGGGTTTGATTCTGAAGACTTTTTTACTTCATGTTTATACTGGCTTGAGAACGAAGACAGCATCATCTAATACATAGTAGTCATTATACATGTCACCCTCACATAAGTACGGCAGCCTGGTGAAAGCTTCAATAACAAAACCAGCTTTTCTGAAAACTTCAGGCAGACTGTTCACTTGTTCTTCCCAGTTCTGTCCTTTGATTTCCAAAATTTCAGAGGGCTTCTCCCATTTGCCTCCTACTGAAACAAAACAGAAATAAAAAGTTAAATTCTTTACTAGATCTCATTTCTTTGATAGCTGTATTTCTTTTGGATTCTGGGTTCTTAGGATCTTAGCCCTGGAGTTTGAAAGTCCAAATCCTCATTTCGTAGATGAACACACTCAAGGTCTGTGAAGAGACTTGCCTACAGCTACTTAAGCAGTAAAGAGCCAGGTCAAGCTTTGAAACACATCTACCCCTTTCTGATGCTCCATGAGATTATTATTATACTATTCCACTGTCTCTTATTCTATCTCATTCCAAAATCTGTTTCTGAATGTCTCTTTCATATACACACTCTTCTTTATGATTTGCCAGTGTTGTTGTATGATAGTGAACAGCAACATGAACTTCATCACCAAATCTGTAAATGTGAATGATAAGACAGAATAAAATGTACAAGTCAGTTTTAACACAAGTAAAAAGTGCTACTTTCCCACTACATATAGTAAACTTGTAGAACTCATGACTACGAAGATTTATCAGGGTGAAAACAGAAATTGACTTGGAATTGTTACCCATAAATTATTATTATTTAAGAAAAGCTAAGGTATAGTTCTAACTTTGAGTGAGGACAGCATCCTAGAAGACAACTACCATTACTAAAACATCCCCTGATGTTCCTAGAAGAAAACAATACTGGACTGGATCATGAGTGTGACCCAGTACAGCAATTCTTTTACACACACAGTCTGAAACACATAGTATCATGTCTTTTCAAATATATTTTTAAGCAAAGGATCAGAGATTTTAAGCTGGAAGTTGACATCAGAAGTCACCTTATTCAACCCCATGAAAAGTGACTACATCACAGTCTTCTATATTTCACTACCACCATGCCATGTATGTTGGGGACCCATTTCCAGTCATCCTGATTTATATCTTGCCACTGGTTCCAGAGGAGAAAGTAAGGCCAGTGACTTTGCACAGCCCTCCCTCACTTAAATCAAATTAACTTGCATGTCATGGCATCACCTCCCTGATATCAAGGTTCTCTTTGAGAACAAAGGGCAAACAACAACAAAATCTACCACAGTGCTTGAATGTATCTGAGGCTTCTGATCAAAACCCCTTAATGAAAGATGTGACATCATGAAAAAAGCATTATTTAATAACTAGTAATAGGCTATACACTAAAATTTCTACTCTGAAGGATGAAATTCTGTGGCTGCAAAAGAGTTGATGCAATTTTTAAGTTTCCTGATTATAGTTCCTAGTTATATAGTTCCTCTCCCTAGCTCCTTCTTTAAAAAAAAAAAAAAGTTCAGATCCATTTTCAAACATATGTACAACAAGATGGCAAACCCAAACAGAATTATCACCATTATGACTCTGAAATTTAACCTGATTCTCTTGTACACAGGTAAGCTTCTTTTTTTCTTACTTTAGCTGAACTACTGTCTTTTTCTTTGAATGTATTTAGGTCTTAAGCTTCTCCAAGTTACTTTTAAAATGTATGACATAATGGAAATTGTCTGAAGTACAGCAATTTTCACTAGAAAGATTAAGTTGAAAAATGGCTAACAGCGAGTTTTCTATTTATACTTAAAATTTTTTTCCCTCAATTTAGGATAGAAATATTTTACAAAGATTTAATTTGTAGTAGTAACCACAATTTGGCCATCAATCAAGTTTTTGTTTTGTCTTATCCATAGCAAGTATTCAGTAAATATGTTAAAGATATGCTCCTGAGAATTGTGCCTATAAAGTGAAATTAGGGAAGTAAAGTATTTTAAATTCAAAAGGAGGCTTGTGAATTAACATAATTCACTTTATAAATTCAGATTTTATGTTAACTTTTCAAAGTTATTTCTAATAGCTGAAATAAATCTCAGATCTACTCACAAAGAGAGGGAGGAGAAACTACTTTTGAAAATGAGCTTTTTCTCAATCTTAATTTCTAAAAGTAGCCCCTTCTCCCACCCCGGCCCATCTTTGTGAGTAGACTGGAGATTTGTTTCAGCTATTAGAAAGTTTTTCTACATTGATTTGCATTGTAGAAAAGTTAACATATAAAAATCTGAATTTATAAAATAGATTATATTTACATTAGGGAATAATTTCAAATCATTTTTTCCTTAAATAGGAAAGAAATATTTGCTGCAAAATTGCTCTCTGGATACTAGTGTCTTTAAAAACCAAACATTTAACAATTAAAATGCTAATTTAAATGAAAAAAGAAATGTTATACTCGTACATGGCTTTTTTAGAGAAGCTTCCCTGTGGCTTTTTGGCAAGCTTCCCCGTGCACTGACTGTGATGTAACAGTTTATCCAAACTTCCCTTTTGGTTAATGCATTGCTTAACATGTTTAACAATGTAATAATAGGAAACCATTGAAATTGGTTTTCTTCTTTCTCCCAAGTTTCTCTTTCAGTAAAAGGAAATGGTCCCCTTAAATCCCAGGGCTGTAAAGTATTTCATTTGTACCATCTGCTATTCTATTGAAGAAAAAGAGAAATAAGATGAAAAAGAAGGAAAAGGGAGGATGGAGGGGGGGAGTAGGAAGGGAGGGAAGAAGAGAGAGGGAAAGAGACTGAGAGAAATGAAGGAGAATGCACACTGAATTCTAATCTCAGACTTGCTACCAGTTCATCGTGTGACTGTTAAAAGTCTAAACTGGCGTCATTGTCTGCAACTATAGAGATGAGCTCTTGTGACATTAAAGTGACTTATAAAATGACAAAGGTTAAAAGTGTTTTGATTATTGTTGGAAGAATTAAAAAAAGGAGTCATTATAAACAGGAACACAGAGCTCTCAATACCAGAAGAAAATCTGAAATATCATTAAGGGAAAAACACCACCAACCTAAACTTCCTCATCTCTTTCTTTAACAGGTACTATCAGAACATGTATTATTAATATAAGACAGCCTCCCCTTCTAGAAGTTGACTATACTTGTAAGACAATTACTATACAATGTGATTTCTCTGCTACCAACTGTCCTAACGTCCTGCCTCAAGTTTTATGGTTTCGACAAAATGCTCACTACCAACCTGAACACTTGTGTCCAGATCAATGCCTAGGAGATGTAGGCAAATTTACGACTGAATCATTGACACAAAATCAAGTTTCTCTTACCCTAAATAATGTAACTTTAAATGACAGTGCAATTTACTTCTGTGGAATAGCATTTTCACAATCATCCGAACCAAGGTCTAAGCAAGCTGGGCCAGGAACAGTGCTGGTGGTGAGAGGTAGGTCATTTATTATTTTATTTCAAAGCATGCTCCACTCTAACGTCCATCTGGCCAACTCTACTTTTTAAGGCATTCTTTTCCTCATTAACTTTTTAGGCCTCATTTGCCATTTGAGTTAGTCTATTTTTTAAGGTGTTACTTTCTTCAGTATTTTGGGGGGTCTCCTTTAGCCAGCTGTTGACTCACTTTTCATGATTTTCTTGGATCATTCTCATTTCTCTTCCTAATTTTTCCTCTACTTCTCTTACTTGATTTTCAAAATCCTTCCTGAGCTCCTCCATGGCTTGTGATCAGTTCACATTTTTCTTGGAGGTCTTTGATGAGCAGTTTTGATTTTGCTGTCTTCTTTTGATTCTATGTTTTGATCTTCTGTGCCAACAAAAAATTATTCTAGAGTTTAATTTCACTTCCTCTGTTTGCTTATCTTGCCAGCCAATTACTTAACTTTTGAATTCTTTGCCATGGTAGAGCTCTGCTTCCAGAATAGAGAGTGCTGTGTCCTAAATTTCTGGGGTTTTGCACAGCTATTGTCAGAGTTTATTCTGGGCACCTGCCTCCAGACTGAGGACTCCCTCTCCACAGCCCCAACAAGCTCTGCCATGCCAGTGCTCCTCACCCTAGGACCACTGTCCAAGACTGTGATCCAGATCCAAGCAGGGCAAAGCAAGAGAATCCTGCCTTAGCACCAGCAAAGAGATTCCTGCAACTGCCCTCTGGACAGCTGCTTGGTTCCCCTATGATCTATAGGCCTGGAGCTCAGGAGGCAGCTGCTGCCACCTTCACCATCCCAGGGGCCTGAGGGGTCATACCATGCTCTTTTCTCACCCAGTTCCAACAGAGTTCCCCACTGACCGTTTATTTTCTCTTTGGCATTTATGGGTTGAGAAAGTCCAGAAACTGCCACAGCTGCCTGTGAATCACTCCCCTGAAGTCTGCTCCCCACATGGGACTGCACTCCGTTCCCAGCCTGGTGCAATAGATTCTTCCTGTCAGCCTGCTAGGGTGCCTTCAGCAGGAGATTTGTTTCTCTCTGTCACTTGTGGGTTCTGCAGCACTAAAATTTGTTTAGTCATTTTTTACAGGTATTAGAGGTGGTTGGAGCAGGAGCTCAAGCAAGTTCCTGCCTTTACTCTGCCATGTTGGCTCTCTCCCCACTCTGTTTAACATCTAAAAATTAATGGAAATAATTTAGGCTTGCTGTTAATAACTAACAATACATGGGCAAAATATAATGCTAGGCATCTTTGAACTACTATCCATTCATGGTCTGTTTCCTTTCTCCCTACCCACCCCTCTCTGAAAATTAAATCTCACATAATTTTTAGTAGGTATTTATAAATTTTATTAGTTAAAACTAATTAAATTAAATAATTAGTTAAATTTTATTAGTTAAAACTAACCTTCCTACCATCATATCAAATTATCATGACTATTATATGTCAAAATAAAGGTAGTGAGATGTCACTGGAAAGAGTATAGGACTTTGGAGTCAGGAGTCTGGGTTCAAATCCTGCTTCAGGTGTTTTTAACTGTGTGATCATAGATAGACCAAGTCATTGAACCTCTCAGGAATTCAGTTTTCTTATCTATAAAAGGGATAATTATTACTATTTGTACTACCAGTCTTATGAAGTTGCTGTGCTGGAAACATTCAGCAAATCATTAAGCACTATGTAAATGGTAGTTATATAAAAATAACACAATGCTTTAATACTAAATTTAATGCTAAATGCTTTAATACTTTGTGAACCTATAATTCTGTCTATGTGTGTGCTTCCTCTACTGATGTGGATAGTAACCCTAATATAACCCAGTAGATGAATTTTTAATTCATCACCCTATGACCAAAGTGGCAACAACCTCCCCCAATTCAGGCTGGACTTTAGACAAAAGACATAAAAGTCTACTACCTGACTGGTACTAAAAGCCCTTCCAACTTGGTCAGACCTACTAGTTGACACTGAGAATCCAGTTTCCTCCAGACCACAATGGAAATAGCTTATAAGCTATTAAGCTTATAACCAATCCTGGCCTAGGCTAGAGAGTGCTGACTACTTCCCTGTTCTGGCCAATTGGGATTCTAAAAGTACAATCCCAAACATTAATTCTCTGGCCCACTCCTATTAGCTCAAGTGGTCTGCTGGGAGCCTTCTCTGTAAGGACAAGAGGAGGCTTCTGTGCTCTGAGAAAAGAACTTGGGCAGCTACGTCTCTATTTTCCTTGATCCCTCTTATTGAATGGACAATAGTGCTGAAATCATCAAGTCATATACTCAAAATTATTTCCACCCATTTAAAAAACCACAAGCACACAAAAATATTTCTTAACTGTAAAGCAGACATTAAATTATTTCTGGTTTACTAATGGGATACTGATATTAACGTTTTTAATGAGCTTATTTTGATACAGGAAAGAGGTTTTCTTTGTTTGGTCTCTGTGCTCTGAAGGAACAAGAATATCGAGGAAATTCCTCCCCCACTTCCTGTGATGACTATCCCATAAAGGATTTCTAGGAAGACCCTTTTTCCTTTTCATTTGATGTATATTATTGTGATTTTACTAAAGTGTTGGGAGGTGACCCAAATTCTCAATGACAATCCACAAAAATGGAGGAAATTCACCTTGAAAGAATGAAAATGTCTCTGGCACTGCTTCAAAAGAGTGGCAGGTCCTACAAATACAGAAAGGTTTTAGGGACAGGCCCAGGGTTAGACTGTATGTTGTCATCTGAGAATCAGTCTAGATAAGTTCAAAGAAGTGAATCATTAGGGTGGCCACAAGCTGATGAATATTTTCCCCACAGTAATTCACTAACTCTACCAAGAGGCAGGTAGGTAGCACAGTGAAATTTACATGATAATTTTATTATAATTATACATTATTTCAATCACACAGAAGAGATGAAAAATGTAAAACCAACTTGGAAGTTTGTGTGCCTCGCTATCCGTCATGCACTGATTTTTTATTAATACCTGCTCACAAGAAGAGAACAAGCTTTTAAAAAGACAAGGGACAAAGAGACACAAAAGGCCTTCTTGGAGAACAGAAATGGGGGCTTTCCACCTTTGCTATTTTACCTGGCTACACCTGTAATTTGTGGGTTCCTCCAAATCTTAAATTCAGATTTCTATCTTAATGACTTCTATCATTGATTAAGCCTGCTTATTTTGTTGGTTAAGACCCCTTTTTTCTTAGAAGGGTGAAAATACACAGTATGTGAAATAGGCTATATTACTGCTTTCAGAATTTCACAATAATTTCACAATTAAGAGTCGCTGGTAGGAAATCAAGGGGATTCCCATCAATTGGGGAATGGCTGAGCAAGTTGTGTGGTATATGAATGTAATGGAATACTAATGTGCTATAAGAAATGAGGAGCAGATAGTCTTCATAATAACCTGGAGAGACTTACATGAACTGAACCAGGAGAAACCTGTAACACAATCACAGACACAATGTATGTGTGACAACTAACGTTGATAGACTGGACTCTTCTCAGAAATAAGGTTTATAATACAATTCCAAAAGACTTATGATGGAAGGAGATATCTGCACCCAGAGAAGAGCTGCAGAGTCTGAATGCAGACTGAAGCAAACGACTTGCTCTCTTTCTTTTCCTTGTTTTGTTTAGATTCCTCTTTCCCATTATTCTTTGGTTATAATCCTTTGGTTATAATCCTTAACAATGCAACTAAAGTTTAATGTGAAGGTAACTGTAGATCCTATTATATAGGTTGCACGCTGCCATGAGGTGGGGAGGAGGGGGAAGGGGAGGAAATTTGAAACTCAAAGATTGTGGATCTGAATGTTGTAAACTAAAAGTAAATAAATATTTTTTTTTTTTAAAAAAGAGTTACTGGGGTATTTTGTGAAGCCTCAGTCTTCTGAGCCATGTCCAGAAAGTCTAAGAACTCCCACTCATTGCTTTTATCTTCTGTTGAGAGTCTCCTACCATTCAGTTATTTATACACACACACACAAAATAGCTACACTGTGGTATAATGGTCACTACAATAAAAGAAATAAGTAGATGGTCTCATCTAAAAAAGGAATTATTTTTGGCGAACAGAAATGAAGATTTGAAATCTTTTGTGCTACAGAAACAATATGCACATTTGACATGTCAATGCCTTCATTTAACAAAGCTGTTTTGATTCTATTAATAGAATTTTGGTGACAAATATTTAAACTCTACCAAGTCATAGGAGAGGTGTGATCTGCATAGGGAGAGGAAGTATGGAACAAAAATTGCAAATTCTCGAAATGTTATTTTTTTTCAGGGAATAAGGGCTAGTGTGTGTGTGTGTGTGTGTGTGTGTGTGTGTGTGTGTGTGTGTAGTGTGTGAAGTGTCTGAGGTAAGATTTGAACTCAGGTCCTCCTGACTCCAGGGCCAGTGCTCTATTCACTGTGCCACCCAGCCGCCCTGAAATGTTACTTAAAACACATATATGACACGGGTAAAACCAAGGTGGAAAGTTGAATGTCTCCATGAGCATTGTGGAAAGAGCCTTGGACTGTGGTCCAGTTCCAGATCAGCCACTTATGAATACGGGGAGACTGTGGAAAAGTCACGTAGAATCTCCAAGTCTGTTTCCTTGACTACAAAATGGGGATAATAACAGTTGTTTGGACCACCTACCTCTCAGGGTTGTAGTGAAGAATGAGCTTTTTAAAAAGTACAGTCTTATGTTTTTATATTACTTTTTTGTTT
Organism: Gymnobelideus leadbeateri; assembly: GCA_011680675.1. Taxonomy (NCBI): domain Eukaryota; kingdom Metazoa; phylum Chordata; class Mammalia; order Diprotodontia; family Petauridae; genus Gymnobelideus; species Gymnobelideus leadbeateri. The sequence goes on along the minus strand of WOXC01010782.1, from coordinate 921,033 downwards.
TATGTTACTTATAAACAACAAATCAAAGTAGTTTTAAATACCCATTTGTAAATTGTCCTGAAATGATAATTTTTGTCTTAAGTTATTCTTTGCATAACACTGATTTTTAAAAAATCATTGTAAGAAATGATTACTCTAAATTTTGGAACTTTTGAATTTTTCAGGCAAATTTAATTTCAGGTCAAACACTTTAAGGAGATAATAAACTATCTTTCTATGTTTGGTTGTCCACTGAGGCAAAAGACCTAGAATAACTCTTACGAAAATGTTAAATATAGGGAGACTTTAACGTTCCCTGCATGTAATTTAAGTTATACTTGGTTTATAGTTTTGGCAAAAAAAATCTTTTCAACAGTAATTATGGCTGTTTTTGTCTTTGTTACTAATAAAGGGAATAAGCTTCTCAGCCAAGAAGTAGAGAATCTCCTGATAGTCCTCTTATCTCTGCTATCTTTCTATATTGCTGCTCTAAGCGTGATCTTCATAGTCATCTCCAAAGTAAGTCAAATTTACTTTTGTTTCCTTTTAAGTTTTAATGCTAAATTATAGTAACGTTAAATATTATTAATTGGAATGTATTTATAAGGATCTTTTTTTTTTCATCTCAGAGGACTTCCTAATAACCTATATATAATATATTCTTACAACAATTTCATTAGCTTATGATCTTAACTGAAGTACATATATCAACGTCCTAGTAAAAGTCTACTAACAGAGACAGTGCTAATGAAAAATTTTGCCCAAAGTACATGGGATGGCATATTTCTTGTGTATATTCATTATACTTTTTTTCTTTTGCTTTTTGGAGGGGGGAAGGCAGGGGAATTGGGGTTCAGTGACTTGCCCAAAGTCACATAGCTAGTAAGTGTTAAGTGTCTGAGGCGGAATTTGAACTCAGGTCCTCCTGACTCCTGGGCTGGTACTCTATTCACTGTGCGACCTAGCAGCCCCCATTATACTTTCTATTGGTATAAATGTTATCGTTAATGTCAACCTGACCTGTTCAAATTATTTTATTAATGATTTTAAAATATTTATGTGTACATTTCAGAAAATGATGTGAACAATATATTTGTTTTATTAACTAAACTTTATGTTGAATATTTTTGTGTCATAGATACTTAAGTAGTCTGGTAAAGTCTGTAGATTCCTTCTCATCAAAATGTTTTTAAATGCATAAAATAAATAAGATTACAAAGAAAACCAATTATACTGAACTATAGATATCAATTTTTTTAAGTTCATGGTCCCCTAGTTAAGAGGCTCTGTGCCAGGACAAAAGGTAATTCTCATAATTCTTTCAAATATATAAAAATATTTTTACAAATATTTTCCTTTCTTAGCAGTTAAAATTGAAAACACCAAAGAAGACAGGAACTGATGAAGCACCACAGAAGGTACACAATATATATTAATGCTTATATAACATTTTTAAAAGTATGTCTATAAAGAAGGAGTTCAGATCAGATATGTTTTAAAATCAGTATTTAAACATCACCCCCCTCCCAAAAAGTGCACTGTGACATAATTCCAATTTTTAGACTTGGGAGAAAAAAAAAAGATTAGACAACTCAATAGTCACTCTTTCATCCACAAATGTTGCTTAATTTTAACATTACTCTGCCATAACTTTCATTTGGTGTACTTATGGGAAGCATAAAGTTAAGTTCTTGGGAAGAGAGGAAGCACTGTTACAGACAGTAACTACCCTTCTCTGTCCTAATTTAAGCTACATTAGAGAAGACTTAACTTTCTCACCCTTCTTTATAGAAGAGGAGTGCTCGACATATTTTTCAGGAAATTGCACAAGAACTGTATCAGAAGAGATATGTGGAAACAAAACAAGGAGTAAGTACGTGCTACCACAAACTTGCAATGTCTTATCTTATGAAAACTAACACTTAAAGCTTACTGTAAATAGCTATGTGATCTTAAGAAAAGCCTAAAACAGGAGTCTCAAAGAAATGAATGAACTTTCTCATGTCTTATGCAATATTGTACGGAATAATAAATGTTAAGAGACAAATATAATCTTTTATGGGACCATTAGATTATAAGCAACTTTTTCAACTGACTGAGACATGGACATTTCTGTAGTTTTAGCCTGCAAACTCCAAAAGGGTCTGAGATTCTGTCTTATTTTTTTCTTTTTATATTCCCCATGTCATCCTGAAAAGTGCATTGCACAGAATAAATGCTCCATAAATATTCAGTGAATCAATGAAAAATAATTATTTATTTCCAAATGCATTATGTGGAAAGGCCACCAACCTCAACCAACCTAGGACTCATTTTCATGTAAGTCCCATATGAGTTAGCATGCTAAGACTGTCCTCATATTATTTAAAAAAAGTAGTACTCTTCTTAAAATTTATGCCCTCATAGGGGAAATAATTTTGCTTCAATAGACCCCAAATTAGAAAACAAAAATTCAGATGCTGAAAGATCTCATTCATAAACCAAAGGGATTTTGTTCCAAATTCATGTGGAACTTTTGATGGATATTCCTTTTTGGCTTTTAATAATAACCTCTCAGGGTGGGTTAATAAACTGTCAGCTAGGTGACACAGTGAATAGAGCACCAGCCCTGGAGTCAGAAGGACAGAAGTTCAAATCTGGCCTCAGACACTTGACACACTTACTAGCCCTGTGACTTTGGGCAAGTCACTTAACCCCAACTGCCTTCCAGAAAAGAAAACAAAACAAAACAAAAATAAAGTGAATTCAAGGAATACAAAAGCAAGAAGCAGGTGCTTGCTAATAGTTATATTAATTTCTACTTTATTTCCAAAGAGGAAGATGAGGTACAATGAAGTAAGTTCTTTCACTTGGTAAAGAAATGAATTGTTAGGGCAAGAAGGAAAGGATTAACAAGTCAAAGATTACGCATATGCATAAAATAGGAAACAAAAAATGTCTAGAAAAAAGACAATGTTAGATTCACATAAGAAAGGATTTGGATAAATAGATAGATTTAACTGGAAAATTAGGAATTTTTCAACCAAGGGGAAAGAAAGCCAAACTATTTTAAAAAAAGAAATCAGGCAATTTATGAATATGGATTTACAGCTATATAAGTATCAAATGCATATAAATTCTAACAATTAGAATGCTACAAAAGCAGGCCTTTCAACAAGGTGCAACTTTAAAACTCATGATATTCAGAGTAAATCTTTCTGTCTGAATAGAATGCAATATTATGAATTAGGGCTTTGTAACTTTAAAACACAAGCAATGATATTCTACTTTAAACAACAACTAACCTATTCACCTATATATATCTTTTTTGACCCTGCTATTTTTGGGGTCGAGACAAATGCTGTTAAGATGAAGTAGAAAAATACCATAGTTTTAAAATAGGATTACTGTGCTATTAATGTCAAGTAATACTTTAATTTATTCTTTTATGTATTTATATAACTATCAAGTAATTTACAATAGCAAAAATGAAGATATTTTAAAATAAGTACAAACCATAATTTTTAAAAATGTGCTTTCATAATCTTGTCTTACTAAAGACTGTATTTTTAAGGAAGGGGGAAGATAGGATGCAATTAAAAATAAAGATCTCTGATATTCTAGTCTGAAAAGGACACCTGAACAAGTTAAGAATGTTTCTGCTTCCATGTTTCATTCTATTAAATGGAAAAACCAAACATTTTCCCTTTTGTACCTCTCTGGTACTGTCAGAAAGATTTTTTTGTCATTTGCCAATATTAGCAATATTTACTCACTGTTTAACAATAGCAAGTGATTATATCAACTTAAAAAGTGCCTTATTTTTCTTTAGGAGACAGATAACAACATTTATGAAAACAGAAGAGGAGAGTCCAACTTTGAAAGACCATAGAGAAGGGAAGAACTTATGACCAAATAAGTGACAGAGAGCATTACACAAGGTGTAACATGGATAATTTTGATTATGTTAAATTAAATAGGTTTTGCACAATGAGTAGAAAGTTGGGAAACAATTTTTACATCAAGTATCTCTAATAAAGACCTCATTTTTCAAATAAGAGAACTTAGTCAAATAATACAAGTCATTCTCCAATTGAGAAATGGTTAAAAGAAATGAACAAGCAGTTTCAGATAAAGAAATCAAAACTATCGATAGTCATATGGAAAAATGCTCCAAATCACTACTGGTTGGAGAAACGCAGATTAAAACAACTCTGAGGTACCGACTCAGATATGGCTATAAGACTGGCTAATAAGAAAGGAAAGGCAATAGGGGCGGCTAGGTGGCGAAGTGAGTAGAGCATTGGCCCTGGAGTTAGAAGGACCTGAGTTCGGATCTGGCCTCAGACACTTAAGGCACACACAAACAAAAACCTAGCCGTGTGACCTTGGGCAAGTTACTTAACCCCAATAGCCCTCCAAAAAAAAAAAAAAGGAAAGGAAAGGCAAATGACGAGTTCTAGAGAGGATGTGGTAAAATTGGAACACTAATGCTGTTGGTAGAGTTTTGAACTGATCCAACTATTCTGGAGAGGAATTTGGAACTAGGGCAATCAAACTGCAAACTCTCCAATCCAGCAATACCACTAAGAGGTTCGTATCCCAAAAAGATTATAGAAAAGGAAAAAGGATCCTGTACAAAAATATTTATAGCAGCTCTTTTTGTGATGGCAGAGAACTGGAAATTTAGGGGATGCTCATCAATTGGCGAATGGCTAAACCAACTGTGGTGCATAAATGTAATGGAATACTATTGTGCTATAAGAAATGACAAACAGGCAGATTTCAGAAATACCTCGGAAGAAAGTGAAATGAGCAGAATCAGGAGAACACTGAACACGATTATCAGCAACACTGTGCAATGATCAATTATGATTGAATTAGCTCTTCTCAGCAAGACAATGATCTAAGAAAAATCCGCACAATGGAAAATGCTATTCACATCGAGAGAAAGAACCGAGGATGTCTGAATGCAGATTGAAGCAAATTACATATGTTTTATTTTTTTGTGTGGGATTTTACTTTTGTTCTATTTTTTTTCTTTCACGTGACTAATGTGGAAATATGTTTTTCATGATTGCACCTATATAACCTATGGCAAATTGCTTTCTGTTTTAGGGAGAGGAGAGGAAAGTGGAAAAATTTAGAACTCAAAATTTTATATAAAAAAATGAATGTCAGGGCAGCTAGGTGGCACAGTCAATAGAGCACCTGGCCCTGGAGTCAGGAGGACCTGAATTCAAATCCAGCCTCAGGCACTTAACACAAAAACTAGTCATGTGACCTTGGGCAAGTCACTTAACCCCAACTGCCCTACCCTTCCCCCTCCAAAAAAAAAAAAAGTTAAATCTTTACATGTAACTGGAAAAAATAAAACCATAGAGAACTCTCTCACCTTTTAAAGTACAAATATTTCAATGAAGCCACCAAAAATTTTACTCCAGAAGCTGATTGCAGTAAAAAAACCTACATTTAGTAGAGACTTTATAAATATTTTACAAACCAAACTTCAAAATACCAAATTAGTATTTAAATAAGCATTTGGATGATGAAGAAAAAAAACTATAATTATTAAGAATTAGTGAGGGAAAATCGGGGGTGGAACCAAGATGGCGGAGTAGAAACAGCTCATCCAAGCCACTCTGCCCCCAGATTCCCCCCAAACAATGTAACAGGAGACTCTGAACAACTTCTGGAGCCCCAGCACCCACAGAACGACACAGAGAAGCTAACCTCCCACTGAGGACAGCCTAGCAGCCCTGCAGGAAGGGCCAGCGCAGCACTCTGGGAACCGACAGCCCGGGCTTGGAGAGCCAAGCCCAGGTCAAGTAAGCCTCGGTTTTAGCCCCAGGGTGGCAGGGCCAGCAGCCAGCTGGAGGGACCCCAGAACACCAGCAGCTGTGGCCACTCCAGAATTATCAACATAGACATGCCTAGGACAAAGTGAGAGGTTAGTGACCTATATGGACTTTGGGACCAGTATTTGGGGAATGCATCAGCTCCCTCCCCTGGGGGCTAGAAGCCCCTGAGGAGACACACCATTTTGTAGTTTTCAGAGGCAGCTCCAGCTCCTGGCCTGCGAACTGTAGGGAGATCCAGTGATCAGTCTCAGGGGGTAATCACTCTTGCTTTAACCTCCCTGGATCTGGATTGTGATCTAGGGTGGAGGTCGTGGGTGGGTTTCCAGCTTGCCAGAAACGGAAGTTGCCCCCACACACACACGTTCGGGACGAAAATTCCCCTATCTGGTGGCAAAGAAATACTGTGGCAACAAGCCCAAAAGTCAAGTAACTAAGTGGCAACATGCCAAGGCAAAGGAAACAGAAAAATGCAACCCTAGACTCCTATTTTGGGGGCATAGAGCAGGAAAAGGACTGTGAGGTCAGAAGTCCTGCTCCAAAAGCCCCAGGGGAAAACATGAGCGGGTTGCAGGCCATAGAGGACCTTAAGAAGGACTTTAAAAATCAAATAAGAGAAGTGGAGGAAAAATTGGAAAGAGAAATGAGAAGGATGCAGGAAAAGTATGAAATGAGGGTCAACAGCCTGACTGAGAAAACAACACCTTAAAAAATAGACTAACTCAAATGGCAAAGGAGGCCCAAAAGGGCAATGAGGAGAAGAATGCCTTAAAAAGTCGAATTTGCCAGATGGAAAAAGAATCTCAAAAGTTCACTGAGGAGATTCATTCCTTCAGAGTTAGACTGGAGCAAATGGAAGCTAATGACTTTATGAGAAATCAAGATGCTGTTAAGCAGATCCAAACAAATGAAAGATTAGAAGGCAATGTGAAATATCTCATGGGAAAAACCACTGACCTTGAAAATAGATCCAGGAGAGACAATTTAAAAATTAGTGGACTACCTGAAAGCCATGATCAAAGAAAGAACCTAGAAATCACCCTTCAAGAAATTCTCAAGGAAGAGTGTCCTGATGTTTTAGATCCAGAGGGCAAAATAGAGGTTGAAAGAATCCACAGATCACCTCCTGAAAAAGATTCCCCCAAAGAAAACTCCCAGGAATATTATAGCCAGGTTCTAGAATCCCCAGATCAAGGAGAAAATACTACAAGCAGCCAGGAAGAAACAATTTCAATATTGTGGAAACACAATCAGAATAGCCCAGGACCTGGCAGCTTCTACACTGAGGCATCAAAGGGCATGGAATATGATATTCCAGAGGGCAAAAGAGCTGGGAATGAACCCAAGGGTCACCTACCCAGCAAAATTGAGTATTTTGTTTCAGGGGAAAATATGGTCATTCAGTGGAATAGAGGACTTTCAAGCATTCTTGAGGAAAAAACCAGAATTGAATAGAAAATTTGACATCCAGACACAAGAAGCAGGAGATGCCTGAGAAGGTAATCAGGGAAAAGAAATCAAAAGGAACTTATCAAAGTTGAACTATTTGCATTCCTATATGGAAAAACATTAACTGTGACTGAGGAAATCTTTCTCACTATGAAAATAACGGAAGAAGGGTGTAAGGTCATGTGAATACATATGTGAATGTGTGTGTATATGGATAGAGGGCATAGGTCGAATTTGTTGGGAAGGGAGAATACTCAAGGGATGAAATTATGAAGTGAGAGAGGAAAGTGGCAAGAGGAGATGGGGAGAGACAGGGTAGGGTAAACTATCTCATGTAGAAGAGGGAAGGGGAAGTGGTTGCAGGGGAGGGGAAAAATAGGAAGGCAAAAAGGCAAAACCACATCCTCATTGAATTTGGTTCAGGGAGAGAATGACATACATACTAGGTGGGACATCTCAACCTGCAGCAGAATAGGGGGAAGGGGGAAGAGAGGAGGGATGATGGATGGGAGGGCATCCTTGGGGATAGGAGAGGTTGGAGGCACCCACTATGGAAGAGGGACAGGATCAAGTAGGGAATGGACCGGGTGGGGAGTGGTATGAGGGGGAGGGAATTATAAGCAGCCTTATACAATATATCTACTATGGTAAAGTTTTGCATAGCTAGACATGTATAACATATACTGAATTACTTATCTCCCCAGAGGGAATGGGTGACAAGGGAGGAAAGAAATGGATCTGAAATTCAAGGTTTTAAGATTAAATGTTTCAAATATATATAAATACTATTATTAATACTCTTTTGCTTGTAATTGGGAGATAAGATGTGCAGGCATTGGGACACAAAGATTCACCTTCCTCTAATGGAGAGGTCGAAGGGGGTGTGGGAGAGGATAGGGGAGAGAGCAGATTGGAGGAAGCGATGTCTTGTGGGACTGCTGTTCTGGGAGGGTGGGTAGGAGAAAAACAGGGGGAAAAATGATTGTAACTCAAAATCTGGCGGAAATGAATGATGTAAAACAGAAGTTAATAAAGCATTTGTTTAAATAAAAAAAAGAATTAGTGAGAAGCTAAAAAAAAAAAAAGTGGAAAAAGAAACAAGTATTTTCTACCATGAATTTGTTCATAGAAAATTGTAAATGATTTATTTTTTAAAAAGAAGTCCTTTTACAAATTATATTTCCTGTATTCCACGCATTCTACCCATGTACATTTCAAACAATATAACACGGAGTCAAGTTAGATTTCCCAGACAATGGCACAAATGGGCAATTGACTGAACAATAAAAATTACAGTAGGATTTTCTATTTATATGGAGTCTGGCTTCAAAGTATTAACCTTACTATTGCCAAAAAGAAACAGGGCATCCTTTCAGCAGGTATGCTTGTATTTATTTTACATAGTATATGGAATTTCTAAGGAGGCAAATAGAGAGGAGAGATAACCACTCAAGTTCAAATCTCAAGTTTGATATATACATACTAGCTTGACCTAGTAAGGCATTTGACCTCTCTGTGCCTCAGGCAACTTTCTAAGCCTATAAGTTACAAAAAAGTTGCTAATTTGAATTCTCTACACCAATGAAATCACAGGCTCAAATATCCTTCCCACAGCCTTCCACCTAATATTTCTAAGGCCAGAACTGAAATCATCTCTCCATCTAGATATACTAGGCACATCACTAGAGACTTTAAGTATTTTGGTAGCAAGTTTTACCTCTATTGAGGGAAAAAAAGAACAAGACCCTAAGCACCCTAGATTTGAATCAATGAAATGCAGCTTACAAAAAAGTATCAATTCCACACATGTATTTAGTACACCCCACACATTAGTTTTCAACTAAACCCATCATTTTCCATACTACAGCAATGGAGTGATAGCATAGTGTTTATTCAGCTACCAATTTCTACCAACTGTGTGAAGGAGCAGACCACAAAATCTCCCATTCCAATGCTCTTCCAATGTCCACTGCATTTAAATGAACAGAGATTCCTGAAGCTTCCATCAGAAAAAAAAAAAAAAAAACAACCCTGCAACTGAGCTCTTTCAACTCTAGGTGTCACCACTACATCACATCACAGCAGAAAGAGACCTGGCCTCCTTACATTTAAATCTTGAAAGGTGTGCAAGGCAAGAAAAGCATTTATTGTATTCACTTCAGTAATGAACAGTGAGATTTCTCCTTATAAATTGTTTCAGTTTATAAAGAATATCAAGAATTGAGCGCTTTTTATTTCAAATGGTTAATGAAAAGTTTATTATGGATTCCTTTTAAATATTTCTTTTAAACTAAGTAAATTTTCCCCCTTATTTGCAAACTGCTGTGCTGCATTCTGTAATTTTTTTTTAAGGCTGGTGGAAATCTATACTTACAAAAAACACCATTGATGGCTTTTATTACTTAAACAAAAGTTAAATAGGACATAACACAGGTACAAGCTCACTAAGCAAAAAAGGAAGCCAGGTTCATTTTTTACTGTATATATTTCTAAAAGTGATTTATTAGATTTTCTATCTTTATTCACAGGGGTTTTTTGAAATGATTGCTCTTGGGCCATGATGACTAGAAGGCAAAGTTCCTAAATAAAATGGCACTTGATTTAGAATATGAAAATCTCCAACTACCAAATGGATTGTGTTCTTAATTGGCAAATTTTAGAAGTTTTTTCCCTAGCAGAAACCAACACTACTTACTACTGGTAGAGATGGTCCTAATGTGTCTCTCTGCCTTTTAGTCTCTCCCCTCTTTCCAACCCATCCTTCACACTGCTAAAGTGATTTTCCTTAAGCACAGGTCTAATCATGTCACATTCCTACTTAGAAACTTCTGTGGCTCCATACTGACTGTGTAAAGCCCTTCACAGTCTGGCCCTAAGCTGCTACATTATTCCCTCTTCTGCACAGCCAAGCAGGCTTTTTCAGCACTATAGATGCTCCATTTCCTGTCTCCTAATCACCTCAAGACTCAAGAGTAGAAACAGGACTTCCACTGGGCTCTGGCTTCCACCTTCCCCAATTCATGTAAAAGGGGACTTTGAACAAACTTTGGAGCTACAGAACCCACAAAATGACAGAGAAGCTAACCTCACACTGAGGACAGCCGAGCAGGCCAGAAGGAATCGGCCAGCACAGTGCTCTGGGAGCAGAGCCCAGCCCAGCATTAGCCAGAGGTCTTAGGACCAGGGCGGGACTAACCAACCAGCAGCTGTGGCCATTTCCAGAATTATCAACACATAGATGTTAAAGACAAAGTGAGAGGTCAGAGCAGTGTGGATCTAGTAGTTGGGAGTGCAGTTGCCTTTGCCCCCAGGGCAAGAAGCTGCTGAGGAGCCAAGGCAGTGCAGCCCCTGCCACGGGGCAGCTTCAGCTCCTGGCATGCAGACTGTAGAGGGATCAAGCAACTCTTGGGGGGGGGGGGGGCCGGAGGTGGTAATCACTCTTTCTTTAACCTACTTCAATCTGGATTGTGGTCTAGGGTGGAGGTCCTGGGGTGTACGACCAACTTGCCAGAGTGTGTGAAGGCTTCAGAGAGGGCACCCAACTAATACTTCCAGCAGTTGAGAAAACCCCAGCAATTGGGACGAAGCTCCCCTGTCTGTGGCAAAAAGCCCAGGGGTCAAGTGATTGAGTGGCAACATGAGCATGTAAAGGAAGAAAATAAACAGAGCAACCCAACTTTATACTCCGTTTTTGGGGACAAAAAGGATCAAAGCATGGAAGACAGTGAAGTCAGAACTCCTGTACCAAAAGCTTCAAAGAAAAATATGAGCTAGTTATAGGCCATAGAAGACCTTAAGATGCAGGTAAGAGAAGTGGAAGAAAAATAAGGAAGAGAAATGAGAATGATGCATGAAAATTATGAAAGGAGAGTCAACAGCCTGACTGAGGAAAATAACACCTTAAAAAAATAGACTAACTCAAATGGCAAAAGAGGCTCAAAAAGCCAATGAGGAGAAGACTGCCTTAAAAAGCCGAATTTGCCAGATGGAAAAAGAATCTCAAAAGCTCACTGAGGAGAATGATTCCCTCAGAATGAGACAGGAGCAAATGGAAGCTAGTGACTTTATGAGAAATCAAGATGCTGTTAACAGATCCAAGCAGCTGAAAGAATAGAAGGCAATGTGAAATATCTCATGGGGAAAACCACTGACCTGGAAAGTAGATCCAGGCAAGATAATTTAAAAATGAATGGACTACCTGAAAGCCATAATCAAAGAAAGAACCTATGGGGTGACTAGGTGGTACAGTGAATAAGAGCGCTGGCCCCAAAGTAGGGATGACCCAGGATTGGTTGCGGCCTCAGTACTTAGGATCCACACATAAATAACTAGCCGTGTAACCTTGAGCAAGTTACTTAACCCCAATTGCTTCAAAAAAAGAAAAAGGAATCCAGAAACCATCCTTCAAGAAATTCTCAAGGAAAATTGCCCTGTTTTAGACCCACAGAGCAAAACAGAGGTTGAAAGAATCCACCAATCACCTCCTGAAAAAGATCCCCAAAAGAAAACTCCTAGGAATATTGTAGCCAGGTTCCGAAATTCCCAGAAACAAGTTTAATATTGTGGAAACACCATCAGGATAATACAAAATCTGGCAGCTTCTATATTGAGGGATCAAAGGGCTTTGAATATGATATTCCAGAGGGCAAAGGAGCTGGGATTAAAACCAAGAATCACCGACCCAGCAAAACTGAGTATCATGTTTCAGGGGAAAATATGGTCATTCAGTGGAACAGAGGACTTTCAAGCATTCTTGATGAAAAAACCAGAGTTGAATAGAAAATCTGACATCCAGACACAAGAAGCAAGAGATGCCTGAAAAGGTAAACAGGGAAAAGAAATCAAAAGGAACTTATCAAAGTTGAACTATTTACATTCCTATATGGAAAAATGATCATTGTAACTGATGAAACTTTTCTCACTATGAAAATAGTTGAAGGGAATAGAAATATATATACACATATGTCTATATAGGAGGGTATATGGGCATATGAATACATATGTGAATGTGTGTATATATGTTTTCAAGTATATATAGATAGAGGGCACAGGACCAATTGAATAGGAAGGGATGATACTTAAAAGGTGAAAATAAGAAATGAGAGAGGAATATAATGAGAGGAGATGGGGAGAGATAAAATGGGGTAAACTATCTCATATACAAGAGGCAAGGGAAAATGGTTACAAGGGAGGGGAAGAACAGGAAGACAAAAAGGCAAACATACACATGAAATAGGGTATCTCACCCTACAGGAGAGTAGGGGTGAAGGGGACGAGAGGGGGGATGATGGAAGGGAGGGCAGGCTGGGGGGGGGGGCGGCGGAGGGAAATTGGAAGCACCCATGTTTGAAAAGGGACAGGATCAAAGTAGAGAATAGAACAAGTGGAATGTGGGATAGGAGGGAGGGAAATACAGTCAGTCTTTTATAATATATCTACTATGGTAATGTTTTGCATTGCTACACAGGTACAACCTATACTGAATTGCTTATCTTCCCAGTAAGGGTGGGTGACAAGGGAGGAAGGGAATGAATCTGGAATTCAAAGTTTTAAAATCAAATGTTTAAATATATCTATATGCTATTACTAATATTATTTTACATGTAATTGGGAAATAAGATATACAGGCACTGGGGCATAGAGATCCACCATGCCCTACTGGAAAAGTCAAAGGGGGTATGGGAGGAGATATGGGAGAGAGCAGATTAGAGGAGGGGATATCTAGTGGGACCACATTTTTGGGGTGGTGGGTAGGGGAAAGACGGGGAGAAAAATTGTAATTCAAAATCTGGTGGAAATGAATTATGTTAACCAGAAGTTAATAAAGCATTAAAAAAAAAAAAAAGACTCAGCAGGAGCACCAGCTCATATATCTATATATATATAGTCTTTCCTGATCCTCCTCCCCTCCCTCATAAAAATCACTTTCAATTTGTTTATATATATATTTATATTTTGTCTAATGTGTCCCCTGAGGTAATGTAAACTCCCCAAGAGGCAGGGACTATTTCATCTTTGTCTCTCTATTCCCAGCAACCTAGCACAATGCCTGGCATACAGCAGATGCTTAATAAATGCTAACTGATTATCTGAAGGCCTGAAGTATATTACAAATAGTACTGTAGAATCCAGTCACCATATGTAATGTTTCTATTCAGTTTCCAACTTGAGATGCCAGAGACCTGAAGTCCTAGTAAAGTAAGTGAAAATTCTCCTTTCCTTCACCCTATGGGGAACCCCCTCCCCCCACTCTCAGCTCCAAATTACCTTCCCCAATGTGTTTTCCCCTTCTAAACTGCCTACTCCTGATGAGAACAAGCTAGAGGAGGGGGGAGGGAGAATGAAAGAAGCAGCAACCATGGCAGAATCCACTTTACCCTCTGCTCCTCTCTCATGTTCTTCCACGTTTCTGTTTTCTCCTACACAAGCTGTGGGGCAGCAAGGGTATTGGCGGGGAGTGGGCACAGAGCCAGGGCTTTGGGGAACAAGGGATCCCAGGAAGCCAGCGGCAACTAAGAGGAAAGGGAAAGGAGCACCTGTTGCCATTCATGTATAAATGTCAGGCTGGAAATCGCCTGTGAACATTTTCCTCTTTCTGGAAGTCCTAGGGTAGGACTGAAAGTTAGTCCTGATGAATCCATTTTGAAATTGGAATTTACATATTCAGGAAAGTTTTCATTGGAAAAATTGTGCTGTAGTCCATATGTCAAGGTTCTCTTAGGAAACATGAGAGGAAATGTGTTACCAATCAACATGCATTTATTAAGTGCCTACTATGTGCCATGCACATGCAGATAATAAGGATAAAGAAACAAAAATCAATAGTCCTTGCCCTCATGGAATTTGTGTATAATATAAAGAAAAGAGCTTTGACCTGGAAGTAAAGATCCCTGGATTCCAGTCAGCTATTCTATGTGACTCTGAGCAAGTCATTTCTTCTCTGCTTCCTGATCTAGGGCCAAATGACCTTTGAGGCCCCTTATACCCCTAAAATTCTGATCCTAATTACTATTTTTACCATTACATGAGAGTTTCTCTAACCTGTACTCAAAAAGAAAAATCTGATGAAAAATTATCAGATTTTGAACCACCAAGTTCAAATGCTTAATGAATGGGACTGAAACTCGATATTGTTGTTGTTTCAAACATATTTAACGAGCCCAAGTAATTGACAAGTGATTCAGAAAGAAATGGCAAATAAATATGATTGAGATAGCAAAGGAAAGCAAAATGGTTAGGAAAATCACAGAAAGTATTGATCCCATTAGACTAATTTAATGCTCATATCATTTTTTCATTTTCACCTATTTTTCTTTTTCTTACTGAGTAAAATAATTATTTAGAGAAAATATATGAAAATAGAACTAAGAAACTCAAAACAATAGACATTCTTGTTAAGTTTAGTAACATTTAGTCAAGATGCACCATTTGATCCAACAACCCAGCATTAAAAGGCTGGATTTTAAACTTCAATGTTTTCAGTGACTTAATTCAGTCCATAAGCATGTATTTAAGCATCTACTATGTGCCAGGCACTATGCTAAGTGCTGGGGACACAAAAGGAGCTCATAAACCTTATGGAAGAGACAATATCGAAACAAATCTTAATAAACAAGCTATATACAAGATAAAAAGGAAAAAATTTCAAAGGGAAGGCAGTAGAATTAAGAAAGGCTGGGAAAGGATTCCTGTAGGTAAATGCCTAATTTCACAGGGCATGAATAAACCATCATGTCATCTCTAACTGCTTTTTGTTAAAATAAACTGAATTGAACCAAGAATCCAAAATTACTCTTCTTCATTCAGATATCCAAAAAAGCAGTCAAATAAAGTACATTCTCACTGAGAATACATGCTAGACCGTCACTTAGACTTTCAACATATTTTTCTTTGAGATAATAAACTACTATTATATTACTAATAACAATGTGGGGTGCAGCTAGGTGACGCAGGGAATAGAGCACTGGCCCTGGAGTCAGGAGGACCTGAATTCAAATCCAGCCTCAGACACTTACACAAAACTAGCTGTGTAACCTAGGGCAAGTCACTTAACCCCAACTGCCTTGCCTTCCCCCCTCCAAAAAACAAAAACAAGAATGTGAAAACAGAGGGCAGGCTAAGATGTAGATTTGGTGGCTCCTTCCTTATACATAGTTCTCCTCCCTGCTATTACAAAAGATTTCCCTATTTCCCTCTTAAAAACAGGAAAGTTTGAAAATGTTATCAACCATGAAAACTGGAGGAATCAAGACTGGAAAATGAAAATCAAAATAGGTAAGTCAGGAAAGAGGTAATTAAGTAATAAAAAAAAAATCACATGCGATTCAAAGTCTGCAACTGGGCACTATTGTTGGTCTTAAGGCCACACATTTTCCCTAGTTATATTATCAGTATTGACATTCAAAACTATGAGAGTTGGAGAAATTGTTTATAAGTTGGTAAAGTTTTGAACCCAAGGCTGACCAAGGCAGAATATTAAGGAAATGACTACTGTTCATTTAGAATCATTACTTCCTTTGGCAGGCACTGAAAGGGAAATGACATATGGCTGGAAATCTGATTGGGGAGTAATCAAGTTGCAGCCAGAGGTCACATTCATCAGGAGGTGATATCAAATTGAACTATTCTTTTTGAGACATAGTTTATCCTGGAAGTAGAAATATTCATGCTTCTGAAGAATATTATATAATTAAAACAATGTTATAGGAATAAATGATACATGTCAGAACACTAATGGCCTTCACTGAGAAAAGATAAAGAAATTGATCTTTTAGAGTCTATTTCAAGAAATGTACAACACAAAAACAACAAAGAGATCACTAAGTGTATAGGAATCATTTACAATGGACAATATAAAGTTTAATATAAATGCCTTATTCTGTATCTCAAAAATCCTTTATGTAACCCTAGGCCCCTAAAAATTAAGTCAGACCAGCAACTTATTTGTGCACTCTTAACGATCAGAGTCACCCCAAATGGCAGGGGTTTTCCACAACTGGAAGTATTTAGGCAAAAGCTAGATGTCCACTTGTTAAGAGAAACTTTAGCAGAGACTCATGAATTGGGAAATCAGTTGAACTACATGACCTCTAACATGATCTGAACATCAAATAGGAAATATCTGTATAACCATATGATTCTAAGATTAAGTGTGGCCACTGCATTGGTTCACTCACAGATCACAGTAAAATCCACAATAAAATAAATATTAACCAAGTTTACGTTAGAGCTTTTATAATAATCCATGGGTCAATAAAATATATTTTAAATCACTGGTTACTTACCTCCCTCACCTCCTCTTTGCAGAGGTAGGAAAATCCATGTAGAATATTAGCTATACAATCAGACATGGTTATACCATGGTTAGCTGGTGATGCATAACCCTTCCCTTTCTTTTTTAAGCTTTCCTTCAAGGGATAATTGAAGGGATATACTGAGAAGTCAAGGTAATACAAAAACAAAAATATCAATAGAAATAAAATAAAGAACAAATGAATGGCCACTCAAACAATAAAATACTCAATGCTTATTGAAAGTATAACAGCTACTGGCCTTGGAGTCAGG
Source organism: Gymnobelideus leadbeateri (assembly GCA_011680675.1). NCBI lineage: Eukaryota > Metazoa > Chordata > Mammalia > Diprotodontia > Petauridae > Gymnobelideus > Gymnobelideus leadbeateri. The sequence goes on along the minus strand of WOXC01010782.1, from coordinate 904,204 downwards.
AGGACCTGAGTTCAAAACTGACCTCAGACACTTAACACTTACTAGCTGTGCAACTTTGGGCAAGTCACTTAACCCCAATTGCCCTGCATTTCCCCCTCCAAAAAAAAAAAAGAAAAAAAGAGAAAGTAGAACATCAAGAGTTAAACTATCAAGATTTCCCAGCACTTCAGTCAGAACATGCTTACCATTTTCCACATATGGATGAAAAGGCAGAACCAATGCAAGGATGACCCTGCCCCTAGTTGGCTCCAGTACACTTCTAATATCTTTTAATAAAGTCAGTGGTTGATCACAACGATCAAGCAGGTTCAAGCAGCTGATAACATCGTACTGGAATCCTGTGTTCTGCCATTCATTTATGCCAAGCACTCTGGGAATAAAAGCAGAAATAAAAGAGAACACAAACTTATTAAAAAGTATTTTAAATAGCTAAAATCCCACTTTAACATAAACTTATTTTTGTCTTTTAAAATGAAACAGGTCCAAAACATTTAAAACCTTTGTTTATAACTGCTATTTACAGAGTAATAAGATCAGTAAGTCAAGGGTAATAGAGAGTACAGTGTTCCCTCTATTACACAATTTTATTGATTTCTAGCAATAGAAGAAATTAAGGCCTATATCAAGATATGCCAAGTAACTAAGCCAAAAGCATAAAATGTCTAGGGCTTATAATCATTATATGTATAACAAATATAAGAATAGAACATCATAATATAGTTATGAAACTAGTGAGTATATCCCACAATTCTGAACACCACTTACCTATTGATCTTAAACCAGAAACCTGTTTATAAAAACATTAGGATTAAATAATAAAAGACATCACGTATTCATATGTCCTATTTCCAAGGCCTTCTCTATACTAAAGAATGGCAATATAGAGGTGAGACTATGACTTCCATTTATAGCCCACAACCCATAAGCAAATCTTTGCTCCCTGGAGAGAGAGAGAGAGAGAGATGCTGTTTCATATACATCTAAAAGTCATCATAGAGAAAGACAAAGTGTAGAGCTTCTATGACTGTTAAGTGAAGGGCAGGTTTAATACATTCTCATATTTCAATAAATAAAGATGATGCATTTCCAATGTCTGATAACACAATTCTAACAACAAAAGGGATTTTCATAATAGTTACTAATATTGGGGAAAATTTGGAACTCAAAATCACATAAAAACGAATCCTAAAAATTGTCTTTACATATAATTGGGGGAAAAATAAAATACAATTTTTTTTAAAAAGGAGCTTCATATAGTGTATATTCGCAATTACTAATTCATAAGATTACTTATTCTTGTTTCATTGTAATTGTGACAGTGGTATTTGAGACATATCATGAGTGAAACAGTTAAGAAAACATACATGAAAAAGCATTTACACTCAATAAGTCTTTCAAAAACTAAACAGATGGGACGGCTAGGTAGCACAGTAAATAGAGCACCAGCCCTGTAGTCAAGAGGACCTGAGTTCAAGTCCTGCCTCAGACAACTTGACACACTTACTAGCCATGTGACTTTGGGCAAGTCACTTAGCAACAACAACAAAAACTAACTAAACAGATACCAGATTTCTTATAAGTATCTTCAACCACTGATATTTTGTAGTATTTTCAGGAAGAAAAAAAAGAATAAAAAAGAAATTAAATCATAAATTCATATCCTATTTTCCACCTAAATTTTAAAAACTCAAATATTCTTATGTCACAGTAGTATTCCACTGCAAACTTATACCACAAATTGTCCAGCCATTCCCCAATTGGTGGGCATCCCCCCCCAATTTCCAATTCTTTGCCATAAGAAAAGATCTGTTATAAAGATTTGAGCAGAGCTCAAAATTGTTCTACATAATGGCTGAATCTTTTAACAACTCCAGCAACAGTCCATTAGTGTCTCAATTTTGCCACATCCCTCCAGTATTTATCATTTTCCTTTTCTGTCCTATTAGCCAATGTAATAGGTGTGAAGTAGTACTTCAGTATTGTTTTAGTTTGTATTTCTGCAATCAATAGTGCTTAAAGACTATTTTTATTGGTTTCATCAAGCTCCTATTTAAAAAAAAAAACTGAAAAAAACCTAGGACTAATTTATTAGTTTTCTGACCAAAAGGACTTGATTACACTTTTTTTTCCTTTCTGAAAAGGGGAATTATTAACTCCCCCCCCCCTTTTTTGCTTTTTGGAGGACAACTAGGGTTAAGTGACTTGCCCAAGGTCACACGGCTAGTTTTTGTGTTAAGTGTCTGATGCTGGATTTGAACTCAGGTCCTCCTGACTCCAGGACCAGTGCTCTATTCACTACGTCACCTAGATGCCCTTCTGATTACATTCCAAAATGTAAATACAGAATTAATATTTTGGGTAAAAACAAAATTATAGGTTAATGTGTAATATAGTATCTGACAAACACTATTAGTAGCTATCTAAATTTAGAACAGTCTTTTAAAATTTATATCAGAGTGTATTTCCAAATAAAGGACTTTTAGGTAGCTATTTTTGAAAAACAAAAAATGTGCACATCATAAAAATTAGATCTCTAGCAAAATGAGGTTAAGACCTATACTCATATAAACCCAACATCATCTTAGTTATAACTGTAACCTATGTGAAGATTTTTATCTGTCAGGTCAATACCAATGGTAGAACCAAATGTATTAAACTTCAACATTCTCTCCATGGCAAAAACAAAACCAAAAACATTTATGCAGGCAGTCAAAGCATATTAGCTCTTTATCTTTTTAGGAAGCTGGAAAAGTGACTTGTCCAAGGTTATCCTGCAAATAGAGGCAGAATGGAAATTACAACCCAGAAACCACTCTTGTTATTCAGATGAGAGAATCACATCTCTGCACATAGGGAAATAGGGCAAGTACCCCAAATGTGTCATCATGATGAGTGAAAATGATTGAAGCTCTATCTTGAATTCTAAATAATCCTTTGTTATGGGGGAGGAAAAAGACTATCATCTTCAAAACTTAACTTAATGATTAAATCAAATATTATTATTAAAATCACTTAAGATTCCACTTAGCCACAGTTTTATCTTTTTTAGTTTTAAAATACTCCAATCCCAAAGGCTTATTAGGTTAAAATTATTTTAGTTGCCAATCTGCATGAGTGGGATTTAGGTTAGTAGTATTAAAATTATTTTAGTTGTTAATTGGCATTAGAATGGCTCCCCCAGAGGGAGTTCTGTACACAGATGAAATCATAGGTCTAAAATGACATCCCGCCCTGATAATTCCCACATTTCTCCTGAAGACTGTACATTATCTACTGCCAAAAATTACATATAGTTCTCAATTAGCTGCATATGAACAATCCAATTTTTAGATTACTGCAGAGAGTATTAACTCCTAACAGTCACAAGCTTTTCTGGCACAACATGCAAGAATACAGAACACTTGTTACCATTTCCCAGATGGGTAACTCTCAAAAGAATATAAACTAATTCTAGTTAGTATCAACTTGAATAAAGCATGACTAGGAAGATAAATATGCTAGAAGAGAATACGCTATTTTTAACAACAAAATGTTAAGTTCTAAAAATATTTATATTTCATGTTTGTGATTATTAACCATTCTGCCTCCCCTCCCCCATCTACAGTTAAGTTTATAGTCCTACAAATTATTTAAAAAAAAAAAAAAGATACTTGCTCTCTTGGGATTGCTCAAAACCCTCCCTTAAGGTTTGCAATGAGATTTAAACATTTTAAATAAAATAGTAACTAGGGGCGGCTAGATGACGCAGTGAATAGAGCACCAGCCCTGGAGTCAGGAGGACCTGAGTTCAAATTTGGCTTTAGACACTTGACACATTTACTAGCTATGTAATGTTGGACAAGTCATTTAACCTCTGTTTGCCTTAATCTATCTTTTCCAAGAAAACCCCATGGACAGTGTGGTCCACAAAGTCACAAAGGATTGGACATGACTAAATGACTTAACACTAGGAATTTTTACATGTGTAGCAGAGGTTTGCAAAAAACTAAAATTAAAACAAATAAAAAAAAACATAAAACCCTCCAAGACAAAATTAACTTTCTTTATATTGTGGCTGAGCAAATACTATAATCTCTGCTAAATCTGAATTATTAATTTAACTCTATTTTTATCTGCTACTGAAATATCTATTCATGCATGAATTCACATACAAAGCTTTAAAGACAAGGAAGGAAAGGAGAATCAATTTTGATTCTCTTTTGTTTATGCCACTTGCTTGGGTAACATTACATACAAGGGAAGGGTAGGGGAGGTAATAAAATTACTAATTATTTCTATGATTTGTTCTCTGACTCACCCACTCCTTAGGATTAAGTTATTTACAATTAATTTCTAATCTGCTTCAAAGGCTCTTTATTGAATGTAATTTTTATTTCAGTATGCTCAAAAAAGAAGCAGAACAGTTCAGGCTTTCTGCATTTGTCTATGAGGTCTTTATGGCCTAATACATGATCGATTTTGCCAAAGTGCCACACACAGCTAAGAAACAGATATAATCCTTTCTGTTTCCATTCAACATGCTCCAGAGTTCTACTCTATCTAACCTTTCTAAAATTTTATTCATCTCCTTAACTTCCTTCTTATTTATTTCATGGTTAGATTTATCTAGGTCTTAAGAGTAAGAAACTGAGGTTCCCCACTATTATACTTACTCTGTAGTTCCTCCCATAACTCACTTTTCTTCTTTTCTTTTAAGAATTTGGAATTGAGAGGATGCCCATCAAGTGGGGAATGGCGGAACAAGTTGTGATATATGATTGTAATGGAATACTACTGTGCTAAAAGTAAGGATGAACAGGATGCTTTCAGAAAAACCTAGCAAGATCTATATGGACTGATACAGAGGGAAATAAGCAAAACCAGGTGAACACTGTACATAATAAAAGTAATATTGTAATGATGATTAACTGTAAATGGCTTAGCTATTCTCAGCAATACAATGATCCAAGAAAATTCCAAAGGACTGATGATGAACAATACTATCCACTTCAGCTATGGAACTGATGAGAGTCTGAAAGCACACTGAAGCATACTTCTTACTTTATTATGGTTTTTCGTTTTCATTTTCTTTTGCAACATGGATATAAAAATGTTTTGCATGATTGTACATGTATAACTAATATCAAATTGCTTGTGTTCTTGAGGGGGGAGGAGGGAAAGAATATAGAACTCAAAATGTAAAAAAAGTTAGATACTACACCATTTAGTACATATGTTTGATACTGATTTTAAGTCACAGTCCATGGTGCCTTTTAGCAAAATAAACATTTCCTTGTTTACTTCTTTTAATAAGGATCAATTTTGCTTTTGTTTTGTCTGAGATCGCGATGCTACCCCTACGTTTTTTCCTCCAGCTGAAGCATAACAGATTCTGGGCCAGCTCTTTATTTTAACTCTGTGTATTGTTCTGCTTCAAGTGTATTTCTTATAAGCAACATATTGCTGAATTATGGTTTCTAATTCATTCAACTATCTTCTTCCATTTTATGGGCTGAGTTCATTCCATTCACATTCGGCAGCTATGACTGCTGATTATTTATACCCATTCTATTAAGATTTTGCTTCTCTTTTTTCCCTCTGGTTCTCTCTTTAAGAGTCTGTTTTGCTTCTGACTACTGCAGCCTTTTTATTCCCCCTCTTTCCCTTGATCCATTTATCTTCTATTTCTGTTTGGTTAAAGTGTGTTTCTGTATTCACCTATGTCAGTGTGTATTCCCTTCTCTAACAAATTCAGTGAGAGTTTCAAGAGTTGCCACCTCATCTACCATTCTCCCCTCTATATAAACCCCTCCTTGTGCACCCTGTTTAATTCCCTCCATTCTTTCCTCCCCTACTTTATTCCTTTACCTCATACTTCCATTCTTCTTTTGAGATCATTCAAATGTAACAAACTCATACCCAAGCTGTGTAATTAGGCTCTAAGACCATTAGTGATAGTTCTGAGGGGTTACATCTATCATCTCCCTATCTAAGAAAATAAACAGTTCAAATTGGTCTAGTTCCTTATGATTTCTCATTCATATTTACCTCTTTATGCTTCTCAACTCCTACATCTGTATAACAAATTTTGTCAACTCCAGTCCTTTCATTAGGAATTAAACAAGGTCCTATTTAATTAAAGAACCACTTTTCCCCCGTGTAGAATTATTCTCAGTTTTGCTGGGTAGGTTATTCTTGGTCATAAGCCTAGATCCTTTGCTTTCTGAAATATCATATTCCAACATTTCTGCTCCTCTAAGGTGGTAGCTGCTAGACCTTGTGTGAGCCTGACCCATGAAACTTGAATTCTGTCTTTGTTTTTGGCTACTTGCAGTACTTTCTCCTTAACCTGGGAGGTCTGGCTGTCATCGTCGTAGTCATCGTCATCATCATTATTATTATTTTGCTTTTTGGAGGGGGAGGGCAGGGCAATTGGGGTTAAGTGACTTGCCCAAGGCTACACAGCTAATGTGTTAAGTGTCTGAGTACGGATTTGAACTCAGGTCCTCTTGACTCCAGGGCCGTGCTCTATTCACTGTACCACCTAGCTGCCCCTATTTTTATTATTTCTTGATGTCTCTTAGAAAAACTAGTTTCCATTTGGCCAGTTCTGATTTTCAAGGAGCTGTTTTCTACAGTAAGGTTTTTTACTTCTTTTACCAAGCTGTCAATTCTCTTGGCATATCTCTATTCCATGGCTCTAGTTTGGTTTTTAAAATATCTTTTTAGCTATTTTTAAAAACTCTTACTTTAACTCTTCTATGAATTCTTACTGGACTTTTGTCAAAAGTTCTTTGAGGCTTTCTAGATGTTTCCAAGTCATTAATTGCTTTTGCCCTTGTGTTCTGAGTTTCCCTGTCACCAGAGTAACTCTTTATATTTTGTTTGTTCTTTCATTCTTCCAGCCTACTTCTTGACTTTGGACTTTATGTTGGTGTTGGGCTCTGAACACTTTTTGGGGCAGGGAGGATGTATAGCCTAAAGTTTGTCCTTTTATGTTCTCCTGTCACTTTCATGGCTCATTCCAGGTGCCTACAACTTTCAGTGCCTCCAATGTGTAAGACCTAGGGTAAAGTTCATTCTAGCTCTGGTCTGAGCCCTAGAAGTTCCTGATCAAGATTTTGGTCTACTGGCTTTTGCAAGGTTGAGTTTCAGCAGATTGCTGGTGAACTCATTCACTATTATACCAGTAGAAGGCTCTACAGGTTTGGAGTGACTGAACTGCTTTCTCCGTTTTGGTCTGGGACTCTTGTCCTAGTTATTCCACTGTAGGCTTAGATGCTGGGTTAAAAGCTACAATTAGTCATCACTGTCCTCCTAGGATCAGAGCCAGATAGCTACCTTCTGATTCTAGAATTTGTTCCTTGCTCAAGACACAAGCAGAGCCCTTTGCTTACCATAGCTCTGCTCTGCTCTGAACCCATGACCTCGTGGTGAGCAATAGAGATACCAGATAGCACCCTTTCCTATATCCAGTGCTAGTTCAAGGTTCCCTTGGCATCTCCTTTTGCCCCCAGTCCTAAGGTACTCTGCCTAAGCCCTCTTTCTGTCCCCGAGCTCTCAAAAGCTCCTTGAAGCCAACACTGCTGGAAGTGCTCCTGGCCAGATGCTATCCCCAATATCTCACAGACTTCTTTGTCTTATCTCCATAAGCTGCTCTGGGTTGGAAACATTATTCATTGTGACTTTTTCTTAGCTTTCCCAATCAAAATTCTGACAAGTACATGCTCTAGATCATCTTGGAGAAGGAACAGTGGCAAGGTAGGTTTAACTGCTTCCTCTCACTCTGCCATCTTGACTCAGCCCCTTATGATTCACTTTTAGTTGAAACTTGCAGGAAATCTTCATAGGTGTCTCTTCATTAATCCTGTCTGTCAGACAACACTATAGTAAAACTAAACTAGATTTTCAAAATAAAAGATTTTCTAAGACATGCTATCAATGACAGAAGAGAAATTTTCCACCTTTAGGATTTTTGTGTTTAGATATTTTTTTTCTTTTAGGAGGGGGGAAGGCAGGGCAATTGAGGTTAAGTGACTTGCCCAAAGTCACACAGCTAGTAAGTGTTAAGTGTCTGAGGCTGAATTTTAACTCAGGTCCTCCTGACTCCAAGGCCAGTGCTTTATTCACTATGCCACCCCTGTTTAGATATTTTTAAAGTTAGTGATCTAAAGTTTTGACATGCCTTATTTTAACATTAACATTCTAGATGTACTTAACTATAAAGTTACACTAAACTTCACAGGATCACAGATTCAGAGCTGGAAGTAACTTTAATTTCTAGTCAAATTTAGTCGAACTCCCTAATTTTAGAGATGAGGAATCTCAGGGGCAGAAAAGTTAAGTTCCTTGCCTAAAGTCATCCACACAGTGAGCATGAAGTGAGATTTGGACCCAGGTCCTCTGATGCCAGAACTAGAACTCTTTCCACCATATGACATTGCCTCCTTAATTTAAAATAAGGGAAAGTAACAACACTAAGAAAAATTTCACATTTACATTTCTACATAACTTATAAGGGAGGATAAAAAAAATCGCTGATTATGAAATATTACCCCTTGTTCTTGCACTTAAAAAAAAAAACACATCTTTCAAGGACAAATATAATACCACTTCTTAAATATATACCTGTATTTCTTTTTCTGAAGCTGCCATATCATAGTTTCAGATAACTCAGTGGCATAGATTTCTTCAAAATGAGGGCTCATGATTTTAGTGACTTCTCCATCTCCAGCACCTAAATCAAGAAGCCTATGTGTTTTCCAGTCTGGATTTATTTTAAGCAGTCTTTGAAACTGATCTGGTGAAAAAACAAACATTGAGCCTCTTCCTAGTAACCTAAAATACAAAGATAAAAATGGAAGATTGTGTGAAAATTAGATTTAAAAAACAATAAATATAAGACCCACTAACCCATCTGTGGAAGTTTTTTGATCCTTATAATTTAGGAAAATGTTAATGAGGAATAATAAATTCTGAAGTGAATAAAATAGAATACATGAGAGGCAGATTAAGGTGCATGCAACAGAATCTCAAAGACAAATATTTATTAAGTATCAATTATCTTGCAAGGCATTGTTCTAGGTGCTAGATATACAAACACTAAAAATGAAAAGCAGCCCCTGACCTCCAGGAAGTTAGTTATACTGGGAGGTGGAGGTGGGGGTAATAATGTACACAATTAAGTAAATATAAAATATATACAAACACTTAACATAACGAAGGAAATCAGTAAAGGCCTTTTGCAGAGTGACTATAGAACTGAGCCTTGAAATGAAATGAAAATAGAGACTCCAAAAGGTAATGCATTGTCTGGACTGAAGCATGGGGATGGGAGACAGAAAATGTAGACCAGTTTGGATGGAACAGAGTATATGAATAGAAATGTGAAATAAGTATGGAAAGGTAGCATGGAAACAGATTATAAAGGGCCTCAAAGGTTAAGAATGATGAATTCTGTGCTGGAAGGGTCATTAATCGTATCCTGTACTAACGTCTCATTTTACAGATGAAGAAATTTAGGCCCAGAGAGGCTCAACCAAAGTCACACATGCAGTAAGTGAAAGAAGCAGCATTTGAAACCAGGACCTCTGATTCCAAATTAAGTGTCCGTGTTCCTTCCACTGTGCCACACTGCACATGGCATTTTATCCTCACAGGAACAAGTTATTGAAGCTTTCTGAGAAGAGCAGTGCCATGGTCTGAATTGTGCTTGCTGGCCTGAAAAAGGAAAGGCCTATACCGGGACCAACATAGAGGCTGACACACATGAGAGACGATATATAAGTAGAATCAACAAAACTGACAATAAAGGATAACTTCTTAGGTAGGAATGTGGATGACTGGGAAAGAAATCTTATGACCTTGAGAAAAATAGGGAAATCAGGAAGAAGGGAAAGACAATAAATTCTCTTTGAAAAATAGTATCAGAACTCTTAAAACTATAAGGGATCTCAGGGGCCATCTACTTCATTTTACAGATGAGGATACTGAGGTCTAGGAAGGTTACATGACTTGCGTAAGGTCAAATAGGTGATAAATATTAAAGGCGGGATTTGAATCCAGGTTTTCTGACTGCAGTCAGGGTCGTTTCCACTATATTACTATACTACCTCTTCTCAACACCAGGTATTTCATTTGAAGTGCTCTATAAGACAACCAGGTGAAGCAGGAACAGAACTAGGTAATATGGACTAGAGTCAGATGTGTAAATGTGGGTATCATCCATACAGAGATAATAAGTGGATCCATGAAAGCAGATACAAATACCTAGAGAGAAAAGAAATGAGGATCCAGAGCACAACTCTAACCCATGCAAAAAGGGATGGGACATGAATGATGATCTAGTAAAGAAGTGGCAAGAAGGCAGGGGGAAAACTAAGATTAAACAATTAAAATACAAAAATCTACAGAGGAAAGAATATTCAGCAGAAGGGGCTAGTCTACAGTGTCAGGGTCAAGAAAATAAAACTAGGGAAAATAGGGAATGACATAAAAAGATTCTGAGGTATGAGGTAAAGGAGAAGGAAAACTCAACAAACAACCTCAATTTTCTCAATGAAGTAGAAGATAAGGTTCTATTCTGAAAAGGGGATGGGAAAGGTGGTAGCTTAGGGGGCTTGTGGAAAGAAGAGAAAGTTTGGGACAGTTTCTTTAGGTATTTGTTATAACAAAGTCAAAAGATGACAATCAAAGAATAGCGGTTCATCAGTGAGGATCCAGATAAGCTTAGAAAATATACATCAGTGGTGGAACCTGTTGGCATGAATGTGTGACTTCTGCAAGCAGTGTTCATCGGCACATGAATGAGATAACCCAGATGTAGGACTTGAGAAGGCAAGAATAGCAAGGACTAAGAAGGAATTTAGTAAATTACATTGCTTTATGTTCTGAGGAAACTTAAGTCAGACAGAGTTGTATAGGCAAATGTGCCAAACAGGCCTGGACTACAAAAATCTGGAACCAAATTAAAATGTAGCTGGGAAATGTTTAACAAGATAAATAAAAATACAGCATAAAGAAGGAATTTATTGTAGGGCTAACATGGACAAGTATAATAAGGTTGATTCTGTGATGGGAGGAAAGAAAGCTTTAGAATAGGGATGGGTAGAGGAACTGGAGAGATGACATTGTCCAACAATGTTCAAAATCATGAATGTAACACTAGGAAAGTAAGGCCAAAGCCTTACTTTAGAATAGGTATGGGTAGAGGAACTGGAGAGATGACATTGTCCAACAATGCTCAAGATCATGAATGTAACACTTATGGGTGATGGTGAGACCACCATGGAGTTGGCCAAAGTGGAGGCAAAGGTCCCTTCTAGCTCTTGACACAGGACTTGGCAGTTGAGATAAATGGGGAAAGCCAAAGTATCTGCAGGGATATCAATTTATACAATGGAGACCCCAAATATGACAGTCAGGATTCATGTGGAAAGACTTCAATCAAATACTGTACTCTGAAAAAGTAGAGTGACCTAAAAGCTTTTTTATGACAACAAGAATTCAAACAGGTTCATTTGGACAAATGAAATGATTCTCAAAAAAGCAAAGATTGTCGAGTGACAGGGGGCAAAGGCATCTGGAAGCAGCAAGGAGAAACAAGCAGCATCTCCTCTCCCTGGCCCAGAAAATAAGGAGTACAAAGGCCTCTCACCCAGTACTGGTGAAGAGGACAAGAATCCAGTGTTTTTCAGAGGAAATTGGGCTTCTGTAAGCATGAGACAATAACAACAATAGTAACAGCTAATATTTAAGTGTATACACACATATACATACACAAGAGCATGAGGGGAAAAGGTCTGGTATGAACAGAAGCTTGTTAAGCAGACAGCATGATGGAAAGGAAGGCAAAAAAATGAAGTCAAGACAGAACTGGTTTTTAGAAACCAAGAAGTAGCAGAAGATGGTTCTCACCTGAACATATAACGGCTAAATTACAAGTGTAAGGAAAGTGAAGGAGGAACTTGTTACCATAGGGTAGGGGGAGTACTTATTGTTTTGGCCCTTCACCCTTCAAGGTGATACCCTATAATGATAGAGAGTAGATCAGTATGTTTTGACTTCAAATATAAGGAAACCTGAAGGGGTGAATATAGGAAAGAAAACAGGTTTGTGTTGGGTCACTGCTGATAATCAGGTCCACAGAGCCCTGACTACATAGTCAGATAGTGCCAGGACTCTTGCCTCACCCCAAGATAATGGGGTTGATACCTAATCAAAAGATATCCCTTTTGCCTTCCTTTCCATCATGCTGATATGAATCATATATTTTTATTTCAAACTCCACCATTAATTTGCTATATGACTGGGGAACAAGTCGCAATCTTCCTTTCCTGAAATGTCTCTAGTTATTATTTGATGAATATGTGCCTGCATTAATCTTATACAATCTGCCTTCTCATCTCATACAATTTGTGTCTCTTTTCCCATAAGCTTCTCTAATAGGCTTTCCTTTGGTTCTTTTAACAATCCATGAGCACCAGTGCATTATTTGGGCCAGCAATTTGTTACAAATTACACTTGCTAGGGGACCAGCCCATTTTCTTTTGCAGATATACATGTGCTTGATGAGATATTTTATGTCACATTTTTCCATTATGCTTTGGGTCAGTTATGATTCTTTTGATATCATATTGCATGGTTCATAGACATATACTATTACAAAGAGAACAGTGACATTAAAAAAGATAAAATTTTGTGGTAACAGTTTGGGATCATTGTAAGCACCGAACAATTTCCAACAAATGATCCAGCCCAATTTCTTCCTCCTCTTCAATTCCGGGTCAAATTTATTGTCCAACTGCGGGATCCATCCACAATATACTTATTGCTGAATTAATTCAATGAGCTACCCTCCCAACTGCATGCTGCAATCTGGAAACAATTTTCATTCACTTTGTTTTTCTAGTATAGATGACCAAGCCTCTCTTCCCAATGACTATGATTCTCATTGAGGAAGCCCTATAATATTCCAGGACTCAAAGCAACTGAACTATTGTTATATCTTATAAGGAGCATCTGGAGAATCTCTATCAAGAAAAACTCTTTCTACTCTTTGGACTCTGCAGGACCTCTTCCAGCACAATAGTAAACATTTTAGGTGACGGTGTCTTGTTTTATGTCTCAATTTATATAGTGATTCACCTAACAAATTTATCTACATGGCTGCAGTTTTCCTATAACCTCATGATCTTCCACATGACTCCCCCTAAATGTGAGTAATTCTCCAAGGTTCTGTCCTGAACCCTCTTGTTTTCTTGCTTTATTCTTTCTCCCTTGGTAACTTCATCAACTGCAGATGAGCTCCAGATCTAGACATTGGGCCCAAGTCTCTCTCTCAAGCTTCGGACTAGGATTTCACATTTCAAACTGAACATCCCAGAGTCATCTTAAACTAAATGTGTCTAAAACTGAACTTATTTTTCTTCCAAAACTCTTCCTTTTTCCAAACTTCCCTATTTCTGTCAAAGATACTACCACCCTTCAAGTCTCAGTTTTGTTATCTCAGCATTATCCTAGATTCCTCACACTCCCTCCTCCCATATATCCAATCAGTTACAAATACAATCAATATAAAATGATCTGTTTGGCATTCAAAGGTAGTTTCTGATCTTAACTAACATCTTACTAATCAACAAACATTCTGAAACTGGCCACTAGGCTGTTCCACAAACAAGCCTCCTATCTCCCAGCTCTGTACATTTTCTCTGACATTTTCTATGCCTAGAACACTCTCCTTCCTATGCTCCAACTACTGACCTCCCAGGCTTCCTTAAAGTCCCAACTAAAATCCTACCTTCTACAGAAAGCCTTCCACAATCTCTCTTACTTCCAGTGCCTTCTCTGCTAATTTATTTCCTAGTCATCCTGTGTTGTACAGCTTGTGTTTTATTATATTTGTTTGCATGTTGTCTCCCCTGTTAGAGTGTAAGTTCCTTGAGGGCAGCGGCTGTCTTTTGCCTCTTTTTGGGTTCCCAGTCCTTAGCACAGTGACTCAATTTATTGATTTGATTGATAAAGAAACACTGGATGATCAGTTCTATTTCATATCTATTTCTCATTCACCTCACATCAAACTCTCTGAGTTCAGTTTGCCTATAACTTCTCTTCACTCTTTTGTGAGGCAATACTGCTTGTAATCTTCTTTAATCACCCTCTGAGTGTTTTGAAAATTAGCCTTTGGGATGGCTAGGTGAATAGAGCACTGGCCCTGGAGTCAGGAGGACCTGAATTCAAATTCAGCCTCAGACACTTAACACTTACTAGCTGTATGACCTTGGGCAAGTCACTTAACCCCAACTGCCCTGCCTTCCCCCCTCCAAAAAAAGAAAAAGAAAATTAGCTTTTACACCAAACTGGTATTAGTTGGCTTGGCAAGAAAATCAAGTGCTTCCTAGCTGATGTCTAATTTCTGGACTTTGATCCATGGTAAATATTTTGAATTAAATTTTTTTTCTAAAGAATGGTGGCAGTCAAATTCAATATATTTTCTTTTGTCAATTTCCAATTTTTCAAGTCAATGGCTATAACTGTTTCTTCCAATGTTTATCCTTTCTTTTAATTTGTCAGTGATTTTTGAGCTTTGTCCTTACTAGTTAATACTCGGATAATACATAGACAGCTAATTCTGAAATGATTCCCAAGATGGTAACCAATCATATCCTATCTGTTAGTATATATTCAATTTCATCTTCTATGATTTTTTTTTTCAGTTCTCCCTACATCCACTGTCTTCTGATTTCTCCCTGGAAAAAAAAGTACTCATGATATGCAGGTATAAATCTTCTAAGTATTCTACAAATCTTCAGTATGTCTTATTCCATGTTTTCTAACATAATCTTTGCCATCCTTGGTTGTGCCCACTTTCATGATGAAGTCATCAACGATAACAAGGTATATATGCTGATTAAGTTTGGAGGTTCTTATCAAGTTCTTTATAGAATGTCTCTGTTATCAAGCTTGGCAGCACTGTTGGCACAAAAGCTATGATTACCTTCATGGTGGTCTGTTTACTTACACTGCAACCAAAAGTGAAACTCTTTGTAGAAAATCCAAATTCTGTTGTGATTTTCAGTATCCTCTGCCCTGTATTCCATCACTCCACTACTTGAATTTTGAAAGTAAAGGAAAAACTAAACAAGACTGAGATTTGTATTTTATCTGCTTCATCAGTCATCATGAAAAAAAAAAAATCACCCAGTAGCTAAACTTCTGGTGATGAACTTCTTAGTATTTATAAAGGCTAGTTGTCTGCTGCTGGGCTCCCACTGTACAGCATTCCTCACTTTGTTGGGTCCTTGACAGAGTTTTCATCCCACTGTAAAGCACAAGGTTTCTTCTTTCCTCTTACAGAACTCAAGATCACTGCCACAGCTTGATGAGCCAGAATACAACTTAGGCCTAGATTCCCTAGCTTTGGGGGCTTATGCTTAGCCACACAAAAAGATAGCATAAAAATTAATTAGCTAATCACAGAATCAAAGCTAGAATGGATTTTTTATGAGGTCATCTGATGGATCTATATTTAAATTATTCAAGAACAATGGTTTCAGATCTATTTTCAAAGCTCTCCAGGAAAGAGGATTCCTCGTGCTTTTCCTGGCATTTATTGGTTCTCAAAAACATCAGCCAGGCTAGCCTCCAGCTCATTCAGTGCCTTCTTTCAGACAGTGAAAACAATGGATGGGAAGTAGAAGAGGATGGTTATCCTTTGACTTCAACTTCAAAGAGTCAGCTTCTACTTCCAATTAGCTGATGACTCAACAGCACACAGCAGATTCTTATTCTAGTTCTATTCTATTCTATTCTATTCTATTCTATTCTATTCTATTCTATTCCCTTTGAAATGACAAATTCTCTTAACAAACTCTTACCACAATTTAAGGGTTAAAAAAAAACCTCAAACAACTTGGTTTCTTGTTATCTTCTACAGGTGAATAACTGTTGTGCTTCTTCCATGTATTATCTCTTAACATGCTTAAAGACTAAATTATTCCTTTCTTTAGTGTTCTTTTTTCTGGCATCATCCTTTGACTTCTTGAAGAAGGTGACATAGAAACACTTATGTAAAGATTTCTTTATTTCCTGAGCAAATCCTAGAGGGAGTGCTTAGTGGTAAGAATCTTCTCTAGAAACAATAGTACAGGAAGGTCTGAATTGAGTCTTTGATAGAGGAAGCAGTAACTAAAGCAAGTGATTTTAAAAAGGATTATAACCAAGGATTCAAGAAGTCAGGGAAATCTAAGGGATTTCTCAAACTCTATTTCCTCACTTTCTTAAAACTGAGAGGTTTTCCCTCCTGTGCCATAGGGATTTTGATTAAATTGCCAGAGCTTATGAAGTTCTTCTGCTTTCAAAAGAAAGAAAAACCTGCATGGGATAGAAATCTTACACAGCACACACTAAGAATAGGCAAGTTTAAAAGAAAAACTTTTTTTTTTAAGCAATTGGGGTTAAGTAACTTGCTCAAGGTTACACGGCTAGTCATTATTTATGTGTAGGTGCTCATTTTCTGAGGCCGGATTCGATCTCTGGTCATCCCAACTCCGAGGCCGGCGCTCTTACTCACTGCGCCACCTAGCCGCCCCTAAAAATATGGAACGCTTCACGAATTTGCGTGTCATCCTTGCGCAGGGACCATGCTAATCTTCTCTGTATCGTTCCAATTTTAGTATATGTGCTGCCGAAGCGAGCACTAAAAAAAAAACTTTTACAACCCTACTACTGAGGCCATACAAACCTCAGGCATTCATTGGAAACAATGAAAAAAAAAATCAAGGATCCTGGAAATGACTTATGGTCCCTGGGGACATATTCAAGAATCAAATGATAGGCTGGGAAAACAAACATAAACCACAGAGAGCTTGTTTCTAAGATTTTAGTGGTAAAGAAGTGTAAGAGCACTACCATAGGACTGAAATGATCCACAAAGTACTTTTCAGCATTAAAAAATTATTTTTCTCTCCTCGGTTTTCTAATTTTGGGAGATATAACTATGTTTGAAAATTGAGTCAAGAAAGGACAAGAAAATGCTACTGAGGTTTTTTCAAGATTAACAAAATTGACAGATTCTAGAATAAGTCTACAGAACTCTGGCTAAACTCAAGCAGGGTTTCAGAAAGAGATACAGAATATCTCTCTTTAAATTGGCCACCAAACCTATTTTTAACTGATTATTCACATTCCAGAAGACTTGGTCTCAAAGCAGTTTAAAAGTCAAGGTAAGAATGATCTTTTTCCATTCTACTTCAGCCTGTCAGTGGTAAATGCCTGCACTGAAGAGCCTAAGTACCCTGGTGATTGCTGCTACTGATGGGGTCCTTGTGATGTATATATGCTTATAGTATCAATCTGTAACATCAGTTTGTAAATGGGGTACTTTGGGAACTATGTCTGTAAAATCAATTTGTAAAAGCAGTCTGTAAGATCACATTTCCACCCCCCCAGCCTCAGAGCATTGACTCTGCCCCTTCTCCCTTCCAGCACTCTGCCCAGCAACAACTCATGACCTGTTTATCTCTGCTTGAAACAATGAGTTATGTAAATGTTGTCTCCCTTAGTTAGAGTGGCCAGCCCCACCATAAATTCTTCAATACCTTATCTATAGGGTAACTCCTTAGTCAATTATATACCCACACTGTCTCTGATGACCTTGGTGGGAGGCAGACTGGGCACTCTTTAGTGATGTATCAGGCCTAGAACCACACCTCCAGCTAGACCCCCTCTTGAGCTATTTCCCAGTGAATCATGGGCAATACACCTGCGCAGTTGATATTAAAAGTGTATGGTCCTTTGAGCACTGACCACTCCTTAACTCCTCCCTGATCCCACCCTTACTCACCTAGTTAGCATAACTGACCCCTTAAAACTATGCCTGCGGCAGGTTCCATAAGAATCTAGCCGGCTGTTCTCTACAGCGTAACAATAAACTTTACAATTTCGGCTTCAAAGTTTGCTTGAGCCTGGTGAATTCCTTCCAGACTGGATGCCAGGAGAGGTTTCCCTGGCAGAACCACTTACCCTCCCCACCTCCTTATCACCCTTCCCTCTTCACTACTAGCATAGGTGATGATCAGGTAAGACACCACTTCTGGCAAAGACACATACTACAAATATAAAGAAGGATGGGGGCATTTGTATGTACTTGCCAATGCATGGGCATAATGACTAGATTCTGACTAGTTAATTAATGCCTTATAACGATTCCATGAGCAATCTGAAGAGGAAGAAATTTTTTTTTTACCGTAAGGAAAAAGTACCATCATTTCACTTACCCATTGATTGATGTTCTAGACATAAATAGGCTAAAAACAGATGACACAAAAGAGTGATACAGTTGAATAAACAGCCAGCCTGATTTCTCAATGCTGTTGTTTAAGAAGATCTGTGTTCCTTGATCAAGGTAACTCTGGACAAAGACAGGCTGAAGTGATTCGCATAATTGCTCTCTGTTGCACACGTACCACTAAAGAGAGGAAAGAAACAGGCATCAGAGGCATCATCTAAAAAGTGTAACAATACAACACCAAAACTGACAGAAGAATAAAGACTAAGTTCCCAGTGTCTAAATATTAAACTATATAATCATGTAGCATTTTTAAAAGAATCTATAAAATATTACCTTCTCTTTCATATACTACCAGTTTTATTAGACTGTTATTAACCCTGCTTTTCAGATGAGAAATGTCAGCCAGAGTGAACCAGTCTCTAATCTGTGGATGGCCAGAGTTGAACAGAGCAGGCTAGAGACAAGAGAATCAGGAATCAAACAGACAGAAGTTTAATTTCAAAGTGATGGAAATGATATGCAAAAGAGGAGGGAATCTAGACACATGTGCCCAAGCCCCACCCCTAATGAGGGGACCTTAGGCAGTGGGGGGAGATCTCAATACTTATACCAATGATTACACAGTGAGCTATAGCCCGAACAATGATATGTTTGATTCAAACTGTTGTAGTCTAGGGGAGCTAGGAATCCTGAAATTCAAGGGCAAACAGTGCAGGTCTGCCTCCAAAGAATTTAACTCAAGTCTTCTTTCCATCAGAGACAAGGTTTATTAAAACACTGGTCGGAATGGTGAGGATCTGCTATTTAGTAGACCAGACTGACCTTTTTTTATAGGAAAAAAAAATGTGGGAAGATATGGATGGGATCAAGGAGGGTCCAATAGCTTAGGGTGAACTGCAGGTAACTGGGGAGGGGTCTAGATGGGATTATGGGTGGGAAATTGGAGTGATCAACAGTAGGGCTGGGCTGCGACAAAGATAACAGAGAATTAAAGGTCGGTGCTGGGTCAGAGCCACAATGAAAGGACAGTTGAAAGGATTACTCTGGAATGAAATATGGCAGACTGGGCCAAGTGGGAAATTTAAGAAGCTTGGTTGAAAGTTTAAAGTAGGGGAGGGGTCTAGAGCCCTTACCCCGTCATTAGCAGGGGTTCATGACCAGAACAGAGGCACTTGTCCAGTGCTTATCTGACCTCAGAGAACACCTGATGGTGGTGAAAGCAATACAATAATTATGAGATTTTGCCAGAGGGTGAGATCATCCAGAGGGCAAGCCCAAAGGGCTGTTGTTATGCTAAATTCAGGGCACCACTAGCTCACTGGGCCTTAGCTCTGGAAAACAGGATGTCTCCTAATATCCTGACAGAAAACAAGGTCCATATTATAACTTGTACAAAACCATCAAACAAATCTGTAGCAGGACAATGAATACAAATCAGATTAATGCTCCAACCAGATTAAACTGTCTCTCTACTTACTGGTTAAATAAACATGTTTTAAAAATTCTCAAAACACTTTACAAATAGACTGTGTCCCATTGTTACAAATGGATAAGACAAAATTTGAACCACAGAAAGGTTAACGACTTAGGCAAAGTCACTTAGTCAATGGCAAACCAGGAAATTAAATTCCAAGAACGTTATTCCCAAGCATAGCTCTAGCTAGAGACCTATTCCTTTGCTCTAATGGGTTCAGGATCTTCAAATGCCAATAGACGAAATCTAAAACAGTACGATGCTTTTCAACTTTGACTTAAGAGTATTTTATTACCCCTCCCCCCCCTTTTTTTACAAGAATGAGTTTCTTTAAAGACCTGACAATTGAATTAATAGATTACCCTCTGAAACTAGGATACTGAGTCAAATTGTAGGGAGGACTAATGTTGCTTAGTTCATTTTCTGGCTAAGAAAATATTAGTTTTCTCTTCTCATTTCCTTTCAAATAATTTTCTTTCAAAAAGTAAGTTGTATGACTACTCCACAAAAAATATGACCAAATTTCTCATCAATTTTGTAAGCTGCTAGGTGTTTCCTGTCTCTACAAAAGGTATTGTATTCACTTGCACAATTGGTGAAGCAATTTTACCAGCACACTAACCTTGCTAAATACTAACTAAAATATTGCATAACTTATTCCCAACACTGGCTTTTAAGAAAATATTATATATAGACCAGTCTCACAGCATAATGTAGACAAGTAAATCTGAAAGCAACAGCTAGTTATTTCTTTTTGTTTAGTGAACCATATGCAGGCCCTTGATACTACTTTTTTAAATTTCTTAAACTAAATATAGCATCTAATTTACAGCTGGGAAGTTTACCAGAAATAATTTTGCACTTGGGATCAGAAGAGACCTGAGTTCAAATCCCATCTCCCATAATCCTTCATGTTGGGATCATAAGGAAGTTACTCAATCTCTCTTGAGACTGTCTCCTCATCGTAAAATGAGAACCTAGAGTAATACTTACCTTACAAGGTGTATTATATATGTAAAGTGCTCTGTAAACCTTAAAGCTCAATATAAAGATCAGTTATTATTACCAAAACAGTTTATGAGGATGGTACACTGAAACATTATTTCTCTACCCTAAAATTCTGAATGATTTGTACATTGTACTCATGCCCTTATACTTAAGGAATTTTTCCATTATTTTTACTTATAGGTACACTAAATATTTTCTTGCTTAAACATTCACCAGTTTCTAATCCCCCAATAAATTTCACATAGCCTTGTTATTACAGACTTCTTTTTATTGTATTCAGTTTCCTGTTTCTTCTGAACCCTCTAAAATGGATGCAACTCTAACTTTGATCTAGTTTACATTCTCTAAAAAGACCAAGAAAGATGAAATGAGCAGTCTACAAGATCTGCTATAAACGCTATCTCTTCACAGCATATAATCAGGTACACTCTACTAATACATGAGAGGTAAGGGAGCAGAAATGTAAACTGTTAAAGGGACAACAATGATTCAAACAATGGATTCATGACTCCCTGAACCATCAAGAATGTGCCCCATTCGCTGCATATGATGTTTTCAGATGCCGGTGTTGCTCAACTTCGACTCATCCAAACTCATTACAATTAACATTAACGACACCCAAGTCAGCCTTTCTTGCCTGACTGAACAGTGTTTTGAAAAGCTTCCAACCAAATAGATTGGGGAGATGGCAGAAAAAGGAATTGGACAAGAAAAAGAAAATCCTCACATTGAAAATACATGTTAACCAATGCCAGGCTCAGAGCAATCAGCTGGACATCAGGGGCTACCCTCTGCACTGCCCCAGCTCTGAACGCCCCAGAGCCATGGATTCTCAAAACTGCAGCAGCTCTACCAGAGACACTTGCAATTCTTCTGGCCACTGCAAATACAAAGAGTGTAAATGCACTTCCTGTCAGAAAGGAGGTTGCACCACCTGCTGCCCTCCTCAGTATCCTAAGTGTTCCAAGGAGTGTGCCTCTAGCAAAAGGAATGACAAAGGCGGCTGCTGTCATTGAGGGAGCTGTTGGCTTCTTATAAATATAACCATCCTCTCCTAGAGGCATGAGCTGTGTACATTGCCTGCCATAAAAATGTTTTTGTGTGTTTTCAAAATGACAATAAACTCAGTGAACAAAGTAAAAAATAAATATATACATGTTAAAACCCAAGTCCCTCCCAGTCCATGCTAATATGTCTGTCCTAAATGGCAGAGGAATCTAGCAGATTGCACTCAAAGCAAAGAGGCCCCTCCCAAAAAAACCTCCAAACACAACAGCAGAAAGACTGGCATAACTAAGAAAAATAAAACCCAAATCTAAATATCTGGGGCAATTTTCTTCTTCCTAGTCTTTCTTAAAGTAGTTCATGTTCCTCAATGTTGTAACTTTTTTGCATTTTATTACAAAATACCTAAAGAAGCACGCACACTAAGTATCACTAAGCTGTCTGCTTAGGAAATTGGGCATAGTATCCTTTCAAAAAGAAAACAAGAAATATCTTAGTTCAAATGGTTGTTTAGATGTGAAAAGGTAGATAAACATATAGATCAGTAATTGGGTTTTATATTGTCTTTGCCTTTGCAAAGACTCCCTCCAAGATTTTAATTATTCTTACCTTCAAACAGTATTTGCTAAACATGTACCCATGACATGCCAGACTAAGTACTTTAAAATGTAAGCACAAAGACCCAGGCTCTGCCTTCAGGGAGCTAACATTCCAGAAGAAAATGATGACATAAAATTACTGAAGACAAATCCACACTTGTAAAAGAGAACCAAAATTCAGAGGTTGGCTAGTAAGGAGAATCAACTAGTCAAACTGTACATTTACCTTTCTCCTATGTGGAGGTTCTGTTTAGAGCAAAAGCACCAAAACTTCCTGCAGCAATTTGGCCCTCTCTCTCCCAGTTAAACCCAGGCCCAGCCCTGCTTGACAGAAGGGCTGCAAGGACATCTCAGTACTAGGGGGGAATACCCTCAGGCAACATGCATTTGGATAGTGTAGGTAAAGCATATTTAGGTATGTTTCTCCTCGAAGGCAACAGACTCCAAGCACTCAAATAAGAAAAGTAAAGTGTTTTATATGTTTGGCTTTTTCCCACCTGGAAATCATACCAATCCTCCATGACTGACTTCCTTAGAGACCAGAAAGGATGTGAAAAAGGGACTTAATGATCTACCTTTTAAGATGCGCCAAAATTTTCCTCAATTTGTATCAACTGCATGAAGTGATTTCTTAAAAACAAACTTCAAATCAAACCAGTTATTTCTAATCTAGTTTTAGCTGATGCCAAGCATAAGGGAGTATTTATTACCTATTGTTAGACATAATAATGCTTACAAAGTTTTTTTTAATAACACCTTGCCACAAAAGTACCAAAACCTTTAATGACAGTTGGGAATAGCCCAACCCCTTCCTTTAAACAGAGGAAACTAAAGTGTGGAGAGGTAAAGGACTCCTTTAAAGTAAGATAATGAGTGATACCTGAGTAAAAAGAATCTATCCACAAAATATCTAGTAAATTACTCTATGTGATCAGTGAAACACTGCTCTGCTCAAACCTCTGATACTAGCTCCACAGAGCCTTGCATGTCTGTATACTAGCATTTTAACCAGCTGTTGTGGGTAACAGATGTGTAAAACCTGAAATTCAAACCTGAATCCAAATTCTGACCCTGCTGCTTACTATCAGCAGGAATTCGGGCAAATGACATCTCCTGGGTCTTAATTTCCTCATGTGTAATAAGAGAAGTTAAATTAGATGATTTAACATATTATTTATTTTTAATTTTCAACATTCACTTCCATAAGGTTTTGAGTTCCAAATTTTCTTCCCATCTCGCCTCTCCTCCAACCCTAAGATGGCATCTAATTTGATATAGGCTCTATGTAAATATTTATATTGAACCTATTTTTACATTAATCATTTTGTAAAGAAGAATTAGAACCAATGGGAAAAACCACAAGAAAGAAGCAGACAAAAAAAGGGAAAAAAGGAAAGCAAATTAATATGCTTTCAATTTGCATTCAGCCTCCATAGTTCTTTTTCTGGATGTGGACAGCATGTTCCATCATGAGTCTTTTGGAGTGGTCTTAGATCCTTGCATTGCTAAGAAGAGATAAGTCTATCCAAGTTAGTCAATTCATTGCACTTTGTGGTTGTTACTGTGTACAGTGTTCTCCTGTTTCTGCTCATTTCACTCAGCATCAGTTCATTCAAGTCTTTCCAGGTTTTTCTGAAGTCTGCTTTCTCCTTATTTCTTATAGCACAATAGTTAAATATCCACATTCATACACCACAGCTTGTTCAGCCATTCCCCCAACTGATGGGCATCCCCTCAGTTTCCAATTTTTTTTTTTTTGGAGGGCTATTGGGGTTAAGTAACTTGCCCAAGGTCACAGGCTAGGTTTTTTTATTTGTGTGTGCGTTAAGTGTCTGAGGCCGAATCTGAGCTCAGGTCCTTCTGACTCCAAGGACGGCGCTCTACTCACTGCGCCACCTAGCCGCCCCCAGTTTCCAATTCTTTGTCACAAAAAAAAAAAGCGCTATAAATATTTTTGTACATGTGGCCCCTTTTCCTTATATTTATGATCTCTCTGGGATACAGCCCTAGAATTGGTATCGCTGGATCAAATGCACATTTTTATAGCCCTTTGGGCATAGTTCCAAATTGCTCTCCAGAATGTTTGGATCAGTTCACAATTCCACCAACAGTACGTTAGTGTTCCAATTTTCCCACATCTTTTCCAACATTTATCATTTTTTCCTGTTTTGTCATGTTAGCCAATCTGATAGATGTGATGTGGTACCCCAGAGTTGTTTTGATTTGCATTTCTCTAATCAACAGTGATTTAGAACATTTTTTCATATGATTACAGATAGCTTCAATTTCTTAATCTAAAAACTGCCTGTACACATGCTTTGACCATTTATCAATTGAGGAAATTAGATGATTTCTAAGGTTCTTTCTAGTTCTAAATCACATTACCAAATTACCTTGTCTACTCAAACTTCAACCAACTATCCTTCCACATCCTGATTTTAACTGAAACTTGTCTCTTCCCTGAGGACAACATAGTCTCCCTTATATCCCTCTCCATTTGAAACCATTCTTCTGCCCATTTCCAGACTCACGGGGTCAGAAGAAAGGACGCCTCTTTTAAATTATTCATTCCTACACCAATAAACCTCAATAACCTCTCCTCTTTTGGGGTCCTCATTATTGTCATACCAACAAACCTGGAAACTTTTCCCAGTGACTTAAATAAGTGACTCATGGTCTTTCCTATCCTAGTGGTATCAAACTCAAATAGAAAAAGTGCTACATATTACATGCACATAAGGATCTCTGCAGTCTACATATTAACCACATATTACTATTGTCTATATCATATTATATATTTACTTATTTTGTAAAATATTTCTCAATTACATTTTAATCTGGTTCAAGCTGCAATCAGGAGTGTTGTGGGCACTCAGGCAGTATTTTATACCTCAGTTCAATTGCACTCCCACTCCGCGTTCCTCAGACACCTTAAATGCTTGCAATTCTCTAAATGCTTACAATATCTAATAACTTGACCACACAATCCCTCAATTCCAGTTGATTACTTTATGTAACCAACATCAGCTTCACACTAGATCTGACCATTTCCAAGACTCAGAATGTTCTAGTCTCTAATTAAGACAACCTAGAATCCTTAATTCCAGCAGCTCACACTTATATTATATTTTAAATATGTTATATCTCACGTTAACCTTATAAAATCCTGTCAGGTAAGTGCTATTATTATCATGCCTATTTTACAGAAAAGGAAAGTGTTTCAGGTGGCATGTAAACCTGGGTCTCCTGTTTCTAAGTGAAGCATTCAATCCATTCTTATATATGAATTAGCCCTACTATCCAAACGCTCTGCCACTGCTTCATGGCGAGCTGGAGAAAATCATGAAACTGAGCTTTCAAACACTAAAAACATATGATACATTAGTTCAATAGGTCCCTACATTTTATTCAATAATTCTAATCTACCATTATCAAGTTTCTGTCTCATTCTCTTTGGTAAATATTGCAAACCTTTTCTTCTGTCTTCCAGCCCCTAACCATCCCTTCTCTCACCCTACGTATGGTACCCTACATTTACATCAGATGACCAAGCCTTCTATTTTTCAGAGATTAAAGCCATAATTAAGTACCCTCAGTTTACCTTCTCCATTCCTCAAAACTTCTTAACCTTACCACTCACTCATTTTCCCCTTCCCCTTTAAATCAAAGGAGTGGGACATTCTTCCTTAAGGCATAATCACTGTATGCTTGATCCCATTCCTTCCTACATCCTTTAGGAGTTTGTACCAGCAGCCAGCCCCTCTCTTTCATATATCTTCATTCTTTTCTTCACCTTCCCCCTGTACTCCTCATTTATTTTTTCTCCCCTGTATTACTGGTGCTTAGAATTAATGAGAATACAGTTGAAACATTCCTTAATCATCGGTTATAAAGCAGCATACTAGAGAGACAAAAATAGTTGATCCAATTATAATCTGAGAATACCAAACTATCCCATGTGTTGGGGTTTGGTTATTTTCATCACCTTAATGAGTGAGTGTTAGATTTATTCCTCCCCATTTGCCCACACACATACTTAAAAGTCTCCCCAGTATTTTAAAAGCCTTCACTTGACCCTATTCAACTTAGCTGTACCCCCAACTGTCTCCTCCCCTTTACTGCTAAACAAGTTCATGCACAGACTTCTGGGAAATAAGAGTCCAGAAAACTTTATAAGCATCTGTCAGTGTACTAGACACTCATAGATCAAAGGGGACACAGAAACAAGGATCAATGTACCTGCTCTCAAAGAAAATTATAAGAAAATTAAATACAAAACATATGAAGTGATTTTCAGGTAGACGGCATATTTCTAATATAAAAGGCAATTTGTTAACAAAACAAACTGTTTCAAAGAGCAGAATGGAAGGTGGCAGGGTAGTGTGGGTTAGGGACATAGCAGGGCTGATGGGTATGAGAAGTGCTACAGTGATCAGGTAAAGGAGTTTCAGTCTGAACAGTCAATAACTCATGATCACAAGGATTCTGAGTGCAGCCATCCATAAGGGAGGAGCCTGGCACAACTGTCATGCTCTTCCCATAAGGGCACAGCAAGTTTGAAGTACTAACTTTTCAGTCACCAGTCAGGTCAGCTGGGCCAAGTTTACTCAGAATCTCTTTCCTCTCTCTCCCAAAGAGAAGTGCTCTCTCAATCTGAAGTACCAAGGGCAATGAAGTCCTATAGATATGCCTCTTAATTGTTACTCATCTTTGGTAGCTTAAAATCTGAACCTTGTTTACCACTGCTCCCCCCTTATTATGAATTTTTAATTTTTAGTGTGCTTCTGACTCTGATACTGCCTCCCACATCTAATTTACTGACTTGGCTCCTGACCCCCTATCAACCAAGAGCCTGGCCATATGTGGCTACAAACACATAACAGGCTTTCTGACCTCCACTTCCCACTTTACCCTAACCAATACAACCTTCATACTACTGCTAGGAAAAATAAAAAATACACACACACACAAATTTTTTAAAAACTCATAAATCTGGGGGCAGCTAGGTGGTGCAGTGAATTAAAGTACTCTCCCTGGATTCAGGAAGACCTGAGTTCAAATTTGACCTCAGACACTTGATAAACTAGCTGTGTGACCTCAGGCAAGTCATTTAACCCCAACTGCCTTGCCTTCCTCCCTCAAAAAAAAAAAAAAACAAACAAACAAATGAAAACTCATAAATCTGGTCACATCTTTACTCTTCAGCACAAAATCTTCAGCAGCTCTCCATTGCCTACCAAATACAGTTAAAACTCCTTTGTCTAACATTTAAGGCCCACCATAATCTGGACCACACTGCCTTTTTAGCTCTGTGAGATGTTATCCCCATCTACACACTCACCATTATAGACAAAATTACATATTCTTTGTCCTCTGAACACATACAGTGCTTAAAAGTCTCCATGCCTTTGCTAACATTGCTTTGATGTCCTCCCTTTTTTGTCTGTTAAATTCCTATCTATCCTTTAAAACCCAACTCATATGATGCCACCCCACCATGAAACTTTCTCTAATTCCTCCTCTCTGGTAATTCTTTCTCCCTCAAAGGTCACATGGCCTTTTTTATTATATATCTCTAACATATATATCCTATGATATCTAGGTTTGTCTTACCCCTCCATTAAATGGTAAGCTCCTTGAAGATAGGGACTATCTCACTTGAACTTTATATCTTCTCCAAATACAAAGTACAGTGCTTTGTACATAGTAGGTGCTTAATACATAGCCAAGCTCTTAAGATATTTTTTCAGTAAATATATGGCTATCTCCTGACAGGTGATCTGATAGATTAACCTTCATTTTCATAAAAGGTCATTACCCTTTTCCCTCCTTTTCCTCCCTGTAAAACTGGACTGACATAGGATAAGGAAAAGAGCTGATGCAATTAAAAATTAAACCCTAATTTGCTTCCTGAAGTATCACAACTAGTCATCAAATGCTTCCTGAAAGCCTTTTCTTTTCCCAGAGAAAAGGTTGCGCACATTGGTAGGAGCATTATTAGCAGGCTCTAAAATATCTAAGTGAAAAATTTTTACAAATTATTAATTAAAACAAAAACACACCAAATCCCACATACAAGACTGTTTTCCACATGAATATTCCAGACACTGCAGGACTATAACACTACATAACAGAAGTGTCTATGCAAGGCCTCCTGACAGTGTAGAGGCAGGGTTGCATTAAATGCACCAGACATGCTCCAGTGGACCCTCAGACATCCATGGATTTCTATGGATTGTCCTAGGTCCACACTAAAGATTTAAAACAGTAAAACTGAAAGGAATAAACTGACAAGAAGCTTCAGAGACATAGCCCAAAGGAATTAAGGCAACCAGTGGCCTGGACTCAGAGTCAGGATGGGCTTCGATACCACCTCACCTTTCCTCCTAGGGGAACCACAGTGTAAAATGGGAATAAGCCCCACCTTACAGGCCTATTTTGAAAGCCAAATGAGGTAACACACATAAAGCACTTTGCAAACCTTAACATGGCGCACACGTGTTAGCTATTACACAGAAGAAAATATCACTGAAATTTCAGTTAAGATGGCCGTGGTTGGGCAGCACTTGTCTCCTGGAGTCCTTCCCCGCCTCTAGATAAAATGATGGCTCAAGGACTGTCAATCTTAAACCTGTGGGCATAAAAGCACCTATGGCTTTTCTATCATTCCCATCTTCTTTACTTCTGATCTAATTGGCTTCCTATATTTAGGAATTCTAGAAAGTTATGATGTTGGAAGAAGGGCACAATATAGTTATTTTCATGTGTAGTACAATGCTAATAAAGAAACCTAAAGCTTTTTTTTTTCCCACAGAATCACAACGCTGTAAGTGTCCTTAAATCTGACCAGGTAAACACCTTCTACATCATCCCCAACAAGAATTCATTTGTCCTCTACATGCAACCTTCCTTTAGTAAAAGAGAACCTATCACTTCCTAGGACCCATTCAACTTTTTATTTACAAGTTCTTCCTTACATGGAACCAAAATCTGCTTCTGTCACTTCTAGTCATTTGCTCCCAGCTTTTCCCTCGGGGTCCAAGCAGAATTAATCTAATCTATCATCCAGGTGACAGTCCTTCAAAATTCTCAAAGACAGTTATCATGTTTCTCCTAAGTCCAGGATAAACATCCTAGAGAATTAGCTGTTCAGGAGCCATCCTCTTTCTAGTATGTTTTAATACTTTATCAGGAATCAAAGTCAAGCTCACTAGTGTATAGTTTGCAAATTCACTTTCTTGTCTTAAAATAATAATAATAATAATAAATCAGGGCCTTTATCCTTCTCTAGTCCTGTAGCAGTTGGTCAATAAGCATTAATTAAGCACCTATCATGTGCCAGCCATGATGCTGTCTTTTTCATTATCCATGATGTTTCAAAGATCACTTTCAAAGATCACTATAAGTGGCTCAGCAATCACCCACCAGTAAATCTGGTACCCTAGACCTGTGATGTGACTTGTCTGGATTATATGACTTGAACTCACCAAGGGCAACTGTGTGCTTTCTTTGGGCTTCATTTCACAACTGAATTCATCTTTGTTCTGTCCTTTACAGTCACTCTCCTTGACAGAGAAAACAGAAGCAAAATACCAAACTGAGTAGTTCTGTTGAGGTTCAGGGAACCATAAAATGTTGAGTTTTTGTGGTGCTCGATGATGAGGTATGGGCTCTGGGAGCTCTCTTGAATTCTGATTAAATAGTCTCATTTGATGAGGCATTTGCATGAGGCCATAAGCCTTAACATTGTGGCTGGGGCCAAACCTCGGTTACTAGACTTGAGCCTATCAAAATATCAATCCACCCTCGAACTGGCCTAGCCTACCATTGTCTGTAGTCTTCAGGTAGCCTCCAACAACTTCCCATCCTTAATCACTCATTGACCTCATTAACTCCTCCTGAAGAGCCTCCCCCAAACTCCTCCTCTAGATTCCTCCTACAGCCTTCGGTATATAAGACCCCATTTCATCTCCAAGTTTGTGAGTACCATAGAATGACCTAGCACAGGCTTACTTTGTGTCTAATAAAAGCAGAACTTTTAATAAACTTTACTTTTCTTTGGCTGAGAGAAGACTTGAGTCTAATTCATTCAGCAGGTCCGGCATGTTGGTATTTTGGGGTCTCCAGAGCAAACTCGTTATGGATAACCTCTTCATTTTTATGGTTCCCTGATACTGGGAAACACTGCTAATCTCAAGCTCTTCTGCAGCTGGGACTGGAAGGTATGTAAGTCTCTCTCCTTTCCCTACTGCCTTGGAAGTTCAGTTTTGGTTTTATTTTGGGGGGGGTGTCTGTGTCTGTGTCTGTGTGTTTTTGGGGGGCCTGACCTCATTTTGTGCTCAGCCTGACCAGGTTCTCAGTTCCGTTTGGTTACTTTGGAGAACATGGACATGTTCGCAGCTTCTAAAGAATTGGAAGATAAGGACAGATGCCCCATCTGGAAGTGTAAGCCAGATTTCTTTTCAATTCTCTCGGCATTAGGGAACTGGGAAAACTTGAAGTACTTTTTTGTGGAGTTTTTTTGGGTTTTTTTTCAAGGCTTACTCTCACACCTTCCTTTATGGAGGAAGAGACCTCCAGGCCCTCTGCCTATGTAGCTCCCAAAGTTCGCCTCTGGGTTGTCTTTTATAACACTGGAAAAAATTTAGTTTCTCTGGAGACCTTAAAAAGGAAAAGCTCTGTTTTGTTTGTTTGTTTTTGCAACACTGTTTGGCCTAGGTATAGCCTAGAAGACAATGAATGGTGGCCTGTTTTGGGGACTTTAAATAAAAGATAATACTCTCTTGCAGTTAGAATCATACTGTCACAGAGAAGGAAGATGGATCAAAGTTGCCTACTTAATGGCTTTCGTTGAACTTTTCTCAGAACAAGGTTCTCAGGAAAGACTGAGATGTTTGAAGCTAGAGGCCCTCCATAGAAGGGCAACGGGGTCCAATTAAGTGACCCCTTTCCTATGGCTTCGGCCACAGCCCCTTCCCCCTCAGCAACTCCTGCTCAGGTCATTGAGGCAGCTCCCCCAAGCCCCTTCTGCTGCACCCCAACGCTTTTCCCCTTCCCTTTTCTTCTAGCCCAACGCCCCTCATTTCCTGTCTCCTATACCATCCATATCTCCTACCCTGCATTTCTCAGCATGGCCCCTTCAAAAAACCAAAACCAACCAACCCCCAAAACCCAAACCCCCAACAAAAAAACAAACCCACCAACCAAAAAAAAAACAACCCACCCTCCCTGGGACCCCTGCTCAGGTCCCAGACACTGGTCTGGCTGAAGTGCCTCCTTCTGTGGCCCCTCCCCCTGAGGCAACACCCACTCAGGCCTCAGGCTCTACCCCCAAGGCAGTCATAGAGGTATCTCCTGACCCCTTCCAGCCACATCCCCCAGTCACTCTCACTGAAAGTGGGACTTCCAACCTCCCTTCCCAAGCCCCTATCCCCATAGCACCTCTAGGACTTTAATCCCTTAAGGGAAGTGGTTGACTGGTGGTACAACTAGAGTGCATGCCCCATTCTCCATTTCAGATCTCAATCAAATTAAAGAAAAGTTGGGTAAATTGTCCAAAAACCCAACAAAGTTTGCTGAAGGCTTTTGGGACTTATCCCTGCAATTTGAGCTTTCTTGGGTTGATTTGGATAGCCTCTTCTCTACCTGTTGTTCCACTGAGAAGAGGAGAATCTGTGAACAAGCCCAAAATTTGGGGATCTCTGGCTAGCAACGACCCCAGAAAATACCCCCCCCCCCCGAACAACTGCTGTTCACACTAGGATGGGATTATCAAATCCGGGAGAACAGGGCGAAGAGAGACCATATGGTATTTTGCCTGTTAGAAGGCCTAAGAACTGCATTTCAAAAGCAAGTAAATTATCAGAAAGTTAGAGAAATTTCTCAGACAAATCAAGAAAACCCCGCCCTTTTCCTAGATAGACTTGTAGAAGCTATTAAAAAGTATACAAATTTAGATCCTGACTATAGAAGGGGCAGCAATCCTTAACATGTATTTCATTAAATCAGTCTGCCCCAGATAGTAGCAGGAAACTGCAGAAATTGACAATGGGACCACAAACACCTCAGGCCCAAAGGTGTTAATAACAGAGACCTGGTTGGAGCAGAGGAGAAAAAACGCAGGGAATGAACCAGAGACAGAGCATGCTTGATTTTTGGCTACTGCCATGGCCAGGAAAAACCCTTCCAAAGGACCCCCTTGGAGGATGCCCAGTCACTTGGGCAGGAAGAAAACCTGCTTTCAATGGCACAAAGAGGGTCACTGGTCCAAGGAGTGTCCCTCCAGGGCACCCCCCCCAGAGGGAGCCCCAGGAACCAACACCTCTAGAACTGTCCCCATCTGACCAGGACGGACATGGGAGAAAGGATGGTCACTTGAGGTAAAAGTGGCAGAGCCACCTCCCAGTACCCCGTCCTCCAGTCTTCTCAAGACTGACAGGGAAGCCTGGGTGGGGCTTTGGCAGTGCTCCCACTTTCTCCACCTGTCAATGAACTCCAGGCAAGCAACGAGGTTGAAGGTAAGGTTACCCACTACCCACTTTATTGTGGCTAAGTCAGGTCAGGGGCATGGAAGGGGAAACTTAAGGAATGTCTGCAGACATACCATACTTGAGGATCTGTTGTTTGAACACCCCTTCCTTATGCTCTCTTATCCGGAAGGGACCTGATGGTGAAATTGGGAAGCCAATTTTCTCTAGTTAAGCCTCCCAGATCTCCCCATGTTCTCTCAGAAGTGTGGGAGATAGTTGAATCAAATTCCTGGGTGAGCTACTTCTGCCATGCCAGCATTTGTTTCTGACTCCTAGATCCTAAAGTGTCCCCCCAGAGTGGTCTATATTCAATTAAGCCCAAGGCTTGGGAGGAACTGCAATCATTAATTGCTACTCAAGGCCCAGCCAACCAGGTGAAAGCTTTTGAGAATTTGAAAACTAAACTGAGCACCACTGCAGCCTTTACCCAATCTAGAAGAAACTTTTTACTCTCTATAATGATGGAAGGAGAGAACAGGCTTTGGGAGTTATTGACTGTTTTTGAAAACTATTAGATTCTGTGGCTGCTATTGCTTTCCATGTGCTAAATGTCTATGGAGCAATTTAGAAAGGAAAGGGATATCTGACAGCATTTTGCCCTTGCCACATCATCTTAATTCCTACCAGGGAAATTGTCCTTTCTCTAATTTTTTTGGTGCCTGTTTGGTCTTTGCTTGCTTGACCTTTTTGCCAGGTTTGTCTCCTCCATGGTTCAAGCCATCAATGTCTGGATGACCACTAAGGCTATGCAAATCTCTGACTGAGTCCAAGTTCTCCAGCCCACTGGACCTGGCATAATCCATGGTCCTGAGTCTGACCCATAGAATATAAAGTCTGACCCCCTTGAAGGGGACCCAGAGAGGCAGGGACACCCCCTGCCAGCAGGAAGCACTTTCAGAAGCTGAAAAGCCCTTTACCCCAAAGGAATTTGGGTCCCATTGTTTGAGGGAGGAATGATGAAGTATAGGCTCTGGGTGCCCCCTTGAATTCTGATAAATAGTCTCATCTGAAGAGGCCATAAGCCTTACATTGTGGCTGGGGCCAAACCTCGGTTACTAGACTTGAGCCTATCAAAATATCAATCCACCCTTGAACTGGCCTAGCCCATATTGTCTGTAGTCTCCAGGTAGCCTCCAGCAAGTTACCACCCTTAATCCCTCAATGATCTCACTAACTCCTGAAGACCCTCCCCAAACTCCTCCTCTAGACCACCCCTAGATTCCTCCCACAGCTTTCTGTATAGAAGACCCCATCTTGTCTCCATGTCTGTGAGAGCACCATAGAATGACTAACACAAGACTTACTGTGTCTAATACAAGCGGAACTTCTAATAAAAAGTATTTTGGGGTCTTTCAGAGCAACCCTAGCTCTTTTTATGGGTAACTTCTTCACTTGAGACCCCACATGTCATTGGGTCCTGATGAATGAATTCTATTTGTCTTCTCTCAGTCGAAGTAAAGCAAAGTTTATTAAAGATTTCCCTTAATGGTGGATAGACTCTTAAGGAGCCTAAGTATATGAAGCTTGTATTGACAAGCAGGTCAGAATAATCTGACACAGACTGAATCTGTGATAGATAATTCTCAGCACCTTCATGGAGGCAAGATGGGTCTTTGGGAAGATTTAGGGGTGGTCTAATAGAGGAGTTTGGAGAGGATCTTGAGGATTAGGGGGGGGGGCAAGTAGGATACCTGGAGATGACTATGAAGGGCTAGGCTAGTTTGAGTAACATATTTGGGTATAGATATTTTGACAGGATCAAGGGTGAGGAGTAGCTGGACAATGGAAGGCTAAGTTAGGGCCTAGGATAATGAAAGGTTTATGAACTTCAAGCCATAATCAAGTGGTAAGATTCAGGGCTCAAGGAGTTTCCCAGAGCTTAGTTCTGTCTTTTCTCCATTCCCCAACAGCAGGGGTTTGGCTTCCACTCCAAGGAACAATGTGCCTGGCAGGTGGGGATGGGGGGAGGCAGGCTAAACTGATCTCCTAAAATCTTCTAACACCAGAAAAACCTGAGTCATTACTCAGGTTTGATTACCTTCCCAATTCCATCTTGGATGCCTCACCCCTCAAAAGGGCTGAGGGTAGAGCACTAAGAGGCCAAAGACTCAACTTACATCCCTAGGGTTTAGTACTGCACAGAGTAAGTGAACTTAAAAAATGTTCGTTGAATTGCATCCGCCTTGCCTTACCTTCTTGTTTCTCCTGAGTTCTACTATATAAACTAGGATCCAACATACATACATGCCATACATACCATCTAGCCCACCCTGTAAGCAACTGTACTCCTGTCTTGACTCACCTTCTAAACTCAGATGAAGAGTTAGCACTCCAACCTGGATCTCTTACATTTTTTACATGAGACCTTTTCTAATCTCCCAACATTAGTTCTCCCTCCCACCTCCCATTCCCTCCCCCCCAAAAAAATTACTTTGTATTTTTCTTTTAGTTTAAATCTATGTTGTTCATTGGTTTAAGGAAATCTGTAGGTAGACAGATCTGCTTGGCTCTCCAACTTATTTCATCTATAGTTTGTATTTATTTTTATATCCACATACTGTTTTTCCCAATATAATGTAAGCTCCTTAAGGTTGGGAATTAACTCAAAACACTGTAGGCCCTTAATGCTTGTTAAATTATGTAAAAAGACCAGTACTGGAGCTATACAAGTCTAGTAATCTTTTTATGTCCAGCAATTTCAGTGTGTAGCGGTACCAAGGCACTCTCATTTTTGATAATGCTCGAAGTACAGACTAGTACAGTGGAAATAATGTTAAATTTGGAGTCCCAGGACTTCAGTTCAAATTCTCCCTCTTGTCAATAACTGTGTGACCTTAGGAAAGTTTCTAACTTCTCTAACCCTCAATCTCCTCATCTAAAGTTGTTTCCACCTCTAAATCTATGATCTTACATTCATTTATACTTAAGAGTAAGTTGCACAGGCTTTAAATTATGGAAAAAATACTATCTTAAAAAATAATGATGTGGTTCACTGGCAGCCTCACTTAGGATATCTACTCACTGCTACCACTAATCCAGTACTAAGATTTTAATACAGACTTTGGGAGCAGCTGGGACATAAACAATAGTGTCTTTTATTGGAAATTTCAAGAGTCTCTGGTGGCAACACCTATAAGAAAAATATAGACCCCTGAAATACTGATTAGGGGGGGAAGGGGGGGGCCTTACTGTATTTCATAATTGGAAGAGATTCTTCATTTGGGGTTTTAAGAACTTGTACACAGCTAAGACATGCTTTTCAAAATCTTTTAGAATACTTTTTAAGAAATGGGTAAATTTAAAGGATTTTAAATAAATAAATAAATTTAAATTAACCTAGATCTGTAACAATTTTTGTTTCAACTGAGTATGTCATTAAATGATTATTACTACAAAGAAGCTAGATCCTGAGGTTTATTTTATTGGCTTTTAAGTTCCAGAAGCTCCAAGTTTTAAATACTAAGCTGTTCCATGGGCAAGTCATCAAAAACATCCAGATCAAAGGATTTGTTCTAGTTCAAACTGGCTAGATTGACTGTGTTCCACTTGAATTTAACATCTATGAGTATCCCACAGTTTGCTTGGGTTCAGAGACAACCAAAACCTATAATGAAGACGAACGTGCTGCTGATTGAAAAAAGTAGAGTTTATAAAACAGCAGATTTACAGTATAGGTGACCTATGTACAAAGTCTCAGGGAAAGTCTACCTATAAATAATACCCTTCCTTGCAAAAAACTGAAGATCCCAGTCTTCTATCTTGGAGGTGGTCTACGCATATGTTGTGAACCTGTTTTCTGGTTTTTAATGACAAACCGTACATAATTTTTCTTATGAATATGAGAATCTCAATGAATCTCAGAAGAATCAAAAAAAATCTATAGATATGTAAACAACAATTCACAACTTATGAAAAGGTGGAAAAACATGACTCTTCACAATCAGTTATTCCATGTGCAAAAAGCTAACATGCATACTCAGAAGCAAACCTGCATGAGGCTACATTTTAAATTTATAAGAATGTGCGACTAAACTAGAAAGTTGCTGCAATATGGATGAAAGGTGGACTCTACCCTCAAATTCTCAAAGGATTCCCTTCATTTTCACTCCTTTCTACATACCTACATTTATAAAGCACTAAAAGAGCTAGAATTTCCATTATATGTATTCATCTCAAAAGAGTATTTTAAACTAACATTCTTCCTGAACAATCAGATGGCACTAGATTTTTTCTCAACATGGAGAAATTGTCAGTAAAAATTTAAGAGCAATTAATTATAGTGAGAATAGTTTTAAACTTAAGAATCATATTTAAATGTGTAGTACCTGAAACCTGTAAAATTGTTCCTGTAATATTTCAACTCTGAAAGTAGTTCACTGCAAAACACAAATCTGCTGACAGGTTGTTTGGTTCTTTTTTTGCTTTGAGAGTTATAACTATGCCCCATAAAACAAGAATTGCTTCACCATTTTTTATAAGGTTGGAAATAAACTAGCTTTTCACAGACAATGAAAACATTTATTACAAACATCCGTGCAATTATTACAAGTATTATTACGGACATGTCAAGCCTAAGACATTCATCATAACTACCAATTGCTAAGGCACTATCATTTCTATTTCATAATTCTCTACATTTTCATGTTTATTTGTATTTCTAGAGCAGTTATCAATATAGTACTTAATAGTTTTAATTATGGTTTTTTGTAATTTAAGAAGTACCTATCCCAACTTTTTCACCTAACAATGAAAATGGGATAACTAGGACTTAAAAGAAATCATTATAAACACTTGATAAATACTAGAAGTCAAAGGGCCACATTTTTCTCTAGAGAGTTGCTTCAGCATTTAGGGACCACAACTGTACCTCAGTACAAATGCTATTAATAATTATTTACACCCCTTCCCTGGTATGACAGAGAAGGACAATATAATAAATTTGAACACCATAAAACAATGATGTAATGTCTTATTACACTGGCAATTTAAAACTTTTTAAAAGATAAAAAGATGTCTACCTAACATTATCAATAATATCTCCAGAAGGTTTCTAAGAACCAAGGACTCTTAAAAATGGGTGCAATGTTAATTTCTAAACACTTATATAGGCAAACCTTGTCCACCATTCAAGATCAGTGAAAAGATACCAGTAAACGATAATACTGTAACACAAAGTTCTTTTACCATTCTGCTCCTCACAATGCCTCTGGCAAAGACATATAATAAAGTTTAAATGAGTTTTCATTTTCCTAGAGAAGACTTGTCTCAAACCTTTTACACATATTTTAGAACATATACAGTACAAGTGTCATCAGAGTAACTGCTGTGTTCTGTGGCTCATACTATACCGTTGAAATCTTTTTAAACACTGTATGTTTTCAGTTCTTCAGTAATTATAACCTAAACTACATGAATAAAAAAAGGAAACCAGCCTGGATAGGGCAGTCCGGAATTAGTTTTTTGTTTTCTTTAAATCACAGTCTACAGTGCCAGGTGTTCCTTTCCATCGCACTGCCCCTTATGTTCCAATCCTGCAACCTGAGAGAAGTAGAGAGGCCAAGCTTTTGAAAAGGTGGGTCCCCAAAGTGAATAGGTGGCAAAGCCCTCACAATAAATTCACCAGGGATAGAACAATACCAGATGGGAAACCACAGCCGAGGGCAGTGATGGTGTGGGGGTTCTCAAACGTGTAGTATTGAGTTGAGTGGGCAGTGAGTGTGCTTCTGTAGGTGTCTAGAGTGGGGGTAAGCCGAGATAAGGAAAAGAAGAGGGGAGGTGGGAGAAGAGAAGAAAAGGCCATTTTTCTTGTACACATAGCAAACGTCTCCAGCCAGCCAAGAACCCACTTTCTTCCTTAACAAAAGGTTCCCTCCCTGCAGGAAGCCTGGGGTTAGTGTGGAAGGTTCAGGTCCAGGCAAAAAGAGTTTGGGGAGGGGGAGGGGTGTGCTTGTATGTATATATATGGAGGGATGCTGCAAGTGGGGGACAGAGGGTGGGGGGAGAGGGGGAGCGGGAGGGATAGAGTGCGAGTGTGTGATCGTGCACGCGCATGGAGGGGGGTTCTTGAACTGGCGGGGGGGGGGAGGAGGATGTGAGTTTTGGGAAGGGGAGCAGTGTGTTTGGGAGTGAGAGCGTGCGTGTGCGAGAGAAAGAGTGAGTGTGAAAGTGTGTGTGTGTGTGTGTGTGTGTGTGTGTGTGTGTGCGCGCGCGCGCGCATGTGGGGGTGCTGCAAGTGGGGGTATTCGAGTTTTGAGAGGGGGAGCCAAGTGCGCGTGTGCGCAGTAGAAGGAATGCTGGAAATGGGGGCGTCCGAGTTCGAGGAGGGGGAACTGTGTGTTGGTGGGTGGGAGTACTGCAAGTGGTCCTAGTTTTGGGGGGATGGGAGAGGGGAAGGAGTGCTACGATGGGGGTGGGGGGGAAGTCTAGAGTCAGCTCGTAAAACTTTCTGGGGAGGGGGAGAGCGACGTGGGGGGCAGGGCCCGCGGCTCCCTGGGGGGGGGGCTGCTGCCCGGGCGCCCCCACCTCACAATAGCCGCTCCCCCCCCTCCCGGGAACACATCGCCCCCCTTCCCTCCGGCCCCACCCCCCCCGCAGCCGCCCCTCCCCACCTGGTGGTTGTCCTTCCTGCTGCCCGCGGCCGGCTCTCCGGGGCCGCCGCTCATCATGTTCATGTAGAGGGAGCGGGCGAGGGGACTCCGCAGGGCCCGGCCTGTGCCCGTCCACATCCTTCTCGCCAGCCACAGCGAGACCAGGGTGAAGCCCAGCCAGCCCACGAACAGTCTCATGGGGGGCCGCGGGGCGGCGGGGTCGGGGGGCTCCGCGGCTCAGCCCCGCCGAGAAGGAGGCGAGGAGGAGAAGGAGGCGCCGCCGCCGCTGCTGCTACCCCCGCCGCCGCTGCCGCCGCCGCCGCCCGCCGCGGCAACTCTCTCCATCGCTCCCAACTTACCCATCCAACCCCTCCGAGGCTCCGGTGGGGGGTGGGGAGAAGCGGCCGGCGGACGCACCAGTCCGCTTCCCCCTTCCCTCCTTCTCCCCGCCCCACAATTCTTCCTTCCCTTCGGTGGAACGTCGTTTCAGGCGCAGGCAGTTTCCGCCCGGAGCACGTTTCCAGGGCACACCGTGGCTCTCCAGTTGTGGCTACTGGATTCGTTGTCTCCGGCACTAAGCCGGACGAGGACGTGGACCCTGAGCACGCGCCGGGGCCACCTCAACCAATCAGCTCGCGCAGGCGCGCTCGCGCTCGTGCACGGAGGCGGAGGGAGCGTGCTTGCTTGCCCAGCGGGGCTCCCTTAGCCTTTATCATTGTGTCGGGGCTGCGGAGGAAGGAAAGGCAGGCGCGCGGCCCCGACACAATGGGCCCTAGCGGGCTTGGTAGTGGTTTGTTGGCTCCTGACTCGAGTCCTTTCCACTTCTTTCTTGGCAAGGATGGCAGTATGGCTCCCTGGCTCCCCAGAAGCAGGAGCATGGGCAAGGGCAGGCCGCCCGCTTCCCCTGCACGGCCCATGCTGGCGCCCGGCTTTTAGGCCCCTGGATAGTGTTTCTCGTTCATCTAGGCCGGGCGCCTGACAAACCCAGACTTTCACTCTCCTCTGCCCCCAGGTCCAGCCTTAGCACATGGGACAGGAGGCGCGACTGCCTTCACCTGGACTCCCACAGCGTTTCGTGGAGGCTGCCTAGGGGTCCTGGAGCGGTCACTCACTGCATTTGTAAAGATCAGCCCTCCAAAGTACTGAACCTGCCGGGACACTTAAGGATAAAGATAGGGAACCTGAGCGCCTACAGACCAGGCTGTGTTTGAAATGGGCCTATATATTGATCCGTATCCCTCTTAAATTGTTGTTTAACAAGTAACACGGCTAATTTCCCTAACGGATCAAAAAGCATTTCGGTTTCTAAAGTCAAGCCAACCCAGGTTTAAGCACCTGATAGAAGTTAGTTGCTCAGGAAGGTAATACAGTAGATAGAACATAGGGTCTGGAGTCAGAAAGACTCCTCTTACTGAGTTCAGATATGGCCTCAAGACACTAGCTGTGCAACCCTTGGCAAGTCCCTTAAGCCTGTTTGCCTTAGTTTGCCCATCTGTAAAATGAGCTGGAGTAGGAAATGACAAACCACTGCTGTATCTGGAAGAAAACCCCAAATGGGGCATTGAAGAGTCAGAAACGACTGAACTGAAAATATGTTAGTCTCTGTGCTAAATAAAGGAAAAAACAAAAACATTTTTTAAAAGTCCCTGGCTTTAAGAAGTTCATAGTCTGACGGGGGAGGAAGATATATAAAAGATCATTTCAGAAGACACTAGCATTAAATCACTAGAAGTTCTCCCCACAATAGGGTAGCTCTACAATATTACTACAACTTTTTAAAAACTATTTTTAAATGTATTTTCCTTTCCTTCCATATTACCCCTTCCATTGGAGAAAAAAGAAGAAAAAGAAAAACTAAGTAAAAAAAAAAAAATACACATAGGCAAAACATTGTTGCATTGGCTACCTCCAAAAATATTTCTCATTTTGCCCCTTGATTCCATTACCTCACTGTCCCCAGAAGTACCCCGATTTTAGTATTGTCTGAAATTTTTCTTCTAACTCTAGTAAGAATAGCTTTCCAGGTTTTTAAAGACACTTTCCTATTTAATATTTTGTTGTTGTTCAGTAGTGTCCAATCATGGACTTGTCCATGGGGTTTTCTTGCCAAAGATACTGGAATGGTTTGCCATTTCCTTTTTAAGTGTCTTCCCATTTTACAGATGAGAAAATCAGGCAAATAGGGTTTAAATGACTTGCTAAGCATCTGTACACAGCTAGTAAATGCCAAATTTGAACTCAGGAAGATGAATCTTCCTGATGCTCAATCCACTTGGACACTTAGCTACCCTAAAAATTAATATATAGTTTTAGTTTAAAAAATACATTTAATTTTAGCTAAAAGTAAATGGAATAGAAGGCCAAGACAGTGGGGGGAAAAGGAAGTAGTGAAACATAGCTTTCTCCTACAATTATAGGACTTGACAGATCTAGATCTCCTAGAGAGGGGGTCCACTACACTATGAAGCAAAGGGCTTCAGCACATCAATGGAAAGAGAAAAGTCTCAGCACCAGTTGCTTGGAAAAAAGAAAGGGGAAGGGCGACCTTAGAAGATTGTGGGGAAAAAGGGCCTTAATAAGGGGGAAGACTTCATATTCAGCCATTAATTAGAGGAAAGCTCCTATCCTCAATTCTCCCCATCATCAGAGGAGGGGCTACCTTGGAAGAGGGGGTAATTAAAGAAATGCCCCTCTCCCCAAAGTAAAGCTAAATCCCAGAGGAAGGTGAAACCTCAGTTTCTGGGACAAAGGAAAGGCCAGACTGAAGGAAGGATCCTAATTTAGTATGATCCTCTGAGGGAAAGGGAGAATTCAGGCAAAAGCCAAGGAAAGCCAGAAGGCAAAAGAAAGGCCCCTGAGGTAAAGGAAAGGGCGTTAACAAGCTTGGTCTAGGACTGGGCTACCTCAAAAGAAGTACCAAACATACCAGTACAAAAAATGAGTAAACAAACAAAAAAAAGAGTAAAGAACAGTTATGATGCCTGAGGTGCCTAAGACACAAACCCAGAAGAGAATAACTCAAAAACACCTATAAGCAAAGCCTCAAAAATAAAGCTTGCCCACAAGATCAATTAGAATTCCTAAAGAAATGATTTAAGAGTTTTAAAAATGTTATAAATGAAATGAAAGCAAAGGGAAAAAATGGAAAAGAAATAAAAGCTATGGAAGAAAGATTTTGAAAGACATTTACAACTTAACATAAGAAGCATAAAACCTTACTCAAATAATAGACTCCCCTAAAAATTAGAAAGTACCAAATTGAAGTTAATGACTGTAGGAAACAATAAGCAACATTGAAAAGACTGAAGAAAATAGAAGAAAGTGAGTTATCTCATTTAAAAAACAACTGAGTTAGAAAATAGATCAAGGAAAGAATTTATTTTTTTTTTATTTTTTTTTAATAAGCAATTGGGGTTAAGTAACTTGCTCAAGGTTATACGGCTAGTCATTATTTATGTGTGGGTGCTCATTTTCTGAGGCCGGATCTGATCTCGGGTCATCCAAACTCCGAGGCCGACGCTCTTACTCACTGCGCCACCTAGCCGCCCCCAAGGAAAGAATTTATAAATCAATGGGCTACCTGAAAACTATAACCAAAAATATGGTGTATTTCAAGAAATCATAAAAGAAAACTGACCAAACAGAATAATAAGGGAAAATGAAAACAAAGAATTCACTAATAATTTGCAAGATGAAACTCCCAAATGAAAGCTCCTGGTAATATCACTGCCTGAACCCAGTGCTTTCAGGTTAAATAAAAAAGTACTGAAAGCAACCAGAAAGAATTCAAGAACCACATTCAAGATCCCACAAGACTTAACAACTATAATTTTCAAAGAATGGAGACCATGGAATGTAACATCCCAAAAGGCAAAAGACATAGGCCTAAAAACCAAGAATAACTTACCAAGAAAAAGTGAATGCAATGCTACTATATAAAAAAAAAATGGATCTTCAAAGAAATAAAAATCTTCCAAGATTTCCTGAAGAAAAAGCCAGAGCAAAATAGGAACTTTTAAAATACTATTACAGGAGTAAAGAGAAACATAAAAAAGCAAACACAAATGGATAATTGGAAGGTACTTTATCTGTTTATATTCTCAAGGGAGGAGGGTGTAATATGAAGGTCCCTTCAGAACCTTAATGTCATGAAGGTTGATGGAGTCAAATGAGAGGGCTTAGAAGTAGTTTTTGTTATATTTTGACAATTTTGAAAGAATAAAGAAAAGAAGTAGGGAAGGATGCCCTGGGAGAGAAAAAGAGACAAGCTTGGAGAAATTTATCTCATATAATTGAAGTGCTCAGGTTAAAGTTTATATAAATGTGGAAGAAGTATAGGGAGAATAGTACCATTTGAACTTTACTTTCATTAGGACTGATTAAAAAGAGCAGGGTACACACACAACACTAACATTCACACACATCCACGTAAAGGATTTGGTATAGAAAAACATTCAACTCAGCATAGATATGGGAGAGAACAGGAAGAGAGGAAAGTGGGGACATAAGAGGGAGCATAGGTTAAAGGACTGATTAATCATAAGCAAAACAAATCCAAGCTTTTAGAGAGGGAATAATGAAAAGAGAACTAAAGAGAACTAAAAGGAAAGAAACAAAGGGCAAAAACCTATAATAAAGAAGGGATAGGGAGGGGGTGGCTAGGTGGTGTAGTGAATAGAGCCTGGCCCTGGAGTCAGGAGGACTTGCATTCAAATCTAGTCTCAGACAGAACACAAAAACTAGCCCTGTGACCTTGGGCAAGTCACTTACCCCCAATTGCCCTGCCTTCCCCCTCCAAAAAAGCACCAGAGAGAGAGAGAGAGAGAGAGAGAGAGAGAGAGAGAGAAGGGATAGGGAACAAAGAAAAGAAAAAAGTTTAAGAGAATAAGGATGGAGGGAAATATACAATTAACTATCATAATTGTGAACTGTGGGATGAACTCACCCACAAAATAGAAGAGGAAGACATAATGGTTTAAAAAGTAGAAGATGACACTATGTTGTTTACAAGAGATATACTCGAAACATAAAGATTCATACAGAA
This sequence comes from Gymnobelideus leadbeateri, assembly GCA_011680675.1. Classification (NCBI taxonomy): domain Eukaryota; kingdom Metazoa; phylum Chordata; class Mammalia; order Diprotodontia; family Petauridae; genus Gymnobelideus; species Gymnobelideus leadbeateri. The sequence goes on along the minus strand of WOXC01010782.1, from coordinate 859,690 downwards.
TTAAAAAAAAGAGGTTGGAACAAAATCTATTATGCTGAAACTAAACAAAAAAGAAGGGGTAGCAATTATGTGACAATTACACATAAACAAAAATAACTAGAAATAATATTTTGCTGGAATTCAACACTTAAAATATAGACACTAAATGGCAAAACATCTAAATATATATAGGAAAAACTAGTAAAATTATAATAGTGAGATCCTCAATATTCCCATCCCTAGAGCTATACAAATCTAACCAAAAAATAAGCAAAAAAAAAGGTTCAGAAGTTTAGAAAACTTAGATATAATAAACATCTAAGGATTATTGAATGAGAATAGGAAGAAGTCCAAATATTTCTTAGAGGTTAATGACACTTTACAAAAATCATACATATATTAAAACATATAAACCTTACAAAAATGCAGAAAAGCAACAATATTAAATGCATCCTTTAATGATATAAAGAATTACATATTGCAATAAAAACTAAATTCACTGGAAGGCCATTAAAGTACTAAAAATTAACTGGAGACTAAATAGCTTAATCCTAAACAATAGGTAGATCAAAGAACAAAAGAGTTCAATAAAAGATGATTTTGAAATATGGCCAAAGCAGTCCTTAGCGGAAAATGTATATCTCTTAGCACTATCATCAATAGAAAAGGGGCTGCCAGGTAGAGCAGTGGATAGAGTCAGGAGAACCTGAGTTCAAATTTGGCCTCAGATACTTACAAGCTGTGTTAACCATGGAAAACACAATTGCCTTCCCCCTAAAAAAAGAACAGATGAATGACTTGAATATCCAACTAAAACCCCCAGGAGACTAACAATTTTTAAAAAATTAAACACCAAAATAGAAATTTTAAAAATCAAGGGATAGGTTAACAAAACAAAAAGAAAAAATAACTAAATGAATAAATAATTTGATTTTAAAAAAGAAAGGAAGACTAAATTATTAGTATCAAAAATGAAAAATAATAATTCCCAACAAATGAAGATGAAATGAAGGATATTATTAGAAACCATTTTGCCCAACTATATGTCAATAAAACTGACCACAAATGAAATATAGGAATACTTATAAAAATATAAAATAACCTTATCTCAAATTCCTTCTATGACACAAATATGGTCTCTCTCATGGGAGAGTCAAAACAGAGAAAACTATAAATATCCTTTAAACCACTGTTGCCAATATATATATATATATATATATGCAAAGAAACCACAGCAACACATCACAAAGATCATTAAGAACAGGTTGGATTATACCAACAATTGAGGGTTGGTATAATATTAGGAAAAATATAAACAGTATTGACCATATTACTAACAAAACAATAAAAAACATAATTATATTAACAGATATAAAAAAAAAAACTCCAGCCAATACCTAGGAAATATAAGAATAAATACCTTGACACTGTAAATATTATATATCTAAAATGAGACAGAATTATATGTAATAGAGATAAATTAAAGTCTTTTTTAATAAGATCAAGGGCAAAGCAAATATGTCCATTTTCACCAATTCTATCTATGTGGTAGCTATAGTAATAAAATAAGAGAAAGAAATAGAAGGGATAAGCTTAGATAAAAAAGAAACAAAATTATCACTTCACAGATGCTATGATGGTATACTTGGAATACCTTCATGAGTTAACTAAAAAAGTAATTGAAACAATAACCAGCAAAGTTGTAAAATATAAAAATGACTTCATACAAGTCATCAGCTTTTCTGTATAATATCAAAAAACTCAGCAGGAAGAAATAAAAGGAGAATAACTTTTTATCTTTTAGAAAATAACTACACAGTGTACCTACCAAGACACACAGGAACTACATGAATTCAACTACAAAACAATCTTTATAGATATAAATCAGACTTAAATACCTGCTCATTGCTAGGCTGAGCCAATATAAAAATAACAATACTACAAAATTAATTTATTCAGTGCCATACCAAAGGATTGCTTTATAGAACTAAAAAAAAAAATTATGAAATTCAATAACAAAGCCCAAAAATCTTAAGGGAAGTAACAAAAAAAAAAAAGTGGGAAGGAAAAAGACCTAGAAGTACCTCTACAACAAAACAGTTATTCTTCAATTTGGTACTGGCTGAAAAACAGATCAGTCATTGGAACAAATTAGGTATTCAACCTATGGGAAAAAAAAATACCTAGTAGCCTAGTGTTCAATAAATCCAAAGACCTCAGTTATGGGGCAAAAACTCATTATTTGGCAAAAACTGCTAGGAAAACTGGACAGGTCTGGTAGAAATTAGATGTAGATCAACACTTCTCACCTTATACCAAGATGAATTTCCAATGAATACATGACCCAGATTTGAAAGGTCATATCATAAATTAGAAAAACAAGGAAGAAATTATATTTCAGATCTATGGATAAGGGAAGAGTGAGTTCATGGCCAAACAAAGAACAGAAAGGATAAGAAAAGATTAAAGAGATAATTTTGATTATATAAAATGTATAAGTTTTTGTACAAACAAATCCAATACAGCTAAGATTAAAAGTTACTGGGAGGAAAAATCTTTGCAGCAAGTTTGTCTGGAAAAGGTGTCATTTCTAAGATATTTGAGGAACTAATTCAAATTTACAAGAATAAGAACCATTATGCAGTTGAGAAACCAAGCCTTATACCCTTATGAAAAAAAAAAGATGCTTCAAATCACTAATAACTAGAGAAATACAAAGTTACTATGAGATTCCACTTATACCCATCAGATTGGCAAAGCTGACAAAGAAAAGATGACAAGTTTGAAGAGCTACAAGAAAACAGGTACACTGATAGGCTGTTTTGGGACCTATGAATTGGTCCAACCAGTCTGGAAAGTAATTTGGAATTTTAGACAAAAATTTACTAAATTTTGCATATCCTCTGACCCAGCAATACTACTAATAGGCCAATAAGATGAAAGAAAAAGGAAAAGGTCCTACATATACAAAAATATTTTTAGCAGCTCTTTGGTGGTAGCAAAGAACTAAAAACTAAAGGAGTGCCTATCATTTCTGGAATGGCTGAAGAAATTATAGTGTATCTGGGCAATAGGGTATAGAAATCCATCTTACCCTACACGAAAGTAAGGGCTCAGAGGATTGGTGGGGGACACAAGAGAGAACAGATTGGGGGAAGAGGTATTCAGATAGCTTGTATTTCAGGCTGGTGGGTAGGGGATAGATGGGGAGAAAATTCATAACTCAAAATCTTGTGGAAATGAATGTTGAAAACTAAAAAATAAAAAAATAAATTTATTTTAAAAAAATTATGTATAGCAATGTAATGAAATACTGTTGTGCTATAAGAAATAAAGGGAAGGGGCTAGGTGGCATGGTGACTAGAGCACTGGCCCTGGAGTCAGGAGGACCTGAGTTCAAATCCGACTTCAGACACTTGACACACTCACTAGCCCTGTGACTTTGGGCAAGTCACTTAACCCCAATTGCCCTCCAAAAAGGAAAAAAAAAGAAATGAAGAAGGAGATGGTTTTAGAGAGATCTTGGAAGATGTATAAATTGATTCAGGGTAAAGTGAACAGAGCTAGAACAACAATTTAAACTATAACATCAATATTTTAAATTCAAATGATTATGAAACTCTTAAGAACTCTTAAGGTTGCTGCCTACCTCATGATAGAGAAATGATTGATTAATACACAGAATAAGAAACACATTTTTGGATGTGTTTGGATGACCAATGTAGGAATTTGTTTTCTTTGATTATGTCTTTATGTCTTCTGTATTTCTGTCTTCTTCCTTTTAAATAGATAGGGCAGATGATGGGAAGAGGAAAAAAATACTTGATAATTGTAAAGCCAAGCATGAGCAGCTTTCCAGAGGGCTGCTGCTGTGAACGGCTTTTAGGTTCTGATCATATAATATAGTGAATTCTCTATTTATTCAGCAGTAAACTAAAGCCAAAAATTCACAGAAACCAAAGTATATATACACAATGTTATAACATAACAACTTATCACTAAAGTAGCCACATAGTTTTCACCAAAGTGACCACAAAAGATATTCAGTAAGTCCTTCATTCAATTGTCCTTAAGGAGCAAGCCTCCTTAAGGGACACAAAGTACAAAGATCAAAGTTCTCCACCCCTAGGTAACATTGTCTTAATCTCTCAGTCAAAGTCTTCTTTCTTCTTGATTGGAGATTAGTTTCCAGTCATCCTTAACTCAAACATCCTTAAGAGGTACAAGGTATAGAGTACAAAGTTCTCCCACCCTGGGCCACAGTAAATCATGATCTTCTCAGTCAGTATTAAGTACCCAAGGAGAGGTCTTTTCATCTTGACCTGAGGCTGACTCTCAGATTCCATGGTTTCTCTTTCGTGGTCCCAGCTTTTGCCTGAGTTTACCCAACTTTCACTTGGATTCAAAGGTAGGCAGCTCTCAGTTCCTTGTCCAGCTCCTCATCTAGTTCCTCATCCAGTTCCCATTCCATATTGAAGCTCACAGTGTCCAGTCCACCTCAATTCCTTCACAGTTTCTGTTTTTGGGAAGACAAAGCTTAACAGAGCCAAAACAACATTCATACACATTGCCAGCACCATCATCAATCACTTTCTACCTGTGAAATCAACACAGACCCCAAACAAAGTCTGAGAACTCAACACAACAGTATAGTCCCAGGACCACAGTCCCAGAACCTCCAAAACCCTCCTCCAGGACTTCTTTAAAAAGACAACAAGAAAATCCCCTTTCAGGGCTTTCAGTTAGGTCCCAGGGCTTCTGTACAAAGTATTACAAAAACAAATCAACACAGACGGAACAGACAAACAGAGTGCAGGGATAACACAAGCTTTCTCCTTCTTGACTCTGCCACCACAAGTGTTCCCTTCTCAGTTCTGTTCTTTCCCAGTTTGGGCTTCTCCTTATATATGGTCATTAGCTCCTCCCTGTTCCACCCACCTCTTAAGTCCTTCCTGTTCCTGTCTTTGGCAAGTCCCACCCACTGTGGGTTTCCCAAGTTCTGTTCTTAACAAAGACTTGATATAATCATGGGCAAGGCTCAAAAGAAAGTTGAACTGAAACAAGGTGCTAAATAATTAAACAGATGAAACAAGGCGCTAAGTACTTCTTTGCTTGCCATTACAATAATAGGAAAAAATGAAAAATTATTTTTAAAAATTGGAATACTCCTTTTTCTCTTACCCGGGACATTCATTCTTTCCTGCTTGTAATAAAGTGATATGCAGGAAGTCTTTCTGTTATGATGACCAAATCTGTCTTATAAAAACTTTATTAGTCTCTAAGTCTGTCCCCTTCCTATTTTTTTTAAAGCAATTGGGGTTAAGTAACTTGCTCAAGGTTACATGGCCAGTCATTATTTATGTGTGGGTGCTCATTTTCTGAGGCCAGATATGATCCCAGGTGGTCCCAACTCCAGTGCTGGCACTCTTACTGCACCACCTAGCCGCCCCTCCGCCTTCCTTTTAAAAAAAAAATTTTGGAGACAATCAGAGTAAAGTGACTACAGCTAGTAAATGTCTGAGCAACATTTGAACTCAGGTTTTCCTGACTCCAGGGCTTTATCCACTGCACCACCTAGCTGTCTTCTAGTCTGTCCTTATAATAAGAATTAGGTTTGTATTGTGCAAGGAACATCTGATTATCTAATTAATGTCATAATAAGCTATCTTAGGAAACTACTACATTTTATTTCTGTGGAGATTATCACCATTACTGTCTCCCCACCAAATCAACAGTTAGATCCTATTCCGTAAGATTGTTATAATCAAAAAAGCCATCTAATGAAGCAATTCCAAATTATCCAGATGGAATTTAAAGCAACAAGTACAAACCAATTAGCTTGTTTACTGTGTCAATCTGTCTCCTGTGAGTTAATAACATAGTCCTAATCACCCTATGCTAAAAGGTCATCATCTTTTCAAAATGAGAAAAACTACCAAGACTATATAAATATTTTGTTACTGAGGATAAGTAAGCCTAAAGTTGACATAGAAATATCCCTTTCCCTTCCTCTTTTCTCCCTTTCTTATTCTAGAGGCAGCTTGCTGAACTGTAAAGCAACACTACATTACACTACAATGTGCTGGATGATCAGAGAATTCTTATGGTATTTCTGTACCTTAAGAACTTGAACCAACTGACTGTGAAGATGTCTAAAATCTCAAAGGAATGGGTGATTTTAAAATGAGCACTGAATTGAGACTGGCCCGCCGAGACCATTCATTTATTTAGAAATATCATACAATCACATTAAAAATACTTTATGTACATTATTTATGAATATAAAGTAAAGAACCCAAAGCACAGCAAAAGGAAATGACTTGCAAACCTCTGCCTGGAGAATCTGATGGACCTATTTTCAGTTTCTTGCTCCATCACTGAAGCCTTGCTATGTCTTCTCAGTGTCTTCTCAATCATAAATGAGGAAAGAAGCTAGCAAGAATACATAACCCTGAGCAACAGTTTAGAGTGACCTCTAGGACTGCTCCCTGACATCAACAACTGGAAATGCTGTTATTGTACAGTCAGATCTCCATTATCCACAGCAATGGAAGTCAAAAAGACAAAGATTAAGTAAAAACTCAAGGATAATCCAGTCATTTTATTATGCTTGGGAATTCAGTCAGAGATAGGATGATAGATATAGTGAAAGATAATTGGATCTGGAATCAGAAGACCTTTCTGTGATTCCTTTTGGTTGTTGGTTAGTCATTTTTCAGTGGTGTCTAGCTGTCTGTGACCCCATTTGGGGTTTTCTTGGCAAAGATACTAGACTGGTTTGCCATTTCCTTCTTCAGCTTATTTTTACAGATGAGGGAACTAAGGTAAACAGGATTAAGTGACATGCCTAGGAACAAGCAACTAGGAAGTGACTGAGGCCACATTTGAACTCAGGGAAATCTTCCTGAATTCAGGCCCAGCACTCTGTGCACTATGGTTCCACCTAGCAGCCCTAGCACTGCTATTTACCACTTAAGTAAGTTACTTCTCCGAGCCCACCTCCTTTTGTGTTAAAGCTCTCTCAAAGGTCATCTGAACCAGGCTTCATTTGACAGATGAGGAAACTCAGACCCAGGGAGGTTAAATGATTTGCCCCAGCTCATATACGGAGAAAGTAGGTCTGAATCTAGATCTCTGACTCCAGAACCAGGGCTCTTTCTGGGATTAAGGGATGTTAACAATTCTTTCTAATACTTACCTCTCAGGGGTTTTCTTAAGAAAATATTTTAAAACTTATTTAAATGCTATGTAAATATTAAATACGTAGGCTGCTCAGATGGCACATTGGAGTCAAAAAGTCCTAAATTCAAATTTGACTTCAGATACTTTCTACTCTGTCTCAATTTCCTCAATTTATATCTCCTATTCCTCAACTATTATCCCCTGTAAAAAGAAAATAATAATAACACCTATCTTGAAGAATTATTGTGACAACATTTGTAAAGTGCTTTGTAAGTTTAAGTTGTTGTTGTTCTTCAATTGTGTCCAACTTTGTGATCTCTTTTGGGGTTTTCTTAGCAAAAGTTATTAGAGTGGCTTGCCATTTCCTTTTCCAGCTCATTTTTACAGATGAAGAAACTAAGGCAAGCAGTTAAGTGACTTCCCCTTACTCAGCAAGGAAGTGTCTGAGGCCAGATTTGAATTTTCAGGTCTTTCTAACTCAAGGCTGGAGTTCTAACCACTATATCACCTAGCTTGCCTTTGTAAACCTTAAAGTGCTATATAAATGCTAGATAATAATAATAATTATTATACATATGCCCCTCATTGCCCTGCTCTACCTGACCCCCCTCCTTTACTGGATCCCCTTTTCCTTATTGCCATTACTTTGGTATATAGCTCGAGAAGACCCTGCATTTTTTGGATAATATTTTCACAGAAAATTGAGAGTTATCTATACCACCTTTCTTTCTAGAATTGTAGAAAATTCTTTTTTTTTTCCTAACAACCACTAATGTAAATTGTTTTCTGAGATTCAGACATATATGACTTAGCCATGACAAATGTAGCCAAGGACACTTCTTATGTCTGGTATGGAACTTTTTTTTTTAAAGCAATTGGGGTTAAGTAACTTGCTCAAGGTTACACGGCTAGGTTTTTGTTTGTGTGGATTAAGTGTCTGAGGCTGGCTCCGAACTCAGGTCCTTCTGACTCCAGGGCCGGCGCTCTATTCACTGCGCCACCTAGCTGCCCCCTATGGAACTTTTCAAATAACAGGGTTTATGTAACTATGATTTGAGCTGCCATCTAGAGAACTCTTTAACAATAAATAGCAAAGCTTTTAATTTGGACAGAATAGCAAAGTAAAGAATATGTATATAAATAAGAAAGGTTCTTTTCAGTTATAATGTATAATGGTAGGAGAAATGGATAACTTTTTCCCCCATTGACAGATATTTACAGAGTGAATACAATGTTTTAGTCCTGTTCTCTACTATAGGAAAAATACTATCCACTGCTTTTGTCCTCAAGGAGATTACATTGTACAAAAACCTACAAATAGCATCCTTATATTTCCCCCCAAATGCTATACTTCCCCTCCTTTATTACTTCCTAATATATTTTATTTTATAGTGTATTTATAGTGTATAGTTGTGGAATAATGTATATACTGTCAGACTCAGATGATACATTGGTTGGTTTTATTGAATTGCTTTTGCCCCTCTTTCTTTTAAAATCTTTGTTACAAAATATGGTTCCTGGGTATGGGAGAGTGAAGGAATGTATTTGTAAAAACAAAATGAATCAAGACGTGCAATTTTTAAGGCATCTACTCTACCTCTTTAAGAAGGCTACTCAATTTACTCTAGAGAGATTGAACTCTTCCTACTGCCATACTACAATCCATGGAGTCACCAAGAGTCGGACGTGATTGAACGACTGAACAACACCTCAGTCCACTCTAGAGAAATGAAACCCCGCCTGCTTTAAATTTAGGCTTAACCAACATAATTTATTCAGTACAACTGATATATTTAAATGGCCCTGTGACTTCATCAATGTGGGTATTCCCTCCATCTGTGCCTGCACATCTCATACAACTCTTGTCCATATAGTCTTATACATTTGCCACAGGGGTCCAACCAATGTACTGGGGGACTCCTTGACTTTCTCTTGTCATCATGTGATAGGATATAAATGGGCCATGTGAGCTATCAGTTTTCCATTGTTCTGACCATGTGACCAACCTATCTTCTTTACATTTCTTCAATTATATCACTTTCTCTTCATAGTTACTTTATACTGAAGAAAGTGCCTGCCCGTTCCACTAAACCCACCATCAGCTGCCAAACAATAATCACCGATGGGCAGGTAAACTCAAGAGCAATGCTCCATCATCCCAGACTACCAGCTCTACTTCCAGTCAAACCTTGTAGCCATCATCCAAAGGGGTAACCTTTATACTTTTTTTTTAGATTCAGTAAATAGTAAATCCAGTGGAATACTCTATTTTTACATTTTTCAATCAAGTGTGTGATGATGGTAAGATGTGGTCTACTGTTGCCTGACTCAGGAATTTGTTTTCTTGACTATGCATATTTGTTACAAGGATTTTGTTTTTCTTTTTCTCTTTTAAATTAGGAGTGGGAGAGAAGGAGAGAAAACAAAAGCTTGCTAACTGAGGGAAAAGAAATCTAGGGGCAGCTAGGTGAATAGAGCGATGACCCTGGAATCAGGAGGACCTGAGTTCAAATTTGGCCTCAGACACTTGTCACTTACTAGCTGTGTGACCTTGGGCAAGTCACTTAATCCCAATTGCCTTGCCTCCCCTCCTCCCCCAAAAAAAGAAATCAAAAAGCTCTAATTTTAAAAGTACTTAACTGTAAATAAATTTAAAGAGATTTATAAGCACTACAATACAAGTATTCTCTGAAATTAAATTTCTTGTTATCTTTGGACATACGATAAAAGGAACTCTTCCCACTTCTTTACTTGCCTCTCCAAGCAGAAATCATGAACCATTTAGTTGCAACTTCCTTCTGGTTTTGCTGATTGTGACAATGTCAAAAGTAATACAATCATTTCATCCAGTTGTATGTATCCATATGTTGGTCTTTCGAAAAGGTGCTCACATGTAAAGAACCACAATCAAATTCCTATTTATAGATAGTCTAAAAACAGTGCTTCTTAGTGCCTTCTGCCCTGTTTTCCATCAGTTTCCACTGTTTCCCACTGTTACAATAGTTTCCACTGTTGTTGCATAGCATTTGAAAACCCAGAGTCACTTATTTTGATGGGGAATCTAAATAAGACCTTATGGAAGGTATATCTGGTATACTATGGGCATTCAATAAGTGCCGAATAATTTAAGGTATCTTTCAACCTATATCTGAAGAGTCCCAGAGACCACTAATGTAAATTGTTTTCTGAGACTGAGCCATGACATATGACTGAGCCATGACAAATTATCCAGAAATACTAGCAGACCTCAAGCCTGGCATGTAGCTTTTTGAATAAGAGGGGTTATATAAACATGATTTGCACCTGCTTCTAGTGCATTCTTTAGTAATAAATAGCAAAGCCTTTAATTGAGACAGAATAGCATTATTAGAATAATAGCAGAATAGCATTATTAGAAATAACATTCTCCCTACAATCTTTCATAGATTCCCATACTAAGCAGACAGCTCATATACCTAGGGCTAAACCTCAACTGGAACACTTCTCACACTTCCATTTCTGAACTACCTCCTATGCTTGACCACATCTTCTCTGGTTTCTGTGTCCTTCTCTGCCTGACCCTAACCCCCTGTCTCCCTAGAACTACTGCTAGAATTTTTCACTTGTGATGAAATGTTGTTGCCCTCTGCTGCTAGATATCTTCTCCACTAAATTGTGTCTATCTGCTGGGCTTGTCTGTAGATGCTGTAGCTTTTCCTTCAAAAGGCAAAGTTATCACTCTTTTGTGAGACTGCCCTATACCTAGGTTTAATCAACATACTTTTTTTTTTAATTAGTCAGATCCATAGCCCCATTCAGAAGGCACAGAAAATCCCTCAAACCAATATTTTTTTTTAGACAATTGGGGTTAAGTGACTTGCCCAGGGTCACATAGATAAGTGTCTGGGGCTGGATTTGAACTCAGGTCCTCTTGATTCTAGAGCCAGTGCTCTATCCACTATGTCACCAATATATTTTTTAAAAATACGCTCTGCCTAGGATGATCCAAGAAGAATTTTGACTAGTATCCCTTAATATTTAAGTTGAGACAAAGAGATTTCTTAAAATCCTATCATACCGCCCCCCCCCACCTCCCCCTGCAGTAAGCACCAGAGCCATGCATATTATCTAGAAAATAATCAAGCCTCAAGGAGGCAGTACTGGAGGGATCCAGAGATGGCAATTTTTGCTGTGTTCCTGTGGCTACACACCAGTGCTGATTACACCCCCCATGCAATTTTTCGTTTCAAATCATGTTACCATCTCAGAAGGAACGAACCATAGAATCTTTACATTGGACTGAATACCTTGAACTTTGTGAGTGCTCAATTAATTCTGATTTTTGATAATTGTTAGTAATGTCATTTATCTAGAGAGATGTTCTCTTCTCTAGAGATGGTAGAAAGAAATCCACTGTTATATGTTAACTTTCTGTGCCTTAGTTTCTCCATCTGTAAAAATATTCAGGTTTTTTGGGAGGGCAATTGGGGTTAAGTGACTTGCCCAAGTTCACATGGCTAGTTTTTGTGTTAAGTGTCTGAGGCTGAATTGAACTCAAGTCCTCCTGACTCCAGGGCCAGTGCTCTATTCACTGTGCCACCTAGCCGACCCTCATCTGTAAAATATTAATTACATTGGCTACCTATACCAAAGTAAGCAAGTTATTAGAATAACAATATTTGAGGTCATTGGTAAAAATTCATATACATATAAAAAATAATACTGCTAGATAAATTGTCAAAGGATGTGAGCAGATAGTATTTTCAAAAGAATTACAAACTATTAACAACCATACAAAAAGTGCTATAAGTAAGAACAATACAAGTCAAAAAACAATCCTCACACCAAGAAAACTGGCAAAGATGACAAAAGATAAGAATTAATGATGAAGTATGGATTGTAGAAAGATAGGTACATTAATGCATTGTTGAGGCATATGTGCATTGGAACAACTGCAGAAAACAATTTGGAATTATGAAGGGAAATTCTATACTTTATTTTAGACATAAGTCTGCCAGAAACAATTTTTTATTAATTCAAATTATAAGCATGTTTGCTTAGAATGGGAGAAAAACAAAGATGGATAGAGATACTGCATAACTTTGAAAATCTCTCTTTAGCAAGTCATTTTTTAAATTAATTTATTAGTTTAATTTCAGTTAACAAGATTCAATTCCATAGTTCCTTGATTTTCAAATTTCCTTTACTTCCCTCCCCCAACCCTCCATGACAGCATATAGTCCAGTATAGGATCTGCAAATACATTCATATTAGACATTAGTCCAGTTACAAAGGCGTATTGTACTAGGTGGGATGAAAAATGGTAAAGAAGAAATAAAACCAAACAATGAAAAGAAAAGGATCAATTAGTTTGCTTCCATCAGGATTCAAGCTCAGTTCTTTCTAGTTATATCTCTGGATGACACACTTCTCTCCCTCATGAGTCTTTCGGGATTGACATATCACTGCATTGCTGAGAAGAGTCCAGTCTATCATAGTTGGTCATCACACATATGAAATGTCTGGGATAGTATACAAATTTCTTCTGATTCTACTCTTCTCGCTCAGCATCAGTTTGTATAAGCCTCTCCAGGTAAATATGAAATCCATCTCCTCCTCATTTCTTATAGCACAATAATATTCCATTACATTCATATACCACAACTTGTTTAGCCATTCCCCAATTGATGGGCACCCCTTCAGTTTCCAATTCTTTGCAACCATGAAAAGAGCTGCTATAAATATTTTGGTACATTTGGGTCTTCCTCCCACTTCTATGATCTCTTTGGGATATAACCCTAGAAGTGGTATTGTTGGGTCAAAGGGCATGAAATTATTTATAATCCTTTGGGCATAATTCCAGATTGCTCTCCAGAATGGTTGGATAAGTTCACAACTCCACCAGCAATGTATTAGTGTTCCAATTTGTCCACATCCTCTCCAGCATTTGCCACTTTCTTGTTTTGTCATCTTAGCCAATCTGACTGGAGGGATGTGGTATCTTAGAGTTGTTTTGATTTGCATTTCTCTAATTAATAGTGATTTAGAGCATTTCTTCATATGCTTATAGATATTTTTAATTTCTTTCTCTGAAAACTGCCTGTTCATATCCTTTGACCATTTATCAATTGGGGAATGACTTGTATTCATATAGATTTGACTCAATTCTCTATAGATTTTAGAAATGAGTCCTTTATCAGAGACATAAGTTGTAAAAATTCTTTCCCAATTTCCCACCTCCCTCTTGATCTTGGTTACATTGGCTTTGTTTGTACAGAAGCTTTTCAATTTAATGTAATCAAAATTATCCATTTTGCATTTTATAATGCTCTCTAATTCTTGTTTGGTCCTAAAATCTTCCCCTCTCCACAAATATGTCAGGTAAACTATTCCTTGCTTTCCCAGATTGCTTACAGTATCATCTTTTATACCTAGACCATGCACCCATTTAGACTTGATTTTGGTATATGGTGTTAGATAATGATCTATGCCCAGTTTCTGCCATACTGTATTCCAGTTTTCCCAGCAGTTTTTGTCAAATAGTGCATTCTTATCCCCAAAACTGGGATCTTTGGGTTTATCAAACAATAGATTACTATATTCATTAACTGCTGGGTCTCCTGCACCCAATCTATTCCATTGGTCCACTACTCTACACCTCTGCCAGTACCAAGGAGTTTTGATGACTGCTGCTGTATAATACAGATTAAAGTCTGGTATAGCTAGTCCACCTTCCCTAGCATTTCTTTTCATTAATTCCCTTGAAATTCTAGACCGTTTGTTTTTCCAAATAAATTTTGTTATTATTTTGTCCATAACAAGTCATTTTCTAGTTGCAATTTATGATATCTTCAAAACAACAGACAAAATCCTTCTCTAAGTTTAAACATAATTATAGCAATCAAAGTAAAATTCCATGAACATTTTACCTAACAAAACAGAACAATGGTCACTTAACTTTCAGCATACCTTTGTAAAATCATTTTTCTAAAACTATTCACTCTTTTTTTGATCATTCTTTTTTAGTATTCTCCTTTCCAGCAGGTTAAAAGTAAACTCAAGAATTTGGCTTAGAGTAGAAACAGCTCATCCAAGCCACTCTGCCCCCAGATTCCCCCCAAACTATGTAGAAGGGGACTCTGAACAACTTCTGGAGCCCCAGCACCCACAGAACGACACAGAGAAGCTAACCTCCCGCTGAGGACAGCCCAGCAGCCCTGCAGGAAGGACCAGTGCAGCACTCTGGGAGCCGGCAGCGCGCAGTGTGCAGAGCGCAGGGAGCTGAGCCAAGCACCAACGTTTTAGCCCCAGGGCAGCAGGGCCAGCAGCCGGCTAGAGCAACCCCAGAACACCAGCAGCTGTGGTGACTCCAGAATTATCAACATAGACATGCCTAGGACAAAGTAAGAGGTTAGTGTCCTATGGACTTTGGGACCAGTATTTGGGGAATGCATCGGCTCCCTCCCCTGGGGGCTAGAAGCCACTGAGGAGACACGCCATTTTGTAGTTTTCAGAGGCAGCTCCAGCTCCTGGCCTGCGAATTGTAGGGAGATCCAGAGATCAGTCTTGGGGGGTAATCACTCTTGCTTTAACCTCCCTGGATCTGGATTGTGATCTAGGGTGGAAGTTGTGGGTGGGTTTACAGCTTGCCAGAAACGGAAGCCCCCCACACGTTTGGGACGAAAATTCCTCTATCTGGCCTTAAAGCCATAGTGTGGCAACAAGCCCAAAAGTCAAGTAATTAAGTGGCAACATGCCAAGGCAAAGGAAACAGAAAAATGCAACCCGAGACTCCTATTTTGGGCGCATAGAGCGGGAAAAGGACTGTGAGGTCAGAAGTCCTGCTCCAAAAGCCCCAGGGGAAAACATGAGCGGGTTGCAGGCCATAGAGGACCTTAAGAAGGACTTTAAAAATCAAATAAGAGAAGTGGAGGAAAAATTGGAAAGAGAAATGAGAAGGATGCAGGAAAAGTATGAAATGAGGGTCAACAGCCTGACTGAGGAAAACAGCACCTTAAAAAATAGACTAACTCAAATGGCAAAGGAGGCCCAAAAGGGCAATGAGGAGAAGAATGCCTTAAAAAGTCGAATTTGCCAGATGGAAAAAGAATCTCAAAAGTTCACTGAGGAGATTCATTCCTTCAGAGTTAGACTGGAGCAAATGGAAGCTAATGACTTTATGAGAAATCAAGATGCTGTTAAGCAGATCCAAACAAACAAAAGAGTAGAAGGCAATGTGAAATATCTCATGGGAAAAACCACTGACCTGGAAAATAGATCCAGGAGAGACAATTTAAAAATTATTGGACTACCTGAAAGCCATGATCAAAGAAAGAACCTAGAAATCACCCTTCAAGAAATTCTCAAGGAAAATTGCCCTGATGTTTTAGATCCAGAGGGCAAAATAGAGGTTGAAAGAATCCACAGATCACCTCCTGAAAAAGATCCCAAAAGAAAACTCCCAGGAATATTATAGCCAGGTTCCAGAATCCCCAGATCAAGGAGAAAATACTACAAGCAGCCAGGAAGAAACAATTTCAATATTGTGGAAACACAATCAGAATAGCCCAGGACCTGGCAGCTTCTACAGAGGGATTGAAGGTCATGGAATATGATATTCCAGAGGGCAAAAGAACTGGGAATGAACCCAAGGGTCACCTACCCAGCAAAACTGAGTATTTTGTTTCAGGGAAAATATGGTCATTCAGTGGAATAGAGGACTTTCAAGCATTCTTGAGGAAAAACCAGAATTGAATAGAAAATTTGACATCCAGACACAAGAAGCAAGAGATGCCTGAGAAGGTAATCAGGGAAAAGAAATCAAAAGGAACTTATCAAAGTTGAACTATTTACATTCCTACATGGAAAAGCAATAACTGTGACTGATGATATCTTTCTCACTATGAAAATAATGGAAGAAGGGTGTGTGATCATATGAATACATATGTGAATGTGTGTGTAAAAAAAAAGAATTTGGCTTAGAGAAGGAATGAAATACATATTAAATTGGGTATCTTGCCCCACAGGAGGGGCGGGGAGGAAGGGATAAGAGGAGGGATGATGGAGGGGAGGGCACATTGGGGGTTAGGGTAGTTAGAAGCACCCCCTTTTGAAAAGGGACAGGGTCAAAGTAGAGAATAGAACATGGGGAGGGAGGGATAGGATGGAGGGAAATATAGTCAGTCTTTCACAATATATCCACTATGGAAATGTTTTGCGTGTACATGTACAACATGTACATGTACAATATGTACACAAGTACAACCTATATTGAACTGCTTATCTTATATTAACTTTTAGTTTTCAACATTTACTTCCCTAAGATTTTGAGTTTTAAATTTTCTCCCCCTTTATCTCTTCTCCTCTCCCCAAGATAGCATGCAAACTGATACACACACTCATATTAAGTGTATTTTCACATTAGTCATGATATAAAGAAGAATTAGAACCAATGGAAGGAATCATGAGAAAGAAGAAACAAAACAAAAAAAGGAGAGAGCAAATAGTCTGCTTCTATCTGCATTCAGACTCCAAAGTTCTTTCTCTGGATGTGGACAGCATCGTCCATCATGAGTCTTTTGTTGGATCTAAGACAACTGTCTTAGATCCTTGCACTGCTGAGAAGAGCTAAGTCTATCAAAGTCAGTCATTGTACAATGTGGCTGTTATTGTGTATAATGTTCTCCTGATTCTGCTCATTTCACTCAGCGTCAGTTCATATAAATCTTTCCAGGTTTTTCTGAAGTCTGCCTACTCCTCATTTCTTATAGCACAATAGTATTCCATTACATTCATATACCACAATTTGTTCATTTATTCCCCAACTGATGGACATCCCCTCAGTTTCCAATTCTTTGCCACCATGAAAAGAGCTGCTATAAATATTTTTATAGAAGTAGGTCCTTTTCCCATTTTTATGAATTATTGGGGATACATACCTAAAAGTATTGCTGGGTCAAAAGGTAGGGCAGATTTCTTAAAAATGCCTTTTAAAATATTTTTAGGGCTGGTCTCTCCGTGCAGTCTGGATCCATCCTTCCTCCTGGAGCAATCCAGCCAAGTCTCATCATCATGACGAGCAGATGACCCTTCGGGGCACCCTTAAAGGCCATAATGGCTGGGTGATCCAGATCGCCATGACTCCCCAGTTCCCCAACATGATCCTGTCAGCCTCCTGAGATAAGACCATTATCATGTAGAAGCTTACCAGAGATGAGACAAACTATGGGATCCCCCAGCAAGCCCTCAGGAGTCACTCACATTTTGTTAGTAATGTGGTCATTTCCTCTGACAGCCAGTTTGCACTTTCAGGCTCCTGGGATGGCACACTGAGACTGTGGGATCTTACAACTGGCACTATCACCAGGCACTTTGTTGGTCACACTAATGATGTGCTGAGTGTAGCCTTCTCTTCAGACAACTGTCAGATTGTCTCTGGTTTCCGGGATAAGACTATCAAGATATGGAACACCCTGGGTGTCTGTAAATACACTGTGCAGGATGAGAGCCTCTCAGAGCGGGTGTCCTGTGCCCATTTTTCACCCAATAGCAGCAACCCCATCATTGTCTCCTGTGGCTAGGACAAGCTGGCCAAGGTCTGGAACTTGGCCAACTACAAACTGAAGACAAATCACATTGGCCACATGGGTTACCTAAACACAGTTACAGTTTCTCCTGATGGCTCTCTTTGTGCCTCTGGAGGTAAGGATGGTCAGGCCATGCTGTGGGACCTTAATGAGGGTAAGCACCTCTATACTCTGGATGGTGGTGACATAATTAATGCCCTCTGCTTCAGCCCCAATTGCTATTGGCTCTATGCTGCCACTGGGCCCAGCATCAAGATCTGGGACCTAGAGGGCAAAATCATTGTGGATGAGCTTAAGCAAGAAGTGATTAGTACCAGCAGCAAGGCTAAGCCTCCCCAGTGTACTTCTTTTTTTTTTCTTTTTGGAGGGCAATTGGGGTTAAGTAACTTGCCCAAGGTCACGTGGCTAGGTTTTTGTTTGTGTGTGCTTTAAGTGTCTGAGGCAGGATCCGAACTCAGGTCCTTCTGACTCCAGGGCCGGCGCTCTACTCACTGCGTCACCTAGCCGCGCCCCCAGTGTACTTCTTTAGCCTGGTCTGCTGATGGCCAAACTCTTTTTTGCTGGATACACAGACAACTTGGTACAGGTGTGGCAGGTGACCACTGGCACTCAGTAAAGGGGTCAACCATAACTCAGATTTTTAAATAAAGACCTTAATTTCTGCCTTTTGAAAAAAATATTTTTAAAAGTGGTATGTGTATATTGGTCTGCTTCAACAGAATTATGCAAATAAAGTGATTAAAAAAAAACTATCCATACCCTTTGATCTAGAGCTTCCACTGTTAGGTATATACCCCAAAGAGGTCATTGACCAAAAAACATCTCCATAGACATCAAAATATTGATAACATCACTTTTTGTGGTAGCTAAGTAGGTGCCCATCAATTGGGGAATGGCTAAACAAATTGTGACATGTGAATGTAATGGAATATTACTGTACTACAAGAAATGACAAACATGAATACAGAGAAGCATGGGAAGATGTAGGAAGTGATGCAAAGTGAAGTTAGCAGACCAAGGAAAACAATATAAGACATAAATACAACAATATAAGTGGAAAGAAAACAAAACAGTTGAAACTGACTATTGTAAAAAAAGAGAGATAGAGAAGCCTCAGAGTCAGGAAAACTTGAATTTGAATCCCACTTCAAACACTACTAGCTATGGGTATCATGGAACAAGGCAGGTCATTTCTCTTAAGCTCAGTTTCTCCATTTGGAAGGTGAGGGTAATATTACCTACTTCACAGAATTGTGAGGACCATATGAGATAAAATATAGAAAGTGTTCTACAGGAATAGCTAGGTGGCTCAGTGAATAGAGCACTGGCCCTGGAGTCAGGAGGACCTGAGTTCAAATCTGGCCTCAGACACTTAAGATAAAAACTAGCTGTGTGACCTTGGGCAAGTCACTTAACTCCAATTGCCCTAAAAAAAGTGCTCTACAAACCTTAAAGATTCATTTGTCAATATTAGTGATTATTATTGTGTTTCTACTAATACCAAGTTTGACTTGGAGTACTAATAAAGTGGGGCAAGTTATTGTTTTCTCTTCAGTTTGGGAAGGGGTTACATAAAAGGTGCTAAGATATTATCTTTTTTTTTTTTTTAAAGCATTGGGGTTAAGTAACTTGCTCAAGGTTACACGGCTAGTCATTTGATTTATGCGTGGGTGCTCATTTTCTGAGGCCGGATTTGATCTCGGGTCATCCCAACTCCGAGGCCGGCGCTCTTACTCACTGCGCCACCTAGCCACCCCTTTAGGGCAACTGGGGTTAAGTAACTTGCCCAAGGTTACACGGCTAGGTTTTTGTTTGTGTGGGTTAAGTGTCTGAGGCTGGTTCCGAACTCAGGTCCTTCTGACTCCAGGGCCAGCACTCTATTTGCTGCGCCACCTAGCCGCCCCTAAGATATTATCTTAAAAACAGAATCATCAGGGCAGCTAGGTGGCACAGTGAGTAAGAGTACAGGCCCTAGAATCGGGAGGATCTGGGATTGGTTCTGGCCTCAGAAAATGAGCACCCCACACATCAATAATTTCTGGCCGTGTAACCTTGAGCAAGTTACTTAACCCCAATTGCTTTAAAAAAACAAAACACAATCATCAACAACTTGTTTAATATCTTCAGGCTCATCACTGTGGTATTGTGAGCTTCTCCCATAACTACTAACATCTAGAAATACTTTCAGTATCTTTCTTAGCCTTGAAGATCCTTCCATTTTTCACTTAAAATCTACTATATCTAAATTCCTCTCCCAAACAGTAGCTTCTTCATCGATATCTCCTGTGTCTTACGAAGAAATGTTTTTTTATCCCCTTTCCCATATAACTTTATATTACTGTCTTTTATAGTTTGTTGCTCATGTACTAAAATTTCCTTTTACATGTATAATGCATTTAAGTTCTATTTGAAAATATAAAGTTGTTTCTTGCCTTCTCAATGGATGAAGGAGTGGGTGAAGGAAGGGAGAGAATTTGGAACTGAAAATAAAAACCAAAAAAGAAATAAATTTTTTAAAAAAGGTAATATAAAGTTGTGCTGTATTATAGGTAACTGAGGACTGCCACATACACGCACAGACGCCATCAGTTTATTCAGTGGATGCAACCTCTCCATATGGAAGATGCCAAGGAGCTTGCTTCCAGGATAATTGTGATAGCATGTGAGGGAAGTGCCTTGGAGACTCTAGTGAATGTATGGATATTTTGTAGCTGGTTACAGCTGGCTAACCACATAGTTAAGAAGAGGATTTTTTGATTAGCTGTATAACCAAAACTGTTGGAACCTACACAAAGAGCTGAGTGAGCTTTGGCCATTTTTTATTTTGCTTCATTCAATGATTCTTTCACATACAGCATCTGGTGAAAAACCATGCTGTACCCTCTGAGGTCATATGGCCCTGAGAAATAGGCCTCAGAATTAGGCCTTTTTGTTTGTTCTTTTCAGTTCTAGGTGAAGGGAGGGGAGTCTTTGACCCTGGAGTTTTTGGAATGTTGGGACAATGGGCCACAGGAATCTGGGGGTTGGAATCTAAGGACCGGCCTTGAAGTTAACCCAGCATTGATATCTGAGGAGCAAGAAGCAACCTGTGGGAATGACCTTCAAGACCCCAGCCAGTGACAGCTGAGACAAGGACTCATCTAGCATGAATGTGAACTTGGTGAGACCACAGTTATGTAGGTACTGAGCTAAGATTTTGGTCCTGTTCCCCCAGAGATGGAGGTAGTTTTGAAAACAAATGCCCCTTGAGGTGCTGGGGGTGGGGTGAGGAAATATTTTTACATTTATGTTGCTTCATCTTTGAAATAAATATTCCTTTGTAAAAGCTAATTGTACATATCCCTTTGTAAATGGCTAAATGGAGCTGTTGTGCTGGTCACTGACTCCTAAGCATGGTGTATGTGTGTGTGTGACATTGATGGTAGGGGTTCGAGTCAATGGTATTACAGAAAAAAACATCCTACTCCCTAATGGTTACTCCCAAAATCCAAAGAGGCAGATGTAGCAGCCTTGCTCTGAGAGAACTAGAACATACATATTACATGTAAAAAAGAAAGCTTTTCATACTAAATAATCCAAAATACTTTAACCAATTTATACATATATGGATATATATGTGCCTGTTTAGGTCTCTTTCACCTCATCTCTCTCTGTTTTTTTCCGTCTCTCTTTCCCTCTGTCTCTTTTGAGAGAGAGAGATGGATGGATATAGACATAAAGATACATATTTATATTTCTATCTGGCCTAAAAGCAGGACTATGGATTTACCTTAGCTTCATTCGTGAAGATTTCTTACACAACCTTTTTGGTATATATTCCCATCAAAGGTTTCCTCTGGGAAGTTCAAAATTTGGCACATATCTGAGCTACTACAGCAAAGGTAAAAGATTATCATCCTCATGCAAGCACTAAGGCTAACATAACATTGAATATAGGACATATTTTATTTAACTTAACTAAAAATAAAACAATTCTTTACCCTCCATGTAGGCCTTTGTTTCCCTTAGGGGATTATATAACTTCCAAAATCACCCTTCTGGTAGTCCTCAGGAAGTCTTCAGTGGGCTTCCAGTTTCCTCAAAGACATATACATTCCTCAGAGATGAAGATGATACTTCACTTGCAAGGAAGAACACTCATGACTACCAGAAAGTTGACTCTTTTCCCCCAGCTAACACATAATTTAGTGTACAAGTGAAGGGAGGTTATATTATTCCATCATATAACAGCTCTGATCTTTGGTGGTCCTTAGCACTGGGACTCCTGCTTGGTCCAGGAACTCCTTTGCTTGGACCAAGAACAATTGTTTGGGGAATGGCTAAACAAATTGCAATACCTGACTATAACTAATGTCCTTTTTCCTTGCTTCCCTTTACCTTTTTCTAAGAACTCTGGGCTGCCAAACCCCATCAAGGTGACCAGGTGGGAACAGTGACTATTGATGCAATTTGAATGAGCTACACATTATCAATTACATGTCTTCCAATGAGATAGAAGACTACTAAGCCTTACTACCTACCTTGCTACTCTCTGGGCCACCCCATTTGCTCTGCTCCCATAGCCTCCAGACTCCTAGGTACTGTCATCTGAACTGCTGGTACACCCTTTAGAACCCCTGGTCCTTTTCATCTGCATCACAACTACACCTTAGGACATCTGTCCTGCAGCCAAACTCTTAAATATGCATTATCTTCCCCAATTAGGGTATGAGCTCCTTGAGAGCAGGAACTATCTCCTTTAAGAAAAAAAAAAGCATTACTCCAGCACAGTGTTTGGCATATAGTAAGCACTTAATAAATGTTTTTTCATTCATTCATTCATCTATTGTTGTGCTGTAAGAAAGAATAAATATAATGAATATAAATGCAGAGAAGTATGGGAAAAGAAATGAATTGATACAAAATAAACAGAGCCAGGAAATATACACAATAACTATAGCAATGTCCATGGAAAGAATGACAACAACAAAATAATCAAAATTGAATGCTCTGAAATAATAATGCTCAATCTGGGCCCCAAAGAAGACATATGAGGGGTGGCTAGGTGGCGCAGTGAATAGAGCACCAACCCTGGAGTCAGGAGGACCTGAGTTCAAATCTGACCTCAGACACCTAACACTATCCGTGTGACCTTGAGCAAGTCACTTAACCCCAATTACTCTACTTTCTCCCCTCCAAAAAGAAAAAATTAAAAAAAAAGAAGACATATGAGAAGGTACCTCTTTCTTCACAGAGATAGGAGGCTAGAGGTGTGGAACATTAAAGTTAATTTCAGGCTTTTTAAATGTGTCAGCTTTCCTGAATTTTCTCTTTTTTTTCCTTTGTTATAAGGAGAGTCTTGGGGGGTTGGGGAAGAGAGGAGTGACATAGAGAAATATATGTGATATAAAAACAAAAATACTAATCATTTTAAAAATGTTTTGATTTTATTTACTTAATTGTATTGGTCTAAGGAAGGCAGGTTTCTTGGCCAAGTTTACATAAATAGTAAGTCTACTGCATATATAAGGTACTTCACTAGGTGATGGGGATAATTCAGATAACAACATTTTAGAGTTAGGTTTTTTTGGGGTTCTTTGCCCTGTAAAGTTGTCCCACTACCCAACATTCTTTTTTTATTTTTGGAGGTGGGAAGACAATGCAACTGGGGTTAAGTGACTTGCCCAAGGTCACACAGCTAGTTGTGTCAAGTGTCTAAGGTCACATTTGAACTCAGGTGCTCCTGACTTCATTCTATTTATTGCACCATCAAGTTGCACCTACTCAACATTCTTCCTAAATTTTTATCCCTACTTGGTTTGGGTTGTGAAAAGTTGATGAGATCAGAAATTCATATTTTAAGGGGTGGCTAGGAGGCACAGTGAATAGAGCGCCAGCCCTGGAGTCAGGACTTGAGTTCAAATCTGGCCTCAGACACTTAACACAAAAACTAGCTGTGTGACCTTGGGCAAGTCACTTAACCCCAATTGCCCTCCAAAAAGGAAAAAAAATTCATATTTTAAAAAGCTACCAAATCTAATTTTAGGATAATTAATTTTTAGTACTCAAAGTATTTCTCAGCAATGCTTTAAATATGATTTCAATAGGCAATAGAAGCTGGTGGGACTTGTGCTAAATGGATATTCTTTTCTTAGGTAATAGGACTCAGATACTTTCTCCCATTTTTGGTCAGGAACCTCAACTGTAGTATGGTTTGTTGTTTATTAGTACCGAACAGGCTGTTCTCCCTCCAGGAAAAAAAATTTACAGCCAAAATGATAAATGACATTGAGGCCAAATTTGCTATTTTCCAAAAAGACATCTGTTTGCTGTGTATAAATAGCTGGCAAATGGCTTCAGGTTAGTTACATGAAGCTCTTCAAGGAGACATATATGAAGGATAATTTTCACCACATCTACCAAGCTCATCATAACAAACTTTAGAAAAATTTAAGCTATCCCTGTAGGATTTTAGAATACAATGGGGTCCTTTTAGAACATTCTACCCACTATTAGATGCATGTCCTGGAATTTCTCCATTTTTCTACACTAAGTAACAACATGTACAAAAGGAATATTTTCATTCTCAACGACATCATATTTCAAGTCAACAAGCATTTGTTAAGTGCCTTGATGTGTATGGCCTTATGCTAGGCACTGGAAATACAAAAACTAAAACTAAACCAGTAAGGAATTTACATGCCTCTGGGTTCATAAGACCTTAGACTTACAGCTAGTATCTCAGGGGAGACCTCTTCCAACACTTCCCTTACAAATAAGGAAACAAAGATCCAGGGAAGTTAAATGACTTTCCCAAGGTTGCATAAATGGTGACAGAATCAGTATTTGAACTTAGGTCCTTTGACTCAAATCCAGTGTTCTTTACACCAGCATTTCTCAGACTTTTTGGTCTCAGGCAGAACCACTTTATTTATACTCTTAAAAATTACTGAAGATGCCTAAAAGCTTTTGTTTATGAGAGTCATAGCTATTGTGATTTACTGTACTAGATACAAAGTGATAGAATTCTAAAATAATTATTAACTCATTTAAAAATAACAATAGACTATCATACATTAACATAAATGAAAACTTTCATGTAAAATAACTTTTTCAAAACCAAAAAAAACTAGTGAGAAGAGTGGAATTGTTTTACATATTTTTTGGAAATCTTTTATGTCTGGTTTAATAGAAAACAGCTGGATTCTTATAGCTGCTTCTGCATTCAATCTGTTGGAATATATGAAGAAAATACAGCCTCACACATCTATGTAGTTGGAAAAGGAAGAGTATTTTAATAAGGCAGATAACATCATAGTGATGGGGTGCTTGGGATCTATGTTTATAGTATCAGTTTGTAACATCAGTTTGTAAATGGGGTGCTTGGGATCTATGCCTGTAAAATCAATTTGTAAAACCAGCCTGTAAAATCACATTTCCCCCTCCCCAGCCTCAGAACATTAACTCTGCCCCTTCCCCCTGCCAGCACTCTGCCCAGCAACAACTCATGAACTCTATGAATCCTTCACTAAACCACCAATAAACATTTTAGCTTAGGCAAATGTTATCTCCCGCTAGTATAGTGGCCAGCTGCATCTATGAATCCTTCAATGCACTATCTGTAGGTTAACTCCTCAATTATACACATACTGAGTCTCCCTTAGCCTCCCAACATCCATCTTGTCAAAATTGACACTGATGGGTGGTAGACTGGGCACTTCTCAGTTAGCCCTGACTGCTAGCTGACTTAGTGATGTTTCAGGCCTAAAACCACACCTCCAGGTAGCCCCGCCTTGGGCCATTTCCCAGTGAATTATGGGCAATACTCCTGTGCAGTTGATATTAAAAGTGCATGTTCCTTTAAGCACTGACCACTCCTTAACTCCTCCCTAATCCCACTCTTACTCATCTAGTTAGCATAATTGACACCTGATTTACTGTCTTGACTCCTTAAAACTATACCTGTGACTTTTATAAGTTTGCAGGTTCCCTAAGAATCCTTGCCTGCTGTGCTGTACAGTGTAACAATAAACTTTTACATTCTCAACTTCCAAGTGTGCTTGAGCCTGGTGAATTCTTTCCAGACTGAATTGCAGGGTTTCTGGTCATTGATAGTGATCAGAGTCCTGGTAGAACCTATTACCCTTCCCCCATCAATAGTATTATGATAATAGTTTTAACTTCAGGGATATCCTGAAAGGGTGTTGGGGACCCCTGAGGATACTCAGACCACACTTTTAGAATAGCTTCTTTATACTACACCAGAACTGCCTCAAAAAACATCATAGAAACATATGATATGTAAAGAAAAGATCATTTGAGAAGGGGGATTACACTAACTGCTATGGGAATCATAAGAGGCTTTCTGAAGGAAGTGACATTGATGGGGTACTTGGGATATATATATATATATTTATAACATCAATCTATGTTTGTAATATCAGTTTGTAACATCAGTTCGTAAAAGGGGTGCTTTGGGACCTATGTCTGTAAAATCAATTTGTAAAATCAGTCTGTAAAATCACACTTCCCCTCTCCCCAGTCTCAAAGCACTGACTCTGCCCCCTCCCCCTGCCAGTACTCTGCCCAGCAATAACTCATGCATGAACTGTTTATCTCTGCTTGGAACAATAACAAGCTACATATGAATCTTTCACTAAACCATTTATAAACATTTTAGCTTAGGCAAATGTTATCTCCCATAGTAGAGTGGCCAGCTGCACCATGAATCCTTCAATACCCTATCTATAGGTTAACTCCTTAGCCAATTATACCCATACTGAGTCTCCCTTAGCCTTGGTTCCCAACATCCATCTTGTCAAGCTTGACATTGATGGGTGGCAGACTGGGCACTCCTCAGTTGGCCGTGGCTGCTGACTGACCTAGTGACATGTCAGGCCTAAAACCACACCTTCAGGTAGCCCCACTTTGGTCTATTTCCCAGTGGATTATGGGCAATACGCCTGTGCAGTTGATATTAAAAGTGCATGTTCTTTTAAGCATTGACCATTCCTTAACTCCTCCCTAATCCCACCCTTACTCACCTAGTTAGCATAATTGACACCTGATTTATTGTCTTGACTCCTTAAAACTATACCTGTGATTTCTGTAAGGTTGCAGGTTCCCTAAGAATCCTTGCCTGCTATGCTGTACAGTGTAACAATAAACTTTTACAATCTCAGCTTCCAAATCTGCTTGAGCCTGGTGAATTCTTTCCAGACTGAACTGCAAGGTTTCTGGTCACTGATAGTGATCAGGGTCCCTGGTAGAACCTATTACCCTTCCCACATCAACATGAGGGGCGGCTAGGTGGCACAGTGAATAGAGCACCAGCCCTGGAGTCAGGAGGACTTGAGTTCAAATTTGGCCTCAGATACTTAACACAATAACTATCCGTGTGACCTTGGGCAACCTAACCCCAACTGTCCTCCAAAAAGCAAAAATAATAATAATAATAATATGAAGGAAGTGACATGATAAAAGCTATGATGAAAGCCAGAGATTCTAAGAAGCAGAGGTGAAGAGGGAATGAATGCATATCAAAAATGGGGACAGCCTGTGCAAAGTCATGAAATTAACTTAAATGTTTAATTTGGGGAAAAGCTACAAGTCCAACTAGGCTGGATTGTAGAAAGAATGAAAAAATAATGCTAAAAAAAAATGGTGTTAAAGGAGGCTGGAGTTAAGTTATAGAGAATGTAAGCTCCTTGAGGGCAGGAAGAAATTTTTTTTGTTCTCTATCCTTGTCTAACAGAGTGCCTGGCACACAATAGGTACTTATTAAGGTACTTATTGAATTGAATGGGGTGTTCCAAATGCTAGTCTAAGTAGTTGGTATTTAATCCTAGGGGCAGCTAAGTGGACTGGAGTCAGGAAGACCAGAGTTCAAATATAGCCTCAGATACTTATTAACTGTGTGACCCTGGGCAAATCACTTAATTCCATTTGCCCTAGTTCCCTCATCTGTAAAATGAACTGGAAAAGGAAATTGCAAACCACTCCAGTATCTTTGCCAAGAAAATCCCAAATGGGATCAACAAAGAATTGGACACGACTGAACAACATTTAACCCTAGAGGCAATAAAGAGATCCTGAAGAAAGTGACATGAGCATACCTGTGCTTAAAAAGCTTATTCTTGGGGCGGCTAGCTGGCGTAGTGAGTAGAGTGTCAGCCCTGGAGTCAGAAGGACCTGAGTTCGGATCTGACCTCAGACACTTAACACACACACAAACAAAAACCTAGCCGTGTGACCTTGGGCAATTGCCACACCAATTGCCCTCCGAAAAAGCAAAAAAAAAAAAAAAAGCTTATTCTGATCACAGGATAGAAACTGATTGGAGAAGAGAGAACCTGAAAACAGGGAGACTAATTAGGTAGCTACTGCAATACTGAGATGACAGTTGAGATGACAAAGGCCTGAATAAGAGTACAGGTGGAGAGAAGGGAAAGATGTTGAGTTGTAACTGATTGAATATGGGGAGTAAAGGAAAAGGAAAAGACAAGGATATCTTTAAGATCATAAACCTGGGTGACTGGAAGAATATTGGCATCTCCCATAGAAGCAGAAGGGACAACCAGGTAGAGGATGTCTAACAAGCAGCTGGTTATACAGAACTGGAACTCACAACAGAGATTAGGAGTGGATGTTTAGATTTCCAAGGGGAAAATTGGAACACATAGAAACTAATAAGATCATCAGGAAAAAGAGAAGACTGGGTAGTACAATAGATAGGATACTGGGTCTTAAGTCAGGAAGACCTGAATTCAAATCCAGCCTCAGACACAGTGGCTGTGTGATGCTGGCCAAGTTACCTAAACTTCTATTTGCCTCAGCTTCTTCAACTATAAGATGGGGATAATAATAGCACCTACCTCACAGGGTTGTTGTGAGTCTCACATGAGATAATATTTGTAAAATGCTTAGCACAGGGACAGCTAGGTGGTGCAGTAGACAGAGCACTGGAGTCAGGAGGACCTGAGTTCAAATACAGCCTCAGACACTTAACACTTACTGGCTGTGTGATCTTGGGCAAGTTAAGATTAGGGTGAGGGATGGGGGAATGGGGGGGGGGAAGAAGGGGGATGGGTTAGAGTTAGGGTTAGGGTTAGAGCCAGGAGGCAGAGGTTAGGGTTAGAGTTAGAGTTAACCCAATTGCCCTGCCTTTCCACCTCCAAAAAGACCACAAAAAAAATTAAAGTGCTTAGCATAGTGGCTGGTACATAGTAAGTACTTACTGATGCTCATTTACTCCCTCCCAGGAAAGGGTCACCAATCTTAGTGGGTGCGAGTTGGATGATGATCTGCCAAAGGAACTCGGAGAGTGTTCAAACAGGCAGGAGGAGAAACGGGAGAGGGCAGTGTCAAAGAACCTAAGGGAGAGAACAATAGACAGAAGTAAGGTCAAAAACTGGAGAGATCAACCAAAATGAGAAATGAGAGAAAGAGGAAAAGATTTAGTGGTTGAAATCATTGGTAATCTTTGAGATAGGCTTTAGTTGACCAGTACAAAGTATGGGATGATATCTTGAAGGGATGGAGGGGCTAAGTGAAGGTTTTATAAGGACAGAGGCAGTTTTAGCATGCTTATAGGCAGAAGAGAAGACAACCAATGGATAAGAAGACAGTGAAGATAAAAGAAAGGGCATTTTCTCAGAGATAGGAGGGAATGAGATCCAAGGGCACAGGTTACAGGAGTTGCCCTTGGCAAGAGGAAGAGTTCTCTCTTCCCTAGAAACTGGAGCAAAGGAGAGAATGAGGAATGACACTGAAGAGTTTTGATATGCAAAGTGAAGAAAAATGGGAGGTAATTACAGCCTCCATTTTCTCATACAAATAGAAGGCAAGGTCTTCTGCTGAGAGAGAAATCAGGAGAAGGTGGGAAGGGGGCTTGAGAGAGAAGAAAAATCTGTAATAGTGTGATAGAGTAAATTATGGAAAAATAAAAGATGCTGCCATGAAGCCTTAGGTAAGATCAATTTGTAGTGGATCTAGTCAATACTATTGTGTAAATTATTTCCTCAAGAAATATTTAGCATGGAGGGGAGGTGTGACACACTGGGTGAAGGGGTAATCAGAATGCATGCCATCTCAGGGGGAGGGGGAGGGGAGAGATGGGGAGAAAATTTGGAACTCAAAATCTTATGGAAATGAATGTTGAAAACAAAAAAAAATTAATAAAAATACTAAAAAATAAAAAAGCCCCAAACAGCCCCAAATATAAATTAAGAAAGACAGGGAAAAATATTTTTAGCATGTGCTAGAAGCAGAGAAAGCATTCATTGCAGGGTATCAAGGTTGGAGTTTGTTGGGGAGTGAGTGGTAATTGGACAAGGGAGATAGTTGAAATGGGCCATAATAGAGTTGAGATTAAAGAGGGAAGAAAGGGATGATATACCTGTGGGAGTGAAGGGATAGAAAGTCAAAGAGTAAGAGGCATGAGGCAGAAAGAGTGATGGAAGGATCAGTTATAATTGAAAAAAGGAATTTTTTGAAATTGAAATTGAAAAAAGCTCAAGGCCACTGAGGTGGCATGGGTATAAAAAGGAGAAATTAGAGTAATGAATGAAAGAGAAAGGATTTAAATTCCTATTAAGTGCTAGGCACTGTGCTAGGTACTGGGGATACAAATACAAGTGTGAGACACATTCTGCCTTCAAGATGCTCATGTTTTAAGTGTGAGAGACAACACATATTGGAAGGAGAACGGTAGCCAAGGAAAAGAGTTTTGATCTGGGAAGGGAAAGGGAGTAGAGCAATAGGACAGCCAACTTCTCCACTGGCTATGTTAATATTGATCTACTAGACTGGTTCATTTCTTTTTCCAGTATATCCTTGATAATGTTTTATGTCACTTCTCACATAAAAATTACTGCTAAAAAAATCACTACTGGAAATATATTATAGTACTTATTTCTACCATGTTTCTTTCCCATTGACCTCCTATAATTTTGGTTTTTTGCAATAATAAAGTTCCCTGATTCATAATCATATAGTATCACCATGAGGTTATTGATGTTAAAAATGTTTTCCAGGAAACTAACAGTATTCTTCTATGATCAATGGCCAAATTAAAAAAATTGGCCTAGCCACCCATACTGGAAAAACAAAGTAGACCTAAATCAGGCATTTCCTAGATGATAAGAATCCTGAAGGGATTGTCAATGTGAAATATTTTCAAAGGAAAGAGTTCTGGGAATGAAAAATGTGGATAAAAATATTTCTACCTTCCCACCCCCAAGTTCTAGTACTGGCTTCTTATTTAAAAGAGAATTTGACAACAGGAAAACAAAGGTAACAACTAATCATCTGCGTGCTATCACAGAGATGAATGTTTTTGATAAGCACAGTTTGCACCTTTTTGATGAGGCAGTACTTATCAAATGGTATATAACCAATGAGAATAACAGCCACAGAGATTACCCTCTATTCCTTTCATAGAAGCTTTGTATGGGGAGCACATATGTAATTAGGATCTTTGCTTGTAACAGCTTATTATGTAAACTGCTACAAGTTAATTGGTTAATAAATATCAAAAGTTCAAGATAAGTCGGGGCAGGAGGAGAAGTGTATCCTATGCTACAGCATCTCCTTTAGGAGTGGCTACGTAGTGCAGTGAAGAGAGCACTGGCCCTAGAGTCAGGAGGACCTGAGTTCAAATCCAGCCTCAGACACAACACAAAAACTAGCTGTGTGGCATTGGGCAAGTCACTTAACCCCAATTGCCTTCCAAAGAGCAAAAAAAACAAAAACCAAAAAAATCCCCTATATCTCCTTTAATAAAATAATAAAATATAGTTTACCTGTCAGATGTATAGAGAAGGAAATAATTTATGACCAAACAAGAGATAGAAAACATTATGAAATGCAAAATGGATGACTTTGATTATGTTAAATTAAAAAGGTTTTGCACAAAGTCAATGCAACCAAAATTAGAAGGAAAGTAGGAAGCTGGGAAACAATTTTTATAGCCAGTGTCTCTGATAAAGGCCTCATTTCTTTTTTTTTGGAGGACAATTGGGGTTAAGTAACTTGCCCAAGGTCACATGGCTAGGTTTCTTTTTTGTTTATGTGTGTTAAGTGTCTGAGGCCAGATCCAAACTCAGGTCCTTCTGACTCCAGGGCCGGCACTCTACTCACCGTGCCACCTAGCCGCCTCATTTCTAAAATATATAGAGAACCGAATCAAATTTATACAAATACAAATCATTCCCCAACTGATAAATGGTCAAAGGATGAACTATAAAGAACTTAAAGTTATCTACAGAAATATAAAAAAAATGCTCTAAATCACTATTGATTAGAGAAATATAAATCAAAACAATTCTGAGGTACTACCTCACATCCATCAGATTGTCTAATATGACAGAAAAGAAAAATGACAAATTTTAGAGATGTTGGAAAATTGGAACACTAATGCATTGCTGGTGGAGTTGTGAACTGATCCAACCATTCTGGAGAGCAATTTGGAGCTATACCCAAAGGACTCAAATTTGTGCATGCCCTTTGACCCAGCAATACCACTTCTAGGTATATATCCCAAAGAAGTTATAAAAAAGGGAAAAGGACTCACATATACAAAAATATTTGTAGTAGCTCTTTTTGTGGTGGCAAAGAATTAGAAATTGAGGGGATGCCCACCAACTGGGGACTATTTGAACAAGTTGTGGTACATGAATGTAATGGAATACTATTGTTCTACAAGAAATGAAGAGCAGGCAGATTTCAGAAAAACCTGGAAAATCTTACATGAAACTGATACCAAGTGAAATGAGCAGAACCAGGAAAACATTGTACACAGTAATAGCAACACTGTTTGAAGATCAACTTTGATATACAAGATGCTCTTGTCAGCAATATAATGATCTGAGACAATTCCAAAAGACTTGTGAAGGAAAATGCTATCCACATCAAGAGCAAGAACTATGGAGTCTGAATGCAGAATGAAGCATACTATTTTCTTTTTTTCCCTCTTTATTGTGGTTTTTCCCTTTTGTTCTGATTCTTCTTTCACAATATGACTAATGTGGAAATGTGTTTAATATGATTGCATATGTATAGCCTATATCAAATTGCATGCCATCTTGGGGAAGGGACGGGGAAGGAAGGGGAAAACTTTGGAACTCAAAATCTTATAAAAGTGAATGCAGGGGGGGCGGAGCCAAGATGGCGGAGTAGAAACAGCTCATTCAAGCCACTCTGCCCCCAGATTCCCCCCAAACTATGTAAAAGGGGACTCTGAACAACTTCTGGAGCCCCAGCACCCACAGAATGACACAGAGAAGCTAACCCCCGGCTGAGGACAGCCCAGCAGCCCTGCAGGAAGGACCAGTGCAGCACTCTGGGAGCCGGCAACTTGCAGAGCGTGGGGAGCCGAGCGAGCGGAGCCCAGGTCCCCGTGAGGTGAGGTTTAAGCCCCAGGGTGGCAGGGCCAGCAGCCGGCTAGAGAGACCCTAGAACACCAGCAGCTGTGGCGACTCCAGAATTATCAACATAGACATGCCTAGGACAAAGTAAGAGGTTAGTGTCCTATGGACTTTGGGACCAGTATTTGGGGAATGCGTCGGCTCCCTCCCCTGGGGGCTAGAAGCCACTGAGGAGACACGCCATTTTGTAGTTTTCAGAGGCAGCTCCAGCTCCCAGCCTGCAAATTTGTAGGGAGATCCAGCGATCAGTCTTGGGGGGTAATCGCTCTTGCTTTAACCTCCCTGGATCTGGATTGTGATCTAGGGTGGAAGTCGTGGGTGGGTTTACAGCTTGCCAGAAACGGAAGTTGCCCCCCACACGTTCGGGACGAAAATTCCTCTATCTGGCCTTAAAGCCATAGTGTGGCAACAAGCCCAAAAGTCAAGTAATTAAGTGGCAACATGCCAAGGCAAAGGAAACAGAAAAATGCAACCCTAGACTCCTATTTTGGGGGCATAGAGCGGGAAAAGGACTGTGAGGTCAGAAGTCCTGCTCCAAAAGCCCCAGGGGAAAACATGAGCGGGTTGCAGGCCATAGAGGACCTTAAGAAGGACTTTAAAAATCAAATAAGAGAAGTGGAGGAAAAGTTGGAAAGAGAAATGAGAAGGATGCAGGAAAAGTATGAAATGAGGGTCAACAGCCTGACTGAGGAAAACAACACCTTAAAAAATAGACTAACTCAAATGGCAAAGGAGGCCCAAAAGGGCAATGAGGAGAAGAATGCCTTAAAAAGTCAAATTTGCCAGATGGAAAAAGAATCTCAAAAGTTCACTGAGGAGATTCATTCCTTCAGAGTTAGACTGGAGCAAATGGAAGCTAATGACTTTATGAGAAATCAAGATGCTGTTAAGCAGATCCAAACAAATGAAAGATTAGAAGGCAATGTGAAATATCTCATGGGAAAAACTACTGACCTGGAAAATAGATCCAGGAGAGACAATTTAAAAATTATTGGACTACCTGAAAGCCATGATCAAAGAAAGAACCTAGAAATCACCCTTCAAGAAATTCTCAAGGAAAACTGCCCTGATGTTTTAGATCCAGAGGGCAAAATAGAGGTTGAAAGAATACACAGATCACCTCCTGAAAAAGATCCCAAAAAGAAAACTCCCAGGAATATTATAGCCAGGTTCCAGAATCCCCAGATCAAGGAGAAAATACTACAAGCAGCCAGGAAGAAACAATTTCAATATTGTGGAAACACAATCAGAATAGCCCAGGACCTGGCAGCTTCTACACTGAGGGATCGAAGGGCATGGAATATGATATTCCAGAGGGCAAAAGAACTGGGAATGAACCCAAGGGTCACCTACCCAGCAAAACTGAGTATTTTGTTTCAGGGGAAAATATGGTCATTCAGTGGAATAGAGGACTTTCAAGCATTCTTGAGGAAAAAACCAGAATTGAATAGAAAATTTGACATCCAGACACAAGAAGGAAGAGATGCCTGAGAAGGTAATCAGGGAAAAGAAATCAAAAGGAACTTATCAAAGTTGAACTACTTACATTCCTATATGGAAAAGCAATAACTGTGACTGATGATATCTTTCTCACTATGAAAATAATGGAAGAAGGGTGTGTGGTCATATGAATACATATGTTAATGTGTGTATATATGGTTACAGTTATATATGGATAGAGGGCATAGGTTGAATTTGTTGGGAAGGGAGAATACTCAAGGGATGAAATTATGAGGTGAGAGAGGAAAGTGGCAAGAGGAGATGGGGAGAGACAGGGTAGGGTAAACTATCTCATGTAGAAGAAGCAAGGGGAAGTGGTTGCAAGGGAGGGGGAGAATAGGAAGGCAAAAAAGGCAAAACCACATTCTCATTGAATTTGGTTCAGGGAGAGAATGACATACATACTAAATGGGATATCTCAACCTGCAGCAGAATAGGGGGAAGGAGGATGAGAGGAAGGATGATGGATGGGAGGGCATCCTTGGGGGGAGGGGAGGTTGGAAGTACGCACTATAGAAGAGGGACTGGATCATGTAGGGAATGGACCAGGTGGGGGGTGGGATGAGTGGGAGGGAATTATAAGCAGCCTTGTACAATATATCTACTATGGTAATGTTTTGCATAGCTAGACATGTACAACATATACTGAATTACTTATCTCCCCAGAGGGAATGAGTGTCAAGGGAGGAAGGAAATGGAACTGAAATTCGAGGTCTTAACATTAAATGTTTCAAATATAAAAAAAAAAAGTAACTTCCCCCTAGATAATACAATGTGAGATTCTCATTCTACTCCAGGGAGGTGAGCTTTGGACCAGTCTATCCATTGGGGCTGTCAAGTTAAAGGAAAGCAGTCTATGGGGGACAGGGCCAGGGATATAATGGGATTTTTTGGAGTTTATTTTCAGCTCTTCAGGCCTCCATGATGCTAAAGGCAATATGTTTAAGGGCATAAGCCTTTGCCAGAGTGACATGATAGGCTGGAAGAAAGCTACTTTTGCCTTAAAACGACTGCAAGTGGAAATTAATGACAGGTCAGATAATAATACTAATAATTCACACATATTTCTATTTTTACTGTTTTTCTTAATTTTAATTTTTTCTACTTCCAAAACCACTGGCCATGTCCAAAAAGATGTTTGATTCTGTACCCTTAGTTCATCACTTCTCTGTCAGAAGGCATCATCATCAATCCTTCGGAATCATGGTTGGTCATCTCATTGATCAGAGTTCTTAAGTCTTTCAAAGTTGTTGGTTTTCTACAATGCTGCTGTTAGCATATAAATTGTTTTCATGGTTCTATTTACTTCACTCTTGTCAGTTCATACATGTCTTCCTGGGTTTTTCTAAAACTATACCTTTTTTCATTTCTTATGGCACATTCCCATTAATATACTATAGCATATTAATTAATGAAATGACTTGTTCAGCAATTTCCCAATTGATGGATGGATACTTCTTTAGTTTCCAATTCTTTGTAAATACAAAAAAAAATTATAAATATTTTTGTAAAAAAAAAGTGAATGCAGAAAACTAAAAATAAATTTTAAAAATGTAATCCCAACCAATACCAAATAAATACCTTTATGAATTTAAAAAAACAATACAACATGTCAGGAAAAGAGGACAAAAGAACACCAAAGAAACCACACAGAAAGAATAATGAAATTAGCTGCATTTATTATTACTAAACATCACAATAAAGGATGACCTAGAAAAAGTCAGATATTAGAATTAAATCATGCTTTCTTAACAATTCAACCTTTCCAAGTAATGTTAACTTAATTTTTAAAATTTCATGTTACAGAAATTAATTTAATTCTTTTAAAGATAGTACTAGCAAGGGAAGGCACTTAGTTCCATATTACATATATGCTATTTTAAAAACACAATTTAAGAATCTTAATAAATCTCCCAGCAAAAAGAATTTTTTTTCTAAGAAAATTCTGATCTCTATAACCCATAAAATATGCAGAGCTTGAATTGTTTTACATTTCCTGAGTGTTCCAGGAACAAAACAAACTTGTCTCTGCCTAGTAAGTTCATTCAATGTAAACAGAGAAAACATCAGCATTTTGTATAACAAATATATAAGTGTAAGACACTCGCTCTGTTAAGACTTCCTACGAAAATAAAATAAATAGTTAAAAGGTTCATGTAACCCTTATTTGATTGATATTCCACAGTATCCCAGATTCATTAAGTTTATTCTGTTGAGCTTATATTGTTCAAGTAATAATAACAATTCACATTCCTGTAATCATTAATAGTTTATAATATGCTTTTCTTCCAACTAACCTTAACTGAGTAAGTGTGCATTTTTCAAAACCACTGTAAAAAATACAAAGCAAACTTCATTTACGTTTTCAGGCAAACACACAGACAAAAGGGTTGCTAATGAGGCTGCTTTAGTAAAATATTCAAAGTTCATAGCATCAACATATGGGAAAGAGGACCTACTATCAATAGTAGGTCCATGATTTCTGCCCCAGTAGGAGTGTCCCAGATGGCTTATTCAAAAACTATATATGAAATAAGATGGGCTATTTTTTTTAAAAAAACAGATAATTTCAATTAAGTAAAATCTGTGTCCTTAATCCCTCATTCCAAAGATAAAATGAAAGACAAGAGTCTACTTGGAGGAAAGTGAACTTACTATCTCCATTTTTAATTGTGCTCATGGGGCTCTATGGCTCACAGAAGTAAATCTAGCTGGTTTCACAGATTCTGATTTAAAGGCAAATTTAACAGACTAAAGAGAACAGAAGTACCTTTATTTTTGCACACTATCTTTTACCTCAACTGTTAGACACTGTTGGGCCACACTAAACTCTGAGAAGCACATGAATCCTCTGTTCTAGTCCCTAAACTTTCAAAGGTCCACCAACTTGCTAAGAAACTTGCTGATCGTAGTACAATAAGTTTTGCAGCAAATCCAAATGCATATGTAGGTATCTCTCCAGCTTGAAGAAACAATCAATTCCTAAAAATCAGTTCAGAATACTATAGAGAATCTAGAAGTAAGGTATATAGCCAGGTACACTCTGGGGCCTCCCATCCACCCATAGAGAATTCATCTAACCAATTCATGTAGCAATTCCATTACCTAGAGCTATAGGCTATACTGAGAATATAAGACACGGGAACTAGAATATGATAATCTACAGCCCATAATCAAGGGAGACAAAAGAGCTCTTAAAGTTGTTTTTAACAGAGAAGAGGGAACAATGAACTGTTTTTCCTTCTGGCATAGTATAAATTTAATATAAAAAATACAAAACTTACAGGGGTTTTGGTTTTCATTCTTTCTCAATGGAGAGGAGGAAAGGAGGCAGATTTTTGTCAACTAAAAAAAAATCTTTCATTAAAAAATACAAAAACCTCAAGCCACATTTTAATTCCATGATAGAATATGATCTTGTTGGGGGGTCACTGCCCAGTTTGAGTGATGACTACTCCTGATAGAGAAGGGAGTCCAAGCCAGAATCTGGATTATTGTGATGCAAAGAGGAACCAGACAAATCAAGCTGAACATTGCATCATGGAAACCTGTTAATAAACTAGAGAAAGGAGAGAACACAGTTAGGTTTCTATTTCAGTAACAGTTTTTCCTATGGATTCAATGCTTTTTAGCAAATTATAAAATCACAGATTATTAAAGCTAGGAGAAACTTGAGAAATAATCTGGTCCAATCCCTGCATTAAGTCCCTGAGTCCTGAGATTGACTTTTCCTAAATTTCCTGGTTTGTGGCAAAACTGTGACATGAACCAAGATCTGACTCCCAGTTTTTTCCATAATACTATGCTTGACTCTTCACTAATTTAATCCATTTAGAAGTAAATATAGGTCAACTAACAATGTTTTATATGGATAACATGGATAGCATTTCACACATGTGATTATGATCTAAAAGTGTTTAAAGGAGCTCTTCCAAACTGAGTCTCACAAAACATTGCACTAATTGGAGAGAAGTAGAAGTTATAATAAGTTCCCCGGGCTCTGGGAGACCTAAGACTTCCAACTACCATAAGGTCACAGCAATGCCACCTGACAAGAAAGCCAGGCAGTTGTGGGTTATTCAGAGACTTTGAGAGCCCTGGGCCCAGGGGAGGCCTTAAACCTTCTATCAGTCAGTCACCTTCATGAGCCCCCTCCTTCCTGTCCACGGGTACCCTGGCTGGACCCATTTCTCAATGCTTAGTATACTCTTAACCCCCTTTTTACTCTTTCCATCTCATTAATATTAGACTCACAACTGTCAAGGAACAAATACTCCAATTCCAAATCCTAGCTGTTTGCTCCTTGCTGGCCATGTACTTCAAGCATACCTTGCTAATGTCCTCTCCAGATCTGCCTGTCCCTTCTACTGTGTCCTCTGGAACTCCTGGTCTATAATTAACAAATTCCCCTTTATTTTAGATCTCCTCCTCTCTTGTTCCTTCTCTTTTCTGGTGATCACAGAGACCTCGCACTCTCTCTCCTTCCCCAGTGTCATGAGACTCTATCCCTGATCAGCCTTTCTAGTACTGGTTACATCCATTCTCACATCACTGGTGCCAGTGGAGGAGTTGGAATATTCCTTGC
Organism: Gymnobelideus leadbeateri; assembly: GCA_011680675.1. Lineage (NCBI taxonomy): Eukaryota > Metazoa > Chordata > Mammalia > Diprotodontia > Petauridae > Gymnobelideus > Gymnobelideus leadbeateri. The sequence continues at coordinate 820,475 of WOXC01010782.1, read as the reverse complement.
TCCCCATCATCACTTTTAGACCCTTCATCTAACTGTCACCATTCAACTTTCTTCCTTTGAGATTCATGATATCTAAATTTATTATCCAATCCAGATCCTGTTGGACATTATCTACTTATCTCCTGGTTTTTCTCCATCCTTCCCCAATGAATTTGGTCACAGTCTCCTTTCTATTAAAAGTTGCCCCCTTAATGGAGGACTTTTTTTTATTCCAAATGCTTTATTAACTTCTGGTTTACATCATTCATTTCTGTCAGATTTTGGGTTACAGTTTTTTCCCCATTTCCCCCTACCCACCACCCCAGAATAACAGTCATACAGGATATCCCCTCATCCAATCTGTTCTCTCCCATCTCTTCTCCCATACCCCCTTCAACTTTTCCAGTAGGGCGAGGTGAATCCCTGAGCCCCACTGCCTGCACATCTTATCTCCCAATTATATGCAAAATAGTATTAATCATAGTGTTTATATATTTTTTTAAAAATTTGATTTTAAAAGGAAGATAAGCAACTCAGTATATGCTGTACATGTGTAGCTATGCAAAACATTACCACAGTAGATATATTGTAAAAGACTAACTGTATTTCCCTCCCTCCATCCCACCTTCCACCTGGTCCACTCCCCACCTTGATCCTGTCCCTTTTCAAAAGTGAGTGCTTCCAACTTCCCTCCCCCCAGCCTGCCCTCCCCTCCACCACCTTCCCCCCTCCCCTCCCCCCACACTCCTGTAGGGTGGGACACTCTATTTAGTATGCATATCATTCTCTCCCTAGTCCAAATTCAAGGAGAATCAAGTTTTGCCTTTTTGTCTTCCTGCTCCTCCCCTCCCCTGCAACCACCTTCCCCTGTCTCCTCTACACTAGACAGTTCACCCCATTGTCTCTTCCCATTCCCCCTCACCACATTACTCTCTCACCTCTTAACCTCACCTTTTAAGTATCATCCCTTCCTATCAAATTTGACTTGTGCCCTCTATCTATGTATACCTGAAAACATATGTACACACATTCACATATGTATTCATATGTCCGTATACCCTTCTTCAACTATTTTCATACTGAGAAAAGTTTAATCAGTTACAGTTATTGTTTTTCCCTGTAGGAATATAAATAGTTCAACTTTGATAAGTTCACAGTGATTTCTTTTCCGTTTACCTTCTCAAGCATCTCTTGCGTCTTGTAGCTGAGTGTCAAATTTTCTATTCAACTCTGGTTTTTTCCTCAAGAATGCTTGAAAGTCCTCTATTCCACTGAATGACCAAATGTTACCCTGAAACATGATACTCAGTTTTGCTGGGTAGGTGATTCTTGGGTTTGTTTGGGTTTTTTTCCCTTTTGGAGGGCAATTGAGGTTAAGTAACTTGCCCAAGGTCACATGACTAGGTTTTTATTTGTGTGTGCGTTAAGTGTCTGAGGTCGGATCCAAACTCAGGTCCTTCTGACTCCAGGGTAGGCGCTCTACTCACTGCGCCACCTAGCCACCCCTATGATTCTTGGTTTTAATCCCAGCTCCTTTGCCCTCTGGAATATCATATTCTATGCCCTTCAATCCCTCAGTGTAGCAGCTGCCAGATCCTGTGTTATCCTGATGGTGTTTCCACAATATTGAAATTGTTTCTTCCTGGCTGCTTGTAATATTCTCTCCTTGATCTGGGAATTCTGGAACCTAGGAGTTTTCTTTTTGGGATCTTTTTCAGGGGGTGATCTGTGGATTCTTTCAACCTCTATTTCCCCCTCTGGGTCTAAAACATCCAGACAATTTTCCTTGAGAATTTCTCGAAGGATGGTTTCTAGATTCTTTCTTTGATCATGGTTTTCAAGTAGTCCAATAATTTTTAGATTGTCTCTCCTGGATCTATTTTCCAGGTCAGTGGTTTTTCCCATGAGATATTTCACATTGCCTTCTATTCTTTCATTTGTTTGGATCTGCTTAATAGCATCTTGATGTCTCATAAAGTCATTCGCTTCCATTTGCTCCAGTCTAGCTCTGAAGGAATGATTCTCCTCAGTGAGCTTTTGTTTTTCCATCTGGCAAATTTGGCTTTTTAAGGCATTCTTCTCCTCAATGCCTTTTTGAGCCTCTTTTGCCATTTGAGTTAGTCTATTTTTTAAGGTGTTATTTTCCTCAGTCAGGCTGTTGACTCTCATTTAATACTTTTCTTGCATCTTTCTCATTTCTCTTCCCAATTTTTTCCCCACTTCTCCTATCTGCTTCTTAAGGTCCTCTCTGGCCTATAGCCAGCTTGTATTTTCATTTGGGGCTTTTGGTGCAGGATTTCTGACCTCATAGTCCTCCTCGTGTTCCATGCTTTGATCCTCTTTGCCCCCCAAATAGGAGTCTAATGTTGCATTTTTCTGTTTATCTTGTTTCCTTTGCCTAGGCATGTTGCCACTCAATTACTTGACTTTTGGGCTTGTTGCCACAGTAGGACTTTGCCACCAGCCAGGGAAACTTCCATCCCAAACGTTGGGGTTTTCTCAACTGCTGGAGGTATTAGTTGGGTGGCCTCTCTGAAGCCTCCACATACTCTGGGAAGCTGGTCACACACCCCAAGACCTCCACCCCAGACCACAATCCATATCCAAGAAGGGTAAAGCAAGAACGATTACCCCCCAGACTGCTTGCCGGCTCTCCCTACAGTTCGCAGGCCAAGAGCTGAAGCAGCTTCTTGCCCCCAGGGGAAGAAGCTGACACATTCTCCCAACCAGTCTCAAAGTCCATAGGGCACTGACCTCTCACTTTGTCCTAGGCATCTATGTGTTGATAATTCTGGAAACACCATGGCTGCTAGTGTTCTGGAGTCCCTCCCTCGGGATAAAACTGTGACTCACAGGGGCCTTGGCTCAGCTCCCAGAGTGCCGTGCTGGCCATTCCCTGCCAGGCTGCAGGACTGTCCTCAGAAGGATGCTAGCTTCTCTGTGTCATTTTGTGGGTTCTGGAGCTCCAGATGTCGTTCATACTCCCCCTTTTACATAATTTTGAAGTGGTGTGGGCTGGAGCTCCATGGAAGTGCTGTTTTTACTCTGCCATCTTGACTCCGCCCCCTAATGGAGGACTTTGACATGTGGTGTTCCCTCAAATATCTCCACTTCTCAGTTCTTCCTATGAATTTCCTCAATTTCCCATGACTTACTCTTCCATTCCATACCCTCCTAATATCACTATCCATGATCTTCTTCATTTTAGTCTCTGATGAAGAGGCAGCCTTTCTTCTTGTCCAGGCCAGCTCCCAACAAGTATGTTTGCTCTTATTCCTTCCTATCTTCCACAGCAGACTGTTCCCACTATCACCCCTTCTCTCTCCTAATTTATATGCTGCCTATATTGTTTAGTTCTTTCAGTTGTACCCAACTCTTTGCAACCCCATTTGGGGTCTCCTTGGCAAAGATACTGAAGTGGTTTGCCATTTCCCTTTCCAGCTCATTTTATAGATGAGAAAACTGAAGCAAACACAGCTAAGTAAGTATTTGAGGCCAGATCTGAACTCAGGAAGATAAGTCTTCCTGGCTTCAGGCCTGGCACTCTATTCACTGCACCACCTAGCTGCCCTGATTTGGCCTTGTTTATAGGTGTAGGATAGCTAGGTGGTGCAATGAATAGAGTACTGGCCCTGGAGGCAGGACGACCTGAGTTCAAATCCGGCCTCAGACACATGACACACTTACTTGCTGTGTGACCCTGGGTAAGTCACTTAACCCCAATTGCCTTGCCTTCCCCCCTCCAAAACCAAAACAAACAAAAAAGTCTGTAGAACTTCAGGTGAACTTGGAATTAAATTGAACACCTAGGTTCAGAAGATACAAGTATAAAGAATAAAATGGACCCTACTCACAATGAGCTTACATTCCACAAAGGGACAGAGAGTTTTTGTTGTCTTTGTTGTCTGCTAACATGATGGCTTCTATTTTGTTAGATGCTGAGGTTTTCATTCATTTGGTATTTGCTAAGGGTTGAGTTTATATTTTTAAAAAGAAATATAGTACCCACTATTATAATTTAAATAGAGAATATTTAAAAGATCCACATCAAATTTATTTACAAACTGATGATCTAGTTTATAAATAACAGGCATCTTTTTGTTGACTGCATTGTTAATTAGACTTTTCATCAAATGACATGTTGGCTGGGGGGAAGAGAGAAAGTAAAACTGGAATCAGTTGATTTTGCCACATCTCAGCAGGTACATTTAAGCTCAAAGGCTAAACTGATCTTAGGTGCTCTTATATCTCCATAAGGCTGATGGCTTTCCTTTCTATTTTTAAATTTTTGTTGGTAGCTTTTGTTGTCATATCAATTTCATTCTGACTATACCCTCCCCTGATTCTACCACCCAATAAGCAATATTTACAACAAAGATTTAAATAGATTAAAAAAGCAATTCAAGTAAGACCAACCCATATATGAACCATATATCTAACAGTATGTTCAAAATCTTACATATCAATAGTCACCCACCTATACAAAGATGGACAGAGACAATTTTATTTTCTCAATTGTTGTGTGGGGCCAAGCTTAGTCATGTCATGTCATGTCATGTTCATTGGTCCAGAGACCAATGAAAATATGAGGTTCTCTTGGGATTGGAAGAGTGATTAAGAACTCAACCTCAACCCCTATCTGCCAGAGATGATAGAACTTAAGATGATAGAACCTGAAGACAGTGAAGAATGGAGGCAGTTTGGCCACAACAGCATTCTAGCTGGCGTCCCTTAGACACTTTTTCAAGTGCCAGGCTGATCTTCAGGCTGAGCTGCCAAGCTTCCCTCTTCTGGTTAAGCAACCCACTAAGGGCCAGAGGCACTTCTAGGCATAAAAGGGAAAGGCCAAATGCTGATAGCATCCAAGGCCCTCTCCTCTAATTTGCTTTCATCTATTGCCTTGCTATTAGTCATTCCAACAGAGACTAAGGCAAAATGGGGAGATAGCCCTTTCTGGCTCAGATTGAATGGTTAGCATATACAACCATTATCCCTTTAAGTGATATTTTGGATCTCCTGGTTATGCATCTGAAATTGTATTAAGCCCAGATAGCTATGGAATCTGTGCTAAGTCTAATTAGTTGAATGTATGAGGGGAGATTTAAAAGAGGTAATCTAGAAGGAAGGAGATCTAAATTACTAAGGGTTTGTAAAACCACTGTGAAGTCTGCTAACACAAACAGGCTGGGGGTTCTGAGTCACATATTTAGTTTAACTGAGAGAGATAACAATCCCCAGGAGCCATGCTTAGTAAACATAAAGTATAGCATCCCCTTGAGCCCAATCCCAATAACGATCCAGGTAAGTATCCTCCTGCTTAGGTGGCCTCATAGTCTTCTATTTCCATCTGGGCTCACCATATTTGTACTGGACTTAATGGGGGCACCTAAGTGGCTTTAGCCCTTCTGCAATTCAGAACTACTAAAACTCAAATAATCCACAAGCCTAGCTGGATATACTGTGAGCCAGCATGTACCCAGCTCCATGCTCCCTTTTTAGCTAATTCTTTCCTTAATTAAAAAAAGATAATAAAGTTATCTAATGGACCATGAAACTGCTAAGGGTATGAAAATTATCAAAGTAAATATTGTGGTAATTAAAAAAGTTCAAGAGACAGTTTCTGGTTAATTTAATCACTTTATTAATAAGGTCAATACATTATTAAAATGTGATTATTTGACCTTTTCTGTGGCTTCTTTCCTAAGCAAAAGAGCTCAAATGAAAATGTATAGAGTTTGTGTCTCAAACTCACCTATTCTCTTCCAAACTAAAACAATCCAAGACACTGGAAATGTAAGGGAATCAGATGGAACAGTTTATAAACCCCTCAAAGAGTAGGTGTTCCTGAGAGGTGGTAATCAACTCTGATTGTCCAACACAGTGGGAGGTGGGCTACATTAAAATGAAAGGCTGAGAGTGACATGATGTTACCCTTAGACAGAGAAACTATATCTATACTTAGACTATCCCCAGCTATCTAGAAAAAAGGATCTGTCTCCATCCAGGCTAGAGAAGAACACACTAAATTTTCACATCTTAAATTAAATTCCTTGTAAGGTTGGGTGGGGTCTAACTAAGATTGAAGAGGAATTAATTCAATCTCATTATCAGTAATGTCCTTTAAGGGACTGACATTTTTACAATTTAAAATCAGGACTTTAGAAAAGGGGGGAATCTCTGAATATCCCCGAATCACTGATTTATTAATAACCATTTCTCTCAATATGAGAGAACAACATGGGAGATTAAGGCAGGATCAAACACTTTTTATATGATACTGTAAAGAGTGAAAGCCTTACTTATTAAGAATGAATAATAAATTATACAAACATAAAGTAAATTGGCATCTACTGAATATATCAAAGGTTTCCCATGAGTTCACTGAGATGACAGAAATATAATGTATAGAATAAAAACCCATTAGTTCAGCCAGTTGTGATAGAACATTTTTCTGCATTGGTACAAAGGCAAAATGTAGAATATTATTTGGGCTGCAAAGAGGAGGTAATTCATGTAATTAGATTTTTTACACTACTTCTGGAGAGTTACTCTGACAGTATCTTGAACCAGTTATTTCATAATTAGGAATATATTCAAAAGCCATACACTTGAAATCCTTGCAATTTCTTCCTCCTTCTGAAGCCAAAACTAGGATGATCCAGACTGAATTATATGTATAGTCCTCAAAGGTGATGGTAGATAAGTACTGCCTCATTTCCTTTGACTATGGCTGGTCGCTGACTATTGTACTATTGTTCTTCAATCTGTCACTCTAACACAAAGGCCTGCCTATAATCAGGAAACTAACCATTTCTCAGCTCTATGCTAGTTCCATAGCTGCTTTTTGTCCCTACAAGGCCTGCTAATGCCCGAGGTGATGAGGGACAGCCAGACAAATGGACACACAGGCAGACATATAGAGACACACACAAAGACAGAGAAATGAGGGTCAGTTTGATCTAGACCAGAATGGCCCTGCCACTCCAATTCTGAACTTTTAACTTGGAATCACAGACTCATCCCCTATCACACTTCCCTCTTATCACAGGAAGGAATGAATTCACTGACTTCAGGATGGTTCTGACAGCAGCCAGTCATTAATTTCAAGTGTAAAGAGCACAAGTCCTCTCTGCAGGTTCTTGCTCATCAGCACAAGTCTACTTTTCTCCTTACCTGTTTCTATAAGTTAAGAGCAGATGGATGCATTAATTATTGGGGCATCTGCAAAAGCCAAACATGCCAAAAGGCTAATGGAAATTAAAAGTTTACATCATTACAATGATGTCTCAATTCCATAAATGAAATGTTTTAATCAAAGGGAAAACTATAAACAAATGACTATTGGCTGTGAATCACACAATTACCACAATATGTGTTTAGGTAAAAAAAAAGGCTTATGGTTTCTGCTTGAGGTACCTTTATGCATCATCTAAGTATTTTAGTTAGTAGCAAGAAGTCCATTATTTGTTGTCATTCTCTGCTTATTAGCAGATTCCAGTTATAGGAATACCCAGAAATTGGACTCCAGCTGCTGGTTCCTCTCAGTGAGCTTTTTAATCTCTAAGAAGAGGTTTTCCTTTTCCTCTTTTTTTCCATGGTAACAGAGCACTGGAACACCTGTGACAATTTTCCAGAGGAAAAGGCCCCACTCAGCACAAGGACAGCAATGCAAAAGGAGAATGAGTCATTAGATCTGAATTCAAAGGCAAGAAAGGGGTGGGTACTCGAATGAATAGAGCAATTTGATAGCTACCATTTTGTCATATAAAATCCAATCTTCTCAGGCTTGTGTTATTATTACTGAACTCACCAACCAATTCAATTTCAGTCTCCCCACAGAATAAGTATTTTCCTACAACTTTAATAAGTCACTTGATGCAGTCAGTATGGGCTCCATTTCTTTTCAGGGGTCTCCTTTATTTTCATATTTTCTTATTTGGAGGGGGGGTCTTCATATATTTTTAAAAAGTTATTTTCCCCTCTCTTTTTACCTTCTTCCTGCTGGAATGGGAATGACTGCATTGATGCATTTTTTTTTTTTAGTTTTCAGAATGCCTACCTTCCTCAGTCTAGTGTAATACTCTACATCTCCCTCCAAACCATATCTGTCTAATCCTTGGATAGAAATGCATTCCTTAATCCTGCTTAGCTTTACAATTCCACAATATCTCCCTAATTATCATAGTATCTTTTCCCCTCATTTTTTTTCATGATGTTCTATTTTTCATAAAAATCTACCTTCATGCAACAATAGTCTAAGTCACTACTATCCACATAATGTCTCTCATTATGCTTCTCCTTCATCAGTTATAGACTTAGTCCTGGAACATAATGTTTATATGCTGATTAAGTCTCAATTCCTATCAAAACCTTCACAACTATACTAATTCATCATTTTGGGAATGTTTGAAAACAGGATATGCATTTCTCAAGGTCAAGCAAAAATTTGCTCTTTTCCAGAATTATTCACCAGACTTCTCACTTCTCTAATAAGAATTTTTCAGCAACAATCACTATCACCCCAGGCTAAGGAAGTGGCTCCCTAACAGTCTTTGTGATTTTCATTGCAGAAACAGGTATCCCTGGCAAAGAAGTTATGCTTCTGCCATGCTGGTCCTGTCTCCCACTAGTGAGTTCCATTCAGGACTCTGAAAATGTATGGGCCCTGAACCATGTCCCCCCCAAACTTTCCTTGAACTTTTCCACATGGCCAATTCTCTGGTGTTCATCTGAGACACTGACCCATTCCAGTAATCCTTTCATTGTGGCCACATGGCAGATCTCCAATCCTTGAATCCATCTACACTCCTTCCTTGTGGTCCAGGGATGGTGGCTCAGGTCTCTGGCTTCGCCTAGGGCACCAGACCCTTTCCCATCCTTCTCAGTTACCTCCCAGTCACCCTAGACTACTTGGCCACTCCAAGAGCACATCCAGATCTCCTCTGTTCTTCTGTATACAAGATCCATCTTGCCTCTATTAAAATGCTCAGATTCCTTAAGAGTCTGGCCAATGGCTCAGATTCAGTCTGGCCCTACTGGTCAATAGAAGCATCATAGTAGGGTGGATTCTTAAAATCTTGCCCACCCTGACCAGTGTTCTGATATTCTAATAAACCTTACCTCTGGCTGAAAGAAGGCTTGAGCTGAATTCATCGAGGTAGAACCTGCATTGTTTGCCCTTGAATTTCAGGGTTCAAGCACCCTTAGACCTCAACATCTCCATTTTGGAAGTAGAGCTCAGTGTGGCTATATTTTAGTCCTTGTCCAGTTGTGTTTCTGACTCTAAGAACTTTGCCACCATACCCCTATACAGGTTATATGGACATATACTTCTTCCCTTCCACCCATTATAATGTAAGCTTCTTGAGGGCTGACTTTCTTTGTGTCTTAATTTGTATCCCCAGCACTTAGCACAATAACTGGCATATAGTAAGCTCTTATAAATTCTTGTTACCCAGTAATACTGTGATGATGATCAACTATTAAAGACTTAGCTATTCTGATCAAGACAATGATCCAAGACAAATACAAAGAACCTCTGGTGAAAAGTACTATCAACCTCCAAATAGGGAACTGATAAACTCTGAATACAGACTGAAGCATACTTTTTAAACTTTGTTTTCCTTGTTTTATTTTTTTGTTTTGTTTTGCAACATGGCTAATTTGAAAATATGTTTTGCGTGACTTCATCTTTACAGCTGATATAACATTGCTTGCCTTCTAAAATAAGGGTGGAAGGGTGAGAGGGAGGGAGAGAATTTGGAACTCAAAAATTTTAAAAATGAATGCTAAATTTATATGTAATTGGGAAATACTTAACAAAATAAATAAATAAAATTTTTTTGTCTTTTTGGAGGGGGGAAGGCAGAGCAGTTGGGGTTAAGTGACTTGCCTAAGGTCACACAGCTAGTAAGTGTTAAGTGTCTGAGGTCAAATTTGAATTCAGGACGATAAGTCTTCTGACCCCAGGGCCAGCACTCCATTGCACCATTTAGCTGCCTCTCTAGGTGGATCTGCTTTTTTTTTTTTTTGGAGGGCAAATTGTGCATAGTTGTGCGTGTGTGCGCAGGTCCTTCTGACTCAGGGGCCGGCACTCTACTCACTGCACTACCTAGCCGCCCCCCATGTGGATCTGGATCAAGCAAACCATAGAAATCAAACTATATTTTTTACAAGGAGCACATAGCATCATTTGAAAAGGGTTCAGAAAAATATATAAAATAATGTATAATGATAATTGACTTTTGTTGAACTGATGAACAGAGACACTGAAAAGATTTCAGCTTTCTGAAATAAGCCTGACTAATTTTATAAACCAAAAATCTCTCTTTTTCTGTTTTTTAAGGAAAAACTATCTTTTCTTTGATAAGTTAGGATAAGAAAAAAACAGTTTATGAAAAATGAATAAATGAAAAAGCATTTATTAAGAGCTATGTACTAAACACTGTGCTAAGTGCTAGGGATACAAAAACAGAAGTCAACATAGTCTTTACCCTCAAGAAGCACCTTCTAATGAGGGGAGATAATACATATGGCTGGAGTTCTGGAAAGGAAGGGAGTATTTGGTCTGGAAAGTTACTGGGATTGTGAGTAGACCCATACCAAGTTGTCTTATATACACACCAACTTCTAGTAGTAGTGAGAGTACTGGTTTCATCATGGTTCCACTACTGAAAAAGGGAGTTGGAGAAGTGGGCAGAGGAGGGCTTTAAGAAGGAAGAGGAAACATAGCAGGAACATACAACCTACAACCCAAGTCAGGGAAGAGAAAAGGAATTCACTTGCTCCAACTCAGTTAGGAGTAAGAGCTGGGGCTCTTCCACTGAGCAGGGCAAGGAAAAAGGAAAAAGAGTCATACAATTCTCTGTCTGACCCTCTGTTCTCCAATTAGGTCTCCCTATGAGGTAGGTTAAAGACAAAAGTGAAAATGTGTTGACTATTCCCAAGACAAATATATTTTATCCATTGCCCTGCTACTCTTCATCCCAGCAGGGAATAAGGCTAAGTGGGGAGAGAGCCCTTTCTGGCTCAGACTGAATAGTCAGTATATAAAACTGTTATCTCTTTAAGACAACATATTTTAATAACTGCATTCCAATATAATTGTTTTCCTTTGTAATCCTATGTTTTTATTTCATGCATTTAAAAAAAATTATTCTGAGAAGGGGCTCATAGGCTTCACTGGATTGCTAGAGGAGACCAGGACAGGAAAAAAAAAGTGAGTAAGTCCCATGCAAAGGCAGTACTCAATGTCTCTGAGAGAACACAGACAATTCTCCAAAGAAGTGGCCATGAGGAGCGGCAAGCAGGCTAGAATTTAGTCTACCTGATCTTCTAGGCTAAGAAGCTGGAAGCTGCTCCTCTACCAACATGGTGATATGGTAGAGGAACAATGAACAAGCAATCTGGGAGGCAGAGAGCGTCGCAGTACTCAGGACAGTTTGGTTAGCAGTAGAAGAAAAGGGAGCCTCCAGAGATGATGGCTTCAGAAGATAGGCCAACAGCAGCAGCAGTAGGGCACAGGGGACACTGGGACACAGAACTGTGAGAAGTCAGGCAGAGGAGGTTTTCCTAGTCATGATGCAAAGCCCATAGCACTGAAGCCCCTTCCTACCTCAGAACATGAGCTTTCAGAAGAGTTTCCCTTCCCCATCAGTTTGTGAGTATGGGAAACCATTCATTTGTAAAAAAGAGAACAAGAATGAAACTACAGCAGGATTGTCCCCAGTTGGTTATTTGCTTTGTTATTCTGTTCTAATTAAATGCTTTGCTATTTAATTTATGGTTCTTGCCTGGTCTACTACTCACTAGGTGAGTAGGTACTACAGAGGGGGCTCAAGCCATTATTTGTCACCTTGACAGGGAACTTGAGAAATCTGATCTCCAGATCTGAGTATGATACCCATTACACATGCATTTGTTCTCCAAAAGAGGGAGTATTTCTCTCTTGCAAGACAAGGCTCCAATGTCCTCTCAAATGTTAAGAATATGAAAAAAATTAAGTGGAACAAATAAAAAATATACAATTCAAAAATACGATATAATAAACCACATTGCTCAGGAATGAAATCCACTATAGCCAAATATAAGACATAAGAGAAATTCTTTTCTTCCTAGGTAACCTGATCCTTACCACTGAATATAACAGTGAATTACACCTTAATAAGAAACAGAGATCATTAAATAAACAACAGAGTGTTCTCCAATTATTACAGAGGCTGTTGCTGTAATAAATTTCTATGGAGATCACTTGTTTTCAATGAATAGATCTTAAACTGATTTTAATGATAAGCTATATAAAATTAAACACCAAGATCACTTTTATTACATAAAGACTAAGCCTTAAGGTTATTTTCAATTATATTAGGCTATTTACCCTAGAGCATTTCCTTGGATAAAGTTCAATACAGTATTATTTATTATGCCATTTGGAGATAAATCACATTCCAAGCTGTTCTTACAAGTATAATTTTGGAGAACTTTTACTATGAAACACTCAGATAAAAGAGAGGAAAGCAATTTAAGTACCACACGTGATCTTTGTTTGAGCCTATGTTAAAACAACAGATTAAGTTTTCACATGAGTTTATTCCCTAATGAATGCATTCTATTTTATTTAGGTTGCATATTCATAGAATATATTCTACAAATATTAATTTGTGGCACTTGAAAAAAATACTGATCTCAATTTCCTCCCTCTTCCCCATTCCAACACATATCAAAAAGCAAAATGACCTGGGCCAAGATAAAAATATGCACTGAGTTCCAGTGTTCTATATTAAGTTATATTTCATAAATGTAAAATATCACTTCTTTAAATTACTGTAATATTTAGCATCTAAATTACAAGCAGGGGTGGCTAGGTGGCGCAGTGAATACAGAACCAGCCCTGGAGTCAGGAAGACCTGAGTTCAAATTTGGCCTCAGACTCTTAACACAAAAACTAGCTGTGTAACTGGGCAAGTCACTTAACCCCAACTGCCCTCCAAAAAGCAAAAAAAAAAAAAGTATAGTACTGTAAATTATAAGTAGCTGCTAATCAAAAAAGGTTTGCTGGCCAGAGGGGCAACACACTAGGGCTTTTTCTATCTATCTTATGATTAAATATTAGAGTTTGTAGTCTTTCAATACAAAGGCAAATAACACTAAGTTTTCAGTGTGATATTTAGTAAGATATAGATGAGAAAACAACTACACTATACAATATCCGAAGTCATTCCACTAAGGCAGGGGTCAGTAAACTACATCCCATGGGTCAAATCCATCCCACTACCTGGTTTTAAACAACCTTCAAGCTAAGAATGGTTTTTTACATATTTTAAAATTGTACTTGGGGCAGCTAGGTGGTTCAGTGAATAGAGCACTGGAGTCAGGAGGATCTCAGTTCAAATCTGACCTAAGACACTTGACACATACTAGCTGTGTGACCTTGGCCAAGTCACTTAACCCCAATTGCCTTGCCTTCCTTCTCCAAAAAGAAAAATGAAATTGTACTGTTTTCCTATGGTTCAGTGAGAAAAGAATGGATTTATAGCCATTCTTAGCCCATTGGGCCATTGTGGGCACATAGGCCTGGGTGGGGAGAGGGATAGTTTTCTAACCCCTGAACTTGATCATCACTGATAAAATGGAGAGAAATTACACTCTAGTTTTCTTGCTCAGTACCTGGATCTGAAGATCTATGATGACCTACCACATAGTATAGGGGAGCAGCTAGAAACCAAGTCCTCTTATCACTAGGAAGTAAACGGAAGTCACTAAATTTAGAACAAATGTTTTCCATATAATCACAATGATCTGTCTAGCTCTTATATAGTTACAGCTCTCAAAAACAGGCCAGTAAAGGACAACACCCTCAAGTAGCAGTTGTAAAAATTACAGCGGCAAAACAATAAAAGTATATGCAAGGATGATGTGAATTATTTATATTTGTGTATTTTTCTAAGTAATTTTGCCACGGAGGATTTTAAAGCACTTTATGGACATCATGCTGGATCATTTGTAGAAATACATTATCCATCTGGGCCACTTGTAAACCAAATGTTAAACTACTCCAGGGCACTAAATGGCAGAGCAATATAACTAGCAATTCTAGCAGTCACTCCACCACTCACCCCCCCCCCAAAAAAAAACTCACCAAGAGTATGAAACAGGAAAAGTTCCCTGAAATGAACCTTTAAAAAATTAATTCAGTTGATTTACATCAATTCATCTAAGTTTTTCTAGGTTTTTCCGAGAGCATCTAGTTCATCATTTCTTGTAGCACAACAGCATTCCAACACAATTATACACCACAAATTGTTCAGTCATTCCCCAACTGATTGGCAATCCCTTAATTTACAATTCCTTGCCCCCAGAAAAGAGCTGCTATAAACATTTGGGCATAGTTCCAAATTATTCTACATAATGGTTAAATCAGTTCACAACTCCACCAACAGTACATTAGTGTCCCAATTTTCCCACATCCCCTCCAACATTTGTCATTTTTCTGTGATTTTATTGGTAAAATGAACTCCGGGGTGAGGAAACTATCAATGCCTCATGACAACTGTCCTATAAGTTATGTTAGAGTTGTCTGGGACACTGAGAGGCTGAAGGAATTTCCCAGGGTAACACAGCAAATACTTGTCAGAGCTAAGACTTGGACTTGAACCCAAGTCATCCTGACTCTGGGGTGGCTCTCTATCCACTAAGCCACAATGCCTCCCATAAATGTTGTTGAAGTGAACACAAATGCACACAATTTCCTCAGTCCTTCATAATTTTAAGATACTTTACCTGGGATCAATCTGTATGGACTTCTTGTTTAACTGCTCATATCCAAACTGGTTTAACACATTAACTATAACCATAGGAGCTAAAGAGTGGGCAGGTTTGGTAAACAAAGCATTGGTCCCAAAAACCATCGAGGAAAGGGGTGATCTGTAATGGATAAGATCAGAATAAATCCATTTAATACTCAACCAATGCTGACATCTATTCACTCATATATGGAACCTAAAATGGAAGCACTATTTATAAACAGATAAATAAAATCAGAAAAGCCAACCAAAAGGATGAATATTTACATACCCTGCTGGAGAACTTAAACTCATTCTTAAGTAGATGTTACATATTAATGATAAAAACAAGTTTGGATAAGTCTGAGGTACTGATAAATCTGATGGTTCAATACAAAGTATTACTAAATGGTCTTTTAGTTCGATCTTAATATCTTTATGCCTCAGGGGATGTGGGGCCTGAAGCCATGATGACATAGCCCAGCTTCTGCTGAGGATGGCCTAGGAGGGAATCCTGTTACCTGCTTATCACATTATTTTTAATTAATTAAAGAACATCTGATGGAATGAAGACAATTAACACAGTGAAACCTATAGGGTGTGAACTGTTTATGAAACCATAGTAACCAAAAAAATACAGACTAAGCTGTAATGTTGCCTGAAGTTAAATCATCACAGAGAGCTGTAACAATGCCCAGAGCTATAACCCTTGTGGAGCAATGACAAACAGCTCAGTGAATTCAGGAATTTGGGGGCCAGAGGTAAGGATAAATGAAGGACATGAGTTCTTGTGGAATATCTTTGCCAATAACCCTTAATCTTTGCCAATAAGCCTTGATCAATTGAATGGTGAATGTGGCTTCTTTTCTTGGCAAAAGAGCTCAAATGAAAATGCATAGAGTTTGTGTCTCAAACTCACCTATTCTTTTCCAAACTAAAACAATACAAGATGCTGGAAATGTAAGGGAATCAGATGGAACTTTAAAGCAGAATGGCAGTGACCTCTTTGTAGCAGGTCCAAAAACTATTTTTTCTTATTAATTTTTAAAATGTCTGGTAGTCAATTAAACAGCAACAACATGGACTTTGAATTTTGTTCTTCAGGTGTTATGGAGCAAAAGTTCAATCTCTTCATTTATAGGAAGAGCTGAATTTGAGTTTTGCGTCAGACACATACTAGCTGGTAAATTATTTCAAAAGTTTCTGAGAATTAAATCTTTTTATCTTCTGGGAACAGCATTTTTATTTAAAAGAAAAACTTTCATAGATATATTTTGTTTTGATGAAACAAGTACTTACCAACAAAGGATGTTGCTCACAAACAGCTAAGCAAAACCACCTGCATGACTGCCACTGATGACACCTGTCTTGTGAGAGAAGCATACTGTCTAGAACATGGACTTGGGAGTCAGCAAGACCTGAGTGCAAATCCTGACTCAGATATTTGCAAGCTGTGTGATCCTTGAGCAAATCACAATCTCTCTAAACTCTGGTTTCCTCATCTGCAAAACGGGGCTAATAGCAGCACGTTAGATTATATGTAAAAAACTTGGTAAGCCCTGACATATAACTGTCAGTTACTGCTACTATTTTCCTTTTTGCTCTTTATTGATTGTCAGTAGAAAGGTGAAATCTGAAATCTGTCCTTTAATTGTTCGTATACTACAATACCAACTATTGCAGCTGTCTTCTGTTGTTTGTCAGGGCTGAAAGTAAATCTTTCTTAATAAGACTGGTTGTAATTTGATTCCCTGACTCCTAAAAATTGTAAAATCACTTCAGGAAGGGGAAGAAAACTACCAATGCTAACATTTGTTTCTTACACTGGTCCTCTGAACTCTCTTAAAGTGACAACTTTTAAAAGTAATAGAAACTTTTTTTTAAAATGGTCTCTTGGGGGGGGGGGGCGGCGGCTAGGTGGTGCAGTGAGTAAGAGCGCTGGCTAGAAGTGGGATGACCGGGATCAAATCCGGCCTCAGAAAATGAGCACCCACACACAAATAATGACTGGCCGTGTAACCTTGAGCAAGTTACTTAACCCCAATTGCTTTACCAAAAAAAAAAAAATGGTCTCTTCGGGCAGCTAGGTGGTGTAGTGAATAGAGTACTAGCCCAGGAGTCAAGAGGACCTGAGTTCAAATTTCAGACACTTAACCCAAAAACTAGCTGTGTGACCTTGGGCAAATCACTTAACTCCAAATACCTTGCCTTGAAAAACAAAAACAAAAAATGGCCTCTTGATGGTCTTCTTCAAGGACACTATGTGTCTACAAATAAACTATTCCATTTCTGCCATAAGCCCTAGCAGTCTCACCTATCCATTGAGGAGGCTGGATGGCCTCTGAGTTCCCTTCCAGTTCTGAATTTATGACTAAAGATGATTTGCAGATGAAAACATAACTGAAATACAGTGAATTTTACAGTTCTGGTCCACACATGTTGACTTTTTTACAAGTCATTCTTATAAAGGAACTTACTTTCGTTTGAATTTCAGCACATCTGCATCAATGATGTCAGCTAGAGGCAGATTGAACAAACTAAACGAGGCTTGAACTACTACCCTAGAAAAAGAAAATAAACACGTGAAAATGCTTATCAGAATCATAGTCTTGTTTTTTGTTTTTTTTTTCATTAACAAATCAAGTAAAAGCCAGTATTGGGTTTTTAAAAAAATATACATATATATACACACACACACACACACACACACACACACACACATAGAGAGAGAGAGAGAGAGGGAGGGGGAGGGCATATACCAGGAGGAGTTGGCTAATATTTTTGCCCCCCTCATGATCATAAGATTCCAGGG
This sequence comes from Gymnobelideus leadbeateri, assembly GCA_011680675.1. Classification (NCBI taxonomy): domain Eukaryota; kingdom Metazoa; phylum Chordata; class Mammalia; order Diprotodontia; family Petauridae; genus Gymnobelideus; species Gymnobelideus leadbeateri. The sequence continues at coordinate 802,904 of WOXC01010782.1, read as the reverse complement.
CCAATTAGCAAGAAGGAAATTGTTCCTGAATAAGGGAGATCACTCAGACCACAAAGATTCAGACACAGATGTGACCATTAGAAGTTGTTGGCTCAGAAAGACATAGGCTGTATACAAACCTGGAGAGGTCTGCATTGATATTCATGCAGGCCCTGGACATAGGCAGCTAGTGCCAGATGGAGACTTTATTTTTTTCTTAAAGTTTTACTTATGTTTTGTTTTTATATCATAAGCATTTACAGCTCACCCTCACTGTGTGAGAAGTATCTTATAACAAAGTAAAAGAGTTAAGTAAAACTAACAATATAGTGACCTCACCTGAAAGTACAGGCAACATTCCCCATTTCTAGCACCACTCTCATCTCTATTTAAAAAAAATTAACAGAAAACTATTTTCTCTCTTGAGGGCAGCTAGGTGGTGCAGTGGTTAGAATGGCAGACCTGAAGTCAGGAAGACTCAAATCTGGCCTTGGACACTGTGTGACCCTGGTAAATCATTTAACCCTGTCTGCCTCAGTTTCCTCATCTGTAAAATGAGCTAGAGAAGAAAATGGCAAACTGCTCCAGAATCTTTGCCAAGAAAACCCCCAATGGGGTCAGGAAGAGTAGGATGCAACTAAAACAACTCAACAACTTTCTCTCCCTCTCACCTCTCACCCTACTGAAAAAAAGAGAAAACAAATTCCTTGTAACAAATAGACAAATCAAGCAAAACAAATTCTCTCCTTGGCTGTATACAAAAGTCTGTGTCTCGCTCTGCTTCACTCTAAATCTGTTACCTCTCTGTCAGGAGGTGGAAAGTGTGTTCCATCATCAGTCCTTTGGAATTACGGATGGGCCTCGTATGGATCATCATTCTTATGGCTTTCAAAGTTGCTTGTCTCTACAGTGTTGTTCCTATTATGTAAAAATTCTTCTCCTGGTTTTGCTCATTTCATTCTCAATCTATTTACAAAATTCCTCAAAATTGATATTTTTTATAATATTGACACTATCATATAATTTGTTTCCTGGTTCCAATTATTTTACTCTGCATCAGTCTTTTGCTATTTCTTTTAAATCCTCTATTTCTCACAGCATGATAGAACTCCATTACATTAATAAACCATAACTTATTCAGCTATTCCTTAATTAATGGGCACCCCTTCAATTTCTAGTTTTTTGCAATTACAAAAAGAGCTGATATATACACACACATATATCTGTGTATATACATATAATGCATATATGCATACACACATGAAGTATATATGTATATCTAAATGAATACATAAACACATGTGTGTATATTACATATAAGACCTTTTCCTATTTCTTTGATCTTTGAAGGAAACAGACCTAACAGTGGTATAATGGATCAAAGGGCAGATACTATTAGTAACTTTTTATGGATAATGCAATTATGGATAATTATGGATAATGCAAACTGCTTTTCAGATTGGCTGTACTCATCCACAGGTCCACCAACAGTGTGTCAATGTGCCTGTTTCCCCAGAGCCCTCCAACATTTATCATTTTCCTTTTTTATCATCTTTTTGATGGGTGTGAGGTACAATCTCAAAATTGCTTTAATTTGCATTTTTCTAACTAGTAGTAATTCAGAGTATTTTTTCATATATTATAGATAGCCAGGGTTTCTTCCCTTGAGAACTGTTTACATCCTTAGACTGTTTATCAACTGGGAAATGGCTCTTGTTCTTACAAGTTTGAATGAGTTCTTTTATGTCTTAGAAATGAGACTTTTATCAGAAAAGAAAATGAAACCAGTAACAGATCAAGCAAGTGTTGAAAAAGAAAAAAGACAACTGACAGGAACCTACAGGACCAAGCATCACAGGAAAAGTCAGAACTAAGGGGCAGCAAAACAAAGAACTGTGACCTGGAAAAAGGAACTGAGACCTTACTTTTTTCTGGTTCTGTGAGTCATGGGCATGGTATACATTTGGGCAGAAAAGGGCAACAAGTGAACCAGAGCCACACTGGATATCAGTAAGAAGAACTGTATGGATGACTGTGAGAGAAGAAGAAAGGTTTTCTTAACTGTTTATGTGCTCAGTTAATCCTTCATTTTTTGGTGGTGTAAATAAAATCTTTTCTATATTTAATATCCACATTAAGAGTGGTTTTAAGAAGTTGAGGAAGCAAAATGAAACAGATACTACTGACAGTCCTCTGGGTTTCCTGACATGGGGATACAAGCCAGAGAAGTTCTGTGAGGTATCCACAAAACTGCACCTAAGTTCTTCCACCACAAAGAATGCTGAAACACTGGTTACAGAAATAAAAGTACACACAGGTCCCAACTAAATATACAATAAGCATAGTCTTCAACAAAAAACACTATAGCCCTAAGGAGATAATTTCTTTGAGAAAAAAATTTTTTTTCAGTCCATAAGTTGTGTACAACTCTTTGTGACAATATGGACCAGACTACATAGACAGTTGGGGCATGTGTGTCCATGGGATTTTCTTGGTAAAGATATTGGAGTAGTTTGCCATTTCCTTCTCCAATGGATTAAGGAGGCAAACAGAGGTTAAGTGATTTGCCCAGGGTCACATGGCTAGTAAGTGTCTGAGGCTGGTTTTGAACTAAGGTTTTCCTGACTCCAGGCTCAGAACTCTTATCCACTGAGTCATCTAGTTGCCCTCTAAGAAAATACTAAACACTTATTTTCCTTTTGGATTAAAAAAAAAAGCCTACTTTTTTCTCCTGAAAATACGAAACAATTTCTAAGAAATATTAAGTAATTATTTTCCTTTTGGATGGAAAGGAAAACCCAACTACTTTTTTCTCTTGCTAAAATCCCCAAGATCCATTATCGGCCCATTAAATTTGCTAGTGTCAATTCTAAATAACAGAATATGCCATGGAAAACACATCTGAAACTTTCCTCTTGGCATGAAGAACAGGACAGGTAAGGTACTGATAGGGGAAAATAATATCAACTATGACAAGGGAATAAAAAAAAGAAAAAAGCCTTAGAGTAAAATAAATTTCTAACAGAACTTTCAATAGTTGTTCATTATAAATATATTGCTTTATTTCTAAAAATCTGTAGAAATGATTTTTAATGAAAATAATCCCTAATTTTGTATAAGAATAAGGTAGACAAAGATATAGCACAATTTGAAAGGAACCCAGCCTAAACCTCACCATCAGAGATCAATTTTAGTTACCCATTATCCTAAGTGCTTTTCTTTTTGAGGGGGGAAGGCAGGACAATTGGGGCTAAATGACTTGCCTGAGGTCACACAGCTAATAAGTGTCAAGTGTCAGAGACCATACTGGAACTCAGGTCATCTTGACTCCAGGGCCAGTGCTCTATTCACTGCTCCACCTAACTGCCCCTAAGTGTTCTCTTTAGAACAAAAATATGTGACACTAACACTTCAGCATGAATTAATTTGAAAAAGCATCAGTGGCAAAATGAACCTGAGGCAACAGCATAAAAATTCTAGGGGAAGAGAGTTTACTGAAAAAAAAGGGAAGATGGGTAAAAAAAAGGAAGGATGAGGGATTAGTTTACTTCAATAATATGTTTGGACCCTGCCTCAAGCATTTAGCAATGAAAAGTCAAGAGGAGCTATACAATCCAATAGGTCCTCCCTCTATTTGCACAAATCAGCCTCTTGCTGCTCTGAAAGTAATCTCTTCTGTAGATAAACAGAGAAAGACGTCGATCAAAGGACTTTTTTTTACCTTAGGGTGAACAAAAAGCAAGTTTCAAAATTTTTCCTTTCTATATTGGCAAATATTCATAGATTTCGAATGAGAAACATTGTACTTACATGTTAGCTGCAAGATAAAAAGCCAAAATGTAATAGTGTTCCTGTCCCAGGACAAACATCACAGCTGCAGCTGCTCCTTCAATATAGAAGGAAAATAAAATGACCTTATAGTAACCAAACTTCTTGAGCCAGGAGTGGCTGATGAGCACAAGAAACTAAAGCAGAAGGAGAATGACACTAGGTTAGGAAGGGCCAGACTTTCTCATAATTATCATTTAACTGTTATTAACTATTAATATAATTAATGTATATATCAAATGGATAGTTTAAAATAAATTAAATAACTGATAATTATTAAATTATTGCCCAACGGTAATAATTCTCATCTACATAGTGCTTTACAGTTCTCACAATATTTTTTCCAGGTGAGAATTTTCAGCCTAATAAGATGGTGTAATGGAAATGCAAATTTAAAGATATTCCCTGCCCCTAGGTTAAGTGCACCTGGAGCCTGTGATGGGAGGCTTGTTTTTCAGGAAGGCCCACACCTTGATACTTTGTGATTGGGCAGTGGGTCAAGAAGGTTGTTACACTCTCTGAGCCAGGAGAAGGCTATATAAACCCTGATGGGAGGCTTTGCTTTGGGGCTTACTTTGAGAAGTATTGTGTGATTTGAGCAGATGAGACTCTGGGCAGCCGTTGAGAGCCTCCCGACTTTGAAAACCCAGATGTTGATGCTTCCCTCTCTGGTAACTATGATTTGATATTGATGTGTAATGGTTGGGCAGTTTGGAAACCTGCCTGCTTGATCTGTTTATTTCTCTGTCTTGTAAGTTCTGTCTATATACTTTGAAGTTCGGGGTGCTGACCTTTTCCCCCTGAACTAGGTAAATGATATATGTCTGATGGATTAAAGTAAGCTTGTTAACCCATTTTGAGTTGCTTTCCTTTAGAAAAGCAGATCTAAGAACCTGTGTTGGCAGCCATCCTGGGGATGTTGGGGTGCTTGCTGCTATAGATGGCTATATCTCAATGTATCTGTTAGCACACAAGTTGAAAGAGCTGCTGCTGAAGGCTGTCATAATAAAACTACCATTTATGTAACTGGACTGTAGGTATATGTCATCCCTCCCATTTGATCTTCACAATAGCCCAAATGTGAAATAGGAGATGGCTTCCTTGATTTTTTTTTACAGATGAAGAAACTGAGGCTGAGAAGTTAAATGATTTGCCCAAAGTCATAAAAGTGGCAGAGCCAGTACTTAAAAGATTTTCTGAGAACACATTCAGGCTTTCTCGACTCACTATGTATTATTAACACCCTCAAAAATCCATCAGAAAGGGCAGCTAGGTGGTGCAGTGAATAGAGCACCAGTCCTGAAATCAGGAGAACCTGAGTTCAAATCTGACCTCAGACCCTGACACCTTTATTAGCTATGTCACTTAATCCCAAATGCCTTACCTTCCCCCCTAGAAAAACAAAACAAAAAATCCATCAGAAAATGAATATATCCAGCAGCTAACCAGGTCATCTATTGTTTTATCCCTATGAAAACCTGCAAATGGTCCCCTATAATTTTATTTATATGTAAACACGAAAATTCCTGTAAGATGTGATCAACCATGTAAAAGAACCCACTGCTTAAAAAAAGAAAGAGGCCCACCTCCTCCAATTCATGTAAAAAACAACTCTGAACAAACTTTGGAGCTACAGAACCCACAAAATGACAGAGAGAAGCTAACCTCCCAATGAGGACAGCCCAGCAGGCTGGCAGGAAGGGGCCAGCACAGGGCTCTGGGAGTGGAGCCCAGCCCTGTGGGAGCTGGAGATTTTAGCCTCAGGGCAGCCTGACCAGCTGCTTGCTGGAGGGACTTCAGATCACCAGCAGCTGTGGTGGTTTCCAGAATTATCAACCCATAGATGCTAAGGACAAAGTGAGAGGTCAGTGCAACGTGAACTTTGAGAACGGGGAGTTCAAGAATGCAGCTCAGCCTTTTCCCCCAGAGGGAGAAACGACTAAGGCATGGCAGCAGTGCAGCCCCCACCACATGGCTGCTTCAAAGCTCCTGGCCTGCAGATTGTAAGGAGACTAAGCGATCAGTTTGAGGGGTAATTGCTCTTGCTTTAACCTGCTTGGATCTGGATTGCAGTCTAGGATGGAGATCCTGGGGGAGGCGTGAACAGTCTACCAGAGCATGTGGAGGCTTCAGAGAGGACACCCAACTAATAGTTCTGGCAGCTTCGAAAACCCCAGCAATTGGGACAAAGCTCCCCATCTGGCAGCAGAGTCCTACTGTGGCAAAAAAGCTAAAAAGTCAAGTAATTGAGTGGCAAAATGAGCAGGCAAAGGAAGCAAAGCAAGCAGAGCAATCCAACTTTACACTCCTATTTTGGGGACAAAAAAACAGACATTTGTATATGAAATGTAGAATAGAAAAAGATTATACGTAAAATTATGAATCTTTCCAAGTTCCTTTTCCTTTTAATAAATATATTTTAAAAAATTCAACATGCAACTTTCAAAGCTTTCCAGTCTGCATGAGTTTCCTCCTGGCCTTCCTATTGTCTTCTTCCATATGTTTCTAAAACATTCTTCAATAGTTCTCCATTTTTTTTAGTTACTCTACCAGCAGCTTTCCTCTTCCTTCTTTCCTACCATTGAAAAATAAGGAAAAAACCCTTGTAACCTATATAGCTACACATACACACATTATATATATGTGTGTGTGTGTGTGTGTGTGTATGTATATGTATATTGTATGTATATATGTGTTAAATTCAAGATATATCTGACCAAAAGATTCTGACATTCCTTCTCTCTTTGTATGTTTTAAGATGAGTTTAATAAGTGCAGGAAACAAAAGCACTTATGTATATTAAAGCTGTTATAGCTCTTTCAGAAAAAACAAACAAACAAAAAAACCTAACACTTTATTTTAGTCCATATATGTGTAACAGGGATAAATGGGGTGATCTCATCTGATGGTGTTATAATGTCTACATCGGTGATTCGGTATCTCACCCAGGCCTGTGAGGCATCTCACTGCTATCTAGGTTAGGCTCACTCCTCCAACTTGAAAAGACCAAAAACACTGAAAGCCGCAGTCTCGAGCTGTGAGCTAACCTAAGCACATGAGCTTTCTTCATTTGTTGCTCTGCCAATTTCCTTTAAGCATGCTGCTGCTTTTAGCTGTAGTTTCTTGAGTGCATTGAGAAGAGTTGGGTCTATTGTGAAATATTTTATCATTTATGTGTTTGCTTTAATATGAGTAAATATATTATTATTTATTGCATCTTATCAAGTAAACACTTATATTTAAGATCTAAAAAGTGTTTACTTGATTATTTTACGTGATTTACGTGATTATTTGGAATGGCTAATAGTGCAGTTAGAAAAAATACTGGATGGGGGCTCAAGAGCTACGGTGCTTGGTAGCGAAAGCCTATTTCCCTTTGATAGGGTTACCCCTAGGACCATAAAAAAGTTGAAGTGTAACTCTCTGGCAGTGATGATCTCTCTCTGAGAATTTAGGCCCACCAGGCATGAAAGAAGATTGGAAGAGCTCCAAATGAGGGCACTGTCCTATGAGTAAAATGCTTTACAATCTGGTACCTGAGTGCCTCTCCAGACTTATCTCATATCACTCCCTTCTCCTCACTCAAAGCTTCAGCTGAGTAGATCATGATCTGTCCCCAGACATGCCCAGGTTTCCTCCATTCTTGATTTTGCTCAGGCCGTTCCCAACCTTGGTATGTACTCCTTTCCTCTCATTGGATGAATGTCTCTCAGTCCTTTAAAGCCCAACTTAAATGTCACCTTTTCAAGGAAACCCTTCTTGACCCTTTTGGTAATGGCTATTCTCCTTGAACCTCATGTAGCACTTTATTTTGTACCTAATTCATCTATTGTGAAATGCTGTATATTACAGTGGAACAATGGAACATGCCCTGGATTTGGAGTAAGGAGGCTTAGGTTTGAATTCTGACTCTATCACCATATTTGCGTAACTGTGAACAAGAATAACTTATGTCACTTTCTCTAAACCTATTCCCTCACCTGTAAAAAAAGGAGGCTGAACAGAATGACTTCTTTCTCTGGTCCCTTCTAGGTCTACATCTATGAGCCTAGACAAAAAGTTCTATGACAGTGGAGTCTCATCTAAGCTTTAGATCTGCCCTAATGCCTGACTCCTGTCACCTGGGCTGAATGAAGACCATCATATAGAGAAACTTCTGGGAACAAAGAGTTGATTGTATAGGGAGGGACAAGACTGTAGCACAAAAGGAAGTGAACAATACCTACTGATTGCTTGTCATATAAACTGACCTGGTAAAGTAGTTCTTTGTTTCAGATAAGCCCATCCTATAACAAAAAAAATGAGCTCTCTGACTTGATCAAAGTTTCTGCTTCTCTACATACAATGACAGCCCCCAACATGGAAGTAGGGTAACTATGAACCATATATATGTATGGATGTATGAAGAACAAATGTATTTCTACTTATTTATGAATCTCTGTGTGTGTCTGTATATGTCCTCAGTGTGGTAGGATCAACTGAGCTTCATATTTCAAGGACCCATGTTAGTTTGTAAAACAAATTACAACGATGAGATATTTACTTGCATTTGTTTTATTTCCTCCTTTCTCTGGTCTCTTGACAATGGCTAGTTTGGGGCACTGCTGATTTTAAAGCCAGCAAAGAGTTAAATCTTGTTTCATCCCTGTAGGAAAGATTAAAAATACTATTACATACCTGTGGACAAATAAACCCTGCCCCATACATGATGCTCTTCATAGAAGAAGAAAAGGCATCTCTGGGGATGAGGTTATCTGCAAAGATCATCATGAAGTTGCTGAAGAAGGTTAAATGGAAGACTTGGAAGAAATTCATTGCCAAGAAAAGCAGAAAGTTTTTCTGGGTTAATATCTCTTTGGTCAACAAGATGACTGAGGCCCAGGAGAGTTCCAATTTACTTTCTGAGATATTGGTTTCTCTAGGGCTTCCTTTAAGTTCATAGTGACTCATACTGTAAATACCAGTATAAAAAAGGCAGGCAGTAGCAAGAACAGCAATGACAATGGAAAAAGCCTGGAAATGGAGTAAATTTTCCATGTTATCAGAGATAAGGCCACCGAAAAGTATGCTGGTAGATCCCACTAGTGATGCCACTTGGTTATATTTAACAAGCTGAAGTCGGCTTTCATGTTGAGTGGAAATCTCTGCAAATAGGGCACACTGGGCTAGCTGCACAAAGGTCAACATGCCATCAAAAGCACATAAGGATACCACAAGCTGAAGCCCACTAAGCCAGTCACCTTCTTGGTAGTGTTTCCAAGGGAACCAAGGAAGTAGGAAAGCCAAGGCATAGAAAGGGGCACCATACAAGATAGCAATCTGACGTCCTGAACAACAAGATGCCTTGGCATTATCTTGAAAATATCCAATAAGAGGGTCATTAAGAGCATTCCAGATCATAAAAATTACCTAGAAGAAAAAAAACATGCAAGATTGTTTGATCAATTCAGAAATAATCTAAAAGCAGCCCAAAACTTTTTTTCTTAATGTAACCAAGTATTTATTGTTTAGATTGTGTCCTGGTAGCACAGCAGATACCAGAGATGTCCTGGAATGGATAGCTGGGTCATTTATGCATTACTTAGAATACAAGGAGTCTCAGTTGTCTTGTGCATTGATCAGTAAGATAAAAGCTGTTTTCTAGCAATTGTCTTTGTGATTTGGGCCAGGCTACTTCTACTGAGCCTCTGGGAAACAGTGAACCATGAAAAGCATTTATAATAGAAAAAACACTTAACCAAAAGCCAAAAGACATGTGCTCTAATGACATCTCCGACACTAGCTTTGTGACCTTGGATAAGAAACAGAACATGTTTGTTTCTCAGTTTCCTCATCTGTAACGAGAACAGGCTGAGCCAGATCATCCCTAAGGCTCCTACAACTGCATTCCCACAAACCAAAGTAACACTAAAATTTAACAAGTTTTTTTCAGAACCAGCAGGGGGCATGCATGCTAAAACTATAAGATCTCTTTGAGATCCATACTGATGCAACTGAGGCATTAATACTTTGTTCTTCTATAAATGCATCAGGAAAATTAAGACACCAATTTTTACTTCCTACAAAGGAATCCTGATATTATTATTAGAAATGAATGCCAAGCTTTGTGGTAGTTTCTGCCATTCTAAATTTTAAGGGTCTTTTCTCACATACTTTATCCATCTTCTGATGAATACGCAATAGCTATTAACAGTTTCAACACAATTTATAAATATCTACAAATAGCCCTATAAAAGGAAGTCAGTATGTCAATATTTTATTTTGCATATATAATAACATCTTAATTATCTAGCCTTATCAGAGAATGAACTATATATAAATGATATTCCATTAGGTGTTAAAATTTTTCATTTTAGGGCTAGGTGCGCAGTGAATAGGCGCCGGCCCTGGAATCAGAAGGACCTGAGTTCGGAGCCGGCCTCAGACATATCACACAAACAAAAAACCTACCGTGTAACCTTGGGCAAGTTACTTAACCCCAATTGCCCTAACGGCTGTTCAGTATAGGCGCTGGCTCGGAGTTGATGACCTGAGATCAGATCCGCCTCAAAAATGACACCCACGCATAAATAATGACAGCTGTGTAACCTTGAGCAAGTTCTAACCCCAATTGCTTTAAAAAAAAAATTTTCATTTTATCCATTTTTGCTGAAAATTCATTGCGTATTTACCTTCTGTTTAATAGATTTTTTTTTTTTGGTTCTAACTTCTCACTGGCATAGAAACTTCCAGTGAGGAAAACTCAATTACTGAAGAACAACAACGTTTCCTAGGGCACTAAGAATTTAAGTGACTTGAGGGTCCCAGAGTCAGTTATTTTCCAGAGTGGGATTTTGAACTCAGATTTAATTCAGAGTCTAGAGCTCTCTAATCAATACACCAGACTGCCTCTCAAACAATATATACTGAACATAATTCTTTTTTTATACTGAATATAATTCAACCTTTTCTTACTATTAAAAATCATCATAATCATTTATTATTATGCAGGCAAAGACTATAGTTTCATGTAGTCTAATTTTTGTCATTTTGTTTTTTGCCATTTCCCTTGTTGCCTGCCTCTTCAAACCAATCCCTAAAGCCAATGCCTTCTAATTTGTTATTTCTAACGTGCTACATGCAGGGAAGCCATATAACCAAACTTAAAAAAAAAATAAAGAAAAAGATTATACTAAGTAAGAGTCAATAAGACTCTCAGGTCAGGGGTTCTTAACCTATTTTGTGTCATGAACTCCTTTTGGCAGTCTAGTGAAACCCCCTTCTGGGAATGTTTTTAAATGCATAAAATCAAAAACACAAAGTTATAATGGAAATCAATTAAGCTGAAATAAAGTTACAAAGTTTTTGAAAAACAAATTTTTGGAACCCATGTTATGAAGCCTTAACCTTATGATTATTTTTTTTGGAGGGGAGAGGGAAGGCAATCTGGGTCACATAGCTAGTAAGTATCTTAACACCAGATTTGAACTCAGGTCTTCCTGACTCCAGGGCCAGTGTTCTATCCACTATGCCACCTAGCTGCCCTAATCTCATGATCATAAAAAGAATGAAATTTTTAGTTACAGTACAAAGTGGGAGGTGGGAGGCCTTTTTCTTTCTTATTTATGGTTTCATATATTACCAATGGGATTGGTAAAAAAAACAACTGTATAATTGCTAGATGACTTACTGGTGGACAGATGGGTTGTTATAGCTTATAAACGTTTGTGTGTTTATACCAACCAGTTCAAACCTGTTTGATGTATAATGAACATTACTACTCATTTGGCAAACATCTTTATTCATCCTACAGGAGTGGGTAATTAGTTTTTAAAAACACTGCTTTATACTATCAGTTATGGAATTAACATTAGATAACTTGAAGATTTTACAGCTAAAGGATTCCAAACAGCTTTCCATAGTGTATACAAACTCTTACAGACTTTCAGGGAACAGCACACAGACACGTCCCATTATTTACTGCATTGCTATGGAGGAGAGGCAGCTCTGCTCAAAAGCAAAGGATCATGAGGGAATGCTCTTACCTGAGACTGGTGAAAGGCAGCTTCTGAAATCTTGTATTGCTTCAAAAAAAGCTGCATATAGTAAAAATTAAAGACCGTGTTCATCATCCCAGTCCCTAGAGTGGTCATGGAATATGCCAGAGCATTGGCATGAATTCTCACAAGCTTCATTTTCCATGTAGAGTACAACTTCTTCCCTTTGTTATAAACAAAAGTAAAAAGACTGTCATTCTACAAGTTACACTATCACAAAGGCTATGTGGTTAATAAAACCATATAATTTTGAATGACTTAGTACAAGACAATATTAGAGAAAAAATTAGTATGGGCATCTTATAGTGGATTGAAACTGACTGGGTAAGTCTTTATTCCAAAAATGTGACAAACATAGAAATGCATGGAAAGTTCAATATGAAATGATAACAAAGTAAAAAATAACCAAAAGAACAATATACACAATACAATGGCTACAACAATGTAAACAGAAAGACCCACCAAAAAAATCAAAAGTGAATGTAGCAAAATTATGAAGAATAAGTACAGTTTAACAGAGACATGAGAAGTCACTCCCACCTACTCCCAGCCCCCTTTACAGAGGTGGGAGGTCCACAAGTGTACATTACACATATTTTCAGACTTTTTCAATATATTGATCAATAATTGATTTTTAAGCTTCTTTTTACTTTTCTTTAAAAAATATGAGATTGTTCTCTGGGAGGGAGAAGAATATTGGGGAAAACTATGGTGATATAAAAAATATCACCACATTAATAAAAGCAACTTTTAAAAAAAGAGCCTTTACTCAGTTTTAACAATCTTAAATTTGCATAGTGCTTGCTCTGGAAGAATATCTTGAAATTACTTTTCATATTTATAAAATCCAACTAGTATTGGTATGTATGATACAAAGTATGTTTGTGACAATATACAAAGCTGACTTTTTTTTTTACTGCAAATGTTGACAATACTATCACCATTTGCTAAGGAAATTTAATTCACATAAATCAGTCAACAAAAGGAAAAAAATCAAATCAGTCAGCCTTGAAACCACTTTAATCAATAAACATTTGATCTACCTGCTAAGCAGATAGATGTGCAAGCCAAGAGAAACATCAGTTTAGAATATAAACTCTTCTGTAAAATTTTATGGATGATGATAGCAAAAGATTGTGAGCAGTAATACCTCATAAAACAGGGATTACTAGACTAGCAAAGGAAAAAAATCCATTTTCAGAAAGTTTGGCAAGAGAGTCAATTCAGTAAAATCATCCTCAGGGTTCATAAGGATGAAAATTGGAGGGCCATAAATGGACACACACACCCCAATGGGAAAGATTTGGCAAATTTTCTCCAACAAACATGTTTTCTTCATCAATGGAAACAGCTAACATGTCTGAACTCTAATATCAATCTGAACGTACTACATGACGAACAGAAATGGCATAAAGGAAAATAAGGAGGGAAAGAACAATAAAACAGGTCAAGTATACACAGAGGACTTCAACAGTGGAGGTGACAAAATTCTGAGATTGCTATGGTGCTGATCCTCAGGATACTCAAAAGAGGACAGGATATAAAATATTTGGAAAAATCAGAGACTTTATTCCTTTTTTAAAAGGTCATGAGGATGTATCATGAGGATGCCAATAACTGTCACCAACAGCTCTATTTCCTCATCTCTACAAAATCTTTACAAGAATTACTTAAACAGGTATGAACTGCATCCTTGAAATTACTGGGAAGGGAGCAGGCAGGCTTTCACAAGTCTACCATATATTCTTTAGTAGACAACATCTTTACAGTCACACAATAAAATGAAAGGTGCAAAAAATATAAGATCTCAATGGGGAGGCAGAGCCAAGATGGTGGAATGAGAAAAAGAATTTTTGCCTAAATCATTCAGATTCACAATGACTGAGAAAATATACTGTACCAAATTCTGATTGGGAAAGTCAAGGAAAAGTCACTGTGATTAGTTTGTTTGTTTTTCAACCCAGGACAGCTAAAGGAAATAAGAGAGGTCTATGGACACTGGTAACGGGCAGGCCAAAAGCAGATAAAGCAGCAGTGGAGACAAAAATTTTAGCACACAGGGATGAAAAAAAAGGCCCAGATAGAGCACCAGAGCAGGAAGAATTGGGGCCAAAAGAAATCCCAGCAGACCCCTGAACTAGTGCTAGGTGCAAGGTGCCATCTGGGAGCTTTGTTGCTCATTACCCAGATCTAGGGAGGAAATACAGTTTCCTGTATTTATAGGGAGGATACAGTTATAGGGAAGAAAGGAGCTAGTGAGAGTAAGCCCTAGCTATATACCCAGCAAGGAACAAGTTCCAGAAATACAGCTGTGTGGTTCTGAGCCCAGTTCTATTCTTTAATCCCCCACATAAGCCTACAGTGGAATCACCAGGAAAGGGGTACCAGGGAGCAAGCACTCCTAGCAGACTAACAGTGACTGAATCCAACAGTAGTCTAATGCAACTCAACCATGGACAAGCCAACAGACCCAAACCTGGGCCAGGAACTTGCAGAGCTCAGACCAGGAGACTCAGATTCCCTGCATCATATACATCATTTTGGGAGATCTGAGAAGAAAATTAACAGCTTGGTAAAAGAGATACAAAACTACTGAATAAAATAACTCCTTGAAAATTAGAATTGGCCAAAAACAAGGTAATGAATAATTCCATGAGACATCCAGGAGTTATAAAACAAAGTTTAAAAGGCTGAAAAAAATAGAAGAAAATATGAAATATCTCATAGGAAAAACAACTACCCTGGAAAACAGATAAAAATAAATCATTTAAGAATCACTAACTACCTGAAAACCATCAACAACAACAAAATTCTAGACAATATATTTCAAGAAATAATGAAAGAAAACTGCCTAGATACCTTAGAACTAGAAGGCAACAAAAAGCTATTAAACTATGCTTATTCTTTGACCCAGCAATTCCACTACTAGATCTATACTCCAAATAGATCAAAGAAAGGATTCATATGTACAAAAATATTTGTAGAGGTTCTTTTTGTAGAGTGAGAGAATTGATGCTACAGAATGTGAGGATAACTATCACCTGGGAAATGGCTAAACAAGTTGTGGCATATAAGTATGATGGGATACTACTGTGCTTTAAGAAGTGATGAAGGGGGGGTGGCTAAGTGGCACAGTGAATAGAGCACCAGCCCTAGAGTCAGGAGGACCTGAGTTCAAATCCAGACTCAGACACTTAACACTTACTAGCAGTGTGACTTTGGACAAGTCACTTAACCCCAGTTGCCCTGCCTTCCCCCCTCCAAAAAGAAAAAAAAAGTGATGAAGGGGATGGTTTCAGAAAAACCTGAGAAAATATATATGAACTGATGCAAAGTGAAGTGAGTAAAACTAGGAGAACAATTTATACAATGACAGCAATATCGTAAAGATAATCAATTTTGGAAGACTTAGGTCAACATAATAATCAATTACAATCCCAAAGATCACATGATGAAATATGTGACAGAGTTGATGCATTCAAGAGTGTATATTTTTTCTCACTTTATTTTTTTTGGACATGGTTAATTCAGGAATTTTCTTTTTGCATATCTTTAATGGATTTTGTTTTCCTTGTGTTCTCAATGAGTGGGGAGAAAGATAATTTGGACTCGGAAATAAAATGAACTTGAATTTTTAAACAACTGAAGAAGAACACAAAAAGAACCAGAGGGAAAAGAAGTTGAAAGAATCCACTGTTTATCTCTTGAAAGAAACTCCAAATGAAAATTTCCAGGAATATTATATTCAAAATCTAGAGCTCTTAGGTCATGGAAAAAAATTCTTCCAAGGAGCCATAAAGAAAGAATTCAAGTACTACAGAATCACAATCAGGATCACCACTGTGAAGGTACAAAGAGCTTAGAATATGATATTCTAGAAGGCAAAGGATCTAGGTTTACAACCCAGAATAACAACTTTGGAAATCATTTTATTATTAATATGAGGCAAAGTAAAAAATAGGGAAATATATGCTTGACATATATATGCATATATATGTACATAAATGTATATACATGTGTGTATGTATGTTTTGCCCATCACAGAAAACATCTAGAACAAAGTCCAAATCAAGAGAGATTACCAATAAATGATGAAGTCTTCTAGATTGGGTCTTTTTGGGGATGTCATTTTTCTGATTACATTAAGCCCTGGAAAATTGTAGAGCTTCCTGAATGAAATCTATAACCACTCAAGAGAGTGATTATAATTACCCACATAAGAAAAACCAAATGGATGAGGTATGCCTATTGTCCACACTATGATATACAACTGAAAAAGACAACTAAGAGAATTAGTACATTAGAGTGTGTGCATCTTAGACAGTCACTAGGCCCCAAAATAAATAGCTGATTTATTTCAGATAGTGTTCGGTGCTTTTCATGACTGCAAGATTTTCCGTCACAAAGGACAAAACCTTGCCTCCCTGTCCTATCTCTACTCATGTCTAGTCAGACCTCAACTCTGTATTACCCTACTATCTGACTCTTCCATTCCTTCTTTTCTACATTCTTACTGAAAGGTGCAGGTGAAAGTCACAAGATTCTGCTGAATGAATTAACTGCAAATCCATGTTATTTAATCTCAATTGGCACCTTTCTTCAACAAGGCAATCTTTCTAGTCTTCCCTAGTTGATGTCTCCCTCCTAAAAGATGCTGTTCTGAACCTTATCTTTTTGAGCCTATTATATCGCCTGACCTCCCTGTCTCTCAACAGAAGGCCATGCCTCATACTACACTTACTCGGGAAAGAGGCCATTTTTGGTGGGCTCTCTATGCCTCACAAACCCTTGACATCATTCCACTTTCTCTCCTTTTTCTACTCCACTCTGTTAATGTGGCCCTTCTTACGAAATTCGATCTCTATATATTCCTAGTTCATCTGCTCCAGTAGCTTGCCCCCAAACCAATCCTCCATTTCTAATTTTCAATTTCTCACCATTGATTAGTTCTTTTGTTATTACCGATAAACATTCTTGCCCAACCTTCAATTTACTATCCCCTTAAGACATTATCCTCCTGCTCAGTTACAGTATACAAATGGAATAGAATGTTATTGTGCTGTACAGAGTTGTCAAGCTGCCACTCACAACCTGGTTAAAATGTAATTGAGAAATATTTTTAAAACTAGAATAGAACACAGATAATGTTAATAATTAGTCAAAATGCTCCCCAAGAATATCTTTGTATATAGTTTAATTTCTAGTTGAGTTTGACCCCACTGATGTTGTAAATAATAATGAATATGGAAAAGCTTCCATCAGAGGATTTTATATTTTATCCTGGAGGTGAGAGAGAGCCAGTGGAGTTTATTGAGTAGAGGGGTGGATCCAGGCTTTCAGGAAATCACTTTAGCAGTTGAATGAAACATGGACTGGAGTGGGGAGACATAGTGGCAGGCAGACCAGCTATTGCAATAGTCCAGGCGTGAAGTGATGAAGGTCTGTACCAAGGTGGTGGCATTTATCAGAGGAGGGAAGCAGGTATATCAAGAGATGTTGCAAAGATGAAATCAACAGTTTCTGGGAACAGATGAGATATGGGGTGAGGGTGGTGGGGTGACTGATAGTGAGGAATCCAGGATAACTCTTAGACTGGGAGCCTAAGGGACTAGAAGAGTGGCGGTGCCCTTGACGGTAGCAGGGAATTTTGGAAAGAGGGATGGTTTGGGGGGAAGGTAATGAGTTCAACTTTGGACATGTTGAGTTTAAGATGTCTAATTGACATCCAGTTTGAGATGTCTGAAAGGCAGCTGGAGACAGACACTGGGGGTCAGCAGAGAGGTTAGGGCAGCATAGGGAGAGTTGAGAATAATCAGAATAAAGAGAATTAAATCCATAGCAGCTGAAGAGATCACCAACTGAAGTAGTACAGAGAGGGAAGGAGACACAGGACAGAGGCCTGCAAGATATCCATGGTTAGTGGTTGTGACCTTTCCCAGTCCCCTTCATTTCAGTGTTCCTCCCTGAAAGTACTCAGATTGTGTATACATATCCAGTTTCTTCTGCCCTCCAAAAACGTAAACTTTCTTGAGGGCAGGGTCTTTTTTATTCCTTTTTGAATGTATCCCCTCATCTGGTGCAGGGTCTGCTACCCTGCTACCTTTCACGTCGAGACAGCTCTGGACGAGAAAGTGAGGCTGGGGACTATGCACAATCCTCTCAAATAAATCAAATTCACCTTCATGTCATGGTCCTCCTCATGAACAAAGGACAAACAACAACCTCTGTAATAGTAGAAGCTACCCCACTAGGAACCCAACTCATCACTTGGGCAACATAGCTCCAGTACCCCCTTCCTTCCTTTCTTCTTCCTTCCCCCTTCCTCACTCTTTTTTTTTCCTTTTTGGAGGGGGGAAGGAAGGGCACTTGGGGTTAAGGGACTTGCCCAAGGTCACACGGCTAGTTTTTGTGTTAAGTGTCTGAGGCCAGATTTGAACTCCTGACTCCAGAGCCGGTGCTCTATTCACTGCACCACCTAGCCGCTCCCCCTCCCTCTCACTCCTTCTCCTTCTCTCTCCTTTCTATTCCTTCTGATCACATAGAATATCAATATCATATCCATACCCACAGGTACTTTGCCAAAAGGATTGCAAAGATTAATTGCTGAAACCTCACAAGATATCTTGGGATTTAAAGGCTAGATTTTTTTCTTAAGGACCTTGCCTTAATCCCAAATCATTCTGGCTCTCCTTGACTGGCCAACAATGGGTCCCAGAACAAGTCCCACTTGGTCAATGTTTGGGCCCCAAGTGGCTCAGAATGAAATGTAAATAGTAACTGTTTCTGTTTTGGCCAGAAACCTTAAGAATCTTCCTATACCAGATTGAGATATATATATTTTTTACTAAGAATTAGAAGCCATTCTCTGCCTCATTTCTTGCCTAGCCTTAATCACTGAATGGTCATTGCCTCAATCAAACTGAGACCTGTTAAAGACCTTAGCTTAAAAACGCCACAGTCTCCCACTGCATCCAGGGCCATCTCCAGTCATCCTGATCTATATCTTGCCACTAGACACAGATGGCTTTGGAGGAGAAAGTGAGGCTGCTAACTTTGCACAGCCGTCCTCATTTAAATCAAATTCACTTGCATGCCATGGTATCACCTCCCTGATGTCATGGTCCTCTTAAAGAATGAAGGACAAATAACAACAAAGTCTGTTGTCCAGTAGAAAATAGTTTTTTGAAGAACAGGCGTATATACCTCTTTAGCAATATTCTGCCAGTGAGTGAGGCAGTTTGTGAATTATGGAAATCAATCTCCTAAGGATGAAAGTTAAGTCACTCTGGGCTTTAATTTCTTCAATTATAAAACAAAGGGACTTCACTAGATGACTTCTGGGGTCTCTTCCAATCGTAAATGTGTGATCCAATGACTCAAAGAACACAAAGAGGGGTGTAGGTGGCTCAGTGAGTAAAAGGGCCAGGCCGGCATCAGTTCCAACCTGATACTTAACACCCACACAAAAACAATTGGCCATTACTTGTTACTTAACCCCAATTGCTTAAAAAAAAAAAAAACACAAGGAATCTGTAACATTCTCAATGAAGAAATGTAGAGAAGAAGGGATGCAAAAGATATGAGGGACAGACATCTAATGGGAAGGGGGTGTCTAGTCACCAAACGAAAGCAAAATGACAGCCCAGTGTTATCCATGCAAGGTTAAGAGATCCATTTACAGGAAGATATGGACAATAGTACTATAGGACAAGAATACATGAATGGGTTGCAATCTGCCTCAATGGTGGGAGGACCAAGATCAATGAGGTCACAAATTCATCCAAAGCTATTTACATTCATTATACACAACAGGAAAATGATACCCTTTCTTTCACCCAAGTCAGAAAAAGTCTGCAGTAGAGGCTGGTCTCTTATCAGAATCCAAAGCTCTGTCCATTCAATGATATAGGTTTGCATTTCAATATTTATTTTTGAAACAATAAGAACCCAATGACTTAGCTCTGAGTTCTGAACTTGGCTCTCACAAAAATACGTTTTGTGACTTTGATCAAATAACTTATATGTTTAATGCAGAAACTTCACACGATATCTTGGGATTTAAGGACTAGGTGAGTTTAACCATATGCAAGACAAATTAATGTTAAACTAGATCATGGAGTTTGAATGTGGATTCATTATTTAATAGTCCTTTTAAATGTGCTTTATAATATTCTTTCCTTCTAACCTTAACTATGGTTTTAAAGAATATTATGCATCCCTCTTTTCTCAATTTCCCCTTTAACTAGTTAACTATCTAGTTGTTATGTTAAATTATGTCTTCACAGTCTAACTGAAGCAGATAACAGGCAATTATCCAAATAACTCCACAAGAAAAAAAGCCCCATTCTCTGCTCTGACTTTGAAGATAATCACAGGCTACTCACAGACAGAACAATTCAGGTGATTTGTATTCAAAAGTCTTTTTTGCCTAAATAACTCCAATAATTGAGAAGGTAAAGAATACTGATTTGATGCGAATTATGAAGACATTTCTCTGGCCTTCCATTTAATTTTATATTTGTATATACCATAGAGGTATTTTTGTCAATGGAGATAATATACACCTGACTATAAATCCAACTTACTACAAATAATAGGAGATAATAAAAGGAGATAATCTTGCCAAGAATTAAGAAAGTTGAGAAGTTGGGGCGGAGTCAAGATGGTGGAGTAGAAACAGGACTTCCCTGGCGCTCCTGCCCACACCACTTCCAAAACATAGGAAAGGGGACTCTGAACGACCTCTGGAGCTCCAGAACCCACAAAATGACACAGAGAAGCTAACCTCCCACTGAGGACAGCCCGACAGGGAGCATCCAGCACAGCACTCTGGGAGCTGAGCCCAGGACCTCGTGAGTCAGAGGTTTTAGCCCGAGGGCGGCCAGACCAGCAGCCAGCTGGAGGGAACCCAGGACACTAGCAGCTGTGGCGATTCCAGAATTATCAACACATAGAAGCCTAGGACAAAGTGAGAGGTCAGTGCCCTGTGGACTTTGGGACTTGTTGGGAGAATGTGTCAGCTTCTTCCCCTGGGGGCGAAAAGCAACTGAGGAGCCAGTGCAGCTTGCACCACATTGCCATGTTGCAGCTTCAGCTCCTGGCCTGCAAACTGTAGGGGGATCCAGCAAGCAGTCTGGGGAGTAATTGCTCTTGCTTTAACCTTCTTGGATCTGGATTGTGGTCTGGGGTGAAGGTCCTGGGGTGTGTGACCAGCTCCCCAGAGTGTGTGGAGGCTTCACAGAGGCCACCCAACTAATACCTCCAGCAGTTGAGAAAACCCCAACGTTTGGGACGTAAGTTTCCCTGGCTGGTGGCAGAGTCATACTGTGGCAACAAGCCCAATTACTCAAGTAATTGAGTGGCAACATGCCTAGACAAAGGAAACAAAATAAACAGGAAAATGCAACATTAGACTCCTATTTTGGGGGCAAAGAGGATCAAAGCATGGAACAGGAGGAGGACTGTGAGGTCAGAAATCCTGCACCAAAAGCCCCAAATGAAAATACAAGCTGGCTACAGGCCAGAGAGGACCTTAAGAAGCAGATAAGAGAAGTGGGGGAAAAATTGGGAAGAGAAATGAGAAAGATGCAAGAAAAGTATGAAATGACAGTCAACAGCCCGACTGAGGAAAATAACACCTTAAAAAATAGACTAACTCAAATGGCAAAAGAGGCTCAGAAAGGCAATGAGGAGAAGAATGCCTTAAAAAGCCAAATGTGCCAGATGGAAAAGAACCTCAAAAGTTCACTGAGGAGATTCATTACTTCAGAGTTAGACTGGAGCAAATGGAAGCTAGTGACTTTATGAGAAATCAAGATGCTGTTAAGCAGATCCAAACAAATGAAAGAATAGAAGGCAATGTGAAATATCTCATGGGAAAAACCATTGACCTGGAAAACAGATCCAGGAGAGACAATCTAAAAATTACTGGACTACCTGAAAAGCCATGATCAAAGAATCTAGAAACCATCCTTAAAGAAATTCTCAAGGAAAATTGCCCTGATATTTTAGAACCAGAGGGCAAAATAGAGGTTGAAAGAATCCACAGATCACTTCCTGAAAAAGATCCCCAAAAGAAAACTCCTAGGAATATTGTAGCCAGGTTCCAGAATTCCCAGATCAAGGAGAGAATATTACAAGCAGCCAGGAAGAAACAATTTCAATATTGTGGAAACACAATCAGGATAGCCCAGGACCTGGCAGCTTCTACACTGAGAGACTGAAGGGCATGGAATATGATATTCCACAGGACAAAGGACCTGGGATTAAAACCAAGAATCACCTACCCAGCAAAACTGAGTATCATCTTTCAGGGGAAAATTTGGTCATTCAGTGGAATGGAGGACTTTCAAGCATTTGAGGAAAAAACCAGAGTTGAATAGAAAATCTGACATTCAGATACAAGAAGCAAGAGATGCTTGAACCCAGGACACTAGCAGCTGTGGCGATTCCAGAATTATCAACACATAGAAGCCTAGGACAAAGTGAGAGGTCAGTGCCCTGTGGACTTTGGGACTTGTTGGGAGAATGTGTCAGCTTCTTCCCCTGGGGGCGAAAAGCAACTGAGGAGCCAGTGCAGCTTGCACCACATTGCCATGTTGCAGCTTCAGCTCCTGGCCTGCAAACTGTAGGGGGATCCAGCAAGCAGTCTGGGGAGTAATTGCTCTTGCTTTAACCTTCTTGGACTGGATTGTGGTCTGGGGTGAAGGTCCTGGGGTGTGTGACCAGCTCCCCAGAGTGTGCGGAGGGAAAAGAAATCATAAGGAACTTATCAAAGTTGAACTATTTATATTCCTACAGGGAAAAACGATAACTGTAACTGATGAAACTTTCTCAGTATGAAAATAGTTGAAGAAGGGCATACGGACATATGAATACATATGTGAATGTGTCTATATATGTTCTCAGGTAGAGGGCACAGGTCGAATTTGATAAGAAAGGATGATACTTAAAAGGTGAGGTTAAGAGGTGAGAGAGTAATATGGTGAGGGGGAATGGGGAGGGACAATGGGGTGAACTGTCTCTTGTAGAGGAGGCAGCGGAAGGTGGTTGCAGAGGAGGGGAGGAACAGGAAGGCAAAAAGGCAAAACCATATCCTCATTGAATTTGGCTCAGGGAGAAAATGACGTAAATACTAAATGGGATATCTCACCCTGCAGGAGAGTAGGGGGGAGGGGGATGAGAGAGGGATGATGGAGGGGAAGGCATGCTGGGGGGAGGGGAGGTTGGAGGCACCCACTTTTTTTTTTTTGCATTTTGGAGGGCAACTGGAGTTAAGTAACTTGCCCAAGGTCACACGGCTAGGTTTTTGTTTGTGCGTGCATTAAGTGTCTGAGGGCGGATCTGAACTCAGGTCCTTCTGACTCCAGGGCTGACTCAGGTCCTTCTGACTCCAGGGCCGACGCTCTACTCACTGGGCCACCTAGCCGCCCCAATGGAGGCACCCACTTTTGAAGAAGGACAGGATCAAAGTAGGGAATGGAGCAGGTTGGGGGTGGGATGGGAGGGAGGGAAATATAGCCAGTCTTTTACAATATATCTACTATGGTAATGTTTTACATAGCTATACATATACAATATATCCTGAATTGCTTATCTTCCCAGAGGGAGTGGGTGACAAGGAAGGAAGGGAATGGATCTGGAATTCAAAGTTTTAAAATTAAATGTTTCAAATATATATAAATACCATTATTAATACTATTTTGCATGTAATTGGGAGATAAGATGTGCAGGCATTGGGACACAGAGATTCACCTTGCCCTAATGGAAAAGTCGAAGGGGGTATGGGCGAAGATGTGGGAGAGGGCAGATTGGATGAGGGGATATCTTGTGGGACTGCTATTCTGGGGTGGTGGGTAGGGGAAAATGGGGAAAAATTGTAACTCAAAATCTGGCAGAAAGGAATGATGTAAATCATAAGTTAATAAAGCATTTGGGGGAAAAAAAAGAAAGTTGAGAAGTCAAAGAAGCTATAACTTGTAAGCTGGATTCAAGTTATCAAAGTCTAAACTTTAAAAGAGGCACTGTTTTATTTTTCCTCTTGGCTTTGTATTAGGCACAATGATTTATGAAATATGCCCTACTCTATTCTACTAATTCTCCTCCCTTGCCCTCACCCACTCATAACCTGTTCTTCAGCTTAAATAAAAAATGCCAACCTATGAAAAAAAATAGACTAACTCAAATGGCAAAAGAGGCTCAAAAAGGCAATGGGAAGAATGCCTTAAAAACCCAAATTTGCCAGATAGAAAAAAGAATCTCAAAAGCTCACTGAAGAGAATCATTCCTTCAGAATTAGATTGGAGCAAATGGAAGCTAGTGACTTTATGAGAAATCAAGATATTATTAAACAGATCTAAACAAATGAAAAAATAGAACGCAATGTGCAATATCTCATTGGAAAAACCATGGACTTGGAAAACAGATTCAGGAGAGATGATTTAAAAATTATTGGACTACCTGAAAGCCATGATCAAAAAAAAAAAAAAGTACCTAGAAATTATCCTTCAAGAAATTCTCAAGGAAAACCGCCCTGATGTTTTAGAATCAGAAGACAAAATAGAGGTTAAAAGACTCCACCAATCACCTCCTGAAAAAGACCCCAAAAAGAAAAGTCCTAAGAATATTATAGCCATGTCCCAGAATTCCCAGATCAAGGAGAAAATATTACAAGCAGCCAAGAAGAAACAATTTGAATACTGTGGAAACACAATCAGGATAACACAGGATCTGGCAGCTTCTACACTGAGGGATTGAAGAGCTTGGAATATGATATTCTGGAGGTCAAAGGAGCTGGGATTAAAACCAAGAATCATGGGGGCTCACTTTGAGAAATGTTGTGTGATTTGACCAGATGAGACTCTGGGAAGCCGTTGAGAGCCCCCCGGCTTTGAAAACCCAGATATTGATGCTTCCCTCTCTGGTAACTGTGATTTGGTATTGATATAATGGTTGGACAGTTTGGAAGCCTGTCTGTTTGATTTGTCTGTATACTCTGAAGTTCGGGGTGCTGACCTTTACCCCTGAACTAGGTAATATATGTTTATTTGATTAAAGTAAGCTTGTTAAAAAAACAAAAAACAAAAAACAAAAAAACCAAGAATCACCTACCCAGCAAAACTGAGTATCATGTTTCAGGGGAAAATATAGCCATTCAATGAAATAGAGAATTTTCAACCATTCTTGATGAAAAATACAGTTGAATAGAAAATTTGATATTCAGATACAAGAAGCAAGAGAAGCATGAGAAGGTAAACAGGGATAAGAAAGCATAAGGAACTTAGCAAAGTCAAACTATTTACATTCCTACATGGAAAAATGATAATTGTAACTTATGAAAATTTTCTCATTATGAGAATAGTTGAAGGGAATATAACTGCATATATATGTATACATACATGCATATGTCATCTATATAGGAGGATATATGGACATATGAATACATATATGAGTATGTGTATATATGTGTACAGGTATACATAGACAGAGGGCACAGGACCAGTTGAATAGGAAGGGATGATACTTAAAAGGTGAAATTGAAAAAGTGAGAGAGGAATATAATGAGGGGAGATGGGCAGAGACAGAATGGGGTAAATTATCCCATATAGATCAGTTCTCATTGCTAATATAAATATCAACAAATAAAGCCCATAGAAACAAAAAATTGGGGGGATCCTCAATTTTTAAAAGTATAAAGGAGTCCTTAATAGTCTTTAAAAGTATAATTTTGCTATTGTTCAATTTTTCCAGTTGTGGAAAAATTGAAGGTTTCTAACTCTGAAGGTTTCTATTTGAGGTTTTCTTGGCAAAGATACTGGAATAGTTTGCCATTTCCTTCTCCAGCTCATTTTAAAGATGAGGAACTGAGGAAAACAAGATTGAGTGACTTGCTCAGGGTACACTGCTACTAAGTGTATGAGGTCAGATCTGAACTCATGAAGATGAATCTTACTGATTGTAAAACCAGTGCTCTATCCTTTGTACCACCTCGTTGCAGCTTTTAAAAGTATAAAGTGGTCCTCAATAGTTTTTAAGAATATAAAGGAGTAGGGGCAGCTAGGTGGTTCAATGAATAGAGCACTGGCCTTAGAGTCAGGAGGACCTGAGTTCAAATTCAGCCTCAGACACTTAAAACTTACTAGCCATGTGACCTTGGACAAGTTGCTTAACCCCAATTTCCCTCCAATAAAAGAAGAAAAAAAAGTGGAGTCCCAAGGAGTCCTAAGACCAAAAGGTTTGAAAAGAACCATGAACTTTTAAGTCTCAGATACTTTAGTGTTCCTTCAGTTTCCATAAACCATGATTAACAAATTATAAATCCAGTCTGCTCCAAAGTGACTCTGTATTTAAATTTTTAAATTTAAAGCACCTTTTTAAACATTTTTGGCCATGATCTATTTCTAAATTTATTTTTAAATTTAAAGCACCTTTTTAAACATTTTTGGCCATGATCTATTTCTAAATTTATTTTTAAATTTAAAGCACCTTTTTAAACATTTTTGGCCATGATCTATTTCTGCCAACTAAAGTAAGAGAAGTGCACAACAGAGACAGATCTTTTGCCAAGGTAATAAAATCTCAA
This sequence comes from Gymnobelideus leadbeateri, assembly GCA_011680675.1. NCBI lineage: Eukaryota > Metazoa > Chordata > Mammalia > Diprotodontia > Petauridae > Gymnobelideus > Gymnobelideus leadbeateri. Next base: position 776,480 of record WOXC01010782.1, on the reverse strand, counting down.
AGATCAGTAAATTTTTTCTTCCATAATGTCAGGACTCAGAGGCAGGAGATTTGCTATCATTCTTTTAAAATACAAGTTTATGTTTTTAATAAATATGGGAAGAAAGAGGTCCTAGAGTTAGTCTGATAAATTATTTACTACTGGTAGAGCTTATGAGGTTCAAGACTTGCTTTTTCCTTCTGGATCTTTGAAGACTTGGAGGAATTTCTCAATCAGCTTAGCCATACATGAGGTTTAACAGTAAAATTTCAGGCAATAATCAAAGATAGGCGAAGAATTTGGTGGAAGGTGACAGGCTTGCTCAATACCCCTGAGAAGTAACTTACTTTGTCATTGCCTAAATTTGGTCCTGGGAACACTCCAGGTTTTGAGGAGACTGTTTTACTGGTTATCAGCACCTTCATCAGGCCTTATTTTTTAGATGGAAGAGAAAAGATATAAAACATATTTGGAAATTTTAACTTTAGATGCACTGCTCTGGTAAAAATTTAAGAGGGAAGCATGGTAGCTAAAATAAATTTGTGGATTTCAATTATCCCCATGGTTCCTGATATTCCAATGCTATCATCAGTTTCCAAATTTCTAGCAGAGACTCAAATGTGTTAACTGGAAAACACAATATATTTGACTTTTCCTGACCTCAACTTTAGGACCAAATGAAAAGTACCTGATATGACTGGAGGGGTGGGGATGAGCCAATTCTTTAGTAATCTATAGTAATGGTAATGTTAACTGGGAGCTATTGTGTGTGTTATGTCACATTAAAATCTTTACATATACCCAAGTATGATTAATATCATAAGATTTAGACTACAAGAAATCTGCTTTAATCAGTTACTTTTATCTTCCTGTATATGCATTACAATTAATTGGCAACAACCTGGTTCTTGTTTTTGTTGTTGTTGTCGTTGGGTTGTTTTTTTGGTTTTTGGAGGGGGGAAGGCAGGGCAATTGGGGTTAAGTAACTTGTCCAAGGTCACACAGCTAGTAAATGCTAAGTGTCTTGAGTACATATTTGAACTCAGGTCCTCCTGATTCTAGGGCTGGTCCTCTTATTCACTGTGCCACCTAGTCGCCCCACAACAACCTGTTTTTAATGGCCAATATAAGCCTGGCTTTGCTACTTAAATGTAAGTTTGAGTAACTATCCTTTCTGCCCTGAGTTTTCTCCTCTGTATAATGTGGGGGCAGAGGGGTGCTGGACTTCAGAGGCCCTTAACCTGGGGTCCATGAATTTGCTTCTTTAATATCTCATAACTGTAGTTCAATATCAGGAATATCTGAGTTCAAATCCAGCCTCAGATACTTACTAGCTGTGTGAACCTGGGCAAGTCACTTCACCCTGTTTGCCTCAATTTCCTCTTGTATAAAATGAGCTGGAAAAGGAAATGGCAAACCATTCTAATATCTTTGCCAAGAAAATTCCCAGGGGTGGCTAGGTGGTACAGAGAATAGAGCACTGATTTCAGAATCAGGAGGACCTGAGGTCAAATCTGAACTCAGACACTTAACACTTACTAGCTGTGTGACCTTGGGCAAGTCACTTAACCCCAATTGCCCTGCATTCCCCCCTCTGGAAAAAAAAAAATCAACTGAAAACATTCTTCTGAGAAGGGTTCCATATGCTTCACCACTGTCAAAAAGGGGTCAAAATTCAAAAAAGTTAAGAACCCCTGGATTAGATGATCTCTAAGGTCCCTTTAAACCAGGAGTGGGGAACCTTTGGCCTTGGGGTCATATGTGGCCCTCTAGGTCCTCAAATTCAGCCCTTTGAATTCAAACTTCATAGAACAAATCCCTTTAATAAAAAGATTTGTTCTGTAAAACTTGGACTCAGTGAAAAGGCTGCACCCAAGGACCTAGAAGCTCACGTGTGTGCAGGTTCAAACTTTAAATCCTATAGGTGACTTTGGAATAGTTCTAAAAGGCTCTCTAGGTTTAGAGAGTGTACACTGTACCATTCAGGGTAAGACCTAGTAAAAATCATTAAGTAGAAAAAGTTCTTTACTCAATGGAAGCCTTTCTGCTTCAGCTAAGGTGCTTTTATATCTCTATCAAAATCTCAGAAAACTGTCTAAAACACATACAGATTAAAGTGTGAATAACTAATAATGGCTAAAAAATTACAATTCTAGGAGCATCTTCATTTTTCCTTAAGTGGTTTAATGAAGTTTTAATAGTAAAACTTTCAAGTGTAAACAATTCCTATTCAGGAGAATAGGCTTTTTTTTCAGCACCACCTGAAAACAATCTTTCTCTACCTAAAGCAGGCAAAGATCCTGTATTACATGTTATATAGACCTTTAATGGCATCATTAACATTTTATTGTTTGTTTGTTTGTTTCTTTCTGGAGGGGGAAGGCAGGGCAATTGGGGTTAAGTGACTTGCCCAAGGTCACACACCTAGTTTTTTGTGTCAAGTGGAGGCTGGGTTTGAACTCAGGTCCTCCTGACTGCAGGGCTGGTGCTCTATTCAGTGTGCCACCTAGATCCCCCATCATTAACATTTGATCCTGACCCACTTACTCCTTGCTGACTGAGGATGGATGGGATGAGTGAGGGGGGGCTGTGCCGAGTCCTCAGGCCTGTGAGTCAGGAGGGGAAGTACAGGGGCCTAGTGAGGAGCGGTGGGCTGGCGGTAGGTCACAGTGACTTCTGGCCTCGGCTTCTTTCTCCCCCTCAGTTTCCTAATGTGTAAGATGAACACGTGGGACCAGGCCCAGCTCTGCACCCTAAGGAAATCAATGGCAGCTCCGCCCTTCGGAACCCCTTATGAGCAGGTGACAGGGACTGCAAAGGCAGCCCTTCCCCAGGGAGCCTGCTCTCAGCGCGCCTCCCCCCACCCCCTCCGCGGCCCTTGGCTTTGTACACACCTCACTTCATCCTCACAGGGATCAGCAGGAAGGGTCCTCATTTGACAGCTGAGGAAACTGTGGCCCAGAGGGGGAACTGACTTGTCCAAGGTCACACAGGTGGTTTCAGAGACTGGAGACCTAGACCCTCCATCGCATCCAACCAGCCCAGTGGTCTCTTCCGCCGCCCCCCCTCCTGAGGCCGGACCTCGTACATCCCCTTCCCTCCCCCCCTTCCCCAGACTGCCCGCCCCTCACCTCAGCCTCACACTATTACAGAATCCGCCAGAATGGACGTCAAGGTCCCCTTTCCCAACCCCATCATATTACAACTGGGCAAACAGGACCAGAGGAGTGAACTGTCCTGTGTAAGGCTGCGTGGCGGGGTCAGAGCCAGGGCTCCAGGCATAGCCCCACCAAGCCGGACCTCCCGCCACACGCCCCTCATCCTCATCCTCATCCTCATCCTCATCCTCATCCTCATCCTCATCCTCACCCCAAGGTGACGTCAGCGCGCCCCAGGTGACAACCTCCTCGCGGGTCACTACGCCCCGCACTGAACTCTCAGACCGGTGAAGCCGCCGGGTGTCCCGCCCTCCCGGTCTCGGCCTTTGCCCCACACCGGCCACGGCCACTAAACACGTACCTTTTATCCTCCTTCGGTTTCTCAGCCGCCGCGCAGACTCCTTCCCGGGCTGGTGCAGGGCGTGCCCGGGAGAGCGGAGCCGGGTGGGGAGATGTAAACTGCGCGTGCGCTGCCCTCTCCATCTGCGGGAGCGAGGCGTGGTTGGACTAGCTTTTCAGCGCTCCTTTCTTCTTTCTCCGCCTCCTTGGTCCTCTTCAGGGTCTCCATTGGTCTGTTTCCCGGGAGCTGAGACGAATCGGATCTACGCGAAGGGCGTGATTGGCGAGAGCGCCCGCCCCTCGTCAGGGCAGCGGCCTGGGATTGGTGGGAGCGCGGCCTGGGTTTTGAATCGCTCCCGGTTGGGGAGGGCTACTTTTGGAAAGTGCCACGTTTGGGGCCGCGGGCCGGGTAGAGCCGGCTCGGGGCTGCCTCGGGGGCACCGGCTCCCGGCGCTGGACGTTGGCGGCCAGCAGGGGACTCCTAAGAGGTGCAGAAGCCCGCTTGTGGTCAGGGATCCGAGGCTGTGTGGGCGTCGGCAAAAACCCGGGCTGAGGAGAGCCGGGGCAGTGGCCGGGGCGGCGGCGGGACCGAGGCTGCCTCTGATCCCCCGCCGCGATGTTGGCGGAAAACCTGGTGGAGGAGTTTGAGATGAAGGAGGACGAGCCGTGGTACGACCAGCAGGACCTGCAGCAAGGTGAGGGGCACCCCCACCTCCAAATCCTCAGGATGGGGGGGGGGGCGTCAGCCTCTGGGCGCTCGGGAGCAACCCCGGCTCCGTGCGATTGCGAGACGGACACCGAAGGAGGAAGAGCTGCTGCATTGGGTGGGACCGGGGAAGAAGGGAGGAGGGAGGTAATGGCACTGGGGAAGAACGGAGGAAAGGTGGGAGTGCTGGAGAAGAAAGGGGGTGCTGGGGCGGGAGGAGCGCATCTGAGCAGGTGTCCTGCCCTGCTGCCTGGCCAGGGTGCCAGCCCCGCCCCTTCTCTGCGGTATAGACTAGGTCCGAGGCCACAGGCTGGGATGCTGCTGCTCCCGCTTCTCAGGGTGCGCTGCTCGATTGGGTGTCTGGCTGAGTCCCGGTGTGTGACTAGCTGACCCGGGGTGGGGCGATCGGAGAGGACGAGGGAGGGTGGGGATACTTATCTATCCCAAGTCTCCCGGCCGCTGCTTCTTCAGAACCTCATTAAACGTTGTTATGCATAATTTACCCTTGCGGAATTGCTATGCCCAAGTAGCGCTACCTACCTATGGCTTGTCCTCCCAAAGCCCCAGGGCTCGCCGAGGTGGGTTTCTCTATTGGCAATTGTGCTGCAATTCATCCCCCAAATAAATACATTATGATCTGCTTAGGAACCTTGTCCCCTTGCTCACCTTTAGCATATTGAACAGTTCCCGGGAATTCTTGCTTGAACTAGTCTTTTCGACATTTTAAGTAAGTCTTTATTTAAACTGTGGACAATTACCACGTTTAGTTTAACCGTAAGCAGATATCTTGCTTTTATTTGTAGAAATGAGCACAAAACTTAATGATAGTTTGAAACCAACACAGACTTTTCCATACTCCTATAAACATTCCCCAAGATCTAAGCCACATATACAGTCTTTGTAGTTAGTAATTTTTTATGAAATACAATATACAATGGCAGTGTGGCATAGTGAGTGTATAGAAAACAACCCGCCTCAGAGTCATGAAGGACCTGGGTTTAGGCCCTGGTTAGAAATAGACTGTTTTTTAGATCCTAAGCAAGTCATTTAACCTCTCAATGACCCAAGTAACTCCAAGACTAGGTTGTAGAGCAGGTGCTTATTCTTTATATTAGAGGGAGTTACTTATATCAGTGAAATCATAGGCCTGATTTTTAAAAAAATTTTTAAAAATTTTTAAAAATACTATGAGTAGGCACATTTTACAGCTTAAGGGGCTGAGAGTTCATTTGCCCTTTAAATTCCAAATGAGATTAATGAAAGGCATTAGAACACTAAGTTTCCTCTTCAAGGAACATGTGCTTAATGACTTGTAACCTTTCTGGAGTTAGAGAAAACAATATACTTCTGTTCTTTAGAATAGTTTTTACCAAACTAATTTGCCTTGAAAAATCATATAACCAAAGTAGTCAAGCCTTATATTGTCTGTGTAATCCAAACTAGTTGACTATTGTAAAATAGTATTTTCTGTAGTTACCTAGCTTTACTGTTTTAATCCAGCACTGAGTTTATATTGTAGCTTTCCCCGTATTAAGTCATTTATTACTCAGATATGTTCTTTAGAATTAATGAAGTGTCAACATATAATGGAGGTAGGAGAGTAATCTGAAAAGAAAGCTGAATTTAGAGTCAAAGGGACAGATTTCTAATTCTAGCTGTGCTACACATAGTACCTTTGTGAACTTAGGCAAGCCACTTTAACCTCTCTGGGCCTCAGTTTCTACATCTTTAAAATGAAGACATTGGAGTGGTATCCTCCAAACCTCCTTTCAGCTGAAACTATATGGTATGCTAAGGGAAAATTTAGGGCTAAATATTTCAAAGTAGCTGTGTACATAGCTTCAAAGATAAACATTTTTTGCCCTTCTGGTTTTCACAAGTATAAATCCAAGCTTGCAATTGTGTATTGTACTAGGATTGTAGTTTCAGAGTCCTTTTCTACAATGTGGATAAGTTTTCCTTTGCCCTTTGTAACCATAAGAATTTGTTGAGGATAACTGCTGTTAATATTTCACCTACTCTGAAATGAAAGCAAATGTGAATATGAAGAGTTCTTTTTAACTTTTTAGACTTTAAATTTTAATGTGGTGTTATAATCAAGAATCTTTGAGTTGGAAGGGACCTTAAATATCACCTGGTCTAACACTCTTGCTTCTACCTCAAGGTATATTTTATATTTTTCAGAGTGCTTTCATACCTATCATCTCATTTGATTCCTACTATAATCGCACAAAGAAGGTAATAAAAGCATAAACACCTCACGAATGGGAGATGTGATGTCTTTTCACGTGTATAACCTGCCAAAGCGCTTTGTAAAAAAACTGAAAATCAAAGTGTTTTGGATCCAAAAATTTGTCAAAGTACTTCTCTAGTGACTTTTAATCTGCCTTCATGTAATGTTTAGAAAGTCAGGAGGTATTTTTCTCTTTCTGTAATTGAAATGTGTTGCTGTCCTGTTAGTTCAGTGATTTCACTTATGTTCTTAGTATGACTAGACTTCATATATTTACTTTTGCTGTTGTGCCCTTTTCCATTTTCTCAGTAAGGAGGGTTTGGAAATAGCAAAACAAATTGCTTTTAAACAATCTGCCACCTCTAGCTTCCTCTCCCCACCTAGTTTTTAAATTTAGTCTTTAATCATTCTTGAAGACAACTGTTTTAGAGAAAACCTCAAGGAAGTACTTCAAACTGCAAAAGCGTCTCTCTCTCTAGCAATCTTTGAGATTTTTAGCTAGGTCAAATATTTTGCCAAAGATTTGTTGTACTTTTTGAAATTAAAAATAATGGAGAGCCCATCTTTAAAATGGAGACATTAATCTGCCACCTTATCTCATTAGAATCATAACAATGGTCAAATTGGATCTTTTATCAAAGGCTATCTGCAAGTACAGGAAGGAGAAATTCTCCACTTTTATAGAATACTTTGATGCAGAGACACTGTCTTTTGTTGGAAGGGTTAGCGTGATAAAAATACTGATGGTGATCTTACTGACAGTAAGAGCTTTTTCTGGAACAGGAGCCTTCTGTACAGAGTAATGATGGCTTACCCTTTGAAATGTACCCCAGAGAACATGGTGAAGAGGCTTTAGAGCTCTAGTTTTCTTTTAGCGCAGCTGCTATTACATCTACTACCTTTGTGAGCCAAGCAAAAGCCCAGAATAAGGATTCAGGTTTCTACTGTGTGCGTCAAAAAACTAAAGCTTGTTTTTTGTAAGAATACCAAGCATGTGCCATTGCTTTATAAAACTTCAGTATCTTCTGAAGTTGATAACATCTGCCTTATGTTAACTTCTTGGCTGAATCACTGTGTTTCTTGGGTCATTAAAACAGATACCAACATTTTACTTAATGTTTATGCTAGGCATTTTTGCTTTCCCAAAAGCTTAGCAGCAGGCGTTAACACAAAAGCATTAGTCAGTGATGCATATTACTTCATTACTTTATAATGGCAAAAGCTTTTAGTTCTCAGGCTAATGCAGAATTGTTGCTTCAGACATGTAACTTTTATTTGAGAGAAATGCTTTAAAGACATAAATTTTTTTATCATCTTCAGTTTTGACATTGCTGCATTTAGACCCCTTAACTAAAGATACCCTAATAATGGTTTTCTGGGTAAGAAAAATTGTATTGTATTGATGTTTGAGCACTTGCATAGCTTCCTGTTATTCACAGTTAAAATATACTTTAACTTGTTGAATTCTAAAATATATTCCTAGCCTTAGTCACTGAATGGGTGTTGCCTTAACTTAAAAAGGCCACTGCATCCAGAGCTATCTTCAGTTGTCCTGATCTGTATCTTTCCACTGAACCCAGATGGATCCAGAGGAGAGAGTGAGGCTAGTGACTTTGCACAGCTCTCCCTCACTTAGATCCAGTTCACTTACAAGTCATGGCATCACCTTCCTGATGTTATGTTCCTCCTTGAGAATGAAGGACCAACAACAGTACTAACTTGTTGAATCCTGTAATATATAAAAACATTACTATATTGGATTTCTGAGCCTGTAGTGAATAGAAAATAATTCAGGGTTTCTTGAAGCAAGTTTCTTGGTAATAGTTTCAGAATCAGAGACTCAGAGTCTTGGAACTGGAAGGGCCCTTTGAAGTCATCTATATAACCCCTTTATAGTGAAGTAAACTAAGGCCAAGAAAATGTGTCACTTGCCCAAGGCACATAGTGACAAAGTTAGGACTAGAATCCAGGTCATTTGATTCCCCAGGTAGGTGATTTTACCATTAATCAACAGAGAAAAGAGAACCCCTTAACTAAAGATACCGTAATAATTATTTAATGAGAAATGAACAGGATCTTCCGTACTTTGTTTCCTTTTCACTTTTGCCATAATTGAAAGTACCAAATAAGGTTACTAAAAATTCTCATCTATCTCCACTCGGGAAAGCCTTTTTGGGCTTGTTGCCAGTATTTGTCTACAAGTAGGAGCCAGATGCTACACAACCGGAAAAGAATAGTTTTGTGAAACACACACACACACAAACACAACAACAACAATCACCACCAAAAAAATTTGTCCTTAAAAATAATAGAAGCACTAATAATCTCCTCTGCAGTGACTTCATGAGTGGTTTGCTGTTTCACAAAGACCATGCTTTTATGGTTGATGCTGGCCTTGCCAAAATCCTATGCTGTCAGATGTTCAGGAGCTTCTGTAGCCCTTAAGGTTACTTAGGCTATCAGGACCTTGTGTAATTAGAAATGTAGTTTATGATAAGAATACACCTTAAATTCGCTTCTGATTGTTTCTCACTTGAAGAGCTCTGTATTTATATTCCTTTGAACAGTAGGAAAATTGGCGAAAGTGGTTAAGATTACACTAAAAATGAAATTGGTTGTTTAAATAAAAGGATTCCAGACAACTCTATACAACTGAACAGAAAAGTAAAATAGTTTCTAGCTAGAAGTCCAACTCTGGGAAAGGTTTCCTTTCAGATGACTGATTTAGGATATCTTTGTCTTGTCTCTGGCTAGTATACTCTGTGACAAACAGGCCAAGGAACAGGAAGAAGTTTAAGTAATATCTAAGCAATGATGTCATGGCAGGCTTTGGCCTCCGTTATGGTACGGTAGCGTCTGTGTGGTTTTCACACACCCTATTTGTATAAACTATTTTCTGTAGGACTTCAGTCCAAAGACTGAAAAGAATTTAATGAATATTATTGGGTAGTAGCAATTTATTTTTCAGTTGGAAAAAACCAGGATGTAGACTTGCTTGAGCCGGTGACTCACCCACAGAATTGGCAATAACAATCCAAGTTCTTTAATTCCATTTCCATAGTTCTGTGTATTAAACTAAGCTAAAAAGATTTCCACCCAGGAAATAAGTATTTTTTTCTCCTGCAAAAATAAAGTGGTGTTAAATTGACTTGTCTCCTGCAGGAATTTTTATTTTCTGTAAGTGTAAAATGATACTGGTCTGGATGATGAAGGAAGCAGTTATAGGTTTGGTATACAAATACCATCCTATAAACTCAGAGAACTGAACTGTAATCTCTGTTTTGACCCTGACTCAGTGCAGTTTTTTAGAACAATCACTTAACATCTTTTGTGCTTCTGTTGTCTCATCTGAAAAATAAGACTAAATGTCTTATGGTTAGGAAGATTAGTATTAAATGCTTTAGGTTCTTTGTAAGAAAGATGTTGTTATATACATACACTGGTGGTATTATAGTGAGTTGAGGCCTGATAATCTCAATTAAATATATACAGTATTAATATTTATTGTAAATAAATTACTAGAAAATGTATTTTAATACTAGATTTGCTACTACTGTAAGGATTTTGCTTCTATATTTTTGATCCTGTGCCTATGATTTCTTTGGTGCAGGGAACTTCCAGTGAAGGTACTTCCTCTTCCAAAGTAGATCAATGAACTATTCCTCAACTTTGGGCCCTGGGTCAATAGAGTTAATGTGTATAAACAGAACTTGAACCTAGGTTTTCTGAGTTGAGATTCACTATCCACTATGCCATGGTGCTTCTCAGTGATTTTAAATAGTTGCAAATACTTTAAAATAACTTTTTTCGTAACAATAATATATATGTATACGTATATGCACACTTGTATATAATTTAAGTACATTGTGTTGGTATTGACTTTTGTTCCTCATTACTACTTTTCCAATATTATTGGTTAATTGATATGAAATTTTAGTGACAGTAGCAACAACTAAGGACTAAATACTATTTCTCCCTCTTTTTCTCCTTTAAAAACTTGGCTATTTATCAAATGTTGTAAAATATGGTGTTCCGTTTGTTCATAATAAATTTACATTTTCCTGCTTCACCATTTATAAATGTGCATTTGCCACTAATAGAAAATGAATATCTTTGTAATTGGCTTAAAGCCCAGGGACCTCTGAGTTCATCCTGGCTTGCCACTGACTTGCTCTGTGACCTTGGGCAAATATATATACACACACACACACACACACACACACACACACACACACACACACACACACACATATATATATACACATATATATACATATATATACATATATATATATTTAAAATTATTTATTTACTTTTGCTTTTTGGAGGGGGGAAGGAAGGGCAATTGAGGTTAAGTGACTTGTCCAAGGTCACTCGGCTAGTAAGTGTTAAGTATCTGAGGGTGGATTTGAACTCAGGTCCTCCTGATTCCAGGACAGGTACTCTATTCACTGTGCCACTTAGCCACCCCAAAGTTGAATGAACTACCTTGAAAGTAATGAGCTCCTTGTCACTGACAGTCTTCAAACTCAGTATAACTACTCACCAAGTATGTTATAGTTGGACTTTCTTTTGGGTTATGGTTTCAACTAGGTCCCTTCCGACTCTATTTTTTTTCTATTTTTTGAGGGAGGGAAGGCAAGGCCATTGGAGTTAAGTGACTTGCCCAAGGTCACACAGCTAGTTAAGTGTCAAGTATCTAAGGCCAGATTTGAACTCAAGTCCTCCTGACTCCAGGGCTGGTGCTCTATTTCACTGTGCCACCTACCTGCCCCCCTCATAGCATCCTTGAAAGAGAGAATAAGTATTGTATTATTCTACCTATTTTAACTGGCATGAGTGAGAATGGAATATGAATTCAGGTCTCTTAATGATTCCCAAATTCAGCCCTGGAAAGAGTAAAGTTATATGATACCTGATGTCTGATATCACAGACAGAGGGAGATTCTAGGGTCAGCTAACAGATGTTCCCTCTTTATAGTTATAAGGCATGGAAGTTTCTAGACTAGTAGACTAGGTTAGGAGCTGGAAGTGGGGGTGGGTCCAGACTAGAGGCACCTGCAATGTGAGATTCTTTTTTTTGCTTTTTGGAGGGCAATTAGGGTTATAACTTGCCCAAGGTCACAGGGCCAGGTTTTTGTTTGTGTGCATTAAGTGTCTGAGGCTGGATCAGAACTCAGGTCCTTCTGACTCTAGGGCCGACGCTCTACTCACTGCGCCACCTAGCCGCCCCAATGTGAGATTCTTTTGACTTGGTTTGGGGTTTTTTGTTTGTTTTGCTTTTTACTAACATCATAGTTCATTTTTCTACTCAGTTACAGTACAATCTACTGTAAACTGATTTCACCATATGACATTTTTAAAAGGTTCATGAGACATAATTTCTGGGTAATTTAATCATTTTATTAATAATGCCAGCATTTTAATAAAAGTATGGTCATTTGACCATCTCTCTTTTAGACCAAAGACAATCATGGAGGCAGGCTCAGAGTTTTTATGTCCTTCTAAGAGTAGGTATTCCACAGGGTGGCAATCAACCCTGATTGGCTAACAGTTAATGAGAGGTGGACTTTACAAAAGAGAAGTGGATTTACAAAGTGGGCTTAGCAAAAGAGAGGGGCTAAAAGTGAAATCATGTCACTCTTGTACAGAATTATCTCTATACCCAGACCACCCAGCCTTGGGCAATTTAGACAAAAAGGTGTGTCTCCCCCCAAGCTTAATTGAATGGCATTCACCTTAGACTAGAGATTCCTTGTAAAATTGTGTGGAGTCAGGTAGAGGAGAAAGTTAACTTAACCTTTAGAGACTGGGATCTTGAACTGAGGAGAGAAAAAAGGGGAACTTCTGAATCTCCCCAAATCATTACTTATTAATAATCATTTCTCTCATTCCCCTGTTTGATGATTATGTTGAGAGGTGCAGCCTCCTCAATGCATCACTAACTGGTATGACAAACACTTCATCAACATTTCTAACAATGGGACTTATGAGGGGAGACAATGTGAGGGGAAAAGGGAAAGATGAACAGGTGCTTTGGCAAATCAGAGGCAGCATTTTGATAACATTTTGACAAAATCAAAGGAGGCAATTCCCTTTCATAAGTACATCTTACAGATAAAAGGTGCAAAGGGAAAAGGTTAACAGACAGTAAAATAAAAGTCTCATCCCTCTGGTTCCTTGGAAAGATCTGCTGCAGCTGTCTGGTTTGGGTGTGTGGTCTCAGAGCAGTTCTTCTCTGGTTCAGGTCACTTGTAGAGATGTTCTTCTCTGCCTACAAAATTGGTCTTAACACAATTTTAAATTTACTTTGGCAATGACCAGATGAAATGATGAAAGTTAGCTCAAACCTTCTGTCCCTATTATTAGAAAATCAAATTTGGAAACTTTTAGACCTGGGAATTTACAATTTTAGGTTGGCCAGTTGTCGTGTTGATATATAAAGGAGACTCAGACACAAACAGAAAATTAGAACCTAATTTTTATACCTGACATTATTCATTTCCACATTAGGAGCATGAGATTCCTCTAAGTAATTAATAACACAAAACACTTTTTATAAGAAGATGGATTCCAATATAAAAATCAATTCATTTAAAAGTTTGCCAGATTGACTTCAATTTTAACAAAAGGCTCTAGGATTAAAGTCAAGTGGGATATTTTCCATTCAAGAGGAACTGTCATACTGAGGAAATTGAGTCAGGATAATCCTTGGCCCATGCCAAGAGTCATTCTCCCAGCCTTTTCCACCTGCAGTTCATAGATATAAACTTTATAGGGTTGCTGGCATCATTGATTCATTGGCTCAGTAGCATGAAGCTTCCTTGATGGGCATACCTGGAGACAGACTAAAAATAGTATCTGTTACAATCCCAGAAAATCTTAAATAGGAAGTTCCGATAATCAGAACTTCAAATGGATTCAATTCCCAGAGGATCACATATCCTAAGTAATAAGTATTGACTATAATCTCACATTGGTAACAGTAAGAGATTCATCACAGAAAACACACAACTTATCTATCCTAATATAGCTAGTACTCATGGTGAGTAGATGCTTTTTCATCCCTAAGTTCAACATTACACAAATGATTTTGCTTTAAGATGCTTAATAACAAGCAACAAAAGACTTGGGATGGGATATGTAAATATTATAATACCAAATTGTTTGCTGAGAACGGCTTATATGAAACATTGTTTATAGTGAAACTTGTTCAGTTATTAACCACTTTCAAATGGACATAAACAGAGACCACTGCTTTCAGAATCCTTTTAAAACTATGGGAACATCTTTAAGGTGACTCTTAAGTAGTTTGCATATATTACTACGTATGTTCTAATCCCAGATTAAATAACAAATGTAAGTAAAATCAGATTTCCCATTAAGGTGACACAAGATAGCTCCTAAGTAGCTACTCTGTACTGAAATCCTATTCCTTAAAGCGTAAACAAAAGAGGTTCTTGACTTTAACCTCACAACTTAATAGATCCAAATGTTTGTTTCACAAACTTCTCTACCTTTGTCTGATTATGCTCATATCATTCTGAAAGAATGAGATACTTCAGGAGATTGAATCTTATACATATGACAGGTTCAAGCACTAATTTAACCCTTGCTTAGGCCATGGGCAACAAATTCAGATCAAAATAGCAAGATCTTTCCAACTTGTAGCTTATTACAGTAATTCAGATGATTTAGTATTAATCTAATAACTAATAGATTCAGTATTACAATAATAAACTTCCACTATTTGTCTACACTGATAATAGAAATTTGCTATGAGAATTTTATAAGCAGGGACATGATTATAACCACCAAATCTGGTCCTTGAGACCCATACCACTATAAGTAGTGTAGCATATGGAACCAGGTAGACAGATTTCTTGTATGGGAAAATGAATTAAGAAGAGTCTATCCTTAGCTTTTCCTACCTACCTTGTTCCCAGGGACAGATATGGGCAGATATTCACTAGCTTGCTTCTCAGATGTTGCTTCCATTGAGCTGTTTGTTTTGTGGTTTGTTTTTTAAGCACCCATTTAAGGACAGTCCAAGGACACAACCTAAGAATGAAACTACAAAAAGAATATTCAGAGTCTCAAAAAACGTTTCTCCTCAAATAGTAAAGTCTCAGTAATCACAGTAGGTTTGTATGCAATTGTTATCAATATCATCATATTATTACAGTAAATTGGCTTACAATTAAAATTTAGTAGGCCTTCTAAAAATCACACAAAAGTTCTTAAACATGTACACAACAGATTTTTACTTAAGCATTTCTTCCTAAAAGTATTTCTCTTTCTTAAAAACAACTTAAAATTTATCCTGATGTTAAAAAGATAATCACTAAACTTTTGTGAAGTAAATTGGTTGGAAACCTCTAAACTGACCAGATATCTATTCAACCTTAAAGGAAAAAAATCTTTAAAATTGGAATTTATCAAAACTAAGTTGGTGTAAAATGTCTTTTAATATCATAAATAAATTCCCAAAGTGTCATAAAAACAAAACAAATTCCTAATAACAAAATTCCTAGTTACTACCCCTCTCTTATCAAAAAGTATTTACAATGTGGAAGATTCAGTTTTTATAAGTCCCTCCTCCCCCCAAAAAAACCCCCAAACAAACCTGGTTAAATTAGCCTTATCACAATAACAAAGTTTAGTAGTCTTTAAAATTTTACTCAATATCCTTTTCTTCCCTTTGTCTTCATATATATCAGTAGAAATCAAGAAAATAATTTTATTCTGGAATTCCAAATAGATAGTGAATATGTGATAGTTTACTTAAACCCCTAGAAAAACACTGGCCAGTAGCTGTAAATCTCCAGATTAACATAGAAGAAATTTAGAAGAAACATAGAAGAAATTTAGAATTTAGATTAACATGAAGAAATTTAGAAGATCTTTGAGATCATCTGGTTCAAATAGCTTAATGCAAAGATAAAGAAGCTTAGTCTCAAAGATATAAAGTGACTTTCACAAAGTCACATGACAAATTAGTCGGAATCTGGAACTGAAGCACATTTCCATTAGATCATACTAATAGCTACTGATATGATCTAAGTACCATAGTGGATGGAGTGCTAGGTCTGGAGTCAGGAAGACTTGAGTTCAAATCCTGATTCAGACACTTGTCACTTAACTTCCTTGTGCCTCAATTTCCTCATCTGTGAATTGAACAAAGTAGTATTACTCACCTCTCAGGTTTGTTGTGTGAATCAAATGAAGTAATATGTGTAAAATTTGTAAAATGCATAGTACGTGGCATGTAGAAGGTTGCTATATTAATGCTTGCTATTATTAACTTATTAATTGTGAAGCAGAGGTGAGCACCTCAGTCCCAGGGTTGTTGTGGGGATTAAATGAGATGATATTTATAAAGCACTTTATTTAGAGTTTGTAAACTCTAAAGCACTACATAAATGCTTTGTTATTGTTATGAGTATGACATACTTCTTTTATATATGTGTGTGTGTGTGTGTGTGTGTGTGTGTGTGTGTGTGTGTATATATATATATTTTTTTTTTTTTGTTAGATCTGCAACTTGCTGCTGAACTTGGGAAGACATTGTTGGATCGGAACACAGAGCTGGAAGAGTCTCTTCAGCACATGTACACAACTAATCAGGAACAGTTACAGGAAATTGAGGTAAACTCAGTTACATTCCTGAAGTATTGTTCTAGGCTTTCAGTGTAGCATGTTTCTTTTTGTTTAGTTTGTATATCCATCAAAAGAATACTGAAGCAGACTGCTGCAATGAAAGTCAATGTTTGAATTCCAGTGTAGCCCTTAACAATATTGAGAAAACTTGATTGAATAGCAGGGTTGCTCAGATAATGCCCCCTTCCTTGCCTTCGGTATGGAGAACCAAGGACTATTGAATCTTGTAGGTTTCTTTTTTGGAAAAAGTACCATGAATAATAGAATTTTAGAGCTACTCGGAACCTTAGAAGATCCTGTATCTAGTCCCCCTCACTTCATAGATGATAAAATGAGGCCTAGAAAAATGAAGTGACTTGGCTTTGGCCAAGGAGTTAGGCTGATAGCCAGGGTTAGAATAAATCCCAGGGCTCCTTTTCAGAGTATTGTCTGTTATGCCATGACACTTTCAGGGCTATGGATAAGGTTTCAGAGAATTAGAGGATGTTAGAGCTGGATGTTAGGGTCTTAGAAAGCCCCTAGTCCAGCTCTCATTTTGGAGAGGCAATGTGGAGGAATATCCAGGACTTGGAACCAAGAGACCTCAATTCAGTCCCAGATCCTTTGGGCAAGTCACTTAACCTTTCTGGGCCTCAGTTTCCTGATTAGTAAAATTGGTACTTTATGTTACCTCAAAGTTGTAAGGAGAGTGCTTTGTAAACCATTAAGTGCTGTATGAGAGTGAGCTCTTTATGTGAAGGCCAGTTAGTTGAGCGTTGTCAGAGCTGGAACTAGAACAGTCCTCTGATACTCGACCAGTGCTCTTTCCTTTCTTCCCTGCTGTCTCCCTCTAAAATTAACTAAGTTTAAATTAAAGAATACTGTGTTTCTACTTTTCGTTTTTTTAGTTTCTTAAATTTTGAAGATAAGGTATTCTGAAGGCGAAGGATCATGGTGACTAAATTCTAAGTAGCTCGGTTTATTAGTCTTTCTCATGAGTTGTACCATGCAAAGGATTAATAGTAAAACATTTTTCTCTTACGTCTGTGGTCTCAATCTATTTACATTTACAAGTATTTTTGATTTAATGATTGTCTCATGAAATAGGAAATAATCTAAGAGAGATGCTTAACTTCAGATTCTTTAGTAAGGAAAATCATTTATTAAGTGCTTACTCTGTGCCAGGCACTATTGATATAAATTAAAAAACAAAGACGGCCCCTGCTTTCAAGGAATTTGCACTCAAATGGGAAAACAATGCATAAATGGGTGAGCTGGGGAGGGCCACTTCACTTGAGAAAGTTGCCTGGTGGGTGAGTCCATACACAAGCAGAATTGATTTGGTGATGAGATAATTGTTTCACCTGGGCTCTTGGTAAATACTGCCATCTAAGTAGCATTTTTTTGAGAACCACCTCTCTATATCCAGGACTGGGGTTATAAAGAGAGGAAGTAGGAATCAGGTGTCAGATCAAAAAAGGACTTGAAGTCATGTAGCCCAGTACCCTTAGCTTACAAATGCAGAAGGTGTGGTGAAATTACTTCCTTAGGCTAATTAATAAGAGATATGACTTTGAACCCACCTTTTTGACTGTCTTCTACTATTCTATAATCTGGAGGGAGCCAAACACAAGAAGCTTATGAGTACATTACTCAGATGATTCCACCCTGAGGCAGCTAGGTGGTTTATTGGATAAAGCACCAACCCTGGAGTCAGGAGGACCTGAGTTCAGATCCAGCCTCAGCCACTTCCCAGCTCACACTTACTTGCTGTGTGGCCTTGGGCAAGTTGTTCAATCCCAATT
Organism: Gymnobelideus leadbeateri; assembly: GCA_011680675.1. Lineage (NCBI taxonomy): Eukaryota > Metazoa > Chordata > Mammalia > Diprotodontia > Petauridae > Gymnobelideus > Gymnobelideus leadbeateri. The sequence goes on along the minus strand of WOXC01010782.1, from coordinate 758,621 downwards.
TCCTTGCAAAAAAAGAAAGAAAAGAAATTATCTCACCCAAAAGATCAAGAGCAAAAAAAAATTGTTCACTTTAGGCACTTATTCATTCTACTATATTTATAGTGTATGCATGCAATAGAACTTCCCCTTAACCTCATTTTCACAAAGCTTTATGTGACTTTCCCAAAACATATTTCTAAAACTTTTGAGTGAGTCTTGAAATAGGCTAAGTACAACTTTAATCTGTGAAGACGAAGATTGTAGAATATGCTTTTCCCTTAGTTGAAGTTAATGAGGGTCACAGTTTGCCAAGATACCTACAAGTGCTTGCCTATGCTTTTAAAAGTTAAAGGTGTAGGGCAGCTAGGTAGCATGCAGCGAGTAAGAGTGTGGGCCAGGGTCAAGAGGACCTAGGATTGGTTCCAGATACTTAACACCCACACAAAAATAACTGGCTGTGTAACCTTGGGCAAGATGCTTAACCCCAGCTGCTTAAAAAAAAAAAAGTTAAAGGCCTGCCAGATGTCCCATTGGCCAAATAGAATGACTTTCTAGCTTGATTAATAACCTAGATGGATCACACTATTTGATTAAGTCTTCTATGGTTCATACCATATATGGAGAACAAAGGGGAAAGAGAATTTTGTTTGGATTGCAGAGTCCCAACGTGATTTAAAATGCTTTAATAATTACATATTTCAGATTCATCTAATTATTTAAATGCCAGCAGTCCTCAGTGCACAGTGTTGGCTCCTTAGAGGGGGTAAAAGTTTAGCTAAGACAGCTCTTGGTCTGGAGATTACAGTAAAGTTTGTCCCTTGTCTTATTAGGTCCTTCCACGTTTGTGAGTAACGGTGAAATGCAGGACAACACATGGAAAGTACATTGGAGGGGCGGCTAGGTGGCACAGTGAATAGAGCACCAGCCCTGGAGTCAGGAGGACCCGAGATCAAATCTGGCCTCAGACACTTAACACAAAAACTAGCCATGTGACCTTGGGCAAGTCGCTTAACCCCAATTGCCCTCCAAAAAGCAAAAAAAAAAGAAGTACATTGGAGAGAGAAAAAACAAAGTGCTGCTTAAACTCTGAAGGGTAAAAGTTGGAGCTGATCAGGAGGTCATGGAGAAGGAGCATTTGAGTTGGGTTTAAAAGGTGGGAAGGAAATCCACAGACCAGAGGTGGGGCAGAGGACATTCCCAGAATGGGAAACAGTAAGACATGTGCAGGGGCAGGTCAGTCCAGTTTGGCTGCAGTTTAGTGTGCACTGAGGGGGATGGAATGAAATAAAAGGAAAAATGGAGGAGCACTGCATGGTGAAGGGTCTTGACAAATAGGTGAGATCTTGGCAAGATCTAAAAGAGCATCAGAGAGGTATTGAGTGAGGACTGATCAGATGGGGCAGGGGTTTCCAGGGGATGAAATGGAAGAGAGTGGAGTGGGGCCCTTTTTCAGTAGTGGCACAAGCCTTGGCAATGGAGGATGTTGTCAGTTGGTATCGATGAGAATAAGAGGCTGGGGTCGAATTGGAGATGTGTTTTATGGAGGTAAAAGAGAGTCCAATGGATCGCCAAGATCTTGAACAAAAGACTGGATAAATATATACAGAAATAGGGAAGTCAGAAAGAGGAAAGGTAAAGTTGAAGTGGGTTTGGGATGTGTTGACTTAGATGTGCTGGTAGAAAGGGACATCCAGGTGACACTATTCTATCAGCAGTTGGAGATTAGGGTCTGGAGTGAGAAGAGAATCAGGGTTAGAGAGATCATAGATTTAGGAGTCGATATCCAGAGGCTTTCTGTGGCTCATATGTTTCAATTTAGTGGAAAATGTTATAAAATTTAAATCATTGTGAAGGTAGGTGGAAATCAGTCTTAAAAGAATGTTGATATTAATTACATGAGCATAATTATACACATTAGGCAACCCATCCCAACAAAAACAAAGCAAATTAAAGCACTTCTTCCAACTGCAGAAGAGAAATAAACTCAAATTACTACATAATGAATGGGCTTTTGCCTGTTTGTTAGTAAAGGAACTGGGACCTTACACCAAAATAATTACTTTGTAAGTTGTTTATCTTTATTTCTTTATCTGTTTAAGGAGGTTAATTAAACTAGTCTCTCAAATATTCAGACTAGAAAGTACAACTTATTATTTTTCCAGCTCTCTTTTTTTTATAACTTATTATTTTTCAATCAGAAGTTTTAGCTTTGCATCTAAAAAAGACAAAACATTGAAATATTTCTAAGTTAGCAAAACAGGTATATTCTTTGAAAGGACTATTCATCCTTGTTGCTTTCCTTAACTTTAAATGTCATCTAAAAAAAAAAGCCATCTCTATACCCCTTTACTTTCACTTCTTGCCTCCTCACTTCTTTCTTTCTTTCTTTTTTTTTTTTTTGGTTTGGTTTTTAGAAGGCAGTTGGGGTTAAGTGATTTGCCCAGGGTCACACGGCTAGTAAGTGTTAAGTATCTGAGGCCAGATTTGAACTCAGGTCCTCCTGACTCCAGGGCCAGTGCTCTATTCATTTTGTCACCTCACCTCTGCCTTTTCACTTATTTCTTACCTTAGCAGTCTGGCTTCTGACATTATCTCTCCATCATTACTCTTGCCTTTTCTTAATCCTCATTCTTTCTGACCTCTCTGCAGCTTTCAACCCTGTTGACATCTCTTTCCTGGATACTCTCTCCTATTTGGGTTTTCATGACACACTGCCTTTTCTCTTGGTTTTTCTTCTACCTGACTTTCTTCTCTGTTACTTTTACTGGTTGATCATCTTTATCATCCCCCATTGCCTCTTAGACATCTCCAGTTGGATATCCTGTAGTCATCTCAAACTTAGCATGTCCAAAATGAACTAATATCTTTACCCCAAAAAATGTCTTCCAGACTTCCTTAATTCTATCTAGGGCACTACCAACCTTCCAGTTTCTCAAGTAGTAGCCTAAGGGTTAACCATGAGTCATCTTCTCTTTCATAACACATATCCAGTCAGTTACCAAATGTTGTTTCTGCCTTTGTAATATCTCTTACATTCATATCTTTCTGCACTATTGCAGAGGCCTCCTAATTGGTCTATTTACCTCAAATCTTCCTTCTCCTGTCCATCTGCCACACAGCAACCAAAGTCCAAAGTGATTTTCATAAAATACAGGTCTGACCAAGTCATTTCCCAAATAAAGTCTAGTTTATTAGATGGATCGTATTGTCCCTAGAATCAAATGAAGTTCCCTTTGCTTTTAAAGCCTTTCACAAATGAGCTCTGACCTACCTTTTCAGTCTTATTATGCATGATTCCACTTCCCACCCCCTACAGTTCAGCCACACCTTTTTACTGTTCCTCAGTCCCCTATCATTCTCTGTACATTTGTACTTGTGTGTCTCCCATGTTTGGAATGCTTTCTCTGCTCACCATCACCTCTTTAAATGCATTATTTCCTTAGAGCTCCATTGTCCTCTTCTCCTCACCCTCAAATTTGTGTTTTATATTCATTTTTTATAGATTTCTTATATGCTTATCCTTGCCCTAGTTGTCTTCCCTTGTATCGAATCTAAGGTCCTTACAGTCAGAGGCTATTTTAGTTTTGTCTTTGTACCCCCAGTACCTGCCATATAGTAGTTGTTTATTAAATCTTTGTCAATTAATTGTTTGATCTACTCTACTAGCAATTAGGGCAATTTTAAACTCAAATTTGAGGTAATTAGGGCAATTTTAAACTCAAATTTGAGGCAATTCAGAAGGATAATCCTAACTATATCAAAAAGGGTTATAAAACTGTGCATACCCTTTTACTCAGCAATACCGCTACTAGGTCTATATCAGAAAGAGATTTAAAAAAAGGGAAAAGGACATATATATACAAAAATACTTCTAGTGGTTCTTTTTGTTGTAGCAAAGAATTGGAAATTAAGGGGATGCCCATTAATTGGGGAAGGACTGAACAAGTTGTGGAAGAAAAGATGAGCAGGATAAAACCTAGAAAGATTTACATGAACTGATGTAAAGTGAAGTGTGTAGAACCAGAACAACATTGTACATAATAACAGCAATATCGTGTGATAATCAACTGAGAATGATTTAGCTTTTCTCAGCAATACAATGGTTCAAGAGCACTGAGAATGATTTATGATGAAAAATACTCTCCACCTCCAGAGAAAAAAGTGATGGAGTCTGAATACAGATTGTAACAATACTTTTTTTACTTTATTTTTCTTGGGTTTGGGGGGAGGAGAGTGTGTGTGTGTGTGTGTGTGTGTGTGTGTGTGTGTGTGTGTGTGTGTCTGTGTCTGTGTGTCTGTTTTCTTTCACAACTTGGCTAATATGGAAATATGTTTTGCATGACTGCAAAAACAAAAAAGGATAATCCTAAAGCAAACCATTCACAGTGAATGAAGAACATTATGTGTGGCAATGGGACTTGTCACCTTGGTGGCCTTCCTTTGTCTTTTGGATAAAATGCAAACTCCTCTGTTCCACTCGTAGAGCCCTTCTCTTGTGGCTCCAGCCAACCTTTCTGGGTTTATTGTACCTTTGTGCTGTCTTAAATGACAGCCAGACAGCCATACTTGATGTTCATTATTCCATGCCTTTGCCAAAGCTATCCTCCAATCCCTGGAATATACACTCTTTACTGCCACTTCTTAGAATACTTTGCTTCCTTCAAGAAAAAGAACAGGCAGCTAAATGGCCCAGGAAGACCAGAATTCAAATGCTTAGACACTTATTAGCACTGTGCCCCTGTCTGCCTCATTTTCCTCAACTGTAAAATGGGGGAGGGGAGATCATAATAGCACCTACTTCATAGTTTCTGTGAGGATCAAATGAAGCCCTTTGCACAGTGCTTGACACATAATAGATGCTTAATAAGTGGTTGGCCCTTTCCCCTCCAAAGATCAGCTTAATTTTTGCCTCCCACTGAAAACCTATCTCCTTTCCTCTCGATGCCCACTCCCCACCACTCCCCACCGCCAGTTTCAGCTGCTAGTGCCCTCCCCTCAAAAATGACTTAGTTATCTACATTGTCCACATTTGAATTTCCCTTCCCTGTGCTTGTTGTCATCTCCACCTCCATCCTCCCGCCCACCCCAAGTTCATTCCTTTGAGGCTGAGGTGATTGAGTTTTGTCTCTGTTTCCCCAGAAGAGGAAAGGCCTCACACATAGTGGAAGAAAGGGTGGCTGTAAATTGGAGCAGCCTTTGACCTATTAAAGGAAGCTGTAGACTACCGAGTATTTTACCAGAGGGGATTTTAGACCTAGACTATGCCTTCAGAAAGCTGGATTTTTAACAATTCTGATAAGATTGGCCACCATTCTGCTAAGTGGGAAGAGAATTTTAGTTACAGTTATCTGTGCTCTAGTTGGACATATTCCTGTTGTTTTCTGAGACTTCTTGTCTGTGTGTGCTCTTTCCTAGTACTGATACCTGAGCATCAAGTTTTTCTGGATTCCAGGACTGGTTTTTCTATCCCAGACACACAGGGAAAAGGAAGGAAAACATTTAATGTGGCAGATTACTTTGAGCATCAATGTGGCCTGACACAGATTAGTGGATAGCCTTCTCCAATTCCACAAGTACTTTTCAAGTTCATGTTTTCAGTCTGTGAAGAGTAGAGGGTAGTTTTATCATTTCATCCATAAACTAGTTTAAGTGGTTGCTAATGTAGTAGTTAAGTATACTAATTCTTTTTTTTTTTTTTTTGGAGGCTATCGGGGTTAAGTAACTTGCCCAAGGTCACAGGGCTAGGTTTTTGTGTGTGCCTTGTGTCTGAGGCCGGATCCGAACTCAGGTCCTTCTGACTCCAGGGCTGACGCTCTACTCACTGCGCCACCTAGCCGCCCCTAAGTATACTAATTCTTAATAGTAGTACTTGAAGAGTGTTTAGAGAACCTCATTCTGCTTTTAAGTCAGCGTTGTGGAGTATAAAAGGTATTGAACTAGGAGTTGTAATTCTGTTCAGCAAATTTATTAAGTGCCTGCTGTGTGCAAACACCTCTGTGTGGACATTCCCTACCCCCACCCCCATAGATTCCTTGAGGATGTGGACTGTTCATTTTTGTCTGGAACACTAGTACCCCCAGTAGTGCTTAGCATGTATTAAACGCTGATTGATAAGACCTTCCTTCTAGTCCTGATTCTGCCACCAATTAATTTTCTCTGTGGGAGAAAAAGAACTCAGAACTCTGCATTTTGGCTGAAGACTTTGTCAGAGACAAATTTATTAGTTTATCTTCTAAGCATAGGTATGCTTAAAGAGAAAAGGAAAGGGCAGAGTTTCCAATTCATTGCAGTTCTCTCTGACCCAAACTATGACATCTTACATTTTTATAGTAATTTTGAAACAAAAAGACAAAATACCTTAACAAAGAAAAATATGAGTCCATAAGTTTCAGTAAAGCATTTTTTGATTTTTTATCAAGTAGAATTTTAGTACTGTTGGTGTTGGGAAGTCTGCTCTTGGAAATCTGTCTTTCTGGAAAACTTAGGTACAGAGCTAAAACAAAATGAGACAAGTCAGCAGGCCGTTTATTAAGCACCTCCCGATGTACCAGGCACTGTACTAAGTAAGGGATGGGGACACAAAGAAAGGTAAAACAGTAGTATTCCCTATTCTCAGGGAGCTCACAGTCTAAATGGGGAGACAGTGTACAAACAGGATATTTACAGGATGAATTGGAGATAATCAACCGAGGGAAGACACTAGTGTAAAACACCTTGTAGAGGGTGAGATTTTAGCAGTGTGAATTTAAACTAAATCTTTCTGAGACAATGTGATCAGACTCTTTTGTCCTTTATATTATTAAAAATTATTGAGGGTTCCAAAGAACCTTTGTTTATGTGGTTTATATTTGTTAATCTTTACCATTAGAAATAAAAATTGATAAAATTTCAAATATTTATTAATTGATAACAATAGATCCATTACAGGTTAACATAGATAACACATTTTTATGAATAATAGCTATTTTCCTAAACAAAATTTGTGAGAGGAATGGCATTGGTTTACACATTTTTGTGAATCTTCTTTAATGGCTTGATAGAATGCTTCTGCTTTCAGTCTTTTGCAGTGTTTGGGTTGAAGTCTATGAAGAAAATACAGCCTCAAACAAATATACTGGAAAAGGGAGGAGTATTTTTTTTTTACTTTTTAGAGGGCAATTGGGGTTAAGTAACTTGCCCAAGGTCACATGGCTAGGTATTGTTTGTGTGTGTGTTAAGTGTCTGAGGTCAGATCCGAACTCAGGTCCTTCTGACTCCAGGGCCGACGCTCTACTCACTGTGCCACCTAGCCACCCCTTGGGGAGGAGTATTTTAATAGGCAAAATATTTTTCACTGGTGTGTGTCTGACTCTTCATGATCCCATTTGGGGTTTTCTCGGCAAAGATACTGGAGTGATTTGCTGTTTCCTTCTTCAGTTCATTTTACAGATGAGGAAACTGAGGCAAACAAGGTTAAATGACTTATCCAAGATCACACAGCTAGTAAGTGTTGGAGGCCAGATTTCAATTTGGGTCTTCCTGACTCCAGGCCCACCACCTAATTGCCCTAATAAGCAAATAGTATCTTAATATTATTGTGAAAAGGGCAGGGGAGGCAGTAGGTGGTGGCAGAGTGGGTAGAGCACCAACCCTGGGGTCAGGAGGACTACAGATACTTATTAGCTGTTTGATCCTGGGCAAATTACTTAACCCTGATTTCCTCCACCCATAAAATTATTGTGAAAATAGTTTTAACCTCAAGGACTTTCTCCAACCCTGAAAGAGTCTCTTGGACCCCCAGGAGACCATCCTTTGAAAACTACTAGGTTAGATTTTTGCACAGGTCCCTTAGGGCTCTAAATCCATTGGTCTTCTGAAAAGAAGTCTTGGTCTCAGAGTAATAAAAAAACAAGAAAAAATTCTGAGTTGTTGGAAAATAAAGCTAGAAACCCATAAACAAGCAGTACTTCACTTATAGAAACTACTCCAGCGGGGCAAATCCTAGAGGATTTTTACCAGTGAGAGTAAACCTGGGGATATAATCCAAACCCATCTGCTTTAAGGAGACTTTCTTTTATTCTCCCTCCCATTCCCTTTCCTATTATGTTCACTGGATCCATGATTCATTTTAGAGTGAAGCGGGGAACAAAGGTTTATTTTAGTTCCTGATGTTGGCTCTTTCTAGCTTTCTGTCTGAACTTTGCACACTTAGCTGAAGTGCAGCAGTTAGCCCACTTTCTGAGATTAGAGTCCACATTATCACCTGTGCATTGACCTTTTTGCCAATGCTGAAGGGCAAAGCCAGTCTAATTATGTTGTTAGTTCAGCTTTTCACACTGTTTATTTCAAAGACTGCCTGTCTCTCAGCTGTGGTATTTAATGTAATTTTTTGAAGACTTGCGGGTCTAGTTATTCAAGGAAGTGACCTCTCCGAGTAGTCCTTTGTTTTAAAGGTTTATTTCCAGGGGGAGGTCGGTCCTCCCTCCACACATAGTAGTATTGAGTGAGAGAAAAAATGAAGTTTCAAATTTCTCCATCATACTTGGTCTCTTGGCTATGTAAAGAGGGATGAAACGTCATACGTATATGTCTAAGTCTGAGCAGTACTTCTGATTTCAGATTCTTTTCTCAGGTAATTCTTTGATCAAAGGAATGTTCTCCATTCATTGGAATAATTTATCTCATTCTGGACAACCAAATGCTTTAGCCAGTACCTAAATTTTATGACATTTTTTTGTCTCACTGTACCAACTGGTATTCAGTTCTTGTGCCAAATAATTATTTGCCTAGATATTGAATACATACCAAGATGTTGTTGAGACATAGGGTGCTATTCTAGAATGTTCTGTCCTGTCTTAACTTGCATTTATTTGTTACCCTTCCCAACTTTTGCTTGCTAATGGCAAATTCTTAGAGAAACTTTTGGGTTAGGTTCTATTCAAAACCTGTTAGCTCTGACTTCAGATAAGAGATTAAACAAATTTATGTGAGAACTAGTTATGTTTCCACCTGATTTCTTTAAGCCCCATTTTCCAAGTGCTGTGCCGCACTGTTACTCTCTAATTGGTTTTGTTGCTTTTGTTAAACATGCTTACCTGTCACAGGTGCTGGTCCTTTACTTTTCACTTTTGCATGGCACATACTATGTAGACATTTGCTACTCAGTTTGTTTTTAATGGCCTGGTCTGCTTATATGTTGCCGTCTAAAGAATAACATAGTACCCAACTTTAATTTAAGCTTTCAGGTTTTCAAATATCTCATTTGAAATAGTCCAAGTTTTTATCTTTGGTTATAATATTTGTAATGTTTTAGCCACCAAGTGGAGAGCTCTTCACTAAAGTGCAGAGCTCTCCGATGCCTCAGGGATGGGTCACCAGTTTTATATATTACCTCATTTATTCCTCACAACAGCCCCATGCCTGCAGATTAGGAAACTGAAGCAGATAGGCTAAGTGACTTGCCCAGGGTCACACAGCTTATGTCTCAGATAGGATTGGAACTCAAGTCTTCTTGACTCCCAGGCCAGAAGTCTGTCCCCCTTCTACAACCTACCCACCTTTGAAGTAGATAAAAGAAAACGAACATGAAAAGGGTGTCATAGTACAACGGTACCATCCTGTCTGGGGAGCTAAGAATAACTTTGAGCTTTTCCCAGAAAACATTTCCTGAGAATGTGCATTAAGTAATTACTTGATCTGCTGCTAAGGTTCTTGATTTAAAATTTAATCTCTTTTCTTGAGTTGTATATAGGATACATTAAAAACATCTTTGAGGTAATTTTTAACTAGGAAAATCTAATTATGCGAAACTTCAGTGTCTGAAATAAAGTATCCACAAACAGCTGGTATGACTGGTCCAAGGCAGTCAAGTAAAAATAGGTTGTACAGAAATCTTAAGTTACAAAATCTGTGTTGTAATCTTGTGAATGACTTTTAACATCAGAAAATCTGCCTCAGACAGGTTTTTTTTAATAATACTATCTTACTTACATTCATAGAGTATTACATTCTACAAGATTCTTTCATATACATGATCTCATTTGATCCAAACTGCCCTGGTTTGGTTGGTCTCTATTTTACAGATGAAAGATTGATCAAGAAGACTGAGTAACTTGTCTGAGATTAGCACATAGCAAATAAATTGCAGAACCAGGACTCAACCTGAGGTCTTCTTATGTTGTTACCTACTGTTGTTTCGATGATACCATACTGCCTAATCTCTTAATATTATTTCTGAGTATTATGTAATCTTAAAGAACCCATCTATCTTCTTGTGACCTTCATACATTATATATGTATAGTAGTAATTTTTAAATCCACCTCAAAAATTTCTTCACCTGCTTCAGGTCCCAAAATAAATATGCATAGAAAATGAAAAGTATTATAATCTATGCTGTCATGGCTACGTACTGGTCTGGATGGACAGTATAGCCCAAGGTGACTTTAAATATAGACTTAGGTCTATAAAGTGTCTTTCCCCTTTCCTTTATCCTTAACCCTTTCTGAAAGGAGTCTTAGACCTACAGAAATAAATAACGTGGCAAGTTTGTCACATAAAGAGGATTACAGAGAGAACATTTCACACAGAATTAAAAATAAGGGGGAGGAGAGGTTGATTGGTATTAAGCTGAAATATCTCCTTATAGTTAAAGCAATGTGTTTTTTATTACTTTCTGCCAAAATTAATTAATTCCCCCGAGAAAGCATTTTTAAAATTTTAATTAGAATCTTCCAGTTGAGCCTTTGTTGGTACTGCTCTTGGAAAGGAATGTATACTCATGCTTTCATAGGAAACTAAGTTAAATAGAAATTATATCCTCTGATGCATACTCTCCCATGGGATTATCCTGCCCTATGTTTAGATTTTGTTGTTGCTGAGTCCTTCTGAACATTGATTTTGAATGGCTATAGTACACATGAAAATTTCTCAGAGATACATAGTAACAGTCAGTTAAGTGTGGTACTTAAAGGATGTCCTTTGCTCTTTTACAGTCATTCCATTCAGATTTAAAGTCACTCTTCCAATAAATAAGCCACTAGTGTCTTCCTTGGTTAAGCTTATAAGAGAGCCTCATCATTCCTTTCTTGTAGTACCTGACCAAACAAGTGGAGCTCCTACGACAGATGAACGAACAACACGCGAAGGTTTACGAACAGCTGGATGTCACTGCACGGGAACTAGAAGAGACCAATCAGAAGCTAGTTTCGGACAGTAAGGCATCCCAGCAAAAGATTGTAAGGTAAGGTTCTTATAGTTTCTTGTCCTGGAAGTTGTCTTAGGACAGGATGCGAGTGACGGGTGATCCATCGAAGGGATAACATGGTAAAGTTTTGGCTTGTTTTCTTTGCCCTGGATAAAGGAGGGTGGGTTAAACAGAAGTCATTTCCAATTAAGAAATCCCACTTTCACTGTAACTAATCTCTCTTCACGGCTCATGCCCTTGATTGAATGTGACAAGCTGTAATTGTTCTGTTCTTTCCTTCCAGTCTGACCGAAACAATCGAATGCCTACAGAGCCATGTTGACCACCTCCAGAACCAGATGGAGGAGCTGAAGACCTCTAGTGGCAGGAGGGGGAGCCAGGAGAGATGTGAGCAGCGACAGTCAGTGCATAGCTTCTCATGTCTGAAGGAACTTTATGACCTACGCAAGTAAGCTGCTACCTGTCTCTTCCTTTTATATTTACAAGCAGACATTTTTCAGTGCTTGGTGAGTTCAGGGTTTCAGATGAGCAGAAATCATAAACTTTTCAAAATATACCTTTCTTGAAAAAGTTCGTTTTTAAACCACAAGTGGTCCCATAGCTTTGATTTATGAATGGTGGGTTCTTTCATTAATGGCAATTAAGTATAAACCCTCATCACCCGGGGCTAGAAATTTGAGGAAGATAGACCTGGTTTTATAGTTACTTCATGAAAGCTGTTTCTTTCATTTCAGTCTCACACATTCTTCTTTTGTCTGAAGATATCCTAAGATAGATTTTCTACAAGTACTTTTTTTGAGCTTTCACATTAGGCAAAGATTAAGTAAATGGATACTTTATTAGCCAGAATGTTTCCTCATTAACAAATAGCCATTCTGAAATCATGGGAAACAGATACTTCTTTATGAAAAATGCTACTGGTTATATAACATTCTTCTGGCTGATGAAGCTGTATAATGGTTGATTACTAATTAGTAAAATATGAGCCTGTAGGAACCACCTTAAGCATCCATCCGTACTGGTGGAAGTATTCCCAAACTCCAAGGAGGAGTAGAAATACTAAAGTTCTTTTGACCTAGAATCCAGAGTACTTAATAGGGGAATAATAATAGTTCAGGTACCAATTTATGAACTAAGCAATATAGGGATTCATGATGGCCTAGAGTTCCCTCAGGAACCATTGTAAATGACAGGCAGGAGTTTCTCTCTGCTGACTCTTCCAAAGGAATAAAGTATTTTATGGCCGCAGGAAGGCCTAATTTGGTATCCAAGTTATCCCATAGGAACTGGTGTCACAGTTACCTCCAAGTCCAAATTTGAGTGTAGATCCTTGACAAAGAAGCAAATGATGTTGGCTCACAACTTTATCACAGCCATATGTGAGTGTGACCAAGCCAGATTATATTGAAAGTAAATTGTCTTATAGCATCAGTTCAATAAACATTAAGCACCCACTGTGTACAAGGCACTGTATTTGGAGCTGGAGATATGACAAGAACGTGAGTCCCTGCCCTCAATAGCCTACATTTTAAAAGGAGAGTACAAAGGATGTGCACACCAGTAAAATCCACAGAGTATACGGTGTAATTTCAAATGCACTGACATCTGAAGGAATCCGGACATGGGAGGACTTGAGCTGCAATTTAAAGGAAGCTAGTGATTCGGATAAAGGGGTGAGGAGGGAGGGCATTTCATACAAGAGGCAACCACTTGTACATCAGCAGAGATGGAAGATTATGAGCAAGAGAAATAGTGAGCAGGCCAGTTTAACCAGAAGGGAGAGTGGGTGAAGGTGAGTAATATTAACCAAGATTGGAAAGCTGGATAAGAGCCAAACTGTAGAGGACTTTAAATGCCAGCCCACTGAAGAGTAAGTGGTGTAATCAGAACTGCATTTTAGGAGCATCAGCATGCTGTTGGTGGAGGATAGATTGGAGAACAGAAGCAGGGAGACCAAGTAGAAAGCTGTGATAATCTCGGTTGAGAGTCTGAGCCAGGGTAGGTGTTGTAGGAATGAAGAGGATGTAGGAGAGTTAGGATTGACAAGATGGCAAGTGCATGGATGGGTTGGGAGGCAGGGGGAAGGAAGGCATCAAAGATGACTCCAAAGTTGTGAACCTGGGTTCCTGGTTACATGGTGGTGTCTTAAAAGAATGAGGTCTTTTGAGGTTTATGGGAAAGATTGCCTGTCATCGTGAGGGTCTGATAGCCAACAGCTGACATCTGATCTCCTGGCACAGAAGTGAGGAACCTCTACTTGGTACATCTCCAGAACAGGGCTGCTATGTAGGGGTAGATGGGACAATCATGGAAAAACGGGGGAAAATGCAACTGATCAGCTTCTACTTTGCTTTTCTCTGCTGAGAAAATGACTTTTATTCTGGAAAGGAGTATCAAGCTGTCCAATTGCAGCCTTTTATGGTTTCCAGTTACCAGGCCCACACGAATTATATACAACAAGAAATTGGCACATAAGATTACTGAAGCACTCCAGTGATCTTTGTGAGACAGCCGTTAGGGAAGTGCCAGTACTTTAGTTCTCTGAGAGGTTACCTTCTGACAGGGTTCTTTGGGGGCAAAGGCTTTTGGTTATCTGGGTTCCCCAAGGAGCCATACTCCAGCTCTGAGGAGTCTTGTTCTAAAGCTGTCCGTTTCTTTCAGTCCGGTCAGTCTCTGGCTATGTAGAGCAATTTTTAAAGCCTGCAACATCTGAACCTTTTGTTCTTTCCTTAGACCTATGAAGGCTGCCAGGTCTGTTCTGTCCTCACTAGTCTCAGGCTGCCTCTTTCTCAGGAGGGATCTTACCCATCACTGAGGCACTTTTTTCATATACCTCTTTTAGTCTTAGACCCCCGCCTTCCCACCCCCTAACTATGATTGCAGTGAATTTTTTTTTTTTTTTTTGCTTTTTGGAGGGGGAGGGCAGGACAATTGGGGTTAAGTGACTTGCCCAAGGTCACGTGGCTAGTAAGTGTTAAGTGTCTGAAGCCAGATTTGAACTCAGGTCCTCCTGACTCCAGGGCCAGTGCTCTATTCACTGTGCCACCTCGCCACCCCAGTGAGACAAGACCATTACCCTAGCCTTTGGATAAGGAAACAAGCATTAATTCAGCACCTACCATGTGCCAGGCACTGTACTTTACAAATATTTCATTTGAACCTCACAACCCGGGGAGGAAGACGCTACTATTTTTCCTGTTTTACGTTAAGGAAACTGAGGCAGGCAGAGATTAAATGACTTGCCCAAGGTCACACAGCTAGGAAGTTTGCGGCTAGATTTGAACTTAGGTCTTCCTTACTCTAAATAGCTGCCTGTTAATAAGCAGCCTTGTCTATTAGCAGAGGAAGGTGATAGTGGGGGATATTTGACCCTTAATTCCCCTGTCAGTTATCATACTGCTCTCTACCTAGGAATAGAGGTAATGGAAGTTCTTTGAGATAATTTAAATATGAAGTATTTACTTTTAATTTGCTCACTAGTCTCATGCAGCTTCATTGTAGCCAATGATGGTTTTGGAGACAAAATCCTAATAACTTCTGTGCGTTGTTTTCCCCTCCCCTCAGGCACTTTGTGTATGATCACATATTTGCTGAGAAGATAACCTCTATGCATAACCAGCAAACTCCTGATGAAGAAGAAAATGAGAACTTGAAAAAAACCATCACAATGTTACAGGCTCAGCTGAGCGTGGAGCGGAAGAAGAGGATGACTATGGAGGAGGAGTATGGGATGGTCCTCAAGGAGAACTGTGCCCTGGAGCAGCAGCTGGGAGCCTCCGATGCCTACCGAGCCCGGGCCCTGGAGCTGGAGGCAGAGGTGGCAGAAATGCGGCAGATGCTGCAGACAGAACATCCATTTGTGAATGGTGTTGAAAAGCTGGTGCCAGATTCATTGTTCCTTTCTGTCAAAGAACCCAGCCAGACCCTGCTTGAGGAAATATTCCTGGCTGGGCCAGAGCTGAGCAGAAAGCCTCTCAAACGCAGCAGCAGTGAGATAGTCCTGAGTAGTCTAGCTGGGAGTGACATCGTTAAGGGCCATGAAGAGACTTGCATCAGGAAAACTGAAGCCATGAAGCAGAGAGGTATTTCCCTGTTACATGAAGTAGACACCCAGTACCGGGCTCTGAAAGTCAAATACGAAGAGCTGCTAAAGAAGTGCCAGCAGGAGGAGGACTCCCTGAAGCATAAGGCTGTGCAGACTTGTAAGGGTCCCAGCCCAGCCCGGAAGGTGATAAGTGTGGAAGCTGAGCCGGTCCCCAGCAGCCGGGAGCTGGCCAGCATCATTCCAGACTCGCCTAGTTCTACCACCAGCCCTCCTCCAGAATACAAAGCTCTCTTCAAGGAGATCTTCAGTTGCATCAAGAAAACCAAGCAAGAGATAGACGAACAAAGAACAAAATATCAGTCTCGCTCACCACGTTCTTAGCTGTAGTAGTCTAGCTCTTGCTGTTAGACCTTTTCTCTCATCTCTCCACTTCAAGACAGGGTTTATAAGTTGGTCCAGGTTATGCAGCGGTTGCTGTGAATGTTGCAAATGAAGTCTCACTCTTTGCTGACCCCGCAAATGCATGGAGCAAGAAGAGGAAGCAGAGTAGCCATTAGGGTCGGTAGCTATGACAAAAGCAGCCTGCTCTCTGCAGAACAAGGGCTGGTGCACGGACTTGAATGGAATTTATTTCCCAAAAAAGCTGAACAGGATGTATGTAGATGGGTTGTGTGTACTTGTGGTGGGAGGGCGAGGTCTGGAAACACTGGTACTCAAAGTGGGCAAGTGATGCTCAAGGAAGCTTAGTGTCATTTAAAACCAAGTAAAAGTGTTTGAGGCTGCTATCCTGAAATGTGTAGAGGGTATATATACATGATTTTAAACCATGGATTAGCTATGGAAAATGTACCAGAGGATAGACCATTGGGTAATGTAATTTTTAATAGGACAGACTGTAGTTTCTAATTTGATTGCATCTGGTATTACCTAGAATTGGCTTTCAACATTAAGGGCAAGTTATTCACAAAGCATACTTTTGTGTGCTAAGAAATGGTTATCTTCACCCTTGTTCTTGTAACCTACCTGTTTTCAGGAGCAGGTTTTTCAGAACTCATTTGGAAAGGAAAAATGGGAGGAGGGGGAGGAGGAGCATGGGGATTGTTCTTAAGGCTTGAGTTAGGACCAAGGTTTTCTTTGCAGAAGCTACTTGTTTATTATGTATATCTATCTTAATAGATGGAGTTTGTTGGCTAGCTGGCCAAATAAGCTCTTGTTCAGTTCCTAGAATTTCTGTGAGTGTTTCTCACTAATTGTAGAAGTTGTAAAAACTTATTTCCTGTCTGTTTCCTTATTAAACAGTATTTGTTTCTACCAGCGTGGAAGTATACGTGACCTATATATGTTCTTATAAATTAAGACTATTTAAAAGAACTGGAGTTCTGCACTACTGTAAATATTTTTCTAAAAATAAAGCAATCTATGGAAACGAACAAACAAGTCTGTTACTCATATCATCTTCAAGATATTCCACTGGCCAAATCCATTTTGCCCCTTTAATAAATGGCAAATGATGTTTACAAAGACATTCATAAGGAATTAAGAACTGCACAGCTGCTTTGAAACAAAGTTTAAACCACCATTTATTTAGAGACAAATGCTCAATTATTTGGCACTTTGCATTGTTGCAGATGCAAGATGGGGTATGCAAATATAAGTGGCATTACTACTTACCACTGGAAAGGCTCACTTCACCGGGCATACCTAGAAAACCTCCCATCCCTGGGAGTTAAGTTTAACACTTTACCTCTGCTACTTTTTTTCTTCTTTTTTTCTTCTATTTCTTCCCATGAGATATTTCATATTGCCTTCTATTCTTTCATTTGTTTGGATCTGCTTAACAGCATCTTGATTTCTCATAAAGTCATTAGCTTCCATTTGCCCCAGTCTAACTCTGAAGGAATGAATCTCCTCAGTGAAATTTTGAGATTCTTTTTCCATCTGGCAAATTTGACTTTTTAAGGCATTCTTCTCATTGCCCTTTTGGGCCTCCTTTGCCATTTGAGTTAGTCTATTTTTTAAGGTGTTGTTTTCCTCAGTCAGGCTGTTGACCCTCATTTCATACTTTTCCTGCATCCTTCTCATTTCTCTTCCCAATTTTTCCTCCACTTCTCTTATTTGATTTTTAAAGTCCTTCTTAAGGTCCTCTATGGTCTGTAACCCGCTCATATTTTCCTTTGGGGCTTTTGGAGCAGGATTTCTGACCTCACAGTCCCCTAACTGTTCCATGCTTCGATCCTCTGCCCCCAAAATAGGAGTCTAATGTTTCATTTTTCTGTTTATTTTATTTCCTTTGCCTTGGCATGATGCCACTTAATTACTTGACTTTTGGGCTTGTTGCCACAGTAGAATTCTGCCACCAGACAGGGGAGCTTCATCCCAAACGTGTTGGGGGGCAACTTCTGTTTCTGGCAAGCTGGAAACCCACCCCATGACCTGCCCCCCCAGACCACAATCCAGATCCAGGGAGGTTAAAGCAAGAGCGATTACCCCCCCGAGACTGATCGCTGGATCTCCCTACAGTTCACAGGCCAGGAGCTGGAGCCACCACTGAAAACTGCAAAATGGCGTCTCCTCAGCGGCTTCTAGCCCCCAGGGGAGGAAGCTGACACGTTCCACACTGGTCCCAAAGTCCATAGGGCACTAACCTCTCACTTTGTCCTAGGCATGTCTGTGTTGACCATTCTGAAATTGCCACAGCTGCTGGTGTTCTGGGGTCCCTCCAGCCGGCTGCTGGCCCAGCCATCCTGGGGCTAAAACTGCAGGACCTGGGCTCAGCTCTCCCCATGCTGCGCTGGCCCTTCCTGCAGGGCTGCTGGGCTGTCCTCATCGGGAGGTTAGCTTCTCTCTCATTCTTTGGGCGCTGGGGATCCAGAAGTTGTTCAGAGTCCCCTTTTACATAGTTTGGAGGTAATCTGGGGGGAGAGAGCCTTGGAGGTGCTGTTTCTACTCCACCAGCTTGGCTCTGCCCTATTCTATTTCTTACAAAACCTGAAAATGAAAAAACTTAAAATTCCCCTGAAGATCAAGTTGTCTCTGTAGGTTGCTTATACTCAACTGTAAGGAACACTATCCTTTGCCTTTCTTCATACTAAAACACCACTAGTATACAAGTCATCAAATAGAGCTGGACAAGATCTCGGAAGTCTAGTTCAATCCCAACCCCTCCCCCCCCACTTCGACAGATAAGGAAATTGATACTTTAGGCCTATTGGCAAGCCCAATAGCAAGCCAAGCTCCCCAAGGCCAAGGATCTCACTTGATAATTACATCCTTAGTATCCCAAACAAATAGTATTTGGCACATAGATGGTTACTGATTTAACTAAAATATCAGCCGAGTGTTTTCCCTTCCCTCTCTCCAATGTCACACTGCTCAAAAGTAGAGAAAACAGAACTTTTTTAAACAGAACCACTTTCAGTCACAGACTCTCCTCAGTCCCAAACTTATGAACAGCACCAGGGGAACCCAAAATAGGGTGATCATGTACTTTCACTTTCAGAAAAACAAAACAAAACAAAAAAAGATCTATATCAATAAATTGGGGATATAAGAATTCCCTTGATATGCAAGTGGTAGAATTCAAATAAATATATTTAGATATATCTGTATTTTTATGGATAGAACATCTTCAGGATCATTTATATTGTGTTACAAGGCTGGTAAGACAAAATCTGAGGTATGTGCCTTTCACTGACCCTAATGGAAAAGGGGATGGATATATATGACTAATACATTAGACAGCTAATAAACTTTAAAAAGGCATGCCCTTCCTCTTGATATCATGACAGAGAAACCTTCAAAAAGAAACTACTTAAGACTGAAAAAGCTATTTTCTGTGTCACAGTTTCTAATGGACTTAAGCTCTAACTATATTTCAATTTCCATAGACTTGGATGGGTGATTAAAAAAAACTGGAACCATTAACTTGGTACTTGGTACTGTCTGCTAAGCTACTAGCTAAATACCTGTCTAAACCAAGAAGAGATAACTTTGCCTTGTTGACCAATATGTAATCCATTAGATAACTTTTTGAGGAGACAAACCAAGCTAAATGTTGCATATCTTTCATGTATTTGCCCAAATGCATATTACCCACCTGAAATATGATCACTTTAAAAGAAAAATAAGCTGTGCAGTGAAAAAAAAATAAGATATTTTAAAGACTTTACATTTCTTTCAATTCAGATGTTTTATTTTTATCATCACTGACTTTTTCAGTCACTCACTATCATTCTCTTCTCCAACTTCCCAAGTCATTCACTATTTATCCATTGCATTCGAATGTGCATTTTTTGGAAGCCAGAGATACTTTCTCATATTTAGATGCAGTCACACACTTACACCCAAAGACAAAAGTTTCTCAGCTAATAGGAAGCTTCTTCATGGCAAAAGTCAGGGTATTCTTTTCAGAGGCTGTCCTTAAAGGACTTTATTATTAGTCAGTTTAATTACTGCTATTTTTAAAATCTTTTAACTCCATTTCACATCTTGGTCTTTTGATTTTAACAAAATAGGACCACCTGTATTTTTACCACCTAAAAAAATGCTTTACCTCTAGAAAAAAACTGAGTAAAAAGGGAAGGGAAGCTTAGGTTGCCATCACCAGAAGCCTTTAGGCAGAAGACTGTTGGGTATGTTGTGAAAAAGATAGCTGTTTAGATAGAGTTTGACTAAAGTAATCACCAGAGTCTGTATCCAAGTCTGAGATTGAGATTATAAGATTCTGATTGTCTCATAACTAACTCAACTGGCAGTGATGGTCACCCATTGAAGGGAAGTGGTCCTTTAATGAAAACTAATGAATCTCTACATAGTTCTTGAAACTTTCCAACTTATGTAGTCAGTATTAAGAGTGAATAAAGGACACCCTCAGATTTCATACAAGGCAGATTGGTAATGGAGTACTTGACTACATGCAGGCAAAAAGGTCAATTTCCCAGTATCTCACATGGTCTAACTACTGGCAGTGATGAACTGGTAATGCCTCTGCAAAGAACCTGTTCATCAGAGCTTGGATACATCTAGTTTTGACATTACAACAAAAATCTCATTTTCCCTTCTATTTAAGGATCTTCCACTTTTTGTGCAAGTGCTTTAAGAGCTGGTTACATTGCTTTTCTTTTGTCATAAAAAGATGTGGCACCAAAATGATGCCAAGAGTTTGTTAGCATTTATTTTTAAAATACACAAAATAAAGATTTGTACATCACAAACTGTGATAACTACACTTACATATTGTCCAGGATTTACCTTTATTTGCATAGATATGCAAACAGGTCAAAAGAATATATAAATTTAATTCATAAGTCTGTTCTTTCTATTTGCTGTTTCATGTAAACAATTAAGAGAAAAAACCCAACAGTATTATACTGCAATTTGGCTTGTTTAATGGAACTGGCAGATGCTTTTATAGACAGAAAATCTAAAACTGAGCATCAGCTTCTAGGCATTTTAAATATTAAAAACCTCAAGCTTTTCTCATTTTGTAAACAACTTTTAACTTGGTTGGCATTGAATTACAAAATAAAATATTAAGCCATGATTTTTTTTCCATCTCACCTATATCAGTATATACTCTTTTTATTATTAGAATGGAACCAAATGAGAAGCAAAATACATTAGGAATTCCAAATGATACTGGAAGAGGATCCTGGCTGATCTCTGTCCTGGGAGCACTCCTGCCTCCAGCTGGCCATGCAAACTGAATGTGACGACCTCTGTAACTGGCTTGTGCAATGCCCCGTGGCCACATGAAGATCAGATCCTGCCCCATGTTCCCTGAAGCAAGTCAAGGTGTTACTTCCATCTCTGCTCACTGTGGTATCCATCCTTTGGTCTACATTTGTGGGGTTAAGCAGTTCACTATGACTGTCAGGACTGTACTGTTCCCTTAAGGTACCACATGCCTCCATAGCTTACACAGCAGTCCTGGGGATAGGGGAGGGGAAAAATCAGATGTGAGAAATTGTTACAATGAACTTCACTCAGCTGCATTCATGACGTCCTGAATGATGACACCAATAAATACATAAACAAAAGAGGTTAATGAACAGCTAGGAGTCAAGAGACCTGGGTTCTAGTCCCAACATGGACATTTGGACAAATCTCTTTACCAGGCTAGCCTAAAATTTCTTCATTTATGAAATGGAAAAAGCAAAATGAAGACTAACGATACAAAGATACTGTGGGGGGAAAAAAACTATGTGAAAAGCACACTTGGGGTTTTTTTGTACTTCAATGCTTCTTAGTAATGCTATGGTTTTTAAAAAATCTAAATTATTAGGTAAAACATATTTTTCTAAAAAGGGTTAACTGATATAATAAACCCCTGGACTGGGAGTCAGAAGAACTCAATCCTAACTCCAGTTCTGTTTGCTAAGAAACAGTTCAGAGGGCCTGGTACAAAATCCGGCCCTGCCAGCTTAGACTGCCTGCCTAACTCTGGGCAGCTTTCAGCTTCACTGTTCTTGCCTATCAAGTGAAGGAGTTAAACACATTTGCCTCCAAGTCTGGGAGCCCAATAAGGCTCGTACTGAGGCTGTACGATCCTGAGAGCACATGGTTTCACTTCCCTTGACTGTGGTCATTATGGATAGTAAAACAGAACTGCTGGAAATCAGACTCAGGTTCTCCAATTCCACACCTAGAACTCTTTCAAAATAGTCCATTCTGTAGTTTATGTGCCCAGCCACAAAGGGAGGGCCTTTTTATCTGAAACACCCCAAGTAGGTTATTACCTTTAACACTTTATCCACCTCCTGTTTGCTGAGGTCTTCTCCACATTCTTGATTTAGTCGAGTCTGAATCAGATTCCGACGTACCCGGTAATTTTTGGAAAATATTTCAAGCAAAACCTGTCGATGCTTAAGTGGCAGGAAAAACACAATCACCTGTAATGCTCATTCCGGAGAAAGGAAAATAATTTCCAAACAAGAAATTCACAGACATGACACAAGATTGGATGAGCTAAGAGTTCAGAAGATGATGATGAAGCACTTCCACAGGAAGTTGTCCTTCCTGCCCTCCTTCTGAAGGGGATGGAAAATATAGTTAAGCTCTCTCAGACCTGAAACCTACCTCATCTCTCTGGGAGAACTGTGCTTGGCCTTCATCTCTGCTTTAGGCCAGGAGACAGCCAAACTACTTGCCATTTCTAGCCCAAGTCACTTAGGTCTGTTCTCTTAAAAAGGAGTCATTCTTCTAACGTGGAAATATGTTTGATATGACGTACATGTATAGCCTATATCAGATTGCATGCCATCTTGGGGAGTGGAATAGGGGGGAAATTTAGAACTCAAAATCTTATAAAAGCGAATGTCAAAAACAAAAAATAAATAATAATTTTTAAAAAAAAGGTCGCTCTTCTTGGAAGTGAAATGGGAGCTACAGATGCTAAATGTGGCATACACTGTCTAACAGGAGCTGTTCTGGCTGGCTTTCCTGTGTTTCTTTGTTACAAGGATGGGATCAATGGGAAAAAGGAAGGAGGACACATCAGGATTCACTGTACAGTAAAAGCAATAATCTACACAGATCACAAATGATCTATGACTTAAGTCCTGAGTAGTTGGCTGAGATACAGAGAATGTATATGACCTGCCCAGAGTCATAGATATTAAGGTCAGAGGTAGGCTCTGAATCCAGTTCTCCATGATTCCAAGCCCAGCACTCTGTCCACTGTGTCATGCTCCCTCCACTGATGATGCATAAAGAAGAAAAGAGGACAAGGCATTCTCCTAAAAGCGGGACGTGGAAGAAAACACTGGGGAAACGCAACTGCACACTTCAGTAGGGCTCCTGCTGAGAGCAGGTGTGCCTCACTTCACCAAAGAGCAGTCTGGTCTAGGTCTCTTTTCAAAGTACTAAGATAAACTTATGACTTATGGGGAAACCCATGAACTTCATGGTTATGAAAATGCCAACTGTTCAAAACTCAAAAACTGGTGAATCCTCTTCTAAATCAAATAATTCTTTGTAATGCAAACAGTCACCACGCATGCCCCGTGATGTTTTAAAGTCTGTATTTTCTGAAAGTGAAGTACATCTGGACAAGCCTAGGTACATTCAGCCCTTACCCTTTCCCTCCACCTACTGGGGCCAACTGGGGCTAATAGGTAGGCACCCTCCCCTATCCCTCTTCCCACCTCCACTCCATTTGAGAATCTGGCCAGAAAGAAACCCTCTTCCCACCTAGCTGTTAGTTCAATAGGCCAGGCATAGTGAACAGGGCCTGAGAGTTCCTTTACCTGATCACTTATGTCTCCAGACTCCCAGAGTGCAAACACCTTCTGCTCATCAGGAGAAGCAGCAGTCTGTGGGGGAAACTAAGGATGGCACACATGTGAGCTGGGCAGGTCTGACCACCTCACCCCTTTATTCCAAAAACTCTAGTGGCTCCCTGTGACTTCCAGAATCAAACACAAAATCTTGTCTTGACTTTTAAATCTCTTCACAACCTGGCCCCTTCCTATCTCTCTAATCTTCTCACATCTCATTCCCCTCTGCAGATCAGCTGCACTGGCCTCCTTGCTGTTTTTCGAACAGGACGTTACAACTTTAGAGGCCATTCATTTTCACTGGCCTTGCCCCAGGCCTGCATCACTCTCCCTCCTCATCTCTGTGTCTTCCTGGAACTCAAGTGGAGTCTCAACTAAAGAGACTCTCAGTCTTTTGCAGGAAGCCTTCCCCAATTTCCCTAGGGCCTTCCCCACACTCATTATCTCCCATTTATTTTGTCTCTATCCTCTCGTTTGCACATAACTGTGTGTTGTCTCTTCCTTGACTCTGAGCTCCTTAACAAGAAGGGACTTGACACAGGGACTTATTTCCCTACTTCCCTGACACAGGCATTCATTCTCAGAAAAAAAAAGAAGGGAACAAGAGAATGTCCCTGCCCTCAATCCAGCTGACAAGGGGAAGAAGTGGCCACAAGGAACCTGAAGTATTCTCTTAGGAACAGGTAAGAACTGTAGATCTCTCTCCTGAGTTCCAGTATCCATCCCCCAGACATGAGGCTTCCCCAGTGCCTCACCTAAGGGGCACTTGGCCCTGGGTCTCTGCTAGAGAGCCCAGAGAATGGCTGAAGGAGCTGACATAGTCCCTTTGTGGGGACTATGTCAGCAAAGGTCAGGCCTCTGGGGTTGGCAGAGACAAAGTCTTTGGAACAACAGAAAACTATTGTCCCAATTTTCGGCCCTCATGTACACAGGCTCGAGTCTTATAACCACAGCATTGCTCAACACCTGAGATCTACCTAACCTTGGCATCAGCATCTCCAACAATGTCAAAGCTACAGCCCTACTTTGCCCCACCTCCACCTATGCCAGTTGGATGGAGACAGAAGCAAGCAGAAGGATAAAGGCAGCCTGTCCAGAAGACCAGGGCCCACAACAGTCCACAAGGCACAGTTCCCAATGGGTGTGCTTGGTAAATGGAAATCTCCTTGCCCTATTCTCAGTTCTCCTTCCGGGATGCTCATCTTGAATCAAAGAAAAATTTTTTGACAAAGGGGTAAATAATAGTAATGATGATGACAGCATTTATATGGTGCCTGCTGTGTGCCAGAAACAGTGCTAAGCAGTTTCCAAATATGATCACACTTGACCCTCACAACAACCCGGAGAAATAGATGCTATTATTATCCCCATTTTATAGTTGATGAAACTGAGGTAAATAGAGGTTAAAGGACTTGTCCACAGTCACATAGTTAAGTGTCTGAGGCCAAATTTGAACTCAGGTTTTCCTGGCTCCAAACCCAGTTGCCTTTTAAAAATTCAGGGATAAAAAAGTTTCCCAGGGAACTAATAAATAAAAGTAAAAGCTGGTTTTGTGGAAAACAAACAAACAACAAAACAATAAAATCAATAAACCTTTAGTCAATCTGATTAAAAGAAGAAAACCAAATTACCAGTATCAAAAACAGAAAGGGTGAATTCACTTCCAATGAAGAGGAAATCTAAACAATACGTGAGAATTATTTTGCCCAATCGTACACCCATAACTTTGACAATCTTAGTGAAATGGATGAATATTTACAAAAATGTAAATTGCCCAGATTAACAGAAGAGGAAGTAAAATACTTCAGAAAGTTTCCCAGCCCCATCTTTCACCTGTGGATGTATTTTTATTATCATTATTTTGGTGATGAACTTCTACAAAAAGGATAATCCAGAAGTTGCTAGTTATTCTTATTTTCCAATCAATGTGGAGGCCATAGCCAACCAATGAGATTGAAGCCCTGGTAAGGTGACAGATAACTACTGGAGTCATGGAAACTGCAGGAGCCTAAGTGCGGCTGCCCTTCCTGAACCTTCATAGGTGGATGGTCTTGCATAAATCTGATTCCCTCAGGTTTCTCTATTTATAGAACACCAATTTTTATCTGAAGAAATTGCTATTGGAATATGAGAGCTATGGTCAATTTCCCCCAATTCAAATACCCCAAACTTAGCCAACAATGAAAAGACCAATGGCTTTGTGTTGGTTAGCTTAGCCCACGGGATCTTGGAAAGAGTTCAGGGGCTGGTGAGATGCTGACTTTAGCTGGCCAGGGCAGCGTTCCCCCATTCCCACCCCCCACCATTTCACTTCTAGTGGAACAATGGGATGCTGGGGGCTACTTCAGGGCCCATGTTCAGTGTCTTCCATCATTCACAACACCAACTGGAATCGCCACTCTTCATATCCAGCTGGCAGGTCCAACCCTCCCTAAATCCCTTGGGCCACTCATCTCAGACTCTCATGCCTGCCATCTCCCTGCAGTCCTCTGCCCTACACCTTCCTCTTCTTTCTCCATTCTCTGCCCATCTTCCCCCCAACTTCCAACCCCAGGTCTCCCAATCCAACCCTGCAGGTTCTCCACAGCAACTCCTCCCACATCTACCCTTCTGCCCAATACCCATATTTGGGGCCAGCAGAAGTAGGGTCAGAAACTACGAGACAGGCAGCACACAGCTTGGAGAAGCTCTAGGGCTCCAGGCCATAGCTGCTTCTCCTCAAGTTAGCTGCCTAGACAAAGGCTCCCTCCCAAACAGCAACACCCACTGCCCTTGCTCCCCACTGTGAAGTGTTACTTACAGGCACCAAAATCTGCTTGCAGCCAGCAGCCAGCACCGTGTCCTGAAGCATCCTGTCTGAAATGCCACTGAACAGTGTGTGCCCGGGGGGCAGACTGGCCAAGTGCATGTTAAAGAGGCGCTTCAGTTCGCTTAGAGTGAGCACAAATTGCCTCTGAAAGGTGGCCTCCACAAAGGCCCTCAGTTCCCGAGCCATGGGTGCTTCCCCACAGCCTGCTGGGGGGTGCCCATTGAGGGTATCACCCCCTGTGGCTCGCCCAGTAGGGAGCCCGTTGGCCAGCTTGTTTCTGAGGCTGCCACAGGTCGAGGTGTCCATGGGCTCCTCCTCCTTGTCACCTTGCTCTTCCTCCTCCTCCTCTTCACTCACAGGCTCCTCCTTGATCCGCACGCTGGATGAGGCCTGCATCGCCTGCAGCTGCTCCTTCTTCCACTGCAATTCTCGTTCCAGCAGCAGGTGGTTCTGTTGGGCCTTGGCCTTGGCTGCTTGAACTCGCTGATCTCCAGAGACCAGCATAACAGGCACTACAAGAACAGACAGAGTGCTGCTCAGAGTGAGGAATCCCATGCTTCAGGAGATGAAACACTTCACAGCCCAAAAGCTGAGCCCTTCTGTCTCAATTAGATATTCATCTGAAAAAAACTGTCCTCCAGTGAGAGCTGGCTGCAAGGGAGAAGGCTGAGGGGAATAGACAGTCTGAGGGTTGTACAAAGGAAAGGTCATTTCTCACCATTTCCCAAATAGGAAAAAACTCACTCAGACTCAATGGAAGTCTACAAGCTCCCAGGAAATACTCAGTGAGAGAGCCAGAGTGGGAGTCAGGTGTGTCCAGCCCTTCCTGGCCTCCACAATTATAAGGGCCTCTGCCACTTAAGCCAATGGAAGCTAGCTGCTACTGGCAACAGTGACAGAAGAAAAAAAAAAAATCAGTTCCCAAGTTGTGCGGAGAGGGAGAGAGGACAAAGAGCACTGACTCTGGAGCAGGAGGCCCTAGGTTCAAATTTCTACTTGTGTGACCCCGGTGGCAAGTCACTCCCTTGACCTCTGTTCCTTCACCTGTAACAGGACCAGATGGTGTCTAAAGCCCCTTCCAGCTCTGCATCTATGATACTGAACACCACTTGTACTGTATTTTATCTATATAGGACAGCTTGCTGACACCATCCTGGCCAATCCCTTTAAAGGAAGGCAGGAGAGAGGGCACTGATCTATCTCACTATTCACATGCCAAACCCTCTTTGTGTGCTGGGATCTGGGGTCTGGCTTTTGGCCAAACCCTCAACTCAATTTTCATGCTGAGCCTAGGTTAGCAACCAGGAGATTCAGATCCCCTCCCAGAGGAGGCAAAAGTGACAAGGGAAAAAAAGCAGGGGAAAAGGTCAGAACCTTCCCCAAGCACTGCCCATGCAGCATCAAGCCTCAGGAAGAAAGGCCTTTGAGAATTTCCTCCTCCACACCCCATCTCCCAACCCAGCGTACAACCTCACAGTCTCTGCCCAGATCGCTGTCTCTACACCTCCAAACAAACCTGACTGTCCTTCTGCAGTCTTTGGCACAGTCTCTTTTAGAAGACTATAGACTTTTTCTAACCTGAAATGGGAAAGAAGCACCAGGTTAAAAAAGACCTTTTTGCTTAAAGCTTTTCTTATCTCTTAAGCAGAAGAGCTATGACCCCTTCCCCCCCACCCCAAGACTCCTAATAAATTTCCCAAGTTATCTAGAAAAAAGCAGCCTCTGACTTCCAACAACAGTGTCCCAGTCACCCTCCCCAACCCTCCCTAAATCCCTTGGGCCACTCATCCCAGCTTCTCCTGCCTGCCATCTCCCTGCAGTCCTCTGCCCTACACCTTCCTCTTCTTTCTCCATTCTCTGCCCATCTTCCCCTCAACTTCCAACCCCTGGTCTCCCAATCCATTCCCTTTAGTTCTTTTCTCCCCAAAGCCAGGGCTTCTTCACTTTTGAGTTCCCCACTCCCCCACCCATCGGCTAGTACCTGCTCTAACATCACCATTATGGTAGAATACAGTGCCTGGACCTTGGTTTTAAGTGTACAAACGGTTTATCCCGCCCCTGGCAGGATTCAAGTGAAACTGTCATTTGAATGGCAGAGTTCAGTTAGGTTTTCCTTCAGCCAGGGAGAAGGAGGGAGTGTGTGTCTGTTCTTCGGTTTGGTGTAAGCATGTGTGTGTCTGTGGTGTGTGTGTGCAGGGGAGGGGTGGGGGGGAGGGGAGGGACCCCTCCTGCACATTCTTCTGGCCTCCCCCCGCCAGCGTCACCACCACCACCCTTAGCACGTATAACTTACTTAGCCTGGATGCCCATCCAGAGCATATGCTGCCGCTGGACGACGTCTGGATGCTTCTTGATGAAGTCCTCATCGTAAGGGAGCAAGAACTCCCAGCCCTTGTTAATCCTCACCACAGCCATGTGCTCCAGAAAGTCCTTCACATCCTCTGCACAGAGCTGGAACCCAAAGGGACAAGGGACTTGGAGAAAAGCTGGGGCACCAGACTTAGCCTCTGTGTGGCTTTAATTAGCCCACTACCTGAGATGCCTGAAGCCTTTCGGCAGCTGCTGCTTTTCCCTGAGTAGACCACGTTCCCCACCTCCTTTCCCCAAACTGCTCCAATAGACTTAAGTAAGGGCCTCAAGAACAGGCCAAGATGGAAAGAAGCCATGAAGTAAAAGGATGAAGCAATGGACTTGGAAGTCAGACCCACCAAGTACCACTCGGACATTGATTAGCTGTGTGACCCTGTGCTTAAGCAAGTACTTAAGCTCCCTGAGGCTCCATTTCCTAACCTGCAAATTAGGGACAGTAATTATTGCGGTGATAATGCATGTCAAGTGCCTTACAAAACTTAAAGCACATAGTCTGCGGGTCTTATGATAACCCATCATTAGCTCCCTGGGCAGCTGACACAAGTGGGTCTTCTCTCCTTGCCTCCTCAGGGGAGGGCAGCCCCTCTGGTTACCTAGCTAGCCAGCTTCTTCCCTTCTTCCTTCCTCCCACTGCTTGGGCCCAAGTCTGGGGGATCAGGGAGCAAACACTTACTTTTGTAACTGCTGCCACCTCTTTTCTCACCACCCACCGGCTCTGTGTGAACTTCCACATCTGGGGAAAAAAAAGACAAGGGTTTCCACATTTCCTATGAGCTCTGGGATGACTCCAAAAGCAGAGACAGAAACAGAGATCCCCAAACCCAGAGGCTGCAGAGAGCCCTTGTGGAGAGAAGGGAAGCACACTCCTAGTCTCCTTTGGAGAATGGATTCCAGGAAGTCTAGAAGCTATAGTAAACACAGTCTACAGCATCCCCCACGACCAGAAGCTCCCCACATCACTGATACTGACAGGAGGTGTCCTTATGTTGGCTGGGGGTGTAAAGGTGGGAAGCTAGGGACAGCTCTCCCATCACCCCTTCCAACACCACTACCCTCTAACCCCAAATTCTACCTAAGAGGACTTGCACCCAGATCAGTAACTGCCTCCTCCTACTGCACCCCCAGAATTCTTTAATAAGAACCCCAGAAGGGGCTGAACAGAGTAGGCAACTTTAAAGGCAAGCAGCATTCTTAAAAGCATCAACAAGGAAGAGAAGACCCAATCTTTTAACTCTCACTCCTTCCCCTGCCCATTCCCTGCTGCTATCAACCCAAAGCACTGCTTCCTCCTGCTTGAGAGTCTTGAGTTAAGCCAATCCATAGTGTGTGAAATAGTGTGGTGGGTCAGAAAGTACAAGGGACAGAAACAGAAACCTGGAGTGAACTCTCAGCTCTGTCACTTACTCTCTATGTAACCTTGGACCAGTAACTTAACTTCTTGGAGACACAGTTGCCACATCTGCAAAATGGGGCAAAATCTGTGTAATGAACTCAAAAGGTTTGCAGGGAAAATCAAGGTAAGTAGGTGAAGCACTACTATAAACTGCTATATAAAGTCAAATAAAATTTTTTAGTAAGAGGTGGAGAAGGGAGAGAACTATAGGAATCCATCCATCAGTGTGAATTTCTCTATTGAAGGGATTTTTAACCTTAGGTTCATGAAACTTGGTGAGCAATTTGATAACTATATTTCAATATAACTGGGGTTTTTTGGGTTTTGGTTTTGCCAGACTGCCAAAGGAGTCTCTGACACAAAAAAAGTTAAGAATTCCTGCTCTAGAATAAAAATAGGGCCCAAAACAAGTGAAGTAAAGGCCAGTGAAAGAAATTCCAGGATTACAGAGGACTGCCCAGGTAGACAATGCATTTGGAATACAGGTCTTCTCCCTCTCTAGCCCAAGGGCAGTGCACAAGAGAAACCCAGCTCTTCCCAGAGAAGCTTCACACCAACTCTTTTTGCAAATTTCCCCTCTACTACTTACAACGAAGTCCCGACCCCTGCAGAGCACTTCTGCAGGCACCCCACTGTGAGGACTGGAGCTATCCTTTGGGTACAGGATATCACTGCCAACGAGAAACCAAATGGCTGCAGATGTCACAGGAAGTCAAGGGGAGGGAATGCCTGAGACCAGGACTGGCAAACAGCTACCTTTACCCTAGCCCCAGACCACCCCACTTGAGAAAGGACAACACCTTCTTCCCCTCATCTTGGTCAGCCCCTGGTTCCCCATTCCAGTCTGGAGACTATTTACTTGGGATAGAGGATATACAGGGTGAGCAGGCAGAACTGAGATCTGCCGCTGCTCCCCTCCCCTCCCAACCGCCTGCTTCATGTGCTTTGGGGCTCTCAATCCCTAGCATTGCGGGATATTTGGAAGACCACTGGACCTTGCTCAACAGCTCACGGTTATGTACTTTCTAACAGGACAGGTTATAAGCATCACAGACCCTAACCTCATTCTCACCTATTCTTTTGATCCCCGATGTGGAGAGGCTCTATACCACACCACTGCATGACCCAAGAGGACACAACACATTTGCAGCCAAATACATATGTGTTGCATGAACAAACATACCTCTTCACAACCCAGTTTCCCTGCACCAGCATCGCCACCTGCTGGATGCAGCGCAAAACAGACGTTGAGTCCGTCCCTAAGCCCAGCAGGCTCATCAGGTTGGCAAAAGGCATGACCTTCACTGAGACAAGAAGACAACAGGCTCCATAAAGCACTGGCCAGGAGCCCTGCTCCCCAAAATGGAAACCCAAAGGGAAGGCTTTATGTCCATGGACCCTGATCCACCAACACAAGGTCACTGAGCCAAAAAAAAGCCAGCCAGTGCATCAGGCCTGGGACTTGAGGCAGGGCCATGTAGCTGCCTCGCTGGTCTCAGACCAGAAAGTGCCCAGTACCTTCAAGGGCTCCTGTACAATCCCCAAGCTCCACATTCACCAGCGCCGAGCCCTGCAGGGAGCTCGGCCACCCGGCCAGAAAGCTCAGGCTCTTCCAGGTCTGTGGGTTTTCAGAGCCCATGGAGGTCAGCATCAGGGACCCCAAAATCAGAGATGGACATTATTTTGATGACTCTCAGGGGCCCACTGAGGAAGGAACAGAAGCGGGACCTAGGGTAGGCAAGGAACGGGATGGAGAAGAACAACGGAATACAGACTTGACCTCCCAGGCTGTGGGGACAAGAATCAGAGAGAGGAAAGCGGGAAGGCGGTAGGAGGGCACAAACCATTCTTCATCAGTATCTTAATCTGATCTGCCAAAGGCAGAGTCCTCAGCTGGGCCATCGACAGGACATTGCTGGGAGCCATAGGTTTTTCTCTAAGGAGGAAATAAGAGGGGCTTTCAGAGAATAGCTAAGTCATGGGCAGCCCCACTGTCATATCACAGGGCACACTGCATCAGAGCCCAAATTCAGGCACAGGGGTACTCACTTCTCTTCCTCGACATTTGGAGGCATTAACATCATCAAGTACTCACTGTGAAGAGAAAAATCACCAAAAGTGAGAAATAGGATATCCCCCTCCTCTCTTCCCTCCCAAACCACAGAAACACAAGGGAGCTTGCCATCTGAGGCACAAGCTCAGAACCAAAGTTTAAAGTTAGCAGCCAGACTGCCCAAAAATACAAGCCACCAGAGCTTCACTGTCCCACCATGTGAAGGGCCACAACTCGGTCCTGTAAAAATCCAGAGGCAGGAGTAAGGAAAGAAGATGCCCTCACAGGATATGTCTCCTAGAGATTCTACCACAGGAGGGAGGTGCTGGAACTTCTTCCCACATGTCAGTCTGCCTTACGCCCTTTCTCCCTCCCCAGAGGGGGCATTCTCACCTTGGAGATTTGACGAGCTCAGTGTTCTCTGAGATCCCAGGGCCCTGGCACAGAAGATACTGGCGCTCATGCTCAGATCGGCTGTCCTGGGGAACACAACACACAGGCTAAGCCCTAACAAACCCCTGGAGGAGATCCAAGTTATGACTTCCTGGCCCAGTATGTGTCTTTTTAAGGAAGTGGGGTGGGGATGAGGACACGACAAGGTCTGAGCCTAAGATTCTGTTTACAATTCTTAAAGCTACTAAGAGACCATGAAAGCCCTGACATTGTCAGATCTGTCTACACTAGAGGTCAACAAGGCACGTATAAAATAAAGATGGGTCACTGTATTGATATATCACTCCCAAATTCTACCTGTGTTCTCCTCTCTCCCTGCAACCCTTACCCAAGCGGCCAGGAGACCCAGACAAAAATTTAAAGGTCCTTTCCTTGCTCCACAGTCTCCCTAGTATGCAGCACCACATCGTTTACACATGAACACATGATAAGTGCTTTCTATTCATTCATCTGCCTTGCCACCATGCGGGAATTTCGACACAGGGCCTCATCATCCTGATTTGGGGCTCTATTCTGGCCCAGTATTTGAGGAACGCCTCACCACCGTCCTTCAATCTTACTTCCTACTCTCCAAGACATCTGAGTCTCGTGGGTGTACCTTTTCCTTGCCAACTACACCCCCTTACCCTTCTCCAATTCTGGTACCAGAGACCATGATCAAATCAACCCTGTCCATGGTCCTGGATGGTGTGCCAATCAATTCCCCTAAAGCCCAACCACCACCTCTATAATTATGTAGACAAAAGTACCCCTTCCTGGCAACTAGTCCCCAGGTGTGTTGTGTCCCTCCATTAGAATGTAATCTTCAAGGCAGGGGAAATATGTGCTTTTGTATTTGTGTCCCTACTAAATAAATTCTCTGGTAAACACTTAAGAAAAGCTTTATCAGGGCAGGCTAGGTGGCGCAGTGAATAGAGCACCTGCCCTGGAGTCAGGAGGACCTGAGTTCAAATCTGCCCCTCAAATACTTAACACAAAACTAGCCATGTGACCTTGGACAAGTCAATTAACCCCAATTGCCCTACCTTCCCCCCTCCAAAAAAAAAAAAAGGAAAAAAAAAGCTTTATCATTCACTCATTCTCCTAACCCTATCTCTCTAATGAAATATATCATACTCTAAAATTACTGTCTCCCCCCAGAGAAAATGAATAATTTCTTGAGTTATATGTTAGGAGAAAGACAATCTGATTAAACTAATTCACATTAATGCATACATGACTGAAAGAGGCCCTTAACACTGTTTCTAGCTCTACTTTCTGTCTATCTTGATTTAAATCTTTTAATTAGTGGGAAATAACACATACACAAATCCCTCTTCCTCACAAAAAGAGGATCAAAACTTTGGTGGACCAGTTCTGCAAGGCTGATAACTATTGCTCTCCTCTTCAATACAAGATAGCAGCTATCTTCTCTACAATCACAAGATCACAGAATTAATGTGTAGTCCAGCCTCCTCAATTTTACAAATGAAAAGGCTGAGCGCCCAAGAGGGGTTAAGTAACTTTCCTAATGAGTGACAGTGCCAGGATGTGCACCCACTACTCTGACACCAAATTTGGCCCTCCTTTCATTGCCCAGACATACTGTTACTCCCACCCTAGAATCCTATACAGGAGAACCAATCCTCAGAGAAGCTAAGCCACATCACAACTCGGTGACAGTTTTCTGACAGTCAGAGCATAAAGCAAAGGACTGAACTGGAAACTGTGCCTTCACAGCTGGCCAGGTGAGCCTCAGACTCACTCCTAATCATAAGTCCTGACCCTTTCCATGGAGCCTTCTGTTACCCAAACAGCTGCAGAATCCTCACCCGCAGGCCATAGTAGTGTAGGTGCACCCACGGCTCTTCAGCATGCTTCTTCTGGAGAAATTCATAAGACTGAACCCGCCGCTGGCGAGCCTGCTCTGACTCTGGTCGAGAGAAACGCACCTGTAATAGGGAAAGTACAGTGCATTGCAAAGGCTCTAAGTCCTGGCACAAACCCCCTGGAGAGTTGTACAGACACTCTGCCTGCCTCCCACCACTTGCCACCTGATTCTCCACTGCTAAATGCATGGCAGAACCTCCTTCTTCTTGCTGGGCTCCTATCAATATTACAATTCAAAGCCTATCTCTGCCTGGAAAATTCTACAACGAAGCCCACTCTCTCATCTGCCCCCACAGCCCACCTCTTCTCCTCAAAACTTGCAGACATGCAGCCAACCTGATGATCTAATAGAAGACATCTCCTCGATTAGACCACAAACTTAAGGACAGAAGCAGCATGGTGCTGAGGAGAGTCCACAGAACCCTGTTCTGCTCCCAACATTCACACTACACCTTGCCAGGGACTGTGGGTAAATCAGTTTTTTCATCTGCACAAGGGGATTAAACTAGCTAAGTCCTAAGGTTCTACCACCCCTAGAAGGCCAAGTCCTGTGAAAAGACGTCTCTGCCTATACTTTAAATCACACCAACACATGCCCTTGTAACAGAAGTCCCATTTCTATGGCACTCAGAAGTACAAAGCCTCCTTTGGTACTCATGACAGCCCTGGGAGGTAGGGGGTGCACATATTATTGTTCCCCTTTCAAATATAGGAAAAGTTTAGAGAGAAATGAACAGCTCAAAGTGATGATAAACACCTGTCACATGGCCCTGCATGCCAGGAGCTCAACGCTGGACTGATGAATGACGATTCCCTCTAACTCAATCTTATTCAACCTCAGGACTTCACCCACATGGCACAGACATAGCATGGGACTGTTAGCCCCAGCTTTCACAGCTGAAAATAACTGTAGTTAAATAGGGGTTCTTAACCCAAGGTCCATGAACTTGGGTTAAAAAAAAATTCTGCTAACTGTACTTTCAGTATAACAGTTTGATAACTGTACTTCAAATAAAATGGTTTCCTTTGTGATTTCATTGAATTTAATGCATTTAAAAGCATTCTTTTGAGAAGGGGTCCACTGGTTCCACCAGACTGCCAGAAGAGTCCAGGATACAGAAAAGGTTAAGAAGTTCTGATTTGGGGGCAGCTAGGAGGCACAGTGAATAGAGCACTGGCCCTGGAGTCAGAAGGACCTGAGTTCAAATCAGGGCTCAGACATTTAACACAAAAAACTAGCCATGTGACCTTGGGCAAGTCACTTAACCCCAGTTGCCCTGCCCTTCCCCCTCCAAAAGCAAAAAAAAAAAAAAAAAGTTCTAATTTTAAAAAGATCAAGGGATTCACTTGCTAGGAAAGTTAAAGGGAAAACAGAAGCCTTCTTCCAGTCCCAAATTCCTTCTGTTGGACTTCACTTTGTACAGACCCTCACCCTTCTCTCTCACTCTGCTATGACCCCCTCCCACCTCAGCCCCAGCCCTACAACTGTCTTCGAGAAGAAGTGTCAGCAGCCCTGAGGCTTCCCATATACCGTGATTTGTTTGATATCTTCTTCAGCTTCATCCTGAGAAGAGTCCCCAGCTGCAAAAATAAGAATCACAGAGTATTAGAGCTGGAAAGGACCTCAGAGAGCGGATCCAACCTTCCAAGTATTTATCAAGTGTCTACAAAGAGCAAGGTGATGTCCTAGGCAATGTTGCCATCATACAATAAGGATTTCTGATACATTTCATTTAGAAGGAAAAAGACTTCTGCTATCAAAATTCTCATGAAATTCCTCTTCCTTTTGCACAAAACCAGTTGGGAAATAATGGCCTAGCATTCTGCATTTTGCAGATGAAGAGAATGGGGACCAGAGAGGTTGCAGAAGATTGCAGGCAGTACCAGGATCAGAACCCTGGTCACTTGGCTCATGTCAATAATCTTGCCACTGGGTTATAGTCCCCAGTAAGGAACTGGCCCATGATTTTCAATGAGCTGCTACTACTGATACTGGGGAAGGGGAGGTTAAATGACAGGGCTAGATCCAAAGCAAATATTAATATTTCGATGCTTAATAATAGTGATATCTATATAGTCCTTCAAGGTATACAAAGTACTTTACAGATATTATCTCAGTGGATCCTTACAACAACCCTGGGAAGTAGGTGCTATTATCATTCCGATTTTACAGATGAAGAAACTGAAGTAGACAGGTTAAGTGACTTGCCCAGAATCACACAACCAGTGAGTGTCTGAGGCCCTATTTGAGATCAGGTCTTCTTGACTCCAGGTCCATACAAAGTCACTATACCATTTAGCAGGATAGATTAAAAACAAAAACGCAAATTAGATCATCAGCTCCTGAATTACCAAAAGCCACTGCAACATTATGTGGCTATTTCTTCATTTTTTTCTCTCCTATTTTTCCCCAGTGATCCCTCCCTGTCCCCCTACCCTCCTAAGCAAGTTCTTGATTCTCCCAAGTGATGCTCAGGACTCCAGGGCCCTCCAACCCATTTCATGGCAGGGAGGAAGAAAGGTGCTCACCTTCATTGGCTGCCTCTCTCTCTCGGTGCTTGGCATCGGCTTTATCCAGGTAGGAGAAGCTGGGCCGAAGCTGCAGGATGCCGTGCAGAGGGGTCAAGTGAAGTTCGCCTGGCAGAGGAAGAGGGACTCTCCCAGGGCTCTCTAGGGACTGGCCTCTTCCCCAAACCACTCCCAAGTCAGGTCTAGGGAACCTTATACAGGACACAGAGAGCAAGCTCCCTGGACCAACTGAAAGTGAAGCAAAAGCCAACTTCCCATGCTCCAATCCCTGGACCACTTCCTCCCTTGGAACTAACCTGTTCTGGATCCCCATCTTTCCCCCCGCTCAGTCAGGGAGGGGTTGAGAATAAGAAAAGGGGTTCTCACACCAGGTATGACCCTAACTTCTCAGGGCAGCCTGTCCAAGGAGCAGTGATGATCATAGGGTACATGTGCAATCCACAAGCACTGGTTAGCTGACTGGAGTCTGCTTGTGGGTTTAAAAAGCTGGATCCTTAAGAGGACCACATAATCACAAGATTTTATAGCAGAAAGGACCCTGGGAGATCAGCTGGTTCTAATCCCTTCATTTGTCTCTTTTATTAGCACAGTGAAGCCCAGAGAAGCAGTTTAAAGTCCTCCACTTATTAAGGGGCAAATATACGTTCTTTATTCAAGAAATCAAATTAGAAAGAAGCTCTGGAGAACAATCAGACATATCCTCATAATATCTAAAGTTCTGAAAAAGATTTGGACCAGATACAAATCAAAAGGCTTTTATGAGACCTGATCACATGGGTAACCTCCTTTGCCTACAAGACAAAGACTTCTTCCCTCCTTCCCCCTACTCTCTGCCCAGGAAACAGCTTCCAACCCCAATTACCTTTTCTGTAGAGAGCGGCAGCATAGCGAGAAGTGTTGCTTGTGGTCTGTGAAGAACAGAACGTCTGTTTGTCCATCAGCTTTCTGGAAATACAGCAGGAACCTATGGTTAAAGCATGGAAGAGGGGAAAGGAGAGGACAAGAACTTTCCCTGCTCAGGATGGGAGAATCCTCTATAAGGAAGTAACCTGCCCCCTACTCAATCCCTAGAGAATCCAGTCTTGTGACCAAGTATAATAGTTGCTGGCATTCATACAGCGTTAAAGTTTGGGAACTTACATACATTATCTCATTTAGTCCTCACAACAATCCTAGGAAGTAGGAAGACTTTGGTGTCTTTTCTGGGGTTACCTAGCTAACAAGTGTCAGAGGCGGGACTAAGAAATGAAATGCTGATTGGGTGAGCACTGTTCAGAGGGCACTAAAAGGAGCAGAGCTGCTTCCTGGGAAACTCATGGAGAGAGGGGCAGGGGGCAATCCCCTGAGGCAGCAAGAGGACCCACGTGGAATAGGTGCTTGTCTCATCTGTGCAGGTGCCATCCACATTGAGTGCTATCTGCTCCCCTTTGCTTCGGCAGTAGTTGGGATTCATAGTGTCAATAGCCATTTCGAGCTCCACCTGCAGGCAATCATTCTAGGTTAAGAACATTCCTGGTTAAAAATAGTTCCAAGAACTATGCCCAAAGGGTTATAAAACTGTGCATACCCTCTGATCTATCAATACCACTACCATGTCCTGTAGTATCTGTATCCCAAACAGATTTTTCTAAAAAAGGGAAAGGACTTATAGGTACAAAAATATTAATAGCAACTCTTTTTGTGGTGTCAAAGAATTGGAAATTGAAGGGATTCCCATCAATTGGGGAATGGTTGAACAAATGTGGTGCAGGACTGAGATGAAATACTATTGTGCTATAAGAAATGATGAGCAGGGTGGTTTCAGAAAAACCTAGAAAGATTTATATAAATGGATGCAAAGTGAAGTGAGTAGAACCAGGAGAACACTATGCACAGTAACAGCAATATTATACAATCATCACCTGAGAGTGACTTAGCTATTCTCCGCTATTAAATGATCCAAGACCATCAGAAGGATTTATGATGAAGAATGCTCTCCACTTCCACAGAAAGAATTGATGGAGTCTGAATGCAGATTGAAGCATACTTTTTAAACTTTATTTTTCTTGACTTTTTCTTGGTCTCTATTTTCTTTCTCAATATGACAAACACAGAAACATATCAAATTGCTTGCCTTTTCAAGGAAGGAAGAGAAATAATTTGGAACTCAAAAAATTTTTTAAATGTATGTTAAAAATTGTTTTTACATGTAACAGGAAAAAAAATTTAAATGGGATGGAAAAAATTTCCCCCCATCTAATTTTTTAAAAGTTGGCTCCAAGAGTGGCTGCATCATCCTGTGGAGAGGAGGATGAAGAGGGAGTTCCTTATTTTCACATGGCAAAAACCCTCTGGGGAAAAATGGCCTCTCAGATTATGACTTTCCCATCAGTGCTGCCCAGCCTCAAGTCTTCTGTACTCCTGTTCTTTGCCCTCAGAACCAGAAGACCTGAGCCCAGTCTACAACTTCAGGCCTAAACTTGTCCCCACTCTACCCTCAGCACAAAAACACTCAGAGCCAGCAGGGTCTCTTGAGTCTTTGAAGGCACTAGGAAAAGAATTACAGTAAATAGCCTTCTACACATCTGCAGAGAGAAACCTCAGGCTCCTCAACAAAGGAAAAGATCATCTTAAAGGTGTAATGCACAACATGAACTGAGTGCACTTACTCACCTAAACAATTTTTCTTAAACTCTTGCAAAAGAGCTTCAGATCCAACCCCTTTACAGAGACTAGTCTATTTAAAGTCAGCCAACTATTTGCCAAATCTAACGAGCCCTTTCTCAGTCCTTCTTGCTATCAGTAATAATAGTAATGAAATTTGAAGATCCCTGTGTATTGCTAAGCTGATAGGTACTTAGCGCCTAGTTTCAAATTAAGCCTCTGTTAAAGAAACAGAGGGTATGAACCCCTGTTGCTGAAGTAACAGGAAGGGGCTGAACAGCGGGGAGCAATACTGTATATAAGGAAAAACCCCAGCTGGTAAAGTCAGAATTTCCTGGGAACTTGTGGTGGTCGAGCTTTTTCTGAGGGCCAGTCAGAGCTGCCAGAGAGGGCCAGTGGTCGAGCTTTTTCTGAGGGCCAGTCAGAGCTGCCACTGATTGTGGTGTTAGTACTTTGTCTGTCTGTGGCTTTGTTTAAGCCTTGACTTCCCAGGAATAGAGACTGTAAAGGATTTAAGGTGGACTGGACACTGTGAGCTTCAGTGTGGAACAGGAATTACAAAGAGAGCTGGACAAGGATCTAGGAGCTGTCTGGCTTTGAACCCAGTTGACAGTTTGGTAAATTCAGGTAGGAGCTGGGACCATGAAAGATGAACCAGGGAAGCTGAGAGCCAGCCTCGAGTCAAGCTGAAAGAAGACTTTACTTGCATACTGTGTATTGGCTGAGAAGATTATAATTTACTGTGACCCAGGGGTGGAGAACATTGACTTCTGTACTTTGTGACTGAATTAAGGATTTTGTGATTGACTAAATGAACATCCTTTGTTTTGTTTATGATTGAAAACTAAACTTCAATTGAGACTACCCCAGGGGTGGAATACTTTGACTTTTGTATTCTGTGTCCCTTAAGGATGACTGGATGATTTAGTTACTAAGTGATTGACTGACTAAATACTTTGTTCAAAACTATGTGACCACTGTGGTGAAAATTATGTGGCCATTTTACTGGTAAGTTGTTGAGTTGTGACATGATGAATGCTGTATTTTGATTTTCTGTGAATGTTTTGTTCTGATTTGTTACTGAATATATATACTATGTAATCAGAACCTTGAAGCTGGAAAGCTGCTCATGCTTGGCTTAACAGGTCTCTACATCAGACAGCAACTATTATACCTCCTTGAAATTATGCCTCTCTTGACACCCACCATGCTGCTCTAGAGTCTCCTCTATTAATTTTCTGCATCTTTAATATCCCCTCCTCTCCCATGTCCTACCCTCTAACAGAGCCAGCAGCACAGATTCTGTTAATCAACTTACATATCTTCTCCTCCCAACTGGCTCTTCTTCCTAACCTTCCTCCCTTTGAGAATGTTGCACTGCCAATCTCCCAATATGGACACTGGCCTACAGGCTTTGCCTTCATTCCCTGGATCCCATGTTCTCTTGCTTCTATTTCTACCATCTGCCCTGTGCCTCCTCCCTGCTCTAGTCCCACTGCTATCTCCCTATTTCAGTACCTCTTTACTATCTGCCTCCTTTAGACTCAGAACTGGTCTCCTCCATCACAGAGAACTGTTAACAAATTTAGTTACATTCTCTCCATGCTCAAAAATCTTCATTGGCTCTCCAATGGCAAGGTCCAAACTCCTTAGCCAGGAGTGAAAGGCCCTCGACACTAGTTTTCAAGACTTATGTCCTGTTATTTGCTAGTACATAGACCTATGTATAATTCACCAAAGTGAATTATTCATTTTCCCACCTCTCAATTTCAATAATAATTATGACAGCTAATGCTTACATAGCATCTAGTATATGCCAGGGAATGTGCTTTCAAGACTCAATTCAAATACTTTCTCCTTCCTGAAACTTTCCATGGTCTCCACCTTCCCAGAAGTAACTTCTTCATTTGATCTCCCATAACACTTATCACATTTTGCTTTGCATTATACTCATTAGATAACTCTCTCAACTCTCTTATTCGATTGTAAGCTCTTCAATCTGGAACTATGCCCAAAGGGCTATAAAAATGTGCATACCTTTTGACCTAGCAATACCACTTCTGGGGCTGTATCCCAAAGAGATCATAAAAATGGGAAAAGGACCTACATGCGCAAAAATAGTTATAGCAGCTCTTTTTGTGGTGGCAAAGAATTGGAAATCAAGAGGATGAACATCAATTGGGGAATGGTTAAACAAGTTGTAGCATATGAATGTAATGGAATACTATTGAGGAGCAGACAGACTTCATAATTACCTGGAGAGACTTATATAAACTGATGGTGAGTGAGGAGAGCAGAACCAGGAGAACTTTGTACACAATTACAGACACACTGTATCTGTGACAACTAACTTGGATAGACTGGGCTCCTCTTATTGATGCAAGGTTAGAAGACAACTCCAAAAGACTCATGATGGAAAGGGATATCCACATCCAGAGAAAGAACTAGTCTGAATGCAGATTGAAGCTACTTGCTCTTTCTCTTTGGTGTTTTCTTGTTTCATTTCTTCTTTCTCGCTGTTCATTCCATTGGTTATAATCCTTCTTTACAACTGGATTAATGTTTAATGTGAAGGTATATGTAGAACCTATATTTGATTGCATGCCACCATGGGGGGGGGGGGCAGAAAATCTGGAACTCAAGGGATTGTGGAATCAAATGCTATAAACTAAAAGTAAATAAATAAATTAAAAAAAAAAAGATTGTAAACTCTTTTGAAGTTAGGGATTGTGTTTTAATTATCTGTGTCCCCAAAGCACATAGCACAGTGCCTGGTAAGGGGCACTAAGTACTGCCCCATTCTAAGATACCATCTAAATTCAGCCTTCTCTTTTACCATCATTTATTTCTTTTCCTCAAGTGTCTGGACCTTCCAATTCAATTCACATTTTCCAGTACAGCTGGGACTGGGAAGGAAGATGAAATAACCTTCCTGACAGAACCCAAGGAGTCCTTTGAGCTTCCACCATGAGAATTAACTCCTAGAGACCTTAATATTAGGGGCTAGGGATACTTGCTAATGCATTCCCTCCCTAATTCTCAAGTCAGAGTCCTACAATGGGATTGCCTTTTCTTTCTCCCTTGAATCCTTTCCTCCCAAATCTGGATCCTCCCTCTACATAAAACTTTAGTTTCCACTCTCCTCTCCAATTTTCTCCCCACCTTCCCAAAATATAACCAAATTGTATAATCCTACTTTTTGCTGCTTTGGTTTAATCTTGGCTGACAGGTGAGGGATGTCATCATAGGTCATCGAGGCTGGACGGACAGGGTACTGTAGAAGGAAAATACCAAACACTGAGCTATGTCTCCAGTTTCATTCCTTGTCTCTCACTCCCATACCCCCTTCCTGTCCCGCGCCCCCCCCCCCTGGCCCCGCCCAGCCCCAGTCCCACAGCACCACAATCTAGACTCTCAGCAGTGAAAGTTTAAAAAGAAAATCATTTTACAATGATCTGGAGGTTCTTTCACTGATGGAAAGCCTTGTTTCTCTTCAACATCATTTACTTTCTTCCAGACAATGGGTACACATTTTCTGCATGAACAATATATGAAACCTGTTCCTAGCCTGGGCCCAGAGAACTGCTATACCCTGGGACCCTTGTAGCCACTACTTCAATGACAGCAGAATCAGAACACTAACCTGATTCACAATGAAGACCATGAAGGGAAATGAAGAGGCACAAATCAGCTGGCACAAAATAAAGCAACCCAGAATGTCTCCCAACTTTTCTTAACCAGAGGGGGAAAAAAAACTGGGGGCTAGATAGTGGGAGACCTGGGTTCTCACCTTGACAATGCTATGAATAAGCTGTATGACACTTTCTCTCTGGGTCTATTTTTTTATTTGCAAAATGGTGATACAACCCTATCTACCTCATAAAATTATTGTAAGGATAAAGTGGAACAATGAATAAAAGTAGATGCACTAATTCAAAGAAATAACTAACAGTCTTTTCAGTTCACAGCT
Organism: Gymnobelideus leadbeateri; assembly: GCA_011680675.1. Taxonomy (NCBI): domain Eukaryota; kingdom Metazoa; phylum Chordata; class Mammalia; order Diprotodontia; family Petauridae; genus Gymnobelideus; species Gymnobelideus leadbeateri. Next base: position 715,049 of record WOXC01010782.1, on the reverse strand, counting down.
TAGTTTCTCCAGTCTGGATGAGGTCTTACAAAGCCTACAGTCTGATAAACACACTACCCTACATTGAGCCAAAGGCAGAAGACATTTTAGGACAACTAAAACCCAGGATAAGGAAACACCTGACTCAAACAACAAGACAATGAGCTGCCACTTCCTGAATCCATGGCTTACAGCCTTCCCAAATAATAGGTGAGCACTGGGAATCCAGAAGGGGAAGAAGAGTTGAAAGGAACAGAAGAGATAATGAGAAGCAGCTTTCAGCAAGGGTTCCCTTTTACTTTAAGCATCCAATCCAGAACCACTCCCAGCCCAATCCCATACCTTCTGTGTGCATCTACCTCTCAATCACCATGCTTGAACACTGATACTGGCCCATATCAAACAAAGAAAATGGGGTCTTTGACTTAAGTTCTTAACTTAAGTTCTAACTTAAGTTCTGCCACTGACTTGGTAGGCAAACCCAAAGGCTCAATTTTCTTTAATAAAATGAGAAAACAACAGTAGCCTAACCACCCCCACACACAAACAAAAATAAAGTCTAATATTTCAAATCACCATGCACTTTGAATAGCATAAAAATTACACTCACAGCTGGCATATGATCACACTTTTAAGGAAACATTTTATGGCTTTCCTCTTCCCTATAGTTTTCAAGATTTCAATTCCTGTAATTACCTGAAATAGGTAGAGTTTCTCTGCAAGGCTTTTGGCCAGGTATACATCGATCTGAAGATAGAAAGATAACAAAAGACTTTACCAATCAAGGGCACTCAGCGACCAAAGAAATATGTATGATGGTGATACAGGGGTTCACCTCCCACAAAAAGTAGGTAGGGAGACTCCATGCACTATGCCCAATTTACCTCCTGTACGACTGGATCATTTTCTTCATTGGCCATACTAGGATGGGCAAACAAAAGTCAGTCCTTCTAGGGGCACAAACTGAAAAAGATGGAAATTGTTTAGCTTTAGGCAGAACTCAAGTACTCCTTCCTACTCACTCAGGCCTGACCAAGTCAAATCAATAAATGTTTATGAAGCTCTGCTATGTGTCAGAACTGTGCTGGCGGGTGGGGGAGGGAGGAGAAGAGGTGGGGAGAGATACCATAATACTATCTTTGCCCTTAAACATCTTACCTGCTAGCTAAGGAGACTAACAATCAATCAACAAGCACTGATTGATCCCTTACCATGTGCCAGACACAAAAATGAAACAGTCCTTACTCTTAAGAAGCTTACATTCTTTCAAGGGAAAGCACATGTATATATGTTAAGTAAATACACATACAAGGTGTACACATACCAAATGCACATACAATAATGCACACGCATAAATACAAACTAGCAGGGCAGGGAGGAGTAATGGACGAGGGAAAGGCCTTATGTAACAGGTAACTCCTGAGCTGAGCTTTAAAAGAATTACAGCCACTAAGAGGTCAGAGCAAGTGCATTCTAGGTACAGGGGACACCTTAGGCAAAGGTACAAAGCCAGGAGACAGGGTGTCGTGTGAGGAAACAGGAACGGAGACAAGAGATAGAATATTGTGCACAAGGAAACACATGAAGAATATACAATACAGCTAGAAAGGTAGGCTAGATCTGAACTATAAACAGTGGGCTTTTATTCCATTTAATCCTAAAGATAATTGAGAGGTACAGGAATTTCTTGAACAGGACAGACACAGACATCAGACTTGTGCTTTAGGAAGATTACTTTGATCGATTAAAAAGGTCCCATGCCCCTCAAAATATTCACAAGCAACACTTTTTATAGTAGCAGAAGGACTAGAAGTAGAGGTTTATAAGTAGAGAATAGATAGAAAATAAGTAGAGAATAGATAAGCAGTGGCAAGGGAAATGTCACGGATATAACTGTGCTATAAGAAATAATGAATGTGGGGTATCCATTTGGAGCAGTGGATAGAGCACTGGCCCTGGAGTCAGGAGGACCTGAGTTCAAATCTGACCTCAGACACCTGACACTTACTAGCCCTGTAACCCTGGGCAAGTCACTTAACCCCAATTGCCTGGCAAAAAGGAAGTAATGAATGTGAAGAATTCAAGAAAATACAAAGGTTTATGTGAATTGATGCAAAGTGATGAAAGCACAACCAAGAAAACAATATATATTACGACTACAACATAAATGGAAATAACAAAATGAAACTGAATGCTGTGTAAACAAAACAACGAAAGAAGAATGCCTATGTTGTCAGACGTGGATCTTCTATTTAGTTTTCCTAAATTGCTTCTTTCCCCTTTCTTTTTTAATCTTACAAACTCATAGGTGGTAGTGGTAGAGGAAATAGAAGGACAAATTTGAAAATGAAGGTGATGCAAAAAAACCCCAAACCAAAACAATACAAAAATATCAACATTTTAAAAAAGAGAACTATCACTTTGACAGTTGCATTGAGGATGGATTAGAGAGTAGACAAGATGTACATACATAAAAAACTTTCCACCTATCCTTCAAGGCCCAGCTCAAATGCTTAATCTTCTCCTTGAAGTTTTCTCTGATTCTTTCCTAGCTGGAAATTCTCTCTCCTTTCATCTGAGGTCATATAGCATTGAACCCCTTAAAATGTACTTGTCCTAGTTTAATATTTCTATTAAAGTTCTGTTCTAATGCCTTGTTATGTCATGAACACGATCCTGAGTTTTCAAAGGCCTTGGCAGCTAAGCACAAACTCCGGAAGGCCCTACCACATTGGACAGGTTATGAACACAGATGCAGCCTGTCATGTGATAAACAGGCTAGCTACCCCTTGATGCAAAGAATCTACTGAGAGGCATGCTGGCCCAAGTTCACCAAAGACACAACGAAAGATCATATTTACACTAAAATATTCATAATGGTACTTTCTGTGTTAACAGAAAACTGAATGTGCATCAATTAGGAAATGTTTGAACAAACTGTGACATATGAGTTCAATGGAATAGTTCTGCATTAGACCAAATTACAAACGTAATAAATTCAGAGAAATATGGGAAGGAAAGACAATACAAAGTGACTGTACCCCATGAAACATCTTCTAAAAGTCTTCAAATCATATCTCTGATAAGGGTCTAATATCAAAGATATACAGGGAACTAACACTGGTCATTTCTTACGCCTAGAATGCATTTCTATCTTCACCACTTTCCGCCTCACAGAATCCCTCTCTTCCTTTGAAATGCAACTCAAGAATCAACTTCCAAATGAATCCTTTCCTGATCCTCTCAACTATCAGGGTTCTCCCTCCCCAACTACCCCGTACTTAACTACTTTGTATTTATTCTCTTTACATTTATACTGTATACATGTATGTTTACTTGTAGTTTCCTCTTCAGAGTAAAGATTGTTTCTTTCTTTGCATTTGTATCTCTAGTAGCTGGTACATAGTAAGCATTTAATAAATTGCTTATTCTCAAAAGAAAAATACAAATTATTAGCCACCACATTAAGGATTTCTCTAAACTACTAATATTAAGAGAAATACAAATCAAAACGACTCTCAAATTTCACATTATACTCAGCAAATTGGCAAAGATAACAAAACATGAAAATAGTCAATGTGAGAGACTGCAGAAATCTAAGCACTGTTGATAGAGCTATGAATTGGTTTAACCATTCCAAGAAGCAATCTGGAATCATGCAAATAAAATGACTAAAATGCTCATACCCTTTGACCCAGAGAATCCACTCATAAGCATATACCCAGAGGAGGTAACTGACAAAAAAGTTCCATATTCCAAAATATTTCTAGAAGCATTTTTTTTTGTGATAGCAAAGAATTGAAACTAAGTAAATGCCCACTGATAGGTGGTAATTAAATAAATTACGATATATTAATGTAATGGAATATTACTTTGTTATAAAAAAAAAAAAAGCATGATGAAGAGAAGCCCAGAAAGACTTAAGTTAACTGATATAGAATGAAGGGAGCAGAGCCAGGAAAACAACATATATGATTACTACAACTACAACTATAAATGTAAGGAACTACCAACACAAAACAAAGGTAACTGAATGTTACGAAATTATAATGACCAAGTTTGGCCCCAGAAAAAGATTCGAGAAGACACTTCTCCCCACTCCTCTAGGGATAAGGAAGAGGGAAAACTACATATTATGTCCAGAGTCTTAAATGTGATCATTTGTTTTGTGGACTTTTTTTTTCCATTTCTTCCTCATCCACATCCCCACCCTCTCCTTTATTCTTTATTATTAGAGCAGGGTCTCTGAGGGTGGGGAGGAGAGAAGCAAGGGGAATGTTTGGTGATGTAAAAATGAAAGCTATTGATAAAAATTTATTACTATCCACACCTTTTGCAAGAGATCTCATTGCTAGACATATACTCCAAGGATATCAATGATAAAAAGATAGCTCCCGTATCCACCAAAATATTTACAGAAGCATTTTTTTCTTTTTGCAATAGCAAAGAACTAGAAACAAAGTAGATGCCCTTCCACTGAGGAACAGTTAAAACTAGTTGTAATACATGAATGTAATGGAATATTACTATGCTGGAAGAAACAATATGAAATAAGAAACATGAATACAGAGAAGTATGAGGATACTAATGCAAAGTGATATAAACAGAACCAAGGAAATAAATGTCAATGAGAAAGAATTACTGAAACTGAATGCTAAGAAATTATAACCAAATTTTACCCCCCAAAACAGAAGAGAATGAAGCTGTCCCCCTTCTTTCGAGAGGAGGAAGACAGTGGGTACAGGGTGTGAAGCCCTAACTCCTTTCATACTTGGTTGACACATGGGTCAGTTTTGCCGGAAGTATTTTTTCCCTTCAATCTTGGTGTAAAGTAAGAGTGAGAAGTGCACCTCCTTCTTATTCTGGAACAGTGGAAGAATGGGGTACAGAATGTTGGGAATGCCGTCAGTTTCTTGTGTCAGTTTTATTTAACCTTTTTTAAAAAAAATGTTATAAGGGAAGGCTCACTGGGTGGAAGGATAGAAAGATATATCTGGAGAGGGCTGTGATAGGCAAAATCATCCATAGAAATATGAGGGCTTGTTGTTGTTGCTGGTTAAAGAAGGCTGGCTAAGTGTTGAGAGGAGTATCACCAGAATGACCATATGATGGTGAACTTTTTGGCCATATCAACTCAAGAGGGGTTAGAGATTTGCTGAGGTGGAGGTAGCACCCACATAAAAAAAATCATAACTCACTGAAATATCTACATATAGGTCTCATCATCATTTACAAAAAGGAGTGGAAGCTCCTTGAGCACAGAGACCTTGGTTTGTTATTTGTTTATTTTATTTTATTTTTAGTATCTCCCTCAGTATCTGGGAGACAATTCTTCACAGCTGGCACTTAGGAATGAACTAGAGAATACAAGACCAAATAAAATCAAATGCACAACTGTATGGTATATGGTACACACACTTCTATAGGGAGTAAAGTTCTCAAAAGGAAGGAAGGTATAATGGAGACCTAGTACTCAGATGCCCTTCTTCTGTTCTTCTCGGTTTCTGGGGTTTATGTTTGGATGTTTCTACCTTTCTCCTGCACAGTTAACTCAATGCACCACTTCTGTGATCACTTTTCCATCCATCCTAGCCAGTCAAGTTTAAGCTTAAGTTTTTTTCCCTCTTATTCAAAAGAAACAGGCTCTTCCCAGCCTCATGAAACCTGTCTCAAAGAGGATCTTGAAGAGACAGAGGGAGGCCTGGAGAGCACATACCTACCTGCCCAGATGGGCAGATGTGGATTTGCCCTGGGAGCAGTACACCAACAGCCAGGTCTACCTCTCAAATGTCAGTACCAACTGAAAGAAAAAGAGGAATAAAGAATACAAAAAACAAAAACAAACCCAACAATCCTGTCCACTGCAACTCACAGACATTCATACCCAGGGAAAGTGCGTCTCTAGAATGACTCTTCAGTCATTTGCTTTAGGCCTGGACTAGTCAGGCAAAGTTACCATGAATGGAGAATTGACAGCATGATACCAAAGCTGGAGCAAGGAAGCAGACCTTCTCTTTGTTATCCTCATAAAAGCTGGGGATCCAGAGTTAAGGTGAGATTATCTTGCCCTGGTCTTTTCTCACTCTCCACCACTTACAAACCTAAATGCTTTGCTCCATGGAGGGTGAAGAATGGGGAATTTCTGCTATTACTTCACATTTGAAAACCAGGCAAAATTTTTTAAGGAATCAACAAAACTGAAATGGGCCCAGGGAACTGGAGTAGTCAGTAATCCCACAATCAGAGACTGGACAAAAATACAGCTCTTGAGGATTAGGAGGGGACGTGTACAGGTCCTCTGGAGGGGAGGAGTAAGAAATGACGAGATCCTGAGTTAATATGGTGTCCACTGGGCACCAAAGTAGGAACCCGGTGAACCCAGGCGGGGCAAACATCACACAACCTCCAGGGTTCAAAAGGAAGTAATGATGGCAAAGGGGCTGAGTTCTGCCACAAATCTGTGTGACTGTGGCTTTCGAGAAGGGGAGGGAACTGGCCACTTCCAGAGACAGAGTCCATGACTCCAGGCTGATCCTTCAATAAAAGGAAGGTAAGCCGGCAGAAGGGCTGGCCGGACAAACTACCAAGGGCAGGATGGGCCGGACCCCGGGGGTCCACGCCACCTCCTGCTCTCCCCCCGGACGAGGGGAAGTGACTGGTCCCCACCTCAGCTGGTTGCACCGCCCCGGCCCCTCCACGCTGTCACTGGGCGACCTTTTGAAAGCCTCTTCTCAGAGGCAGGGGCGGCGCCTGCCCTCTGCCCACTGCCCACCGGGCACGGGCTCTGCGGGGCCAGACCCTCATCGCCAGGGAGGAGGTGGGAGCACCCCGGACTCCCGTCCTCCGCCCCCCGCCGCCCTTCCTGGGGCCAGAGCTCCTCGGAGACCCCGCCCCCCCCACCGGAGAAGCCCGCAGGGGGTGGGGAGCCCCGGCTCACCCCAGGCCCGCCCTCCGGGGCACCCCGGCCTGGGCAGCCGCAGGAGCCCCCTCCAGGCCGGGCTGGGCCTAGCCCCCAGGCAGGGCCGCAGGGCCTCCTCCGGCCCCACCGCTCCCGAGCACGTCCCCGGCCCCTATCACAGAAAAGCTCTCACTCACCTGGCCGAGGCCGCCGGGGAGGGGACGGCTGCCGAGGAGCAGCGGGGCCCGGGAAGGAGCAGCGGGAGGATGCAGGAGGAGGGGGCGGCGGCAGCGATCCCCGAGGCGGCAGGGGCGGCGGCGGCGGCGGAGGGCCCGGCTCTCTCAGGCAGCAGCCATGTTGCTGGTAAAACTCCAGCAGACACGTGGGGGGACTTGGGTCCTCCCCCGGCTCTTCCTCTTACCCACAATGCCCCGCCCCGGAGCTCTCCCCACTCCCCGCCGGCACTTTTGCTCCAGACCAGCAGGTGGCGCCGAGGCACCTCCTCCTTTCCCCGCCTTTTCTCTCCTCCTCACTCCTCCACCTAGAACTCGGTGCCTCGCCTTCCTACCGCCGATAACTTCTGCTCTTCGGCCGCAGGGAGCGCTGAAGCGCAAGGGAGGAGGATGAACCAAAAAGCCAATTTCTGGCAGCGGTGGGATTCGAACCCACGCCCCCGAAGAGACTGGAGCCTTAATCCAGCGCCTTAGACCGCTCGGCCACGCTACCTTCACAAGGAACCGTCTTTCCAAAAGTCTAGTCAATCTACTGCAGTGAGCCTCCGCTTCCTTTTGGGCGGTTTAAGACTAGTACCGGGCACTCGCCCGGGCTTCATTCAACTCCAGATCCTGGATTTTATCACTCAGTCTTGTCTATTGCATTTCTCTCCTCCCCCGCCCTCCCCACTTTCCCCTCCCCTCCCCCCGCCCCCGTCCCGGCCTCTCCCCCTCCCCCGCGCTGTTTGTTAGTTTCTGGAACACAAAGACTACTTCTATTTGCCTCCCGCAAGGCAAGATCCAAGCCTGGCACTCCCTGGGTTTTGCGTTGAACACTAACCCTATTGCGTCCAATTGCGCTAAGAAAGACTACCTTTTTTTTATTCTCTCTTTTAAAATTAAAAAAACTGATTTTTTTAAAAATGCATCATATTTTTATGAACGTCTTTTGTTTTTAATCTCACATTGTCTCTTTTCCCCTCCCCTCGCCTTTACCCAGAGAGACAAACATTAAGAAATAAAGGGGGGAATAATTCAGCAAAAACCCAGCAGTTCCGTCAGCCCCCGGGCCGTGGGTGTTTGCAATGTTCCACAGCCACTGTCGCCTCTTCTGGGCTTCAGGAAGGGGGAATTCAGGTGTATTTTCTTAGCTCTTCTTTGGGGCAGTTTTCAGGGCGTTGTTGCCCTTTAACCATATTACTAATTCTATAGTCATGCATGTTGTTTTCTGGGTTTCCACTTACTGTATCCCAAATCAGACAAATCTAACTAGAATTCCCAAAAGGAGAATAGCAAACTATAAAGACCAACAGAAAAGGTTGCTCCAAATCACCATTTAGAAAAATTTAAGTTAGAATAACTCTGAAGTTTCACTTCTGATAAAGATGACAAAAGACAAATAGTTGATATTAAAGAGGCTAGTAAGACAGGAACAGGAAACACACTGTTGGAGGAGCTGTGAGTTGGTCCAACTATGCTAGAAAGCAATTTGGAATTATGCTGAAAAAGTGACCAGAATGTCGGCGCCCTTTGATCTAGAAAAGCTTTCATATATAATATTCACAGCAGCACTTTTTACAGTAGAAAAGAAAAGGAAACAGAGGAAATTTGTTTACAAATTGTGGCATATGAATGTAATTGAATATTATTGCCTCAAGAAAGGAGGAATATGAAGGCCTTTAACTACAGAAATTGTTAAATTAAAGAAGTTGAGGATTTGCTTCTAATTTGATTTGGGAATGGAAGCTGCATAAGGTTAAGGTGGAAACCATGCTATTTGTCTCTGGTTCTTTGATTAGATGAAATTACTTTTTGATAGAATCAAACAATCAGAACAGGACCTACATACCTCATTGAATCAATCAAGACCATTGTGTTAGAGACTTCCTTAAGCAATTTGTATGAAAGGAAGAGGTTAAGCCAACAAGCATTCATTGAGCACTTTTTAAGTGTGAGATAGTATTTTGCTTTCCTAGAGCCCTCATTCTAATGATGGAAACAACATGCAAACAACTATGTACATACAATATATATATATATATACACAGGTGACTTGGAGGTAATGTCAGAAGGGAGGCACTAGCATTGAGGGATATGAAGAAAAGGTTGACTTTTAGTTGACTTTCTGAAGAAAGCCAGGCAAGCCAGGAAAAGGAAGAGGAGGAGGGGGGGGAGCATTCTAGGCATGGGAGACAGCCAGTGAAAGTCTTGACATCAGGGATATGGAATAGCCTGTTTGAGGAACAGCTATCTCAGAAAGAAAAAGCTATTGGGAGCAAATAGGGCAAAGGAAGAAATAATCTATACCAGAAAAAGTTGGTTGGTTCAATAGGTATCACAGAGAGGAGGGCCCAGGCTGAGGGAAATCCAGAGAAAAGGATAGCTCTGTCCCAACTTTCCTCCTTGAAATCTGTTGATCTACAGTCACTATAATATCATATGATGTTTCATTACTCAAATTTTCCCAGTAAACTGAATTTTGCCTCACCTGCAAAGAAATCAGGGGTTAACTAAAGAGAGATTTAGATGTAAGGCTAGGCAGAAGAGTTTAACCTCTACCCAAGTGTTAGGGATTTTCCTAACTGGGGACTCCAGAGCATTTATGACTGACCTCAAAAATTTTCATCTAAAACTCCCTAGTACTGAAGGGGAGATGACAGAGAAGGTACCAAGTGGACATTCGGGGCTATTATGTTTCCCCCTATGTGTAAAATGAGGTAATTTTTATGAGGAGATATTACAATGGTATCACACCCTGGTTGGTACCTTGATAGACTTGAATATAACAAAATATTATCTGAGGATATTTCACATATACATATACATATATACACACATACATATACATATGTAATTTTTTTTCAATTCCAATTCAATCCAACAAGTTTGTATTAAGTTCCAGTTACTGTACTAGATGCTAGGTATACAAGCACAAAATGGAAACAATTCCAGTCTTCAAGAAATTTATAAGCCTGCAAATTCTTGACAAATGAAAATTACATACATATGGTCCCCATATTTCACCTAGATTTTAACCAGGCTGAAACCAGTCACCCTACCAGAAAGGAGTTGAGCTCCACAGGTAGAGCTTCCCAGAGGGCTGATTAAGCTCTGGTTAGCCTATTTCATTACCCTCATTTCACAGACCTGTTTGAAACAATCATGATGAAATGTCCTCAAGCCAACAATGAGGTAGAGGCTAGAGGATGTAGGTGAGTGACTCCACTCCATAGGATGAGTTAGAGTTAAAGCCTGAGTAGGATCCAGGTAGAGTTCCTGTTCTACTGAGGTAGGCCAGCCAAAGCAAGAATTCCTGTCTTTGCTAAACTGGTCTTATTGAAGAAAAGTATCTAGGGGATGCTCTGGTGATAGAGGCAAGGAGAACAGAGGAGATAGGGGTCATTGCGGGGTTGTGCTTGGAGCTAGTTTGAACTTAAATTTTCAGTGTGAGAATTCATGCCTCAGAAATCAGGAAATGCTACATTTCAGGTCTTGATATATGGTTTTGATTGTCCAGACTTAAGAAAATGATGGAGAAAATTTTAATACTAAAAATTAAACTTAAAAGTATGTCCTGTGTATATGTTTTCAGAGCAGATTCTTAAACATTTAACAGGGGGATATAATTGTACATATCCTTTTGACTTTGAGCTGTGGGAATAACACCAGAAATTACTCCTATCCCTGTTTTCTCTGAGTCTATTCATATTATATTCAAGCTTCTTAGGCTGCTTCTGAGCTGCTTAGGAGTTTCTGAGGGCAAGGACTTGATTTACCTGCTTTGCAATTAGCATGAAATATATAGTTGCACAAATCACTATAGTTAGACATCACTGTCACTATGCAGGCAAGAATGCCCACAGCAGAGACATGACCTTGTGATGGTCCAATCCCAGACACAGTAAGGGAAAACCCATTCAGGGCAATTTTGATATTCAGGTCAAGCAAGACAAGGAAGAAATGGGCATTTATTAAGTACTTACTATGGGGTCAGGCAATGTGCTAAATGATTTGCAAATATTATTTCATTTGATCCTCACAACTATCTTAGAAGATAAGTGGTATTATTATCTTCATTTTAAAGTTGAGGAAATGAATACATTTTTCAAAAGAAATTTAAAAAATAAAGTTGAGGGGCAGCTAGGTGGCGCATGGAATAGAGCACCGGCCCTGGAGTCAGAAGGACCTGAGTTCGGAGCCGGCCTCCGACACTTAATCCACACAAACAAAAACCTAGCCGTGTGACCTTGGACAAGACACTTATTCCAATTGCCCTGCCTTCCCCCCTCCAAAAAGATAAAAAATAAAAATAAAAAAAAGAAGCCATGTAAATGAAATGGAATTCTTTGGCTTTACTTCTGATTAAATCAAGCACTTGAGTTTTCAAATTTCCCTGCTTTTTCCCCTACTCCATCCTACAGCCTCCAAGTGATTATTACAGAAACAAGCAGTGAACTACTATCCTAGATTAGTTTTGTGGTAAAGATACTTTTTAAGATCAACAAATATTTATTGAACACTTTCTATTGTGCCTCTCTTGAATGCAGTGACCCAGGACTGTGCTGTAGGAAATACAAATATGTATCACACAATCCCGACTCTGTAAACCTTAGAGCACTATCCAGATGTTAGTTATTAGTATTGCCTTATCAAGAAAATAATTAGTCCCTCATTTACCTCTTTTTAACATAAAGTTTTATTGGGACCTTTTTTTTAACATAAATATTTCCCACAATATCTTCCTTCAGGGAACTGTCCTTCCTCACAAAGCAAAACAATTTTAAAACCAGACAACAGTGAGTGACCTTGTATGCTGCTCCTGTACTCCCCCACCCAAGAGCTCTTTAGTGGAGGTTTATGTTCCTGGACCAAATATTGGTCATTAACTTTAATTATTTTACCTGTTTGGGGGGATTTTTGGTTTTTTTTTATAGAGCAATTGGGGTTAAGCAACTTGCCCAAGGTCACACACGTAGTTTCTGTGTTAAGTGTCTGAGGCCAAATTTGAACTCAGATCCTCCAGACTCCAGGGCCCGTGCTCTACTCACTGAGCCACCTAGCTGCCCCTATTTTACCTGTTTTCTAAGCAGTATTCTGCTTTAAAAAAAAGAAGAAGAAGAGGCATGGGAAGAGTCAGTCAACATGTATTTATTGGTTTCTTACAATGTGCTAAGCATGAAACTAAGCTCTGAGGATATAAAGAAAAGCAAAACAGAGGTCCCTTCCCTCAAGGAACTTTCATTTTAATGGAGAAACATGCAAACAAGATATAGTCTGAGTATATGGAAGTTAATCATGGAGTTTCTTGGCTCAGTGGAAAGAGTTCCTGGCCTGGAGTCAGGAAAACCTGAGTTCAAATTTGACTTCACATCTTACTACCTTTGTGACCCTGGGCAAGTCACTTAACTGTTTAAATGATCCCCAAATGGGAGTCAAGAACTGTTGGACTCAATTGAACAGGGTTGGGGGAAGACTGTGAAAGGCTTCCTGCTAATGGTGGGACGGAAGCTAGTCAGGAGGCAGAGGGGAGGAAGGAGGGCATTCTTGGTCTGAGGGACAGAGAGAAGGCAAAGATGACATCCTGGCAAATGACGTTCTCTGCCAGGACCAGTTAGCAGGACAGTTTTGATGGATTTTGAAGTCTGGTTATAAAGGCTTTAAATGACAAAGAGGGGATTTTATTTTATATTTGATCCTGGAGGAACCACTGGAGATTGAATCCCTATTCAATGACATAGTGTCATTAAATGTGTGACAATGAATAAAGTAACATAGGTAGAACATGGCTTTTGGAAGATCCCTTTGGCAACAGAGTGCAAGATGGATTGGAATCAGTAAAAAATTGAAAGTACACAGGTGTAAAAGATTAGTTTTGCATAAGATCATAGACTCAGAGCTGGAAGAGACCTTTTTTTTCTTTTTAAAAATTTTATTTAGTATTTTATTTTCCCCCAGTTATAGGAAAAAGAATTTTTAACATTCGTTTTTAAAACTTTGAGTTCCAAGTTCTCTTTCCCTCCCTCCCTTCCTCCCTCCTATTCTTTGCCCTTCCCTTTCCCACTTCTTGAGAAGGCAAGTAATTGGATAAAGATTATGCATGTGCAGTCATTAAAAGCATTTCCATATTAGCCATACTGCAAAAGAAAACAGACAAAAAAACCCAAGAAAAATTAAATTTAAAAAGTATGTTTTGATATTCATTCAGATTCCATCAGTTCTTTCTCTGGAAATGGATAGCATTTTTCATCATAAGTCCTTTGGAATTGTCTTTTATCATTGTATTATTGCATATACCTAAGTCATTCACAGTTGTTCATTGTACAATATTGTTGTTACTACGTATAATAATTCTTCTGGTTCTGTTCAATCCACTTTGTATCAGTTCATGTTTGTCTTCATAGGTTTTTCTGAAACCATCCTGTTCATCATTTCTTACAGCATAATAGTATTCCATTATAATCATATACCACAACTTGTGCAACCATTCCCCAATTGATAGGTATCCCCTCAACTTCCAGTTCTTTGCCAACACAAAATGACAAAGCAGGAGTTCTTAATATTGTGTGTGTATGTCTCTTTGCAGTCTGATGAAACCTATGGATCGAGTCTCAAAATAATGTTTTTGAATGCATAAAATAAAACACATTGGATTACAAAAGAGACCATATTTTTATCAAGTTTTCAAAGTATTAAAATGTTCACAGATCCAGGATAAGAACTCCTGGTCTTAATGTTGGATTAATGTAAAGTTGAGAGATTTCTGAACATATTTATCCTCACTATGAGAACTACCAGTCCACACCAACACTAATTCATTTCAACAAATATTTAAATACCTATTATGTGAAGGGCCCCAGGAATAGAAGGAAATAGTACCTGCTCTACTAGATGTTTGTTGACTTGAATTTTCCTTGTTAGAGGTGTGGTGAAGTTCCAGTGATGTAATAGATGTAAAGAATTTTGCAAACTTTAAAGCAATATGTGACTGTTATTGTTATTTTCATTATTAGCATACAGTCACCAGGCCTACAGTCTGCTGATGACTTCACCCCTTGACCTGTTTATAGAGCAACACTGGGGTGTGCCAGTAAATGTTTAACAACTGGGCTGGGGAGAATGTGGGGGGTGGGGAATGTATGCTCACACATATACTTTGAGGCTTAATATGCATTATTAACTCTTTCTTAAGCCTCGGCAATCATTAAAACAATAGATCAAGCTTAGATCTGTGCAGATTGCCAATATAAATACTACTTACACTGAAAATTTAACAATCAGCTCAGGAAAGCTGTGAAGAGCTACTGACAACATATTCCTAAGTAGAGGAATACAACATGCACAAACATCCAATTCAATAAACATCTACTGAGTACCTACTAGGTGCCAAGCATTGTGAAATATTCTGGACTTATGAAGACAAAAATAAAAGTGTCTTCCTTCAAGGGGTATAAAAGGATATAACATATACTAAGACAAGTAAAATATAAGACACATGCAAAATAAATTCAAAATAGCTTTACTGGAGGCACTAGAAACCAATGGGATCAGGGAGGGCTTTTTGTAGGAAAGGCCATCTGAACTGTGATTTGATTCTGAGGATGCTATGAAGCACAGGTAAGAAGGAAGAGGATCCTATGCATAGGAGACAGTTTGTGCCAAAGTCAAGGGGGAAGAGATATAGGATATCCTGAAGAGAGATCAGCAAGTGGGCCAGTCTGGCTGGAACACACACTGTGTTCCATGGGGTAATGTGAGATTAGTCTGGAAAAATAGGTCAGAGCCAGACATAAAGTGCTTTAAAAGCCAAACTAGGATAGTTAGGTGGCAAAGTGGATAGATCCCAGACCCAGAGTTCATGAGTTAGAATCTGACCTCAGATAACTTACTAGCTGTGTGGCCTTGGACAAGTCACTTAACTCTACCTGCCTTGGTTCCTCATCCAGAGAAAGAAATGGCATATTAATCCAGTATCTCTGTCAAGAAAACCCCCAAAAAGTGGTCACAAACAGTCAGACACAACGGAAACCATTGAATAAGAACAAAAAAGGCAAACTAAGGAATTTTTATTTTATCCTAAGTACAATAAGAATCCACTGAAACTTCACTAGCAGAAGAATAGTCAAACCTGTGCTTGAAGAATCTTGATTTGGCAGCTTTGTGGAAAATGGATTGGAAAGGGGAAGACCCTAGAAGTTGGGAGCCTAATGAGGAAGTTAATGTGCAGGCTAAAGGTTATGAGGGCTTAAACTATGGTGGAGGACCTGAGAGTAGAGAGGAGCATGGCTAGAAATAGGGTAAAAGTTGGAATGTGATAAAAGCAAAGGGGAAATTCGGTGTACTATAAAAAAATTCAGGGGATGGAGTGAAGATGTCAGAGTAGAAACAGGACTTCCCCAGGGCTCCAGCTTTCACATTCCCCAATTCATGTAACAAGTGACTCTAAACAAACTTTGGAGCTACAGAACCCACAAAATGACACAGAGAAACTAACTTCCTGCTGAGGACAGCATGGCAGGCCAGCAGGAAGTGGCCAGCACAGGACTCTGGGAGCCAAGCCCAGCCCCACATGAGCCAGAGGTTTTAGACAAAGGGCAGCCTGACCAATGAACAGCTGGAGAGACTCCAGATCATCAGCAGCTGTGGTGGTTTCCAGAATTATCAACACATAGATGCTAAGGACAAAGTGAGAGGTCAGTAAAGTGTGGACTTTGGGATCCAGTAGTTGGGAGTGTGGTTGGCCTTCTCCCCCAGGGGGAGAAGCCTTTGAGGAGCCACTGCAGTGCAGCCACCCCCACATGGCAGCTTCAGCTCCTGGCCTGCAGAGTGTAGGGGGACCAAACAAGTAGTCTGAGGGGTAATCGCTCTTGCTTTAACCTGCTTGGATCTGGATTGCAGTCTAGGGTGAAGGTCCTGAGGTGTGTGACCAACTTGACAGAGTGTGTGGAGGCTTCAGAGAGGGCATCCAACTAATACCTTCAGCAGCTGATAAAACCCCAGCATTTGGGATGGAAGCTCCCCTGTCTGGTGGCAGAGTCCTACTGTGGCAAAAAGCCCAAAAGTCAAGTAATTGAGTGGTGACATGAACAGGCAAAAGAAGCAAAATACACAGAGCAACCCAACTTTGCACTCCTGTTTTGGTGATAAAAATGATCAAAGCATGGAACAGGAGCAAGACAGTGAAGTCAGAACTCCTGCACCAAAAGCTTCAAAGAAAAATACAAGCTGGTTACAGGCCATAGAGGACCTTAAGAAGCAAATAAGAGAAGTGGAGGAAAAATTGGAAAGAGAAATGAGAATTATGCAAGAAAATTATGAAATGAGAGTCATCAGCCTGATTGAGGAAAATAACACCTTAAAAAATAGACTAACTCAAATGGCAAAAGAGTCTCAAAAAGGCAATGAGGAGAAGAATGCCTTAAAAAGCTGAATTTGCCAGATGGAAAAAGAATCTCAAAAGCTCACTGAGGAGAATCATTCCTTCAGAATTAGACTGGAGCAAATGGAAGCTAGTGACTTTATGAGAAATCAAGATGCTGTTAAACAGATCCAAACAAATGAAAGAATAGAAGGCAATGTGAAATATCTCATGGGAAATAGATCTAGGATAGATCATTTAAAAATTATTGGACTACCTGAAAGCCATGATCAAAGAAAGAACCTAGAAATCATCCTCCAAGAAATTCTCAAGGAAAACTGCCCTGATGTTTTAGAACCAGAGGGCAAAATAGAGATTGAAAAAATCCACCAATCACCTCCTGAAAAAGATCCCAAAAGGAAAACTCCTAGGAACATTATAGCCAGGTTCCAAAATTCCCAGATCAAGGAGAGAATATTACAAGCAGCCAGGAAAAAGCAATTTGAATATTGTGGAAACACAATCAGGATAACACAAGATCTGGCAGCTTCTACATTGAGGGATCAAAGGGCTTGGAATATGATATTCTAGAGGTCAAAGGAGCTGGGATTAAAACCAAGAATCACCTACCCAGCAAAACTGAGTATCATGTTCCAGGGGAAAATATGATCATTCAGTGGAATAGAGAACTTTCAAGCATTCTTGAGGAAAAAACCAGAATTGAATAGAAAATTTGACATTCAGATACAAGAAGCAAGAGAAGCATGAGAAGGTAAACAGGGAAAAGAAATCATAAGGAACTTATCAAAGTTGAACTATTTACATTCCTATATGGAAAAATGACCATTTTAACTGAAGAAACTTTTCTCAGTATGAAAATAGTTGAAGGGAATACATATATATGTGTGTGTGTATATATATATATGTGTGTGTGTGTATATATATATATGTGTGTATATATATATGTGTGTATATATATATATATATATATATATAGGAGGGCATATAGGCATATGAATACATATGTGAATTGTGTAGATATGTTTACAGGTATACACAGAGGGCATAGGACCAATTTAATAGGAAGGGATGATACTTAAAAGGTGAAATTAAGAGGCGAGAGAGGAATATAATGAGAGGAGATGGCGAGAGACAGAATGGGGTAAACTATCTCATATAGAAGAGGCAAGGAAAAATTGTTACAACGGAGGGGAAGAACAGGAAGGTAAAAGGGAATGGGTCAACCTTATTCTCATTGAATTTGGCTCAGGGAGGGAATGACATACACATGAAATAGGGTATCTAACCCTACAGGAGAGTGGGGCGGGGGGAAGGGGATGAGAGGTGGGATGATGGAAGGGAGGGCAGGCTGGGGGGTGGGGAGGGAAGTTGGAAGAACCCACTTTTGAAAAGGGACAGGATCAAAATAGAGAATAGAACAAGTGGGAGGCAGGATAGGATGGAGGGAAATATAGTCAGTCTTTTACAATATATCTGCTATGGTAATGTTTTGCATTAGCTATACATGTACAACCTATACTGAATTGCTTATCTTCCCCGAAGGGTAGGTAACAAGGGAGGAAGGGAAAGAATCTGGAATTCAAAGTTTTAAAATCAAATGTTTAATATATATATATGTATATATATATGCTATTATTAATGCTATTTTACATGTAATTGGGAAATAAGATATACAGGCACTTGGGCAAAGAGATCTACCATGCCCTACTAGAAAAGTCGAAGGGGGTATAGGAGAAGATATGGGAGAGAGTAGATTGGAGGAGGGGATATCCTGTGGGACACCTATTTTGGGGTGGTGGGTAGGGGAAAAACGGGCAGAAAATTTGTAACTCAAAATCTGGCAGAAATGAATGATGTAAACCAGAAGTTAATAAAGCATTTTAAGAAAATTTTTATTTGTACTGTTAATTTTCAGTCTCTGAGGAGAAGACTGGATAAGCAAAAAGAAATTTCAGTCTGGCCTCACAGAACAAACTGAATGAGCTTAGTATGAATGAACAAGTCTCCCTTATTTGCAATACAGTTCTCAATGGATTATCAAGGGAACTAGGGAGGTGAAAATTACATTCGGATCAGTGGAGATTCAGACAAAAATTATTAGTGAAGAAAATCTGACGGATATTGAAGGCCAAGAATTGTATACCATACAAAAGTCTTAAGTGGTGTGGTGTGTTTGTTTTTACATTAAGATGCTGAATAAATTTCCACTAGGATGAAAAAAAAGTTCAAACATGCAACAATATTATTTTCTCAAATGTTTGCTTTCTGGCTATCCTGCTCCCCACTAGATAATTTAAGACTTGGAGGTAGAAATATGTTGCATACAATGTTATCAAACCTCTTATTTAAAAGCTCACTGAAGGAAATATAATTCAAAATAGTATATATATATATATTATTTTTGCTGTGTAATAGTAATAGTCAAAACATTAAAAATAAAGGCATCTGAGCTGAAGGAATAGAAAGAAATCAGCAGAAAGCTCCCCATGGTGGAAAGAGCTTAGTGAACTACATTCCCTCCTAACTTGGGCACCCAGGGAAATCTGGAGGAATAATTCCATAGGAGGATACTTTCTAACTTTATTTCAAACCATTTCCAAACTTAATAGTTTCCCCAATCAGTTTGCATTCCATGAAAGGCAAACCTGAAGATTCCTCCTACCTCAAGAAATGAAAGAGTCTTTGGAGCGATGAAACCTAAGGTTTTCTCCATTTGGTCAAGGTCGTTTTGGTGACCAAAATATTAACATTGTTCACAGAAGACAGAAAGGAGTGAATACAGCTCAACATATATAGCTTCTTCCCTTGGAAAGGAAGCTGCTTATTCAATTCTAATAGATAAAAAATATATTTTAAAAAAAGGTTATATTCATTGGTAATATAACCTCAAAAAGTAGGTCTAAGTTCATGACACTACTTCTGTTCATCCCTTCCCTCCCTCACCCCAACAAATATACTGCCTTCATAGGCATGTATATGTTTCTTTGCTTATAGCAAAGGGAAATCTAAAAGTCCAAATTTGAAATTCAAAAGTCAGTTTCACAACACATTAAAATGCATTTTAGGGACAAAAGAAGAAAGTCTTTTTCTCCTTTTCAGCTTAAAAAAAATCTACTTCCTTCCTCCCCTCCCCACCCCGCCAACATCACCCCCACTATGTACAAGGACAGTGGAAAAAGCTTTAGTGGGCTATTCCTCCATCAAAGCCCAAGCTTCTTCAGCCTTCTCATAGTACTTATTGGCTAGCCGACCCTTCATAGCTTCCATGGCGGCTTCTGCAGCTGCAGTGTAGAGGTCACCTGAAAGAGAAAACAACACAAGAAAGGAAAGAAATTTATCCTCTGAATAGGGTTACAAAAACAACTGCAGGCAAAGAAAACCAGATTTAATTTGCCAAGGATCAAACTTGCTGTGAAAAAGATTTAGGTAAGACTTAGCAGAAAAAGATTTCTCTTTTTCAGGGTTGTTAAGACAAGGAACTGCTAGGGAACACAGTGGATAGAGCTCTGGGCCTGAAGTCAAGAGGACTTGAGTTCAAATGCAGTCTCAAATACTTACAAGTTGTGTGACCCTGGTCAAGTCATATACCTTATATTTGCCTCATTTCTTCATCAGACAAAAGGAGATAATAATAGTACCTAACTCATAGGGCTTTTGTTAGGATCATAGAATATTTGTAAAGTGCTTAGTATAGTGCCTGGTGTTTAATAATGCTTCCCCTTTTCCTGAGAAGTTCCAATAAGTCACACAACAACTCCCTCCTGATACCCATTTTATATAAGAATGGCTCAAGCACAATGTAGAAGACACTAACTCTATGATTCTAGCATGTGCTTAATGATTTGATTCTATGGGTGACATAGTAAATTGGGGGAAAAGTTTCTCTGATGAAAAATTCATTTCTAAGGTATATAGGGAGCTGATTCAAATTCATTAAAAAAAAAAGAACCATTTACCACTTGGTAAACTACCATTTGGTAAATGGTCTAAGGATATGAACAGACAGTTTTAAGGTAAGAAATACAAACTAGTTACATAAAAATGTTCTAAATTTCTAATAATTAGAGAAAAGCAAGTTAAAATAACTCTGAGGTACTACCTCATACCCATCAGATTGGCAAAGTTGACAAAAAAGGAAAATTATAAATGCTGGAGAACTGTGGGAAAATAGGCACATTAATGGAGCTATGAAGTGGTCTAGCTATTTTGGAAAGCAATTTACAACTATCGCCCCAAAGTTATTAAACTTTCACCCAGGAATATCATTACTATGTCTATACTCCAAGAAAATCAAAGAAAGAGAAAAAGGACCTGGAGAAACAAAAATATTTATAGCAGCTTTTTCCATGGTGGCAAAGAGTTGGAAAATGGGAGGGTGCCCATCAGCTGGGGGAAGCTTGACCAAGTTATAGTATATGTATGTGATGAAATACCATTGTGCTATAAGAAATGATGAAGGGGAAAGTTTCAGAAAAGCCTGGGAAGATTTGTATGAATTGATACAAAGTGAAGTGAGCAGAACCAGGAGGACAATTTATAAGATTACAACAATCCTATAAGGACAAATGACTTTAAAGATTTAGGAACATAATGGAACCAATCAGAATTCCAGAGGATACATGAAAAAACATGTTATCCCACCCAAAATAGTGATGATGGATTCAGAGTGCAGACTGAAGCATGTATTTTGGACGTGGCTAATGCAGGAATTTATTTTGCATGACTATTGGGTTTTGGTTTTCTTGCTTTCTCAATGAGTAGGGGGAAACTGATGGGAGAGAATTTGGAAATGGAAATAAAATAAAATTGAATTAAAATAGAAAACAAATTTTTGAAAAAAGGATAGTCACTCAAAACCACACATTAGCTATGTTAGAAAATGGCTATTTCCTTCATGATTGTCAGAAAGGAGGTGGTCAGGACAGCTAGGTGGCGCAGTGAATAGAGTACCAGCCCTAGAGTCAGGAGGACCTCAGTTCAAATTTGAACTCAGACACTCAACACATACTAACTGTGTGACCTTGGGCAAGTCACTTAACCCCAATTGCCCCCTCCAAAAAGACAAAGAAACAGAAAGAAAGTGGCTGCTTCATCATTAGTCCTCTGGACTTGTCCCACTGTCTTTCCATTTATCCCTGAATTTGTAGATTTAATTTTCCTTTTGCAGAGCTATGGCCAATGGGGACATGGTTCTGTTTTCTTTATCTGATATTTCTTATGTTTTTGCACAGTTAAAATTCTTACATGTTACTTCTAGTTCATAGAATTGTAACTGTGGGGCACTAAGGTTGTTACCAGTTATTTTCTATGATTACAAATAAATACTGCTATAATAAACACATACATACATCTTAAAAAAAAAACAACACAACACTCTTTGGTAATGTCCTTTGGGTATATTCCTAATTATGTGACTACTGAGTCAAAGGATATGATATAGTGTACTGTTCTTCAAAAATATGCCACCAGTCTGTAATTCTACCAGAGATGTATGAACATACCTGCTT
Organism: Gymnobelideus leadbeateri; assembly: GCA_011680675.1. Classification (NCBI taxonomy): domain Eukaryota; kingdom Metazoa; phylum Chordata; class Mammalia; order Diprotodontia; family Petauridae; genus Gymnobelideus; species Gymnobelideus leadbeateri. Next base: position 693,077 of record WOXC01010782.1, on the reverse strand, counting down.
CTTCATAATTCCACCCACATTTTCATAATTTGTTTATTTTTTTTGGCAACTAGGTGCCTGTGATTATTAAGGAGATGGGACATTTCTTTCCTCAAGTAATTAGTTGCAATAAGTGTATACTCTTCAGAAAATTACCTGTGTATTACATTTATTCATTAGTCAATGGGTATTTTCCCATGAGTGTTCATCCTTCTAAGTTTTAGATATCTGCTTCTTATCTTCTAGATTTGCTGTAAATTAGCCCTTACTACATATACGCATTATCTTTCTTTTTTGATTAGAGACTTTTTGTTCTACCTAACTTTATTTAATATAATTGAATCCATCTACATTATCTTCTAAATTTTTTCCTATTTTCTCAAAAGATAATATTTTATAAACCCACCACAGTTAAAATAACTGTATTATTTATTATTATATGTATTATTAATTATTATTCATCTAACTTTTTGATAGGTCTTTTTGTGTTTGTGTGTATGTATATACACTGTATATGTACATGGATATATAAATATAAATGGAATACATATTTCAGCAATATTTATTAAAGAATCCTTTCTCTAATTTTTATTTTCCACAGGTTTGTAGATCACAAATATTTAATATATAATCACTTCTATTTCTGGTATCACTCTTCTATTTTGGTAGTCTTATTTTTCTGTTTGTTTGTTGTTGTTTTTTTTTTGCCCAATCTTAGATACTCTGGATGATAACCACTTTATTACTAAGTTAAGTTTAGAGATGGCAAGCATGTTTTCCCCTTTGATATTCTTGCCAGTTTGCTTTTCCAGAGAAATTTCTTTATGACTTTATTTAAAAACCTCATCATTTGATGGTTATTATGTTAAATCTGTTCATTTATTTGTAGAGGACTGTCATTTGCTGATTAGACTCACTCATGAGCATTTCACATCCTTTAAATTATTTCGATTTCCTTTCATTTCTGAAGATATTTGTTTAGCATTTCCTTTAGGAAGACTGCATTAAGAGCCAAGCATATAAATTCTCAAATATTTAATTTTTTAAATGTGTGAATGGGGTTTCTTGTTTTTATAACATTTTCTTGGTCTTTCTTGGCAGTATATGAGAATGCAAATAAGTATTTACTGAACGAAGGAATGAGGCCACAACTTCTTGGAATGAAGAAACTGAACAAGAAGATTACCAGAAATAATTTTTTTCTAAACCTTTGACTTGTTTCTCATCTTTTATTTTTTTCTAGACTCTGTGGCATGGTGGGAGTTTTATCAATATAACTGAAATTTTCTACTTATATTATAACAATTTTAGAAACTGTAAATGACTAAGAATTGCTTTTGTTTTGTTTTGGTTTTTTTGCATTTTGGCAGACAATTGGGGTTAAGTAACTTGCCCAAGGTCACACGGATAGGTTTGTGTGTGTGTGTGTGTGTGTTAAGTGTCTAAGGCCAGATCCGGGGCCTTGACTCCTGACTCCTGACTCCAGGGCCAGCACTCTACTCACTGCACCACCTAGCTGCCCCTACGAATTGCTTTATGAGCACATCCTTTAAATACTACTTAGGAATGAGTACATTTTTTTGCATATCAATAAAAGTGTTGAACCAGTGCTAGCTGGAGATAATCAGTTTGAGTTTATTAAATAGATATTTATATAGTACTCAAAGAAATTTATGAATTTTTTATTTATAAAATTTGCATGCAGGATTAAAACATTTAAATAAAAATTACTTTTTTTATTCCTTTAATTTTTCCTAATGATCAACCAAAAAAAGATAAGACCGTCCCTTTTCCCTAGCAGTTCTTCCAGTAATAAGTAAGTAGCTTGTACGGAACTATATTATAAGTTTCAATGTATAATTTTTTAAGTGTATAAATAAAATGACAGATTTTTCAAAGTAAAAAAAAAAGATTATCAGATAGTTGAAAAACTGTTTATAACCTGCAACCTAAGATAATTTATTTTGTCTAGTATTTCTTGCTGAGGGCACTGAATTTTTTAACCATTCTATCAAGTTATCTTTAAAAAACTAAAATTCTGACCTCTTCCTTAACATGTTAATGCTCCTGATTACTGTAATTTACTTGTCTTATTGCTAGGATTTTTCCTAGTGATAGAGAATGACTTTGTGATTTTTACTGATAATAATTAATAATGGTAGCAGCTAATACTTATATAGCATTACACACCAAACATTTTACAAATATTATCTCATCTGAACCTCATCACCAGGCTGGGAGGTAGGTGCTATTATTATCCCCATTTTACAGATGAGGAAACTGATGTGACCAGAGGTTAAGTCCAGAGTCACACAGCTGAAAGTTGTCTAAAGCTGGATTTGAACTGAGGTCTTTCTGACTCTTGCCCTAGAGGTTTATCTACTATACCCCTACTACCCTCTCAATATAGGAACAGCTGGGTAAGGAAATTCCTCTACAGGCTGGCACCTTCTCTTCATCATACAGTCTCAGAAAATGCCTAGAGCACTGAGAGGTTAAGTTTCTTGGCTATGATCACACAGACAGTATTTTTCATACTATGTCATTTATTTTTTTTTTAAACTTTTTTTTTTTTTTTAAGCAATTGGGGTTAAGTAACTTGCTCAAGGTTACATGACTAGTCATTATTTATGCGTGGGTGCTCATTTTCTGAGGCCGGATCTGATCTCGGGTCATCCCAACTCCGAGGCCGGTGCTCTTACTCACTGCGCCACCTAGTCGCCCCTTTAGGGCAACTGGGGTTAAGTAACTTGCCCAAGGTTACACGGCTAGGTTTTTGTGTGGATTAAGTGTCGGAGGCCGGCTCCGAACTCAGGACCTTCTGATTCCAGGGCCGGCGCTCTATTCACTGCGCCACCTAGCCGCCCCTATGTCATTTATTAATGATGAAAGTGAGTACCTTAATTTAGTGAGCACTCTTGCTTTGGACCTGTTTTTTGTGGGAATGCTTCTCTCATTCCATTGCATATTATTTTGGTTTTCCCTGATGGTGGTGTTTTAAGTTCTGGAGTAGTTGTAAGAAAAGGCTACAGAGCTATGCAAGAGGTTCTGAAAATCCTATGCTATCATTCAAGGTCCACCTTCCTCTTCTATGAGGACTACTCTTCTAAGACTACTCTAGCCAAGGACTTCAGAAAAACCTGGAAAGACTTATATGAACTTATGTTGAGGGAAATGAATGAACCAAGAGAATTCTGTACACAGTAACAGCCAGTGTGCAATGACTGACTTTGATAGACTTAGCCTTTCTCAGCAATGCAAGGACCTAAAACAATTGCAAAGGACTCATGATGGAAAATGACATCTGCATCCAGAGAAAGAACTCTGGAGTCTGAATGTAGAGCATAGCTGACTATTTTTTTTTCATTGTTTTGTTTTTTTTCTTTCTCATAGTTCCTCCCTTCTGGTTTTTCTATACAACATGACTAATGTGGAAATGTATGTGTAGAGCCTATATTGCATTGCATGCCATCTTGGGGAGGGAGAAGAAAGGGGAGAAAATTTAAAACTTAAGAAAGTGAATGTTAAAAACTAAAAATAAATAACCCAATTTAAAAGAAAAGACTATTTCAGCCAAAAAGGACTTTTTCTTCCTTTATGGCTTCAAAAATAATTTCTTTTCTCTTGCATTCTTTTGCATTTTATTTAGGTCTTCTAAACAGAATTATAAACTCTCTGAGAGCAGGGACCTTATCTTCTACTTAGTTTACAGCTACCACAAAATTAACATGGTGCTAGGCACCAAGTAGAGTCTCAAGAAAGACTTAATGTACTGATCACTGTTGAGCACAACTCCACCCTTCCCTCCCCCAACTGATCTGTGAGCAGGAATTTCAGTATAGGGTTAAATCCTGGCCGGATATTTCTCCATTCTCCCCCCTGCTCCACCCTGCCCCCACAGGATCTCCCCATCTCCACCCATTCTACATACCTTGTCCCTCAGCCTAGGGTAAACTTAAAAGCGTGGGAAATTCAAATATACACTGACCAATCACTGATTGTAGTTTCAGCTTATACCTGACTACTGAATCTCTTTAAAAACCAGCACACTGTCTGTGCCAACTCACTGTCTGATTTGGGTATGTGACCCTGGCAGTTCTGAGGCAATAAAATCCACTTCCAAATTTTACTCTCAGGGATCTTTTGTCTGGATCCATCCTGCATCTCAACAATTACCAATAAAGGCAAATCTTCCCCTCCACCCATTCCACCCAAAAAAGGAAACAGCCATTCTACCTGATTTTTGGGGGTCCTTCTCTAGCTGGAAGCCACCTGTAAACAGCATTTCAGCCTCTCTTGCCAGGAGTGTGTGCCGGGGTTCATCCTGTATTCCATCATATTCACCTCCTTCATCATAATCTGTTGTGTTTAATGCAGTATCATACCAGTGTAGGGCCTCCTTCCAGTTCTGTGTCCTGGGGAATAGTGTAGAAATGAAAGTGGCATGTTTATCAAAGCAGCAGAGGGAGGAAAGCTATGTAATAGAAAAGATACAGGTGGATCCATGATGGAAACACATTCCAAGAGGGTCACAATGGATCAGTGGTTCTCAAACTTTTTGGTTTCAAGACCTCTTTCCACTCTTAAAAAATTTGAGGACTCTTCCAAAGAGCTTTTGTTTATATGAGTTATATCTATCAATATTTACTATATTAGAAATGAAAACAGATACATTTAAAAATATTTATTCATTTATTTAAATACAATAAACTCATTACATATTATCAGAAATGACACTTTATGAAAAAAGCTCCCATTTTTTTTTTTTTGCCTTGCCCAAGGTCACATGGCTAGTAAGTGTTAAGTGTCTGAGGCTGGATTTGAACTCAGGTCCTCCTGACTCCAGTGCTGGTGCTCTATTCACTGCCCCACTTAGCCGCCCAACCTCTCATTTTCTAAATCAAATAAATTTAGTAAGAAGAGTAGCAATTTAAATTTTTTTGTTGTTGCAGATTTCTAGAATCTGGTTTACTAGAAGACAAATGAATTCTCATTTCTGCTGCATTCAATTGTTTGGACTATGTTATTTTGGTTGAAGTACTTAATGAAAATTCAGGCTCACAAAGACATGTAAATGGAAAATGAAGGAGTATCTTAATAGGCAAATAACCTTAGTATTATTATGAAAATAGTTTTGACCTTGTGGACCTCTGAAAGGGTCTTGGGACCCCTGGCCAGGAGTCTCCTTTTAGAACCTCTGGGCTAGAGCAATGGGCTGAATCTAAGATGATGAAATTCAAAATGGAGAATTGTAAAGTATCACATGGGTTGACAAAATCAATTTTACGAGTATAAGATGGGGAGCTTGAGAGAGATAGCTGTTCTGAAAAAAAAAAAACTGAAAAAAGCCTCAGTGGACTGAGAGCTTAATATGAGTCAGCAGCATGATATGGTAGCCCAAAAGTCTAATACAAATTTGGGCTGAATTAAGAGAGGCACAGCTTCCAGGATTAGGGATGTGGTAGTACCCTTGTACTCTGTCCCTGCTGAATCTCATCTGGAGTATTGTGTTCTGTTCTGGGCACCATAGTTTAGGAAAGACATTGATAAACTGGAGAGTGACCAAAAATGGTCTGGCACATGGAGAAGAGATTAGACTCATTTTGACTAGACTTTAGAACAGAGGTGTCAAACTGAATGTAGCCTAAACCAAATTAAAATGTAATTGAGAAATGTTTAACAAAATAAATAAAACTGCATGCAATATAGATAAAGTTGATTTATGGTCTTCTAGGTCAATATGTCGCACCACCCTGAAGGATCCCTTTCAATTTAAATTTGATACCGCAGTTTTAGAGTTTGCCTTTCCTGATCCCCTACTGCTAATGCCTTCCCTCACTAATTACTTTGTACTTATTGTGTACATAGTTATATATTCTCCCCATAGAATATAAACTCCCTGGGGGCAGAAATTGTGTCTTTTTTTGCTTTTGTATCCTGGCACCCAGCACAAAGTCTGAATGATTGATTGTCTCTTTTAGGGTGTAGAAGAAACAGTTTAGCCTAGGTTTGGTGGTAGAGGAGGTCGAACTTCATTGTTACCTCTAGACCTCAAGATCCTTTAATGGATCTTGGGGAAAGAAGGTTATTAAGCAGGAGTAATTAGGCAATTAAGCAGGAGTATCAAAAGCCCCAACTTCTACCCCATTTCCTCCATTCCTTTCCAACTAACAGAAATAAAAGCTCCTCATCTAATTCCTTATTCTAATTAGCATTGGAAAAAGAGTTAACTAACTCACTTATTTGATACGATTAAAGATTTCCTCCTTAGGGCTGACACCAAGTGTGAGAAATTTTAGCCAAGATTATTCTGGAAGAGATAAGAGGAAAGCCAGGTGTTAAGACAGAATGGCTTCTCTGGCCGACAAGAATGCCAACTCCAACAGAGGAATGAAACAGCTGTTCCCTTGGCTTCACTCCCAGTGAAAGTCTGCCTCACCATTAAAAAAACAAACAAAATGAAAAACCCACACCTACAAATGTGACTTATGAACTAATTAAGAGCTTTAAAAACTACTTTATAAACCACTCTTCACCTAGTCTCTCAAGTGTGGCAAACCGGAGCAAAGGTCGCCTTGGGAAAGTAATTTTTACCTGTTTCTTCGTCTCAAAATTGAGGTTTGGACTGGAGTCTTTTTTGCTCTAATATTCTAGGGTTCTCTTTGAATGCTAGCCTATCATTCCATCTCCTGGCTCACTGTTCCCCAGCCTGGAAGGAATGCTCTCTCTCCTAATCTCTTGTCTCCTGGCTTCCTTCAAATTTCAGCTAAATTCCTACCGTCTACAAGAAGCCTTTCCCAATTCTCCTTAATTTTAGTGTCTTCTCTGAGAAACTACTCCCCATTTTATCCTGAACTTATCTTGTTTGCTCATGGTTGTTTGCATAGTCTCCTGTGTTAGATTATGTGGTCCCTAAGAGGAGGGATACTTTTTTTTTTTTTTTTTTGGATTCCCAACGCCTAGCACAGGGCCTGACATATGGTAGATACTCAGTAAATGCTGATTGATCCTACCATAATACTGAACCTCCAACTCTCAGTCATCTACCATTAACCAATGAATTAATGAAAACCACCCTTCTGAGACATCTATGAATTGATACAGAGGGAATAAATGAAATCAGTAAAACAAAATACATAATCACTGCAACAATATAAGGGAAAAGTCAACAACAACAAAAAAGAAATAATGTATACTTTTATAAGTCAAGCTTGGTCCTACAGAAGAATTGAGAAAATGTACCTCACTTTCTCTTTGAAGAGGTGGGGGACTATGGATATTACAAATACTGTTAAGAATATTGATGGATTAATTGGTTTTGTTGAATTTTTTAATCACTCTCCTTTTTATTCTTAATCACAAGGGATGGCTTGATAGGAGAGGGGTATATATAGAAATGAAAGTTATGCAAAAACTAAAGGTACTAGTAAAAAAATGTTTTAACAAATTCAAACCTACTCATCTCCCCCCATCAGGAATGTTCTACCCTTCAGGCCTCAGTGTGCCTCACAAAGGATTTGGACTCAAGGATACTCTGGACTTTTCACTGCTTTTTTTAACCTGATCTTGAAGGCTCATACTTGAAAATCTCTTTTTAAAATTTTAACTGCTGTCTTTAAAACTGATGTCTTTCTTACTATTGCTTTCCCCTCTACTGCTTCCCTTGCCAATTAGGACCCTCCTTTGTAACTAAGAAATTCAGTTAAGCAAATCAGACAAATCATGACTGCATGCACCTATCTGCATCTATAATCCACCACCCTTCTACCAAAGTGGGGACAACTTTTTGTAAAGATGCAAAAATAAATAAGGCCACTCACGAATCTGCTAACTATACACATTACTCTGCCCATACATTGTGTTAACTAGCACCCAACATAACTTATAAGGGTTTTAGTGGCAATTAAATACATTTTACTGGAAATACAGTTGATTCTTTCCATTTAAATTACATTATGGGGATAGCTGGGTGGTATAGTGAGTGGATAGAGAGATCACTGGGCCTACAGTCTGGAGAACCTGAGTTCAAATCTGGACTCAGACACGTACTAGCCATGTGACCCTGGACAAGTCACTTAACCCCAACTGCTTCCCCTCCCCCCAATTTTTAAAAATTACATTATATTTCATTTATATTTTTATGTTTTTTAATCTACACTAGTAACATTTATTTGATCGCTTTCTCAGGTCTATACCATCGATACAACAATAAATCAAGCCCTGATTTATAGCTTTTACTGATTTCCAAGATATAAATCCCCACAGTGAAAATTTAATCATTGGCCTTTGAGAGTGAGTATGAGCTGGCTTCAGTATACCCTGGTGAGTGAGTGAATGTATAAGAGTGTGTGTGTGTGTGTGTGTGTGTGTGAATGTATAGCAACAATGCCTATAAATTTATAATTTATGTATGTGTATATATATATATATATATATATATACATATACATATACATATTATCCCTTAAACCCTGTGCTTTTCATAACTACACATCCTTGGCCAGGAGGGGGAATAGGCAAGGGATGATACGTCAATGCAAAGGATATTGATGCAAATCCATCAACCATCACCAGAAATATTACTTTGGAATGTCTACTCAGGTGATGGGAGATAAAAAGCACCATGGGTTTGCACAACAGCTGTAATGCTCTGTCAAAAGCTGATCACAACTTCATTAAGCTTATATGAAAACAAGGAGCATTGCAAGAGCAACGAACATGCATGTGGAGCCCAAGCATTCACAATCCATAAAGAAGTTTGCATTTTTATAACAGCAGGACAAAGAAAGAAGATACCACTTAAAGGGGCATAGCATGGGAGGGGAAAAGGTTCAGTAAAGGTGGGAAAAGGACAAACCCCTCCCCTCAAAGTAGAGGAGCAAGGTGATGGCAAAAGCCTTGTTCTTTTCCCTTAAGAACTCCTAGACTATGAAGAAAGGATGGTCTGTTTATCTACAGGGTTCTAGCTGCACAAGCAGTTTTTCAGCCTAGTCTATAGACTGACTGGTACTTGTCTTGACTCCCAAGGACACACAGGGAGTCCAGTCAACTCTGGGTTACAAACAACAAATTATATAAACTGGGGGCGGGGGGGAGGGGGCTTCATTCTTGACACCATCAGGGCCTCCTGCATACTCTGGGTCCAGGGTTTATGGAAAATACGACAACTCAAAAAGATAAGTTCAGATAAGTTCAGGGTTTATGGAAAATACGACAACTCAAAAAGATAAGATGCTTAACATGCCTTAACAGTTTATAGTGACCATACAGAGATCCCTGGCTCTAAAGTCACAAACAGGTGATCCCACTGCCTTCAAATGAAAATTCTCTGTTCCTTGAAAAGAGAGGGTAAGTGGCCCACAGACAATTTTTGCAAATTCAGAACTAGTATCTAGGTCCCCTGATTCTCAAGTCAATGTTTTCTATTTACAAATTTTTATTTGGAACTTAGTAAACACCAAATAATACAGGTATTTCCATATATAGAACAGAAAAAGTGGGTTGTATATGAAATTGTGGATCTCTATTATATAAAGTTTGCTTTTCTTCTTAAATTATACCTATATAATAAATTCAAGATGTAACTTGCAAAGCTGTCTTGCTTGTACATGATTTTTTCTGGCTTTCCAGTATATTTAAAAAATGCTTCAATGACTCTTTTTTCTTTCTCTTTCTTTCCTTTTTTTTTTGGATTCCCTTTCCTTCACCCTATCTCTTATCTCCTCCATTGGAAAAAAAACAACTAAGTACATATAACAAATACAAATAATTAAACAAAACAAATCCCCATACTGTAAGATAGGGCTCTTTGAAGTCTATCATGATTCTTCAGGATCTGTAACCATACCACTCAATATTTTCTCTAAAGAGGCAGTGTGGTTCAGTGGACTGAGTACCAGACATGGGAGTCAGAAAATCTGGGTTTGAGGTCTGGCACTGAAAATAGCCTCACAAGACTAAAAAAGGTCCAGTTCCTTTGAGCCTCCATTTTCTTTTATGTATAGAGATAGGGACTGCATCTGTGATTCCATTGGGTATTCCAAATTAGGAAACTCCCTCTACCAATGCAGGGTAGCACTTTCTCTGTAACTTATACCTTGGAGCTGCCCAGGCCACTGGGGATTTTAGGGTGGGGGGGGTGCCAAGAGCATGTGTCAGATACTACACTTGAACTCTGGTCTTACTGGCTCTGAAAGCTGGCTCTCTCTCCAGGCACATGAAATGGGGATGATGCTAGTTGAACAAATTATCCTGCAGGGTTTGTAACCAGAAAAGTATCAAGTTTGATATAAATACGAGTTGTTATTAATACCTGTCAGAGCTGAGGTTCAGGCCTGTGTCAAAGGCTCTTGCCACAAGAATCATAGAATGCCTGTCACCTGCTTCTGCAGCCTTCAGTAAGTAATCAAATCCTTTTGTTCTGTTCTCCTCCGACTCCTATCAAACACAATCAAAAATATTATTTATGTGTATGTATATCTTTGTGATCTTTCTGTCTTTCTTTCTTTTTTCCTTCTTTCTCCCGAACACATTTTAAGAAGGAGCCCCTGGGAATCTCCTAGATCAAGCTTTTTTTCCTTAAATGAAATTAAATAAATATCACTAGCCACTCCAAGCACTGCATCTGAGAGTAGAATCTGTAGTAGACTTTTAATCTTGCATGAGGAACTTGCTAGCAGCATGGCCCTGGGTAAACCATTTACTTTTATAGGCCTCAATGTCTCCATTTAAAAACTGAAAGAAGATAGATCCAAAGGCTTCTAAGATCTCTTTCCAGCTCTAAATTTATGATGCTATGATCCCCAATATGCAATGCTGGACAAATACATGTCTGGAAGAGTAGGCTCCCTCTTTTTTTCCTTTTAAATTTAATTTTTAGTTTACAACATTCAGTTCCACATGTTTTTGAGTTCCAGATTTTTTCCCTCTCCCCGTCCAAGATGGCATGTAATAGGATATAGGTTCTACATATACCTTCACAATAAACATATTTTCACAATAGTCAAATTGTAAAGAAGAATTATAACCAATGGAATGAACCACGAGGAAGGAGAAACAAAAAAAACAAAAACAACAAAAAAGGGAGCAAATAGTCTGCTTCAATCTGCATTCAGACTTCATAATTCTTTCTCTGGATGTGGATAGCCTTTTCCATCATGAGTCTTCAGGAGTTGCCTTAGAACCTTGCACTGCTGAGAAGAGCCAAGTCTATCAAAGTCAGTTATCACAGATACAATGTGTGTGTAACTGTGTACAATGCTCTCCTAGTTCTGCTCCCCTCACTCAGCATCAGTTCATATAAGTCTTTCCAGGTTTCTCTGAAGTCCATCTGCTCCTCATTTCTTATAGCACAATAGTATTCCATTATATTCATATACCACAACTTGTTTAGTCATTCCCCAATTGATGGTCATCTCCTTGATTTCCAATTCTTTTAGGCCCCCTCTTTTTATGATATCATGTTTATACTGGTGATTCCATCCTTCAGGGAGCATGGCAACTTGTTGCTAAGACAAAAAAAAAAACAAAACATGGTGGGGCAGCTAGGTAGTGCAGTGGATAAAGCACTGGCCCTGGACTCAGGAGGACCTAAGTTCAAACCCCACCTCAGACACTTAACACTTACTAGCCATGTGACCTTGGGCAAGTTACTTGACCCCAATTGCCCTGCCTTCCCCCCTGAAAAAAAAAAAGACCACAGAGAGAAAATGTGGAAATGGAGGAATATACTTAAAAAGAAACTTGACAAATTCAAGTGATCAGCCTTTCCTCAGCACAAACAGTACTAATGGTGATTTTCCACACCCAGCATCCGGCCTTGGCTTAAAAGCTTGATGATCTCATGTTGCCATAGCTGTCATCTCTCTTTCTCACCCAGAGCTCCTCTGCCAAAAGGACTTATTGCATGTACTGCTTCAGAAGACAGGCCATTTCCATGACTCCATGGAGAGAAATACAAGATATAAATCCTCCCAGTTGCTGGTATCTTCCCTTCTAAGGCTACCTTCCATCTACTCTGCATTTATCTTATATATAATGATTTATGTATATGTCATGTCCCCATTAGCTACTGTTCTTGTCTTCTCTTCCCCCTCTAAATCCTCAGTGCATGGCACACAATAAGTGCTTAATAAATGTTTGATGACTGATTGATAAGGCACTTACTAGTTGTGAGGAAGATCCCTTTGGAAGCTGTATTTACTTTGTCTGTGTATTCAATAGAGTGCTGTCTGGATGAGTGCCACAGTTATTTTTAGGCAAACAGAAGTGCTCAATGTTTCCCCAAGAAGCCTGCCAAGACATATTGGTCTTTTGACATTTTATCTGACGGTGTATAAACCAGTTAGGTTTTTCCCCACAACTCTACCTTTGGCTTCTTTTATCCACAAAATTTTTAGTTAATAAAAAGAATATTTTCCCCACGGCAAATCAAGAAATTTACAGGCATGCTGCACAATGCAAAAGGCTGAAAAGCAGAGTGGTAATTATCACTTCTTTTGGTTTATAATACACCTTGTCATAGAGGAGAAAAAGTCCCTCCCATCCAATAATATTCCATGTCCCCTGGAGGTTATGGAACGGAGGAGAGAGTGCTGGACTTCTTAGAAGTCAGGAGGGGGGTGGCTAGGTGGTGCAGTGAATAGAGCACCAGCCCTGAATTCAAATGTGACCTTAGATATGTAACACTTTCTAGCCATGTGACCTTGGGAAAGTCACTTAACCCTAATTACCCTGCCTTCCCCCTCCAAAAAGCAAAAAAAAATTTTTTTTCTTAGATAAAAAAAAAGTCAGGAGAAATCTGGGTACACATCCTGCCTCTGACACTTAAACAGGTATGGCTTTAATTTTTCTGTTGGATAACAGGTAAAGGGATCTGAACAGGAAGTTTCAGAACATGAGACCAATAGTCACATGAAAAAATGTTCTAGATTACTGAATAGAGAAATGCAAATTAAAACAACTCTGAGGTACTTACTTCACACCTATCAGACTGTTAATATGACATAAAAGGAAATTGACAAATGCTTGAAAGGATGTGGAAAAATGGGAACAGTAATGCACTGTTGGTGAAGCTATGAACTGATCCAACTATTCTGGAGAACAATTTGGAACTATGCCCATAGAGCTATAAAACTATCACACCCTTTGATCCAGTAAGACAACTACTACTAGGTCTGTATCCCAAAGAGATCAAAGAAAAGGGAGAAGAACCTATTTATATAGAGATATTCATAGTAGCTCTTTTTGTGGTGGCAAAGAATTGGATGCCCATCATTTGGGGAATTGCTTAACATGTTGTGGTATATGATTTTGATGGAATATTATTTGATATAAGAAATGATAAGCAGGATTATTTAAGAAAAACCTGAGAAAATTTATATGAATTGATGTGAAGTGAAATGAGCAGAACCAGGAGAGCATTCTGCAGAGTAAAAGCAATATTGTAAAGATGATAAACTTTTGTGAAAGATTTAGCTACTCTTAACAATAAAAGGATCAAAGACAATTCCAAAGGACCCAGGATGAAAAATGCTATCAACCTCCAGAGAAAGAACTGATGGAATCCGAATGCAGGATGGAGAGTACTTTTTCACTTTATTTTTATTGTTTTATTGTGTTCTTTCACAATGTGGCTAATAAGGAAATATGTTTTGCATGACTTCATATATATATTGTTTGCCTTCTCAAAGAGGGGGAAGGGGCAAGAGGGAGGGAGAGAATTTAGAAATCAAAATTTAAAAAAAGATGGGTGCTAAAAATTTTTACATGTAATTAGTAAATATTTAATGAAATAAATAAAAATAATTAAAATGTTAAGAAACAGTTCCAGCTTTACAACTCAAAGACTTTTAACCTCAGTTTCCTTACATCTAATAGTGGGAAGATAGCACCCACTTCACCAGAACCTTACAGTTGTGTATCTGAGGATCAAATAAGATAATGTACTTTGCAAATCTTTAAGTGCTATATAACTTGTTAGCTTTTACTTTTGTCGTTATTACCATATCAAAAATAATCTTATCAATAGTCAGGTACAGTATTGGTGGTATATGCCCTCCTGTGAATCCTGCTATGGGGGAGGCTGAACCTGATAAATTACTTGAGCTCTAGGGTTCTGAGATGCTGTGGGATAAAGCCAATCAGGTATCCATACCATGTCTGACACTACTATGGTGAGCCCCTGGAAGGGGAGAAGTGGGGGAAAGAAATGACACTAAAGCTACCTAAAGAGAACTAAACTGGCCCAGGCTGGAAATAAAGCAGGTCAAAGTGTACGTGATCAGTAGGATTGGGCTGATGAGTAACTGCTGTACTTCCAGCCTGGGTGAAACAGGGAGACTAAATCTCTAAAAATAATTGACTAACAGGGCAAACACAGAGGAGACATTGCCACCCATAAGCCAATGGGGCTGTTACCACAGCAACAGCCACATTCAGGAATCATCCCCTTGGTCCTTGCCCCACCATCTCTCACCTTTAAGGAGACATCAGCCAAGATGTGGTGGGGAAGCTGGGAGTACATAAGCCCGAGCCCCACAATGGCCTCAAGCTCCCCGAGGTCTGCTGCGTGCTCCAGATGGAAGACAGCTGACTCTTGATCCCAGGGCTGGTCCTTCTCACAAAAGCGCCCTCCTTCATGGTAACGCACCATGGCCAGGTGAACCTGACACACAGACAACAGTTTCAGTCTGGAGGGTCTATGAGGAGGCAGCTTGACAGCTGCATCTAATAAGGTAACTCATCCTACTAAGATAGCACATGGAAGTCAACCTGCAAGAGAAAGTGATTAGCAAAGGAGCGGTGTTGAGTCTTTAGAGAAATTGCTTATGATCAGAAGAGTGTTAGATGGGCAGATTCCCTTTGGTGAGATGCAAAAGATTTCTTCCCTTTTTTTTCTTTTCTCTCAAATGCACATCACGAATACCTTCCCCAAAATGGACTTCCCGATTTTCCTTTCAAGGTCCAGATCATTAAGTCTCTGCATTTCCACAGCAACACAGGATGGCCTCTGGAGGTGAAGCCTGGCAGAGTTATAGAGATTCCATTTCTCCACACTGACCTGGAGGAAGAGAATTTAATACAACATTTACCTTGGAAAGAGGAGGGATGCTCAGGGAGTTAATGCATTTCACCTTCACCTGCCTGGTGAAACCTCAGCACAGAAGATACTGAGCTTCATAAACACCCTGGGGTTAGTATTAGGAAAAGGCAAGTGCTAGGTTTATAGGGCTGCTGCAGACTTACACCACTCCATTCCTAATCACCCTTAACACAGCCACTTCAGCTAACACGGAAAAATATGGAACGTTTTAGCAACTGACAAAAACATCTGGCAATCCTGAAAGCAGCCACTGTATAACGAATTCTACAGACTTGGGACAAGACCAATCAGGAAGTAGCTCCAAAAAAACCCAACACCAAATAAGTTGTCTCAGTTCTAGAACCTGTTGACTTTTGGCCAATTTCTCTTGTATTCCATTTTTTTTAAAGAAAGAAATAAATCACCACAAAGGCAATAGCAGTAAAAGCAATTACCAAGATTATCAAATCAAACGGTAATGAGCTCAACTGAAATCAACACCATTTTTCTTGGCCACTGTTTGGCCCAGTAGTTAAAAAACAAGATGGACATTGGAAAGGAAAAAGAGATAGTTTGTGAACTAGGCCAAGAAGCTAGGGAGGCCAAGTTTTAGAATGGAACCAATCTGCTAAGTATGTGTTGGATGAGGTGCAAAAGGTAGGAAGCAACATAGGAAATTAAGATCTCAGGATGGTATCCACTTAAGCCAGTGAGTCCCTGGCAGACTTAAAAATTAACTTGTAGAAGATTAGGTTTATTTCTCATCATTCCCATATACAAACTCTCCATTGGTCTCTTCACTGTCCCTCAAAGATGCCTTTATTCACAATATTTTCCCCATCTGGAATGCCCTTCCTATCCTTGCCACCCACTCAGATCCTACCCATTCCTCCAAACCCACATCTCCTTCCTTTGCTACCAAAGTGGGAAATCATCTTTAACTCCTCTTAAGTTCCATAGTCCTTAAGCATTTGTTGTTCAGTACTGCTATCCTTTCATATATCTTGTCTCCCCCCAAACTAGACTCCTTGAGGACAGCAAGCATGTCACAACTCTTTGTATCCTTCATAGAATGAAGTGAATGTTGCATATGGTCTCAATAAATACTTGTTACAGTACCTTTTCTTCAAGAAAAAGAACTAATGGGGAAAAAAGATCCATTGGAAAGGCGCCCCCTGTAAACCAGAGAATGCTGGTTATGTGAAAGGGAGTGGCTAGTGAATAACCACAGCTAATATACAGAAGTTTCCAGTTTACAAAGAACTTTTACACAAAGGACAAGAAGCAGTTCTTTATGAAGAAATAGTGGTATTTACCCTTCCATAACTGCCCAGACTGTCTTCATCAGATTCATACTGTTTCCGGTTGCCATTTGAATGGGCCTAGATAAAGGCAAAGATTTAGATGATTCAAACTCTTCTTTTTTTCCTACCTCCCACCTTTAATGTTTCATTTGATCTGGAACTGGAAGAACCATCCATGACTGAGGCTTGTTCAAAAAAGTCATGTCTTTTACTTCTTCCCATCCCCCAAAGAAACCAGATTAGCTGGTTCTCTGTCTGAATCACTATTGGGTAAACTACATTTATTCCTTGACCTAGGGCTAATATTATGATATTATTTTAACTCATATCCATAGTTCCAAGGTCAGACCATAAAAACTAAGGCTCTCCTAATGATATATCCTTAAGATGGAAGCCACTCTTGGACAAAGCCCCATCACTAGGATGCCACTGGAGTTGTAATGAAGAGCTACCAAGCTAGGCTTGCACATTAGATCTGGAATGGATGGCAGGACTGGCAGTATGGTACAATACGATGAACACCAGCTCTGCAGAGGACCTAGTTTCAAATCACAACACTGACAGCACCTGTGTGACCTCAGGCAAGTCACCTGACTTTTTTATTCAACCTTTCTAGTCATGTTTGCCTCTTTATGACCCCATTTAGGGTTTTATTAGCAAAGATACTGGAATGGTTTGTCATTTCCTTCTACATTTCCAGCTACATAACTGTTTGCTATTACTGTTGTTACTGTATCAAAAATTATCTTATCAATAGTCAGGTACAGTATGGTGGTACTTGCCCTCCTGTGAACCCTACTATGGGGGAGGCTGAATCTGGTGAGTCACTTAAACTTTAGAATTTTGAGATGCTGTGGGATAAAGCCAATCAGGTGTCCATACCATGTCTGACACTAATATGGTGAGCCCTTGGAAGGGGAGAATGGGGGAGAGAAAAGACACTTAGGAGGAAACTGAAGCAAACAGAGTTAAGTAACTTGACCGGAGTGTCTGAGGCTAGATTTTAACTCGGAAAGCTACGTCTTCCTGATTCCAGGCCAAATGCTCTATTCATGCCTAGCTGCCTAACTTCTCTGGGTGTCCTCAATTACAAAAGGAGATTATAGAGACCTCTCAGGTCCCTCTTCCATTTCTAGACCTGTGATCTTATTATCTAGTCCAGTTACCAAAAAAAAACCCCTAAGTTTCACATAACAGAGATTCATACTTTCATGTATATTCTCTCTTTCTACTTGTGTGTGTATACACACACACACACACACATGCATGCACACTCACACGGAAGCATTGCAAAACAGTTTTGAAAGATTTGAGGACTCTGATCAATGCAGTAATCAACCAAAATTCTAAAGGACCATAGAACAATGAATAAGACTACCCACCCCTTGACAAAGAGGTGAATGACTAAATATACACAATGAGACACATATTTTTGGATATGGCCAAGATAGGAATTTATTTTGCTTGACTGTATATTTTTTATGAGAATTTTGCTTTTGTTTGTTTGTTTATTTTTAGTGGAGTGGGGGGCATGGGAATGAGAAAAAAATAAATATTTGATAACTGAAAAAATTTAACAAAAAATAAATAAAAACAATGCATTTGGTGATGCTAATTTTATCTGGTATTTAAGTTCAGAATATTTTTTAAGTGAAAAAAAATCCAGTTCCCTTATTTTACAGATAAGGAAACTGAGGCCTAAGATAAATGACTTCAGGATTCAATACAGTCTGTTTTCTAATTGCAACATAAAATTTGACTTTTACCTAGGACAAAAACATATCCCTGCCCCCCTCCCATAAGACGACACTTTTTATTTTCCTGCCAAAAGAGTAAGCAATGAAAGATGCTAGGAAATAAGGGGACAGGATATCAGCAACTCTATTGAAACACATACTCCCTACTTTTTCTCCCATCACCTTGTTCATTTTTATAACTCAAATTTCAGGCTTTTAGGGCTAGAATTGAATCTCAGAGACCATTTAGTCAAAGTCTTTTTCATGAGTTAAAAAGCTTGGCTTAAGTTGCACTAACTATGAATGGTACTCTGATCTCTTGACCCAAACACAAAGACTGAAATGAGAGCCTCCCAGGTGTCCTGACATGGGTCAGCAATGGATTTCATAGGGGAATGGAACAGAGAATTAACTCTGAAATAAATAATCCCTTTCCTAGTCTCTGTCCAGAAAGTAGTGCGACAGAGAATTGTCACTATGAGAGAAGAGGGCAGTACTTGGTCAGAGGCATATTTGTCCAGGGTGGTTCTGATTAATGATGAAGGAAGTACAGAAAAACCCTACCTAAAAAAGGGGGGATACCCTCCACCTTTTCGTGTTATTTCTTCCAAAAAGGGGGGAAGGCTTTTAGCTTAAGGAAGGCACATAATGGAGTTACCCAATCTTTTAGCAAATGGAAAAACTTCTGAGAACAGTCACCTCTCTTATTTCCATCCACAAGATAAGAAGGAAATAGTAATCCAAGAGGCAACAGGGGATTTATAATTCCCTACTCCAAAAGGCTTCCTTACCCTATCTCGGGGATCCAAGTCTTCCAGTTCGTTCCTCTTTTCACTGGGGTATCCACTGTCCCCACCATTCTCAGAATCCTGTGGAGACAGAGTAGTAATGGTGTTCATGGGAGTCTTCTTAGGGTGGGACCACAGGCAGCACTGGTTACCTTGAGCAGGCTTAGCACTGTGCACCTTCCCTAGATACATTCAAGGCATTTTGTATCCCCCTGACCCAATAAGGGTGTCTTTATCCATTTTACAGATCAAGAAATCAAGGCAGTTTAAAAAGGATACAAAAGAATCTCTCTTACCTATATCCACATCACATGATACATAAAGAGTTGAGAAAAATATGGAAGCCCTGGCAATGTGTTCACCATTTTCAACCTTGTACTACATTTCAGAGAAACTTGAGAGGACGTATATGAACTGATACAGAGTGAAGCGAAAAAGAACCAGAATAATTTAAACCATAACAGCAACATTGTAAAGACAAACAACTCTGAAAGATCTAAGAATTCTGATTAACACAATGACCAACCAAAAATCCAGACAGACTCATAACGAAACATACTACCCACTTCCTAACATTTAAGTGATGGACTCAGAATACAGATTAAGACATTTTCATTTTTTGACATGGCCAATATGGAAATTTATTTTGCTCGACTATATTTTAGTAACAGGGGTTTTATTT
Organism: Gymnobelideus leadbeateri; assembly: GCA_011680675.1. Lineage (NCBI taxonomy): Eukaryota > Metazoa > Chordata > Mammalia > Diprotodontia > Petauridae > Gymnobelideus > Gymnobelideus leadbeateri. Next base: position 673,506 of record WOXC01010782.1, on the reverse strand, counting down.
ATTTTAACTTTCTCAGATGGGGAAGGATGGGAAGGCAGAAGGTGGGAAGGAAAGAATATAGATATGAAAATAAAATTTAATTACTCCCATCCTATACCTGTATGTTTGTAGGGGTCTGTGTGTAGTATGGACCACATGTGTAGGTGAACTTGATAACTCCATGTACTATTAGCTGCCACTGGGCAGTCATAATGGTGACTGTCCTGCATTATAGCACTAAACATAGAGGCTGAAAATTATCAAACAATAACTGCTGTGTCTAGCTGAATTAAAGCTATATATGAATTTTATATAGAAAAAAAGAAGACTGCTGCTGATTTGAAGCATATTACCAACTCAGGTCCCTGGGTCCTTTTCTAATAGGCTTAATATCCCCTCCTGACTATATAAAGAGTATAATAAACCTGCCAGCATTTTGTCTTAAAGGGGAAACCCCCCCCCCGCAATAAAAACCCTTCTGTCACCAATTCTTCAAGAATTTGAGATGAACCACCTCCTTTTATCCTGTTTATGATCCTTGCCTCCATCCACCAGACACAGACACAGAAAGTCAAATATACATACATATATATATATATATATACATATACACACACATATGTATATACACACACACACACACACACACACATATATATACATATACATACACACATACACATTAACGGAGCATAGATGGTCACTTCTTTAAAAGCTGACCTTTCACACTTAATTTGGAGACCTCGGTTGACCAATTTTACATCTGAAGAGTTATATCCTGGTTCTTTATTCACGTGATTTATTCCACCCTCACTTCTTGTCCTTCTCTACCCTTCTCTTGCTTCTCACCACCTCTGGTCTCAGACAACATCTGGTTCCTTTAGACCCCCAAGCCAATGGCTTCCACAGACTACTCAGAATCTGGCTGCTTGTTTGCCAAGTGGCCATACTCACTCGACGGTTATCCAAATGATCATGGTCTTTGTGCCCCAGGTTATCAATGTCACTGAATTGTGGCCAGTCTAGGAAGGAAAGAATGAATGAATGAATGAGTGAATGAAAGATCACTTATTATGTGCTTTGCATGTACAAAGCACTTGATAAGTGAAATAAGAGAATTTCTGCTGCTCTCATGGGAATGAACTGGAGTTAAGCTTCCTAAAGAAATCACATGTGTCATGGAAGTGGTGATGTAAACTGAAATGTGTGTGAGGGCCCAAGGTAAGGGCACAAAACTCTAATGAGGCATCTCCCCACCAAAGAATTTTTAAACATGACAGTCCTTAAGATTAAAATTGAAAGGCAGTTTGGTGTAGCAGATAGACTGCTGTCCTTGGGGTCGGGAGACCTGGCTTCCAAGTGCTGCCCCTGACAGAAGCTAGCTGTGGAATCATAGCCAACTCACTCAAACTCTTAGTGCTTCAGGCAATTCTCTAAAACTGTAAGTTCCAAGGAGCTGACAATCTTCATCAGTGGAATGTGGAATTCACATCAGGGGTTCCCTACTCCAACGAAATTGCAGGTCTTGTCAGAGAACAGAAAACTCAAACTTCTGCAAAAAGGGTAAATAGGACTTAATAGTCAAGGGATGTTTCATAGTCAGTAACGACTCACCAATGTCTGAATCTTGAAGATAGGATAAAAACAAAATTGGCTTAATATTCCAACATAGGGAATTCAAATTAGATTTTAGGAGATCACAGAATCATTTAACTTTCTTTTGACTCAGCTTTCTCATATGTAAAATGGGAATTATAGCAACACCAGGGTTTTGTTTTTTTTTTTTTGCAAGGATCAAATGAGATAGTAGGGAATCCCAAAATTCTTATTTTAAAATTTTTTTTAATATTTTGCTTTTTGGAGGGGGAAGGGCAGAGCAACTGGGGTTAAGTGACTTGCCCAAGGTCACACAGCTAGTATTTTGTGTTTTGTCTGAGGCTGGATTTGAACTCAAGTTCTCCTGACTCCAGGACCAGTGCTCTATTCACTGCACCACCCAGCTGCCCAAAATTCTTATTGTAGTTTTAAGCTATACTAGCTTAAACTTTTGGAACATCTTGAATATAAAAAGGTTTTGCAAACCTTAAAACACTATGTACCAGCTATTATTAGTGGTATTATGTATATGGTCTTGTCCTGATGTTTATTTATAGGAGTTTTAAATATCTGATCATATAATAACTAAATAAAGCCTTCAGGACTCATTTAGCATAAGCCTTATACAATTCCTCCTCCTAGCCATTCTTGCTGACTGGAAACCCCCAACACAGAGGCTTAGACCACAGTCAGAATTAGAACTTACGGAGGTGGTCTATTCTCTGGCTGTGTGGTGTGAATGAAGGAGAGGAAGGAAGGGAGTCAAACATCACGTCGCTCATATTTTCATCTCCAGAGTTCTCTGAAAGGCGGGAAAGCAATGGTGGACGGCTCCCTGAGAATGTCCTCACCCTTGGACTGCCACACTTTTCCTCTGTACCCCGCACAAGGGTCTGGGCTGATTGCTTGAAAAGAATGTCAAGAGTGAAAAAACTTCACATACAAAACTGGAAATACCTTCAAGGTCTTTCATCTATAACACTGAACTCCCTAACATTGACATCTCCACATACTCCCATTAATAGATGACAAATCTAAAGTCAATTCATTCTTGGCTTCTGGAAATGAACCCAAATTAATTTTCTGTGGGTTCCCTGGAGTTTTATAGCAAATGTCTTTCAACCACCATATCCTGGGTATATCATATTTATGAAGATAGACAGGTCACATTTTTATTATCCTTAACAGAATCTTAAGCCAAGATTCTCCAACATTTTCTAGTAGTCTATATAATATTTGTAAATAATATGAAGAGAGACATTAGGTCAGATAGAATTCTACACCCTTCTCCATTTACTTAGGCCACTATAAACATACAACATGAACATACCCCAGGCATTCTCTCTCAATATCAATATGATCAATACCAATTATTCCAAGTCTGCCACCCCTCTGGTCAAAAACTGGTCAAGAACAGAGAATGTTATGTTGGTTGTCACAGTACCCAGAGCAGACCTCAGATCTGTGACATGTTAGTGGCTTGGCATGTTGACAAATGTCCCAAGTTCTGCAACGGAAAGCACCTACCAACTTTGTGTTCTGACTGACAGCATCCTTCTCCTTTGGTGAGAGGTCAAAAGGAGTGAGGCCCATACTCTTGCAAATCCGGTTGCAGGCATGAGAATGGAAGAACAAGGCCATGCCTCGAACACCTATGAGCAGAAAGCCAACAGCAATGATTCCCACAGAGAAAAATCAGAGACAACTGCCCTATACCCCTTAGCCCCAACATCCAGGCCTGTTCTTCTCTCTCTTTTCAACCCTTGGGGAAACAATTTAATCAATTTTGGAGTGAACCCTGAGGCAGAGCGGACCTAGCCAATGTACCTTGGCCCTCTATAACCAATTTGGCCTTGCCTACACACTTCCCATCACTCTCAGGGATCAAAAAATCGTATTGATATTATCTTTGTTTCTATGAAGGACAGGATGGCCCCATCTGACTCCTAGTGATTCTGAGACACAGACTGACTAGGCCAAAGCTCCTAGTTCTCTCATGTTCATCCATGTTAGCCCAATCCACCTAGTGTTTCTCTTTCCTCAATTTCCGCTGTGCCTTCTGGAATCTCTGTTCTATTGCTAACAAACTGCCAATCATCCTAGACCTGTGCCCTCCTCCTTGAAATGACTTTGTGTACATTTTTGTACTGACTTATCTGTGTACATGCTTATTTCCCCTCAATGGAATGTAAGCTTCTTGAGGTCAGGGGCTGTTTCAATTTGCCTTTGCATTTCCAGAGTCTGGTATAATACCTAGCACAGGGGTGGGGGAGCATTTAAATACTTACTAAATTGAATTGCTTTCTAAGACTAGAATACTGTTATGAATTTTTGGAACACAAGAGACAAAAGGAAGAAGATAAAGAGTGCCAAGACTGAATTCAGAAAGATCTGAGTTCAATTCCAGCCTCAGACACTGAAATCTTGGGCAAATCACTTAACTGCTGTTTGCCTCAGTTTCCTCATTTATAAAATGGGCATAACAGGCTAAGCTAATATAATAAAAATGACAATTCTACCTAAATTAATTTACTTATTCAGTGCCATACCAATTAAACTACCAAAATTTATTTTATAAAGCTTGAAAAAATAATAACAAAACTCATCTGGAAGAACAAAATATCAAGAATATCAAGATAATTAATGAAAATAAATACAAGGGAAAGTGACCTAGCCATTCCAGATATAAAACCTTATTATAAAGCAGCAATCATCATAACTACTTGGTACTGGCTAAGAAATAGAGGGGTAGATCAGTGTAATAGGTTAGGTACACAAGACACAGTAGTCAATGACTATAGTGATCTACTGTTTGTTAAACCCAAAGACTCCAGCTTCTGGGATAAGAACTCACTATTTGATAAAAACTGCTGGGAAAACTGGAAAATAGTATGGCAGAAACTAGGTACAGACCAACATCTTACACACTATACCAAGATAAGGTCAAAATGAGTACACAATGTAGATATAAAGACTGATACTCTAAGTAAAGTAGGAAAGCAAGGAATAGTTTACCTGTCAGATTGATGGAGAATGGAAAAATTTATAACCAAACAAGAGATAGAGAACATTATGAAATACAAAATGGATGATTTTGATTATATTAATTGAAAAGTTTTTGCACAAACAAAGCAAATGCACAACCAAGGGAGCAGAAAACTGGGAAAGAATTTTTACAACCAGTGTCTCTGATAATGGTCTCATTTCTAAATATCAAGAACTGAGTCAAATTTATAAGCATACAAGTCATTCCCTAATTCATCAAAGGATATGAACAGGCAGTTTTCAGATGAAGAAATTAAAGCTATCTATAGTTATATGAAAAAATTCTCTAAATCTCTATTGATTAGAGAAATGCAAATCAAAAGAACTATGAGATACCACCTCACACCTAACAGATTGGCTAACAAGATAAAACAGGAAAAAGATAAATGTTGGAGAAGATGTGAGAAGATTTGGAACACTAATGCATTGTTGGTGGAGTTGTGAACTGATCCAACCATTCTGGAGAGCAATTTGGAACTATTCCCAAAGGGCTCCATACCCTTTGATCCAACAATACCACTTCTAGGTCTATATCCCAAATAGATCATAAAAATGGGAAAAGGACCCACATGTACACAAATATTTATAGCAGTTCTTTCTGTGGTATCCAAGAATTGGAAAATAAGGGGATACCCATTAACTGGGGAATGGCCGAACAAGTTATAGAATATGAATGTAATGGAATACTATTATTCCTTTATAGAAATGATGAGCAGGCAGACTTCAGAAACATTTGGAAAGATTTACATGAATAGACAGAGTGAAGTGAGCAGAATCAGAAAAACATTTTACACAGTAATGGCAACACTGTGCAATGACTAGCTTTGACAGACTTATCTTTGCTTAGCAATGCAAGGATCTAAATGACTCATGATGGAAAATGCCATCCACATCAAGAAAAAGAACTATGGAGTCTAAATGCAGATCGAAGCATACTATTTGCTCTCTCATGGTTTCTCCCATTGGTTCTAATTCTTATTTACAAAATTACTAATGTGAAAATATGTTTAATATGAATATATATGTAGAGCCTACCTCCTGGACTCTTGTGAGGATTGACTAAGAATAACAGTAAACTGCTTAGTATAGTGCCTAGCACACAGTAAGCAATATATAAAAATTGGTTATTATTATTGTTGAAATAAACCAGGATGTGACGGAGAAAGGAGAGGCAATGGAGTTAGATGTGAGGTCTAGCTTGGCTTTGAATTGGAATTAGCCATGTTTACCTGCTGGGTCTGAGTTTCATCATCTATAAAATGAGGAGGGGGGCAGCTAGGTGGTACAGTGAATAGAATGCCAGCCCTGGAGTCAGGAGGATCTGAGTTCAAATCCAGCCTCAGATACCTGACAGACTTACTAGCTGTGTGACCTTGGGCACCCCAATCACCTTGTCTTCCCCCCTCAAAAAAAAAGGACTGGGTTAAATCCTTTCAAAAGTCCCTTCGAACTCTCACCCTCTACAATTCTTGCACAAACTAAGTATACAGTGTTCAGGGAAGCACAAGTTTGGCGGAAACTAACACGGTTTCCTGACCTACCTAGGTTGCCATCTCCGAAGTCTGAGCCCGTCTCTGTATGGATCTGTGGGTCAGTGTAGAGATCTCCCACTCCCTGAATGTCCACCACAATCAGCTGATGGCCAGAACGTTCAAAGGTGAAGTGGCTAAAGGCCTGGGAGAGTGGAAGAAGAATTCAACACAAAAAGTAAGAAGCAGGCTGGCTCTGGGGCACAGTGACATTTCTGCTCACTTCCTCTAGCTCTGTCCCTGGCAAAATGACCCACTGAAACAGCCCAGTTTAATGTAATGAGGATTCCGATGTGTCTGATATCTATAAAGGCACACCCCTGAACTTCAGGACTCGGGTTCACCAACTTTAATAGGCCTCTTTGGGAAGAACCTGATGTGTAGCCCCAAAGACTTGTCAAATAACATAAATGGAGAACAAAGGCACTGCATTTAAAATGATTAGATATGAAGTTTGATGAAAGCTGAAAGATCCCATATAAGGGTGGCTGCCCCGGGAGGATTTTACTCATTAAACTGGGAAAATGAATTGGCTTCAGACTAGCTGGATTTCATTAGAACAAATAAACATGGATCATGTGGATAAGAAAGCTCATATTTAATATCTGGATTAAAAACAAAACAAAACACCATCTTTGGTATCTTCCCTGCTTAAAACAGAATTTGACAGTGCTCTGGCCAAACGTCAACCTGAAGAGATAATATTTCCAGGGAACCCTCAGAACCTGGGGTACAAACCAGATATATTTCAGTCTCACCTGTGGGGTTAGGCGGATGTTGTCATCCCGGACAAAACCTGAATTGGAATTATATTTGATGTATTTGCCCTCAATATAGTGTTCCAGGTGAAAAAGGGGCTTGTCTGCACGGTCCTTCAACTCAATGATGCACATCTGCATAATATCCACCTGGCAGAGAGGGTGGAGAAAGGGGGCAAGTCAGCATCCTTCCCTCTTCCCACCTGTCGGCGCTAGACCTGGGTTTCCAGGTTTGGCTTCACCACTGACTGAGATAAAACATGAGCTCAGTCTCTGGGACCTCCCTTTCTCCATAAATAAAGGAAGATTACATTGAACCTACTTCTATTTCTTTTAAAACAAATTTTTTCCTTTATAATTCAAAACCACAAACTGTGATTAATAATAATAATAATAATAGCTAGCACTAATATAGCACTTTAAGGTTTGCAGGGCCCTTTACATGTTTTATCTCATTTGAACCTCACAATCCTGGAAGGTAGGCACTATTATTAGTATCCCCATAGGACAGACAAGGAAACTGAGATAGACAGAGGTTGAGTGACTTGTCCAGGATCACAAAGCTAGTAAATATCTGAGGCCAAACAGGAACTTAGGTCTTTCTGACTCTAGGTCCAGCACTCTACTATAGTAACTGGGGTCATGACTCTAGAGTTGAAATGGACCTCAAAGGCCATCTAGTCCTTCTCATCCTTCATTTCTACAGATGAGAAAACTAAGGCACAGAGAGAGGTAAACTGACATGCTCTGGGTCATATGGCTAGTAATTGGCCGAGTTCAAACCTTGGCCAGATGATGAAGTGGACAGGGTTGTGGGCCTGGAGTAAATTAAGACCCAAGTTCAAATTCATCCTCAGATACTTGTTAGCTATGTGATCCTAGGAAAGTCACTTAACCTCTGCTTCAGTTTCCTCAACTGTAAGATAGAGATAATAATAAATAATAAATAATAATAGAACCTACCTCCCTGGGACAGTTGTAAGGATCAGACGAGATAATATTTGTAAAGTGTTTAGTACAGCACCCGTCACATTTCAGGTGCTTATTAAATACCTGCTTGCTTCCTTATTCCTTACTTTCTATTATGCCATGCTCCTGTTCTTTGTTCTTTCCTCACCCCTATTCCCCCTCCCCCATTCCTGAATCTATGCCCTAGCCCAACACTGAAGCTGGTGACTTGGGGTAAGCCAGCACACCTGCTTGGGGGGCTTGTGTCGGTTATATTCCTCGCCCCAGAGTTTGGCCTCCATCTGCAGCCGCACATCCTCAAAGTACACATCTCTGCTCACGGTCTCAATGTACCTCTTGGCCACGTAGTTGGAAGCACCTTTCCAGTGTTGAGTATGTAGGAAATTAGACAGCTTTTTCCTGAGGGGGATAACAGACAAGGGAGTGGCATGGTTGAATCCATGGTTTGGTAAGGTACCATCTCCTAGTCCCTTTCACAGACTGACTTCAGCAGCCCATCTTGGCTGTACTTTTCAGGGCCAAACAGTGTGGCCTCTGGGGGCCTCATACCTCAAACAAAAGGAGAAAGGGTAGTGTTTCCCTCTTCAGAATTAAGTTCCCAATTGGAAACCTCCCCTTTGCTCAGTGCCCCCTCCACAGCCAACTACTGAGGTAGCCCTACTTCCACTCTTCTTATGGGGCCATGGGGCTAGCAAATTCTGTTCACCCTTCCCCTCACCTCCTCAACTGACAGTCAGTCAAGCATTTATCAAATGCTTACTTGTAGACCAGGCAGTTTGCTAAGCTCTGGAGAGAGACAAAGGTTAATAAACACTGTCCTGACACTCAAAGATCTTGCATTTTAATGGGGGAGATAAAGAAAGCAATAACATAGTCCCTGCCTTCAAGGAGTTTACATTCTAATGGAGGAAATAACTAAAGGTATACAAATTACAAAAAGATGGAAGGAAATCTCAAAGGGTAAGGCGCTAGCAGCACCTGGGAGCCAGGCAGGGAGAGACTCTTACAGAAGGTGGGATTTGAGCTGAGCCTTAAAGGAAGCCTGGGCAAATTTAAAAAGTAGAGATGAGGGGGAAAAGCATACCAGTGATGGGGAACGTGGTGTACAAAGGCAAAGACATCAGGTGCTATATTCAAAGAGAGTACAAGTAGGTCAGTGGAGGTGGGCTATAGAATTCATGGAGGGGAGTAAAGTATAAGAAAATTGTAAATACAGGACAGGAGCAAGTTATTAAGAGATTTGAGGAAAATAACAGACCCCACATATATACCCCACCTCCCAAAGTGACAAAGTCTGAGACCTGAGCAATATCCCCAAATTCTGCTCCCTTTCCCCCCTCCTCATCCTCATCCCTAAGCAGATTAAGTATACTGAAGAACTCCAATCTAAAAGAAGTCTGGATAGATGGACTTCCTGCCCTTATGTCTTCATCAACTGGAAAGAAATCTGGAATGCCAGTACACACAGTGGGGACCTTTAGGATGATGGAGAAGAGGACAAGGAATGAGTTATGGTTTAGTTGCAAAGCATCTGGTTTGAGCCACTTACGTCCTGAAACACTCTCGCATTGCTCCACGTCCAAAGGGCTGCAGACAAAATAGAGTGGGTTAGTTATTAATTGTGTGAGCGACTATCCTCTTCCCAGGATCAATCCTGATGTGCCATGCCAGAGATCTGAGACTTGGTATTACCCTAATCAAAGAGACTCCCTCAAGCACCCTTTCTGCCAACGATAAGACCCTTCAGATCGCCTCCCCCCACCCCCCCAGTTTATGTCAACTCTGTCTCCTTCAAGGGCTGAAGACTATCCAGTTGAGACTGGAGTCCTCTAGGAAGAAGATGGATATCTGACCTCTTCTTCCACAGAGAACTACAGAGAAGGTGTACAATAGGCTAAGTCTTTGGGAGAAGGTTGGAAGGGAGAGAAAGATAGGGAGAGACAGAGAGGGGCTGCTATTGGCTCAAGTGGGGTTGTTGAGCACAACTCCACCCTTCCCTCCTCCAACTGATCAGTGAGCAGGAATTTCAGGCTAGGGTAAAAACCCTGCTGGAGATTTCTCCATCCTCCCCCGACCCCTGCCCCCTTCAAGATCATCTGATCCGGATATGTCTCCATCCCTCATCCCCTGCCACCTCCTAATTACCCCATCCCTGGGCTTCCTGTCCCTCAGACTGGGGTGGGCTTCTCAAGCATGGGAAATTCAAATGTACACTGACCAATCATTGATTGTAGTTTCAGCTTATGTAACCTGGCTACTGAATCTTTTTTAAAAACTTGCATGCTGTCCGTGCCAACACTGTCTGATTTGGGTGTGTGTGACTCCAGCAGTCCCTTGGCAATAAAATCCACTTTCAAATTTAATCTCAGGGATCTTCCGTCTCACTCCTTTAAGGTCAACAGGGTAAAAGGCTGAATGGAGGAGAAGGGAGGCTAACAAATACCCAGGACCAGTCCTGTTTCTATAGATACCAAGGAGATAAACTCTTAACAACTCTTACCTGTGATGCCATCTTGATTAAAACTTCATCTTCGACCCATTCCCCAGTGACTGCATTGTACCTGTGAACACAGAATTCATGCCCAGGGTGACTATCACCAAAAAAGTGTCAGGAAGGCACATTGTCTTTTGACTCAGGTCCTCTCCTTTGCCCCCCTCCCCCTGCAGCTAACTCAGACAATAGCCAGGGCCCACAAAAGTCCAACAAAATTAAGCTGTCACATGCTATAACTTTCTTTTTATCTACCTATAATTTAATTTTTTTATTAAAAATCTGTTTTTTCTTCTTCCTACTTGTCCTATGACCACCTTGACACAGAAAGAAAACTAAGGCTTTGTAATAAATATGGTTAGTCAAGTAAAACAAATTCTCCCATTGGTCATGTCTAAAAAAATATACCAGACTACAAAAATTTTAATCAAAATTAAAAATCTGTTTCATGTACCTGGTCTGCAGCATATCCTTGAGAGGAGTGTATGGTCTAGGCTAAAAATCAGGAGATATGAGTTCACTAATACTAATGGCTAGCATTTATATATATTATTTCTATATTAAGGTTTGCAAATTGCTTTACAAATCTCATCGCAATGGATCCTCCCAACAGCCCTATGAGGGAAATGCCATTTTATCTATGAAAAAAATAAGGTGGAGAGAGTTAAGTGACTCATCTAGGGTCACAACTAATGTCTGAGGCCAATCTGAACTCAGGTTTTCTTGACTCCAAGTCCAACACTATGCACTATGCAACCTCAACAAAGTGAAAATTAATTCCCAGTGTTGGTCCTCTCTGAGCCTCAGAGTCTTCATCTGGAAAATGGGGGAAATTATATCTGTACAGTCTACCTCATAAAAGTATATTGTGGGTGTATAGGTGTGTCTGTGTCTGTGTGTATATACATATATATATATATGTATATGTGTATATACATATATAGGTATATACAATAAGATAAAGTTAAACAGTTGCTTAATGCTGTGGGATGTATGTGTGTATAAAAGTAATTAGATGTTTTGAGCTAGGAACTAGCTCACATTAACATCTGATTTTCACTGTATAAATCCTTAAATGATTAAGGATTTAAAAACACTTTACAAAGGTTATCTCATTTTATCTTCAGTAAGTACAAAAATTTTCCTAAATGAGGGCTTTGTTGCTCAAGAGGGGCAAGTGACTTGCCCAGGGGGGTCAACAGACAGGAAGGAGCAGAACTGAAACTCATTTGAATAACTGGAGGCCCAAGAGAGTGGCCATTAATGGAGGTTCTACTCTCTGATGGATCTGTCCTGGGGACTGTGCTGTGTACCATTTTTGTTTAATTTCTTGAATGAGAAGAAGGCACATGTGGTAAGCTTATCACTTTACGGCTGACATAGATCTGGGGGATGTTGGACAACTTCATCAGCTGAAGCCAAGAGGCTCCAACATATCCAACATCAGACTGACCTAAACATAATTGTTTATATATAAAGTCCTTTATAGTTATAAAGTCCTACACTTGGGATGAAAAAAAAATCAATTTTGCAATTATATGATGGAGAGGTGTGTCTACAGACTAGCTCATCTGAAAAAAAAATATGGAAGTTTTAATGGGCTGTGAGCTCAATCTGGGTCAACAAATGTGACAGCCAGGAAAAATAATAGCAAAGGAACTAGAGTGGGAGGGTTGGTTGTCCTGCTGTATCCTGAGCCCAGGAGAGACCACACCTGAAACAGAAAGCTCAGTTCCAGGCACCACATTTTAAGAAGGGCATTGATAAGATGGAGAGAAGAGACAGAAGGAGATCAGGATGGGCTTGATTAGAAATCAGACTACAAGATAATTAGGTGGGGAAGGAAAGAGAGACACAAAAGCTATCTCTCTTGTACTGATTCACTTTAAATTTATGCTGCATAGGTTTTATATTTGTGTTGTCTTCCCCATTAAGTAAGTTTCTTTTGGGATTGTTTTGGTTTTTTGTACCCGTAGCCCTAGCAGAGTACTTGGCTATTTTTGCTGTTGTTTCAGTCAGTAACTCCATTTGGGGTTTTCTTCAAAAAGATACTGGAGTGGTCTTCCATTTTCTTCTCCAGATCATTTTACAGGTGGGGAAATGCTTAATAAATACTAGTGTACTGATTGATTGGTCCAAGTATCAGAAGGATTAGACTTGTTCTGCTTTGTTCCTGGAGGCAGAATTAGAAGCAAAGAGGGCGAGGAAAGACGAATTTAGGCTTGATAGAAAGAAAAACTTCCTAACAATTAAAGTCACCTATTCTACTAAGGTGACTGACTGCCAGAAGATGTTGATCTTATCAGAGACCTTCAAGCAAAGGCTGGATGATTTCTTGTTGGGAATACCCCTACAGAAGGAGTTCTTAGCTACAGGTTGGATTTGGGAGTTCTCTTTGACTTATTCAGCCCTGAGATGTTTTGAGTGCAGGTGTTCTGATTCTGCACAATTACTCCTTCTGAAAAAACACTCTGTCTCCCTGAATAGTACCTAATCCAGGAGTGTGCAGGAGCCCACTGAGATAGGTTAGAGCCTGATGGTGAAATTTCTAGTGTGAACATTTATACCTCAAAAATTGGTCAACCTACAGATCAGTGCTTGATTTGTTAGGCTGATTCTTTAAACATAAGAAAGTGGTAACAAGGGGCGGCTAGGTGGCTAGGTGGTGCAGTGAATAGAGCACCTGCCCTGGAGTCAGGAGAACCTAAGTTCAAATCTGGCCTCAGACCCTTGAAACACATACTAGCCATGTGACTTTGGGCAAGTCACTTAACTCCAATTGACCTCCAAAAAGCAAAAAAAAGTGTTAACAATATAGAATAAACTTAAAAGTGTCCAGCAGGTATCCATTTCTCCCCTTAGATCTGGTTGTTAAACATTTGCCAGCACATCTCCATCATCATCATCATCATCTCTCCCCCCCCCTCCACACGCAATATATACACAACACTCCTTATATACAATATATTTACATGACTTCTTGGATAGGAACCAAATCCTTCCATACACAGGCAGATGGCATAATGTAGGTTTACTTGCAACCCATTTTAAAAGCACTTTACAACACAACAACAAGGATTATATGGAGGCACACCAAGCAGCTAACTGACTTAGTGAATTGGACTCTAAATTTTTAGAGGAAGACATAGGTTTGAATTCCAGAACACTCACTATCTGACTCCAGGCAAATCAGTTACGCTGGCTCAGTTTTAGTTATTTCAGCAGTAAAAAGGAGCATTCTTAACCTTACAAGGTTGCTGTGATAGTCAAAGTAAAAGTGCTTTGCAAACCTTAAAGCAGTATAGAAACCTTGTTTTTTTTATCATTTTGTTATTCTATAAATTATCATTCATATACCTGTCACACTAGGACATAATATTCCGTCACGGACTCAGGTCCTTCAAATTCTTTAGGAGTCTTCAGTGCTCACATTCACTTTGGCTATGAGCCTGATTCTGAGTTTCATTCAGACAGGTTAGGGAAAAAAAAACCTCACACCATCTAACACCACCCCAGGAACTCACTGTTCTCAAACCTAGTACAAAAACCACATCCTTGTTTTCCTCAGGGAAGACCCAAAGCTCTCCTTTCTCCACTCAAATAAGAGCTGGTTATTGAGACTTCCAAGCCAGAAATAGAGCTCAGAAATTCAAGGTGGGGGGAGGATTGAGGCTTTTTTTTTTCTAAATAGGTTTTTCCATTTTAGTCAAAAATGCTATATTGGAGGACAATACTTAGATGCATAGTTGGGAAAACTCTCTAAATCACTGAGAAGAGGATCCAGAAAAATCCCTACCAAAAAGCCAGCACAGAACTTCATGGACTCTTTTGTTGTTGTTGTTGTTTTTTGAGGGGTGAAGACAAGGCAATTGGGGTTAAGTGATATGCCCAAGGTCACACAACTAGTGTTCCAAGTGTCTGAACCAGGATTTGAACTCAGCTCCTCCTGACTCCAGGGCCAGTGCTTTATTCATTATGCCACCTAGCTGCCCTGACTTCATGAACTCTTGAAGAAATGTTAATAGGAGGTGAATGAGAGGAAAAAAATCTAATTTTGTTCATTGAAAGTTACATATTGATTATATTGTATCTTTGAAAAGAAGAGTTAAGCTTTCCATAATAGAAATTCAGTTTTGTGGTCAGATCTCTCTCACTGCTCTACATTCTCTCTCTCTCTATCTATCTATATGGCAATACTTATTTTCATCCAGAGGCAGTGTGACCTTGGGCAAGTCTCAATGTTTCCCCATCTTTAAAATGAGGATGATAACACCTGTGGTACTTATCTCATGGGGTTCAATCAGATAGGTAAAGGGAATGGACCTGTGATTTCAAAAGCCAAATGAACTCTCTAATGAGAAAAACTCCTACCAATACAGGTCAGCAAATTCTCTGAAACATAAAGGTCTTTGAGAGTTGCCTAGATCAGGTTAAGTTACCAGCCCAGACTACATCCACAAGGCAACAGTGCCTGGTAAGTATATCATTCTGACATTCTCCCTTTTAAATTGCTGAACTATGAACATGTTAAGATATATGCTGCCTCCAGGTTCCCTCCCAAAGCCCATAATTTCTTTTGGAGAAAAAAATGTATTTTTTTTTATTCTAAACTTGTTCAGTCTTTTCTCAATTGTGTCTGACTCTTTGTGACCCCATTTGGGCTTTACTTGACAAAGATATTGGAGTGGTTTGCCATTTCCTTCTCTGACACATCACAGACAAGGAAACTGAGGCAATCAGGGTTAAATGACTTGTCCAGGGTTACACAGTTAGTATCTGAGGCCAGATCTGAACTCAGGAAAATGAATCTTCCTGACTCCAGGACTGGCACTCTATCCCCTGCACCACCTAGCTGTCCCATTCTGAACTTGAACAACAAATAAATGAGCATTTCCACAAGCATTTTATGAGTCTGGTTCTGACAAGGGTTCTCTATCCATTATACCAAGCTACTTGAGTTTGCAAAACATTATGTAAGTGGAAACTATTATTTAACATGTATTGTGAATCCCTTGGGAGGAGGCAGGATGATATCTGCAAAGGGGAAAGAACATTCAGAAGCCTGGGCAAGTTAATTTAATGATTAAAAGGAAAGTGACAGATTGGAGTTGCTTTTTAGGAAAAAAACAAACAACTAAGAAACAGAAGCTAGGCTGAGATTATTAAGGATCAAATCATGCCATGCACAGACGTTGTCTTAGCAGGAAAATTTTTAAAAAGTGAAAATTATGTTTTTATTTTGACTTAAGATACCAGAAGCATTCCCTTGAGATTCCATCTGTCATTCTGAATTTAAAAAATGAAAAGGTCAGAAAAATTTAATTCTGAGCACATGCTCTCACATCCATCCTGAATCACTACCTTGTCATGGTGGAGGGGCTTGTGTAATTCAGTGAAACTAGAAGTAGATGAATAGGGCATAGTGGAGAGAGTTCTGATAAAAGGTAATACAGTGAAGAATGAAATGGCAAACCACTGCAGTATGTTTGCCAAGAAAATCCCATGGACAGAAGGGCCTGGTGTGCAATGGTCCATGGGGTCACCAAGAGCTGGACACAAATGAATGAGTGAATGACATGCTCACAGGGAGGGAATCAAAGCCCCCACAAAAATAAAGGAAAAAAGACAACCCCTCTAAAAAGATTAATTTCCAGAGCCCAGTAAAAAATGTTATTTGAAACTTAAAATGGATGGCACCCATTCTGATGGGGGAAGCTGATATGTGGGCAAGTCTTACAGAGTAAGTTGTAATGGGAAGTCATGAAGAGGACAACAGTGATGCTGTGTTAGGTTATCATTTACAGGCTCGGAGACGGAAGGAACTGCAGGGAACTAGTCTTAATGCCCCGAGGAAACTGAAGCTGAAAGGGAAGATGTGCCCAAGAGCTGGTGGTAAAACAGGGACTAGACTCCCAATTCAGTGAGTGCTCTCACTGTCTTACCAAACAGCCTCCCTCAACGGGAAAAAAAAATAGAGACTAGGCAAGAATGCAAGACGTGCTGGTAACCTGAGGAACCCTGAGTGGTTAAGGACTGAAACAAGCGGGGGAAATCTTCCTTTCTTTCTTTGCCTCCCCTTAAAGTCCATGGCTTCTCATAATAGAAAAATAACTTAACTTAGCATCAACAGGGAACCCAGGGTGAGGAGATTTCCGTTTGATAGGAGAGGGCACACCCCTCCAACTGGATACCCTGCTTCATTAAAGGAAGCAGAAGCTAAAAGCAGAGAGGAAGTATGAGGGCCACAGGGGCCAGGAACCAAATCAGCTTGGGTTTAGCCCTGGGCACAGGAAACCCAACTCTGACAAAAAGGCTTTGGCTTCCACTAGACCTATTTTAGGGGAGGAATCTATCTGTCCAACTTAGAAATCCAAGGGGATCCTAATAGTCACCACCCAGCAACCAGGCCCAGGGAAGGTGGGCTGCTCGAATTACAACATAAACAGATGCCTGCCCAGCAGAGGGGATACAGACAATGCTATGCTCAGAAGGGACACAGATAGACCTGCTGTGGCACATCTGTCACATTCTCCTAGGCTGGTCTTTTGGAACAAGCTGGCTCCAGGTCTTAATTTCCAGGCCTGAAAGCCCTGCCCATCCAGACAAGGAATGCCTATTTTAGGCAGAAAACAGCACAGCCTGAGCTGAAACCAGCTCTCAGCCCTTAGAATGGTGTTTCTTGTGTGTGTGTGTGTGTGTGTGTGTGTGTGTGTGTGTGTATGTGTGTGTGTGCGCGCCTTAGAGAGTGGACTGACAGACAATGTGGTGGCAATCAGAGAACCAGTCTTGATGCTAGCCTGTTCAAAGAACAGACTCTTTTTCCTGCATCATGCAAGATAAGGAGTTAGAAGGGTATAGTGGAAAGTGCCCTAGTTTGGAAATAAGGAAAACTGGGTTCCAATCTTAGACATCAATCAATCACTAAACATCTATTAAGCACCTACTATGTTCCAGGCACTGTGCCAAGTGCTAGGGATACAAAAAGCAGCAAAAGACCATCCCTGCCCTCAAGCAGCTTTCAAGCTTCAGTTTCTTCAATTGTGAAATGTTTTGTTTTGTTTTGTTTTTGGAGGGGGGAAGACAAGGCAATTGGGGTTAAGTGACTTGCCCAAGGCCACACAGCTAGTTAGGTGTCAAGTGTCTGAGACTGGATTTGAACTCAGGTCCTCCTGAATCCAGGGCTGGTGCTCTATTCACTACACTACCCAGCTGCCCTGACCAAATGTTTTCTGATGTCCCTTCCTGTTCTAATATTAGATAAATTGGTGAATGAACCTGAGGCCGTCTGCAACATAGCTTGGATCTACCTTTCCAGCCTTTCTGGTCACCTTTCAACAATCTACCCCAATTGAACTATTTGAGGTACAATGGAAAAAGCCTGGCTCTGGAGTCAGAGGACCTGAGTTCAAATTCCACCTGTAATGTTAACAAACTATGTGACCCTGGGTTGCAAACCCAAAGGTTGACCTTGGCATGTCACTCCCATTCCCTGGGCCTCAGTTTCTTCATCTGTAAAATTAGAGCATCAGTCAATAAACTCTTATCATACACATACTACGTGCCGGGCACTGTGCTGAGCCCTGGAGATACAAAGAAAGTCCCGGCTCTCAAGAAACTCACAGTCTATTAGAGGAAATAACATGCAAGAAGTTTATGTACAACAATAACAGCCACACTGTACCATGATCAACCATGAATGACTTAGATGTTCTGAGCAAGACAATAATCCAAGACAATTCCGAAGGATTTATGGTGAAAAATGCTATCCACCTCCAAAGAACTGATGGAGTTTGTATGGAGATAGATTGCAGAAAGTAAAGATACTTTCTTTATTTTTCTTGGGGGTTTTTTGAGACTGTGTTTTCTTTTGCAACATGGATAACATGGAAACATGTTTTTATGACTTCATGTAAAACTGCTGGCCTTTTCAAGAAGGGAAGGGGAGAGAGGGAGAGAAAGAATTTGAAATACAAATTTTAAAAAATGTTATTTTTTTCTACATATACTTGATAAAAATAAACTAAAAACTACATACAAACAAAATATATACAAAATCAACTGGACATAATAGAGGGAAGGCACTAGAATTAAGAGGGATTGGGAAAAGTTATCTAGAGAAAGTGAGATTTTATCTGGGCCTTGAAGGAAGCCAGGAAGGAGAGAGGAGGAGGGAGGGGATTGCAAGCACAGTTGTTGTGCCCAGGATCACCCATCTAGTAAGTATCTGATCAGCTCAGGAAGATAAGCCTTCCTGACTCCAGGCCGGGCACTCTATCCACTGCACCCCCATAGCTGCCCTCAGGCATGGGGGATAATCAATAAAAACTGCCTGGAATCGGAAAATGGTGGTGGTTGTCCTTTGTTCTCAAAGAAGACATGCTAGAGTCAAGCTAAGGCTACTCAGCCCAACGCAGCTCAGAAGGCTCTGCCGCCGGTAGGGAACAAATAGTCCTTGTGCACATTTGGGGTGGATTCTCTTAATGTGCCCATCTTGCCCTTCTTTTGAGCTACTGCAATTCTGCTTTGCTCATAGAGCACAGCACCTTCTCCAATGAGAGCACGCCATGCTGGGCAGTCCTGTGCCAGTGTCTGCCACGTCACCCAATCAATGCCAAAGTTCCAAAGTTGGGAGTGTCCTCGTACTGCTTTTCCTGACGACCATATGAGCCCTTGCCCTGTGTGAGTTCTCCATAAAATCGTCTTTTTGGCAAGTGTATGTTTGGCTTTAGTTTAGCTGTCAGAAGATGATCTTGTAGGAGTAACACCAAAAAGGCTAGTCACTGGATTACAGTGGGAATGGTGTAATGCAAGAGAAGACTGGAAAGCTGGGGGAGGACAGGTTATAAAGGGCTTTGAACATCAACCAGGGGATTCTGCACTAGACCCTGGAGGTGAGACAGAGTCCCTGAACTTTACTGAGTAAGGAGAAGACATGGTCAAGCTGGGAATTAAGAAGATCACTTTGACAGCGAAGTGGAGAATGGACTGCACAGTTTCTGGGGTCCATTTCAGCCATCCTCATTTCCTCACAAGGTCCCCTGTGCCATCCTTTTTTTTTTTTATCTCCGGGCCTTTATTCACAATGTCCTTTGTATTCCTTCATTACAATCTCTACATCTGTAATTCTTTTTGTCCTATTCTTTAAGGGCCAGCTCAGGCACTATCTCTCTCCTGAAGCCTTCCTCTGTTTTCCCAGCCATAAGTCATCTCTTCCACCTCGAATCTCTCACTATACTCTGTATCTGCTCTTTGCATGTATCACTTCTGATCTCATGATAGAGTCAGTGATTTCTCTGACCTCTGTGTTTATGTGTTGTTTGAAGGGCAGCCTAGCTAATAAGTCATGAAATGTTCATCACCAGGTTGTTTGCAGGGAGTTGAGTTTTTTGATCATTCAGTCAAGTGATGAGTATTTACTATGTGCCAGACCCTCATGTAGGCACTGGGGATGAAACATCATTTAAAAACCACCTACAAGTCATAGAATGGTTTTGGCCTTCATCAATGAAGTCATAGATACTTGAAATATTGAAGTAAAGTCAGTCAATAAATATTTATTTAGCACCTACCATATGTCAGTTAGTGTGCCAAGCAACTGGGGTCACAAAGAAAGGCAAAAAGACAGTCCTTGCCCTCAAGGAGCTCACAAACTAGTGGGGGAGACAACATGTAAACTATTACAATAATAGCTAACATCTATATAGTACCTTCTATGTTCCAGTCATCACTTAAAGACCAATTACAAATCATAGAAGGGTTTTGATCTTCATCAATGAAGTCATAAATCCTTGAAATACTGAAGTAAAGTCAATCAATGAATATTTATTAGGTTCCTACTATAGGCCAGCCAAAGAAAAGTAAAAAGATCCTACCCTTGAGGAGCTCAGGGAATAATGGGGGAGACAATATGATCTGAACTCATGAAGAAGAGTCTTCCTGACTCCATGCCTGACTCTATCCGCTGTCCACTAGCTTCCCATGGGCACATAGGGTAGGTGCTCAATAGTATTTTGGAAGACTGACTGATTTGAGAAGGTAATTTCAGAGAACATAATGTATCAATTTAAAATAATTGATTTGCATGGTGGTTGCATTAAGTAAAACCCTCTCCTATTTTGAATCAATCAATGTTTAATAATCAGCTACTATATTCCAAGCACTGTGCTAAATGCTAGGATATAAAGAAATGCAAGCACAGTCCCTATACTCAAAGAGCTTGAATTCTAATGGGGAAAACAACATGGAAATAACTTTACATATAAGACACATACAGTGGAAATGAAAAGTGAAATGAAGTAAAGTCAGTCAGGGGTATTGGGGAAAACCTCCTGCAGATGGATTTTAGCTGAGTCTTGAAGGAAGACAGGGAAACCCAGAGATGGCAGTCAAGAGATGGAAGAAACTCAGAGGTGGCCTGGGGAATGGCCAGGGCAAAGGCAGAAACAGAAGCTCGCACTCAGTGTTCAGGGAACTGCAAACAGGCCAGTAGAGCTAGATTGTAGGGTACATGGAAGGGCATAAGATGAAAGAAGACTTGGAAAAGTAGGAAAGGGCCAGGTTATGAAGAGCTTTTAGTACTCAAAAGAGGAGTTTATCATTTGTAAATGATATTATTATTATGTTATAGAAATATAAACAATATATAATATAAATATGTAATATATAAATAAATATTAAAATAATTTTTGATCTGGCTTGTGACACAGATTCTTAGAGGTAACATTAATTCACTGGAACTCAATGAGATGGAAAGTCAAACCTACAATTTAGAAAAATCACCTTGGTAGCTGATGGGAAACTGGATTGAAGTTGGGACAGATTTGAGGCCAATAGAGCAGCTTGAAGGTAACTGCAATAATTTGGTGAGAGGGAATGAAAGCCTCAACCAGGGAGCTCTATCAGTGGAGAGAAGGGGACACATGAGAAATGCTGTGATGGTAGAAATGATGAGAGCTGGTAGCTGATTGGATATATGCAGTGAAATGAGTGTAAGGAGTCAGGATAATACTGAGGTTGTTGGCCTGGGTGATGTCTAAGGGAAGGTTCAGGTAAGGGGAGAGTTTGGGGAGAAAAAAGGCGAGTTCTTCTTTTTGGATATGTTGAGTTGAAGATGCCTGCAGCATATGCAAAATCAAAGAATTTTCAAGCTGAAAATGACATTAGTGTTCACAGGATAATAGGTTAACATGGAAGGGATCTTCTAGGACAAATACTCTAAACTCCTCTACTTATACTTCAGAAAACTAAGGTGTAGGGTGACTGAAAGACAGAAGGTCCACACTCATTCCCCCTTTATAGGGGGAAATTGAGGTTCAGATTAGGAAGATTAAGTTGTCCAAAATCACACAGAGAATGATTCAGTAGCAGAGCCCAGACTAGAATCCAGGTTTCTGGATCCCTAGAAACTTCTTACTAAACTGTCTTGTACTCTAGGCTTCTAATTCTTACTAGGTTAGATGGGACTTACACAGCCTGAATGGTCATCTTGCTGAGCTCTGCCTCTGGAGGTACCTGTCCTTATTTTGAACACATGGCATTCAACCAAGAAAAAGTTCAGCACTGGCCTCTCTGCCCCACCCCTCAGAGACTTCCTGTGGGGTCCACATGATGCCAACTTGAAAAAACCAGATACATTACTGACCTGTGACGAGTAGCACACTCTGTTTCAATGTCTTCAAGATGAAATTCGGCCCAGGGATCAGGCATGTGTTTTGCTTTTTCAATGGCATGTTTCCAAGTTTCCTGCATAAGTCATACACCAGAAAGTTAGGAAAAGAACCAAACCATAGTCCAATTTAATCAGAGCAGCCTTACTTCCTTCTGAACTTCTTACTCCCCCAGATTTCTTTCCTTTCTGGGCCAGGTATTAGTTCAGGAACAGAAAATAATCTCACTCATTATGCTTTTCAAGAACATAGTTCTCTAAAGCACCTTCAAATCCTGGGTGGAGAAATGAGGTTTTCAAAAAAGTGCCCAAAGGTGCCAGACTTCTAGTAATTTCTGTACCATTTCCTGGTATGACTGAAATGGTTAATTAGCACAGATTTCAGTAAATTTAACCCTACTGAGTCTGCTTCATGTAGACTGACTCACAATTAACACAGTATCTTAGCATTCTGTTGCTCTTTTGTCCTTCACTCTCTTTAATAGTGGTGTAATGGCTGTACCCCCTATTCTGCAGTGACAAAATTGGTCAAAAAATGTGACCCTTGAATAAATATGATCCATATATCAAGAAGACCTTTGATACAGAGGAAAAAGCACTGACTATGTTGTCAGAGGACCTGAGATCCAATCTTGACTCTAACACTCACTACCTATGCAAACTTGGGTAATTCACTTTATATCCCTGGGCCTGAGTATTCTCGTCTATAAAATGAGAGGATTAGAGTTGATGGCTTTTGGAGTAGGTGCCTTTCAGCTACTTGATAAATGTGATGTGATAAATGACAATTTTTTTTGGAGGGGGGAAGGCAAGGCAATTGGGGTTAAGTGACTTGCCCAAAGTGACACAGTTAGCAAGTATCCTATGTCTGATGCTGGATTTTAACTCAGGGCCTTCTGACTCCTAGGTCAGTGCTCTATTCACTACACCATAAATAATAATATTCACTACACCATAAATAATAATTTTTGATCTGACTTGTGACACAGATTGTGTGATTCCAGCCTAGAATTCAGCCCAGAATCTCCTACTTACCTTCACTTTAAAACAAACAAAAAACAAGCATATACCTGTAATCTCAGCTACTGGGGAGACTGGGACTGGCAGATCTCAAGTTTGGGAATTATGAGTTGCAGAGGTCTGTAATGGAAATGCAAATTTAAAGATCTTCCCTGCCCCTAGCATAAGTGCACCTGGAGCCTATGGTGGGAGGCTTGTTTTTCAGGAAAGTCCACACCTTGATACTTTGTAATTGGGCAGTGGGTCAAGGAGGTTTTTACAATCTCTGAGCCAGGAGAAGGCTATATAAACTCTGATGAGAGGCTTTGCTTTGGGGCTCACTTTGAGAAGTGTTGTGTGATTTGACCAGATGAGACTCTGGGAAGCCGTTGTTGAGAGCCCCCCGGCTTTGAAAACCCAGATGTTGATGCTTCCCTCTCTGGTAACTGTGATTTGGTATTGATATAATGGTTGGACAGTTTGGAAGCCTGTCTGTTTGATCTGTAAGTTCTGTAACTCTGAAGTTGGGGTGCTGACCTTTTTCCCCTGAACTAGGTAATGTGTGTTTGATTAAAGTAAGCTTGTTAACCCATTTTGAGTTGCTTTCCTTTTGAAAAGCAGATCTAAGAACCTGTGTTGGCAGTCACCCTGGGCATACTGGGGTGCTTGCTGCTACAAAATGGCAATGAGGGATGGGATCTGCTGAGTAAAAGGAAAGTATGGGGGCTGGGATAATTGTTTGTTTCCCAGTTGTGGTAGCTGTGATTCTGTGGAGCTATGCAGCAGGAGAGAGGAATGGCCTGCATGCTGACTTCACTGAGCTGAGAGCAGGAATGATGAGCTGGCTGCATGGAGACCTGTGGAGAAGCCAGGAGCTGCTGCCTTCTGCTGGAGGAGAAGGAACCCAGGAGTTTGGAGTTCAGCCACAGGACAAGATAAGGACTGTGAGGCAAAGCTGGGGTGCTGAATGTGTTTCCTTGCTGCATCCCACAGTTTGGGACCCAGGGGATGGACTTGTGACTATGGTGGGTGGGGTGAAGTGCCATGGACCCCAAGGACCCCAATTTTGTTTTGTTGCCCAGCCCCCTCTCTGGACTTGGAAGTAGGGGCTGGAGCAGTGTGAGGGGAAGGACACCCCCCTGCTCCCAAGAGAACTTTATGTGATAATGCTTTGTATTTTGTGTTTAAGGCCCAGTGGCCACTTTGGTAACTTTAGACGTACCTTGAAAATATGACTTAAGAGATGGTTAGTGCTAATTGAAATGTAAATTGTCTATGCTATGGGCATACTTAGTAAGACTTTACTGAATAAGTGACTAATTGTACTTTGAGATATTGTTACAGATAAGAGACTAATTGAGTTAATCAAGACTTTGCCCCATGAGTGGAAGACTTGTACTTTGAAAACTGATGTAACTGATTGAGTTAACTTAAGAGTGACTATTTTTTTATTTTACTGATAAGTGACTGAGTTAACATTTGCCCCATGAGTGGAAGACTTGGACTATTGTATTTTGAGGTTATATTGTGATTTTCTTATGTACCTGGAAAATGTGACCTAAGAGATGTTTAGTGCTAATTCAAATGTAAATTGTGTATGCTATGGGCATGAAAGATCTTGGGGCCGAATGTAATGGAAATGCAAATTTAAAGATCTTCCCTGCCCCTAGCATAAGTGCACCTGGAGCCTATGGTGGGAGGCTTGTTTTTCAGGAAAGCCCACACCTTGATACTTTGTGATTGGGCTGTGGGTCAAGGAGGTTGTTACAATCTCTGAGCCAGGAGAAGGCTATATAAACCCTGAGGAGAGGCTTTGCTTTGGGGCTCACTTTGAGAAGTGTTGTGTGATTTGACTAGATGAGACTCTGGGAAGCCGTTGTTGAGAGCCCCCCGGCTTTGAAAACCCAGATGTTGATGCTTCCCTCTCTGGTAACTGTGATTTGGTATTGATATAATGGTTGGACAGTTTGGAAGCCTGTCTGTTTGATCTGTAAGTTCTGTAACTCTGAAGTTTGGGGTGCTGACCTTTTTCCCCGGAACTAGGTAAGGTGTGTTTGTTTAAAGTAAGCTTGTTAACCCATTTTGAGTTGCTTTCCTTTTGAAAAGCAGATCTAAGAACCTGTGTTGGCAGTCACCCTGGGGATATTGGGGTGCTTGCTGCTACAAGGTCTAAGCCAATTTTGACATTAATATGGTGGATCCCAGGGAGAGCAGGGAGCATATTGCCTAAGGAGGCGTGAACCTACTTAAGTAGAAAATTGGACAGATCAAAGCTTTCATACTGATCAGTAAAGAGGGCTTGGGCCCCTGAGTAGCTGCCCTGAAATTCCAGCCTGGACAAGATGGGGAACTTGAGATGACTTTATAAAAATAATATAAAAGGAAGCCAGGAAAACAATTTATACTACAGCAACAATGTAAAGGAGAATGCATTCAAAGACATGAAAATGCTGATTAAATACAGCTTTATTCCTGGCAGAACATAGGTGAATTACAGGTACAGAAGGAAGCTGAAGTGGTCTGGCATCCATGACCCAAGCAAGGATACTTTTCGTTTAACCATAGTGCTCGGTTACAAGGATGTAAAGGGGTGTTAGTGGCA
The DNA here is from genome assembly GCA_011680675.1 of Gymnobelideus leadbeateri. Lineage (NCBI taxonomy): Eukaryota > Metazoa > Chordata > Mammalia > Diprotodontia > Petauridae > Gymnobelideus > Gymnobelideus leadbeateri. The sequence goes on along the minus strand of WOXC01010782.1, from coordinate 647,873 downwards.
AGTGAGAGCAGTGTAAAAAAAGGCATCAATAAAATATTTAAAAATAAAAATCTTAACCCAAAAAGGTTGCACTCTCCTGGTTTCCCCAAAGAAAACTTTACCATATAAGGAAAAAAGTCACCAGGGCTTAGCCACTGCCAGGCAGATTCTAGAGATAATTATCTAGTCTTAAGTCTAGCCAGGACTCAACAAAACTGAAATTATTTTGCAATGGCATGTTGGTTTTAGAGACCTATTCATTGATTGCATTTTCACAAAGAGGAAGAGAGAAGATGCCATTCTACAAAGACTCTTTTCAGCCCCTGTTTTTAAAAAGAACTTTATGTTCTTTCTAGGAATTAATTTTTTTTTTACTAACTTCCCTTTAATTATTCTCCTCACCCACCTCCAACCAGGGCTGGCTAAAAGATATCAATTCACCATTCAATTCAACATTTTTTTTAAAGCTCTTACTCTTTGCAAAACACTGCTAGGTTTCATGGTGGCACAGGATTGGGAACCTGAGAGAGTCCCTGTCAATAATGGACAAGTGATGGCATGTGAATGATCACATATTGTACAGTAAAAAATCATATTGAGGATGGTTTCAGGGAAACCTGGGAAGACTTGTATAAATTGATGCAGATTAAAGGGAGCAAACCAGATGTAATATTGTCAAGACAAACAACCTTGAATTTTAGGAACTCTGATCAACACAATGACTAAACATGATTCTAGAGAACTCAAGAGGAAAAATGCTAACCACTATGGACTCAAAGGACAGATTTGAGACATATACATTTGCTGGACATGGCCAATAAGATATCGTTTTGTTTGACTATATGTTTTTAATGCAGTCTGTGTCTCTTGGGGTGGGGAGAGACAGAGATAAGAGGGAGAGAATTTGCATCTGAAAATAAACAAAAATACTATGCTAGACCCTGGGATTATGATGGCAAAACAGGATAATGATCATATTATATTCTGTGTTATCTACAATAATATCTCTCCCTCCCTATTTATTCAGAAGGAACAAACATACCAATCTTTCCCAAGAGAGCTTATCATTGTCAGTGAAACTGAAATGTCTATTTGGACTAAAAAGAGTAATCTTTCCTGTGCTTGATGGACTTTCTTCTCTTTTTTAAATTAAATTTTATTTTTTCAATCAACAAAAATCAGACTTCTCTCCTCACCTTCTCCCCCCTGCATTGAGGAGGAAAAAAAATATTTTGTTAGAAATATGTATAGTCAAGCAAAGCAAATTAGTATTTTGTTCATGTCCAAAAATGTATGCCTCAATCTATACCATAAAGGTCCATCATCTTTCTATTCAGAAGTAGGTAGCAAGCTTTAAAATCAGTCCTTTGGAATGATTGTTGGTCAAGTGACCTAATTAGTGCCCTAGAGCCCTTCAAAGTTTTTTGTTTTGTTTTGTTTTTTTAAAGCAATTGCGGTTAAGTAAGTTGCCCAAGACTACACGGCCAGTTTTTGTGTGGGTGTTAAGTATTTGAGGCCAGAACTGATCCTGGGTCCTCCCGATTCTGGGCCGGCACTCTTATTCACTGCACCACCTAGCCACCCCTCTTCAAAGTTTCTTTATCTTTACAATATTACTGTCATTATTTAAATTCATCTCCTTGTGTTCATTTCACTGTGTCAGTTCATAAAAATTTTCCCAAGTTTCTCTGAAACCATATCTTCCATCATTTTTATAGCAAAACAACATTCATTTACCATAATCCATCCAGCCTTTTCCCAACTGAGGGGCTCTGAAGAACTTTCCATGGTATTAAAGTCTCAGAATCAGAGACTTTTCAGAATGGGCTTTAGAATGTCTAGACTATCCTTGTACCCTCTGAAAGCACTTAACTGTGCAATATACTTCTCAGGGCTTGAACACCCTTTCTCCCTCAGCTTTGGTTACATACATGACATAGCCACCATAAAAAATATGTTTAATATGAATGTATGTGTAGATCCTCTATCAGACTGCACACCATCTTGGGGTAGGGGAGAACATTTGTAACTCAAAATCTTATGGAAGTGAATGCTGAAAACTAAAAATTAATTAATGAATTCATTTATTAACATAAAAAGATTGGTTCCCCTCCTGTTAACTGTCTCCATTTTATATTTGGAAACAAAAGTAACACACTAATAATAAACATACTAATAGTATAATCCATTATTTCTGGAACCTTGATGTAGTTCTTAGATCTAGGGCTAGAAGGGCTCTCAAAGCCAATCTAATCCAATCCTTTCATTTTATGTATTTTAGGGGAAAAAAATCCAAACCAACCAACTCAGGAAGGTTATACATCTTGCCCTAAGTCACAAAAAGGCAGCTAAATGGTATAGCTGAGAGAGTGCTGGATGTGGAATCAGAAAGAACTGAGTTAAAAATCTGGCTTTAGGCACTTTCTATTATCCTGGTCTGATTACTTAATTTCTTTCTGCCTCAGTTTTCCCATCTATAATTTTACAGGAATGATAACAACAATAACAATATCACTTACTGCCTCTCTGGTTATTATATGAGGATAAAATTAATTATTTATGAAGTACTTTGCAAGCCTTAAAGGGCTGTATGAATGCTAGTTATTCTGAATAAGAGACAGAGGCAGAATTTAAACCCAGAGTCTATGTTTTTTCTACAACAATTCTATCTATGAAGTTTCAATTTTATCACTAACTCTCATCACCCTGATTTCTAGAAATGCTCTAATTAAGTCAACAACCAACCATGATTTCAGAGGATTGATTATGAAACATGCTATCCACCTCTGAAGAGAAAGATGATGGGCCTTTAGGGTGCAAATAATTATATAATAATCTCTCCCTCCTATAGAGAAGAGCAAATCTAATATAAAGTATATCTACTATATAATAAATATAAAATATACAACATAATCTAACTCTAAATCATTTAATATTTGCCTCAAAGTCTACCCCCTGAGTGAATGTAAAAGCTTTTCTAAAACTGATATTATCAGTATCAATGGGAAGCTACTTTCTGCTTTATTCTCAACAACATAGAAAGAAAATAACTTTCCATTTTAAGGTTAGTGCCCGCTCCAAGTTTAGTGAATCAAAATCATTATGCAAATCTTGCTAAAATTAAGAAGAGTCTCAGATGACCTTAAATGCCAACAGGCAATTCTTACAGCAGCTGTGACCTAACTGTTTTATTTAACTTTTTTGTTTTGTTTTTATATCATCTTCATTGACAAATGTCTCTCCTATGCGTTCCTGGTAACACAATTTCTTTTTTTTTTTGGAGGGCAATTGGGGTTAAGTAACTTGCCCAAGGTCACATGGCTAGGTTTTTATTTGTGTGTGCGTTAAGTGTCTGAGGCCGGATCCGCACCCAGGTCCTTCTGACTCCAGGGCTGGCGCTCTACTCACTGTGCCACCTCACAGCCCCGATAACACAATTTCTAAAAAAAGAAATGATCAGTGAAATGAACCATCAAGTGAATTTAAAAGTATATGCAATGGCCCGTACCCGCAGTCCTTCTCCCCCCTCCTCCCCATCTAATTTTTGAGGAATAGGGAGACAGGGATTAGATCTGTGATCTCAATGATATGGGGGAAACTTCCAGGTGAGGAGACTTCCTCTCACAATGCAGATTGGTGCTTTCTCTGCAAATTATAGTTTTAAAGACTGGCATAGAGCACAGATAGATTATGGGATTGGCCCAAGACCAATGAGGAAAACCATCACAGGCCTAGGACATTCAGTTTAAAAGGTCAGAAAGGCAATAGGAGATTTGAGATCAGAGGTCAGCAGAAAGGTTAGGGCAGGAAAGGTATATTTAAGAATCGTAACAGAGAGGGTATAGGAGCTGATGAGATCACCAAGTGAAGTACTGTAGATGGAGAAGAGATGAGCCCTGAGGGACACCTAAGGTTAGAGACTGCAATCTGTATAAAGAATTCAGAAAAAAGGTGGGAAGAACTGTATAAACAGATACAGAGCAAAGAAAGAACCAGAATGATATACTTATCAACTAACACAGTTAACTAACTTAACACTAAAAAGCATCTAAATTCAGATGAATTGCAATCTCTGAGGAACTGAATACAAAACACACTTCTCTCAGTACAGAAGTAGGAGCAGGAGTATTATGGGCACAGAATGCTGCATTTTCAGTTACAATTGGTTTTTGTCCCTTGGTTTTTCTTTTTTACAAGGAAGAGTTCTTAGAAAAGGGAGGAGGGTATCAGTAAATTACTGTGGTAAAGAAACAAGTATAAAAATATAATTAGGAAATAATAATTTGAAAAAAAACACCAAAAACCAGGGCCAGTAGCTATTGTTCTCTTCTTTAAACTGGACAAATATAAGGGCACAGATTGAAACAAAACCTTTATCTTCCCAAGAATTCACTGAGCCTCTGAACATTTTGTCCCTGGGCAAGATTCCAGAATATTAAACCAGCAAACAGGTCCTGTATTGACTGACTCAGGTGTACCCAGCTACGTGCAGCACATAGAAGTTCACATTAGCATGCCTGGACGGACCCACAAATAGAGAACTCTTTTATGAGCCAAGCTCTCCTTGCTGGAACACATTGCTCCTTTTTGCTAGTGCATTACCCTTTCAATGATCTCCCAGCTTAAAGCCCATCTCCACTCCACCCCCTGGAAAGGTGCCCTTTGCTCTCTGCCGGGTGGCAACAAGTAAATGCTTCCTAGTGAGGTAATGTCCCAATTGTAGCTTCCACCAAGGGAATAGAGGGAGAGGGGGGAAGAAGGGAGAGAGTAGCAAAGGAAAAGAGAAAGTGACATTTTTCAAAAATCACTTAATGAATTTTTAAAATATAGATCTAAATGGGCTGATTTACCTCTCCTGCCTTTTCAGGGCATAAAAAACCCCAAGTATTTAACGCTAAAATGTGCTCTTCTCTCCTTTCCTGATTGCTGGCAGGAATTCACCCTCTACCCTGAGGAAAACCATATAGGCTTTTGCTCCACAGGTGAAAACAAATCAAGGTGAACCTAGAAGTATTTTAATGAGTGTTGTCCACCAGCCCAGAAGGAGTCTGGATAACGTCTTTAAATTAAATGAAAGTAGTTCTGTAGGAGTGAATTAAGTCTTACCCTGCCTTCTTTCTCATTTATCAGGGTAGATCCAAAGCGAAAGTCAGAGGACACAAGAAAAGAAGGAACCAGAGACCCTCTTACTCTTTTTTCCAAAGTTCTTCAATATTTGGAGTACTTTCAACCAAGGGTCTCAAATCACAATTAAATTTTTGTTTTGAAAGTCTGGAGAGGGGTGGCTAGTTGGCACAGTGAATAGAGCATATATGACATAGCCACCATCAAAATTGGTTCCCCTCGGGGCAGCTAGGTGGCATAGTGAATAGAACACCAACCTGGAGTCAGGAGGGCCTGAGTTCAAATCCGACCTCAGATACTTAACACAAAAACTAGCTGTGTGACCTTGGGTGAGTCACTTAACCCCAATTGCCCTCCAAAAAAAAAAAATCCAAGTCTCCACACCCATGCGCTCACAAGGTATCATGCAAAATCCTCAGAGTGTCTGCTGGTTACTTCTTCTCCTCTCTAGTAGCAGATGAAAAAATCCAAGAAATGCCCAAGTGAACATAAGTGCCAAACCTCCACTTTCCCCAAAGTGCTAGAGACAAAAGTCTGATCTATTCCATAATTCCCATCACTTGGAGGAATGGGGGAAGGGAAGACACAAGGGGCTAAAGCACCTTATCCTTCAATTTAACTTTTCCCTCCCTCCCCAACCCAATTTGGCAGACATACATTTAAAGCAAATAAAAATTCATTTTTGAGAATTACATACTCTCTCTCTCTCTCTGTTTCATAGATAACTTAGGCATAACCACATGCTTCTCAGCCTGGGCCAAAAACCACACTTACACTCTGCTAGAAAATGAGAGGCTGCCCAGTGGAACAAATAACTCAGAATCAAAAGACCTAGGTCTGAGTCTTAGCTGTGCTGCTTACGAGGTCTGTGTCTCCTACATTGTAAAGATTGTTTAGGAATATATGTGCTATTTAATTATAGTCAACAGTCCTGAGATTTTCAGTTTCATGCTGAAGGCACAGAATGGTAAATACTCTGAATCTGATGTCAGAGGATTTGGGTTCAAATCCCACCCCATTTTGGTTCTGCCTGTGGGACCTTGGGCAAATCACTTCAGTTCCCAGGTTTCAGTTTTCTCATCTATAAAACCGTCGGCTGGTTTCTTTCCAGTTCAAATTCTTTGGATCCTATGAACTTTCATTCTCTTGCTCATTTTCATCTCCTTGATACAACTCATTTGCCTTTAACCAAATTACTATTTAACCTTAAACTTTAGGATCCCGTTTTTAAGAAAGGGAGATAGTATCATTTTCCTGGTATCCTAAGCCCCTAACCCACTCCTCCCCATTCTGGAACCTAAGGAACTTCCCCTTAAGCCAGTATAACATCGTCACGTGCATCTGGGACTAGTAACTAGCAAAGAATAGGAAGCAGAAGGGAAGTTACTTCCCTTGAAAAAGCAGAAAACAAAAGGGTTAGGTCCTAAGGAGGAAGGGAACTTTATTTTGCAGCTTGCAGACACATGCCACAGTTGTTTGGATTACAACTGGTGCAGTGGTGTACTAGAGCTGTTTGTTAAATCTGTGGGAATTTTGAGAACCGGTTGTTAAACACTGTTGGTGCACCGTTTGAACAGCTCCTGTACCAATAATGTTTTATTTGTTGCTTTTAGAAGAATTGGTGTCAACCACAGTAGAATGTATTTTCAATACACTGTCTACTTTAAATGAATATGACTTCAGTAATAAATACTTAAAAGCAAACTTGATTGTATTTTGTTCTGATTGTGTTAATACAGTGTTGGAAAGTCTTGAGCAGCTATGAAATTGTTGGAAATTTTTCCTAAAATCATAATTTGGACTGTGTAATCAACTAATTATTATTCTCTGATTATTATAATCAACTGCAATTATCCCTTAATGGTTCAATATATGAAATAAAACAAGTTTGTAACTTTAAAATATTTCTGGATAAGGTTTATTTATCACCAATCTAGTAAAAAAAGCTAGAAAATATAAAGAACTTAAAATGTATAGTTCTTTATAAGTAAAATGAACTATTAAAATTGAGTACTGGGACTGAGGTAGGTGCTATGTACTGTACAAGACACTACTGCTAAAGGCAGGCAAATCTGGCATTTTTCTCATTCTGGTTTAGCAAAGAGATTAGCTAATATTAATTTCTTGTAAAACCTTGCTTAAAGATTTACATTCTTGAAAAATTTTCATTACTTTCAAATGCATCATAGTCAAGACAAACTAACATTCAAAATTAATCAATCCCACCAGCACAACTTTAGAAAAATTTGAAAACTGGCACTGGAAAGCATAAGTATTGCTTGGATTGAAGATTTCATTAATTCAAATTAAGTTTAAAGACATCCCATTTAATAAAAATAATAAACTTAATGCTCTTCCTAGGTATAGGCTACTAGAAAATATACTTCAACACAAACTTCGATCTTTTATTGGACAGAAAAAAACAATGAATGCATTTTTAATTATGTGGATTTATTAGAACCAACAACTTGGCCTTATGAAGAACTATCTTCACAATGGAGAGAGGGCAAAAAATATATATCATGTTAAACTGTAAAACATGAAGCTGATTTGAACAATTTTCAGGATTTTGTATATAATAATGCAGAAATCAAATAATGTTCCAGTCCCTACAAACATATAAAAAAAAGTTAGCACAATTATTATTGGTCATGCTAAAGCAGAAAGAGGCTTCAGTTTATGAATGTAACTTTCATGAATGTGAGACTAGATTAAACAGTAGATCACATGTCAGATTTAAGAACAATAAATTTATTGGGAAAAGAGCAGATTGAGATGCAACTCCATTTGTCAAATCATGGCTGATCTGTAACCATAGACTGGCTATGGATATAAGAGTTTGGCAAAAATCAACAAAAGTATTCTGTGATAATTAATGGGCTATGTGGAATTTACAATAAAGAGTACCATATGTTTTATTATTTGTAAATTGTAATACACACCCTTTATATCTATAAAATTTGTAATAAGCGAATATATACATACATAAATGCAACTAGGTGATACAGTGGATAGAGTGCTAGGCCAGGAGTCAGGAAGACCCGAATTCAAATCCAGCCTCAAACAGGGACAAGTTGTATGACCCTGGACAAGTCACTTAACCCTGGTTGCCTCAGTTTCTTCATCTGTAAAATGAGCTAGAGAAAGAAATGGCAAACTACTCCAGTATCTTTGCCAAGAAAACCCCAAAATGAGGTCACAAAGAGTAAGACACGACTGATGTGACTAACCAACAAATACACATATACAAACACATTTTTTTTGAAAGCTGATTGTTAAAGCAGCACACCACTGCGTTTTAACCCAGGTATCACATGCTTTAGTAGCTGTGCGCCCAAGGCAGCTTGCCACTGTGGCTATTATTTAATAATGATAATAACCTCTACTTATATAATGCTTTAAGGTTTATGAAGCACTTTCCTCATGTAATGGAAATGCAAATCTGAAGATCTTCCCTGCCCCTAGCTTAAGTGCACCTGGAGCCTGTGGTGGGAGGCTTGTTTTTCAGGGAAGCCCAACCTTGATACTTTTGTGATTGGGCAGTGGGTCAAGGAGGTTGTTACAATCTTTGACCTAGGAGAAGGCTATATAAACTCTGATGAGAGGCTTTGCTTTGGGGCTCACTTTGAGAAGTGTTGTGTGATTTGACCAGATGAGGCTCTGGGAAGCCGTTGTTGAGAGCCCCCCAGCTTTGGAAACCCAGATGTTGATGCTTCCCTCTCTGGTAACTGTGATTTGGTATTGATATAATGGTTGGACAGTTTGGAAGCCTGTCTGTTTGATCTATAAGTTCTGTAACTCTGAAGTTCGGGGTGCTGACCTTTTTCCCCTGAACTAGGTAATGTGTGTTTGTTTGATTAAAGTAAGCTTGTTAACTGATTTTGAGTTGCTTTCCTTTACAAAAGCAGATCTGGGAACCTATATTGGCAGCTACCCTGGGGATGTTGGGGTGCTTGCTGCTACACCTCAAGACCTGTAAGGTGTGTCATATAAATATTATTCCCATTTCACACTGCACTTAAATCAAGTCAGCAAACAAGCATTTATTAAGGACCTACTATGAGTCGAGCACTGTGTTTAGGTACACCAAACAGAGGATTTTATATTCGATCCTAGAGAGATCCTAATTCAGAGATCCTGAATAAGGCAGTGTCATGGCTGGACCAGCATTTTAAGAAAATCAATTTACCAGCTGAATGGAGGATGGGCTTTAATGGGGAAGTAGCTGAGGCAAGGAAATAATCCTGAAGGCTATTTGAATAGTCTAGATGTGAAATGATGAGGGCCTGCCCTCAGGTAATGGCAGGGTTGAAGAGAAGGTGCCATATATAAGATGTCACAAGGGTAGAAATGAGAAGACTTGGCAGTGGAATAGATATGGGTGGCAAGAGTGAGGAGCTGAGGATGGCCCCTAAGTTTTGAGGGGGTGGGGGTGACTGGGAGAATGTTGGTACCGTTGATAAAAATAGGAAAAATAGGAAGAGGGAAAGGTGTGGGAGGGGGTCATAGTAATTTTAGTTTTGGACATGTTAAGTTTAAGATGTCTTAGGGGGTGGCTAGGTGGTACAGTGAATAAAGCATCGGCCCTGGAGTCAAGAGGACCTGAGTTCAAATCTGGCCTCAGACACTTACTAACCGTGTGACCTTGAGCAAGTCACTTAACCCCAACTGCCTTGCCTTCCCCCCCCCCCCCCGCAAAAAAACAAAAAAAGATGTCTTAGGGACATCCAGTCCACTCCCAGATGTCCAGCAGGCAGTCAGAGATTTGAGAATGAAAGACAGGAGAGTTGTTAGGGCTGGACAAAGAGATCTGAGAATCATCTGCCTAGAGGCTGATAATTGAATCCATGGGAGCTGATGAGATTTCTATTCACAAAATTAACTCAAGGGAGTTACCATCATGGACAAAAATCCCACGGACAACTGAAATCCCCATTCTGGCCATTAGTTTCAACTTTCTCTTTCCATTCAAACATCTTTTATTTTTCAAAATAGTTTTGATTATGAACTTAATATAAAGATGCATATATTAAAAACTTTTTACAAAACAGAATAAAATGTAAGTTTTATCAATTATCCTATTATACTCCATTCCAATCTCTTTGTATAGTCATATTTGTATACATGCATAGTTTTTTTAAAAATTGGTTATAGCCAGTATAACTCTCATTACACGAATTCTACTTTATTTTCTCTGCATTATTCCATATAAAATATGTCCTTATTTCCTTGAACTGGTAAATGAAATCGTGGACCCATCAAAACATACTTTGCTATTTTAATAGCACTGTCAATTATACTGAAACACCACAATTTATTCAACTAATAATTGAGCACTATAAATCTGGGCTGCTCCTAGGTTTTTCACTGTTATAAACAATATAGATATAAATATTTTTGTATTAACTGTTGTTTTTCCTTTCAGTAAGAAATAAATTACTTTAATGGTTTTACTAGGTAAAGGATTTACCAATTTGCAGCTCCACCAAAACATAGGCATAAATCTGTAATATGCACCTCCTCAATATTTATCCATTTTAAAATTATTTTTGGTGACTTTGAGTGAAGTGGTTACTTTAACATACATTTCTCTGAGTATTAGGAAAAATGAACAATCTTTCAAGGGATTATTTATAATTGTGCTTACTCTTGTAAAGTGTTTGTGTTCTTTGACCACTAATCCACTGTGGACTGGGTATTATAAGTCTGGCACAGTTCCTGGATTGCAAGCTTCATTGAATATATTTACCATGGAGATTTTTCCCCCCTAATCTGTTGCTTTTCTTTTGATTATATTTGGTTTCTGTTACAGAGAATTTTTCAGCATTCATATGATCAAATCCACCTATCTTGTCCACAATACTTTATTTCATAAGTTTATCAAGAATTTATTTTCTATTCACAACTAAGATAATGGTCCGAGTAGAGGCAGCATCAAAATATAAGTTTCTGTGTTACCCTCTTGCCCTCGCCCCCATGTTATTTCTCGGAAAGGAAGAAAACAAACCATAGTGCAAAAAAAATAAATATTATGAAATGAAAAAAACCCCAAGTCACCTTGGTTTTATACAAGATGAATGGCGGCAGGGAAAGAAAGGGTGGATGGCAGAGGGATAGGGGAGGGAGGGGAATAGAGGGAAAGAGGGTGAGGAAGAATAGTATAACTGTGGCCTACAGTAGAAGTATCCCTTATTCTTCTAGTAATTGTTTTGACTCACTGATCCAACTGGAATTCAAGACATAGTATGCTGTGAGCTCATAGGTACAAATGTTATAGAGTTTGGGGCTATATTATCTTTTCCTCCCACTAAATCTATTGCTGCCCAAAGCAACTTGAAGATGAAGTTAATTTTATAATTCCTCTCTGCCCTTGCTAAGTACCCATGAAATAGTGGAGGTTCTAAGGCTCCTCCTTATCCAGACAAAAGATGCTAAGGGATGCAACAAGGACAAATTGTCAGGAAACAAGGTAGTCTGCAACAGGCTCATTAGCCTCCAAATAAGCAAGAATTGACTCTCTCAGGCATTTTTATTTGTCTCATCTAGAAAGGAACTTAGACCCCCACTTCATAAGTATAGAAGGATTTTGCCCATCATTATCAATGGAAAGGGAAAAACTCTGCCTCATATAGCAGATCTAGGAGCAATGAATACGAACTGAAAAGAAGCAAATTCAAGTTTGATGTTATAATAACTAGACTTGACCAAAAGTAAAATGGGCTTGCCTTGAGAAGTGATGGACTCCTCCTGGTCTTCAGGCAGAGAGGCTGGTCGACCAGGCAGCCCACAGAGCATGACCACTTTGGTACATTAGAGTAGGAATTAGCTTTATGCATGGGGCTTGGACTAAGGTGGCTGCTGAGTTCCCTTCCACTAACAAACTTTTTTTCAGTTGGTGCTCAAATTCAGTAACTGGCCACAGAGCTGCATTTTTTAAACAGTGCAATTTTTAACATCAACACTTAAAAGAGGCCTTTGGAACTCTAGGCAAGTTGAGACCTGATTCTGTCATGGTGCCATTACTTGAACAGCTTATGAGAAGGTTGAAAGTGTGTTTCCAGAGAGACCTCAAACTAGTTCAAGAGAAGGAACCCTATGCCCAGAAAGATAAATACCTTAATTGTCTTTGAGACTCATTTAGAATTATAGCTTTAGTTCCAAAGCACAGTCCCCCCGAATCTCCAATCTTGGCCAAGGTCACACAGTTAATAACTAGCAGACACAGATTTGGAACCCAGGTCCTCTGACTCTAAATCCAGCATTTTTTCACTGTACCCTGAGTGGCCTCCCACATGGTGACTCCTAGGAAGATACTCACCTTAAAATGGAAGGAATTTCCAGGAGAACAACTGGATTCATATTGTTCATTCTTGGTTAAGTTGCTGTAGTAGTTAGAGACCTTGGAATTAGCAATCTTGTTACAGCCAGGGTCATCTGTGATGGGGCAGATGTAATAGCCATCCTCCCCATCACTGTCATCATCAGAAAAGCCAGCATGATGGGAGTGAGGTGACCTGCTATTGTCAATGCCTTCCAGGCAGAAAATAAGGTCTTCGTCTGCCATGTTTGTAGGGTGCCCGTTTTACCCACGTGGTGATGGAAGCAGCCAGAATGACAGGGCAAATTTGATGAGGAGGTGCCTGCCAAGAAATCAAGACAAAGGAGTGAGTGCCATTTAGTCAAACGCATATACATTTTCTAGTAACTTTATTCAGGAGAGATTACAGCAAACAAAACAAAACATCTAAAGTCAGCCATGCAAATAAGCATCAACTCACAAGCCTAGGGCCTGAAAGGAATCGAACTGATGGCAAGTTAGACCCTCAGGACACCTTACTTCTCTCTAGTAAGGTTGTGAAAACCCCAAATAGAAATGGGGGCAGCTAATCCATACAAAAGGATCCCTGTGGGCTGCATATGACAATTTTAAAATGTAATGTTATCTATGGTTTGAGGTGTTTTTTGGAGGTGGGGAAGGCAAGACAATTGGGGTTACACAATTGTGCCCGAGGTCACACAGCTAGTAAGTGTCAAGTGTCTAAAGTCGGATTTAAACTCAGATCCTCCTGACTTCAGGGCCAGTGCTCTATTCACTGTGCCAACTAACTGCCCCCGTTGTTACCTATGTTTTACTGTGTTTTTATTCATTTTGTGAAGTATTTCTCAATTACATTTTAATCTGGTCTGGAGTTGCAGGCAGATTGTACTATAATATGACACCACGGGGGTATTGCTGAGGGTGGATGGAGGAAAACTCAGTAGGACGCAGAGATTATTACACTCTAAGGGGTGTGTGTGTGTGTGTGTGTGTGTGTGTTAGGGGGTCTGTGAAATTGTTTTATATACATATATATACAAATCATATTTCAGTGCAATTGGTTTCCTTTACAATCCTTTGAATTTTAATTTATACATTAAAATATTAATCATAATAATAGCTAACATTTTTATAGCGGTTACTACGTGACAGGCACTATTCTAAGTGCTTTAAAATTATTATCTCATTTGACCCTCACAACACCTGTGGAGATGCAATCATTATTATGCCCAATTTTACAGATGAAGAAACTGAAGCAAACAGGGACTAAGTGCCTTGCCCAAGGTGAAGTATCTAGTAAGTGTCTGAGGCTGTATCTGAATTCAGGTCTTGCCTCCTGTCCCAGTGCTCCATCTACTGTACCACCATTTTTCTGAGAAGGTGGTTCATACCTTCACCTGAGATGAAGGGGGCCACACCAAGAAAAAGGTTAAGAACCCCTACTTTAAAGCAGCATGCCACATCAAGGTTGTACCTAATCATTATTATTTTTTACTTAAAATTAAATTTTTTGTTATTCTGAACTTAACGTTTTAAAAATGATCATTTCCACATATATAGAAGAACAACAAAAAGAGGGTAGTCCATAAGATGTGAATCTCAAATTATCCTACTTAGATATTCTTGGATATGTGGAAGAATAGTATTTTTTGAGCTGGTTCTGACAAGGGCCCTCCAGATCTGGAACTCAGGACCTCTTCCCCCAAATCTAATATATTCAATTCCCTTAAGACAAGACATTTTTGCCAGCTTTTCATAGATCTACTCTGTGGAGTTTCTTCTGAGTAGCATTACGACTGTAAAGTCCTCAAGGATAGGGACTGTCTTTTGCCTTTTTGTGTGTGTATCCCTAATGCTTAGCACAGTATCTGGCACATAGCAGGTGCTTAATAAATACTGATTGATTGATTTTGATTAAAAAAGCATCCCTATCTGCCCTGAACAAATGTGTGAATATGTATATATTTGTTGTTCCTTGAAGTCAGCCCTGCAGTGTTAAGAAGGGTGTGGCCAGGGCAGAGGGAGGAAACACCTGCTAGGTCAAGTTTTACCCAAGCACGGGAGTAGAAAAACCCTTATTCTTAGTCCTGGGTGGTCACTAATCAGCAATGTGAGTCTGGGCAAATTTTAATCTCTCCTGCCCCAGTTTCTTTATCTGCAAAAGGGAAGAATACTCCCAGCTCTACCTTATCTCAATACAACTCCATCTTTTTTTATTTTTAAAGGACAAAATAAGATAGTACATGTGAAATCCCTTTGAATTTTTATGAAACAAAATGTAAACTAATTATTACTAAGGTTACTATCAAGACCTTTCTTAGCAGAAACTATTGCAATCTTTTCTTAGTTTATTTTAAAATTATTTTCTTGAGTTTCCTTATAGGTAGCAAGTTCAGTTTCCTTAAAAGGGGCTGGAATCAAAGCTTTAGGGTTATATGACCCTAGCCTTGAACTGGGTTTCTAATTGCTAGAGGATCTTTTTTTGAAACCTTGGCCATTCTGACCCCAGGCTGACACTAAATCCAGGACAGGATGGTCCCTGATTAAAGGGAAACCTAAGCCAGGAGACAGTATAAGCCATCCACTACATGTCTGTTATGGAGCTAAGCATCTGGGAACAGATAAAGATTTTTAGGACTGAAAGAAACTCTTAGAGGCCATCAGATACATCCCATTTATTTTTTAGTTGAGGCACTGACTTGCCCAGGGTCATATAACTAGCAAATATCTGAAGTGGAAATGGTCCCAGGTTGTCCTCATGTGGGACTTCCCTGGACATGAGATGTAATAATATGAGATCAGTACTGCTATTGACATTGAACATTTTTGGAATTCAAATAATCACAACCTAATTTATTTCTTTTATAAGCTTGCCTTTTCCTAGAAAACATTTTCTCCAAAGGATTCCCTCTACTTTGCTCATGAGGTCAGCGTCTATCATTAAAGGCTTCTGACCAACCTTAGTGACCTGTGACAATCCAAGGTAAGACTTGGCCCTAAGTTCTTGGCATAGTCAGCTGCTCCAGACCATCTGGCCCTGCCCACAAATCCAGGGTGTGTCCAAGGGGCCCCCTCTGCTGCCTGATCCTTTAGTTCACTGGCTCCCTTCCCAGAACACGTTTCAGCTTCCCAA
This sequence comes from Gymnobelideus leadbeateri, assembly GCA_011680675.1. Lineage (NCBI taxonomy): Eukaryota > Metazoa > Chordata > Mammalia > Diprotodontia > Petauridae > Gymnobelideus > Gymnobelideus leadbeateri. The sequence continues at coordinate 632,319 of WOXC01010782.1, read as the reverse complement.
GCACTCTGGGAGATTTCACCCTCTCCAAGCTCATTTATCACTGAAAGGGGACAACTCCACTGGGTGTCTTCCAAATCTGGGCATTCAGGAAGCTCTTCCCAGCCTCTAGGAAGAACAGGTGTTTCTATTCTTAAGCAGCCTCCAACTTTTCACTCCCTTCTCACCCATCAACATCTCTTCTTACAGGACCTCATACAAGAGACAAGTTGCTGAGTGTTGAAGTATTTAGGGTGTTACACAAGAAATAACATCTGCCTGTAATACCCTGCTCATTCCCACCCTTTTCTTACCATCCTTCAAAGTCTTTCTCTGAAAAAAACCGAATCCTTTCATGCTGCTAATTTCTCAGACTTCAGGGTCTAATCTATTATTGCAACATTCTTAAGACTATTCTCTAAGTGTTCTATGCATATAAATTTATCTCCTGAACTGAACTCTTAAGGTCTCAGAAGGCAATGATTGTGCCTTCTACTCCTCCAGTATTTCCCACATTGCATAGAGGTGGTCCTCCTAGCTAATGTGCACTCAACCAAGGGTTATAAGCAAAAGGTCCCCTCAAATGTTGAGTAAGGTATATGTGGCAAATAATCTGGAAGTTGTAGTAGTTGTTTTAATTTTCCAGGAGCGGCAGTGGAACTGCTAATTTCAAAACTGCATTGAAATTACCACCACCCTACTCCATCCCATCTCATGAGACAGTTATTTCACCCTGTATTCAAAAGAAGATTTAAAATGGCATGTCTAGCTTGGGAGGTATAGGCAAATTAGGTTCTTAACTTTTTTTGGACCTCTTCTCAGAATAATGTTTTTAAATACATAAAACATACAGGATTACAAATTACAAACTAATTATATTGGAGTACAATTATCAAATTTAAAAATAAAAGTTTATGGACCCCAAGTTAAGAACCTCTGTTCTTAAGGAAATTGATTTAGCTCCATCTTTTTTGATCTGGGTCCTGGAGACCACTAAAAGGCAGAAGGCTCAGAGAAGTCTTCCTCAGGCTTAGATTATCTTTGGTTAACGTGGAACACTGTCCTTAGAGGTAGAATGGGACTGGTGACAAAAAAATAATGGGACAGAATGGAAATAAATGCTCTGTCTCTTAGCACAACGATCTGAATACGAGAGAGAGGGCACTATAGAGTTAGGGATTTGGGGTCATGACAAGGTTTGGAACACGGATGTCTGTTTAGTAGCAAAATTTCAAAATAGAGCCCCCAAGGGAATATGCCATTTCCAGATCTGTCTCTGGGGCCATTTAATTCACCACCATCTGACTTTACAGTTATGTCTGGCAGCCTCCACATCAGGAAAACTATGTTCAAAATGCATACTGATGAGCCTTGTAGCCTAACCAGAGCTCACTACAGTCCCAAAGCAGCCTTGTTTTCATACGGGGCCGTGATACCTTTGATGGCCAAGTTTGGAGAAAAGGGATGGAATGTTTCCCTCACTTCTCCCTATGCATAGCACTAACCAGAAACAACTTCATAGCCACAAACCACCTTCTTTTGAGACCAACCTATATGGCACAGTGCTAACCACACAGTTTAAAAAAATCCTAACATTTTCCTCTTACCTAAGAGGATGGGGGAAGAGAAAAAATGTGTGTGCTGTTATCCTGAATCTTCAACTATAATATTCCAGGGCTTTAGTAGTCCCTGGCTCTCTGCCTCACAGCTTTATTCTCTATAGGGGAGTTGTAGTACAAAAGAAGATAAAATCATAAAGGCTTTGGTGCATGGCATGAGTTGAATAAATATTCCCAGCTTGATTTATAACCTAATTTCTGCCCTCCCACCCTCACCCCCACCTACAATACATAGGAGTATCTACAAGCCCAGTGCTATTTATGGCTTTGGGCTTCAGGCCCCAAGTCACAAGAGTCCCAATTACCCTCAAGGGACCACTAACTAACCCTAACAGGGTGAGATTACTCACTAAATTCTAGGAAATTTTAAAGCTAATTTTCAAAGCAAACTTTTCCCTCTCCTCCTCCCCACCCAGCAAGAAAACTGTTCCTCCTACCCAGAGGTCATTATTTGGTCTCCAAGGAACACTATTTGTCCTTTCCTGGGGCATAAATATGAAGCAGTGGATTCATCACTGGCTATTACTTACCCTCAATGGATCAACCTACCTGGAGGCCGAGTTAGGCACCAATCAAATGGGGTCTATGCACAAGTACATTAGCCCAAAGCCTGATCCTTCTATCTAAAAGCAATAATTCATTTTGTTATCAATATCACCAAACATGTACTGAATGTCGAGAGTTAGGGCACTGATTCAGGATACAAAGAGGTAACAAGACAAGGTCTTGTATCTGATTAGGATAGAATACTACTGTGCTATGAGAAATGACGAAGATGGTTTCCGAAAAACCTGGGAACATTTATTTGAACTGATGCAAAGTAATGGAGCAGGACCAGGAGAACATTATACACAGCAACAGCAATATTGTAACAATGATCCACTGTGAAAGGTTTAACTACTCTAATCAACACAATAATCAAGACAATTCCAAAGGACTTGCAATGAAAAACCCTATCTACCTGCAGAGAGAGAACTGATGAACTCTTTAAGTACAAACTGAAGCATTTTCAATTTCTTTTTCTTTGATAACATGGCTTATATGGAAATAGACTTTCATGACTTCACATGTAAATATGCTATGATACTGCTTGCATCCTCAATGGGTGGAGGAGTGGCTGAAGGGAAGGAGGGAATTGGGAACTCAAAATTTTAAAAAATGGATGTTAAAGTATAATTTTTTAGGAAAAAAAAAGACACAGGTCCCTGCACCGGAGAAGCTTCCAATTTCCTTGAGAAATCACAACACATACTTAACTGGGTGGCTAGGTGGCGCAGTAAATAGCACCAGCCCTGGAGTCAGGAGGATCTGAGTTCAAATGTGGCCTCTGACACTTAACACTTACTAGCCCTGTGACCTTGGGCAAGTCACTTAACCCCAATTGCCCTGCCCTCCCTCCTCCAAAAAGAAGGGAAAACAAGTTACATAACAGCATATGGAAAGGCCAAGTGGAAAGTGAACAGTTAAAGGCAGTAAGTGCCACAGGAATTCTGAGAAAGGATTGCTAAGGGTTGGGGTACCTGAAAGAAGCTTCATGGAGATGCAGCTTGAGCAGGGCCTGTTAAAGACCCAGATTTAGGTAGGTGGAAAGTTGTGAGGGAAATCACTTATTCTTAAGTGTGTATTAGGGGTTGGGAAGTGGACGGAGGGGTCAAGGTGCTATAATGGCATGAATAAAATTAGGAGCAAGCACCGGACCCTTGGGAACAAAGAACAGACCACTGTGGCTTAGGAGGGTGGAGTTTGGGTTGGAATAGTGGAAATGAAATACTGTAACAAATTTTAGGGGGTTAGGTCCATATTCAATCAGTAATGTCTAGGGATAAGTCAATTCAGTTAAAACATCTATCAAATGACTGCTAGGATCAGGCATTGTATGAAGTACTGGGGATACAAAGACACACAACCCCAAAAAGAAAAAAAGTCCCTTCCCTCAAGGAACTCACATTCTAAGGAGAGGAGGCATGGATATTTAATTACATTAATTAATATACAAAGTATATTAATTGAAAGCCATTTCTTTTTATATTCTTAATAGCATTTTATTTTACCAATTACATGTAAAGACAATTTTTTAAAGCAATTGGGGTTAAGTAACTTGCTCAAGTTTACAGGCCAGTTATTTTTGTGTGGGTGCTCAGTCTGAGGCTGGAACTGATCTCGGGTCCTCCCAATTCGGGGCTGATGCTCTTACTCACTGCCACCTAGACGCCCCATACAGACAATTTTTAACATTTAGTTTTTAAAAATTTTGTTTTCCCTTCTACCCTAACTTTCCACTTCCCTAAGATGACAATAAGCAATTTGAAATGTTATATATATGCAATCATGTAGAACATATTTCCATATTAGTCATGTTGAGAAAGAAGAAACAGACCAAAAGAAAAAAACCATGAAAAAAATAAAGGGAAAATGGCATGCTTCAATCTGCATTCAGATTCCTTCTGTTCTTTTTCTAGAGGTGGATAGCATTTTTCATCAGATGAGTACTTTAGAATTTTCTTGGATCACTGTATTGCAGAAAACAGCTAAGCCACTCACAGTTGATCATTATATAATGTTGTTACTGTGTATAATGTTCTCTTGGTTTTGCTCACTTCACTCTGCATCAGTTCATCTAAGTCTTTCCAGGTTTGATTGAAAGTGAAAGTAATTTCAGTCAAAAGGAGTCTTAGTAATTGAAAAAATCAAGATCTCAAGTACAAGGTGGACCTGAGCCATGTTTTAAAGAAAGCTAGGGTTCAAGGGGTTAGGTGAGGAGGGCATTCCAGACATGAGGGATAACTTGTGTAAAGGCATATTGTAAGGAGATGTGACGTGATGCAAGTAGTCCAGTTTGACTGGAAGGTTAGGTATGAGCCAGACTATGGAGAGCACTAAATGTTAGGCTAAGAATTTTGTATTTTGTCCTAGAGGCAACAGAGAGTCATTGAAGATTTTTGAGTTAGACAGTGACCAACCATGACTCTAAGGATGATAAAAAATGGTATCTATTTCCATATAGAGAGTTGATGGGATCAGACTGCAGAATAAAGCATATTTTTCTTCTTTCTCCTCTCTCTCTCTCTCTCTCTCTCTCTCTCTCTCTCTCTCTCTCTCTCTCTCTTTCTTCCTTTCTCCCTCTCTCTTTTGGGGGACAAAGAAAATATGGGATTTATTTTGCATGACTATTCATGTTTGTAATGAGTATTATTTTTCTTGCCTTCTCATTGGGTGGCAAAGGGAGAAGGGCAGGGGAGACAATTTGAAAGTGAACATAAAACTGAAATTAAAAAAAATATTTCTGACTTGGGAGGGAGTGCCTTTTTAGGAATATCAATCTGACAGTTATGTGGAAGATGGATTAGAGAAGGGAGAGAGATTGAAGGAAAACTAATTAGAAGCCCACTGTAACACCAAGCAAGCGAAAATGAGGGCCTGAAATAGGGTGTTATCTTTATGAATAGAGAGAAAGTGGGAGGGGTTAGAAGTGAAAGAAGTTGTGGAGGCAGGAACAAAAAGAAAGATTTGGCATCTGATTAGATATGGGTGAGGAGGAAAAGGAAAGATTCCAAGATGACTCCTGGGATATAAACCAGAATTAAGACCGGCCCAAATGTGATCCTAAAACAGACCAGTTCATCTAGTAGAAAGCAAAAGAATTCTCCAGCCAAAGGTTACCTCTTTCCCACCCATTGTGCAAACATAAACACAAACTGGATTGCTATCTCACAAACCAATAACAATAACCCACACCTCTATGATCCTGTGAGGTTAACATGTACTATACTCATTATCCATGGGATTGTAAAGTCCTGGAAGACCTGGACTGGTATATATACCAGTTTTTCTTTGTATATCCCCAGGGCTTAGTACATGGGACCTTGGTATGCCTACTATGGTAGCACTTAATAAATGGTTATTGACTGACTCATAGTCCTGTGATACATAGTCAGTGCTATTATCAATATCTCAGTGTTAAAGAGGAAGAAACTGAGCCTGGGGGAGATGGGATGATTTGTCCGAGTTCACACAGCCTATTGAGTGTCAAAGCTGGGATTCCAGCCCAAGTCTCACACTTTTTTCCCCACTATACTACCCTCCCTCACTGCCCCTGCCCCACATTATCCTGCACTTTGGCATGGCCTATCCTTATACTTCTAAAAAGATTTTCACATTAATGATTATAAGATTATAGCTTCACAACATTCCTTTATGTTTGTAAATGGCAAGTATTATCCTTCAAACTTGACAGATGGGGAAATTAAGGCCCAGGCCAATGATATGATTTACTCACGGTCAATTATTTGGTGGGGGTCAGATTTAGGAATAGAAGCTAGGCACTTAAGCCGTCAAGTTGATCTTTCACAGATTTCACCATGTCACACCTCTTCTCAAAAATCTTCACTGGCTCCCTATTGTTTCTAGAATAAAATGTAAAACTCTACTGGTTAGCATTTAAACTCCTCTAAAACCTATCTTTCCAGTGTTATTTTATATCATTCCCCCTCAAGCACTATCCTCTCGGTTCTAAGCAAACTGGACTATCAGCTGTTTTCTTCTACCTCTGGGTATCCATGGGAGACTAGAAATTCACTCCTTCTTCATTTATGTCTCTTAGAATCCTTCTCTTCCTTCCAGGCTCACTTCCTCTACCTTATTCTTCCTGTCTTCCCACCCCCAACCCATTGTTAGTATTTAATTATTTTTGTATATGCTGTATCCTCTGGGAAAATAATAATATACTAACCTCATATAAATGCAGCATTTTAATGTTTGCAAAGTTATTTTTTTGGCCTGTGAGGTGGGTGGTTTCATTCCCATTTTAGAGATAAGAAAGTTGTAGCTCTAAGAGATTATGTCATTTGCATATAGATCACAGCCCATCAGTGGGAGGTGGAATCTGACCCCAAGTCTTTAGTCTCAATCCACTATCTTTCCATTATACAAGCAGCATAGTGTCTCGCACATTAGTGATGTTTATTAACTTAAGGTCTATGAGACCCTTCCCTTCTATCTTCCATAGCACCTGGGCACTAGGCTAAGCACACATGATGAATAAACACTGATTGCCAACTACAAAAAAAAAAAAAAAAAGAGCTAAAAATAGGTTCAATCAATAATTTTGACCAAACACATGCCACCACCATTCACTTCAGTAACACTGATGCTGTAAAGTGCTGGAGGTAACTTTGAAAATAGCCACACTGATAGAATCATTCAATCTTGCTAATAGGGAGCTAATGCCTTTTGGAGGTCAAGAAAGACAAAGCTTGGACAGTCTAGTTTATAGTATCTCCTTCACAAGGGTGTTAGGAAGATTGGACATAAAAATGTGCAGAAAGTGTTTGTAAACTTTAAAGCACTATGTAATTGTCAGTTATTCATGGATAATTTGAAAATGAGAAGCTGAGACTAGAAAGTGCTACATATGCATGATATGATTCCCAAACCTCCTATCCCTCCCCCACAAAAAAAAGAATCAGGAGTTGCAATCATGCTATCAGACAGAAAAAATAAAAATTCACACTATATAAAGGGACAGAGAAACCACACTTAAAGGAAACACAAATAAGGAACTAATATAAAAAACAAACATACATTAACCAAATGGCATAGCATACAAATTCACATATGGAAAGATAAGTGGGGGCGCCTAGGTGGTGCAGGGAATAGAGCACCGGCCCTGTAGTCAGGAGGACCTGAGTTCATATCCAGTATCAGACACTTAACACAAAAGTTAGTTGTGTGACCTTGGGCAAGTCACTTAACCCCCATTGCCCTTCCTTACCCCTCCAAAAAGAAAAAAAAGATAACTGAATCACAAAAAGTCATTTCTGTAGCAGTGTTTTGATTTTGATCTTTTAAATATGTAATAAATTCTACCCAACTTTCCCTTCTACCCAACTTTCCCTTCCAAAATTCAGTTATTATTAGTTGCAACAAACTCTTGCCATCAGAGTTCAATTTACTGTAGTTACTATTAGTTTGAAAAACTTCAGGGGAGTCTTTAGGGAAAGAAAGGGTATATAATCAAGATTCTCTTGAAATGTAGAAACTTGGATCCAGTGCCAGCTTCCTAACCTCCCTGAGGTCTTACTTTGTGGCTAGCCTTTGTACTGTGTGGCCTTCTAACCATTTGGTACTTTCCAAGACTGTACCATCTCCCTTGGCACTAAAGAGACCTGAAAGAGAGAAAAGACTATAGGGCTGTAATTTTATTTCAAGCCAGGAAATTGCTAAACCATGATTGAAAAGCATTGAGTCATGTGGCCCTTAAAACGCTATATACTTTCCAATGAATCCAAGATAAGTAAGCATCCTTCTTCTAGGATCTTCTCCAATGGAAAACTCCAGAGAACCTTTCTTTCTCTCTGCTTAAAAAGGGTGTGGTTACAAAAGCCTCTAGACTTACTTGCCCAGATCTGACTTTTTTTTTTTTAAGTTTCATAGGTTAAAAAAACCTAGGTCTTTTTTTTTTTTAAAGTTTTCAACATTCATTTTTATAAGATTGAGTTCCAAATTTTTTTCTCCCTCCCTCCCTTCCCCCTCTACAAGACTGCAAGCAATCTGATATAGGTTATGCATGTACAATCATATTAAATATATTTCCACATTAATCATGTTGTGAAAGAAGAATCAGAACAAAAGGGAAAAACCAAGAGAAAGAAAAAAAAGTGAAAATAGTATGCTTCAATCTACATTCAAACTCCATAGTTCTTTCACAGGATATTTTTCATCACGAGTCCTTTGGAATTGTCTTAGATCATTGTATTACTGAGAAGAACCAAGTCTGTCATAGTTGATCATCATGCAATGTTACTGTTTCTGTGTTCGATGTTCTCCTAGTTCTATTTACTTCACTCAGCATCAGTTCATATATGTCTTTCCAGGTTTTTCTGAAATCTTCCTGCTCATCATTTCTTTTTTTTTTTTTTTTGCTTTTTGGAGGGCAATTGGGGTTAAGTAACTTGCCCAAGGTCACATGGCTAGGTTTTTGTTTGTGTGTGTTAAGTGTCTGAGGCCGGATCTGAACTCAGGTCCTTCTGACTCCAGGGCCGGCACTCTACTCACTGCGCCACCTAGCCGCCCCTTGCTCATCATTTCTTACAGCTCAATAGTATTCCAGTACATTCATATACCACAATTTGTTCTGCCATTCCCCAACTGATGGACATCCCCTCAATCCAATTCTTTGCCACCACAAAAAGACCTGTTATAAATATTTTTGCGCATGTGGGTCCTTTTCCATTTTTTATGATTTCTTTGGGTAGTGGTAGTAATGATATAGCTGGATCAAAGGATATGCACAATTTGATTGCCCTTTGGGTAGTTCCAAATTACTCTCCACAATGGTTGGATCAGTTCACAACTCCACCAACAATGTATTAGTGTCCCAATTTTCCCACATTTCCTCCAATATTTATCATTTTCCTTTTCTGTCATATTAGTCAATCTGATAGTTTTGAGGTAGTACCTCAGAGGTGTTTTAATTTGCATTTTTCTAATCAATAGTGATTTTTTCCCACTTTTTCATAAGATAATGGATAGCTTTCGTTTCTTCATCTGAAAATTGCCTGTTCATTTTCTTTGATCATTTATCAATTGGTGAATGACTTATGTTATTATAATTTTTTCTCAGTTCTCTATATATTTGAGAAATAAAGCCTTTATCAGAAACACTGGCAGTAAAAGTTCTTTCCTAGCTTTCTGCTTTCCTTCTAATCTCAGTTGCACTGACTTTGTGCAAAATATTTTTAATTTAATGTAATCAAAACTATCCACTTTGCATTTCATAACGTTCTGTTTCTCTTATTTGGTCATAAAATTTTTTTCTTCTCTGAGGATCTGTTGGGTAAACTATTCCTTGCTCTCCTAATTTGCTTATGGTATCACCCTTTATGTCTAAATATCAGATCTGATATTCTTAAAGGAAAAGATTGACGCATTCAGATTGCCAAAGTTTATTCATTTACTGGTTATGGGTAACTGATGGTACTTTGCCATCAGCCATTATAGCAATAGTTGTCTTTCTCTGTTCCCCAGAAGACTGGAGGCCAACACTCTTGAACTGCTTCCCTGATGTTAAGTAGTTATGGAAATGACTTACTGGGTTTTCCCTTCAGATGTAGGCTAGTGAATTCCTCAACTTCAGAAAGTTACAGGGGAAGGGAGAAGAGACAGACTAAGGGAGTAGTATTTACTAGACAAGAAAATCCAAAAAGATATCTTCTCTCACACCCATGTAAACAGGGCAAAGTCTCTTATATAACTTAATGAATTAGTAAAGGACAGTTGGTGTTAACTACCCACAAGGAAAAGCAATGACGTTATTTGCAAGATCAAAGAAGTAGACTATGAACATTATGCAGGCCCCACTCAAGCACCATCCCGTACTCCAATTCTGAAGATAACCCACGTGCCGGTACAAACGTACTTCCCCCTACTCTCCTAGATCAATTCAATTCACAAACATCTGTTAAAGGCTAGGCACAGTGGTAAGAGATGGAGTTAAAGATAAGAACAAAGCAGCACCTACCCTCAAGGAACTCTAATTCAGGAGTGATATAGAGCGATCTAGGTAGGTAATTTCAGAAGGGAGCATATTAACAACCAGAAGGTGAAGGAAGGGGAAGCAGCCGGATATAGTGAATGGGGCACTAGGTTTGGAGTCAGGAAGATTGGGTTCTATTTTTTTTTTTTTTGCTTTTTTTTGGAGGGCAATTGGGGTTAAGTAACTTGCCCAAGGTCACACGGCTAGGTTTTTGTCTGTGTGTGCATTAAGTGTCTGAGGTCAGATCGGAACTCAGGCCCTTCTGACTCCAGGGCTGGCGCCCCTAGAAGATTGGGTTCTAATCCTGCTAAGATATCTACTTGTAAATATATAACCTATATTACTATGTAACCATAGGCAAGTCACTTAATCTCTTTGTATCTCAGTTTCTTCACCTATAAAATGATAGGAGCTGACCTTCTGGTTCTAAATCTATCATCTATAATCTAAGAGGTAAGGAAAGGATTCCTAGAAGTGAGACCTGAGTTGAGCCTAGAAATTTAAGAAGCAACAATGAGGGCAAGCAAAACAAACAAAAAAAAAAAACAGCTTAGAATTTAAAGTTGGAAAAGGGTCCTAGAGCAGATGTAGTCTAATCTCCTCATTGGACAGAGGAAAAAGTTTACAATGAGATGTGCAATGACTTGCCTGACACCACATGCTTTATGGTAGAGTTAAGGTTAGAACCTAGATCTTACATCCCCACTCACTCCTAAAGCTTTGTACTGTAATACATTGCATATATTTTAGACTTGTCTGAGGTATTGATTGATTTTTTAAAAAATTTTTTGGTCTTCATTAATTTGTTTACTTTTAGTTTACAAGATTCATTTCCATAATTTCTTAAGTTTCAAATTTTCTCTCCCTCCCCCCCACCATGGTGGCATACAATCAAGTATACCTGCAAATATTTTCACATTAGACATTAGGTATTGATTGCTTTGCTGATTTCCCCCTCTTCATCCTCCTTTTTTTTTCTTTAAAGAATATTATTTGTTATGCTGGATGGCTCTATGGAAGGGGGAGAATGGATTCTGGAAGAAAATCTGACAAGGTGAAAAAAAAATTTCCTCATTTTGGTAAATAGAGATGATGATATTTACACTACCTACTCTCTTTAAAGTGCTAAGTAAATGTAACTTAATTATCATTTCCAATGTATCACACCATTCCATCAGCTCCAGTCAAACCCTCCCAAATGGTTTCCTCCCATTTTTACACCTAACCTTATGCTAGCTATATGCTATATCCTCTCCAGTCATTTATCTGTCTTATCCTTCCAGACACAGCTAGAAATCTGTCACATTTCCTTCCTGCCTTCTCCCCTCCCCCACTCCTGATCACCCTGGACCTCAGAATATCGCTCATTTGAGGAGGACTTACAGTCTGAAACACAGTGGAAAAGAGAAACAAAGTCAAGAACTCCAAGAATTAGTCTTAGTCTATCACTCAGTCTATCACCTGTGCGACCCTTGATAAGATCCTTCCACTAACTGAACCCCAGTTTCTTTATAAAATGATTTCTAAGGCTCCCAGCTAGCTCTAAAATTCTATTATCCAGTCCTGTAGGACTTAATGTATTCTATCTTTTATTCTATTTTATTTTCTTATTAATAATACATTTGCATAGCTCTTTGAAGTTTGCAGTTTTACATACTGATGCTATATGGAAGGTCCTGCTCTTAAGATTATACTCATTTTACAGATGCTGAAACTAGAGGCAAAAAGAGATTAAGTGATCTGCCCATGGACCAACAGCTATTAATGGTCAGTGGCTGGATCTGAACCCAGATTTTGACTCCACAATGCCAAGTTGCCTTTTTTTTTGTATGTGTCATATCCTGTTGATCCTGAGAGCAAGACTTTGTGATAGGACCTCTATTTTCAAGACTATAGGGACATTAGTGATTAATTAATTCAGTAAATATTTATTGGGTACCCTTGAAACTTGCTAGCTACTGAATTTAATAAGCATGATATAAGAATATGTTTAAGACCCAGTCCATACTCCACCATCCTGATTTAACTGATAAAGAAATAAATTCCACTGATATGATATTTTCAAAGTTTGCAAAGCACTTTCTTCATAATTGCCAGGTGACAGCTGAGTTATTATTCCAATTTTACAGATATGGAAACTGAGATCCTGAAGAGTTACATGACTTAAATCCCATGGGTCTTTTTCACAACAATGGTGCCTCTTGAAAAATGAGGTCCACTGAGGTTAATGAGACTGAACAGCAAGTTAGTGGGGGACCTGTGTATCAATAGGTTGTTCACTGTCCATAAGTCAAGGGCACTGTTGTTTTTCAACTGACTGCAGCTTCCCTGTTTTTACTGAAACAATGTAGTATGGTTGAGTGAACAATGGATTGAGAATCAGGGTTCTAGTCCGGCCAGTCACTCACTGAATGACTCTGACCAAGTCATTTCTCCCCTGCTTCAGGTTCTTCTTCTCTAAAAACTCCTATTTTCCTATCCAGCACTCCTAAGTCTAGAATAAGCTCTACTGTCCAAGAGAGCTGCCTGGCTCATCTTCACAGGAGCCTTTTCCTCCTCCCCTAGAAGGGTGGAAACATTTATAAGAGGTACAAGCTCAGAGAACTGAAGTATCTGGGACTTTTCCCTACCAAAGTGAGGTCGATGTGTCTACTCCTGGGGCAGGAAACCAAGCAATTCTAACAGAAGGATTAAATTTCCTCTCCCAAACTAAAAGCAAGAAAATTCCCTCAGGCTTCCATTTATCACAGCCGCTACTCCAGTGCAATCCTCCAGCTGTCAACTTGGAAGTCAATTTCAGTAACAATGCCAGCTCAGCCCCACATTCCTCCTCCTACTGGGTAACCAGCATGCATATTAATGACCTCATTAGCCTCCTCCACAGACCCAGCACCTTCTCTTTTTTTAAGATGTATTGCCTGCCATGCGAACAAAACAAATACAAAAAGACCCAAAACTCAATACTGCAATAAAAGACAGGTCTGCATAGCCCTGATTACCCAGATCATTCAAAAAAGCACAAAAATCCTTCTTTGGCCTGAATCACCTAAGGAATTGTGGGGGTCCACTTCTTTAGTATATTCGGGCAGCTCCAGGGGGGGAGAGGCTCCCAGATGTCCCCTTAGGTTCCTCCTTTGCCCAGACACTGTATGCTGCTGACTGACACAACCACACTTCCATTATCATCACTATCATTACTATATCCGCGATCAAAATACGAGCAAAGAACTAAGCTAAGCGTGGGATACGAACAAACCCACCCCCATTCCCCTCTGATTGCAAAGCATTTCCATTTGGAAACATGTTAGGCGCCTACTATGGCCAGAACAAAGTGCTAGGAGAGATACAGCATACACCAAAAACTGTCTGAAAGCCTGAAATGGTCCGGCCTCCCCAGCTCCTGCTGCAGCGAGGTAAGGGGCACACTGGGCTGGGGGGGGGGGGGGTGTCGCTGCGGTTTGGTCCAAACTGGCGGGTGCTATAGGGAAAGGAAAAGTTAACACAGGATAGCAGCGAAAACATGGAAGGCTGCCCCGATGAGATGCACCGGGCTGCTTACCTCTTGTTCCCCGTCTCCCCCCCCCATCCCCACACAGTACCCTGAGCCCCAAAGACCCTCTGTTCTTCTATCGGGCCTACGCACCTTCCCCAGGCAAGCGGCCGCCGCAGCCCCAGACGACGGCCAGGAAGCAGAGGAGTTTGTAGCTTCTCTCGCCTAGGAGCTCCAGGGTGCACGGCAGGTAGGCCCCCCAAACGTCTCGGGGCTGGGGGGGCAGACAGGGCGCTCGCGGCGGCTCGGGGAAGGTGGGCGAGTGGAGCACACGGGCCCCGGGACTCGGGCCAGGGGCGCGAGCCGAGGAGGAGCAGAGACAGAGCTGCAGCGCTCGAGATGGAAGCTAGAGCCGAGCCAGCTGGTGCACAGCTCCAGGGAGATAGCGAAGTATGCAACCGGAGCTGCCTGGCCGCGAGCCTGGTCCCGGAGCTAGAGCGGGGGCGGTGCCGCGGAAAGGCACGGCTGGCTGGGGAACTGTCACATGCGCACAGACCCTCCTAGGGACCCCGGCGGTGGCGCTCGTCTGCCTAGCTTCAAGAACCTCAGCCTCGGGATTGGCTGATCCTCGGGGGAGGGTGGGGCCAACGGGCCGGGGCGGAGTCACTGCGCACACACCCCCTCCCCCACCTCCAGCTAGCTCGGGTGTGTTCTGGGATCCCCGGGCTGAGTTCCTTTCAACCACCGAGGCTGCTCAGACTGTCTAGTGTAAAAGCCGCTGGCTGTTTGCTTATGGGATGCAATTTTAATTAGGGGGGAGGAAGGTGTAAGGGGAGGGACTTCGGCTATTAAAAAATATCGCTTCCTACAGCCGGTCTGAAATTCCACCTCTCACTTTTTTCTGTTTTAATAGTCCCCTCCTTCCCCCCATGCCTGACTATTGACCTCCCTGGCTCGTTATAAATCCCACTTTCTACAGGAACCCTCTTCATTCATGTGCTTCCTTCTTTTAATTATTTCCTATTTATCCTGCTCGCTCCTCGAGGGCAGGCTCTTTTGCCTCTTTTTTTATCTCCCCGTCGCTTTTAGCACAGTGCCTGGCACATAGCAGCTGTTAAACTTTTATTGAATTGCATTAATAAATGCCCAATGCCACTGGGGAAATGTATGCCATGACCCTTTATAAGCTTTCTTTACCCAAAGTAGGCCTTAACAAATTTTTGGAGTTGAATTGACTTGGGCCCTTTAGATGTGGGCACTGAAGACTGAATCACCATTTTTCTCTGATGAGGCTGTGTGTTATCAGACCTTATCCGATTAAGGCCTTGGAGTGAAAAATCTAAAGCATATTTGATTTTCTGTGGTGTTTTTTGGTTGTTAAATTCCAAATCTTTGATAAGATAACCTGACTCCAGCCAATTTTTCTAGGCTTACTGTACATTTTTCCTCTCTATGAATCTAATCAAAATAGTCTACTTGTACCACTTCAAAGATATTTCATCTCTCATCTATGGGCCTTCGTAGCAGCTGTCAGTCCCCCACACCTGGAATGTTTTCCCTCCTGACATCAGATGTTTTCTCATCCCTTTCTTTCAAGGTTAAACCTAAGGGCCATCTCTTACAAGAAGCATCTCTGAATCCTACTAACCTACCTACCTTGTCCCAACCATCACTTTGTGCACAGTTTATCATTATTTACTGTATCTATTTTCTGTTTTACCTCAATAGAATATAAACATCTTGAAATCTAGAGGCGGGGCCTTTGTTGTTGGTTTTGTTTTTTTGTTTTTTTAATCTTTGCACTCCTACTGTCTAGCACAATGCCTAGCAGGACCTAATAAATCAATGTTGAATGAATGGACCATACTTTGAGAAAAATGCTAATTTCTTCTGGCAGAATGATTCCACCAGAGGGACAAAACTTTGACTGTGCTCTTAACAGTATATGAAATACTGATATATGGCCAATTCCAGGTATTTCCAAAAGCAGGATACTACAGGTGAGTGCTTACTGGTTTGGGGAAAAAATCTCCAAGTATCCTTTGCCCCACATATCCCCACTTATCCCCTACCCTCTGCAGTTTTGCCTAGAATGCTGGCAGAGTGGCTAATTTGGATTTACAAACCATTCCCTCTATTCTTTTGGAATTGTGGGACAGAGATTAAAAAAAAAGAAGCAGAAGCAGGAGAGGAGGAGGGCTGGTTGCCATAGAAGTGACAGAAGGACTGCACCTATGAGGTCACCAGTACCAGCTCTGGATCCAAATTAGTGTAGGGGAATTTTATACTAGTTGTGTTGAGAAGAATACTGTGTTTCTGAAACCCATAGAGACTGAAAACATAAGTCAATGATTCATTTTCCTTCTCTCCTTTCCTTTGAGTCAACTAGTTGGCACAACAGATTAGTACAGTTCCTGACACTTACATAATAGACACTTAAAAAGTATTTTTTGATTGATTAAGTGCTGGGCAGGGAGTCAGAAAGACCCGAGTTCAAATCCAACTTCACATACTTTCTAGCTGTGTGACCTTGTCTACCTTACTTTCATCAACCCTAAAATGGGAATTATAATAGCTCCTATCTCCAGGGGTGTTGTAAAAATCTAATGAGATAATATTTGGAAAGTACTTAGCAATGTAGGCACTCATTAAGTGCTTATTACCTTTCTCTTCTTTTGAGTCTGATATCTCTCCCTCCTCTCATCTAGCTTATCAATGTTTCTTAAGTTTGTTTACTTTTTTGCATTTAAATATTTGTTTTATCTGAAGTCTGCAAATAGGAGAAATATTTTAACCCCTCACATTACTAAACTATGAATTATTGTTCAAATGCAGTGTTGAGAGGGGCAACTGGGATACCTGGAACAAAAGGGAGGGAGAGTAGGGGAGAGAGAAAGATTAAAATTTAAAACTACAGCATTTTGCCAGATCTCTGCGCTGGGGACTCAGAGAGAGTTATTGATTTATTTTTTATAACTTTCCAGGGCAGAGAGAATACTTTTAGGTAGGTTTCTTTTGAAAAATGAATCAGTACAGAAAAGGAAAATGATAAATGTTGAAGAAGATGTGGGAAAATTGGAACACTAACACACTGTTGGTGGAGTTGTGAACTGATCCAACCATTATGGAGAGCAATTTGGAACTATGCCCAAAGGGCTATAAAACTGTACATACCCTTTGGTCCAGCAACACCACTACTAGGTCTGTATCCCAAAGAGATTTTTAAAAATGGGAAAGGACCCACATGTACAAAAATGTTTATTGTAGCTCTTTTTGTGGTTGCAAAGAATTGGAAATTGAAGGGATGCCCATCAACTGGGGAATGATTGAACAAGTTGTGGTATATGAATGTAAATAGAATACTGTTGTGCTGTAAGAATTGATGAGCAGGCATATTTCAGGAAAAAATTGGAAAGATTTACCTGAACTAATGCTGAGGGAAGTGAGCAGAACCAGGAGAACATTGTACACAGTGACAGCAACATTGTAAGATGATCAACTATGATAGACTTAGCTCTTCTCAGCAATACAATGATCAATGACAATTCCAAAGGACTCATGATGGAAAATGTTTCCACATCCGGAGAAAGAACTGCAGAGTTTCAAATATAGATTAAAGCATACTATTTTCACTTTTTTGGTTTTTTTCTTTCTTGTGGTTTTTCCCTTATGTTCTGATTCTTCTTTCACAACATGACTAATATGGAAATATGTTTAATATGATTGTACATGTATAACCTATGTCAGATTGCTTGCCGTCTTGGGGAGGGGAAATGGGAAGGAGAAAAAAATTTGAAATTCAAAATCTTACAAAAGTGAATGTTGAAAACTATTTTTACATGTAATTGGAAAAGATAAAATACTATTAAGTGGAGGGGGGGGGAATAAGTCTGTTACTGAGCAGTGACAAGGCTACAAGTGACTCTACCAGTACTGAGACAGATATCCATCATTTTCCCAGGCAGTCTTCAAAGGGAGGTTATAGGACAATGACTTGAGAGAAAGGGAGGAGTAGCTCTGCCTACAAAAATGTAGGAGGGAGACTGACACCTGCCTGGACACTCACTGGCTCAGTATACATCAATACCAACATTGTTAGAATGACACAGTAATATCAGGCCATTTTGGAAAAAAAGCATTTGACTGGCAGGTATGGTTAATTTCAATTCAATTCAATAAACATTTATTAAGCAATCATCATGTGCCAGGCACTGTATTAAGTGCTAGAGATACAAAAAGAAGCAAAAAACAAAAACAAAAAACCCCAGTCCCTGACCTCAGGGAGCTTACAATTTAATTATCAAGTGCAAACCTAGGTTATATAGGAAATATCAGCAAAAAGCATTTGGTTTCAGAAATAAGACACCAGGCAGCAAAATAAGTTAGGTACTTGCAAGTTGGCAGTGTCTAGAATCAGCAGACCTATGTTTGAACTAAAAACATCTGCTCTTAGCCATGTGGCCCCTAAGCAAGTAATTTTGTTTCACCGAGCCTATTTCCTTACCTCCAAAATGGGTAAAAGAGTATTTGCCAGACCTATCTCACAGGGTTATTGAGGTGAAAGTATTTTATATTCTCTGAAGCCCTATATAAAAGAGGAGGAGGAAGAGCAGCAGCAACACCAGAAGAAGAAGATGATGATCATGATATTGATATTATTCTAAGGATTACTACATTCATCCTCCTTTGCTATTCATTTCACGTGGATGGAGGGAAAACAAGTCTGGAACACTGTATGATTTCATGGAAGTAACCCAAGGCTCCATCCCAAGTTTGTGGCTGGCTGGCTGTGTGGTCCTGAGCACGTTTCCTTGACCTCTCTATATCTTAGCTCTCTTATCTATAAAGTGGGGAGGGGGAGAGAACATTAATTAACCACAAATGTAATAGACTGAAGGAGAAGCAGAAAACAGCTTTTAGAGAAGCAGCATGGAAAATTCTCTGAGAGCAACATGACAATTTGGGTGAAGGCAAATTATAGTCAAATCATGCATACACATCTCTAGGGCTTTGATCACTACTTCAGACCCTGTATTAAAACTAACTAGATTGTGATGGGAAGGTGGGGTTTAACATAGTGTTAAAGAGGATGGCTTCATAGTAGAAAATAGGAAAATGATAGATATCTGCCTCAATATTGATAGAGTCACTTGTAGCCTTGTCACTGCTCAGTAACAGACTTATTTTTCTTCCCCCACCACTTAAAAATATTTTATCTTTTCCAATTACATGTAAAGATAGTTTTCAACATTCACTTTCCACAAAGTCCATGAATTCCTTAAGGCAGAAAGAATGAAAGGCAATAGCCTAAGGGAAGTCTTCAAAAAGACAGGTAACCCTAGTCTTTTTGTTTGGAAAATCATATTTTTGTTACATTTATTTTGTCTTATAATGGAGGAAAAGAGAGAAAAAGTTCTTTCATCCCTACAGGATGGGGAGCAACTACTGCCCATGTTCTATTTTCTTTTATAAATTGTGACAAAAATTTGGGGCAATTTATTATTACTTTTTAAAGTTACAAGCATTTAGGGCAACTAGGTGGTGCAGTGGATAGTGCTGGGCTTCGAGCCCTTCCTATTTGTGAGTTCAAATTTGGCTTCAGACATTTACTAACTATGTGACCTTGGGCAAGTCATTTAACCCTGTTTGCCTTAGTTTCCTTATCTGTAAAATGATCTGGAAAAGGAAATGGCAAACCATTCTATTATCTTTGCTAAGAAAAACCCAAATGAAGTCACAGGACTAAAACAACAAAACTATCATTTTCCTTCCTATCCTCTGGGGGGGAGAGGGAAGGATAAGAAAACAAAACAAAAATTAGAATGCATAGTTGAACAAAGCAACTCCCCAAAGCATGGAGAAATCAGGTCTCATGATCATTAAATCACCTTAGGGATATAGGGATAGCTGAGGGGTTGGGGTGCTATAACTATAATGTATATATGTGGGCTATACATGGGCCAAATCCATCCTCTGCCCATTTTGTATGGTAAGCTAAGAATGGTTTTTAAAATAAAGTTTTGTTGTATTTAAAACAATAAAGACAATTTTTACCTAAGAGGCTGGACCAAAAAAAAGGCTGCTGCCCTGATTTGACCCTCTGGTGATGATGGGGTCCTTGCGATGTATATATGTTTGTAATGTAACATCAGTTTGTAAATGGGGTGCTTTGGGATCTATGTCTGTAAAATCAATTTGTAAAAGCAGTCTGTAAAATCACACTTCCCCCCCACCCAGTCTCAAAGCATTAACTCTGCCCCTTCCCCCTGCCAGCACTCTGCCCAGCAACAACTCATGAACTGTTTATCTCTGCTTGAAACAATAAGCTACTTATGAATCCTTCACAAAACTATCTATAAACATTTTTAGCTTAGGCAAATGTTATCTCCCTTAGTTAGAGTGGCCAGCTGCACCATGAATTCTTCAGTACCCTATCTATAGGGTAACTCCTTAGCCAATTATACCCACACTGTGTCTCTGATGGCCTTGGTTCCCAACATCTATCTTGTCAAGCCTGACATTGATGGGTGGCAGACTGGGCACTCCTTAGTAGCCGTGACCGAGGATTGACTTTAGTGATGTGTCAGGCCTAAAACCACACCTCCAGGTAGCCCCCCCTTGGGCTATTTCCCAGTGAATCATGGGCAATATGCCAGCGCAGTTGATATTAAAAGTGCATGGTCCTTTAAGCACTGACCACTCCTTAACTCCTCCCTGATCCCACCCTTACTCACCTAGTTAGCATAATTGACACCTTAAAACTATGCCTGTGACCCCTGGAAGTTTGCAGGTTCCCTAAGAATCCTCACCTGCTATGCCGCACACGGTGCTGTGCAGTGTAGCAATAAACTTTACAATCTTGACTCCAAGTTTGCTTGAGCCTGGTGAATTCCTTCCAGACTGAATGGCAGGGTTTCTGGTCACTGATAGTGATCAGGGTCCCTGGCAGAACCTCTTAGCCTCCCCCCTCCTTATCACCTTTCCCTCTTCAGTGGTAGTTTGCTGACCCCTGCTCTAGATCATGAACCCCAACCAGTGTGTTTCCTACCATGATCCTTAATTATTCAGAAAATTAGCTTTCAGAAAGGAGTATTTATTAAGGTGGTAGGGTAAGAGCAGTTGGTACAAAACAGCTCTCCCCTCTGCCAAAGACTGACATATTTTCCCATGAAAACCTACAGAATCCAAGAGGAAATTGGGCTCAAGCTTAGAGGGATCATATGGCAAAAGGGTAACTTACAGCTCCCAGAAATCCTTTTGTTCAGATTCTCAAAATGTACCCCTCAGGTATGGAGTAACTTTTCTGCTGAGCTCTTTGTGGAGCCATGAATCTGCTTTCCTCATCAAATCTACTCTGTCCTTGGCTTCCAATACAGACACTATGGACATCTATTCTGGGAATGCTGCTAGGACTCCGGGGAAAAAAGTCCAAATCCTCTGGATTGTTAGAAGTTCACGAGGCTCTTCCTGCCAAGGAGATGTGGAAGAAGAGACAGAGGCCACAGCTATGACTCAAGGTTTGGCTCCTTCTCCCCTGTTGATTTCTTCTCAGGGCTCTAGGTGGAACGTTTTCTCTTCTCTGTTGCATGCCCTCAACTTTCTGATTCTACCTCACTTACTGGTGTTATACAGACCCCAGAGGGCACAATCAAGTCCCTCAGCCAATATTCTAATCAGAACAGACTCCTGGTCACATCTAGGGAGATGAGGGCTGTTTCATAACAAGTGAACAATCAAGATGAGTTCTTGCTTGATAAAGATACCAGGGCTTATCATCTTATCACCATAATAACTAACATTTATGTAGGCTTTAAGATTGACAAAGTAATGTGCATTACATATATTATCTCATTTAATCCTCATAACAACCCTATCAGGTGGGCTAACTTGATTGATTTCTTCACCCTAACCTGAACATACTGTTACATACTGTTCTCCTGGTTCTGCTTTCTTCACCCCACATCAGTTCCTATAAGTATTCCTATGTTTCCCTGAATTCCTTATACTTGTCATTTCTTAGAATTCAATGATATTCCAAAGTTTGTTCAGACATTCCTAACTGATAGGCACCAACTTTGTTCCCACAGTGAAGATTTTATATACATGAGACCTTTCTTTCTGTCTTAACCTCCGTAGGCACATGACCAATAATGGGATCAAAAGGTATGAATAATTTAATACATTTTCTCAAATAATTCTAAATTGTTATTTTTAGAACAGGTAGAGCAATTCATAGATCCCCTAAAAGCATGTCAGTGTCATAGTCATCCCAGAGATCCTCCAAAATAGACTGTTTCAATCTTTTACCATCTCCATCAATATGATGGATATGAGGGGATACCTCAGAGTTCTTTTCATTTCTTTAATTATTAGTGACCTGAGTCATTTTTTTCCATATAGCTTTTGATGGTTTACATTTTTTGCAAATGGTTCATTTTTTCCTTACTCAAAAGTTTTTCTACTTTTTCTAGTTCATTCATTCAATAACATTTGTTAAGTTCCTACTGAGTGTGAGGCATAAATGCACATAACTGCAGTGATTAAAATGAAAAATTGTCTATTGTAGGAAGTGAAGTGCCAGCCCCTTGGGGTCTGAAGCTGATGGATCTCTTGAGTTTGGGAGTTTTGGTTAACTAAACTGATCAAGTGTCTACACTAGGTTCAGTATTAATATGATAAGCCCTTGGGAGCAAAGGGCTACCAGGTTGCTCTAAGAGGAAAGAATTAACTTGGGTCAGAAATGTACTTCTATGTTGATTCATAGTGGGATTGGGCCCATGAGTGACCCCTGCACTTCCAGCCTGGGTAACATAGGGGGACCTAGCCTTAAAATCTTCAATTTAAAAAGAGGAGGAGGGGAAAGAGTGGGAAAGGAGAGAAAGGGGCTGTTGCTTTTATGTTTGTCTCCCCAGCAGCTAGTACAATTCCTGGGATACAGTAGGTGCTTAATTTTCTTTAAATTAACTTTGGCTAAGACTTAGAGTCAATGAAACAATAAAGATATCATAGAGCCAGATTGTAAAGAGCTCTGGTTTGTGCACTGATTTTTGGCTTATACACAAATCAGTGCATAGTAAAAGTTAATGGAGTTGAAATGTTTGATTAAGCTTTTTAACTTTATATTATGATAAAATTAATTTTCATGTCTTGTGTTCTCCTTTAGCCCTCAGTAGATGATGGATTTTCTCATAACCATAGATCTGAAAGATATGTCCTGTTTTCCTCTAATATTTTTTATGATGGTCTTTGATATTTGGGTCACTTATCCTTTTGGTGTTACATGGTGTAAGTAGATAGTATAAGACAGTACATGGTATAATAAACTGTCCTTTTTTCTGCCACACTCCTCAATTTTCTTTTTTTTTTAACTTTTAAAAAATTGTAGTATTTTATTTTTTCCCAATTACACGCAAAAACAATTTTAACCTACATTTTTTTTCACAATTTTGAGTTCCAAATTCTTTCCTTCCCTCACTCCTCCTCTGTGCCCTTATTGAGTGGGCAAGCAATTTGATTTCGGTTATACATGTGCTGTCATCTTGCAAAAGAAAATGCTGACAAAAAAGCTCCAAGAAAAATAAAAAAACCCCAACATTATGCTTTAATTTGCATTTAGATTTTTATCAGTTCTTTCTCTGGAGGTGGATAGCATTTTTAATCATAGATCTTTCAGAATTGTTTTGAATCTTTGTATTGATGAGAATAGCTAAGTCATTCACAATTGATCATTATATAGTATTGCTATTACTATGTACAAAGTTCTCCTGTTCTGTTCCCTTCACTTTGCATTAGTTCATATAAGTCTTTGCAGGTTTTTCTGAAATAAGCCTGCTCATCATTTCTTATAGCACATTTATATTCCTTTATAATCATATCCAACAAGTTGTTCAACTATTCCCCAATTGATGAGCAACCCTTCAATTTCCAATTCTTTGCCACCACAAAAAGGGCTGCTATAATACTCAAATTGTTTAGATGCTTGCAATATTTTCTCCTTGACCTGGGAATTCTAGAATTTGGCTATAATATTCCTAGGAGTTTTCATTTTGGGATTTCCTTCAGGAGGTGATCAGTGGATTCTTTTAATTTCTATCTTACCCTCTGATTCTAGAATATCTGGGCAGTTTTCCTTGATAATTCTTGAAAGATGATGTCTAGGCTTTTCATCATGGCTTTCAGGCAGTCCAAACAATTTTAAATTATCTTTCCTGGATCTATTTTCCAGGTCAGTGGTTTTTCCAATGAGATATTTCAAATTGTCTCCTATTTTTTTTTATTCTTTCAGTTTTGTTTTTTGATTTCTTGATTTTTCATAAAGTCATTAGCTTCTATTTGCTCCACTCTAATTTTTAAGGAATTATTTTCTTCAGTGAGCTTTTGGATCTCTTTTTCCATTTGGCCAATTCTACTTTTTAAGGCATTCTTCTCTTCTTTAGCTTTTTGGACCTCTTTTTACCATTTGGCCTCATTTATTTTTTAAGGTATCATTTTCTTTAGTATTTTTTGTCTCCTTTACCAAGCAGTTGAGTTGTTTTTCATGATTTTCTTGCATCACTCTTATTTCTCTTCCTAATTTTCCTTTGCTTCTCTTACTTGATTTTAAAAATACTTTTTGAGATCTTTCATGACCTCAGACCAATTTATATTTTTTGTGGAGGCTTTGGATGTAGGAACTTTGACTTTGTTTTCTTCTTCTGAGTATGTATTTTGATTTTCCTTATAACCAAAGTTTCCATAGTCAGAATTTTTTTCCATTTGTTCATTTTCCTAGCCTATTACTTGACTTTTTAATTTTGCTAAAGTAGGGCTTTCCTTCTAGTATGGAGGGTATACTGTCCCAAGCTTCAGGGGTTTTGTGTAGCTGTTTTCAGAGCTACTTCTTGTAAGTTTTCAATTCTCCCGTAATGGCATGATCTAAAGAGAGGTGTTTATTCACCTCTTGGCCTGTGCTCTGGTCTGTGAGTGACCACAAGCACTGTTTTCTGCTCTGGAATTATGAAGAGGGTTCCCTCTCCACCGCTTCCACAAGCTCTGTTATGCCAGTACTCCTCCTCACCCCGTGACTGCCACCCAGATCTAAGTATGGGAAAAAAATACAGAATCCTGCTTTGGTGCTAGCAAAGAGATCCCTGGAATCTCCTTCTGACTAGTTGCTTGATCCCCTTACCATCTATGGACTGAGAGCTCTGGAAGCATCTGTTGCTCCTGCTGATTCAGTCACACCCAAGGCCTGCTCCTGATTTTCTGGGGCCATGGCCTGTACTGGACCATGCTCCTTTCTCACCCAGGTGTAACAGACCTTTCCTGCTGACCTTCTAAGTTGTCTCTGGTGCCTGTGGGCTAAGAAGTCTGGAAACTGCCACTGCTGCCAGTGATTTAGTCACTCGAGGCCTGCTCTGGCTTTGCTGGGGCCCTCTCTGTGATGGGTCAGCCTGTTCTGGGCTGCACACCTCTTTCGCCCTGGTGTAGTAGACCTTTCCTGTTGACCTTCCAAGTTGTCTTGGGATGGAAATTTGTTTCACTCTGTCTTTTTGTGGATTCTGCTGCACTAGTATTTGTTTAGAGTCATTTTTCAAGGTATTTGGGGGAGTTTGGAGAAGAGCTCAGGTGAGTCCCTGCCTTTACTCTGCCATCTTGACTCTGCCCTATCAACTTCTATTTTTGTAACTATTCACCAATTTCACTTAATGTGTCAGATCATGTAATTTTTCAAAATTACCCCTAATAATTGTCTTAATTTCCTCTTTATTGGTGGTGAATTCACCCTTTTCATTTTTGATACTGGTAATTTGGTTTTCTTTTTTTTAAATCAAATTAACCAATGGTTAATCTATTTTATTATTTTTCATAAACCCAGTTCCTAGTTTTATTTATTAATTCAATGGTTTTCTTACTTTCAATATTCAATCTCTCCTTTGATTTTCAGGATTTCAAATTTTGTGTTCAATTGGGGATTTTTAATTTCTTCTCTTTCTAGTTTTTTAGTTGCATGCCCTATTTTATTGATATAAGCATTTAGAAACATACATTTTTACCTAAGTATTGCTTTGGTTTCATCCTATAAATTTTGGTATGTTGTCTTATTGTTTTCATTTGCTTTAATGAAATTATTTTCTTGTTTCTATGATTAGTTTCTTTACCCAGTCATTCTCTAATATTAAATTATTTAGTTTCCAATTATTTTTTCTAGCTCATCTTTAATATTTCATTTTACTCCAATTATGTGTAAAAACAATTTTTAACATTCATTAAAAAAAATTTTGAGTTCCAAATTATCTCCCTCCCACCTCTGCCCCCTTATTGAGAAGGCAAGTAATTTGATATAAGTTATACATATGTACTCATGCAAAACATACTTCCATATTAATCTTCTTACAAAAGAAAACATAGACAAAAAACCCCATATAAATCCAAAACAAGAAAAACAAAGACCAATTTTAAAAGTATGTATTGACCTGCATTGGATTCCATCAGTTCTTTCTCTGGAGGTGGATAGTTACAAATTTTCTGCCTATCTTTCCCCTACCCCCACCCCAAAACAGAAAGCCTATTGAATACTCCTTCCCCCAATCTGTTCTCTCTTATATCCTCTTCCATCCCCCCCAACTTTCTAGTAGGGCAAGATGGGTTTCTATACCTCAGTGCCTGTATATCTTATTTCCCAGTTGCTTATAAAAAACAATATTTTTAAACATTTGTTTGGGTTTTTTTGTTTTGCTTTTTTTAAAAATGGGCAGTTGGGGTTAAGTGACTTGCCCAAGGTCACACAGCTAGTAAGTGTTAAGTGTCTGAGGCCAGATTTGAACTCAGGTCCTCCTGATTCCAGGGCTGGTGCTCTATTCACTGTGCCACCTAGCCACCCATTAAACATTTGTTTTTCAAACTTTGAGTTCCAGATTTTTTCCCTTCTTCCCTCCTCAACCACCACCACTGGAAAGATAAACAATTCAATATATGTTGTACATGTGTAGTTATGCAAAACATTTCCACAGTAGTTATATAGTGAAAAATTAACTATATTTTCCTCTATCCTATCCCACCCCCCAATTATTTTATTTTCTCCTTTGACCCTACCCTTTTTCAAAAGTTTTTGCTTCTAACTACCCTCTCCCTTAATCTGCCCTCCTTTCTATCATCCTCCCTCTTATCACCATCCCCCATACTTTCCTGTAGGGTAGGATACCCAATGAGAATAAGGTTGACCCACTCCCTTTCACTTCTTGCTCTTCCCTTCCATTGTAACAGTTTTCTCTTGCTTCTTTTATATTAGATAATTTACCCTGATCTATTTCTCCCTTTCTCCTTCCCCCAATAAATTCCTCTCCCACCTCTTAATTTTATTTTTTAGATATCATTCCTTCATATTCAACTCATCTTGTGCCCTCCATCTCTGTATACATGTACATACATATGCCCACACTCACATATATATTTATATACACATAACCCTCCTATCCATCCATATGTATGTATTTATACATACATACATACATACATCTATATATACACACACACAGACATATATATTCCCTTCAACTATCCTCATAATGAGAAAAGTCTTATGAGTTATAGTTATCATTTTTCCATGTAGGAATGTAAATAGTTCAACTTAAATAAGTTCTTTATGATTTCTTTTTCCTGTTTACCTCTTCATGCTTCTCTTGCTTCTTGTATCTGAATGTCAACTTTTCTGTTCAGCTCTGTTTTTTTCATCAAGAATGCTTGAAAGTCCTCTATTCCACTGAATGACCATATTTTCCCCTGAAACATGATACTCGGTTTTGCTGGGTAGGTGATTCTACTGCCAGCAAAGGGACCCCTATAATTTCCCTCCAGTTTTCCAACCCCTTCACTGACTGGGAGGTCAGATCTCTGGAATATGCTGCTATGGATTCACTTATTCTCAAGGTTTGCTGCTGGCTTGCCTAGCATTGCCTATATTGGACTGTACTCCACTCTCACTCCCAGTGTGACAGTCCTTTCTTGCTGATCTTCTAAGTTGTATTGGGCTGGAAAATTGTTTCACCCTGTCCTTTTGTGGTTTCTGCAACTCCATAACTTGTTTTGGCTATTATTTTAAAGTTGTTTGGAGGGGACTTTGGGAGAGCTCAGTTGAGTCCCTATGTTTTCTCCACCAATTTGCCTCCCCCCCATTACATTTGTTGGGGTTTTTTTGTTTTTGTTTTTGTTTTTTTTGAAGGGCAATTGGGGTTAAATGACTTGCCCAAAGCCACACAACTAGTTTTTGTGATAAGTGTCTAAGGCTGGATTTGAACTCATGTCCTCCTGACTCCAGGGTCAGTGCTCTATTCACTGCACCACCTAGCCACCCCTCCCAATTAATTTTCAATCTGTTTCCATAGCCCTTTATTGAATGTCATTTTTATTGAATTATCATTTGAAAAGAATGTGTTTTATATTTCTGCTTTTTTGCATTTTGTTGGGATGTTTTTATGCACTAATACATGGTTAGTTTTTGTGTAGGTGCCATGTACTACTGAGAAAAACATATATTCCTTTCTATTTCCATTGACTTTTCTCTAGAAGTCTATCCTGTCTAACTTTTCTTAAATTCTATTCATCTCCTTAACTTCTTTCTTGTTTATTTTTTAAGTTTGATTTACTTAGTTCTGGAAAGTTGAGGTACTCCACTAATAAAGTTTTATTATTTATTTTTTCCTGTAACTCATTTTTCTTTAAAAACATTTGGATTCAGGGGGTGGAGCCAAGATGGTGGAGTAGAAACAGCACTTCCCTGGCACTCCTCCCCACACCACTTCCAAAACATAGAAAAAGGGACTTTGAACAACCCTTGGAGCTCCAGAACCCACAAAATGACACAGGGAAGATAACCTCCCGCTGAGGACAGCCTTGCAGCCCGGCAGGGAGTGGCCAGCGCAGCACTCTGGGAGCCGAGCCCAGGCCCGCCTGAGTCGAGGTTTTAGCCACAGGGTGGCCAGACAAGCAGCCTGCTGGAGGGACCCCAGAACACCAGCAGCTGTGGCATTTCCATAATTATCAACACATAGATGCTTAGGACAAAGTGAGAGGTCAGTGTAGCATGGACTTTGGGACTGGTTGGAAGAGCTGCATTGGCCTCTTTCCCTGGGGGCAAGAAGCCACTGAGTAGACGCAGTGCAGCCACCATGTTGCAGCTTCACTTCCTGGCCTGTGGACTGTAGGGGGACTGGCAATCAATCTGGGGGTGGGTAATCGCTCTTGCTTTAACATTCTTGGATCTGGATTATGGTCTGGGGTGGAGGTCTTGGGGTGTGTGACCAGCTTGCCAGAGCATGTGGGGACTTCAGAGAGTGCACCCAACTAATACCTCCGGCAGCTGAGAAAACCCCAGTGTTTAGGACAGAAGCTCCCCTGGCTGGTGGCAGAGTCCTATTGTGGCAACAAGCCCAAAAGTCAAGTAATAGCAACATGCCTAGGCAAAGGAAACAAAATAAACAGAAAAATGCAAAATTAGACTCCTATTTTGGGGGCAAAGAAGAACAAAGCATGGAACAGGAGGAGGATTGGGAGGTCAGAACTCCTGCACCAAAAGCCCCAAATGAAAATATGAGTTGGTTACAGGCCATAGAGGACCTTAAGAAGGATTTTAAAAACCAAATAAGAGAAGTGGAAGAAAAATTGGGAAGAGAAATGAGAAAGATACAAGAAAAGTATGAAATGAGAGTCAACTGCCTGACTGAGGAAAATAACACCTTAAAAAATAGATTAACTCAAATGGCAAAAGAGGCTCAAAAAGGCAATGAGGAGAAGAATGCCTTAAAAAGCCAAATTTCCCAGATGGAAAAAGAATCTCAAAAGCTCACTGAGGAGAATCATTCCTTCAGAGTTAGACTGGAGCAAATGGAAGCTAGTGACTTTATGAGAAATCAAGATACTATTAAACAAATCCAAACAAATGAAAGAATAGAAGGCAATGTGAAATATCTCATGGGAAAAACCACTGACCTGGAAAATAGATCCAGGAGAGATAATTTAAAAATTATTGGACTACCTGAAAACCATGATCAAAGAAAGAATCTAGAAATCATCCTTCAAGAAATTATCAAGGAAAATTGCCCTGATGTTTTAGAACCAGAGGGAAAAACAGAGGTTGAAGGAATCTACCAATCACCTCCTGAAAAAGATCCCAAAAAGAAAACTCCTAGGAATGTTATCCTAGTTTCCAGAATTCCCAGATCAAGGAGAAAATATTACAAGCAGCCAGGAAGAAACAATTTGAATATTGTGGAAACACAATCAGGATAACACAGGATGTGGCAACCTCTACACTGAGGGATCAAAGGGCTTGGAATATGAGGACAAAGGAGCTGGGATTAAAACCAAGAATCACCTACCCAGCAAAACTGAGTATCATGTTTCAGGGGAAAATTTGGTCATAGTGGAATAGAGGACTTTCAAGCATTCTTGAGGAAAAAACCATAGTTGAATAGAAAATTTGACATTCAGATACAAGAAGCAAGAGATGCTTGAGAAGGTAAACAGGGAAAAGAAATCATAAGGAACTTATCAAAGTTGAACTATTTACATTCCTACATGGAAAAATGATAACTGTAACTGATGAAACCTTTCTCAGTATGAAAATAGTTGAAGAAGGGTATATGGGCATATGAATACATATGTGAATGTGTATATATATGTTTACAGGTATACATGGATAGAGGGCACAGGTCGAATTTAATAGGAAGGGATGATACTTAAAAGGTGAAATCAAGAGGTGAGAGAGGGGTATAACAAAAACAGATGGGGAGAGACAGTATGGGGTAGACTATCATATAGAAGAGGCAAGGAAAAATGGTTACAAGGGAGGGGAAGAACAGGAAGGCAAAAAGGCAAAACCTTGTTCTCATTGAATTTGAATCAGGGAGAGAATGACATACATACTAAATAGGATATCTCACCCTACAGGAAAGTAGCAGGGAAGGGCATGAGAGGGGAGATGATGGAAGGGAGGATAGGAGGGAAGGGGGGGAGGGAAGTTGGAAGCACCCACTTTTGAAAGGGACAGGATCAAAGTAGGGAATAGACCAAGTGGGAAGTGGGATAGGAGGGAGGGAAATATAGTCAGTCTTTTTGGGGTATGGGAGAAGATATGGGAGAGAGCAGATTGGATGAGGGGATATCCTGTGGGACTGCTATTCTGGGGTGGTGGGTGAGGGAAAAATGGGGAAAAAATGTAACTCAAAATCTGGCATAAGTGAATGATGTAAACCAGAAGTTAATAAAGAATTTGGGGAAAAAAATTTGAATGCTATGACATTTGATGCACATCTTTAGTACTGATATTACTTCATTGTCTGTGCTACCTTTTATTTTTTAACTTAAAAAAATTTTTTTAGTTCCAAATTTTCTATATCCCCTTATTGCTTTCACCACCTAATGAGATGGTAAAAACAACAAACCTATTATAGTGGTGCAAAACAGATTTAATTATTAGCCATATCTGTGCTCTTTCTAATTTCCCAGTAGTTCTTTTTGAATATTGAGTTCTTCATCTGGTAATTTGTATTCTTCAGTTAATCAATTAATTGATAGAGTTAATAAAGGGCTAATTTCTTAATTTACTCCTGGGTCTTTCCTATGTAATTTGTTCTACTTACCTATTTTTCTATGATCACTGTAGGTTTTTGAACAAACAAGGAACATGGTAGAAATGATTTAGGAAACTCACTCTGATCTATAATTAGAATTAATTTACTTATTTATTGTAATAAATTAGTATTATTATTCTAATAAGTTAGAAGTGATAAGAATAGGGATATTAGTTAGATTAGTTGCAATATTTTATATACCATGTAGGTAGAGCCTCAAGTTGGTAGGGCCTGTCATGCTGAGACTAGAGAGGTAAAGAAGAAAGATCTAGGAGACAAATATAAGTAAGGAAACATCTGTATTTTGAAGCTGCCTGAATAGGGCAGATTACACAGTACAGGGCCTATTAAAATCCAGTTATGTAGATTTGTCATTGATGGTCAAAACACAACAAACTGAGTCAATTTAGAACACCTCCAAGACCATAAATGGTACAGAGCCAGAATGAAGGTGATAATTGGGTTAATATAAACTGGTAAAGATAATACTTAGGAAGTAGGAGGAAGATAACACAGAAGTGGGAATGATAATTACCTTTAGGACCCCAAGAAGGGTGAAGGAAGTAAAGGATTAAATAAATGACATAATCTAATCCCAAGTGGAATTAGCACCATTCCCACAAGGTGTTAGGCAAATCACATTGGAATTGTGTTCCTTCCCACCTCTCCCCAAATATGTAACCTGACAGGTCTGTTTAGAAGACAGAAGTGAGAGTATCAAAATTTTGCTTTTGTGGGGGTAAAAAGTTTTACAACCTGATATTTTGGATAATATTTTTTGAGTGTAACATATTCACGTGAATCTTTCTAAGCAACAGCTAGTACTGAACAACTTCTCTTTTCAGAGATAGCTGGTGGCCCAGTGAATAGAGGGACCAGGCCAGGAAGATGTGTAGGATGGAGACCACTACCAGATCTTCAAAATCAGAGTCTGGGACAGAGATCAGAGGTCTTTAAAGAGAAGGTCTTTATTCTTTTTTTTTTTTTTTTAAAGCAATTGGGGTTAAGTAACTTGCTCAAGGTTACACGGCTAGTCATGTTTTTTTATGTGTGGGTGCTCATTTTCTGAGGCTGGTTTTAATCTCAAGTCATCCCAACTCCGAGGCCGACGCTCTTACTCTTCTTATTCTTTCTCATGAAAAGAGCACAGCCTTTGCTGTCAGCCAGGGAGTACAAATTGCAGAAGCTCGAAGGCTTCTGTTATCCTAATCCTAACCAGCCCACTCCCCCGTGTGGTCAGTGAGGTGGGTCCACAATCCCTTTTCCAGTAGCTGACTAATTGGCACAAAGCAATCTCAATCCTTCATTACCATAATTATTTGTGAATTAGTATCCTATTAGAGGACAGTGCTTTCCAGTCCCTCATTATGCATCAAATTTGGAGACAGCCAATGAGAGTTACTGTTGACAATCCTTTATTATCATAAATATTCATTTGACCCTCCTACACAATCAGAAGTAAACATCCTTCAATCCCTTACTTATGCATATCTACACACCAAATTTGGGGGGGGGTCAACCAATGAGAAGAAGGCTAGTGTTGTTTCCTTTAAGTTTTCATTACCTCCTTTGGGGGCCTGTGGAAACTTAACCTTTTGCTATATCTCACAAAGACACGAGTTCAAATCCAGCCTGAGACACTGTGTGATCCTGGACAAGATACTTAACTTCTGTTTGCCTCAGTTTCCTTAACTGTAAAGTGTATAAAAATAAGGATAATAATAGTACCTTAGGACATTCCCTGGCATGTACTAAGTTTTTTGTCTCCTTGACAATCTTAAAAATGATTGAGGACCTCAAATAGCTTTTGTTTATCGTGGTTATAGCTAACATATATCTAATGTGGTAAATAACTATCATATGTATTGTGTTAGAAATTAAAACAGGTAGTGAGGTTTCCTTTGTATTTGTATTGATATGTTTCACCATACCTTTGGGGTAAATTCTATCCTTTTCCAAGAGCCACACAAACATTATTCATATCTATAGTCTCCCTAATACTATCCCTTTAACTCTGTTCACTCTACTGTAATAGTAATAGCCAAGAGAGGATGAATTTGTTCCTTATCCATCCCCCAACAACCTTTGACCAATATCTGTGTATGCCTGCTCAGGCTTGCCAGGGTTCCAGCTATTGCTGATACAAATTGGAACCCAAGAAGCTAATTACTAGAGAGATTTAGCTTATTCTCTTTCAAGTCTGAAGAAGGATTCAAACAAGGCCTATTTTCCATTTATGTCTCATCCAAAGCCAGGCCACCATGCACTAAAAATGCAGGTAGGAGTCAACCCCCTTCTCTACTTCATGTCCAAAGAACTCTGATCTCCAGATCTCACACCCACCTGGGCTGTTGGGAGAGGGTATCTACAGCAGTACTCCTGGACCTTATGTAAAAAGCCTTTGATATTTCCAGAAAGTTGCTTTATAAAACTCACCAACGTTCAGGGTTTTTTGTACTTCTTACTTTTGCTTGGGGCTGCTGGCTATATTGGAAATGGTCTGTCTCTGCAGACTCGCCCATGGAAAGTCATAAAATCCAGCCAGCTGTTTTGTTACAAGTACAGCAATACTACAGCTTTGATCTAGGACAATTGTGGGCTTCAGAAATGTTTGTGGAGCAGATGAGATAATTTTCACATTTTCTGGGCCAGATATTCCCATGGTTTGTGTCCAAACAGCAAAGTGACCAAACAAGCTGCTTTTTCTGAAAGCTAGCAACACATGTTACTTTCCCTGAAAGTTAGCAACATGTGACATTTTTACCTTCACTTATTCTTTTCAGAAAAGAATTCTTCCCGTGAAGGACACTGCTCTGGTTGGTTATATACACTGGCCTATTTTCTATTCCTATCATATTTTAAAGATGGTTTGTTTGGATTTTTAAAATGTGCATAGACTTGGTTCCTACACAGATAAAAGGAAATTCCAGAAAAGCTAGTGAAATGAAATTATTTCTTTCTATATGCATGGATTCACAATCAGTAATTCTAGTATGGATCTATGATTAGAAAATTATGCACTGATTAGCCTTTTGTAAATCAAAATGTGCTACACTCTGTGTAGAGAACATTTTGCAGCAGACCTTCCTTTCAAAAAAGGAAAATAAAGCAGTGCCCCATACTTAGAATTTGCCTTCTAGCCTGGGAGGGACGTGCATAAACGTCAGATTTCTGAAGCCACCCCATCCTGGGAATACAGAGACTGGGAGACATTCTCCACCCCACTTCCCCTTAGAGATGAACAGAAATAGGCAGGTCCTCACCTGCCTTAGACCAACAGCTGACAGCTGGGCTTTAGGGCATCGGGATGTTGTTGCTTGAAAATCTCCTGATGTAAGCAAATTCAGTTCTAGTACCTGGGCAGGACCAGAATCAAGTTAAGTCTGGGACGGGCCAATATCTTCCCACAGCAGGGATGGGTTTAAAACTGGGGCTCTCATCCCTGTGAAGTTGTTTATATAATATTTTCCTAACTGTATTAAATATAATTGGTTTTCTTTGTAACCCTGTGTATTTTATGCATTTAGAAACCTTCTGATAAGGGACAGTTAGACTTTAGTAGATTGCCCAAGGAGTCCAAGGCACTAACAAGGTAATTGGAAATTATTCTGGGTTTTTGGAACTTGAAGAACCCTACTGTGGGTGTCTGGGCCTCCTGAGCCTGCCCATGCCATCTATCTCAGGTCACAGGGCTGACCCGTTAAAGTTGTGAAGGGGGAGAAGCCCCTAGAGCCACGTGGAGAGCGTGTGTGTGTGCGCGCGTGCGTGCGCAAGCACGTGGGTATGCTTGTCCGCCTGTGCTGGGGCGGGAGTGTCAAGCCCGAGGACTTCCGGTACATAAATCCGTCTCTCTAATGTTAGGGGCGCACGGGGAGGGGGAAGGGAGTGAGGCCACGTGGCTGCCCTCTGCACGTGGCCGCGCTGCCTACAGAGTCAGACGCAGCGCTTCGGAGGTGCTCTGGGCGCAGGCGCGAGGGAGGGAGCGGTCGGGGCCAGCCTCCCACGTGGCTCGCTCGGTCTTTGGCGCCGGCAGTGAAGCGGCAGTGCCACCTGCTGGCCAGGACGCACTTAGGGTGCTCGCGAAGAAATGAAAATGAGTATTTGAGGTTAAATCTATGCCTCGACGTACGCACGCTTTTCACGTACTGATATATTTAATTTAATTTTCTTTAGTGATCTGCGGCTTTTGTGCCCTCGAGCAGCATTTAAAAAAATGACCGAGGTCACGGCGCTGAAGCGAGGCCGTGGCCAGCCTCGGGGATTTCTTCCCTACTTCTTCCTTTTCAGTTCAGGGCAGGGAGGAAGCAGCTGGAGGAGCTGTTGGAGGCGGGGCTGGATGGCGTCATCTTCATCTAGCTGGGAGGCGGCCTGGTAGAGCAGGCGGTAGCGTGGCCGAGTGGTCTAAGGCGCTGGATTTAGGCTCCAGTCATTTCGATGGCGTGGGTTCGAATCCCACCGCTGCCATACCCCGAGTTTTTCCTCCACGCAGCTTTTTTCTTCTCAGCGTCCCGCCCAGTGTTTGTTTTAGAGATTCCACGGGCCTCTCTTCGCATCTCTGGCCTGGCTCCTCGCTCCGCGCCCGCCCGGGGCCGCCAGCTCTCCAGGCTCACCTGTGCGGGCTTGGCCTCAGGTAAGGGATGAAGGGCCAAGAGGGCGGGAGACTCGGGTGCCGGTGACCCTGAGGACGAGGTCCTTTCTCCAGCAGCTGCCTCTGGACCCCTGCTTTCTGTTGTGGTCAGAGATGCTCAGCCCCGGACACAGCTCGTCAAAGAGCTGGCATAAATAGGGGGCAGAGACGGGCAGCGAGGTCGTCTAGCCCCACTCCCGTATTGGTACTTGCTTGCGGTCACAGACGGACATTCTGTGACTCGCCACGTGCATCGGGCTCCTGTGGTTTGTGCTGAAGGTTTCGGTCTTGGGGGCCCCCAGGCGGTGACGCAGTGACGCAGCGGGGGGGCTGCCCCTAAAAGCTGACCTGAGGTCAGAGGTCGGGATAGCAGATGCTTCCCGGGCGGTGTTTAGGGGCGCAGAACATCACCACCCACTGCAGCCTCCATGTGCAGCCGAAGTTTTTGGAGCTCAACTGGCGGACTGTTTGAGAGTTCTGGATGAATGTGACTTATAAGGAGCCCAGGAAGCATCTCTGCCTTCCCTGATCTCGTAATCTCTGGGTTCCGTTGCATTTAATTCAATTCAGCAAGCATTTATTGTTGACCCATTTGTCCCAAACCCTCAGCACCAGGGATAGAATGATGGATAAGACGCGGGTCCTGTTCTCAAGGAGCTTGCAGCGTACAGGGGAGGACACATATCTGGGCTCCAAGAGAGTGAGGGTAAAGTTCAGGCAGTTACTGCGAGAAATTCGGAGTAGAGAAGAGCACCTTCATTTGGGGAGGGTTAGGAGAGACCTCATGAGAAAGGCCCCTTCTGAGCTGGGCCTTGAAGACAAAAGCCTTGTTTTGTCTTTTTGGCTCCCCAAGAACCAAGGCCAGTACATTGCCCAGAATAGGCTTTTACTGAATGTTTGTGGATGTATAAATGGATTCCAGCAGGCTTTTAGAGATGGATCTTGGCAGACAGAGGAGGTCTTCAGAGCCTAGCTGTTTGAACTTTGGGGGAAGTCTTAGTCCAGGATGCTTCTTACTGCCTGCCCTAGGAGGGACATAATGAGCTTGGAGCTGAGTATGGATGTATGGATGTAGCAGTCCAAGTTGGAAATTAGAACTAGCTGGTTCTTAGAGAGAAACAATGAGAGCAAAACTCAAATGGGATCAAGATTGAGGAGTGGGAATGGAAGCTAGACTGGAGGTCTTCAGACTGGGCTTGTGAAGTGGTTCTGCTCCATTTGGCCACTGCCTCTGCCTAACAGGATCCTGATGAGAAGGGTGGCTAAAAAGGACTGAATTTGGCTAGAAGATTCCTGGAGAATAGGTGTGGCTTTGGCAGGTCTGTACATAAAAATAAGTAGAGTAGAGCCAGTCAAGTCATGTCAAGTCAACACGCATTTATTAAACTCCGACTATATACACTAGGCATTGTGCTAAGTGTTGGAGATGCAAAGAGAAAAAAACAGTCCCTGTCCTCAAGGAGCTCTCCATCTAATGGGAGAGTCAATATGCATACAACCATGTATGAACAATATATATATATATATACACACATATATATAATTTACACATATTTATTATATTTATGTATGTAGGCATAATAGGAGTATATTAAATTATATATAAACACATACATATTAGATATTGTCGACCTGAAAGTTTGGTTAAAAGAGGCAAACAGGCGAGGTGATAAAGAAATTGATATTATTTTATTTCCTTAAAGCTAGTAGATACATGATCATGGAGCCAGAAGAAAACTTCTCACTGATTGATAAAAGAACGATCAGCCTTAAATATGTTTTAGAACAATCCCAGTCTTGGGATGTATGTATCCTTCAAATTTATGGTCTCCATATGTGTTTAACCATACCATGAGAAAGGAAGTTTCTTAGTTGAATAAGTTGTAAATACAATAAGACAAGACAGTTGACAGTATCAGTTGAAATTATGTTTCCAGGATATGTTTCCCCTATATAGCACATGTCCATAGGATACCAAAATAAGAGAAGTCCTACTATTCAAGACAAAGTCTGGTCTTATACATCTTGTCCTTTAGTGGTCATAAACAGGAAGAATGGTCCTAATCAGCCTCATCTGGTCTTAAAGTTGCTGACACAGGAAAGGGCATTTTTAGAGTAAAGCATGTCTGGTTGATTAGTTCAGGCTTTGGCCCCAATAAGGGTTCAAATGATCTAAAATGATTAGCAATATCTAGGTGTATCTACATTATAGAGATAGAGTTATATTTATGTGTGGGAAATAACCCCTCATGCCCAAATAGACACAGTAAATTAGACAGACTCCAGATGAGTGAAGCAGTTGGAATTTTAATACATCCATAGAGTGGGTGAAGGCATCCAGGATGAGAACTCTCATACCCTATGCAAGTGAAAGTAAGTCCCTTTTGTTCCCTGCTCCTGGTCTCCAGTACCTCCTAGCTGACTCTGATTGTTGAGAGTCAGCATAGTTTCACAGGTTTCTGGGAACCCACTACTATATATTCCCCTTCATATGTTCCCCCTCCCACCTTAAGTAACACATGTTCACAAAATGGCACTAATTCCTCCTTAGGAGCCTGTAAGTTAACATACATGAACCTTATTAAGCAGACGAGGTAAAGATGGTACTTAACCTTTGTCTTACTTTTGTCCCTTGGGGATCCCCAGTCTGTTCTTCAAAACTCTCTTCCTCTGAGATACCTTCCCTTTTATGGCCCTGTCTCCTGATATGGAAACTGAGCCATTAGCCTAACAAAGCATGTTGATTGTATTCCTTGCTCAGATAACCTTTGTGGAAACAAAATTCACCCTGCTGACTCTTACACATGTATAGATATATATCTTTGTGTATATATACATACATATACACACATGTATGTGTATGCACACACTATATACATACATGTATATGTTTGCATGTACACATTCTCTCTCTAAATATATACACATATACATATACACACACAAATATATTCTCTCATAAGTACTTTGGAATTGATTGTATGTCATGGGAGACACTGGCACAGGACTGACCAGCATGGCATGTCCATATCAGAGAAGGTGCTGTGCTCTGTGAGCAAAGCAGAATTGAGACAGCTCAAAGGAAACACAGGATGCACAAGTTTAGTTTCCACCCTAAATGTTCACACAGACTATTTGTGCTGGACCCATGGTAGAGCATTCTGAGCTCATATTATTCTTATCAGCCACAGTTGGACACACTGTAACTTGACTTTAGCATAGTGATGTCATATATACATATATACACACATATACATACACACACAGAAACATATAACAAATTGGAAATAATCCCAAAGGGAAATCATTAGCACTAAAGGGGGATACAGAAAGACTTCTTGCAGAAGGTGGGATTTTTTAGCTGAGATTTGGAGAAAGCCAGGAGAGTATTTTAAGAAATCATAAATGAAGATTACCCTGATCTGTTAGTAAAAGGAAGGTACTAGTGTAGAAAGGGGGTGGTGGAACTTGCTATTTCTCCTAACTAGGTGTAAATATACACTTTTTAGAGATGGCCACTGTGTGGATTAATTTTGCTTGAATATATATGTATACATATACACAATATATGCACACACATGCATACATATACAGATATGTGTGTAATATGAACACACACATACACATAGACATGTGCATTTAGACTAAGAAATTCTAGGCTCAAATCCTGCTCAAACTCTTGATAGCTGTATGACCTAGGGCAAGTCACTTAATTTCTCTGTGTCTTGTTTTCCTCATCTGTAAAATGAGGGAGTTGGATTTGATTGCTTCTAGAGTCCATTCCAACTCTAAATGTATTATACTATGACTGTAAAAAGAGGAATATGAGGCCAGAGCATAGTGTTATGAACTGGGAGAATGGGGATATAGGTAGAAGGACTACAAGTTGAGGTGAAGATTAAGTATAGGTCCAGGAGGAGGAATGAGGCAAACAGGGAAATAGAAGGATCTCTTTAACCCCCAAAAGACTCTTGTTCATTGAAAAGCATATATTTTGCTACGTGAGTCTATGCTTGGAGCAACCAGTCACCTTGCAGACAGAAAATGATCTTCTAGAATTTTGATAACAGGTTATTTTCTCTATTAGCAACAGTGGAACTGCCATATTTAGTCTCCAACATCATGATCACATAATGTGTTAGAGAAGGAGGCAGAAATGGCACCAAAGAAAACAAAGATAGAAGTATACACAGGCAAGATTTGTAGTATGACACAATTTTGAGTTCAATGAGAGATCAATTCTTAAGCTCTCTGAGAGAAGGAAAGTTCTGAATGAATGGAAAATGTCACAGATATTATTACCCCCAAAAAGATAAGTGAGAGAATATTAATAACTACACCAGACCATATGTCTACTCTTTCATATCTACTAAATCTTTATGAATAATTTGTAAAGGTATTGAAGGCATCCTTGATGAAAATATGGGAAGGGAATAGTCAGGCTTTTGAAAATGATATCCTACAGCAAATTACATGTTTTTTTCTTCTTTTTGAAGGGGGAAAGGTAGGGCAATTGGTGTTAAGTGACTTGCACAAGGTCACATGATGAGTTTTGTGTTAAGTATCTGAAGCCAGATTTGAACTCAGGTCCTCCTGACTCTAGGGCCAGTGCTCTATTCACTGGGCCACCTAGCCATCCCCAGATTACATCTTTATTGTCATATAATTGATTGAAAAGTACAAAGAATGCAAAATCTTACTGGCTTTTATAGTTTGTTAACTAGAAAAACAACATTTGATTTGGTAGCATAAAACTCATCTTTAAAGACTCTTCTGTGACTGGCTATGTACATATTAAGACCATAAAAGATTCCTTAAGAGAATTAACAATGGAAACAACTGATTATTATTACCAAGTAAGGCATAAAACAGGGAGAAGTATACTTGCCAAAGGCATTTGCCACCATAATGGACAGTGTCTAGCACAAAGCCCTAATGGAAAAAAGATTCCCTATAGACGTTGACCAATGACATTTCATTGATTTCATCAATCCCCAAAACTAAGTCAGGGACTTAGACGTATGATACATTCTCAAAAGAAATCTTCACTTTACCACACTACAGTGTAGCTGGGAAACCATCTGACTGTCATACTCTACAGCTGAGAAGGGGTTAAGTGCTATTTCTGTGAAGCCCCTTGATTTTCCTTTCCAATCCTTCTTGCTTCATTGGTTCTAGTACTATATCACCTAAGTAGCAAAAGTGAGTGATCCACCCAACTGTTTGTGGGGGTGATGGAAATCTATGATTTCATTGGTATTGGGAACTCTGGGGTACAGACATTCCCTTTACCTCAGTACTATTAACTTCTCTAAAACTTATAGTCTTAGGGAGCTGAAAGGCTCAATCCCAAGCACTTATAACTCATAGTTTATTCCCAGATCCAGTAGGTAGGACAGGAATAGGAATAGACCTGTGAGTTCACTGGTACATGAGAATCCCAAATGAGGAAACCCCCTCTACAAAAACATCTTTTAGTCTCAGAGAACTGCCTAGAGTACTGAGAGATTATTAGGTCAGGGTCATGTAGCCTGTATGTCAGATACAGAGTTGAACTTTCATGTTTTCAAGGTCAGCTCTCTGTCCACTAGTAGTGAATAGAAGAACTAAAAAGCCTCATATAAACTAAAACTCATATAACTAAAAAGCCTGCTATAGAGAATGCCACGCTAGCTTAGCCCCAGTAGTTTCTGAGATGACTAAATGCTGAGTGCCCATGGTCTCTGAAGATTCCATGAGTGGCCCCCTAGTTTTAGCCCTTTTTATCATTAATCAAAGAAAGGAAGGCCTTGGAACTCCAGAGATACAGATCTCAAAGGTCATCACATACAATGGGAAGAGAAGAATTTCATTGTCCTTTCTAGTTGCTATGAAGTCTACTAGAGACTTCAAAAGTATTTGGGATGGTACCTAATGTACCCATCAATGCTCGGACAGCTATGAGAGTAGCAGAAACGGCTATTTCCTTCTCTAGTAGAGCTAATTGGTTGAATAAAGAGACATGGCTGGCAATAACTGGATTCAGCAGGAATCTTTTATAGCTGAATTCTCAAATTATGACCCACTTTCAGAATAACTGCTGTAAGACACAGACATGAACACACACACACACACACACACACACACACACACACACACACACAAACTTCCTATATGCCCTCCCAAGACTACACACATATTTCAGTCTTGCAAAAAAGGTAGAAAACATTTATGCCCCCTCCAAAACTTGTACCAACCCTTCATTTGTCTAGTGAGAGATTAAATACTGAGAGGAGAGAATGGAAGGACAGGGCACAGTCCAGATTTTGGAGTCCTGTGCATGTGCTCATAAAATGCTTTGTTTAGACCAGTGGATCCCCACAAACTGACATTACTGAAATTGTATATATATATTCTTTATTCTATGTACACATGTATATTACACATGTATATACAAGAATATACATATTCTTTTACAGACAGATGGGAAAAAATCAGAACCAAAAATTGGTACCAAAGTGACTTGAGGCACAATCTGTTGAATAGGAAATGCAGCCAAGAACAGATTAAGCAATGCTATAGCTTGGGACATGTGAGGGGCCCTCAGGTATAGATAAATAAGAGTTCAGTTAAGGGGGTGGATCAAATGGGATACAGTTAAATTGGGTCTAAATCAGGATGCTAAATTGGGTTTAAAATGGTATTCTTAACTTGGGGTCCACAGATTCCCAACAGGCCCTTGGGTAGATTTTTTTTGGGGGGGGGTTGTTAGACGGGGTAAAAAAATACATCTTTACTCTTGCTAACTTCTAAGTGAAATTTAGTATTTCATTCAGTTATGATTTTTTAAAAATAACATTCTGAGAAGGGGTTGTAACACACAAAAAGGTTAAGAACCCTTGATCTATAGATATCAAGCCAAGTCTTGAAATAAGAGGAAGAAGGCAATGGGATATGTTTTTGGACCTCCTGAAAAGAATCTGGATGCCATCTTATAGCTTGTACCCTCTTACCTCCTGAGCACTGGACAAGCCCAGCTGTTATACTGTTTCTAGGGGCCCATGACTGCTATCTTCCTATTTCCCTTAGTTCCTAAACTGGACCATTTTATTTCAGATCTAGATCCTGCAGAATTGACAGGAGCCTGTAGTGTTTAGACAGTGACGGTCACATGTGGTCTCCATGGGAAAGCCCCAGGAATGAGGGATCCAGGAGGTACAGGGAAAGCAAGAGTGCCGCAAGGAGGCAGATGAGGCCCATCAGGAATCTCAGAAGCCCTGGGCTGTGGCGCTGCTGCTTGTGCCAGGTCTGGATATAGTGGTCTACTGAGTCAGCAAAGGTGAACTTCTCCGGAATGTAGCCAAGTTGGTCACGGGCCTTTCGGATCTGGAAGGTGTGAGTCACGGCGATACTCCACACCTGAGGGGTTAAGAGGCTAGAGGGAGCCTTTGGGAAAAGTGAGATGGAGTCGGAGAGGAAGGAGATGTAGCCCAACCCTGGCTGCTAGGAGGTGGTTCTGATTATTAGGCAGGCTGAAGCTTCATGTGCTTTTTGTGAAAGTTACAGCTAATTCTTTCTGATATAGAAATCACTGAAGCCCTTGTGAGCTAGGGGGTAGAAGGAAGGATCAAAAGACCTTTCCCTGAAAATGCTATGGAGGGAAATAGAGGGAGAAACTCTAAGGAGGGATAATTCAGGAAGGAAATCTCAGAGGATGATACAGAGATTTGTTTTTC
Organism: Gymnobelideus leadbeateri; assembly: GCA_011680675.1. Classification (NCBI taxonomy): domain Eukaryota; kingdom Metazoa; phylum Chordata; class Mammalia; order Diprotodontia; family Petauridae; genus Gymnobelideus; species Gymnobelideus leadbeateri. The sequence continues at coordinate 588,750 of WOXC01010782.1, read as the reverse complement.
AGTCATATTCAACTCTTCATGACCCCATTTGGGGTTTTCTTGACAAAGATACTGGAGGGGTTTGCCATTTCCTTCCCTAACTCATTTTACAGATGAGGAAACTGAGGCAAACAGGGTGAAGTGACTTGCCCAGGGCCACATAGTAAGTGTCTGAGGCCAGATATGAACTCAGCTGTTTACATGTTATCTGTCCCCTTAGAGTATGGGGTCCTTGAAGTTAGGGAGTGTTTTTGCCTTTATATCTCCAGCACTTACCTTTGTGCCTGACACAAAATTAGCCCTTAATAAGTGCTTAATAAGTTGACTGATATACAATTAAATTGTTATTGCTTATTCCACCTCGGGCAAGTTACTTATGTCTCTGAGGCTCAATTTCCTCATTTATAAAAAATGGGAGGATTGGGCTGAGACCTTTTGGTCTCTGTCAGCTCTAAATCCTGTATTCATTACCTTGGGAAGGAGGTTGAGTAAGTATTATTTTCCCCTGTTTTACAAATGAAGAAACCAAAGGTCAGAATTGTGACTTTGGACAGCCGCAAGCACTGGCATGCTGTCTTTAATTCTCTTTGGCTATCCTCCTGCCGTCCATCTTTTAAGGTCCACCTCTTCCATGAAGTCTTCCTTTATTACCCACAATACTGTGTGCATGCTGATTTCTCCCTTCTCTTAAGTCCTCGCGTCATAGCACATACTATTCTTCAGTTAGTATATGTGGCTTAGTCTTGTCCTTCCAACTAGATTGTACTCAGAGATTTTGCCATTTTTTGTAATTCCCCACAGTGTTGGGCACACAGGTAATTAAAAAATACTTGGGCATATGCTTGATTTTGCTGGGTGATATTGAAAATCTCTGGCAGTGGGATCAAGGACTAGGTCACCCTGGGGAGCTTAGATTGTCCTGTAAGGTTTGCCTTGCCTAGACTTTTTTACCAACACAGAAGGGGCTTTTGAAAGATCATCTTCCCTAGACACATACGCAGACTTCTTCTCAATAGGCAGGCAGCCAGAAACTGGGCAGCTCAGACAGAAATGTCTAAAGGAAGGGAGGGAGCTCTGAACAGCTGGAGAATGGGCCAGGGCCCTCCCTGGAGTGTGGCCATAAACCTTCTTTTCTAATTAAAGGTTCTCCTCACACAGATTGCTGCAATTATGTAGAAATGATTTCTCTCAAGGGTTCTCTCTCTATCGCCTGAAACTGGTCTGGTACCATTGCCAGATGCAGGTCTAAGGGAATGAGAACAGAATCGACGATGACAGGTACAAGGGAGGTGAGGACCCTGTGTTCTAGGCCCACCTCTGAATCCACATTCTCTGATGTCTGAGTTGGAAACTGATCATGATTCCATCTGTCTTTTACTTGTCAATCAACCAATATGTATCATTAATTATTCTTTGCTATACTTGGTGCTATGAGGATACAAAGGAACATAAGATATGGTTTTTGCCCTCAAGGAATTTAATATCTAGTGAAGAGGTCAGTATTAACTCCTCTGGAACAGAAAGGGACCACTGAAGAGCTGAGTTGTATAGTTGTGTTTGTAGTGTTCAGAGAAGAGAGAGGTCTGTACAGAAGTGGGGAAAAGGCTAGGGTTACCAAGAACCTTTTCAGTGGACTGGAGGTCCACAGACCCCCCAAGGGGACCATGGATAGATTTTAGGGGGAGGGCCTCTGTGAAATTAGATGGGAAAATATTCTGAAAAGTGTATTTTAATATTGTTAATTTCCTTTGCAATCCTATGCATTTTATTTTGTGTTTTTAAAAACATTATTCTGAGAAAGGGTCCATAGGCTATACGGTACTGCCAAAGGGATCCATATACAAAAAAGGTTGAGAATCTGTTTTGAAGCATGTAGGTTTATTTAGAGAAACACTGAGTTTTCATGTCTAACCTGGGATGGGAAGGTAATGGGGTTTGATGTTTGGTTCCTCCCCTGAGCCTGATCTACTGACCTGCATATCCCACCATGTCTTAGCCCTATTTGGGTCCAGTAGGTTAATGATAATACTTCCCGATGCATCACTTGGGCTCCACCCACCTCTACCTACATGCATGTGTGGCCAACTTTGCAACTTCTTGGACCAAAACCTGCAGTTGAGCTCTTTGGAATTTTGGTAGATTATAACCATTTATTTCCCTCAGTTATGACTACCTACTTACCTTTAAAGCCCAGCTGCTTACCTCATCTAAGAAGCCTTTCCTGGTTTCTCCTCAGTTGATAATCTCTCCCTCAGATCTCTTCACTGTATTTTGAGTCCCTCTATTGGTACTACAATTTTTGTGACCATTTCTTACCCACTCTGCTAGACTCTAAGCTCCTTGGGAACAGGGACTGTGTTTTCTTTTAACACAATTACATTTTGTAAATTTTGTACAATTTGTAAAAGTCTTTGTATTATATGTAAGCCCTGAGGCTTATATATAAAAGTACTTAATAAATGTGTATCCAATTCAATTGAATTTTCTCCCTATGAGAAGCAAACATGAGTGTTGGTTCTGGAGTCAGCTCCACTGAGTAGGACCAGAACAGGGAGTAGACATTATTTTTATTGATATAAATGATGAGGCAGATGAAGCAGACAGGATGCAGGATGTGAGATGGGAGATAGAATGCAGGATGTGAGCAGCCAGAAAGTGTTCAAGAAGACTATGCATTGAAGCCCTCCGCCACAGGCTTCTCTATATGCATTCACAGAGTGCCTTGGACTACCTGACATTCCAGACCAACTCTTCCCTTGGCTTATTGGTGTGGATTATGTGACATTGAAGACATTATGTGATTATGTGACATTGCTCCCCCTCCTCTCTCTTGTTTCCCCTTCCCATTTTCTTACAGTGTAGTAGCTCCCCACCAACCCATCTCCCTATCCTGTCAAACTGTATGTAGAATAGACATGTAACCCAGTTCAGTGCTTTGTCTCCCATAGGGAGTAGGGCCCACTGGACACTCTGGCCTCCCATAAGGAACAGAATCTGCTGGGTAAAATCCCCAGTAAACGGCTTTACTTGACTTGGAGACAGTTTAAGCAAATTCCTTCAAGACAACACCATGACACATGCCCCTGTTCCTTATCAATTCTGTGGTCCTATACGGGGACCTGTCTTTGGCTCGGACTTACAGAGGGTCTCAGTGCCTGTCTCTGGAGATTCCCTTAGTGTGAGAGATGCCTTGTTCAGGAAACCTTGTCTTATTCCTTCCCTCTCGTGGGATGCTGTGGTGAGAAGTGATTTTGTGGCCCCAGCGCCAGAGCACTAGCTTTAGACTAGTTTTGGGTCAGTCTCTGGTGCGTAGAGCTCCCCTCTAGGTTGCTTGCTCTGAAACTAGGGCAAGCCCAAAGAGAAATTTGGTCCTTAAGACTTAAAGAAAAGGTACCTTGTATTTTATTGCAACACGGCCTGGTCTCAATATAATCTAGAGGACCAAGAAAAGTGATTTGTGAAGGGGGTTTCCAAACAAGCCTCTGCAAGCTTTTGGACTTCTCCCTCTCTTTATCAGCACCTATGCATTCTGTATTTCTCTCCACTAGGCATCCTGCAAAATGATAACAAATTCAGCTTACAAGATCTTACAAGGAAATACCTATAAATCTGTAGGAAGGCCTTATTAAATATATAAATTTATATATATAATTAATAATATAAATAATAATTTATATATAATTAATATAGCTACATAAATATTAGCTGTGGTAAAGATATTGGCTATTATGACTTGTGATTATTATATGAAATTTAAATGTTTCTTTGTATTGTTCAATTATTGTTATTTAAGTAACTCTGAAAGCTCTGGAGGTTTCTGCCTGGGGAAACTGGTCACACCCTGACAGCATTAAATCAAATTCCTTAGGTCTCTTTGCCTGGGCCAAGAGCAGCAGTACATCTTAGAGTCTTGGGATGTTTTAGCTCAGCACATTTTGAACTAACCTGATGATAACAAGTACAATTTCAAACTGTTTATAAAACATTATATGCATTTCCTAGGATATGCAACTTGAAATTCCCAGGAGGTTAGGAGAGCTGGAATGCTTAAGGTAGTTCTTTATCTGGTAAAAGAGACACTAAGGGAAGTGGAGGAAAAGGTTATTCAGAGCTGGGAATTGTCACCAGATATCTTTAAAAAAAAAAGGAAATATGTGAATTTATGGATAATAATCTTTTAAAGTGCTCAGAATATTGGGCCTTAGAAATTAAAATATCACCATTAGTGATTATGAGTCCAGATTTGATTTGATTTAAGCCAAAATCAGTCTTGCAGGAAATAAGAACAGGGTCTCAGAATGCTTTTTGTCAGGAATATTATGTTAAATTACAACCTAACAGGAAAAGATATTTGTTATTTGGCTTCAAGAAATTTATTGGCTGTATGGCCCCAAGAAAGTCCTATTTATCTCGGTTTCCTGTTCTGTAAGGAGATAATAATAGAACCCACCTCCCAGGTTTGTTGTGAGGATCACATGATTGTAATGTTAACTGTTTTTTATGATATTCATCTAGTCAACCCTATGTAAGAGTTTTCTGTGTTGTGGAATTCCTACTGAGTAAATGGGAATCCTTGCACAAAATAGGGGTGTGACCTTCAAGTCTGCTTCATTTAAGGATTGTGAACTAGCACATTCACTATGTAAGATTCTAGAAGGTAATTATTTTCTTAATTTCTAGTGTTATATTTAGAGATAAAGAGAAGAGCTGTTCTGGAATGTCAGGTGCTTTGTGAATGTATACAGATAATCCCATGGTGGGGGGCTTCAATGCATAGTCTTCTTGAGCACTTTCTGGCTGGTCACATCCTGCATTCTATCTCAGTATCTTATGTCCTGCATCCTTTTTGCTCTACCTGCTTCAAACACTCTTATCTACTTCATCATGGGGAACTCCCAGATAAGGAAACTTTCTTTACCAATTCAGATCAGCACTTTTTCTGCAATTTTTACTCTTAGGGAATTCTTTAGAGCAGTAAGAGTTTAAGTGACCTGTCCAAGATCATATAACCAGTATGTGACAGAGACAGGACTAGAACCCAGGTTTTCCTGACGTTGAGGACAACTTTCTACCCACTGTTATACTGACAGTCCAGTATCATCTCTTTAGTTGAGAATTTCAGAGTCTCAACCCTTTTCAGCATTAACAAAAGAATCTTGGAACTCCAAAGGGACAAATCTGAAAAGGAAGGACCAAGTAGAGAAGAAAAATTCCATTGTCTTTCCTATACTTTCTATGCAATAATAGCCATGGACATAGTCATGTTTTAGGTGGGCTTATGACAAAGAAAAGAATGATTCCTAATGGCAACTCTTCTGACTTATGATTCATTCGTCCTCTTGGTATTCCAGTGATGGCCAAGGAGACCTTCTTTAGGCTATTTCCCTTTGCACCATCTAATATACCTTCCTTACACATATATTCTCTCTCTTTCTTTCTCCTCCTCCCCCTTTTCATCTCTTTCCCCCTCTCCATTTCCCTTTCTCCCTCCTCTTCCAAGCCTGCTAGGGCCTAGCCTCAAAAATATATTTTAGAAGGGGAGGCTAGGTGGCTCAGTGAGTAAGAGCCTGGCCCTGAAGTCAGGATGACTCAGGAATCTGGCCCGGCCTCAGAAAATGAGCACTACATTGGCCATGTAAACTTGAGCAAGTTACTTAACCCAATTGCTTTAAAAATATGCTTTAGAACCTAGGTTATTCACAGACCCTTTAGGATATCTCTGGTTTCTGAACACAAAAGCATGAGAAGTCTAGAAATATACTGCATTATATGTGCTATCCCTTGGATGGACGTTTGGGTGCTATGTCTTAGTTTGGTCAGGAGAGGGCAGCCACATCCCAGAACAGCACATATCTTGGCTGAGGGGATAAAGAATCATTGCTTTAGACCTCAGAAACCTTAGCCCATGTAACCCAATCGTATCATTTTTCAAATGAGGGAACTGAGGCCCACAGAGGTAAAGAAACTTGCTTAAGTTCATTCAGGTATGAAGTGGAAGAGCCAGGATTTGAACTTGGGTGGAACTGGCTGCTTTAGCAGTTCAATGGGTTTTCCTTCACAACTGGGTGACATTTATTAGCTATGATGCAATGGGGATTCCTTTTCCTCCAGGTAGGAGTTATACTAGATGCCAAATAATGTCTCTTCTAATTCCAAAATTCTGTGATTCCTTTGACGTCAAATTCAGCACTGGGACATTGAATAGTAATAATTTTTAAAATTCCTCCCTATTTTCTAGCTTTCCCCTGGATGTCATACCAACCCATCTCAGAGTGTTCAATAGAAATTTGTTGAAAATTTATCTATTGGCACTGACTGTTTGTCCAGCAACATGCACAAAGGAAACATATTGAACTAGGCAGATGTCTGCGGTCCCTTAGAGTTCTAAATATGTGATCATAGGACACATTGCTGCTGACGTGATTTTCCTTAAATAGAGCTCTGTAGAGCTCTGATTCTGTTCCTCTCCTATTCAGTTAGTGGCCTCTAGAACTAAAGATACACTTCCCTTGTCAGCTTTTACTACCTGGTCCCAATCTATCTTTCCAAGCTTTTGGGACATTATTCCAGCACTCTGCAAATACAGCTTAATTATCCTTCTCTCTGTTCCTAGCTCATGTCGTGGACCTCTATTTCCCATCTCTGTCTCTGTGCCTTTTCAGGCTGTCTCTTATACCTGGAACACATTCCTTCTTCACTTCACAGAATCTCTCCCTTCCTTAAAGGTACAACTTAATCAACATCTTCTGCTAGAAGCCTTTCCTGATCCTCCCCCATCCCAATGGCTAGTTCCCTCTCTCCTTGACTACCTTAACTACTCTGTATTCTTTGTATTTATCCTTCTCTTTCTACTGCATATACACGTATATACCTGTTGTCGTCTACCCTCCTCCCTCCCAGAATGTAAGATCCTTGCTGGTAGGGATTGGTTTCTTTCTTTGTTTTCATAACTCCAGCACCTAGTAGGTGATACATAGTAGGTACTTAGTAAATGCCTCTTGATCAACTGAAGTATTAAGACCACTGTCCTTGAAGTCAAGGCATTCATGCTCAAGCTGGGAGGGAGAGATTGAGCCATAGGAAATAATTAAGAAATTAGTACTAGAGTATAACAGCACTAAATTGAGGGGTGCTGTCAACCCAATAAAGTGAGATTGGAGCTTAAAGGATGGAGCATTCTCTGTGGTCTAGTGTGTTCTAGGAAGGCTTCCTGGAGAAGGTGGGACTTCAGTGGAGCATTGGAGGATTATGTTATTGTCATTTGGCCAAAATCAAGTAGAATGTGTGTGGTGTAATGGAGGGATAGAATTTACATTGGGGATCAGGGAGGAAGGAACAACATGAGCTAATAGTAGACAGCCTTGGCTGGGAGATAAGGTAGAACAGAGTGGGACCCTGTCCTGTGGAGGTCCTTGCTAAAGGACCAGCTAGTTTGCAAAATATTGCATCTGTTGTCAGACAGTTTGCTGAATTGTCTTCTCTCTTTTTTTAAATCCTTGTTGCAATGCATGGCTCATTAGGTAGAGGAGTGGGAAAGAATATATTCAGAAATGAATAAGAAGTAAAAACCAAAGACATCAATAAAAATAAAATGAGATTTAAAGAATAAGAGTAACCAACACAATTAGGAGAGATGTTGTCCTAGTGTTAATTGTGATTCTGAGCTGACACTGTCCCACACAATGTACCCAGCAGCCCCTCCAGGATGAGGGCCTGGGGACAGAGGGATGAGGAATAGAGGAGAGGAGAAAAGAGGGTCAGGAAGGGAAGGAAGGAGGGAAATAAGCAATCAGGGCCTTCCGAGGCAAGTTCAGGTTTGTTACCTCACTTCGGGTCAACAGAGGTGGGAAATCACAAATGGGTTTCAGGACCAGGTGAAAATACTCCATTCCTGTAGCTATGAAAGAGACATTAGGGGCAAGAGGTGATTAGATATCATAGCTATGTATACTATGTTTTAAGTAAATCCAATATTTGTAAAACATCAATTGAGGTGATGATTTGCTTTATAAAACATTCCTTTCTTTGTATGAAAAATGTACCAGAGGTTCCCTTTGAATAGAGGGTTCCCATTAGTGCACCTAAAATATGAACTGATTTATATTTAACTGTTCAAGAACATAGATTTTTCTTTAGGTGATGCCCACTCTAAATACATCCAGAAGGGTGACATAACCCCATCTATTTGTTTCTGCTTAATAAAGCAGAAATTCTGGTTTTCTGACTTGTAATAGTCCTAGGGAGAGGGATGAGGGGGTTGTGTGCTGGTGGAGAGGTGTGTAAATTTGAGGCATGAGGAAACTTCAAAAGTTGCCAGTTGCCTCCATAGTCATCTGTCAGGAAGTTTAAAACTTCTGTTCAGAGCCATGTTTGGGTGCTTACTTTGGCAGCACATAGACAAAATGAGAATGAAACAGAGAAAATTAGCTTGGCTCCTGATCAAGGATAGCACACAGACTTGTGGAGTGTCCCATACTTAAAAAACAAAGAAACAAACAAAAAAACCTCCTTGTCACCACTAAAAAAATCAAAAAGTAGACCTCTGGTTGGAAATTTGGTTCTGAAGAGATGAGAAAATGTATCTTTCTCCCTTCTTTGAAGAGGTGGGAAGGACAACGGGGGTGGGGGGTGGGGGGGTGGGGAAACACTGCATGTATTGTCCAATTTCATATGATGGTTAGTTTTGATAAACTTTTTTCTTTGTTACATGGACAGCTTGGATTTGGCCTGCTGGAATGATACATTTGGAAATGAAAGTGATATAAAAAGAAAAGAGATAAATAAAAACTAATTTAAAAAAAGAATTGTAGTTAGAAATCTAAGAGAACGATAAAGCACCCTGTGGGAAGTATTCACAGTCTTAGGCATGAGGATTATTTTAAAAAAATCATTCTAAGGTTATAGAATCTTCTAGATGGGTTCCCTTCATCCCTGCCATGGTAACCCACCTCTCCCTTTTCATTTTTCCTCTTCCTCCCCACACAATCTTTGTTGTTTACCTGCCATATAAGCCAAGGAAGTAGGAATCTGGATCCATGGCCGGCTATATCCCATCTTATCAAACTGTAGGGAAATGAGAAAAGGGCAGGGTGAGCTCAGGACCCTTCAGGGCTGAGGATTAGGAGAAAGTGGAGAGGGGTGGTGCACTCAGAGCCCATATCCCTTCCTTCCTTCCTTCCTCATGTTTTGTAAAGGACATTTACTGCATTTTAGGTTGAAACTGTGAACTAGACCAACCATTCTGGAAAATAGTTTGGGACTTTGCCCAAAAAGTTACTAAGCTATGCATAGCCTTTGATCCAGTGATAACACTATTAGATCTATACCACAAAAAGTTCAAAGAGAGGAAAAGGACATATAGATACAAAAATATTTGTAGCAGCTCTTTTTGTGGTGGCAAAGAATTGGCAATTGAGGTGGTGTCTATTTGGGAATTGCTGAACAAGTTAGGGTATATGAATGTGATGCAATATTATTTTGCCATAAAAAATAAGGAAAGGGACAAACTCAAAGAAAACCGAAGATTTGTATGAACAGATGCAAAGTGAAGTGAGTAGAATCAGGAGAACAATTTATACAATAGTAGCAATATTGTAGAGAGAACTTTGAAAGTCTTGAGAACTCTGATCAGCTATGATTCCAGAGTGGGTAACATGATGAAACATGTTACCCACTCCTGACAGAGAAGTGATAGACTTGGAGTGAAGATTGAGACATATATATAGATATATAGATATGTAGATATATATTTTAGATATGGCTTATGTGGGGAATTTGTGCTTGACTGTACCTATTTGTTAGGAGAGTTGGAAGAATTTTGTTTTTTTTTTCTTTTTCAATTGGGGAGGAAAAGGTGGAAAGGAGAGAAGGCAGGTAAATTGAAAATAGAAAAGAAAACTTAATTTAAAAATGCAGGACATGCCTCAGACTCCTGTCCCTAGTCTCTTGTTGTTGTTGTGTTTGTCCTTCTTTTTGAAGAGGACCATGGCATCAGGGAATGATGGCATAACTTGCAGTTGACTTTGATTTGAGTGAGGGAGGGCTATGCAAGCTCACTAACCTCACTTTCTCCTCCAGAGCCATCTGGGTCCAGTGGCCAGATATTCTTCAGGACAAGTAGAGATGGCCAAGGATGTAATAATGGAAGACGCTTTTAGGCTAAGGTCTTTTTAGCTTCTCACTGTGAGTGAGGTAACACCCATTCAGTGAATAGGCCTCTTTAAGAAATGAGTCTAGGGATGGCCCCTTTAAACAAACAAATAAACAAACAAAAAACCAAACTTTGGAGGGGAAGACCTCAGGGTTGCTGGTCAAAAGAGAAACAGTTATTTTCACTTTGAGCCAGGATGGTCCAAAATAGCCATTAAGTGGAGCTTGGGCTAGCCCTGTCGCCATTCCAACAGTCTTGATACTAAGGGACTGAACACATGCTCTAGGTATTGTTATTATTGAGCAGTTGTTTTTCAGTTGTTTCCGACTCTTTGTCAGATCTCCTTTTGGGAGGCTTTCTTGGCAGATACTGGAGTGGTTTGCCATTTATTTCTCCAGCTCATTTTCCAGATAAAGAAACTGAGGCAAAGTTAAGTGACTTGCCCAATGTCACACAGCTTCTAAGTGTCTAGGGCCATATTTGAACTCAGGTCCTCCAGACCGACAGGCATGGCATTCTATCCACTGTGCCACCTAATTGCTCTGCTCCAGGTCTAGGAAGGGCAGGTAGAAATTAATTTCTTTAAAATAATTAGAATCTTCCAGAATTGGTTTTTCTGCTAAAAATGGGACATGTAAGTGATGAGATAGAATCATAATGAGCATCAGATGTTAATAAGTCCCTCAAAGCCTGGTAATCCAAACCTCCCATTGTACAGCTGAGGTAGTATCAGATGTGGGATTTGAACCATGGTCCTTACTTTAGAGCCAATGTTCTTTTCCATTATACAGCATTGCCTCCCATAGATGATGATGCTATGAAGTCTTTTTTGAAAATGTCATCATTGTGAAATGCTTTAATACATTTGTGGAGGCATGGTAACAGTTGGGAGAAAAATATCATTTCCAAAGTTGGGTGTGAACATCTGTTTTCCACATGGTTTCTGTTTTTGGTTTACAGTGGCACTGGAACATGTAGAAAAATAGCATATAAAATGGAGTTCAGAATTGAGGAGAAAAGACATGTATATCTGAGTAAATCAAGGAAGCCTTCCCTACGCTCTTAATTTTACAGTAAAAAGAAGATCATATTCAACTTCTGGGCCAACTCTTGTTGGGGAAATCCTAGATGGATGCAGGAAGGAAAAAAGATTCTTGTAGGCTATGGTTAAGCACTTTCCTTTGCTTCTTTAAGGGCAAGCCAAAGACCCAGTGACACAGGTAGCCCTGATGTCCAGTATAAGCCCTAGGGATGGGAGTTGGGAGGAACATATAATTTCCATACCCTGGGGTATCTGTGGGCATATATGGTACCTACCAGAGGGGACATCCATTCAAAGAGGTTGACGCTCTCTCCATCATTGATGTAATATGCTTGGCCACTCTGAGACAGAAGTAGAAGAGAGACCAGTCAAGGACACAATATGGCAGCAGCCCCATTTTCAGTTTATATCAGGTGATTCAGACACCCAGCTAGGCCTGAGTTGAGCTCCTGTAGCAGCATGCATTGGAAATGAATAATACTACTTCAAGCCAGGGTGATGAAAGAGAGACTTTGTGGGAAAGTTACCACCTTAGTTCATACCGATATCACTTCTTTCCTAGATTTTTGGCAATGGCTCCAGTCCATCCACCACAAACTCCCAAAGTGATTGTCTTTCAGAGAGTATGTTACTCCCTTACTCAATAAACTCCAGTGGCTCCCTATTCCCTCTTCCTGTTGTTCGATTGTTCACTCATGTCCACCTGTTTGCAACCCTGTGGACCATAGCATGCTGATATTGTCCTCGAGGTTTTCTTGGCAAAGATATTACAGTCATTTGCCATTTCCTTCTCTGGTAGATTAAGGCAACAGAGATTAAGTGTCTTGTCCAGGGTCACACGACTAGTAATATCTTAGGCTAAATCTGAACTTGGGGTCTTCCTGACTTCAGGTCCAGTGCTCTATCCACTGACCAACTAGCTGCCCCTCTCCCCTATAGTATAAAACAGAAACTCCTCTGGTTAGATTTTAAAGCCCTTCCTAACTTGATCCCAATCTCTTTTTAGCTTCAGTGCTTATTATGCCTCCCAGCCCTGCCACACTATACAGTCCAACCAAACTGGTCATTTCTCTCTCTGACATGGTGGTCCATCTGCCATACCTGTGCTTTGTACTTACTAGCCTTTAAGGAATCCACTCCTTCCTCACCTCTCCCTTAAAATTTGAAGCTTAAGCACCATCTCTTATATTTCCTGATTCTAGATCCCTGCCCTAACAGCAAGTACCACCCCGCCTTTGTAAATCCTGTATATACTTAGTATTTATTTTCTTTATTCTTATTCTATATAAAGCTTCCTACAGGAAACCTTTCTCAACCCCCTTAATTCTCATGCCTTCCCTTGGTTAATTATTTCCTGTTTATCCTCAATATAGCTTGCTTTGTATGTTTGTTTGCATGTTGCCTCTACCATCAGATTTTTTTTATTAATTTATTTATTTCCTTTTAGTTTACAACACTCAGTTCCACAATCCCTTGAGTTTCAAATTTTCTCCACCTCCCCCCCCTCCCCACCCCATCATGGTGGCATGTAGTCAAATATAGGATCTCCCAATAGCTTCACATTAAACATGAGTCAGATTGTAAAGAAGGATTATAACCAATGGAGTGAATAATGAGAAAGAGGAAACAAAACAAAACAAGAAAAATAAAAAGAGCAAGTTAGTTTCAATCTGCATTCACACTCTGTAGCTCCTTCTCTGGGATATGGATATCTCTCTCCATCATGAGTCTTTTGCAGTTGTTTTATAACCTTGCATTGCTGAGAGGAGCCCAGTCTATCAAAGTTAGTCGTTACAGATACAATGTGTCTGTAATTGTGTACAAAGTTCTCCTGGTATCTGCTCTTCTCACTCAGCATCAGTTTATGTGTCTCCAGGTTATCTACCATTAGATTTTAAACTCCTTTAGGGCAGGGACTATTTTTTGCCTGTTTTTGCATCACCACACCATATATGCCCACAATGCTTAGCAGGGTTCCTGACATATAGTGGGTGTCTAATAGATGTTTATTGATCGATTGTATATAAAGGACAAAGGGAAGGATTTTGTTTTTCCTTTCCACATAGTTGAAGTAATCTCAGAAGTCAAAGAATAAAATAATTGATATAATGAGTTATTAATGTGTTATCAAGGTGGTCCTCTAGTGATCCCTATACAAAGTATGTAACACTCTTCTTTCATGGGATTATAGGAGAAAATGGCCATCCCTCTGAGAGCCAGTAAAAGGCTGAGTTGTGAGCTCTGCAGGTAGTACTTATCAAGAGAAAGAAATAGAAGGGTAACCTGATCCCTGAAAAAGAAATTACTCTTGGGAGGAAGGAGGGGATTTCTTCCTCTTTTCCCCCACCCCAGCCTTGTCACTTTGGAGTGGAGCTACAAAGATTCACACTCCAGACAGACACAGATACACAGAGGCAGTTACTTAAGGGAGGAAGTTTGCACTCTGGCAGCAAAGAAGGAGGCTGGTTGTAGGACCCTAGGCCTGACAACTGAATGTCATGTTTTGGAGGGAAGCAAACCCTGTGAACCCAGCTGAGCATCTTGCCCAGCAGAGATTCTGTGCGTCCTTATGGAGAGAAAAGGCATCAGGGCGTGTGGAACCAGAGGCCTGAGATGTTTAAGCCATGTGCTCCCTCTTATCTATTGTATTCAAGTTCGTGCCCACTGTTTTCATGTTTGCCATGTATATTTGTAGAAAGCATGCTCCAGGTTTATGGGAGGAATGTTTTTTAGTTACTATTTTTACTATGCCTTTTGAGTAAATGCCTTTGTGAAGGGCTGTCTCAAACGGATTGATTTGAAGGGGAGCTTACTGGAGGGAGTTTATGAGCTATCATTTTAGGAGTCAGTATCTCTAGGGCACCCTTTAAAACTCAAGGTAGTAGCTGCCCTATGGAGAGTAGCCTAGGAGGGGTGCAGCAGGCACAGTGACCAGCATGAGCTATTGCCTTATACGAAGTCAACCCAAGAGTATGAATGTAAATGGGAATGGGAAAGTAGCTTAGAGGGAGTGGTCCATGCACAGACATATGTTAAATATCATGTTTAACTCTATCTAGATCTGAATCTGATCTAGATGTATATTCATATCCTTATCCGTATCCATACCTGTACCTAGATCTATATCCATATCTATGTCCCTATCTATATCTGTCTCTACAGCTATTCCTATATACGCATATATACATTGATACCTACAGTTCTATCTGTAATCATCTATCTTTGTCTGTCTATACTCGTCTCCTTTTTTAGAATGTAAACTCCTTGAGAGAAGGATTTTTCATTATTTGTATTTGTACCGCCAGTGCTTAGCCCAGTGCCTGGAACATAATTGCTTAACAAATGTTTGTTCATTGTCATGACTGACTGAATATGTTGAATTGTTCTGCTTTTCTGGGTGATATGGAACAAATTTTTTAGTATGTGATACTTTTTATTTTTCTCCCTGCTTTGGGTAGAGGAGATATTAAAGGCTGAAGATCATAGCTTTTATATTTAGTAAAACTCAGCACTCAAAGTTCTTAGGACTAAGTCTGATCTCACTGTACCCTCTCTGTGGCCCAATTCTGTTGCTATATTTACTATAGTGGAAGGAATTGTAATTGCATTTAGACCTGGGTTCTAGTCCTGGTTCACCATTAACCAGCTTTATGATCTTGGGCAAGTGATTTTACTTTGTTGGGTGTTAGTTTCTTTATCTGTAAAATGGGTGTAGTGATGAGTGTTGAGTGATTTTTCAGTTACATCTGACTCTTTGTAACCCCATTTGGGGTTTTCTTGGCATAGATCTGGAATGATTTGCCATTTCTTTCTCCACCTCATTTTATAGATGAGGAACTGAGGCAAACAGGGTTAAATGATCTACCTAGGGTCATACAGCTAATGAATGTTTAAAAAAGGTCAGATTTGAAAAAGGAGGAGTCTTCCTGCCTCTAGGCCCAGTACTATATCCATTGTGCCACTGAGCTACCCTGCCCCACTGATGGGTGAGAGAGCTCATTATCTTTAGCTGGCCCCAGATACCCCCACACCTTGTCCCACCTACCCATGCTTCACCCCCCCCCCCATTTTTTTTTTTTGCCACACTCTTCATCCCCCTCTACTCTTGCTATGGAAACAAGTAATTATAGCAAAATTCCCATTATTTCAGGAAATGTCTATAGCTGCTTTATGGCTCCACTCAAAATTCCTGTGACTTCCCAGCCCTAGCCACCACTATATTCTGTCTGTGAGCTCTTCCTACTAGAATGTATGAGATTCGCTTCTTTCTCTCTCTCCCTTTGGCCTCTTCTGGTTGGCAGAGTGCCTGTTAGCGCAGGCTGTGGTGTAAAGATAGCTAAGTCTTAAGAACCATACCACCCACAACCAATCACGAAAATGGCACAGAAATGGCATCAAGAAACCTAGATCACGGAGATACGAATCTCTGAAAGGGGTTGACCCCAAGTTTCTGAGAAACATGCACTTTGCCAAGAAACACAACAAGAAGGGGCTGAAGAAGATGCAGGCCAACAATGCCAAAGCCATCAAGGCCCTGAGCACTAAGACCTCCAAAGCCAAGCTCCTCAGGCCCAAGATCCCCAAGGCCAGTGCCTAGCATGCTGGCCACAAGATGGCTACCAAGCATCCAGATCCTAGGTTCGGCATCAAACATCCAGGCTCCAGGATCACGAAGCCTGACTCTAAGGTTGCCAGAACCACTGACCCCAAGGCTACCAAGCCCACTGACCCCAAGGCTGCTGCCAAGGTCAGTAAGTCATATCCTAAGGCTACCAAATCTGGCCCCAGGGCCACCAAATCTGATGCTAAAGCCACCAAGTCTGACCCCAAGGCCGCCAAGTCCGATCCCAAGGCACCCAAGTATGATTCTAAGGCTGCTAAGCCTGCTGAGTCCAAACCCAAAGATGCTGGGGCTAAAGCTCCTGGTCTCAAGCCTTCAAAATAGGTGCTTCCGGACAGAAGGACTTGTTTAAAGCTAAAACCACCCTTTTTCCCAGCCAGGGTATGATTATTCACTATTTTGTACAAATAAAGGAAATGGTGAGTAATAAATTTAAAAAAAAGAACGTATGAGATTCTTGAGGAGAGACTTTCTTTGCTTTTGTATTTGTGTGCATGTAGCGTAGTGCCTAGTACACAGTAAGTACTTAATGAATGCCTAATTATTCATTTGGGGGTGGGGGATAGTTGGACAAGGTGAGTTCTAAGGTTCCCTCTAGTTCTGATGTTTTGTCTTTGTGTAAATGACTTTACCTAGTGAAGCTGCTCTAAGAGCCATTGGCGGCCTCCTGGTCTTTCTCTCCATTCCTTCAAGGTACAACCAAAGCCAACCAATGAGTTAAGAAGTATTTATTAAGCACCTACTATGTGCTAGACAATATTCTAGGAACTAGGGATACAAGTAGAAAGAACAAAATGATTCTGTATCCTTTTTTTATAATAAAAACATTTGTGCTGTTAACTATGTGGTTTTATGGGCTTTTGATATTTTACCTGAGTCACTTAAATAACATTCTGAAGTTATTGAGGAAATATGTATTTCTTTCTTTCTTTTTTTTTAAGGGGGAAGGCAAGGCAATTGGGGTTAAGTGACTTGTCCAAGGTCACACAGCTAGGATGCGTCAAGTGTCTGAGGCCAGATTTGATCCCAGATCCTCCTGACTCTAGGGCCAGTGCTCTATGCAGTACACCAACTAGCTGTCCTGTTGTATTTCTATTAAATGACTTAAGCAGCCATAATATCCACTGGTTCCCTAGACAAGCCTTCCATTTCAATCCAATGTGTTTATTAACTGCTTTTTGGACAAGCTTTCTATGTAAGGAACTTAAATTCTGACATTTGAATAAACATTTATTGTCCAATATCTTCCAGACATTGTGCTAAAGTGCTTTACAGGTATTATCTCATTTCATTCTCACAACCACCTTGTAAAATCTTTTACAGATTTGTTGTTGTTCAGTCGTTTCTGACTCTGTGACCCCATTTGGGGTTTTCTTGGCAAAAATACCGGAGTGGTTTGCCATTTCCTTCTCCAGTTCATTTTACAGATGAGGAAACTGAGCTAAACAGGGTTGAGTGACTTGCCCAGGGTCACACAACTAGGAAGTACCCAAGGTCAGACTTGAGCTCAGGTAGATGAGTTTGACTTGACTCTAGGCCCAGCACTCTATCTAGCTATCCTATTTTACAGATGCAGCACGTATAAAAATACTTACGATATAAATATAAATTTACTAAGTGCACATATATGTATATATGTGCACACACACAAAGTAGTCAAATACAAGGTACTATGAGGGAGAAGAGACTAACATTTGGGGGCAGGTAGAACAAGAAAGACTTCCTGCAGAAGATGGTGTCTGAGCTGCATCTTCAAGGAAAAGAACTCTATGAAGCAAAGGTAAGAAAGGAACGCCACTTCCTTTAGCAATCTTCGCCAGACAAGACCCTCTCCCCCCAACACACACTCCCAGCTGATAGGGGTTTCTCCTTCCTCAGATAGACAGCCAGCCAGGGACTTAATAGAAGAAAGGGTCCAGAACTTACCGCGACATAGCTTTTTTTTGCAGTAAGGGCCTCTGCAGCCAGAAGGTGTGCCTGGACCAGGTTCTTTACATGGACCCAGTTCATACGTGTCCTGGGATCCCCAAATTTGAAGGTAAACAGTCTCTTCCTGATGCTGCCCTGAAAGTGAGAGGGGGAAAGCATAGATCTGACCTCTGGAATATTTGGGCAGCTTAGAATAGGAGAGTTAGGGGACCCTCAGGTCTGTTAACCACCACCTCAGAAGTCCACGAAACATTGGGTTGCAGCTAGGTTTATTACAAGAGAAATGAACTTGCCATTGGATCCCTAAGCAAGCACAGAGTTCACAATCCAAACAGAAGCTTGTGTATTTATTAGAATACAACAAAAGAAGGAGGAAGAGACCAAAATCTCCTCCTAATTGGGAGTGATAGGGGAGGAGAAATCATGAATAATTAAGATGGCAAAAGCCACATTTTTTTCCCTTGGGAACTGCCAAACCATGAAGATAGGATGGTCTGCTTATCGACAGGGGTCCCAGATGCACAAGATGCATTCTAGTGCTTACTGACTGGCACCTGTCTTGGCTCCCACTGACACATAAGGAGTCCAGCAAACAACAGAGCATGTCACTGGCAGGGTAGGGCGCTTCGTCCTCACCCACTTTAGGGCCTCCTGCATACTCTGGGTCCAGTGCTTTTGGCAACTCAAACAGACACGTTCAGAGGACTCTTTAACAGGTAGTACTGAAGGATTCCTCCCTGCCTTCCTCTAACCATGAGTTGCTGTCTTGTCCTCCAACAAGACATTCTTGCTGGCTTTCCCGCATTCCTGGAACTCCCTCTTTCATCCTTTCTACCTTCTGGCTTCCTTCAAGATTCAGGGAAAGTCCCATCTTCGAGAAGCCCTTCTCAGTTCTTCTTAACGTTAATCCCTTCCCTCTGGGATTATCTCCAATTTATCCTAAATATATCTTGTTTGTATATAGTTGTTTTGCATGTTGTCTGCTCCATTAGGCCATAAGCTTCTTGAGGGCAGGGGCTGTTCTTGCCTTTTTAAAAATTTTAATTATTATTATTTTTTAATAATAGTGCAGTGCCAGGAGACGTCATAAATACTGGTAGTTGTTTCCCTTATCCCAGTCTCTGTTTTCTCCCATGCTGCTAAATGTAGTTAGAGGAAGTCCCATATCTGAGCTGACTCTACTAACGATTTATGTTGTCTAGTCTCAGCTGGGACTCTTATTCTTAATCCTTTTATTCTTCAGTCCTCTAATTTATCATTTAATCTTCATCAGTGACTGCTCCAAAATGTGTTCTCTCCTTTTGCCATTCTTTGTATCTCCAGTAACAGATGCCACCTTCTCCACAAAACCTTCCCTGACTCTCCCACTCTTGCAGCTAATAATGGTCTATCCCTCCTCCAATTTCTCACAGAACTTTGAGTGAACCTTTCCTTTGTGCTTACCTAGTTTTCCTTCTATCAGAGTTATTTGTGTACTTGTTCTTTTTCCCATTAGATTTGAGCTCCAGTAGCTGCTTCTTAGGGCAGCTAGATGGGACAATGGATAGTGTGCCAAACCCAGAGTCAGGAAGATTCATCTTCTTGAGTTCAAATCCTGCCTCAGACACTTACTAGCTGTGTGACCCTGGGCAAGTCACTTAACTTTGCCTCAGTTTCCTCATCTGTAAAATGAACTGGAGAAAGAAATGGCAAACCACTCCAGTATCTCTGCCAATGTGACCCCAAATGGGGTCACAGAGTCAGAAACAAGTGAATAACAAAGTTCCCTATTATCTATAGGATCAAATATGCCAAAAGTTCTTTGGCATTTTAAAGACCTTTGTAACCTAACCCCTTCCTAGCTTTTTTGTACCATTTTTTGTACTCCATGAAATCTGTGAACTAGCCATATACTTACCAAATTAATAGTTCTTTGAATATAACACTCAATCTCCCATCTCTATGCCTTTGAACTGGCTGTCTGCTATGCCCATAATGCTCTGACCCTTCATCTCCTCTTAGATTCTCTGGCTTCCTTCAAGATTCAGTTCAAATCCTGTTGTCTACAGGATTTCTGCATTTCCTGGCATCAAGAACTATTTTTTGCCTTTCTTTGTATCCTCAGTACTTGGTATCCAGTAGGCCCTTAATAATTGCTTATTGACTAATTCTTCTTCCTTTCAGATGACCTTCATTTATTCTTGCATATATCTGGTTATTTACCTATCTCCCCTATTATAATGTGAGCTCCTTATAGGCAGGGACTGCTATTTTTTTTGGCCTTTCTTTGTATCCCCAATGCTGTGTACATAGTAGATGCTTAATGTCTGTTGAATTTTATTGATTTGAACAAGACTCTTGATACTGAGTCTGCCTTCTGACTCCATTTTAACTGCTAAGACAAGAGTACTTACTGCCACTCGGGGAAGGTGCCTCTGCTCTTCTGGTCCATAGATGCCTGGGGGACGAAGGACACATGTTCGAAGGGTACCTCCTCCTACAATACAGAGAAGAGGACATTCATGTGGACCACAGAATGAGGGAATGACTATTCAAGAATACATTCAGTCTTGGGAAAGGACTAATCAAAATACCCCATTTAAATATTTGCCCATTGACCAAGCTCATTATATCCATGGTACTTGTGCTTAGCCCTTTTGTGGAAATGACATATAAAAGGGTTTTGGGTCTATACAGAATAGCATGTCAGGGAGTATGGATGGTTCTACTCTGCTCCTCCATTTGATTCTGTGAGGACTGGGAAAAGATAGTCATATCAGTCCCCATTGTTCCTAGAGTGGAAAATGTTTACAAAGGAGGTCCAAGGTCTTGGTCTTCACTTCTGTGTAGCTTCATTATAGCTCATAGCTACAGGTGGTACCCACCCCCACCCAGCTGTCTTGCAGATGCATGCCACTTGTCACAAGAGAGCACAAATCTATCCTTGCAACAAAAGACATAACTCTTTGTACATCTTTGGTGGGTCTGGTGATGAGTTAGCACTGTTGTCTTCACTCAAAAGGGACTAGATTCTTCTTAAATATCATCTTACTTATAGAATAATCATAGAAAGGAAAGTACTAGAAAGCATAATGAAAATTACTGTGGATCTACTCTTAACAACCCCCCCCCCTCCCACTACACATTGACTGAATCCACCCATGTGAATCATAGAATTGAATTTTGGAGCTGGAGGGGCCCTAGAGTTCAGGTAGTCCAGCCTTAGTTCTCTCCACTCCACTCCCCTCCCCATTTTGAAGATGAGAAACCTAAAGCCCATTTATTAAAGGTCACACAGTGAGTCAACAATCAAGCCAGGCATAGGCCTGTGAGAAATCATTCATTTGCACCCCTTCCCTATTCCAATCAGTACTAATCAGTTTGCTGTGATTCCATAGTAGTAGTGACTATAAGTTCTGTATAGTAGGCCCCAGAGCTATGAGCTACAGGTTTGTAAGTTCACTTGTTTAATCATAGGAAGCTCACTAGAGACCCTCTACCCTTGTTTTTTCTTGTTATGGTGACCAAGTCCAGCATAGTGGAGGTGACTCAATTACATGGAAAATCCTCCAACTTAGTTTTGTGTATCTGGACCATTCTCTTTTGTCCAGCATGAGCAGGTGACCAACTTATGACCCCTTAGTCAATGGAGATTTCTCATGCTTTGCCTAACTGGAGACCCTCTGGCTAACGTGCCATTTTTAGCTGATACATCATTTTTTGGTCTGCAAAGATCTATTAACCAATGGGATTCTATACTTAGGATAGCCTCTTTATAATGTTCAGGTATCAAATCTGGTATCAAACCTTATAAAAATGAGGTCTGGGAAGAAGGGGGCATCTCAGATCATGAGGAAGATCTGAGGTCCCCTTCATTAGAGGGGGGCCATGGACCCTTTAATAAAGTGCCATTGACTCAGAGCTCGCCTCAGTCTCTTATTGCAATTTGAACAATTTTAATCCCCACAGAACCTAGCTTTCTTGCAGATAACTCCTAGAAAGTGACCCAAGTGACCTAAAAATTCCTGTCTTTGGAGAACACAAGGCATCAAGGAAGATTTCCTGGAGCCCCAGGTGTCAAATGGATTAGGTAAGGCCAAGCTTTGAGAGATGCTGCTCTTTCTGGGAAAAGCCAGGGGCAGAAACTATCCTGGGTGACCTCCTAGGGGCTGCATCCCTGGTTAGTGATTAGGTAAGAAGCATTCATTCTCTCTGTAAATGGCTCATGTCTAATTTTAAACTCTAGGTCACCTGGGCACAGGGATTAGGTTGCAGTTTATATTCATTGTTGGGGAACATGCTGCCCAGGTAAGCAGACAGCCTGGTAGGGTATAAATGATTCTTCCTAACATGGAAAACTCAAGGGATGCTCTGATAAATAATTCTAAGCAGGAGGATCAGGTATCTGCTGCAGAAGCTGCTGGGCTGAAGAAGGAGGTGTGAGCCAGAAGTCACATTTGCTTGGGTAGGAGAGTAACCCTGTAATAGCAAAGCTAGATTTAAAAAGGGAGATCTGTAACTGAGAGTGAAGGGATCTCCTTTGTTTTATTGGGAAGTGAAGTTGGAATTATCTGTATCTATCATCACACCAGAAACCTTTATTCCTCTTTCATTGGAATTGTGGTTTTGGGGACACACACACCAGATAATAGCAATAGTCAGAATCACATATACTATTTTGAGTGACGTTCTTTTGGAGGATGGAGGCAAAATCCATGATTTATAATTTAGAGCCAAAATGGGTCTCAAAACCATAATCTAGTTCTGAGCACCCCTGTTTAAGAAGGACGGTGATACACTGGAAAGTATCCAGAGGGCAAAGTGGACAGAGAAAGGTCTTTGAGAACAATCTGTATGAGGATTATTTGAAAGTACTGGGGTTTTAAGTGTAGAGAAGAGAAGATGAGGAAGGAGCCGTGTCTGTCATGTGGATGGGGGATAAGTCCTAGAGGGCAGAATGCAAATCGATGGGTAGAAACTAAGAAGAGGTAAGTTTAGGCTTGAAATAAGGAAAAACCTTTTTTTTTAACAATTAAAGGTGTCCAGAAATGGAATGGGCCTCCTTGTGAGTTAGCAGGAATCTTCAAGCAAAACCTGGATCATGCACTTGTGGCAGGGATTCTTTTTGGGAGGATAGTGTATAGTTTGGACCACATGAACTCAGGGCTCCCTTCCAACTCTGAAATTCTGTTATCAGTTTAAAACAAACTGAGAACTTTTCTGGGCAGCAAAGTTCACTCCCCATGTCTTCTGGTGATTTCCTCTTTCTCTTTCCACATAGGCACAAATGTGCCTTGTCCCCATCATACCAGGGAGTGGGGTTCCATTGGATGTGAGGATCAGTTGGTCTGCGATGGCTTTGGTCCGTGAATAGTGGTCAATGTGCTGAAGCAGAGAAAAAAGAGCCACAGGGGAGGTCAATAACCAGGGCTGCCTTCTTCCATCATTATCTTCACCTGTAACTATATCTACTGCTCACATACTAGGAATGTTCTCAGGGAACCTCTGGTGACGAGGTGACTGTAGCTCAGGATATGAGATGAAACCCCCTTGGGATATGATTGAATCTTTTACTCCCTTTCCCACACTTTATTCTTATTTTCAAACATGCTATTTGGGGTACCCCTTCTGTATGAACTGATGAGGGTTTTTGCCCACCTTCCCTATCTGTCTGGGCTAGGCTAGGGAACTGTCCTGTACAGAATCAGGGGAATGGACAAATTGATCCTTTAAATCCTTACTGAGTCACATTTATATAATGCTTTACAATTTATAACATTATTTTAGCTTTTGCCTCACTCCCAATCTGACTAGGCTGCTTTAGGTGCAATTCTGTGCCAAGTTAAGGGGATAGATGAAATTCCCCTTTCCACTATCCTAATAATTTACCTTTATATAGCATTTTATAGTATACAGCATGATTTCTTTATAGTAGTCGTATGAGGTAGCTAGTACATGTAATATTAGCCCTATTTAACAGATGAAGAAACTGAGGACCAGAGGTTAGGCTATATAGTCAGTAAGAAGTAACCTAAGTTTCCTACCTCCCAGTCTAACATTGCCACTTAATTAAAAGAAAACAAAACCCAAAACTGCAAAAGCAAGGCACTGTGGGTAGAAAAACAAAAACAAAGCTGTCCCTTCTCTCTGGGAGATTTCATTCTACTGAAAGGATATAACACATACATAAGTAAATATAATATTATTTGAGGCACTAGGAAGGACTAATATCTAAGGGGATCAGGGAAGGCTTCATAGAAGATGGTACCTGAGCTGAACCTTAACAGAAAAAAAGGATTCTGGGAGGCAGAGATGAAGATGGAGTGCATTCCAGGCACAGGGGGCACTTTATGCATGGGAGCAGGAGATGAAATGTGAGTTTAGGGCCATTTTGACTGGAACAAAGTGCATTAAGGGGAGTGATGAGACTGTGGAAAAGTAGACTGGAGCCCAATTATGAAGGGCAAGGGCCTTAAATGACAGGCTGAGGAATTTGTGTTTTATACCAGAGACACTGAGCAGCCACTGAAAAGTCCCTGAGTAGTGGAGTGGCATGGTTATTCTTGTGCTTCAAGAAAACCACTTATCTTGGCAGTTTTGTGGAAGGTGGATTAGAAAGACATGAGACCAGAAGCAAGAAGACAAACGAGGAGGCTAATTTAGGCAAAAGGTAAAGAGGGCCTGAGCTTGAGTGGTGGCCATTTTCGTGGAGAGAAGGGAAGTATTTGATAGGTGTTATAAAGATGGAATTAATAGGACCCAGCAGCAGAGATTGTGTGTGGGGTGGGTGAGGGAGGGGAGAGAGGAGGAGAGGAGAGAGAAGAGAGGAAAGGAGGAGAGGAGAAAGAAGACGTTCCATTATGGGTCCCTAGTTAAGTCTAAGTGTTCTTCACTCATATCTGGAGATAAAAACTCAGTATTTATGTTATGTGTAGACAGCAGAACTCCCAAGGGTGAGAGAGGTCAGTTTGCCAGGGAGTGGTGAGGTAGAGGAGGAGGAGGAAGCACAGAGGAGGTAAATTTGACAGGTCCCAGTACAGTCAGGGAGCCAGACGAGGCTCAAATTGCTCAGGATTATATACGATTTGGGTAGCAGTGCCCTTCCCTTGCCATTGGCTGGCAGCTGGCCTAGTGAGAACCTGATTCATATTCCAGAAGTTCCTGGATTTCCACTGCCCATGATCCTTCAGTCCCTTTTTCCAGTTGGGAAGAACTAAACTTCCCATCAGCTCCCTTGCTGATAAGGAGCCCCAGTCATGTTTGGTGTGACTCCAGAGTTATAGTTCAGTTATAGGTCAGAGAGTGGGGTAGAAGCATTAACCTGTATCTCCTCTTTGGGTTTCACTGATTGTAACTTCTGAATTAAGAACAAGTTTCTCTATTGCTGTTAGGGTGGGGAGGGTGTGTGACTCACACAGTTCAAGGCCCTATACTACCCTACATGGATGGGTCCTATACCATGGTACTATCTTCATCAATTAGGTAAATATGGATAAAGCACCTACAATATGCCAGGCACTGTCTTAGGTACTGGGGTATAAAGAAATCAATCAGTCAGTAAACATTTATTAAACACTATATACCAGGTGCTGTGTTAAGCACTGGGGATACAAAAAAAGACAAAAGACAATCTTTAACCATATATATATATATATATAAGGTTATATACAGGAAAAACAGGTAATAATTAATAGAGGGGAGCCACTAGAATTGAGAGGTTGGGAAAGGCTTCTAGTAAAAAATGGGATTTTAGTTGGTACTTAAAGGAAGCCAGAGACATCAGTAGTCGGAGTGGAGGAGGGAGATTGTTCCATGCAAAGGGGAGAGAACCAGAGAAAATGCCCATAGTCAAACAATAGTGTCTTGTTTGTGGAATAGCCAGGAAGGCAATGTCACTGGAATGAAGAGGACGTGCAGGGAATAAGGTGTAAGAAGACTGAAAAGGTAGGAGGAGGCTAGATTATGAAGGGCTTTGAATGCTACACAGAGCATTTTGTATTTGCTCCTGGAGGCAGTAGGGAGCCACTGGAGTTTACTGAGTGGGGGGGGCCAACATGGTCATATCTGTGCTTTAGAAAAATCACATTAGTGGCCAAATGGAGGATGGACTGGAGTGGGGAGAGACCAGGGGCAGGCAGACCCACCAGCAAGGTATTGCAATGATCCAAGCATGATGAGATGAGAGCAGGAAGGAGGTGGCAGAGGTGGCAGAGTCTGAGGAGAGAAGGGGCAGATCCCAGGGAGATGTCCACAGAGGTGAACCCAACAGGCTTAGGCTACAGCTTGGATGTGTGTGTGTGTGTGTGTGTGTGTGTGTGTGTGTGTGTGTGTGTGTGTGTGTGTGTAGGATGCATGAGAGATTCTGAGGAATCCAGAAAGAAACAAACTGACAGAAGAGATAACGTACACACACACACATATACTATATATATATAGTATATGTGTGTGTATGTACGTACATATATGTATGTATGTACATACACAAACATTTGTGACCATATAGAAAACATATAAAGCAACGTAACCTTGGAGGGGAAGATGCTAGCAGGTGGTGGGGGTGGGGGTGTTGGAAAGTGGTAGCTTGGGGCACAAATAGGAAAAAAGTGCTGTTTGAGCTGAGGTTGGAAGGAAACAAGGGGCAGAGCCGAGCAGGGAGAGTATCACCAGCAGAGGAAATAGTCGGTTCAAAGACGTGGAGGGCTGGACGGTGGGGTGTGAATAATGGCACGCAGGTCAGTGTGGTTGACAGCAGAGTACAGGGAAGGGAAAAATATAGGAGAGAATTGAAAAGCAGGATGGTGCTTTAAGCTTTAAACGCCAACTTTATATTCTGATTTGAGAAGTAAAAGGGAACCGCTGGAATTTAATTAGTTGGGGGTGAGGTAGGAGGGGTGATATAGATATGCCTTTTAGGAAAATCTTTTAAAGACTGTCTCTTAATTGTTATTGTTCAGTCATTTCTGATTCTTTGTGATGACCCTTTTTGAGGTTTCCTTAGCAAAAATCCTAGAGTGGTTGCTATTTCCTTCTCTAGCTCATTTTACAGATGAGGAAACTGAGGCAAACAGGGTTAACTGACTTGCCCAGGGTCACACAGCTTGTAAGTGTCTGAGGCCAGATTTGAACTCAGGTCTTCCTGACTGTAGGCCTGGCACTCTATCCACTATACCACCTAGCTGGCCCTAATTATTCAGTTTCAAACAGTGAGACAGGAGTGAGAGAATAGGCAAGAGAAGGAAGTTTGCATTATTTCAAATAGAATGGTGGGTTTACACTTTCCCCAGCCCAGTCCTCTAATCCTAAGGAACTTGGTACCTTCTCAAGTGGGAAATATGTCACGGAGTCTTCACTGCCCTGCACAATGGGCTTTCCCCCAAATGCAACATTGACTGTGCTAGTGTAGATGAGCCTTGGAATTTGCCGTTTGATGCAGACTATCCACACAAACATATACATACAAAACACAAGTGTAAATATACAAACATATGGATATGCAAAAACATATACACACATATGAACACACACACAGAGGCCCTGGTGAGAGTAAGGAGATGGCTGAGGAGGTATCCACAGGGGTAGTAACAATCAGGAACATTCCCTTAGGAAGAGAACACCTCTCCATCCTTGCTTTTTTGGACACAGCCAGAGTTGTGGGTCTCCTCAGTCACAAGATGATGGCTTAAGCACTAATAAAACTGGGATCCTCCCAGTGAGGGTCCCTGTGCTCTGATGACAAGGTGTGCCCAAGGGCGTACCTAGCCCCTACTAAGATAAGAATGGTAGATGAAGCATCATTCTTTAGGTACTTGGTGGTTCCAAACTATCTTAAGGCTGAGTGTGTGTAGCAATGAAAGCTACTATATACATAAGGTAGTTATGAGAACTCTTGCTAGGTAACCTTAGAGACAGAGGGTTTTCAGGAGTAATGATAACATGGAACATTTTTTAAGTTTGCAAAGTGGCTTGCAAATAATATTGCATTTGACAACCTTGCCATTATTATGCCCATTTTGAAGATAAGGAAATGAGGCTGAAAAAAGATGGAGTGACTTAAATAGTCACAGTGTCAGAGGCAAGATTTGAATTTGGGTCTTCTTGATTCCAAGTCCAGGGCCTTAACGGGAGACATACTCCAGGTATCAAGAAATGAAACTCAGAGGTTCCCAGACCAGAATATCGAGAAAGGGCCATGCTTAATGAATCCTTGATACATCATTCCTTCCATTTTCCCATTCCTCCCATTCCTGGTATTCAGCCTCTACCTTTTGGGCTGGAAACACTTAAAAGTGGTTTTGATCTGAGACTGAATATCCCTGGAGTACCAGAATCCTCCTTTCTCTTCTTCCCTACCCCTGGTTCCCCTCTTTCTATCTATGACCTCTGTATTTAAGGTTATGGGCATGTCAACCACAACCTCAGCGTGACTCAAATTGGCCGCTCTTCGGCAGGTCCAGTTTGTAGGAAAGAGAGAGAAATGTTCCAGATCAGGCCACACGTAGATGAAAGAATAGGAACTCTTTGCCTCCCACTCTCTGGAAGGTCAGGCTCTTCCCAAGTCAATGGGAACTTTGCCTGCACGTTTCCCAGCTCAGCTCCTGTGGATGCTCAGGTGAGGTTTGTGGTCAGCACACAGTTTCTCAAAAAGAGAAGAGAGGAGAGGAAATGTCAGGGCACAGCAAGCAGTCTTACAGATTCAGGCCACAGCACTAGGGAGAGAGCAGCTGAGCTCCTACCGTCAATCACGATTTTGGTTCCACCAATGTTTACAGATTCAATCTGTTCTTTATGCAACTACAAGAAGAAGATGGGACGAAAGTTGCTGAGTCTCCCTCATACATGCTGGATGCTGAGGCAGCAGATTCAAGCTTTAGCAAGGTTAGGGCATGGGGTGTATGTGTATGTGTGCATTAGTATGTACATGAGTGCTGATAGGGCTGGGAATATACCCAGCTATTGCAGGGGAGATGGGGGTAGGAGGTCATTTGATCAGAGGATCATAGATGTAGAAGCTATGGAAATCCAGAGTCCTCCTTCCCCTCCCCCCATTTTACATATGAGGAAGCTGAGGCCTGAGGAGGTTAAGAAATTTGTCCAGTGTGTCACACAGGAAGTATTGGAGGCGGGATTTAAATCCAGACCCTGTAGAGAGGCAATAAACTCAAGATCACAGGCCAGTCAGAGAGATGGGCCTGAGCCAGTAAAGTGTAGTTGGGAAATATTTAACAAATCAATACAAATATAATACAACACAGATAACGTTATTTTGTGGTTTTCTAAGTCACCAGTGTTGTGGGATCTGGTTCTACTTAACTTTGACAACACCGTGGGTAGTGGATAGGGTACTTGCAGTCAGGAAGACCAGATTTCAAATCCCACCACAGACATTTACTAGCTGTGTTACCCTAGGCAAATCTCTGTGCCTCATTTTCCTCATCTGAGGGGGGATGGATCCAATGGCCTCTCAGGTCCCTTCCAGCTCCAAATATATGATCCTATCACCCCAGCACTGTTCCCCCACCACCCGCCATCATCATTCTGCTTCTGGCTTTAAGAAGATAAAACCAGATAAAAAGAAAGGAGGTTTCTGTGGTACCACAGCTGGCAGCTGTTAACCCTTTCAGTTCTGGTCCTCTATGGTTGCTACCTGCCCCCGTAAGCAGAGTCAGGGGTTCTTACATGTTTTACCCCTTCCTATTCCCTCCCCCCCTCCACCTCCAAGCCTCACTCTACTTCTCAGATGGGATATAGAGAACTGGGAAAACACCAACAAAAGTCCCCTGCTCCATCCCTTGTCGGTAGAACAGGGACAAGTTAAGGCCTGGTGACATGGAACCTCTTCCTTTATGCTTTGATTGGTTCCAAACCACAGCTTCTTCTCAGACTCAGTCCCAGGGTCTCTCATTCACCCCAGCTCAGTTCACTGAAAGAGGTGAGACACAAAGGCATGGAGGGACTTACTCAGTGGGTGTGGGCTTAGTATGCCTTCAAAATAGCCTTCAGCACTGGACATTAG
Source organism: Gymnobelideus leadbeateri (assembly GCA_011680675.1). Classification (NCBI taxonomy): domain Eukaryota; kingdom Metazoa; phylum Chordata; class Mammalia; order Diprotodontia; family Petauridae; genus Gymnobelideus; species Gymnobelideus leadbeateri. The sequence goes on along the minus strand of WOXC01010782.1, from coordinate 559,037 downwards.
TCCCCTTGAGAAATAAGATAAATCCCATGACCCATGATGCCTCTGGGTCACTCTGAGACATCCTAAGGAAGTCCCAAGGAGGACTGAAATCTTGGCTTCTGGTCCCTACCTAGGAGCTCTCGGTATCTTTGACTAACCAAACACAAGATTTCCCCTCTCAGTCCTGTGTTCCCACCCTGGTTCTGCTTCTATCTTTTTGTCACCCACATGTGTGTGTCAGAGAGAGGAGCAACAAATAGGGGAAAATGTGTGTGTGTGTGTGTGAGTGTGAATATGAGAGAGAGAGTCAGACAGAAAGAGACAGAGGGGAGAAACAAGGGGAGAAAACGAGAGAGAACGAGAGAGAAAGGAACAAGAGAGAGTGAAAGCACCTATGGGGAATGGGAGACAAATGAGTAGACTGAAGTTCTGTGAAGTTCCTGTCTCATTCCTGTCTTTACATCCCTGGTGCAGGCTAGGGGCGTGGATTAATCATTTTTTGTTAAATGAACTCTTTCATCCTCAGAAAGCCAAACACTTCATAGAAGTTCATTTTTGTCCTCTGAATTTCTGCCCCCCCCCCACAGACAAAAGAAAATAACAAAACTGACATCCACAAAGGGAGAAGAACCTCCCTTATCACCTCTCGTCAGTCATGGTGACCGTGCCCCTCATCACCCTGACCACCCTGGAACATGGACCAGGTCCTTCGGGGAGGGGGGAAGGGCGGGGCTTGATCACACCTTTTCAGCACCTGACATTCCATAGGAAGCCACATGGAAAACACAGTCAACCCCTTCACAAGCTCGATACAGGGCCTCCCCATCCCGGATGTCACCCTGGAAAACAGAGAGAGGGGAGATGGGCGGGGGACTGAAACACAGAGTGAGAGATCTTGACTAGAACCCCAGTTTCTCCCTCAGTCCAACTTTTCACCCTGAGATAAACAAAGACTTCCTTGTTCAAGAAACATTGTCTTATTAGGTTATTAGGAGCTAGGCAAGAATGATGTTTCAAATCCCTGACTGAGTCATGAGGAACCTTGGTCTTTGGGATAGAAAAGATTTACGAATGGCTCGGCTATCACCCATCTTCCCTTACCCTCACACTGCCCCCAAAACCTTTCCCCTCAACTTGGCATGCTTAATTCCATGCATAAAAATTCCCCATTTGACCAGCCTCTCTCCTCAACCCCACAAAACAAAAATAACTTTTTTCTCCCAACAGAAGAATAGTCTTTTGTGAGAGTCTGTCTGTCTTGTTTCTTCTACAAAGATAATCCCAACCATACCTGGATGAATGCAACTCCTTTGGGTAGCTCCCATTTAGGACGCTGGATGTCAAGCAAAACCACTGAGACCCCCCTCTGGCCAAGACTGGAGCCCAGACTGAACCCAAAGTAGCCACCGCCTCCTGTCACCAGGGCCTTCTGGCTGGTGGGACATGGGGATTCTGCCTGCTCCTTAGGTTTGCTGTTGGGAGCCTGGCCCTGGCTTGCCTGGCCCTGAGGTACCTGGCCCTGGAGTTGGCCCTGGGGTGCTTGGCCTTGGGGTGGTTGACCTTGGAGTGCCTGGCCCTGGAGTGTCTGGCCTTGGAGTACCTGGCCCTGGGGTACTTGGCCTTGGGGTGGTTGACTTTGGAGTGCCTGGCCCTGGAGTGTCTGGCCTTGGAGTACCTGGCCCTGGGGTACTTGGCCTTGGGGTGGTTGACCTTGGAGTGCCTGACCCTGGAGTGGTTGGCCTTGGGGTGCCTGGGCCTGGGGTGTCTGGCCTTGAGGTGGTTGACCTTGGAGTGCCTGGCCCTGGGGTAGTTGACCCTGAGGTGCCTGGTTCTGGGGTGCCTGGCTTTGGGGTGCCTGCCCGTGAGGAGCCTGGCCCTGGGGTGTCTGGCCTTGGGATGCCTGGCTCTGGGGTGGTTGGCCCTGGGGTACTATCAGACCACCAGCTTTGGGTTGAGCCATGTTGGGATAGGAGGCCCTTGGTCCTTCCCCTGCTCTCCAGGCCTGGCAGACAGGGCAGCTCTTCTCCCCTAAGGTGGCAGCTCCACAAAGGTGTGGGGAAGAGCTTGTGGGATTGGATTTCATCTTCTAAAGTCCCATTTAGGTCACTGCCTCCTTGCACCTGTTGAACAAATTCCACAATAACAACAATAGCAAATCAGTCCCCCACCCCCCAAACAAACAGCAATTTTTAAGAAAAAAACTAGTCACCTCTCCTGTAGAACCACAGGTTCTAGGGCTAAGTTCATTTGGCCTCTAAATTGCCAAACCTAGGATTGCTGGTGAATTTAGCTTTCTCAGAACCCTAGGAAAGGGGAAGGATTGTGGAGGTAGAAATTCCCAGTATTTCCAAAATGGCTTCTACATCTTGAGCCATGCATGGCGACCTCAGCTCCTCATTCAGCTGGGGGGATTCACTCTAGGACAAGGATTTTTTAATAGAGGCTAAGGGAGCCCCAGATTTGACTTTTCCATCCGGGGCTAACCCCTGGGAAAATCTCCCGCCATCCCCCAGGCCTCAATTCTGCCCAGCAGGGCCTTTCTTCTCTTGGGTATAGGGCCATCTATGCCTTGCACTGCTCTCCAGGCTGCCCTTCAGATCCACTCGGGCTGTCACTGCAGTGTCCCAGCATGAGGTCCCTTCATCTCTCCCATCCCCTTCCTAGTTTCCTTCCATGTATTATCTTCCTCCATTAGAATACAAGCTTCTAGAAGACAGGGAGTGCTTTTCTTTCTGCTTATATTTGTATTCCCAGGTATAATTAGTCTAATTAGCATAGTGCCTGGGTTACTTTTTGACTTGACTTTTAGGCTTCAGGGATTCAGAATTGAAAATGGACCTTGGAAATCAGAAGGTGACAGTCATAGATCTGGGGTGGAAGGAATATCAGAGGCATTTTCATCCAGAGCCTTGTATTTAGGCCATGTTTCCTCAGTGGAGGGAGATAGGGATCAGGCCCCAGAGGTCAGATGTCTTTACCTCCAGCTCATTTGCTGGCCCCAAGAAAGAACTGAGCATGCTTTCCCTCAGTCATCAACTCAGCCTGTTGGTTTTATGCTGGAAAGATCATTGTAAGAGGGGACATTATAGTATCTTGTTTTGCTCCCATAAAAGTTGTTGGGAGATAATAATAGCTGTGGGGAAGCCCCCTTATCTTATTTTACTAAAACAATGACCATCCTGGTATCAGGGGGAACAAACAGCTGGGACCCTAGAGGTCCCACCCTGGTTACAAGTATCCTCACTACCAGGCCTATGTAATCTGCATAAAGAGGGAATGTAGGGAAATAAAGTGAGGAATTTGAACTAACCCTAACAGGAAGGATAGAACAGTGCACCCTCACTCCTGCATCTGTATTAGTGTGGGTGTCCCTAGTGAGCACCATACGTATTCTCTCCCAAGAAGTGTAATAAACGCCTTTCTCTGCCCACTCTGCTTAAGAGTTCTTTTGGTGAGAAGGGCTTTGCCATCACATGGATCTTCCTAAGGGCCCCCAGGCAAGCAGTGGACAGCGGAATATCGTCTGGGCTAACTCCCTGGCCTTACCTGGAAAGTCCTGTGATCCCCACAAGTGTGTTTCTCACATCATGGATATAGAGTCCACCTCTCAGATCTTCACATTCCTCATCTGCTAAATGGGGATAACAGGGCCTACCTCACAGGGTTGTCCTGAGGGTCATATGTTATCTGTGATGATGTATGCAAAATGCTTTGCAAAGCTTAAAGCTGTTAACATTGCTACTATCATTTAAAGGGGCACAGGGATTAGATTTGTGATTTCATTGATATAAGGATAGTCTTGATGAAGACATTTTCTATGTATACAGCCCAGTACCTTCTCTGAAATGTATAGTCTTAAAAGTTATTTATAATTATAATTAAAAGTTACTAATAATATTAAAAAGTTGCCTAGAGAACAGAGAAGTTAAGTAATTTGGGCAGGGTCACATATCCAGTATGTGTTAAAAACAGAACTTGAATACGTGTCTTACTAGCTCCAAACTCATTTGTTGTCATTGTTCAATTGTGTCCAACTCTTTGTGACTCCATTTGGCAGAGATAATGGAGTGGTTTACCATTTCCTTCTCCAGCTCATTTTACAGATGAGGAACTGAGGCAAACAGGGTGAAGTGACTTGCCCAGAGTCACACAGCTACTGAGTGTCTGAGATCAGATTTGAACTCAGGAAGAAGACTCCAGGCCCAGTACTGTCTCCACTGTACCACCTAACTACTGTCACCTAATTGCCCCTCCTCCACCCACCATTGTTAGCTATTACTCTGCAATGTCTCACCATCATTTAAATTTTTTTTTTTCCTTTTTGGAAAGGGGAAGGTAGGGCAGTTGGGGTTAAGTGACTTGCCCAAGGTTACATGGCTAGTTTTGTGTGTTAAGTGTCTGAGGCTGGATTTGAACTCAGGTCCCCCTGACTCCAGGGCTGGTGCTCTATTCACTGTACCACCTAACCACCCCAGTCTCATCATCATTTAAAGCCCAATTCAAATATTATCTTCTCCAGGAAGCCTTCCCTTATCAATGGCCACCTTCCTCCTCACAGCCACCCCAGCCCTTAAGTTACTTCCCTTCAGTCAGGCCTCACACTCACCCTGGAGTTAGGAGGGCCTGAGTTTAAATCCGGCCTCAGGCACTTAACACTTACTAGCCCTGTGACCTTAGGCAAGTCACTTAACCCCAATAGTCCTGCCTTCCTCCCTGCAAAAAGCAAAAAATAAAAAAATAAAAAGATGTTTTTTAATAAAAAAATGTTCTTTCCTCACAACAATTTCTTTGAGGTAGGCCTTACAAGGGTTTAGTATTGTTATTTTCCATTATAAGGGTCTTGGCAGTAATTCAAGTGGGTGGTAATCAATCAGTCAACATGCATTTATTAAGCACTTACTGTATGTCAGGCATTGTGCTAGGTGTTGGGGATAGAAATGTAGACAATGAGGCAATTTCTGCCCTCAAAGATCTTTTTTCCCCTTTTTCAGAGGGGGGAAGGCAGGGCAATTGGGATTAAGTGACTTGCCCAAGATCACACAGCTAGTAAGTGTGTCAAGTGTCTGAGGCTAGACTTGAACTTAGGTCCTCTTGATTCCAGAGCCGGTGCTCTATTCACTCAGCCACCTAGCCTCCCCTCTCAAAGATCTTAATGGGGGAGACAACAGTATATATAAGTATATAAAGCAATAAATATAAAGAGAATAGGAAAATAGCAGTTGGATTGGAAAGAAGGAGATCAGTTCAAAAGATGTGGAGATAGAAAAGAAACAAGTTACTGGATATGAGAGGGGAGGGAAAGCAGATTTTTTAACACCAGCTCCTGGGAGCCACTGCCTCCCTGAATAGCTGCCTCCCTTGACTGCTGCTTAAAGGGCAGGCCTTGGGCAGTAGCCCCAGTTGGATGCACCCCAGGGACATCTCTGCACATAGTCACGCTGTATAGTCTTCCTCACTTCCACAGCCAGACTCCAAGAAGTTGTCTGTCTTCACTTCCCGACCCACTTTAATTGGACTTCCTAATTCATCACTCAACTGAAATTGCTCTCTCCAAGGTCAATGAGTCTTAAAAATCTCCTAGGGTCTTTTCTTAGTTTCTTGTCCTTTTCTGAACTCTGCAACATTCTGCATTGGTGGCCACCCTTTCCTCCTAGATATTCTCTCCTTGGGTTTTCATGACACTGCTTTCTCCTGGTTCTCCTCCCACCTGTCTGGCCCCTCAATTTCCTTTGCATGTCTGTGTCCTGACTCTGAAACATAGGTGTCCCCTAAAAGCATCTTAGGCATTATTTTCTCTATATGTACTCTCTCAGGGTGTTCTTGTGAATAGTTCTATTCCTTTTTATGCAGTTGACTTCCAGATCTCTAAATCAAACCTTAATCTTTCTCCTGAACTCTAGTCCTATATCACCAGCTGCCTAATGGACATCTTGAGACAGATATCTCAAACTTAACATGTCTCATATGAAATGTTATTATCTTTTGTCTCAAACCTATCCTTTTTCTTATCTTCCCTAATTCTGTTAAGGACACCACCATCCTCCAAATCATTCAGGTTCACAACCTTGGACGTCTCCTTAATTCTTCACTTTCCCATCACTCCCCATATCCAGTCCCAGCTCTTGTCAGTTCTGCATCCATTACACTTTGAATGATCTCCTTCCTCTATTCAGACAGCTACTGTCCCAGACCAGCCTCTTTTCACCTCTCACCTTGATCATTGCAATAGCTTCCTAATTGGTTTCCCAAAATCCAGTGCCTTTCTTCTCCAGCCTGTCCTTCACACAGCTGCCAAAGTGACAGTCCTAAAGCACAGGTGTGACCATGACACTTCCTTTCTCAGAAAGCTTCCTCTGTTTGGCATTTTAAAGTCTTTCACAATCTGGCTTCAGTCTATTATTCCAGACTGCCTTCACACCACTGCTCCTTACTCTTAATTTCCAGCCAAATGGGCCTATTTGTTTTTCCCCACATATGACATCTTCTGCCTCCATGCCTTTAAGAGCCTGTCCCATATGCCTGGAATTGCACTTCGTCTTCATCTCTGCCTTTCAGAGTCCATAGCTTTATTCAAGTCTTAGCTTAAGTACCTCCAACACAAAAACATTTCTGATGCCCCCAGTTATCAGTGCCTTCTTCCCAGATATTGCTTTGTATGTATTGTACACAAATATGAACCTATTTGTATTTTTCTGTGGACATACTATTTTTCCCCAAGTGGAATGCAAACTGCTGTTTTGTTTTTATCTTTGTATTCCCAAATGTCTAATACACTATTTGTATATAATCTGTGATTAATTAAATCCCTGTTGAGTGAATGGTCATTAGCATAAATAACTTAATTAGGAGAATGAAGGTGAGTGGTGGAAGGATGGATGTTTTAAGGCAAGTATAGCTCTGGAGGAGTGCCATAGCTACCCCTACCCCACTCCATCTCACAAAACTAAGGGTTGTATGTATGTATGTATGTTTTTTGTTTTTTTTAGGGGGGAGGTTGTTATACTGTAAGTGGCACTGGATTGGGAATTAGGAGACCTGGGTTCTCTTCTCTCTGCCACTGACACCTAGGAAAAGTCTAGACTTCACACTTATAACTGAAGAATTCAGTGTAGAAAGAATAAGATATTAACATGCCTCTGCATGTGGGCAGACCAAGTGCTTCACCAGTGTCTATAAAATGCCAAAAGTGTCAGAGGAAGGCATCCAGACATTAGGTAGATAATCTCTGGGAGATTCAGGGAAAAATCTGAATTGTTCAGGATGAAAAGAGTGGGATGGGTTGCCATCTGTCTGGGAAGTATGGTACTGTGCCAACAGCACTGCGTCTGCCCCAGTCTTGGGATCTAATCCCGTCCTCTCCAGCTGTCTCTTGATCTCAGTTTCCTCTTCTGTAAAATGAGGTTGATCGGGGCGGCTAGGTGGCGCAGTGAGTAAAGCGTTGGCCCTGGAGTCAGAAGGACCTGAGTTCGGATCCAACCTCAGACACTTAATGTACACTTAATGCACACACAAACAAAACCTAGCCGTGTGACCTTGGGCAAGTTACTTAATCCCAATTGCCCTCAAAAAAACCAAAACAAAACAAAAAAATGAGGTTGGGCTAAATGACCTCTGAGATCCCTTCCAGCTTTCATCTATGACCCGGAGACCTGATCTCTGAGGTCCTTGCAGGCTCTCTAACATTATGGGGCTGGTCATTGTTGGGGGGCAGGAGTGTGTGTGGAGACCTTGCCTTTGGTTAAAGGGACGAGGCTCCAGGCACTTAGGGTCTAACCTAGGGTCTGGTTCTCACCCACAGGGCAGCGGTGCCTCCAGTCCCTATCCATAAAGGAGAATGAGGCTGAGCCAAGACTACTAGCCTGAATGTAGCTGGTCCCCAAACTGTGGACATAAGCACGCACACCCGCCCCCATGACCTCCTGGCCCCCGAAACTTTATTCCTGATTTTCCCCCAGTGCAAGGTTTACACTCCTCCCTAAGTCCAGGTACCAGATCCCCGCCCCACACACCGGGAGTGCGCCCGCCCTTCCCTCATTCCCCGCAGGTAAGGGCTCCCTGCTCACCTGGTCCCTCCGGCTTGTGCTTCTCAGGCACCTGTCCTCTCTCCTCTCTCCTACCTCCAGAAGCGGCCCATCTGGGCAGTGAGGGGCGGGGCCACCTCGAGACACGCCCAGAAGCACAGGGCTCTTCACCTCTCACAGCAAAAGGGGACTCCTGGATTCTGCCCTGAGCACCTCCCCGCCCCACTTTCTCCAGAAGTGACCGAAACAGTTTGTACCCCTTTCCCCCCCCCCCCCCCATCAGAGACACCAGAAAGGCAGTAGATCTGGAGGGATTGAGGTAGATTGGAGTGTCAATCAGGAGATAGCAGTTATGGACAGAAAACGGTTTCATCTCCAGTCCTGACTGCTGTTCTCTCGCATCCAACAGTATCCAGTCACTTGGACAGAATTTTAACCTTTGCTTCGAGTTTTGAAATTTGGGGTGATCTCTGAACGGATTACACATTCTGGTTATAGCAGAACACTTAGTAAACATGAATTAACCTGGGCATAAAAGCTCCCTTTGTACTGTGGCCTCTTCCTATTTTACAGGTGGTGGAAGGGCTGTGATTCCCAAAGTGAGCAAAGGAACACAGGAACCCCCCAGTGAGGAGCTTTGCACAGCTGGGTCGACTCAGGCAGGATGTCCTGAAAATACATCTCCTGTTAGGGATTTTTGTTTCGTTTTGCTTTGTTTTTAAAATGGAACTACTATGCTTTGTGAATGGGCACTGGGAAAAAGAGATGTGGTGCTTTTGCCTCTTATCCTTCATCAACAACAGGACTCCATAAGAAACAACGAAATGGGCTCATAGGAAAGAAAGATCTTTCTGAAATAATGCAGAATCACTGACTACAATGAGGACAGTTAGAAAGAAAAAATGTCTTTGAAAGACTTTAGAACTCTGATCCATTCAGTGATAATAAACCAGAAATCTAGAGGTCTGAAGATGAAACAGACCACCCACCTACTGTCAGAGAGGTGATGGACTTGAACTACAAAATGAGAAATACATTTGTGAACATGGCCAAGATGGAAATTTATTTTGTTGGAATTTGCATATCTGTGATGAAGGTCTTATTTTTCTGTTGCTCTTGTTTTTAGTGGTTCATTAGGGGAAGAGATAATAAATGCTTGTAAAAATAAATTAATTACATTTTTTAAAACACCAGGACCTTCTTACAACCACATGCTATTTCCTTCATCTTGGCAGAAACCCAAAGAAAAGGCAGTTATCTACACATTTTCATTTTTTTCCAAAGTGAAAAAACAAAACTTCAAGAAAGTTCCAAGCAAAACAGAAGACCTTATTCTAGGCTTAGCAAATAGGCTTTTCTTTCATTAAAGATTTATGAAGAAAAGAACAGTGATAACTTCTAACATTCTACACAACAGTTTTGATTCTAGCAATAAGTAGTTTTGTTTTATAAATGACTATATTAAATACATTCTATATATAATATGCAGTTTAAATTATATAATTCGATGTACAATGTACATCCTTGTGTTCATGTTCTTTAGCAAGAAATTTGCTAGACAAGATCCAAAGAGCAGCAGCTCAGCTCATTTTGATGGAATGACATATAGATGGATAGATGGATGGATGGATGGATGGATGGATGGATGGATGGATGGATGGATGCATAAATAGATGGATTGGTCCTGGTGTTTTCCACTCCTTTTAAACCACACTGATGGAGGTTCTCCAGAGAGGCATCTGAAGAGGATACAGAGGAAAGCATGGAAGGAAAAAAAGGGGGGAAAATAGACAATTATTTGAAAAAATAAAACAGAACAAAAAAACCCAGAACACTCAACCAAAAATAACCTAGCCCAAGTTTCATAAATGAATTTTCATGGAGCCTACTTATTTGGACCAGAATCCAGTAATTCTCCCAAAACATAAATTGCAAATCCTATAATCTTTTCAACCCCCTCTGGTTTCCTGTTAACTAGTCTAGTGTTTGTGGTCAACTGGCATTTTGGATTATTAATTACAGCTATTCAGGTCATCCTTGTCCCCCATCATCTCAGGTAACCTAGATTTGGCAGCACAGTTATTTTTCCTCATAGAAAAGAAACCCCTTATAAGTCTTATTGGCAATAAGTAGCAGAGGTAGTATTCACACTAAAGTCTTTAGAATCCAAATTCTGTGTTCTTTTCACTATAGAAAACAGTCTAGTTTTGCTAATACTTGGTAAATTCCCACAGTTTACCTGAAAGCTCTTTTCTAAACAGGAACATCCACATCTTCAAAATCGTTCTTCTGTAGTATTCTTCTGATTAGAGAAAGAGAGGGTTCAATTTAGAAGGAAGAGAAAAAAGAAGGAAAGGCAGGGAGGAAGGAAGAGAGAGGGGATATTGTATCTGTTCATTCCTGAGGGTATATGCCAGGATGCCCACATTTCAGAGCGTGACCTAGTTCTTCTGGCCACTAGCTTTTAGGGAAATAGTACCCTGCTAGTAATATGGTCCACCTTGGTGGAAAGCCAGATTGTAGGATGAACTAGAACAAATTCTTACTCTCTCCCCAACTCTGCCTAAAGAGGGAAGTGTAGGAGGCAGCAACTGTGACAAAGGGAGATGGAAAAGAGGAGGAGCAATGGATAGGAGTACCCTATGATTGTACCCTCTGTAGCTATATCATGTCCTCATGTTTAGGAGTAGGCCACAGAAAGGTTATGAAGTCAGTACAGTTTGTCATAACCCTTTTCTTCTCTTTCAATAAAACTTTCCTCCCAATAGATGGCCAGTGTTCTGATAACAGATCCCTTTACTCCTGCTTATTGCCACCCAGAGAGTAGAGGATCGGAGAAATGTGTTCACATTAACATGTTAGTGAAGAATGCCACTAATGTTATAATATTATCCCTTCAGGAGATCGATTTTATTTTAAGAGAAGTAATAATGCTTAACACAAAGTGGAGATGAATTTCTCCAGGAGTGGAATTTTAGACATTGTAGCATTGGGGGAAGGGTGCTTCTTGCTACTTTTTATAAATTATACTATATAATTATAAACTATAATTAATATCTGCAATATAAATTATGATTATAAATGATATATGACTTTATATTTTAAATATATTTATATTACTATAAAATAAAATAGATATATTTAAAATATAATTATAAATTACATTATATTATAAAAACCTCATTATTATTATCTCCATCTTGCAGATGAAGAAATGGGCTTTGAGGTTAAGGGACTTGTCTAAGAGCTCATAGATAGTAAGTGAGATGGGATCTGAACCCAGGTCCAAATCCAGTGTGTTTTCCACTATTCCACACTGCCTCTGATACTTCAAAGTATCTCTGTAATACATCATTCTTACATATAGTACTTTCTGCCTACCAAGAATTTTTCTTTTTCTTTTTTTTTTTTTTTTGGAGGGCAATTGGGGTTAAGTAACTTGCCCAAGGTCACACGGCTAGGTTTTTGTTTTGTGTATGCATTAAGTGTCTGAGGTCGGATCCGAACTCAAGTCCTTCTGACTACAGGGCCGACGCTCTACTCACTGCACCACCTAGCCGCCCCCTAGAATTTTTCTTAAAAAATACCTATGTTCAATGTTATGTATTATTTTCACCAGAAAACTAAAAGCACCAAGGTGCAAAAATGAATTATTCAAGGTTACATGGCTAGTAACTAGCAAAGCCAGGATTTGAACTCAGGGTTTCCAAGTCCAGTTCCATTTCTGTTATACCCTTCTCTCTCTCCATGGTGAATTTATTCCATCCTCCAGGTAGCCCCTGTTCTGTTCATTCTGACACTACCTGCTGTTTCCCATCCCACCTACTGTTTTTTTCTTTCTTACTGTTTCTAGCACAAACATCCTTCCAGCAAAATATTCCCAGAGCATCTGTACCTGAAAGATCGGGCCTGCTTTAGGAAATACTTGGCCTTGAATATCTCTTGAACAAGTTTCTTTAGGTCATCTCCTTCAAATAATTGAAAAAACGAATCCTTTGCAGGGGAAACAATGAGAAGGCCATCAGATTCCTTTCCTTCACATCTTACTTAAATAATCAATAGAATCAAAAAGTCTTTTTCAGTATAACCTCCCACCCACTGCAGGAATTTCTTCCATTATACCCCTGACTTTACCACAGCGTGTGGCATATAATAGTTGCTTTAAAAATGCTTGACTAGCTCATCTGCATTCATACAGTCTCTGAATATGTTTGGGGAGCTCACTTCTTTCCATTGTTCCCAGGATCACAGCTAGAAGAGACCTTAGAGGTTATGGGGTCCAACTACTTCACTTTCTAGATGAGGAAATAGATCTGGGGGAGTTAAGTGACTTGCCCAAGGTCACACAGCTAGTAATTATCAGAAGCAGGATTCAAACATAGGTCTTCCTGACTCCAAGTCCAGTGCTAACCACTACACCATGAAATCCTTTAATTTAGGTGATTATTTTTTAACACAGGTCAGGCTGCAGATGTAAGTAAAGTGAGATAATTTTTAACTTTACTTCAGTCAAATCTCACTGTAGTCACACTAGGACTTTCACAAAGCAATGGAAATTATATCCCTACTATTCCACATCCTCCCACCTTCCTTTGCCCAGAGTTCAAAGGGAAGCCTAAGAACCTCTGCCTCATGTCCCTTTATCTTTTAGCTAAAAAAAAAGAATGGATTTTAAGTTAAGGAAAATAAAATAAGTATTGATGAGGAAAAATATCCCAGGACAAAACTCTACAGATGTAGTCTGTCGTAACATACATTTTTTTCAGTAATATCTTCAGTCAGCACTCTATGAATCTCCGTGCAGTCTTCCAGCTCCATTTGGCAGTGATGGTAGCGCCCCTCAGTATTATTAGACAGCTTTTTCAGAAATGTACTTGCTGATCTAAAGAGTAGTAAATCAGGCCTGATGTTGCTGGGCTACTGGCAGATATTACGAGTTGCTAATTAGTGCACATTAGCACTGTCTCAGGATACAGAGAAATTATAAAAGGTCTATGACAATCACAGATGCAGAGCTGAAAGGAATCTCAGAGGCCATCTAGTCCAACCATCTCATGATTTTAAAATTTTTATCTTTTGTCATTTTATTTTTTATTCTGAATTTAACATATGCCAAATTAAATGACTATTTCCAAATTCATTTTGGAAAAGGAGACCACATAGGAGTCTGTGAAGCTCCATTACATAGTTTGCTTTTCTTTTCAAATGTATAATAAACTGAATCCATAACTTCCAAAGCTGTCCTCCTTGTTTGTGATTCCTTCTTGTCTTCCTTCTGTTTTCTTCTAGTGCTGTCCCCCTGAGATCATCTTTCCTTTACACTATATATATCTTGTTTCTATATAGTTATTTTCATGTTGTCTCCCTCATTAGAATGTGAACACCTTGAGAAAAGGGACCATGTTTTGTGCCTTTCTTGGAATACCCAGAGCTTAGTATAGTGCCTAACACATAGTAAGAGCTTAACAAATGCTTGCTGATTAATTGACTTCTCTTTTTTAGGAGGAAGAGGGAGGAAACCTAGTTCTACCCCCTTTCTCCCTCCTACCTCCCCCTCATTTAAAAAAAAAATCAAAACCCCTGTGATAGACATGTACAACCAAGCAAAACAAATGTCCACATTGCCCATATCCAGAGACATATCCCTCATTCTTCATCCTGAGTCTGTCTCAGGGGTTTCCACCCTCTCATTTTGCAGATAAGGAAACCATGACCCAGACAGGTTAAATGACTAACCTGTCCATGGTCACATAGGTAGGGTCAGAGGCAGGATTTGAACCCAAGTCCTCTGACTAGGAGGCACAATGGATATAGCACCCGGAGTCAGGAACAAATCTGCCCTCAGACATTGACCATGTGACCCTGGGCAAGTCACTTTATGCTGTTTCCCTCAGTTTCCTCATCTGTAAAATGAGCTGGAGAAGCAAATGGCAAACCATTCCAGTATCTTTGCTAAGAAAACCCCAAAAGGGATTGCAAAGAGTTGGACACAACTGAAATGATTGAACAACAACAACCTCTGATCCAGTACTCTTTTCTTTCTACCATGGCACCTCCATCATGTCAGCTTCTTCCTGCTGTAGCAATCTGCCCTCTAAATATTATAAGTCTAAGGGAAATGATTTTTTAGATCCCAGCTGAGTTCCTAATCAATATCCTTTAACAGAAAAGGACTGTCTTAAGCTATGTATCTAAGACTTCATTCCCACTAAATACGAGTTCTGAAATGAACATGCATAACAAATAGTAACCCTATTTATCCTATTAAATCTATTTATCTATAAATCTGTTTATCCAAACTAATAGCAAACAGAAGTCAGAGAAGACAAAAAGATGAGAACATATTCCATACAATATAGAGACTGCATGAACTTTCTCACTGGGAGTGAAATATCTCAGCTCAACCAAGAGAGGTGCAGATCTCATTCAAGGGGGAAATTCCATAAAGTCTCCAAGCTGGAGACAGGAACATGACTGATTTGTTGGCTCCTCCACTGTGTCAGCTTCTTTCTTTCTTTCTTTTTTGGTTTATTTTTAGTTTTCAACATTCATTTCCACAAGGTTTTGAGTTATAAATTTTTCCCTGTCTTTCCCCTACTCACCACTCCAAAATAGCGATCATATTGAATACCCCTTCCCCCAATTTGCTCTCTCTTATATCCTCCCCCATTCCCCCTCTGACTTTCTAGTAGGGCAAGATGGATTTCCATACCCCAGTGCCTGTATATCTTATTTCCCAGTTGCATGTAATAATAATAATAATAGTAATTTTTTTTCAACATTTGGTTTTACAACTTTGATTTCTAGATTCTTTTCCTTCTTCCCTCATCACCCACCCCTATTGGGAAGATAAGCAATTCAATGTAGATTGTACATGTGTAGTTACACAAAACATTTTCATAGTAGATATATTGAAAGACTGAGGTCAAGATGGCAGAGTAGAAACAGGACTTCTGTGCGGCTCCAGCTTCCACCTTCCCCTATTCATGTAAAAGGGCACTTTGAACAAACTTTGGAGCTACAGACAAAACAACACAGAGAAGCTAACCTCCTGCTGAGGACAGCCTGGCAGCCCTGCAGGGAGCAGCCAGCGCAGTGCTCTGAGAGCCGACCCCATCCCGGCTGGAGCCAAGGTTTTAGCCCCAGGGCTAAAGCTCAAGTCTAAGACTTGATTTCATTCCCCAGGGCTGACCAGCAGCCAGTCTGAGGGATTTCAGAACACTAGCAGCTGTGGCCATTTCCAGAATTATCAACATATAGATGCCAAGGACAAGGTGAGAGGTCAGTGCACTGTGGACTTTGGGACCAGCAGTTGGGAGAACATTGGCTTTTGCCCTCAGGGCGAGAAGTTGCTGAGACACCTCAGCACAGCAGGCACCACATTGCAGCTTCAGCTCCTGGCCTGCAGACTATAGGGGGACTGAGTGACCAGTCTGAGGGGTAATTGCTCTTGCTTTAGCCTTCTTGGATCTGGATTGCGGTCTGGGGTGGAGATCCTGGGGTGTGTGACCAGCTTGCCAGAGTGTGTGGAGGCTTTAGAGAGGGCACCCAACTAATGCCTCCAGCAGCTGAGAAAACCCCAGCATTGGAGATGGAAGCTCCCCTGTTTGGTGGCAGAGTACTATTGTGGTAAAAAGCCTAAAAGTCAAGTAATTGAGGGCAACATGCCCAGGTAAAGGAAGCAAAACAAACAGAAAAATCCAACATTAGATTCTTATTTGGGGGGCAAAAAGGTTCAAAGCATGGAACAGGAGGAAGACAGTGAAGTTAAAACTCCTGCACCAAAAGCTTCAAAACAAAATACGAGCTGATTACAGGCCATGGAGGACCTTAAGAAGCAGATAAGAGAAGTGGAGAAAAAATTAGGAAGAGAAATGGGAACTATGCAAGAAAATTATGAAATGAGAGTCAACAGCCTGACTGAGGAAGATAACACCTTAAAAATAGACTAAGTCAAAAGGCAAAAGAGGTTCAAAAAGGCAATGAGGAGAAGGATGCCTTAAAAAGCCTAATTTGCCAAATGGAAAAAAGAATCTCAAAAGCTCACTGAGGAGAATCTTTCTTTCGGATTTAGAATGGAGCAAAGGGAAGCTAGTGACTTTATGAGAAATCAAGATGCTGTTAAACAGATCCAAACAAATGAAAGAATAGAAGGCAATGTGAAATATCTCATGGGAAAAACCACTGATCTGGAAAATAGATCCAGGAGAGATAATTTAAAAATTATTGGACTACCTGAAAGCCATGATCAAAGAAAGAACCTAGAAATCATCCTCCAAGAAATTTTCAAGGAAAACTGCCCTGATGTTTTAGAACCAGAAGGCAAAATAGAGGTTGAAAGAATCCACCAATCACCTCCTGAAAAAGATCCCCAAAAGAAAACTCCTAGAATATTATAGCCAGGTTCTTGAATTCCCAGATCAAGGAGAGAATATGACAAACAGCCAGGAAGAAAGAATTTGAATATTGGGGAAACACAATCAGGATAACACAGGATCTGGCACCTTCTACACCGAGGGCCTGGAATACAATATTCTGGAGGTCAAAGGAGCAGGGATTAAAACCAAGAATCACCTACCCAGCAAAACTATCATGTTTCAAGGGAAAATATGGTCATTCAGTGGATTAGAGGACTTTCAAGCATTCTTGAAGAAAAAAACAGATGTGAGTAGAAAATTTGACATTCAGACACAAGAAGCAAGAGAAGCATGAGAAGGTAAACAGGGAAAAGAAATCATCAAGAACATTCCTACATGGAAAAACAGTAATTGTAACTAATGAAGCTTTTCTCAGTATGAAAATAGTTGAATATATATATATATACACATACATATAGTCTTTATCAGAGGGTATATATGTGAATGTGTGTATATATGTTTACAGATACACAGAGGGCACAGGACCAATTTAATAGGAAGGGATGATACTTAAAAGGTGAAATCAAGAGGTGAGAGGAATATAATGAGAGGAGATAGGGAGAAACAAAATGGGGCAAACTCTTTCATATAGAAGAGGCAAGGGAAAATGGGTACAATGGAGGGGAAGAACAGGAAGGCATAAGGGAATGGCTCAACCTTATAATCACTGAATTTGTCTCAGGGAGGGAATGACACACACACGAAATAGAGTTTCTCACCCTACAGGAGAATAGGGGGGAAGGGAATCAGAGGGGGGATGATGGAAGAGAGGGCAGGCTGGGGGCGGGGGAGGGAAGGTAGAAGCACACACTTTTGAAAAAGGACATGACCAAAGTAGAGAATAGAACAAGTGGGAGGTGGGATAGGAGGGAGGGAAATATAATCAGTCTTCTACAACATATCTACTATGATAATGTTTTACATTAGCTACACATGTACAACCTATATTGAATTGCTTATCTTCCCAGCAAGGATGGGTGACAAGGGAGGAAGGGAATGAATTTGGAATTCAAAGTTTTAAAACCAAATGTTTAAATATATATATATATATATATATATATATATGTATATGTATATACTATTATTATTAAAAAAAAGAAAGACTGACTCTATTACCCTCCATCCTATTCTGCCCCCCACTTATTCTATTTTCTACTTTGACCCTGTCCCTTTTCAAAACAGTTTGCTTCTAACTACCCTCCTCCCAACTTGTCCTCCCTTCTATCACCCCCCCGCCTCTTATCCCTTCCTGTAGGGTAAGATATCCAATTTAGTGAGTATGTTATTCCTTCCTTAAGCCAAATTCAATGAGAGTAAGGTTGACCCATTCCCTTTCACCTTCCTCTTCTTCCCCTCCATTGTAACAGTTTTCTCTTGCCTCTTTTACATGAGATAATTTACCCTATTCTGTCTCTCCCTATCTTCTGTCACTATATTCCTCTCTCAGCTCTTAATTTTATTTTTTAGATAAAATCCCTTCCTATTCCTGTGCCCTCTGTCTATGTATATATGTACACATTTATACACACACTCACATAAGTATTTATACACACATATATCCTCCTATATAAATATACATATATATTCCCTTCAACTATCCTCATACTGAGAAAAGTCTCATGAGTTACAATTATTGTTTTTCCATATAGGAATGTAAATAGTTCAACTTTAATAAGTTCCTTATGATTTCTTTTCCCTATTTACCTTCTCATGCTACTCTTGCTTCTTGTATTTGAACATCAAATTTTCTATCCAACTCTGGCTTTTTCATCAAGAATGCTTGAAAATCCTCTTTTTCATTGAATGACCATATTTCCCCTGAAACATTATACTCAGTTTTGCTGGGTTTTAATTCCAGCTTCTTTGACCTCTAGAATATCATATTCCAAGCCCTTTGATCCCTCAGTACAGAAGTTGCTAGATATTGTGTTATCCTGATTGTGTTTCCACAATAGTAAAATTGTTCCTTCCTGGCTGCTTGTAATATTTTCTTCTTGATCTGGGAAGTCTGGAATTTGGCTATGATATTCCTAGAGTTTTCTTTTTGGGATCTTTTTCAAGAGGTGATTGGTGAATCCTTTCAATTTCTGGTTCTAAAAATATCAAGGCAATTTTCCTTGAGAATTTCTTGAAAGATAATTTCTAGGTTCTTTTTTTGATCAATGTTTTCAGGTAGTCCAGTAATTTTTAAATTATCTCTCCTGGATCTATTTTCTGGGTCAGTGGTTTTTCCAATGATTTATTTCACGTTGCCTGCTATTTTTTCATTTTTTGATCTGTTTTATAGTATCTTGATTTCTCATAAAGTCATTAGCTTCCATTTGCTCCAGTCTAATTCTGAAGGAATTACTCTCTTCAGTGAGCTTTTGAAATTCTTTTCCCATCTGGCCAATTTAGCTTTTTAAGGCATTCTTCTCCTCATTTGCCATGGGCTGCTCAGTGTCCAGCACTTAGTATGATCCGGAGACGTGAATAAGAAATGACCAGGCCATGTGGGTAGTTCAAGGAAGAAAGATAAACTCCATTTATTGATTCTTAGGACAAGGTTTTTATAGAAGAAAGAGACAAAGGAAGGGGACTCAAATTTTCTAATCATTACCTTAGTCTGTTGTATCCTGGAAGTAGCACAGAATAGATAACTTGATAAGGATTTGTTATCTAGGAGACTAAAGTCTTAGGGTAAGATCTTTGATCTAGGCCTCAGGTACCTGATAATACAGCTGCAGTCATAAACAGATACAATTGAGAGCAGACTTCAAAGCTGAAGCGCAGTCCTCAAAAGACATCACGTTTAGAGCTGGCCACCCAAAGATACCTGAGTGCAGAATCAGATATGTTGGCTCTCAATAACTAAAATCTTGGGGTATAGCTTATTGATCTCAGAACTCAAGTAACATCCTTATAAGTGTAACCCATAACAAAGAACTCAGGAGCTAACTTGATGAAAAGTCGCATCTCAGATTCTTGTTGGCTTTTGGGGGCTCTTTTGCCATTTGAGTTAGTCTATTTTTTTTTTTTTTTTGCTTTTTGGAGGGCAGTTGGGGTTAACTTGCCCAAGGTCACACGGCTAGGTTTTTGTTTGTGTGTTAAGTGTCTGAGGCCGGATCTGAACTCAGGTCCTTCTGAAATCCAGGGCCGGTGCTCTACTCACTGCGCCACTGTTAATCTGTTTTTTAAGGTGTTATTTTCTTCAGTCAGGCTGTTGACTCACTTTTCATGATTTTTTTTCATCATTTTCATTTCTCTTCCCAATTTTTCCTCTACTTCTCTTACTTGATTTTCAAAATCCTTCTTGAGTTCCTCCATGGCCTGTAATCAGTTCATATTTTTCTTTTTTTTTAAACAAATGCTTTATTAACTTCTGTTTTACATCATTCATTTCCGCCAGATTTTGAGTTACAATCATTTTCCCCCCATTATTCCCCTAACCAACCTCCCTGAATAGCAGTCCCACAAGATATCGATTCCTCCAATCTGCTCTCTCCCATACCTTCTCCCATACCCCCATCGACTTTTCCATTAGAGGAAGATGAATCTTTGTGTCCCAATGCCTGCACATCTTATCTCCCAATTATAGGCAAAAGAGTATTAATAATAGTATTTATATATATATTTGAAACATTTAATGTTACGACCTCGAATTTCAGATCCATTTCCTTCCTCCCTTGTCACCCATTCCTTCTTGGGAGATAAGTAATTCAGTATATGTTGTACATGTCTAGCTATGCAAAACATTATCATAGTAGATATATTGTACAAGGCTGCTTATAATTCCCTCCCACTCATCCCACCCCCCACCTGGTCCATTCCCTACATGATCCTGTCCCTCTTCTATAGTGGGTACTTCCAACCTCCCCTCCCCCCAAGGATGCCCTCCCATCCATCATCCCTCCTCTCATCCCCCTTCCCCCTATCCTGCTGCAGGTTGAGATATCCCATTTAGTATGTATGTCATTTTCTCCCTGAACCAAATTCAATGTGAATGTGGTTTTGCCTTTTTAGCCTTCCTTATTCTCCCCCTCTTTTGCAACCACTTCCCCTTGCTTCTTCTGCATGGGATAGTTTACACTACCCTGTCTCTCCCCATCTCCTCTTGCCACTTTCCTCTCTCACCTCATAATTTCATCCCTTGAGTATTCTCCCTTCCCAACAAATTCAACCTATGCCCTCTATCCATATATAACTGTAACCATATACACACACATTCACATATGTATTCATATGACCACACCCCCTTCTTCCATTATTTTCATAGTGAGAAAGATATCATCAGTCACAGTTATTGCTTTTCCATATAGGAATGTAAATAGTTCAACTTTGATAAGTTCCTTTTGATTTCTTTTCCCTGATTACCTTCTCAGGCATCTCTTCCTTCTTGTGTCTGGATGTCAAATTTTCTATTCAACTCTGGTTTTTCCTCAAGAATGCTTGAAAGTCCTCTATTCCACTGAATGACCATATTTTCCCCTGAAACAAAATACTCAGTTTTGCTGGGTAGGTGACCCTTGGGTTCATTCCCAGTTCTTTTGCCCTCTGGAATATCATATTCCATGCCCTTCGATCCCTCAGTGTAGAAGCTGCCAGGTCCTGGGCTATTCTGATTGTGTTTCCACAATATTGAAATTGTTTCTTCCTGGCTGCTTGTAGTATTTTCTCCTTGATCTGGGGATTCTGGAACCTGGCTATAATATTCCTGGGAGTTTTCTTTTTGGGATCTTTTTCAGGAGGTGATTGGTGGATTCTTTCAACCTCTATTTTGCCCTCTGGATCTAAAACATCAGGGCAATTTTCCTTGAGAATTTCTTGAAGGGTGATTTCTAGGTTCTTTCTTTGATCATGGCTTTCAGGTAGTCCAATAATTTTTAAATTGTCTCTCCTGGATCTATTTTCCAGGTCAGTGGTTTTTCCCATGAGATATTTCACATTGCCTTCTAATCTTTCATTTGTTTGGATCTGCTTAACAGCATCTTGATTTCTCATAAAGTCATTAGCTTCCATTTGCTCCAGTCTAACTCTGAAGGAATGAATCTCCTCAGTGAACTTTTGAGATTCTTTTTCCATCTGGCAAATTCGACTTTTTAAGGCATTCTTCTCCTCATTGCCCTTTTGGGCCTCCTTTGCCATTTGAGTTAGTCTATTTTTTAAGGTGTTGTTTTCCTCAGTCAGGCTGTTGACCCTCATTTCATACTTTTCCTGCATCCTTCTCATTTCTCTTTCCAATTTTTCCTCCACTTCTCTTATTTGATTTTTAAAGTCCTTCTTAAGGTCCTCTATGGCCTGCAACCCGCTCATGTTTTCCCCTGGGGCTTTTGGAGCAGGACTTCTGACCTCACAGTCCTTTTCCCGCTCTATGCCCCCAAAATAGGAGTCTAGGGTTGCATTTTTCTGTTTCCTTTGCCTTGGCATGTTGCCACTTAATTGCTTGACTTTTGGGCTTGTTGCCACACTATGGCTTTAAGGCCAGATAGAGGAATTTTCGTCCCGAACGTGTGGGGGGCAACTTCCGTTTCTGGCAAGCTGTAAACCCACCCACAACTTCCACCCTAGATCACAATCCAGATCCAGGGAGGTTAAAGCAAGAGCGATTACCCCCCAAGACTGATCGCTGGATCTCCCCACGATTTGTAGGCTGGGAGCCGGAAATGCCTATGAAAACTACAAAATGGCGTGTCTCCTCAGCGGCTTCTAGCTCCCAGGGGAGGGAGCTGACGCATTCCCCAAATACAGGTCCCAAAGTCCATAGGACACTAACCTCTTACTTTGTCCCAGGCAAGTCTATGTTGATAATTCTGTAGTCTCCACAGCTCCTGGTGTTCTGGGGTTCCTCCAGCTGGCTGCTGGCCCTGCCGCCCTGGGGCTAAAACCTCGGCTCACGCAGACCTGGGCTCGGCTCGGCTCCGCTCCTGCGCTCTGCGCTCTGTGCGCTGCCGGCTCCCATACCGCTGTGCTGGTCCTTCCTGCAGGGCTGCTGGGCTGTCCTCAGCGGGAGGTTAGCTTCTCTGTGTCGTTCTGTGGGTGCTGGGGCTCCAGAAGTTGTTCAGAGTCCTTTTTTACATAGTTTGTGGAGAATCTGGGGGCAGAGAGGCTTGGATGAGCTGTTTCTACTCCGCCATCTTGGCTCCCTCTCCTCATAGTTTTCTTTTGAGGCTTTGATGCAGGAGTTCTGACTTCATTGTCTTCCTCTTCTTCCATGCTTTGATCCTTTTTGTCCCCCAAAAAAGGAATCTAAGGTTTGATTACTCTGCTTGCTTTGCTTCCTCTGCTTACTCATATTGCCACTCAATTCCTTGACTTTTGAGCTCTTTGCCACGGTAGAATTCTCCTTCCAGATAGGAGAGCTATGTCCCAAACTGCTGGAGTTTTTGTAGTTGCTGGAGCTATTAGGAGGACACCCTCTCTGCAGCCCCCACAAGCTCTGACCCACTGGCCACACACCCCAGGATCACCACCCTAGACAGTGATCCAGATCCAAGAAGGTTAAAGCAAGAGTGATTATCCTCTGAATGGTTGCTTGGCCCCTCCACAATCTGCAGGTCAGGAGCTCTGGAAGTAGCCACATGGGGTAGCAGGCATAGCTGCTGTGACTCTGACACCTCTCACCCTGGGGCCAGGGACTGGCCCACCCTTCCTTTCCAACGGAGTTCCCAACTGACCTTTTACTTGCTCTTTGGGTTTATGGGTTGAAGAGTCTAGAAACTGCCACAACTGCTGGTGATACACTCTTCTGAAGTCTGCTCCGGCAGCCACTGGTTGGGGCTGCCCTGAGGCCAAAACTATGTGGCTCACTTGGGACTATGCTCTGCTCCCAGCACACTACAATGGACCCTTCCTGTAGGCCTGCTTGGCTGCCTTCAGTGGGAGATTTGTTTCTCTCTGTCACTTTGTGGGTCCTGTAGCTCTAAAATTTGTTTAGAGTCATATTTTATAAGTATTTGAGGTGGTTGTTGGGGGGAGTTCACAAAATTTCCTGCTTCTACGCTGCCATCTTGGCTCCGCACTCCTTGTCAGCTTCTTTCTAAAGTCTTTCTCTCCCTATAGGGACCTGAAGAAAATCTGGAACCATTTGTCATTTCCCTTGAAACTGGAAGCAAGAAGACCAGGCTCTTCTTCTTTGTGCTTGCCAACTCACACAGATCCTTCTCCACCAATGAGGAGATTCCCATGAGAAAGGGCTGTAAGATGGGTTCATTGAATGCTGCCACCCAACCATCCTCCTGTGTCTTCTGGAATGCCTGTTCCATAGGCAACAAACTTTTGTTCATCTTAAAACTTTACCTTTCTTCAAATCTGGTCTTAGACACTTAAATTACTAGCTGTGTGACCTTGGGCAAGTCACTTAACCCCAACTGCCCTTTTCTCTCCCCTCCAAAAATCAAAAAACCCAAAAACAAAAACAAAAAATCTTTACCTTTCCCACACTTTCCATCTACTAGCTCTTAATGACACAGCCTCCCTGGGTAACCTTTTCCAGTTTTGTCTGCTCCTTCATTAATTCTTTTTGACTAATTGGTCAAGGTTGGGGAGTTGGAATACTCCTTGCTTCCCAATGCCAACCTCCAGGCTTTCCCCCTACTTTCATAACTCAGTAACCTTTCCTACTTTGAGGTTCATGCTAATCAAAATCCTGGTAGCTATTGTCTACAGACCCCAAGGCTACTGCCCTTCTTTTCTCAATGAGTTTGGTACATGACTCATAATTTTTTTCTCCTCAACTCCTGTCCTCTTACCAGGGGCCTTCCACATACATATTGACTCTCAAAAATCCTAAAAACTCAGTTCCTCAGCCTCACTTCCTAAGACCTATTTTTTCACTCTACCTTAGCTATACATAAAGATGGTCATACCCTTGATCCTTTTTTTTTTTTTTTTTGCTTTTTGGAGGGCAATTGGGGGTTAAGTGACTTGCCCAAGGTCACACAGCTAGGTTTTTATTTGTGTGTGCATTAAGTGTCTGAGGCTGGAACCGAACTCAGGTCCTTCTGACTCCAGGGCCAACGCTCTACTCACTGCGCCACCTAGCCACCCTATACCCTTGATCTTGCTATCACACAAAGATGTGTCACATTAAAGAGATTTGTAAAATATGTAAAACAATGGGGGCAGCTAGGTGGTACAGTAAATAAAGCACCAGCCCTGGACTCAGGAGGACCTGAGTTCAAATCCGGCCTCAGACACTTAACACACTTATTAGTTATGTGACCTTGGGCAAGTCACATAACCCCAATTGCCTTGCCTTCCCCCCTCAAAAATAACCAATAATAACAATAACAACAACAAACCAATGCCATGCATATCTCATTAGACAACACAGGTATAAAAAACCAATAAAAACTTATTTTCTAAAAAAGAAAATACATATAGGGAAAAGAGAAAATACTGGCAAGCTTTGCTTTTCTCACATAGAGTATGGCCTGATCTCCCACTCCTGTGTATGCCCCCTTCTCTCTTTTGACACTGCTACATGCTAGAGCAGGCCCTCCTCATCTCACATCCTGATTACTGTAGTAGCATAGTGGTGGGTCTGCCCACCTCAAGACTCCCACTCCAATCCACCATTCACTCAGTCATTAAAAGTGATTTTCTGAAAACACAAGTCTGATCATGTTACCTCCCTTCACTATAAACTCCAATAGCTTCCTGTTACCTCTAAGAGAAAATATAAAATAAGCCCTTTATAAGCTAGCCTCCAGTCTTCTTACACATTATTCCCTGCCACATATTCTTGGATCCAGCAATGATGACCTTCTGACTGTTCCATGAACAAGACACTCTATATATGGGCTTCAGGCATTTTCGCTGGCCATCCCCCTATGCCTGGAATGCTCTTCTTCCCTTGCTCTGACTCCTGACTTCCCTGGCTTCCTTTAAGACCTAATTAAAATCCCTTCTTTTACAGGAATGCTCTTCTTACCCCTCTACCTTACCTTGTGTTAATTATTCTCTATTTATCTTGAATAGAACTTGCTTTGAATATATTTATTTACATGCAAATATATAATTTATGTATTAGTTTGTAGGCTCCTTGAGGGCAGGGACTGTCTTTTGCCTCTGTTTGTGTCTCCAGTGTTTGGCACAGTACCTGGCCCTTAGTAGGCACTTAATGCTTGTTGATTGGTAGTGTTACATATATAAAGGACCCGCATCTGGGCAAGTTAGGATTAGGTATTAAAAGAGATATAGTTATTGAGCATTAAAAATATTTCCAAAGGTTCTCTAACATAATGACTGGGAAAGTTGATAAAAATTTGCAGAAATTAAGGAACCTCCCGGAGTAGTCTTAAGTAGGACCTACCAGGGAACGTTTTGTCTATACACATCAGAGTTCAAAACTAACTCATGGAGCAATTTGGAGCTAGGCTCAAAGGGCTATAAAAATGTGCATACCCTTTGACCCAGCAATACCTCTTCTAGATCTATATCCCAAAGAGATCATACAAATGGGAAAAGGACCCACATGTAGAAAAATAATTTATAGCAGCTCTTTTTGTGGTGGCCAAGAATTAGAAATTGAGGGGATGTCCATTAATTGGGGAATGGTGGACCAAGTTGTGATATATGAATGTAATGGAATACTATTGTGCTATAAGAAATGATGAACAGGCGGACTTCAGAGAAACCTGGAAAGACATATATGAACTGATGCTGAAGGAGGGGAGCAGAACCAGGAGAACACTGTTCACAGTTACAGCCACCTTGTGTGATGACTAACTTTGATAGACTTGACTTTTCTAAGCAATGCAAGGTTCTAAGACAACCCCAAAAGGCATGTGATGGAAAGTGCTATCCATATCCAGAGAAAGAATGGTGGAGTCTGAATGCAGATACTATTTGCTCTCTCTCTCTCTCTCTTTTGTTTTGTTTCTTCTTCCTCATAGTTCATTCCATTGGTTAGTTCTTCTTTGCAACATGACTAATGTGAAAGTATGTTTAATGTGAATGTATATGTAGAGCCTATATCAGATTGCATGCCATCTTGAGGAGGGGGAAGGGGAAGGAGGAGAAAATTTAAGACCCAAAAGCTTGTGCACCTTAATGTTGTAAACTAAAAATAAATTTAAAAATTTTTAAAGTTAAAAAAACTAACTTGTTGTAAATGATCACAAGTCTATTACTTCACCCTCTGATGTGAAGTAGTGTATGGCTATTAAACACAAGGTTCCTGCTCTCTTACCTTGTCTGCCGATCTCTTTTAGATGAGTAGTTAAAAGAAATGGTATGTATTTTAACATTCTTTTTCTTCTTGAGCTTTTCAACTTCACTTAGAATAAGACTGCAGTTCAAGTCTGACTTTCCATCAGTCAGAAGATACAGTCCTTTTACATCTTGAAAACTGAAAGCTTTCTGAAAAAAAGCACCATGATGTTTAGAGTCAGAGGTTCCAAGGCACACCATCATCATTAAGAACTGAGTTAGAACTCAAGTGTTCAAAGTCATCTATGTTGTTCCCAGAGGCTTGTCATTTAGTGCCAAGGTACTCCCTAGTCATTCCAACCTATCTTTGGATCCCCTTCCTCTGTTTCTACTCCTTTAGGGCAGGGGACGGGAGTTAGGGGAGAGGGAGAGAGCAGGGGAGGTGATGGAACTTGCCAGTAAAGCTCTCAGGATGGAGGTATTTCCATGGGCTTCCAGTGTGGTTACCCATTGCACAGCATTGTGGCATGCTTCATCTGTGGAGTCTACCAGTCTGTCTTGCCATGCATAGAGGTCTTCTGCAAAACCGAGTAGGTTAAAGCTAGGGGCGAAGAGAGTGTAACAGTAGAGGATGGAAGTTGGGGGGAAGAGAGGGAGAGGGAGAGAGGAAGAGGGAGACAGGGAAGTGAGGAGAGAGAGAGGGAGAGAATAAGAGAGAGGAGAAGGAGGAGAGAGGGGAGGAGGAGGAAAAGAGGGAGAGAGGGAGAGAGGGAAGGGGGAGGAAGAAAGGGAAAGGGAGGGGGAAAGAGGGAGTGGGAGAAAGGGAAGGGGAAGGAAGAGTGGGAGAGGAAGAGAGGGAGAGGAAGAGAGGGAAGGGGGAGGAAGAAAGGGAAAGGGAGGGGGAAAGAGGGAGTGGGAGAAAGGGAAGGAGGAAGAGAGGGAGAGGGAGAGAGAGAAGGGGGAAAAGGGAGAAGGAGAGGGTGGGGGGTGGGGAGAGAGAGAGAGAGAGAGAGAGAGAGAGAGAGAGAGAGAGAGAGAGAGATCGAGATCGAGATCTTTCCATTAGAACATAATAGACTATACTGGATGTTGGGAAGGGATGACAGAGGATATGATAGTAAGAGATTCAGCCTCATTCATCCTGTGTTGGAAAAACAAAGCATACCTGTACCTTCTTCATTTTCCCTACCTGTGGTTTTTTTTATGTTTTTATTGTTTTCTAGGTCAATTTTAGCTTTTGAGAAAACCAGAAAAAAATTTTCCCACCTCTGTCTAGAATGAATTAACATAGACAAGTAAAAAGATGAGTGGTAGAGATGATTTTTTGGAAATTGCTTCATTTCCCAAACAGAGTGTCAGCACTTTTCAATTCATCTAGTCCAGTGATTCTCAAAGTATGGTCTCTGAGACTCTTTTTGGCCATTCAGGTGATCAAAACTATTTTTTTTCCAATAAAAATAAGACATTGTCTATTAACATTCTCCCCCTTCCCAATTTTTCCCATGTGTGAGGCTAGATTTACTTTATATACTTCAATCAAAACAATCTATCACAACAGATTGAATGTAGAAGCAGATGTGAGAATCTAGCCGTCTTTTACTAAAGCATTAAAAGGGATTTACAAAATGTGTAAAGCAGATCATGCTAATTTTTTTAAAAATAGCTTTTTCTTAAAATATGTTATATTAATATATAATATATTTATTATTGTTATTTTAAAATGACAAATATTTTAAATTTTTTTCAGTTTTAATTTCTAATATGGTAAATATCAAGAGAGTAGCTAAAAACTCTTTGGGGTTGTTAATAATTTTAAGAGTAAGTAATAACTTTTACTTGGTGCCAAAAAAGTTTGAGAATGTCTGCTCTGGGATATTTCAAAGGATATTTTAGAAACACTCCATCTTTTTGCTTGATGAAAGGAAAGGAGACTGATGAAGATATACTAACTAGGCCATGAATTGACCATGGGGGGTTGTTTACTGAATCACATAATCTTTGGCAGGAAGCTTTCTGCATCTCTGGATAGGTTCTGTCCTCCCCAGGGCTCCTTGTTACTACCTGTCACATTTTCTCAGCTGTTCCCAAATCAGCAAATTCAGTTCTTTCTTCAACTGCTGCAGATATAACCCCATGGACTCTGATAGGTCTATCATGACACAGACCTTTTCCTCCAAAATGGTGCCAAACAGTCGACGGCTTCCTGATGAATATGGGGGCCAGAAGAAGAATGAGGCATAACTTAATGGTTTTTCTGTTTCTCCTTCCCCACGAAGCATATACCACAGTGCCAAACATAGTAAGTCTTCAATATATTTTTATTGCTTAAGCCTTTCTCAGATGACATCCTGTTGGGAAATATCATTTGTAGCTAATGCTCAGGGTGGGAGGTCCCTTTGGGAGTGGGGAGAGCACTGTATTGGGAATCTGGAGGCCTGGGTTCTGGTCCTGGCTCTGTCACAAACTAATTATATGTCATGTCCCTAGGTTCAGCCTCATCATCTGTAAAACAAGTGGGTTGGGCAAGAGGACCTTCTAGGTCTAATATCATGTGATTTTATGACTCTCAGAGGTTTCTGACAAGCAACCTACAGAGAAATCCTTTGCCTTAGTTTCCTTTTCTTCTCAGTCAAAGGTTGAAGAATGTCACTGTGTGAGACTCAACATGTGTACCATACCCTTCACAATGTATGTTTCTCCTGGCCATGGGAACCTGAGCAGGGCACACCAAAATGTACCCAGAACAAGTGGACAGAGAGAATAGGGAGAAGAAATGGGTGTGCCAGTTTGCATGAGTTGGCTTTCTGAGTAGATGTCCTCAATTTCCCATGACCATCTTTATACACATACATATACCCCCCTCTTCTCTACATCTTCACACTTATTCTTATTTTAAAAAAAAACTGGCCCAGTGATGTAAGGAAACTAAAGACATCATATTATGGAAAAGATGTCCTGGTAACACACTTGAATATCTTGACGTACTGGTTAGGAGGGAATGCTTTAAGAACAGAGGTATCAAACACAAGGACAACCCAAATCTTCCTAAGTGCAGGCCAAACCAAAATAGAATGTAATTGGGAAATATTTAACAAAATAAAAAAATATATAATAAAACATCGAATGCCCTCTGTTTCTCACTCCCTAACCCTCTCTCCAGTGGGCAGTTCATTTTGCATATATTCTCTATGTACTCATGAGCTCTGTGTTGTCTCCCCTGTTAGAATGTAAGCACTGTAAGGGCAGGGACTGCTTCCCTTTTATCTTTTTTTTTCCCCTGGCACTTATCAGGATGGCTGGCACACAGTAAACACTTAATGTTTGTTGATTGATTTAATAATTATTACTGCTTGAGAGCTGAGTCAGGGAAAGGAAGGGTTGTAAAAGATCTTGGAACCAAAATTTGGGCTTTGATAACATGGGCAGCTCTGCTATTATTTCCTGTGTCTTCATGGTTGAGAAATTTACCTGTCAGCAACCACTGAATCCGTTTGATATAACACTTTGTCGCCTTCTCTGTCTGTTCTATGTACTCTTCTAAATCCTTATCCTGGCACTGCAGATGTTTTGTCATACCCTAGGATTGGGAAAGCACATAAGAGGAATAAAGAAATATTTCTTCTGATTCTCATCAACTACTTAAGGGAGAGGAGCTGGACTTGGGGTTTCACTGGTATAGAGAACTTCTTGGTCCCTGAAAAGTATTAGAGAGTTGCCTAGACCCCAGATGTCAAACAGGAGTGTGGCTGACAACACTCAGCTGAACCAAATTAAAAAGTAATTGGGAAGGGGCAGCTAGATGGCAAAGTGAATAGAGCACCAGCCCTGGAGTCAGGAGGACCTGAGTTCAAATCCAGCCTCAGACACTTGACACTTACTGGCTGTGTGACTTTGGGCAAGTCACCTAACCCCAATTGCTTTGCCTTCCCCCCTCCAAAAGAAAAAAAGTAATTGGGAAATATTTACCAGGATAAATAAAAATACAATAAAAAATAGATAATATTACATTTGAAAACTAAGTCAATATGGAGCCCACAGGGATCCTTGTGTATGGTTTAAGTGGGCCCAATTCTATTTGAATTTGACATCACTGATTAAGAGCACAGGTGTATTTTTATTTTGTATTTAAACACTAAATGACATGAGTATTTCCATATACATGGTAGAATAGAAGGAGTATATACATCAAATTGTGAATTGCTATTATGTATAACTTGTTTTAAAGTTTATGATACACTTAACAGGTAATTTTCAAAGCTATCCTGCTTGTCTGTAAGTACTATTACTCTTCCTTTCGTTCTCTTCTGGACACTTAAAAATACCTCAACTAACCTCTTTTTTTCTGTCAGCGGCCTTATCCCCAACTCCCTTCTCGGTTTTTTCTCTTCCTTTCCTCAATCCCACTAAACCATTTTTATTTTATTTGTGGTTAATGCTCTCCCAAACATCTGTTCAGCATAATTTTGTTCTGAAACTAAGTTCTATATATTTCTGGAATTTACACTCTTGAAAAGGACTGTGAGGATTCGTGGCAAATGCTGTCATTGTTTAATTAAAGCAAGAATAGAACAGAACAATCTCAAATCTAAAACAAAAAATTTGATGGGAAACCATCTCACAAGCAGTGAGGGAGGCATGATTTCCACTTATATGGATTAAATTGGACAGGAGTTTACCAAAAATTCTTGGGACAACTAGGCAGTATAGTGGATAGAGTGCTGGAGTTGGAGTCAAGAAGACCTGTGTTCAGATATTGCCTTGGATACTTAGTGATCTGGGCAAGTCACTCAACCCTCATCTGCCTCTGTTTCCTCCTCTGTAAAGTGGGGATAATAATGGCACACCTTCCTAGGGTTGTCCTGAGAGTGGAATGAGATAAGGAAAACATTTTGTAAACCTTTAAGCGCTACAAATGATTACTTTTGATTCTGCTACCTTTAGCCATATTTGCAGTTCTGTTAGATGCTGATAATGTGGTTTGTAAGGGCAAAGGTGGAAGATATTTTTTTAAGGTTACATCAACTTTAGTATAGTTGTCCTTGGCTGCAGATTTTTTTAGCAGTCCTTTGCTTAATACATTTGAGTAAACCACTTTTCTTGAGTGTGTCCCTCAGTGCCTCTGAGGCTGATCTAAAACCCTTTTCCCCTGCACCAGAACACAGATGTTTCTGCACTCTGAAGGACTGCCTAATTTAAGATGCTTAAAGCAATCTGAGTTTTAGGGCCTATCTTAGTAGCAGGCAAATTAGCAATGATGAGCTACTTAACCATGCAACATACTCCAGCCCCAAACAACCTAGCAGACTGGTCTAAGCTGCTACATACAGGATTTGATGAGGTTGAAAATCAGAACTGACCTTGATTTCCATGACTGGGAAGTAGGTTAACGCTTTGGATGAAATTTGCTTCTGTAAGGCATCTTCCATTTTCTTCTGATGAATAGAGTTTGCTCCAAACAAGAGTTTGGGTAGTTCTAGCTTCAGTTTTTTTAAGCTGCAACTTGTCAACCACTTTTAAATAAAGGAATACGATATTATTTGAAGAATCAATCATGTATCTGATTGGTTGACTGAATCATCACCTCCACTAAATACTTTAAATGTAAAATTTGCAGCAAGTTTATAGCCCCACTAGTCACACTTATTGGTGTTAATGTTTTATCACTCTTATTAGATATTAAGCTTCATGAAGGCAGGGGACTATGCAATTTTATACCCCTGTATTGCCAATGTTTTGCAGATAGCAAACTCTTAACAAATGTTTATAGGACATGATGTGTCTAGCTCAAAAGGAGCAGATGCCATGAGAATGCTATAAAGACAAACAGCTCTGAAAACCTGCAGAACTCTGATCAACACAATGACCAGCCATGATTCTACAGGACTGACAATGAGGGACACTACTCATCTTCTAACAGAGAAGTCATATCCTCAAGAGTGTAGCGCAAGACATGCATTTTTTGGACATGGCCAATGCAGGGATTTATTTTGCTGGACTATCTTATTATTGCAAGAGTTTTGTTTTTCTTTTTTTTTCCAGTGGAGAGGAGAGGTGGGAAGGGAGGAAAATTAGACTTTTGTTAATTGAAAGAAAAATTAAAGAAATCAACTCATTCACGGAGCTTCTGAGCTCTTAAGCCATGACCTGTGGACCCTTCGTGGACCATTCCTGGCAGAACTCCCTAAATTCATGTGCATATCAAGCTTTACCACTTTGATTTTTAGATAGCTCCAATAAAATAGGTATAAGAACAGGGTATACTAAATAAGCAAATATAACTTCTGTGTACTAATGTCTTGTGTATATGTTTTTCCCCCCGAAGGTATGTAGATACTGCTGTAATAAACAAAGTACAAGTTTATTTAAGAGAATTATGCTCTCTCACATATTTTGTTAATCAGTGGACACTAATAGAAGAATTACCACAATATCATATGAAGGTCTTCAACATTTTATTAAATGTTTAAAGAAGGGTCTTTTTACTAAAAAAAAATTAGGGGTACTAATTTAATTGAGAGGAACCATTGTTCTTTGTTGTTTTCATTGTTCAGTTGTGTCTGACCATTCGTGATCACATTTGGGCAAGGATACTGGAGTGGTTTGCCATTTCCTTCTTCAGCTCATTTTACAGATGAGTAAACTGAGGCAAACAGTGTTAAGTGACTTGCCCAGGGTCACACAGCTAGTAACTATATAAGGACAGATTTGAACTCAGGGTTTTCTGACTCTAGGTCTAGCACTCTAGCTACTACCACCTAGCTGCCCTGTTCTGAACCATTGTTCAGGAGATGTTTATTTGTATGGATAACTTAATACCTCTTCAGTTGAGGAAATGTCATCCTTCTGGGGAAACTCAGTGGAAGATACAGATTTTCTAGCAGCCTTTATCGATGGACTTTTCTTTGGTGCTGCATCTAGAAGAAAGACATTTACATCAAATGTATAACCCCTTCTTGGCACCAATTCTCAATGTCACTAGATTTTTTTTGTTTTTGTTTTAGGGAGAATGGGTCTTCTAATCTCATACTCAGGCTGGAAATAGAGTAGCTACTCATGTGTTGATCCCAATATTGGTCAGCATGGAAACTTTAACGTGATCCATATTCTGACCTTGGTTGGTTCAGCCTTCTTTAAGCAGACTGGTGGCCCTCCACACCTGGCAGTTTACCATACTGGTGAACCTTTCCCTTTGTTAATAATAAATAATGAAAAATATGCGGTCTGTCCTTTCATTGGTGTTCAATCTTTTTTACCTTATTTGGACCTTAATATTTCATTGGCTGGGCTGAATAGGAGAACATTTCATCATTTCAGATGGGGGAAGCCATGCTAGTTAGCGCCATGTTGTCTTCTAGCTTAACTCCTACTTTCTAAATTAGGGCTTTCAGCCCTATTATCTCACAGAATTCAAGCCTCCAACTTCAGCCTCCCCAGTAGCACAAACTATAGGCACGAGCTACCATGCCTACCCTCAGTTTCATTTTAAAATGTGAAGTTTGTTACTTATTTATTTTTTTGCTTTTTGGAGGGGGGAAGGCAGGGCAATTGGGGTTTAAGTGATTTGCCCAAGGTCACACGGCTAGTAAGTGTTAAGTGTCTGAGGCTGGATTTGAACTCAGGTCCTCCTGACTTCAGGGCCAGTGCTTTATTCACTGTGCCACCTAGCTGCCCCAAGTTTGTTATTTTTTAAAGAATGAACTTAACATTTATATAGTGCTTTAAAGTTTGCAAGAGGCTTTGCATATTATTTCATCCCATCTTTCCATAACCCTGAGATATAGGTGGCTATTATTATCCCCATTTTATGAATAAGGAAACTAAGGCTGAGAAAGTTTAAGTGATTTATTTAGGGTTACACAGCTAGAAAAGTATCTGGGGCAGGATTCAAACTTAGGTCTTCCCAACTCTAAGTCCTATGTTCTATTCACTATATGATCTTAGGCATCACCCACTAAGTTAGTAGAAATTCGAGCCAAGAAATGGAGACTATGTGGAAATGAATCAGCTTGTGATCTTGCTTTATTGTTTAGTAAATCATTTAACTTGATTGGTACCATTTCACAATAACATAGACCGTGTTTCCACAGTGAACTGTTTCCATTCCCACCCATTAGCTGTATGGTAAGTGGGCCTTTTCCTAACATATGAGAGCTAAGGCAGTGGAATTTTGGAGTTTCTTTTTTTTTCTTTTTTAAGAATAAAGGTGTTATTGCTGTTCAGTTGTTTCAGTTGTGTCCCGACTCTTCATGACCCAATTTGGAGTTTTCTCAGCAAAGATACTGGCCATTTGCTTCTCCAGCTCATTTTACAGATGAAGAAACTAAGGCAAACAGGGTTAAGTGATTTGCCCAGGGTCACACAGCTAGTACATGTGTGGGGCCAGATTTGAACTGAAGTCCTCCTGACTCCAGGATTGGTGCTCCTTTTTTTTTCTAATACAATTATATATTTTTGTCTCTTTTGGATACCTTTCCCCCCTCAGAGTATAGTCTCCCATCAGTAAGTTAGTAGATGTCAAACCGCAGAAAGATGTGCTCTAAAAATACTGCTATGCAGCCTCCTGGGAAAGAAAGGACCCCTCCACTGGACAGAGGTTTCTTTTATAACTACCAAGTAGAAGAGACCCTTTCAGATAGTCTTTCTCTGGGGCCCAGAATTGGAATTTAGTTACTTGCTTACCTGCATCTTTCCCTTGATCAATAACAAATAAAAAAGGTGTGGTTGGCCCTTTCTTTGCCGGTTTGGTCTTCTTTCCCTTATTTGGACCCCAATCTTTCACTGGTTGGCCTAGAAAAGTAGAGAAATTTGCAATTTCAGATGGGGAAGCCATGCTGATTAGCACTGTGTTGTTTTCTAGCTTAACTCCTTCT
Source organism: Gymnobelideus leadbeateri (assembly GCA_011680675.1). NCBI lineage: Eukaryota > Metazoa > Chordata > Mammalia > Diprotodontia > Petauridae > Gymnobelideus > Gymnobelideus leadbeateri. Next base: position 523,619 of record WOXC01010782.1, on the reverse strand, counting down.
TAAATCCCAAGCTACACCCTGAATTGGAAGACTTAGTTCTTGGTCGCCACAACCCATGAAGCTCTAGTATGACTTTGAGGTCCTGAGGCAGTTAAAAGGTCCCTTTCTATTGACTGTAACATATTCATTAGATCTACATTGAGTCTTTTGAAGTGTACCATGGAGGTCCCATGATTTTCTGGTAAAATTGGGTTATTTTTTGAATATCTGGGTCTGGGTCATCTGCTCTTATAGATTGTGTATTATGCCTAGTTTGGATTTTATATCGAGTTGTTGACTAACAGAACTGATCCTCATATAAATACTTTTTCTTCATTCTCCCCTAATTCCCAAACATGCAGGAGCCTATACCTTCTCTTACCTGATAGGATGGCTGGTTTGCTGGTATTTGAGTGCCATGTCAAATTCTTTGTGAAGACAGTCTTGTCTTTGTCAGGATCACTTTTATTGTTCTAAAAAAAAAGTCAGGCTAGCTGGAAAAGATGTTTTGGTCTCTATGCTATCTGCATCCCAGTAGTATTCCAGCCCCTGAGAACTTTTTTCTCAACCTATTACTATAATCCTTGCAAGGTAGAGCTTGAGAGAGGGGCCCAGGCCTTTGGCTCATTAACTATTGGACAAGATCATAAGAGAAAGGTCCTAGGACTGTGGGATATTTTTTTCTTAATTATGGACAAGTGTTTAGAGGGCAGGGTAGGAAAGGATGAAATACCCTGGAAGTCTGAATGAAACTCCTGTGTGAAGACTTCTGTGTGAATGGAATTGAGTATTGACTGAATGGTAGCCATATTTTTTCAGGGACAGATGCCTCATTAAATGAAAGTGTCATGTTAAAACATTAGTATCATTGTTAAACAATGGAGGGGCATGTGTCTCATCTCCCTATTTCTACTCCCAAGCTCTGCTATAGGCTGTCAGCTCTGGGGTCTTTTGGAAGGTCCAGGCCTCTCCCTGGGGACTCAGATGTAGATAACACACATACACAAATATAAATAGATGCCCTAAAAAAATTTTTTAAAGGGGCGCCTAGGTGGCACAGTGAATAGAGCACTGGCCCTGGAGTCAGGAGGACCCGAGTTAAAATCTGGCCTCAGACACTTACTAGCTGTGTGACCTTGGGTAAGTCACTCAACCCTGTTTGCCTCAGTTCCTTATCTATAAAATGAAGAAGATGGCAAACCATTCCAGTACCTTTGCCAAGAAAACTCCAAAACAGGTAATGAAGAATTGGGCATGACTGAAAAACAACACAACTCATTGTTATTAATAAAGGGGAGTCAAACCATTCTGGCCTGCGAGAGTGTGGTGGGCTTAGGGCAGCAAAGTTTCCGAGGCTGACTTTTTTCCTTGAACACCTTTGGCTCTTCTTTGGATACTGGTGGGCTTTCAGCCAGGCTTCCAGACTGGTTTTTGAGGGATGCTACCAGCAGAGCACACTGAAAGGGTGAAGTATAATGTCAGTGCCAATTTGTAGTCTGGTCTAAATGTCAAGGACAAGTTCAGTTCATGGATAGTGGTGGTCATGAACCTGCATACATTAGACTATTAGAGTCACAGGCCCTACAAGCCCTATTGTAAGTAATGGGGCCTTTGGGAACTTATTGAAAGTGGGCTCTCTAGGCCCTTCCTTTAGAAATATTGGACGGCCTTGTAGTCACTGCTTAATATTAATCACAGCAATACTGTTTTTGTTTTTTTCCAAATGGAGCATAGATAGCAACCTTGGCTTCTATAACTTCATTAACCCATAGACAGAGTAGGTTGTCTTTGTGGTCAGATTGGAAGATTTTCCAAAGGTCCATTGGCCCTAGAGCTTCTTCTTCCAATGGCCTGAAATTTTTCCTAGGTCAGATATTGAAGGTCCCCATTAAAACAGAAGTCCCAGACCTAAAATGATTAATATAATAAGGAGCCAATGTCACCCAGTAGTGATGACATAAATTCACTTATCGGATCCATTTGAATCAAAGGAACTGAAGAGAGTGAGACAAAGAGAAATAGATGAGGGTGGTATGTCTTGATGAGGTATAGGAAAGGATGGTAGAGAAGAGGCAAAGAAGGATTCTGTGCTACTGGGAGGGCACCATTGGAAAAAGGGGTACCAGGGAAAACTGAGGAAGGTGGGTGCCAGGGAAAGGGACCTGAGAATCACTTATTTGTTCAAAATTTACCAGGCACTGCACTTATGTGTGAGCCACTGTGCTTGTTTATATTGTGGGGGGATAAAAAGATGAATTAGATCGTGTCTGGGCCCTCAGGGAGCTAGGGCTGTTAAGGGAAAATGAGATAAGTATATAAATAATTACAATATAAAGCAATATATATGCCAAACAAATAGTATAGATAATAAGTACTATAGGAGTGTGAAGGAAAAAGAAATCACTTCTGGCTGGATGGTTGGAGGGGGAAGGGTTCAGAGAAGGCATCATGGAAGATTCTGAATTAGAGTTAGGCCTTAAAAGGACAAATATACTTTTAGGAGGTGGTGGAATGGTAGAAAGTGTAAGACAGCCTAGGCAGTGGGGAACAACATAGGTATAGATACAGAATGGCAAGGGAAGGAAGGTAGGGAGGAAGCAAAGAGGAAGGAGAGGAAGGAAGGAAGGAAGGAAGGAGGGAAAGGAAGGAGGGAGGAAGGAAGGGAGAGGCCCAAGTTCCCTTGTGATCTTGTTTAGGAGCAGTCCTAACTATATCCCTACCCCCTTTACCCTGAAATAATCCCAAAGACCTGGATTTTAAAGAGAGAAACTCTCATTGATTTAGCACACTGAAAGCCCCTGTGTTTGAATAGGGGTGGGGTGGAGGGGAAAAGAGTGGGAAACACCTGTTACTGAAAGAAGATAATTAGGTAATTGTCGCAGAGGAAGGCACCTTTTGGGAGTAGTTGATGGCCTTTTCCATCTCCAAGGCGATAGTACCGATATCATCACTCTCGAAGATGCCTGGAAACCAAACACTAAGTGACTGTGGGAAATTGGTTTTAAGCAAGAACTATGCCAGAGGAGTTAATTAAAACAACAGAAGCTTATGTTCTGCAGGGACCCATTGGAACTTAGATGAACAACCATCATAGCAGCTTTCTTTGGTAGCTTGGAGGAAAGGGGTAAATGGCTTACACATCCTGGCTCCCTATTTCAGGCTCTCTCCACCAGACCTTCTTGCCCCTTACTAAGAACAAAGCCTTGATTCCACCTCTAAATCCTAAAACTAACCTCAGGTCTTGGCAAATTGTACCTTGCCTTAAAAGGAGCCCAATATATGCTGATCCAGATTTATACAAAATATAAGTTAGGCCTATCTGATTATCTGCTTTATAAGATGATTGACCTTAGATTCCTTTATTTAGCAAATTTCCCTTATAATTATTATCAGGATTATATCTAAGGCTATAGAAAGGTAAAGCAGGGATGCCTGACTTCAAGTCTTACCCTTAACAAATACTAGAAGTATGACTATGGGCACTTTTTCTCTGTTTTAGTCAAGTTTATTAATCAATCAATAAGTATTTATTAAATCCTTGCTATGTGCTGGGGACTAGATGACCCAGAAACACAAGTAAAAAGCACAACACAGGCCATAAGTTTTCAGAGAAGATCCTGACCTGTACTAATAATAAAATCACAGATCCAGTCCTTGTCCTATTATATCAACATCATTATTGATATGATGATTAAAATATATTAATAATAATGTGTTCCATGTGTTTTGATTTAGTATAGGGATGGAAAAAGCATAGGAGGCAGCTAGGTGGCTCAGTGGATAGAACACTAGGTCTGAATTCGAATCCTACCTCAGACACTTCCTAGTGTGACCTTGGGCAAATCTGTCTGCCTCTGCTTCCTCATCTGTAAAATGGGTTTAATAACAGCACCTACCCTGCAGGGTTGTTGTTTGGATCAAATGAAATGATATTTGTGAAGTGCCTGGCACATATTCGATGCTATACAAATGCTAGCTATTATTGTTAACAATATTTGTGGCTCTGTTACTAACTAGCTTCATGATCCTGGGTCAGTTGCTTATGCTCCCAGAGTTTCCGGTTCCTTACCCATGAAATGAAACATTAGGCCTTAGGATCATAGATGATCTCTAAGGTCTTTTCCAGATCTGAAATTGGCTTTATGCTTTTTAAATTACACTCACATCTGTGATTTTATACCAACATTTCATACCCTGGGATGTGGGGAGGCTAGATATGATAATTACCATTTTATACATGAAGAAATTGAGGGACCAGGATTAAACAACTTGCTTAAGATTATATGGTAGCCAAGTCTGACTCCCAGTTCTAGGATCTTTCCATGAGACTATTCCCCTTTTAGGACTTAAATCACAAAAGTTTTATTTATGTCTCAGGAATAAATCTACTGTGAAATATGAGGCATGTTAGTATGTTTCTTAAAGGAGTATTTGTGAAAGACATACTGAAACCATAAAAAAATGGTATAAGAATTGAATTGGACTCACTAGATATATAGGAACAATGGGAAGGATTAGAGAAGTGGGTTTAGGAAGGCGTTGGCAAGATTTTTTCTGAAAAAACGCATTTGTTCTTTTTCCTCATTTAAATGGGAACACCATTACCTGACTGAACAGAGACCTTATGACTCCTTTGTCTCTTGGATATCATGAAGGCATATTGCAAAATCTGACAATTCTGGGACCACACTCAACCTAGGATCAAAATGTGATGAAGAGAAACTAACCCAGAAAAACTTCAAATTTAGCCTGTAACTTACAGGTCAGAATTTGGCAGAAAGTAACCCATGAGTCCCTCTTTCTCTCTTTTCTCTCTCTCTGTGCATATACATGCACACATATACACATACCTATAGGGTATCTCAAAAGTCTTAGTCTTTATTAAGACTTTTCAGACACTCTGTATACATCTATACCTATATTCACACACATATGCATGTAGCTATGTATATGTATGTGGATATATATATGCATATCCACATTCATATCTACACATAATATTTTCTAATATCTCTCTCTTTCCTCTCTCTCTGCCTCTTTCTCCCCCTCTCTCCCCCTCTCTCTTTTTCTCTCTCTCTGAAGGTTGTAAGCTTCAGAGACTAATTCTTTCTGCTTAATGAGGAGTTTCAACACACCTCAACAGGAATGGGCCAAAGGGAACTTGGGAAAATTATCTTTACTGCTCTGTCTGGGCTCCCTGGAATTTTCCTTGCAAACTGCAGCCTCCATATCCATTTCTTATATTCTCTCTGCTGTATGTATGTGGTATTTCTCTCTCATTAACCTCAACCCTGTTCGTCTCTTTTATGTAATATCTTCCTGCTGGTTATGGTCAAGGAGGGGCAGTTCTGGACTGCAAACTGCATATATCAAAGGTTGATGTGACTCCTGATTGGTTGAGATGTTGCTGAGTGCAGATGCAGTCCAGGGCTATCTCTCCCCTACCTTGCCTGAGTAGGAGTGATTCATTTTTGTGTATGTATCTACTCTTCCAGGTGTGTGTTACTCTTAGAAGTTGTTAAAATTAAGTACTTGCAAAGCAGTTTATCTGATTGAGTCAATTCCTGTTTTGATGATGAATGGTGATTTGTATATTTGTCTTTGAGCTAAAATTTCCCTCCACATGATCAGGGCATATTGTAATTTTGTATGCCTAAGAAATTTACATACCTGTTTTCTAAGAGAGTCAAGAGAGTTTGAATTATTGGGTTCAGTCTGCCATGATGCATTATTGCCAGAGCTAAAAGACCCCAACTTCACTAGGTCCCAACATGTGGGACACGTGTGCAAGAAGCACATGACCATGGAAGTATTTCTAATAGTTCTGGTAAACAATTCTAGGAGGGTTTTTATTTAATTTTTTTTAAAGAGAGGTATCTCACTCACATGTGCATTTATAATGCATCACTGTTCAGGAATGAAGCCACCTCTCTGGTCAGCACAGGTTATAGCCTATTTACTAATTAGTTAAAAAAAAAAGCAGGGAATTGCCCTAAAAAGGAGAAAGCAGCCAAGACCTTCACTAACCTGTGTCACCAAACCAGTGGAATCTCCCATTGGAAGCATGAGTGACCTCCTTGTAAGCAGAGGCTGTTTCTGTCCTGTTGGCATAGCGGGCAGGGACTGTGCCATCCATATCTAGCTCGTTGATGTGGAACAGGCAAACATGAATCCTCAGATCATAGCCCCTACAGGTCTCGGCGATGTAGGCACTGACGAAAGGCTGTGGGAAGATGAGTAGCTCTGGGGGCTCACTGGCTACAGAGTGCCTAAGGCTTGGACTTTAATACCCTGGGGCCCCATCTTACTACAGGGTAGGAAGGGAGATGGAATTGCTCTTGCTAGATGATCAGTAAGGGGTCAACACCTAAGTGGAAGAGAGGCTAGTGGGGCTTCCCAAAGACCCTACTATTCCTGGGAAGGGAGGAAGGATGCTTGGGGGAAGAATCTACAAGGATTCAGAATAGATGGTCTCTCAAACAGAAATTCTTAAAGGATGACATCAGGAAAGTCATATCCCAGAGATGAAATTCCACATCACCCTGGCTGAAATGATGGGAAGAGAAATAGAAGGAAAACACATTCTTCTCTCTACTTTTGGAAAGCATCTGGGCAGTCTGACCAGCAGCTGGGTTCATTTGTCCCTATACTCCTTCCCATTTAATTTCTTCTATTTTCTGGACAATGGGGTAGGCTTACTTACAGCTGTCCTGCCCTCTGTTATAGCAGTAACTGAACCAGACCTGGGGCTGGATTGCTCCAGAAGAAGCAAGCAATGTTGACCTGGCCTCTGAATTACCCCCAGAAACCTGCACAAGTTCCAGGAAACTAAAGTCTTTTCCTTTTCCTTGTCTTTCTGCTTTCCCTTTTCAGGAAAGACTAGAATTTCTACTGTATCAGGTACAGTGGAACATTCTTCTTTCAACAAGAAATTTAGACCCTTGGTATCAAAAATTACTTCTGAGGTTTCTTTGAAAGCCAGATCTTATATTGTGCATGAGATTTCCTTGTCTTAAATGCCACCAGTCTGGGGAGTTAGATTCATTTATACAAATCCCTGATCATTTCAGGAGACATTTGCCACCATTCTGTAGTAACCTTTAGAATGGCTTGTGAGTTAATCATCATTGACAAAAAAGACTCATCCTACATACCATTTCCTGATCAGGGACTCCACCAGTGAAGATGTAGATGCCTTGGGAATTGAACTTGTCTTTATCCTTGAAGTCCACTTCGACTGCCTTCCTCATAGCACTGAGGACATTTCTGCTGCCCTTGCAGTTCAAGGACAAGATCCAACTGGAAGGATGAGGGGAAAAGTCAGAATTCAGAGGGGGATGCTGAGAGAATATGATTGTTATTGAGGAGCTGAGGGTAAAATAGAAATGTTTGTGGGTAGAGGGAGGATGGAAAAGAGGGTCTGGGGAAGGTGGCTTTCCATTGTATGTCTATTAGAGGATGACAGAGATGGCCAGGCAAAGTTAGAGACTGAAATAACAATGACTCTAGCTTGGGCATCCCAAGGACAAATGAGTAACATATTTTCCCCCTATCACCTACCGCCAGGCACTTTGCAAGTTCTCTTGGGTTAAGGGAACCATCTCAGGTCTCCAGCTTTCAACTATACTTCCAAACCTTCAAAGGGAATCATCATCATCACCACCATTGCTGCTAGCAATATCATTATAATCACCATCATCTCTGTTTATACTGCTATAAGGGGCTTTCCTATGTATTTGAGAAGTAATGTTGCATAGTAGATAGTGACCCTTGGAGCCCAGAAGACCCAGAATCTGGTCCCAATTCTAACTCATACTGGCTATATGGCCCTGGGACAAAGTCACTGGATTTCTAAGGGCTCTGGACTCTACTGATAAGACTATACATTGCAGAGAAGGTGCCAAACTGCACCGGTAGAGGGAGTTTCCTTACCTGGGATCTCCCTCTAACAATGAAATCAGTCCTTATCCCTTCCTATATGTTATCTCATACAATCTTTACAATAAACCCCATGAGATAGACAGAACAGCAATTATTATCCCCATTTCATCTCTTGAGATTCTTGAGGAACATGCCAAAGGTCATTTGGGAAATAAAATGTAGGTATCTACTTAAAATGATAGGGATAGAGATTGGACCAGTGATTTTACTGGTATGATAGAGAACTGCAGGGTGAGGAGACTTCTAACTCAGGTCAATACCTCTGCAACTTATGGTCACCCATGATATGTCAGAGGAAGAACATGAGCAGAAGTCTTTCTGGTTAGGAGGATGGCTTGATATCCACTACCTCATGGAGCCTTTCCAAATAGTTTTGGAGCTTATTTTGTATTAAAGTAGGTTAACAGGGAAATAATAATAAAATAATAAATAAATAGATAGATAAATAATAATAAAAAAACTAGCTAGCATTTATGTAGCACCTGCCATGTGCTGGGCATTGTACTAAGCACTTTACAGATATCTCATTTGAATCTCACAACAACCCTGAGAGGTAGGTCCAGTTATTCTCCCCATTTTATAGCTGAGGAAACTGAGGAACAGAAAGGTTAAGTGATTTGCCCAAGGTCATGCATCTAGTATCTGAAGAGGGATTTGAACTCCTCCTCCTGACTCCAGGCCCAGAACTCTATCCACTGTGTCACCTAGCTACAATAACTGGTATAGAACAAAAAAAAAGAAAAAAGAAAAAGGGACTCCTGCCATGCACTTAAAACATCTCTTTAAGCGAACACACATGCATCGAAACACATATTCACACAGAACAAAACTTGTTTAACAGGGGAACAAGGGGGTATAGTTAACTATGGTTGAGAACCTAAAATCTATGAGTCCACTTCCCTGCCTTTGTAAATACAATAGATGAGCATATTTGCACTTTTTTTGGGGGCGGGGATAACTTGGTATCTTGGAGTCAATCTTTAGCACTCTAGCTATAGAAGGTATAGGATATTGGACTGGATATATGCTGATCCTGGGACATAGCCTAGGAACTCTTTTTGGAAAAAAAATGAGTCTCTGACACAAGCTTATTTCACCGTTATTTGTTTCATTCTTATTAAAGTAGAATATGGTAAAAATAGTTTTTCTGTGATTTTTTTCTTGGGGGAAAGGTCTTAGCTAAATTCAATTCTTCAGCTGAATTAGTTGAGATTTTCCTATGAGATTTTACTAAGACTGGTTAGAACTAGGGTAATGTAGGAATTCAGACAACCATGTCTTTGCAATATTACGAGATTTAAATATTTTCTATTTGAACTCATGGCCTGGAACAATTGATCCTATGAAGCAAGGCAAGTGTGAACCTTATAGAGCATCTGTGTCTTTTTTTGTTTGTTTGTTTGTTTTTGTATATTGCAGCACAGGAATCATCGGAACAAACCGGGCCATGGGATTTAGTTACATTTTATCCTGGTTGATCAAGTGGTGTGTCTTGGGGCCACCTATCACCATTGCCCCAAAGGACTCCTGCAACCACTTAATTATTCAAAGCCAAAACCGAGATCATCCAAATCAGATAAAGTGATAGCCATCAAATGACATTAAGTCCCTTTAATATCCATCACTAGCCTCACCTTGCTGCTAGTAACCTTTCTTTGTGCAAACTCCCTCCCAACGAATATAACCCCACTCCCATCATCAGAAGCTTACGCAATGATGTTGAAGCAATCTTTGTTTGACAATTGTTCTTCAAGCAGAAGTCTTAAGGAATGTTGGATATGAATAATGTACATGGAATTGGTCACTGAGATATCCACCAGTATAACCACCCTAAAAAGAAACACAACCTTTAAAAGGAGTACGGAATCTCTCAGCTAATGTTCATTTTTTTCCATTTTATTATTTAAAGTTTTTTCCAGGGGGAATTTCACGAGCTGAGCTCGGCAGTGTCCCAAATCTATACAATTTGAAGCCAATAAAGGTATGGCTAGAATACTAGAGAAAGTGGCCAGAGAAGGGTGTAGCATCTTCTTCCAGAATTCTCAAACTATGGAACATTTTGACCTCGATAGTTAAGAGCATGGAAATGAGTAAACTGATCTCCATTTCCTTGGTTTAAAGCCCTAGAAGTCAATGATCCTATAACTAAAAGTCATTGTGGTGGAAACAATAATGATGAAGATGATAAGAGCTGGCATTTATAAGGTGTGTTAAGGTGTGCAAAAGCACTTTGCCAATATGATCTCATTTCATCCTCACAACAATCCTGGGAAGCAGGTGCTAATGTAATCTCCATTTCACAGAAGAGGAAACTGAGGCAGACAAACATCAAGGGAGAAAAGGGGATGTATCAAAGCCTGGAGAAGGCAATTTGGGACATTTATATACACATACATACATACATACATACATGTATACATACATACACACACACATACATACATACATATATATATATGCCTTTCTTTTCTTCCCCCTCCAACTGTCCCTTCTTCTTCTATTTGCCTACACCTTATCTTTTTTTTCATTTTCACATTTTCCCTGCTTTCTCCTCCCCTTACTAGACCTTAGACCTAGTGTCCTCTATGAAGGAGTGCTTAAGTTTACTATTGATTCTCAGAACTAGAGAAGTTTCCTGTCCTTGCTCTCTATCAGGGGTTCTTGACTTTTTGTCTGTCATTTGTATGAATTTTTTTCCCTCATACAAGTTCACAGACCCCTGAACCTATCTACAGACTCCAGGTTAAGAAGCCCTGATAAAGGTATTGTTTTTATTTGGTTGCTCCAGTCATGTCTGACTCTCCATGACCCCACTTGGGGTTTTCTTGGCAGAGATGCTGGAGTGGTTTGCCATTTCCTTCTCCAGCTCATTTTATATATGAGGAAACTGAGGCAAACAGGGTGAAGTGACTTGCCCAGGGTCACACAGCAAGGAAGTGTCTGAGGCTTAAATGTGAGCTCAGGTCCTCCTGACCCCAGGCCTGATGCTCCTTCCAGTGCACCACCCAGATGCCCTATGATGAAAGTGTTGCCTGCCACTAATATCATCATTAATGAAGAGTTTAATGAGAATTCTCCATGTATAAAGTGCTGTGTAACAGAAAACATAATGAAGGAGACAGGGAACCACATAGGAGAAAATACCTTTTTTCACAGACTGTGCCCCAGATTCTTCTGCTGGCGATGGAAAGCCACTTGATCCGTCTCTCATACATCCGGATGGCATTGCTGAGCTGCTTCTACAAATCCACAGGTCGGACAGACTCAATAAGCAACTACTTCCCAAGGAAGGCAAACTAAGGGATTTGGGGGGAGGAAGAGTAAGTATTGTGGTAGGGTCAGAGGACTCCCCAGTCAGGTTCCAGGTATTGTGCCATGATAACAACAACAACAAAATTGGAGAAAGGGAAGGAAGGGAATAAGCATTCTGTGACACAGTGGGTAGAATGCTGGTTCTGGAGTCAAATCAGACCTTAGATAATTACTAGCTAAATGACTTTGGGTGACTTATCTAAAAAAAAAAAAAATCTCTATTTGCCTCAGTTTCCTCATCTGTAAAAATGGTGATAATAATATTGCCCACCTTCCAGGGTAATTGTAAAATGCTTAGTACACTCCTGGCACATAGTAAACACTATATAAACAACAGCTATCACTACTGCTACTACCACTACTACTACTACATGGCACCTAATATGTACCAGACACTGGGTTAAATGTTTTACAAATCTTATCCTCACAACAACCCTGAAAAATAGGTGTTATTATTTTCTTCATTTTATAAATGAGGAAACTGAGGCAAACAGCCGGTAAATACCTTGCCCAGAGTCGTATGACCAGTAAATGTCTAAGGTTAGTTTTAACTCAAGTCTTCCTGACTCTAGGCCTGGTGTTCTTTGCATTGACTCACTTACATGGGAAAGTTGGGTAAGTTGGCCTTAAATTTAAAAAAAAAAGACAGATAAAGGCAATGGGGAAACTTTTCTATTACAACAACTAGAAAGATGGTGACATAGGTCATGGGACCAAAAGGCATTTTCTGGGAAGTTCCTGATCCCTACATGAAGTTGGTGAAAACAGTTTGGAGGACTGTATCTGCAAGGCACAGAGGTTATTTACATAAGGGATTTCTACCAGTATTTTCTATTCCTCCCCTGTCTGCCTTCTCCTATTCCTCCTACACTGGGTATGTATATACACTTGTAAATAGTAAATAGTAACATTTCTCTTTTGGCCAGCAACCCTAAGGGTCTTCCTCTCCCAGTCTGATTTTTTTTTTAATTAAAGGGGCCATCCCTTAATTCACTTCTTACAGAGGCCTATTCATTGAATGAGCATTACCTCACTCAGAGTGAGAAACTGAAAAGACCTTAGCCTAAAAGGGCCAGGGTCTCCCATTGCATCCTGGATCATCTCTAGTCATCCTGATGGATACCTGGCCACTGGACCCACGTGGCTCTGGAGGAGAAAGTGAGGGTAGTGACCTTGCACAGCCCTCCCCACCTCAAATCAAAGTCAATTGCAAGTCATGTCATCATCTCCCTGATGCCATGGTCCTCTTTGAGAATGAAGAATATAAAGGGGTGGCTAGGTGGCATAGTGAATAGAGCACCAGCCCTGGAGTCAGGAGGACCTGAGTTCAAATGCAGCCTCAGACACTTAACACAAAAACTAGCCTTGTGACCTTGGGCAAGTCACTTAAGCCCAATTGCCCTATCTTCCCCCCCCCTAAAAAGCAAAAAAAAAAAAAAAGAGAGAGAGAGAAAGAGAATGAAGGAAAAACACAACAACCTGTGTGTGTGTATGTGTTTCAAGATCAGGTCAAAAGCCAATCACTGACCTGATAGTCATACAGAAGAGGTGGGTCCACATGGATATTCTTCATAGTCCCATCATGCCATTCAAATTGCATCATTGCTTTCTGCAGGCAGGAGAACAGTATAAGAAAATGGGGTCAAGTCTTACTTGTGCCCTGGCCTCTTGGTGTCATGCTGAGAAAATGAATTGCAACTACATTTAAGGTTGTAGCAACCACCGCCATGTCCTCCCCTTCCTTGGGATCAGCAGTGAAGGGGTTCTTGGGAGACAGGTTACATCTAGTTACCAAAAAGGGTGCTCTTTTTGGATGCTTTTCTACACACTGAAGGGACAAACAGTGAAATGGAACACACTATCCTCTATAAAAAAAAAAAGTCTGCTAGATTTAGAGTTGGAAGGAAAATTAGAGGCCATCTTAGTCTGATTCTCATCTTTTACAGATGAAGAAACTGAGGCACAAAGAGTCACACATACAGTGAGAAGCATAGCCAAGCTTTGAAGCCTGCTTTCTATCAGGCACAGTATTATTTCCATTAATATATTCTGGATGTCGTGAATTACCTCATGGAGAGCTGAAGATACTGTTTTCTGGAGAATGGGCTCAAATTCTTCCATGGGAGAGAATGCATTAGGAGCCAAAACTTGGTAAAGGCTTAACTTCTTGGCTGTAAAGACAATAAAGTTCAGGATATATGCATGTATGAATGTATATGTGTATGTACATATGTGTATGTATGTATGTATGTGTTTTTACCAAGTTATAATGGGTAGCATTTAATTATTTATTTCCACTCTCTGAGGAAAATACCTTTCAGTCCATTTGTCTTCAGCCAGTCTATAGAGGTTCTGGTCAAGAAGTTTGGGATTTTAATTTTGAGGGGGCCCTCATGCTTTGGAGGCTTGGGTAAGAAGCTGGATATGGGCAATTTTGTAAACTCTGCAGAAATCTAAATTGAGCATAAAAATATTATAGAGTCAAACAATTTTAGAACTAGGAGGAACTTTAAAAATCCATGAGTCCTCAACCATTAGACTGGTATCTACCAGAAGACCTAGAAACTTTATTTGCTAAATCTCCAAGGTAACCACAACTCTCCCAACACTCTCCACCTTACCTGCCTTCCCCAGGGACTGCTAGAATTCCCAATGGGAAGTTTAGTACAGTCATCCCTCCCCATTTCCATGGTCTATACAATAACTTTATTGTCAGTACTTTCTTTACCCCCTTCCCTACCAACATTGATATTTATGTTGGAAAATGTACATGCATGGGAAAGAAACAAAGTCTTGCAACATTTACTATGCTTTTTTTAAAGAATCAATTTCAAAATTCAATTTTATAAATGAAAACATTTATTTTATATAAATTTTAATTGCATTAAAATTTATATAAAATTCAATTCATTTATTAATATTCAATTTTATTTTTGGTTCTAAATTCTCTCCCTCCCTTCTCCATTACCCGTTGAAAAGACAAGGAAAGTCAAATTTATTACAAATGTGTATAGTCAGGCAAGACAAATTTCTGCATTAGCTATGTTCCAAAAACAAAAAAATGAAAGAGAAAGAAAACAAATATGCTTCAATCTGCATTTTGAACCCATCAGCTGTCTCTCTAAAGTTGGAAAGCATGTTTCACTCTAAGTCCTTGGAATTGTAGTGGACCACTGTATTGATCAGAGTTACCAAGTCTTTCAAAGTTGAATGTCTTTAAAATATTACTGTTACTCTATAAATTGTTCTCCTGGTTCAATTCACTTCACTCTGTATAAGTTCATACAAGTCTTCCCAGGTTATCCTGAAACCATCCCCTTCATCACTTCTTATAGCACAACAGTATTTCATTATATTAATATACTATAACTTCTTCAGCCATTCCCCAATTTGATATGTCTCCTCAGTTTCCAATTTTTTGCCATGACAAAAAGAGGTGTATAAATATTTTTGTAACATATAGGTTCTAATTCTTTGATCTCTTTGGGGTATAGGCCTTGTAGTGGTATGACTAGGTCAAAGGATATGTACAGTTTAATAACTTTTAGGGAATAGTTCCAAATTGCTTTCCAGAATGGTTGGGCCAGTTTATAGCTCTACCAACAGTGCATTATTATAGCTATTTTCCCACATCCCTTCCAGTTTTTACAATTTTTTCCTTTTTCTTTTCTTAATCTATTGCTATGCTTTTTGTATCATGGTAAAATGTGAATGAATGTGTTATAACCACTTCTAAGGTTAGAAAATGTACCACTATGACTCAAACCCCCTTGAAATTAGCAGCAAAAGGGGGAGGGGGGAACTCCTGGTCCACCCCCTTCATTTTGAAGATAAGGTAGCTGATAATCAAAGAGGATATCTGACTTGACTATGAACACATAGTATAAAGTCAGGATTGAAACCCAAGTTTACAGTCCAGTGCTATTTCACCCTCTACAATGATATGTTAAAAATGCCTTTATTCACTTGTGCTCCAATATTTCTGTTGTTCAGTTGTGTTCTTTGTGACCTCATTTGGGGTTTTCTTGACAAGGATACTAGAGTGGTTTGCTATGTCCTTCTCTAGTTCATTTTACAGATGAGGAAACTGAGGCAGACAGGGTAAAGTGACTTGCCCAGGGTCACACAACTAGTAAGTATCTGAAGCCACATTTGAATTCATGAAGATAAGTTTTCCTGTCTTCAGGTCTGGTATTCTATCTACCATGCCATTTAGCTGCCCCAAATGCAGTATACTGGGTGAATAATGTATGTATTCATTCTTAATCCTGCATTGTCAACAGCTGTGTTTTCTGTTAAGCCAAAATGACATGCAATATTTATTGTGTCCATTAATATGAAATGAAGAAAAAGAAAGAGGACTTTTGAAGCTCTACCTAACATTAGGCCTAGTAAACAACTGACTTATTAAGTTGTTTTCAAGTTCCCATTAATTATACCCACAAGGCACTGGGATTCTTCTAAATGAGGCAGGAGAATAGAAGAATTATCTTCAAGACATCTCACAGTATTATGAAATCTCCTTCTATGGAAGTCATGAGGGGAACAGAGAACACCTGCAGATCTCTCCTCATGGAAGTGAAAATGACCCAAAGTGGTGAAAACCATTTTTTTTTACTTCCCTGGGGCATATCAAAGAGGGAAAATGAAGGGAGAGTAAAAGAATCAGGCTTGATTGTTTTGGTGGACGAAGGTTGATTTTGTTTCCATGGGAACCAGATACAGAAAGCTTTGGTCCACATCAGATGGCAAGGACTTTGATTTGTTCAACTTTGGGTACACACTGGGAGCAATCCTGTTAGTCCAACCTTCCTTCCTGTAGGCACTAAGGTAAGACTCAAAAAGCAAAATAATTTTTCAGAGGCTCTCTACATACTCCTTCTGGGTAAAATGTCCCATGACATACCAAAAGCTTCCTTGGCAAGTGTTGAACATGTATGTCAGTCAAAAGGTATAGAAACATAGGTCAGGGAGCCTTAGTACTTACTTCCCGTGCCATGTTAGTGAATGCTTCACAAGTCTTGCTCTGGTACATCTCTTTGATGGTGCTGAGAATATTCTTAGCCTTCTGGATCTCTTTAAGGAGCTTAACTACATCACTGTTGGCAGAATTCTGATCCTAAGCAGGAATAAACC
This sequence comes from Gymnobelideus leadbeateri, assembly GCA_011680675.1. Lineage (NCBI taxonomy): Eukaryota > Metazoa > Chordata > Mammalia > Diprotodontia > Petauridae > Gymnobelideus > Gymnobelideus leadbeateri. Next base: position 507,251 of record WOXC01010782.1, on the reverse strand, counting down.
AAAAAATTTGGATTGGGGGTGGCTAGGTGGCGCAGTGAGTAAGAGCACCGGCCCCGGAGTTGGGAGGACCCGGGATTGGTTCTGGCCTCAGAAAATGAGCACCCCCCACATAAATAATGACTGGCCGTGTAACCTTGAGCAAGTTACTTAACCCCAATTGCTTTTAAAAAAAAAATTGGATTGAAGGTAAATATCATGGCTGGACAATGTTCACTGAAGGAATGCACAATTAGCAAATGACTAAGTGTGACTCATACTCCTTGTGGTTTTATTCCTATTTCTGAAACTCAGTTAAAGTAATGTCTTAGGCAAAGTATACTACAGGAAAGTGCTCATTGAACTTGGTTCCCTCATGTGAAATGTAAGATTTGTGGCATTCAAACACACCTGTAAATTCCAAACATATTTATTAATGGATGCCAATAACTAATCATCAAAGCATGAACCTGTAATCTAGCAATTAAGCTATTTTATAAAATGGACAATTAATTATTTAAACTTGAATAGAAGGCAATACATAAATTTGTTAACTGGTCTTCTTTGGTGTTAGAATTAAAAACATTTGATCTTTGTTATATAAATGTCATTGGTAATGATTAGTTCAACATTGTTATTCTCTCATCTATAGGTTTCATATATGTTAATTCTGGGAAGCTCATAGTACATAATATCTTAAAGGGTATACTTAACTATAGTGCTAATATTAAACTATATTGTCATAGAAGCACAGAATTGCATATACAGTGTGTAGATTCTATGCAGTGTAAGATGTTGGTCTTTTAACTATCCTTCAATTGATTTTCATATGGCATGAGCCTGAGGCCTTCCAATAGCCTGATTGCCCTTAGTGATCTCCACTTTATTAATATTTTCCCTAAAATATAATGCCCAGAACTCAATATAATAATTTAGATATGGTTTGTATCGCACTGGGAAAGAGTACAGAGATAGATATTATCATATCCCTAGTCTTAGATACTATGTTTCTCTTAAAATGCAACCTAAGTTTGCATTAGATTTTCTTTCTTTTTTTTTTTGCTATTATATAGCGTTATTGACCTATAGAGAACTCACAGTCTACTAAGACCTTTGATTTTTTTTTTCAATTTGCTGGATCCTGAAAGTGATTTCCCAGGGGACCAATTTGAAGAATTCACCTACATCTCTTGTTCCTCTGTGGAAGAATTTTGAAAGGATAGGGCTTATTTATAGAAGCAGAAAAAGTTTTGATAAAAATGTAGTACTACTTTATGTTAAAAATATTAAAAAGCATAGGAATAAATGGATGATTTCTTAATGTTCAAAATGGCATCTATCTAAATGAAAGAGGTAGTATTATCTCAGGAAATGTAGAAAAAGTAGCTATGTGGCATCATGGATAGAGTGCTGGACATAGAGTCAGGAAGACTCATCTTCTTAAGTTCAAATCTGGTCTCAAACCTTTAATAGCTGTGTGACCCTGGGTAAGTCACTGCACCCTATTTACCTCAATTTCCTCATCTGTAAAATGAACTGGAAAAGGAAATGGTAAACTACTCCAGCATCTTTGCCAAGAAAACCCCAAGAAGGGTCACCAAGAGTCAAAAACGACAGAAAAACAACAGAAACAGTCAGTAGAGGTCTTTCTAATTTGAGGAGGTTATGCATTGTTATTACTAATATTTGATATAGCTTCAAAAATGCTAGCTAAAGAAATGACAAGAAAAATAAATTGAGGCAATAAGCACGGGCAAAAGGGAAACAAAATAGGAGGTTATTAAACTAGTCTAGATGAGAAGAAATGAGAGCCTAAGCTTGGGCAGGTGCAGTGGGAATGGAAGGAGGGATGGAATAGAACTATTCCAGAGGTAGGCTTTCTATTCCTTTGGCAATTGATTGGATGTTTGGAGGTGAGGGAGAAGTCAAAGATGACTAAAGTTAAGGCATGGGTGACTGGGAATACAGTGATTCCATCAACAAAAATAAAGAAATTATGGGGGAGGGACAGATTTTGAGGGAATGATAAAGAGTTTAGTTTTGGGTATGTTGAGTTTCAGGTGCTATTGGGACATTCAGGTGGAGATATTCAGCAGGTAGCTAGAAATATGGTTCTGGAGATCAGAGAGAAAATGGGAGTAGAGATGTAAATTATGGCTCCATCTACATAGTTATGGATCCTGTTTATTAAAGGCCATGCTCTAGTGGACTTAACCCTTTTTGCTCCAGTTCCTCTTTTAGGGTCTGCATTGTCCTGATGAGTGAGTGTTTCACATGGTTTATTATATCTAGCCAGCCCCAGTCATGCTCCACTTTATACCCTCTATATCTTTCTTGTCTCACGCTCTGCTGTCATGCATTTACCTGACCCCCTCTTTCCAGATCTAGAACCATAATCAAATCAATATTGCCATTGTTCCTATAAATTCCCCTATAATGGATTCACTCATCATTTCTATATCACTCTTCCCTAGACTGTATAATTGTGGGAAAGTTTACCCCAGGTTTATAAGAGGAATGTTTTGTAGTAACCTGTGTTACATTCTCCCACAAATACACACATAATTCATGGGAAGAGTGGGCTCAAACTTAGAATGCAGTGGCAGAGAGGAACATGTGTAGGATACATATATGGCAAAGCTCATAACTCCTAGTACTGTAGGGCCTGGAGGACCTTTCTCTTGGTCCCAGCAACTCTTGGTTTCATTGTATCTGTTGGAGAGGTTCTTTATCTGGGATTCCAGGGGCTGATCCTTTCCACAACTCAACTGTCAACTGCCTGGATTAGCTTTCTATTGAATCCATAGTAGGCTCTCTTCTGTGGCCAGAGATCACACTCTGAAGATCTTTCCTCCTTGAGTGACTGCCTCTGTGTAGCCTTGCCTGTCTGGGGTCTGTCTGCTCCATCAACTGCGTCTGAAGTTCTCTTGAACTGACAAACTCAAACTGTGTGATGGCATGTTTCCCTTTGGGCAAGTTACTGCTAGACACAATGACCAAAAGTAGAGGAAGGGAAAAACCCCTCCCCTCCTGAAGGGCTCTTCTCCACAGAACACTTAGTAGCCTGGACTCCTCTAGACTCCCCAGGGTTTAGCCATTTAAAGTCTCCAGGGGTATGGCTGATTTATTAGCTCAGTCGACTCTGTTCTTCCCCTCTTTCTCAACGAGAGGTTTTCAAACTTTATAAAGGGATCATTGAATATGGCCAACATTTTACAGTTAAACACCTTATTACCACATTAAAACTTTGTTATCGATGACTAACTAAATTCTGTGACTAAATCACCTGAGTTGGAGGAGAGGAAATCACATTCTTTCTTCTTCATTCATTCAATCATTCATTCATTCACTCATTCATTCATAGAGTTGATAATTGAAACCATGGGGAAGGAAAGATTGTAGAGAAAGAAGAAAAGAAAGTTGATGAGTGTTTCATTTATGTGGATAGAAGTTCATTTATGGGATATCAGCATTTAAGGAACCTGAAAAGGATGATAAGCCAGCAGAGGAGATAGGGAAGGAGAAGGTTCTGAAGAATGCAGTGTCACAGAAACTAAACCCAGTGAGACTCAGTGAGGAGAGGGTGACTGGTCAGAAGTGTCAAATACCACAGATGAGTCCACAACAAAGAGGACAGAAAAGATGACAATCTGTACTTATTAATGACTTTGGAGAGAACCATTTCTATAGAATGCTGGTCATGGAAGCCTGACTGTAGAGCTTTGATGCACAAGTGGGAGAAATGGGAAAGTAAAAGGAAGAGTATAAACTACTCTTACTATTTAAAAAAATCATTTAAAAAGTTAACAAGCATTTATTTTTTCTTTCTTAATTAAATTAAATAAACAAACGAAAAAGAAAAACAAAACTTTGAGAACAAAGACACATACAGCAGCAAAGCAATTGGGGGAGCCCAATTCCCACTTTGGATTCTTCTTTGTAAAAGTTTGGCAGTAAAGGGAGAGATATTGGATGATAACTTGAGGAACTGAAAGGGTTAAGGGAAGGAGGTTTGGGGGATGAAATTTTTTTAAAGTATGTTTGTTGGCTTAGGGTTAGGATCCTGCAGAGAAAGAAATTGAAAATGCATGAGAGAAAGAGATGATTAATGGAATGAGGACATGGAAGAGATAGGAGGGGATAGCATTGAAGGTACAGGTGGAAGGTTTAGCTTTGGAAATAAATATTTGTTGAATTAAATTGTCAAGGAGGAGAGCCATTTCTTCCTTTGAGATGGAAGGGAAGTAGGAAAGGGAAGGAAAAGGAAAGGAAAGGATATTTAGGAGAGTGATATTTAGAATACATGACTAGTGATAGAATAGTGATATTTAGAAGCATGAAATTTACAAGGTATGTTTTCATTTTTCTCAGTGAAATAATGAGGAAATAATTTTCAAGGAGTAGAGGTAGAGGTCTGAGCAAAGAGAAGATTTGAAATAGCTAATGGAGGGAATCTGAAAGACAATCAATGAGACAGGAAGAATCTATGTAGCAGATTCCTTCCCAGGAAGCACTGTAGAGGGGCGGCTAGGTGGCGCAGTGAATACAGTGCAAGCCCTGGAGTCAGAAGGACCTGAGTTCGGATCTGGCCTCAGAGACTTAACACACACAAACAAAAACCTAGCCATGTGATCTTGGGCAAGTTACTTAACCCCAATTGCCCTCCAAAAAAAAAAAAAAAAAAAAGGAAGCACTGTAGAATGTGCATCAGTAAGGGCCCATTGAAGCATGAATTCCCTGACAGGATCAGCACCATTTCATGATTTTCTCTCTTAGCACACAGTAAGCAGTTCAGGAGTAGGAGAGAGGCAACAGAATTACCTGGGCTGAATGTTAACAAAACAGGGATGGCAAAAAGTTAACAGGGCCAGGGATTCAATAGTGGAGGAAAAAGCATTATTGAAATTGCTAGCATCTAACCATAGATTCAGGCAGCTAGGTGACTCAGTGGATAGAGTACTTGACCTGAAATCAGGAAGACTCATCTTCCTGAGTTCAAATCTGGCTTCAGACATTTACTAGCTGTGTAACCCTGAGCAAGTCATTTAACCCTGTTTGCTTCAGTTTCCTCATCTGTAAAATAAGCAGGAAAAGGAAAAGACAAACCACTCTAGTATTTTTTTTTTGCAGGGCAATTGGGGTTAAGTAACTTGCCCAAGGTCACACGGCTAGATTTTTGGTTTGTGTGTGTTGTCTGAGGCCAGATCCGAACTCAGGTCCTTCTGACTCCAGGCCGGTGCTCTTACTGCGCCACCTAGCCACACCCCCCTCTAGTATTTTTGTCAAGAAAACCTCAAGCAGAGTCATTAAGAGTTGGACACTCGGGGGTGGGGCGGGGAGGGGGGTGGCTAGGTGGTGCAGTAAGAGCACCGGCCTGGAGTCGGGAGGACCCAGAATCAGTTCCAGCCTCTACTTAACACTGACACAAAAATAATTGGCATGTAACCTTGAGCAAGTTACTTAACGCCAATTGCTTTAAAAAAAAAAAGTTGGACACGAGGGGTGGCTAGATGGTGCAGTGAACAGAGCACCAGCCTTGAAGTCAGGAGGACCTGAGTTCAAATCTGGCCTCAGACACAACACACACACACACACACACACACACACACACACACACACACACACCGTGTGACCTTGGGCAAGTCACTTAACTCCAATTGCCCTCCAAAAAGCAAAAAAAAAAAAAAAAAGAGTTGGACACACCTGAACAATAACAACAAACCAGAGATGCAAGACAGTATAAGGAAGAGTGTGAGGCCAGAAAAGGGTTGACAGAGGGAAAACAACTGATATGGTAAGAGTAAAGGTATCTAAAGAGTAGAAGGACAGAAGATTACAATTAGAGTGAGGAAGTTTAGAGTGGAGGAGGTCAAATAGTGGTTAGATAGTGACTTAGACCATCCAATCCGTAAGTGAGGGATGAGGGTTGTTCTATCTGTTGGTGCTCAGGAAGGCCCAAAGGTCATATGTATATCGTGGCCCATATCCATCACCATCACCACCCCAAGAAGAAATCATATGCAGTGATTGGCTCAGAAACCTGCCCTCTAGGGATGGCCTTGGTAGTAAGGAAAGAGGCAGGCTTACCTCTGGTACTAGTGTGTAGCAATGATAATGGCTTCCAAGACATTCTGCAAAGTTTCTGACCACGGCCTACAGTAAAGGTGACAGAAGAAAGCTACTGTGAGTCCTGAAGAGAATAATAATAGTATTATGGGGTTTATAACTCTTGGGTAGACCACTGAACCTGGAGTCAGGAAGATCTGAGTTCAAATCCAGTCTCAGACATTTACTAGCTACTACTACTAGTCCTCCTCTGGAGCCCAAACACTTCCCTCCTCCATTAACCCAAGTTCCACAAATTCATTGCTTTCCATTTTGCAGAAGTGAAAACTAAGGCACAGAGAGAAAGAGTTTATCATCAAATTGACATAAGAACTCAAATCTCTTGACTGCTCCTCCAAGCCACAGATTAAGTTCAGATCTCCAAGCCACAATGGCTTTATCTGGTTTGGTGGGAAACCACCAAATGAGAAGCTTCCTACCATTGCAGGCACTTACCAGGGGCATGTGGTTGCTGCATTTATAAGTGACAGTCTGGAGGACTAGATTCCTTCCCAGGGTGCACTGCAGAATGTAGTCTGATAGAATTTCTGGTGATTGATCTGGGCTGGGGAAAAGAACCGTGGTTCAAACAAGCCAGGTCATAGTGAGACAAGTCCAAAGTAAAGGAGTCACTACAACATGGTATGTTAGGTTACTTGTGCTCTATGTTCTCTAATTTACTTCTGAGAAAGGCACCTGCATTTCTAGGCAGCTGGATCTGTACATAGTTGTCTAATCCTTAGTATTGCCTCCTCTCTCTCAACATCTTTGGACTAGAATGTCTTAATGATCTTTTTTCTCACCACTTTTCACTGGGAAGCTGCCAAAAGTGTGTGCATTTGAAAACACTAATCATAGGTTCAGTGCCTGACAATCCTAATTTTTCAGGGATCATTTGAGTGCTTAGATTTAAGAACATTCTTTTTTACCTCAACTTTCTCATTTGTCCACTTATTCTCCTTTTGTAGACATTTAAATAGTTCTATGTGGGGATATCTTAAAATATATAGGCTGGTGGGCCCAACATTCCTGCCATTAAAATAGTTACATAATAAGAGTGTGTAGAATAATTTCACATAGCATGCTTCAGAGTATCTTCTCTAAGGAAATTCCCAAAAATATTCCACTTTTCCTCTCTTGTTCCAAAACAATCCATGTAACTTGGCCTCCAGGAATCGCCTACATTTTAGACAAATCCCTCTAATCAGTGCCATGGGAAAATCAAAGAGAAAGCAGAGTTGTATAGGCCGGAGCAAGGGCCAAAGGAAATACCAAAGGTTTTCATATCATCTCAAGAAAAGATGTAGGTGTTTTCAAGAAGGGAAAGAAAATTGCAGTAGGAAGGAGAGTCAAAAGTAGTCATGATATAATTTAATTCAAACAGAACAGACAAGTTGATTAGTCTTGATGAGGTCAGAGGCAAGAGTTTAATTCTTTTATAGGCCAAATCTGATACAGATAAGTTAGCTTTGCATAGTTAATAACTTCATCTCTGGTCATAGCACTTCTTGCCTGCCTAACCATTTTGTAAATGCATGCCATTAATCCCAAGGAAAGGCAGGAGGAGTGTGGATTGTTCAGTGGAATCCATCCTTACTATTAGAAACTCAAGTTAAAGCAAACATCTATCTGATGGTGGATCAATAGCTCAATTTCATATCTGAAAGATGGCATAATTTTCTAGTAGCAGGATAAAATGTCCTTTTAATCTGCCTCAAACTAAGGATGCATCTTACATTCAGTAGTCTCATGTGCAAAGCCAAATGATGTTTTGTCTCAGTTCACATTGTTGTCCATATGGGTGAAGGAACCTACCAGCTGCCTATGATGATTACCAAGGAATTCAGCTCCTTCTTTGTGAGGGCTTTTCTCAGGGCTTGGAGCAAATTGCTTCCTCCACGGGGCTGTAACATCTGTACCCACTCCTTGGCTTCCTGGAGTCTGAAGAAAGGATAAAACTGAGACCAAGACCCAAATTCCTACTCAACATTCTGGGAATTGTCCCCACTTTGGCCCAAAGTATTGAGCTATCTTTCTTCACTTAAAATGTTTTCCATGGCCTTTGGTGCTAACTTGGCTCAGATTGGGAGCTCTCTTAGGGCATGCAATATGGACTAACTTTGAAACAGCACAGAGCCATAAGTTCTCATCACTGAGATGAAGAGAAAGATGAAGAAGCAGATGATGAAAATGAACTTTATTCAGGTATTTGTGAATTGATTGGAATTAGATTGTAACTATAGCTTAGTTGCTACAGAATCTCCTAGGATACCAAAATCCTTTGGGATCAGGGGAAAAAGTTATTCAAAATGTCATCAGGAGCAGCACAGAAAACTTATTAAGCTCCCAATAATGCACAATGCTGTGCTGAATGTTCTATGTATGACAGGAATTCTTTTTTTCTTCAAATGCTTTATTAACTTCTGGCTTACATCATTCATTTCTGTCAGATTTTGAGTTATAATTTTTCCCCATTTTTCCCCTACCCACCACCCCAGAATAGCAGTCCCACAGGATATCTCTTCATCCAAGCTGCTCTCTCCCATCTCTTCTCCCATACCCCCTTTGACTTTTCCAGTAGGGCAAGGTGAATCCCCCTGCCCCAATGCCTGTACATCTTATCTCCCAATTATATGCAAAATAGTATTAATCATAGTATTTATATATTTAAAAAAATTTTTATTTTAAAAGATAAGCAAGTCAATATATATTATACATGTGTAGCTATGCAAAACATTACCATAGTAGATATATTGTAAAAGACTGACTATATTTCCCTTCCTCCTATCCCACCTCCCACCTGGTCCACTCCCCACTTTGGTCCTGTCCCTTTTCAAAAGTGGGTGCTTCCAACTTCCACCCCCAGCCTGCCCTCCCTTCCATTGTCCCCCATCTCATCCCCTTCTCCCCTACTCTCCTGTAGGGTGAGAAACCCTATTTAGTATGTATGTCATTCTCTCCCTGATCCAAATTCAATGAGAATAAGGTTTTGCCTTTTTGCCTTCCTGTTCTTCACCTCCCTTGTAACCAATTTCCCTTGCTTCTTCTATATGAGAGAGTTCACCCCATTCTGTCTCTCCCCATCACCTCTCATTATATTACTGTCTCACCTCTTAATTTAAATGAAATACTTTAACCATAGGTTCATCAGACTGCCAAAGAGTACCCTGAAAAAAAAGGCTAAGATTGCTCGTTCTTTTTATGTGACTTCACATGTAAAATTGATATCATATTGCTTGCATTCTCAAGAGGTGGGGTAAGGAGGGGGGAGAGAATTTGCAACTAAAATTTTTTAAAAGTGAATGTTATAGAAATGTTTAAATGTGATTGGGAAATATTTAACAAAAATATTTTTAAAACAGATTTCTTGTTCTAAGGTTATGGTTATTGGAATTTACTCTGGTTTCAGAAGTTCCTAGCTATTCTAGTCATTGCAGGACTTTGGCTTCTGACTTTCTATCTAGTGTGCTTCTTGCTCCCCATTCTCCATGAGAATGGGTTTCAACATTCACTGTTGGAATGCCTCCTCACTTCTACTAGGACCAGGTCCCACCATCTTGCCTTCTTTGGTCCATTCTGTTCTGATTGTTTTAAACATCACCACTGTTGAAAGTAGCACTCACATGGATTTATTGACCTTCACTGGGTTTGGCCAGAGGACTGATGGATGGGTACCGAAGGAGAGAAGGTACAAGTATTCTTTTTGGCTCAGCTGCTCATCTATAAGACTCTGCAAAAGGAAATAATAAAACCAAATAACTTTAGAGTTAGGAGGGACCTTAGAAGTGGTCTGGTCCAGTCTCCCACCCACAGACAAAGGAATAAAAAATGCCTTTCTGGTTTGTCATGTGGTTTAAAAAAAAAAAAAACAAAGGCTGCCTCAGGATTCATTTAAAGAAGCTATTCACAGCATACTGGGTTCTGACTGCAGTTACTCATCCCTATCAGACTGTTAGCTCTTTGTGAGTGGGAACCATCTTTTGCCTTTCTTTATATCCCCTGTGCTTAATGCAGTATCTGGCTCATAGGTGCTTAATAAATGTTTATTGACTAACTGACTTCACCATAGAGTATTAGAGTTAGACAGCATCATTCTATCCAAAGTTAGACAGGTCATTCTATCCAAAATCTCATTGCCTGTTAGGATCTCATTTACAAAATCCCCGAGATTTATCCAGCCTTTGTTTGAATACCTCCAGGATGGGAAATTTGTTACCTCACAAGGCAACCCACTCCATTTTTAGGCAGATATGTCAGGAAAATCTTCCTTCTCCAGAGCTGAAATCTGTTTCTCTGTAACTTCCACCAACTGGCCCTAGTTTTGCCCTCTGGAGCCAAATAGAACAAGCCTTCTTGTGATGTAATGGATCTGGTTCAATCCGAATCCATCTGGGACCTGTATCTTTTTTGTAATGTGTGAAACTGAAACACTGAAAATTCATTGCTCCAAAGCATCCGGATTAGTCACTGTCAGAGAAAGAACATCATCTTCTTTTAAACTGGGAAGATTCACAAAGAAGAAAAAAAATCAGGGTGTCTAATGACATCAACCCTATGGACCTATGTGGGTCTCCAGTGAAGTTCCTTTTAATTTACCTAAGTGGTGAGCAGATGACCATGATCCAGTTAAGAAATGCTTACATTTGAGAGAAACAGAATAGTAATTCCAGACATTTCCTTTCCATTGTGTTTCCATGATGGAGGAGAGGCTATTTCAACAGTTACCAGGGATTAATTTTTAGTCTTATTATCTGGCTGGGGGAGGGGTAGTGGGTCACTAGGGATTGGTTTTAACAAGCAGATTGCTCATGCTGTGTCAACTCCACAGCCTGTATCTCCCTTCTGTCCTGCTCATCACTGCAAAAAGTTCTCTCCTTGGCATCAACCTCCTCTGATGTACTTTATTTGTTACTCTTTGAATTTGATCTGCTAGGGCTGCCCTCAGAGAAAAGATGAAGGAGAGAGGCAGAAAAGTGGGGGTCCTTAAAGGTAAGGACCATAGTATCTCAGAGAGAGGTAGGCTGGGATCTTCCTAGAACTCAAGCATATGACATACTGCCTATGGATCAAATGTGGCCTGTCTGCCTCCAAATTATGGCCTGATTAGGATTTTTAGGAAACATTAAAAAAAAATCTAATTAGCATACATAACAATAAAGATTATTTCTTCCATTGTGTAACTGTCTAGCAGTCATAAATCAATTAGCAATAGAAACTGAGAGCATTAGACTTGGAGCCAGGAATACCCCAGTTTGAATCCTAATTCAGACACTAGCTATGTGACCCTGGGAAAGACACTTAACTGTTCTGAGCCTCGATTTCCTCATCTATAAAATGGGGATTAAAGCTTCACCTACCTCACAGGGTTGTGGTAAAGGATCAAATGAGATAACATATGTAGAATACTTCACAAACCTTAAAGGGCTATATAAATTCTAGCTATTATTATTATGATCACATAACCCACTACTGAAAATTTGGGAGGCCCTTATCATGATGAAATCCTTTAGGTATTGGAGTAGGTAAACTGTTGTGCTCATTTTTTCTTTGTAAATATTCTTGGTTTGAAGGAAAATGACACCCAGCCTTATCATGGACCATGGTTATCTCCTGCCAACTTAAAAGAAATGAAAGGAAACACTACCCGAGACCCATGAAGGTCTACGGGTCAATGTCATTGGACCCTATTTAAATGAAATACTTTAAGTATTGGAGTAAGTAAACTTTTGTCCTGATTTGTTTTTCTTTCTGAATATTCCTGGTTTAAAGGAAGATATTATATGCTGTACTACTGACACTGACTGATCTGGATACTTTGGAGAAGTATCTTAGCGTGGGGCTCCCAACGAGGTCAACCCATTCTGTAAACGTGGTTGCAGAGCACATAGTCAGTCTCCAGGCCACGTGACAGGTTCAGAGACCTCAGAAGGGTAATCCTGCTTCCATCTCATCTCTCATTATTGACTTATATTATCGACAATCCCTCTCCCCTAGGGATAATCTTATTTTTAGGAAGTCAAAAGTATTTCTAAGGAGAAGTTGCAGCACGTCATATTCTGTAGAATCAGGGACTTGTAGCTGAAAGGGACCTTAGAGGCCATTGAATCCAACCCTCTGATTTTACAGATGATGAAACTGAAGAATAGAAGAGGGTAAGTGATTAGTGTCTGAGGCAGAATTTGAACCGAGGTCTTCTTGACCTGTCCCCTGTCCACTACCTACATCAAAAAATTCTACCAGCAGAGGATGGTGGGTAAAGTGACAGGAATTAATATCCAGTAGGATCCATTCCAACTGAAGGCATGGTCCATTTATGAGCTCACAGTTCTGGGAGGAAACCACTTGAAATTGTTGTGCCAAGAGGAGCGAGACAAGACCCCCCGAGAGTAAAATTTGGAAGTGGATTTAATTTTCCGCCGGACTGTTTGGGGTCAGGCCCAAATTGAACAGTGAATCTGCATGGACAATGTGTTGGCTTTTAAAGGGATGCCATGTGGCATTATGCAAGCAGAAACTTGCAGAGGCCAAGTCAGTATACACCTTGAAATTCCCTTGAGCACCAAGTCTCCCTGACCCGGAAGCCCACCCACGTCTGTGAAGGTGGGCTGACAGGGTAAGAAGAATGGGGTCATGCATGACAGGGAATTTACCCTAGGCTACAATTCCTACTCAGAGATCTGTTGGGGGCAGGGCCATGCACAGCAAAATGAACTGTAACAGAGGTGCCATTTCACCATGCAAGTGTGATTGAGGTGAGAACCTTAGAAAATCTGACTGCAATTACTATTTCAAACACAATAAATTTTTGTCTGTTTGGCACCTTAGTGTTAATGAACCATTCTTGTTGAAAAACCAGCAAGTAAACACACAACAAAATGCCAGCCTCAGAAATCTCCCTTTTTGGATTTTTACAATTGAGCCTAATTTGCAGATTACTCCCCTAATTCCAGACACAGAACAAGTCTTTCAAGCCTGGACAGAAACCGCTTTCCTCTGTTACCCTCCCATACACTCTTCCCTCTCCTGTTTAGCAGTATGGTACAGTGGAAAGTACCTGGATGGAACCCTAATTTAGAGTTTGTGAGGCCCTGTATTTTTGTTTTGTTTTTGCTTTTTGGAGGGCAATTGGGGTTAAGTGACTTGCCCAAGATCACATGGCTAGTAAGCGTTAAGTGTTTGAGGCTGGATTTGAACTCAGGTCCTCTTGGCTCCAGGGCCAGTGCTCTATTCACTGTGCCGCCTAGCTGTCCGGGGCCCTGTGTTCTAATCCCACCTCTGCCATGTATCTACCTATCAGACCTTGGGCAAGTTGTTTAATCTTTCTTGTCTTCAGTTATAAAATGGTGTCTAAATAGATCAGGGGATCATAACATAACCCCTTAGAGGTCTGTGAACTTGAATGGATCAGAAAAATTGCATCTTTGTTTTTACTAATCTTTGGTTTCCCTGGTAATCCTCTGCATTTTATTTTATGCTTTAAAAAACATTATTAGAAGTGGTCCATCGGCTTCATTAGACTGCTCAAGGGATCTGGGACACAAAAGATTAGAAACCCGTGGCTTGCTCTACCCTTTTGCTAGTCAAGAACATCTTCCTCTAATGCCTGGCAACTGTTTCTTGATTTATCTGCCACTGTCAAAATCCTTCCATCCTTCCTCAGCTCAGCTGTAGCCTCTTCAGTTAAGCCTTCTGTATCCACCCCCAGCTCAGTGACTCTCTCAGCCTTGAATGGCTTCTCCTACATGCTCACCACATTCTAATTCCTACGGTGGTGATTTGCACAGATCTCTCAACTCCTACAAGATTGTAAACTTTCTGATGGCAGGGAGTATTTGTTATTGTTTTAAACTGTGTCACCCTGGCCTAGCAAAGACCCCCCCCCCCAAAATAGTAGTAGCTTCATGAATATTTGTTACTGAACTGAGGAAGGCAGAGTTGCTTTTTTTTCCCCCCTAGTTTAGAATTGCTACTTACCAACAAGTCATGTTGGAACTCCTGCTTTTGAAGATTGCAGCTGATGTTTGAAACATCCACCAGGACTCCAACGTTAGTCCCCTTTAGGAGGCCAAATATCTAAGGGCAAAGAAGTTTGTTGAATCAGTGAATCAGTGGCACCTTATACAGTTTTAAGCTACTAAAGATCCAACTGGCACTAAGACTTTCTCTAAGGCACTAAGACTTAAACTATTAAAGCTAAAACTGCACCAAGAATTTTGGGACACTGTACTTCTGTACATCTCTGATGACCAAATTCTGAAGAAGCTCTAGAGATTGAACTGAATTCTAGAGAATTCACTGAATCAGGAGGCCCAAAGTACACTGTCTCTGTTAAGGTCCTTGCTACTGAGGCAGAAAGACTGGAGCCCCAGAGCTGGCTCAGTGTTACTTGCTTCTGTCTCTTGGCAAAAGATGGTACTAAGATAAAAGGCTAAATCTTTGTCTCCATGTGCTTCCCTGCCCATTCCTCCAGTGCTGGGATTATCTTTTGAAAGATGTAATGCTGATGTTGACACTCTACAGAACATTAGCCGTGTGTGTGTGTGTGTGTGTGTGTGTGTGTGTGTGTGTGTGTGTGTGTGTGTTGCCTTTCTTTGTATCCCCACAGCTTAACCCGGTGCCTGGCACATAGAAAGAGTTTCATAACTATTAGTTGACTGGCTGAAACCAAGCCATGGACTTGATTAACTCCTTTAAAAAAATCTAGGGGCAGCTAGGTGGCACAGTGAATAGAGCACCAGCCTGGAGTCAGGAGGACCTGAGTTCAAATTTGGCCACAGACACTTGACGATTAACTAGCTGTGTGACCTTAGGCAAGTCACTTAACCCCAATTGTCTTGCCTTGTCCCCTCCAAAAAAAAATCTGTGAGGATGTCCAAGTTCTGAACATTCACAGAGTATATAGAACACCAGTGAAATGTAAAAATATTGTTGAAGAACGCAGAACCGATCCGGAGCCTCTCCCTCAGAAAACCACAGAGACAGGTCACAGTAGGTTATGACATAAAAAACTCTCCTCTCCCAAAGCCATAAATCAGCAACTGGGCTAATTTCCCATAAGTCATATTCTGCTAATGTGGACCTCTTTCATCCTGGCCCTGACATACTTAGAGCACGAATGCTAGCATATGGAGAGACTTTCTGGAACTATTCCTAGAGAAAAACAAAGAATATGGAACCCGGAAGGGTGCTTTGTTGGCTTTGTTGTCACTTTGTTGTCACTCTCGGTTTCAAGGTTCTGCTAAGGATAAATGCCCCAGTCTTGTTGTACTTTATTCTGATCTCAAACCCTGTGCCCACTGGTTAGGGTTGTCTATAGTACCCTGGTCACATTATATAGCCATTTGTCCCATTGCTCAGATAAAACTATAAGATTAATTCGGCATCATAACTCATACTTCTAGTAGCGATTTACAGTTTGAAAAGCAATATCTTCACAACAATTCTGCAAGATGGAATACTCTCAGTATTATTATCTCTATTTTATAGATTAAGAAACTAAGGTTTCATGAGATCAAGGGACTTACCTAAGGTTACAACCTGGTGACTGACTGAGCGGGGACTTGAACTCAGGTCTCCTGACTCCAAGTCCAGTGCTCTTTCTGTAATATGAACTTATAACAAACTTAACCCAATCCTCATTTTGTAGGGGAAGAAACTGAGGCCCATAGAGTTTTAAATGACTTATCTAAGGTCATATAGATTATTCAGTGGCTAAACTGGGACTATCCATTAGACATTTTCCTGATTCCCAGGAAGATTAACTCTTGTTTATCCAGAGAGCTTGAAGATAGGGTTTGTTGACCATCCAGGTCCCTCTGGTCCTCTGCCCACACTGTGATTATTTCTAAACTTGTTAGCACCTAAATTGTTAGGGTACAGAAGCAGGAAGTGTCTGCTCTCTGCCAATAGTTTTAATAAAGATAATGATGTTGTTACTACAATTAGGTACATTTGTGTTTCTGGATCATCTACTTATTCTATGCTTTCCCTGCCTCCATTACTACAGCAACCCAAAGTGTCTGTGATATGGCCAGTGATCTATTTGCTAGATGGCACAGTGGATGGAGTACTGGACATGGAGCCAGGAAGACTTGAGTCCAGATACAACTTCAAACACTTTCTAAACTGTGTGACCCTGGGCAAGTCACTTAACCCTGTTTTTAACCTTTTTTAGCCTCAGTCTCTTCATTTGCAAAATGAGGGTAATAAATAACACCTACTTCCCAGGGTTGTTGAGAGGATCAAATAAGATTATAATATGTGCATGTGTGTATATGTAGCACTTTGCAAACCTTAAAGCACTATGTAATAAATGCTAGCTGTGATAATAATAAATTATATTATTAAGGAAAGGGAGCTTCCTTTAAAGTATATCATAGGTTGTACCCAGCAAGAAACTGGATTTCATCTTTAATAGGTAGCCAGAACTTTTTTTTTTTTGGTGAGGCAATTGGGGCTAAGCGACTTGCCAAGGATCACACAACTAATAAGTGTCAAGTGTCTGGTCAGAGGCCAGATTTAACTTTAAGACAAGTACTTTATCCATTGCACCATTTAGTTGCCCCTAGTAGCCAGCACTTTAAACTCATAGGGTCACCTACTTCTTTTTGCATTGGGGTGAGGGAGGGGGGTGGCAGCAGAAACTTTTGGTATCAACTTGAGAATTAGAAAAACAGGTACACTCATACATTTCTGGTGGAACTGCAAATTAACAGAAGGTTTTCTCTGTCTATGTGTGGGTAATCTGGTAGAATGTGAAGTCACAAAATTCAGATTATAGTGTAACATGAACATTTGATCCAATAATCTCATTATTGAGAATATCCCCAAGCCTGGAAATATACAAAAAGTATATTTCCTACCAAATACAGTGCTTATTTTTTGATTCACTATCATTATGCCCTGCCCTCAATGATAAACTCATCACAAGACATCTTGGAGAGTGCTTTGAATTTGATGCTCACATTTCATCAGTACTTCCAGTTGTCTCTGTCCCTCTGATCAGAGGGTTGGATGAGAGAGAGAATGGAACAAAAAAATTCCTCCCAAAGTTTCCTTTTAAAGGAAACTTTCCTTTTAAAGAGAGCCCAGAAGCTCAGCCAGCTCTTCATTTCCCACCAGGTTCACTGCTTGGTTTTGACTCCATGGCATCATCATGCAACCAGCAGCAGTGTGACCCTCTGCCTCCCTCCCCCTTTCAGCTTCCTTTTTTGTGTGTTGTCTTCACGTTAAGATTATTAGCATAGGGACTGACTTTTTCTTATTTGCATCTCCAGTCCTTAGTGCCTGGCACATGGAAGGTGCTAAATAAATATTTATTGTCTTGTATTATAGGTGTCATAACAACAACAAAACTACCAGGGTGACCTTGGGCAAGTCACTTAACCTTCTGGATCTTAGTAAAATAAATAATGGTATGTCAATGTAGTTGATCAAAATGGGTGAGAAGGGCTGAATACATGATGGGGGCAAGGCAAAACAGGTAGACTGCCCAAGTACTCCTACTGGTATCTTCCAGCTGTAAGGAGAAATTGAACAACACACTCAGCATGTTGTTGGGTGGACCTCCCCCACCCCATATGGTGAGCTTAGGGGAGCACATGGAAGGAGTCACACACAGGCAGCCAAGGATGGATTTCCATCTGCATTGTTGGAAGGAAGGTGCAAATTCATAAGATCACAGATCCATTTGATGATATCCATTTCGTGATATGAATGTAAGAGAATACTATTGTGCTATTAAAATGATAAGTATGAGAAACATAAACATAAGTAGTGCCTTTGCACTAGTGAAAATAGAATCATAAGAATATTTTTAAAAATAGGGTCAGCTAGGGGTGGCTGGGTGGCTAGGTGGTGCAGTGAATAGAGCGCTGGCCCTGGAGTCAGAAGGACCTGAGTTTGGATCCGGCCTCAGACACTTAATACACACAAACAAAAACCTAGCCGTGTGACCTTGGGCAGGTTGCTTAACCCCAATTGCCCTCCAAAAAGCAAAAAAAAAAAAAAAAAAAATAGGGTCAGCTAGGTGATGATGTAGTGAATAGAGCATTGGTCCTAAAGTTGGGAGGACCTGAGCTCAAATCTGGCCTCAGATACTTGATATTTAACTAGCTGTGTGACCTTGGGCAAGTCATTTAACCCTAACTGCCTTGCCTTCCTCCCTCAGAAAAAAGAATATACACCCTACAAGGAAAATATATACAGAAATGGAGAACAAGGATACTGAGGGGGTAAAAAGCTGTTCTTAATATTCTTAGTTAATGTATAAATTAACTTAAATAGTTGGTAATAAAATAAATTAATAATGTATAAATTAGTTGGTAATATATCAAGTACCTATAACATATATGTATAAACATATAACATGTATATATTTCTAACTGGTTTTGTTATTGTTTAAAGGATATATTAAGTATAAATAATAGTTAATGTACATTAAATATAATATATATTATTTTCAAATTTATAAAATGCCTAGAAGTTAAGGGTTCAAAGAGGAAGTTGCTGATTTTTTTAAAGGAAACATTATTATGATATGCTAATGTTATAATCATAAATATTATATTTAATAATATGGTGCATAGTAGCACAAAATAACATACTTTGTGGTTACAGGGTAGTTCATACCCTTTATCTTGTTGTATCCTCATAGCAGTCCCTTTGGAGGATGAATTGGAAATATTTTTATGCCTGTTATACAGATGATGAAACTGAAGCTCAGAAAGGTTAAATTACTTCTTTACTCACCAAATTGCTTATAAGTGCTAGATTTGAACACAGGACCTCTAATTTTAAGTCCAATTTTAATATGACCTTGAGGTGAAAAGATAAGAATAAGGAACAACTTGGGTGGCTTGACTGATGGAACATCAGCCCTAGAGTCAGAAGGACCTAAGTTCAAATCTGGCCTCAGACACTTACTTAGCTATGTGACCCTGGGCAAGCACTTAACCCCAACTGCTTCAAAAAAAAAAAAAAAGAAAGAAAGAAAGAGAAGAAAATAAAAGGGTAAACGAGCAAAACTTTGCTTTTGTTACCTTCTTGCTGCCTTCCATGAGCCACTGAATTCTTTGCTGATAAGTTTCGATAGCTCTATCAAGACACAAGCAAAGCTAACTTTTACTTCTGTGTCACGCTTTTAACTTTTTCAAAAGTTTTTTTTTCCACTTCTATATCACATTTGTTTTTAAGAAAAACTCTGTGAGGTTGGCACAAGGCATAATATCCCCATTTTATAGCTCAAAATGTTCAAGTGACTTGCCCCAGGTCAATGGGACAACTAAAACTTGCACTCCTGCCTTTAATTTCTCCTTCAGTGCTCTTTTGATTATCTCCCTGACCCTGTTCCTCATACTTAGGCTGCTTTAGTGGGAGATGCTCCCAGCTCTGATGTGTCCTAGTTATTTTCAAATTGGGATACAGAATTTAAATTCAAAATACCTTTTCCCCAGGAAAGTTTGATGAAGAATTCTTGAAGTCATATTTGATGCTTCTTTCTCCTCCTTACAACCAATCACCAGGTTTGTTCAAGTTTTCTTTCAAAATATTTTGGGCCCATTTCCTCTCTATTCCTGCTATTCACACAACAGGCCTGGATGTCACAATCACTTCCTGCCTCTATTACTGTTTTAGTTGAATGGTTCAGTCTCTTCTGCCATCTATCTATGTTGCACATGATTGAGAGAGTATTTTTTTTCTTCTAAAAATGCTGTTCTCATTGTATAATTCTCCCATTCAAAAACTTTCAGTGGTTTTCCCACCATCTACAATACAAAGTCCTAGTTCCTTAGCTTGGTATTCAAGGACCCCACAGTTTGGATTTGTCTTCACTATTTGTCTTCTACCAATTTTCCACATGAAAAATGGACATCTAGACCTGATTATTTTACCCTCTAAGGAACAAGCCATTTTTCTTCCCAATGCTAAGCCTTTGCCTATTAACCTGTTTCTCCCACTTGGAATGCTCTTGCTCTTCTCCATTTTTCAGGGCTCCCACCACTTACTGGTACTTAGTTAAGGGTCTGAGGATCATAGGATCTCAGAGGCCATCTAGTCCAACCCCTTCATTTTCCACAACAGCATCAACCTCTGACTCCAGAGCTCTCTTCATGTTGCCCAGTCTTGAAGTGCCAATTGACCGATTCTTCCCCCCTCCTGTTCTACCTTCTCCCCTCTCCACTTAAGATTATAACCCCCTTGAGGACAGGAGCATTGTCTGGCATTCTCTTACATCCATAGCACCTAAAGTGGTTTGGAATGTTGAAGGAATCTACTAAGTTTAGATTGTAAGCTCCTTGAGGGCAAGGACTGTGTTTTGCCTATTTTTGTATTCCCAGTGTTTAGCATAGCTCCTGTCACATTGTAATGTTTCATCAATGTTGACTGAATGAACTGAATAGTACAGATCCTTTGAATTAGTCAACGATCCAAGATGAATGATTTAAAATAAGCAAAACTCCGTTCCAGCAAAGGGTCCAGAAGGAAAGAATTCCAGTACTTTTATTTGGGAGAGCCTAGCACAAAGCTTTATGGAAAGGTACAGCATTTAAAATATTATCTCTTGAAATGAAATGTTACACATGTTTCTTAGCTGCTGGGGCTGTACTTACTCAGAGAGTCTTGATTCAAAGACACTGACAGCCTTGACTGGAAAGTGAATTTTTTGCATGACACTATTGTTCTTGTTCCTAAAGGGAGAATATGTCATCATGAACTGCTATACTTCCCTGGGGAAGGTGGAGGGATGGAAGCAGGGATAGAGATGGAAATCAGAGATGGCTGAAGGGAAGCTTATTTTTTAAAATTTCCGACTTACAGAACAGCTGTGCCCTGGCTTATCAGATCCACCAATGTAAGCTTCTGGTATATCAAATTGTGCGTGTCAAACCATTCTTCTGAGCCTTTCTTAGGTGGGGTCTGGGGCTCTTTTTCATGTCCTTTCTGAAAGATGGAAGCCCGTGGCAAATCAGCAGTTAAAGGAAAGCATATGGGTGGAGGGGTTCCCCAGGTTTCCTTTGCACTGATACCCAGGTGCTGCCCATTCAATCTAAATCCAAGCCCAGGAAAACATTCAGTCACTTAACAGGAAGAAGGGAGGTGTTTACAGAGCTTTTACTCAAAAAATGCTTGTGTCCTGGGTAGGTTCCAAGAGCTTTAATACTTGCCTCAATCCCCTGCCTCAAGGTACAAATCCATTACCATTTCTGAATTATTCACTCAGTATTTACCAACTGTTCCCTTTGTTGTCTTCCCAGTTAAGAATATATAAGGTCCCTCAGGGTGAAGGATTATTTCTTATTTTTCTTTGTACTCATAAAAGCATCTAACACAATGCTATGCACATAGTAGATCTCTAATAAATGTTTGCTGGTTCTTTGAAAACAGTGTTCCTTTTCTGATAATGCCCCAAACTAACTAGGTAAAGCATTTCCAATTTTGGTTGGAGCATCTACAATGCTCAGGGCTCTATGGGAGGACAGGTAAGAAAAAACAGATGAGATGAGCAAGATGCCTTGCTTAAGGAGTTTGAAGCAATTTCAGACATGCTAATTCAATGCAATTCAGCAAACACTTATTAAACCTGTGCAGGGACTTGGAGATACTTACTGTCTAATGGATCTTTGATCTCACCAATTTGGAAGTTTCCTTCCCAATCCAGCTAGTCTTGGTCATACTATGCTATTTCTGTCATTAAATTTGCCACAGGGGGTTCGCTCCACATGCCTGGAGACCTTTCTTGATTTCTTCTACATTACATCGGTTCCAGGGGAGGCCTCTGGCTGTCACCTTTTCATCTCCTTAAAGTTATCCATTACTCCAGTTTTCTTTGGAATCCCTCATTGGTTATGGATCACGTTTTACTCACACTCACTGTGTAATACTGATTTTTAAAATTCTTTGGAGACTTGTATTCCATGTCTCACTGTCATACAGCAACACATAGGGGAGGCTTATATTTACTTATTTTGTGTCTTTTTTTTTTTTTTGCAGGGGGGATGGGAGGGCAATTGGGGTTAAGTGACTTAACCAAGGTCACACCGCTAGTAAGAGTTAAGTGTCTGAGACCAGATTTGAACTGAGGACTCTATTCACTGTACCATCTAGCCACCCCAAGGATGCTTATGTTAAAAAAAATATGGGCTTTTAAAATAAATAAATAATTAAAAATAAAAGAGCTTTTTAATAAAAAAGAGCCTTTTAATTTCCCAAAGGCAATTCCAACTTGTTATCCCCCTGTACAGTATGTCTCAGGACATACTTGACATACAAAGTTGTCCATCCAAATGTGTGTTATGATCTAGGGCTAGGCAATGAATGTTTGTCATCCACTTGGTCTTTCATATAAGAATGGTCAAACTTACCTGCTTTGACTGATTACTGACCACCCTGATCCAGAAGACTCTGCAGTTACAAGGCTTGATACAATAAACACAATGGTATCCACAAACAGGGGCACCTGGAGGACCTGGTGGTCAGCAGGGAATCCCTCTCCAATTCGGGCTCTGTCTTGATCTTCTCTATTACAGTGGAAAGCACTTGTGGGTAAGTATACATCTATCTACCTTATTACTCACCAGATGTCTGATCTGAGTTTCATTTAACAGGGCTATTTCTGTTGTTGTAGCTAGGTAGTAGCTAGGTGGAGCAGTGGATAGAGTGCTGGGCCTATAGTCAAGAAGACTCATCTTATTGAGTTCAAATCTGGCCTCACACGCTTACTAACTGTGTGACCCTGGGCAAGTTACTTAATTCTGCTTGCCTCAGTTTCCTCATCTGCAAAATGAGCTGAAGAAGGAAATGGCAAACCCCATCAATATCTTTGCCTAAAAAAATCTCAAATGTGATTACAAGAAGATTGAACAATAAAATTTCTGTTGTTGCATTTTTCAAGGAACCTTTTGAATGAATTTGATATATCTGGATAGGACACACCTTGTTTTTAAAAAGCCTTTAGAGAGCCAAGTGTTTTTTCATGTTCAACAAGTACAGTGGGATATGATCATCTCAGTCATTGGGACCACAGAGAAAGGGAAGGGAAGAAGGGAATAAACATTTACATGAGCCCAAATGCTAGGTGCTGTGCTAAAAGCTTTTAACAAATTCTTTCATTTGACTAAAGAGAAAAAAAAAGGCATAGTCACAGCCCTCAAAAAGCTTAGTTTAGCAAAAGGGAGGGGTTTGAAAAACACAAATAACTATGTTACAAAATAATTAAGTGCATAAGGGAAGTCAAATGGATTGGCCTTGGAAAGTTAATCACCTCTAACTGAGGGGAATCAGAGAAGGCTTCAAGGAGGAGATAACACCTGAGCTAGGCCTTGAAGGAGAGGGAGGAGGTCGATAAGCTTAGATGAGGGGAGATATTGGCTCCAGATGTTTGCAAAAAAAGCCTGGAGGGGAAGATGGCAGCATCAGGTCAGGAAAAAGTGAGTAGTCCAATTTGACTGGAACATTATGTAAAAAGAACTGTAGAATACAGTTGGAAAGGTAAGCTGGGACAATTTGGGGAAAGCCTGAGAGCCTGGTTAAGGAATTTGCATTTTATTCCCCAGGAGATGAGATTTGGGAGTGAGGGTTATGATGGCAAGTTGACTAATGATGGCTAAGTTGACAATGTCTCAGTACCTTTTGCCCATCAAAGATGTTCAGAAGTTACTTATCCAAAGAGTTTGTGTTAGAACCAAACCTCTCCAATGTTTGTCAAATTAAATGGACCTGAACTCCATATTTATAATTCTGCCTTGCCTTTCCTAACAGGTAAAGGGAAAACCCACCTGGCATGAAGTGAGGCTAGAGCTTCCAGAATAGACTAGTTATTATTTGCATGCAATATAGCTTTAAATATCACTGGGGAATGTCTAATTAGAGGTTTTCTGGTCCAACCCTGTCTACCTCCAGGGGATAGTATTGGAGTGGAGGTCTGGGCAATTTAGGCCACATATGGACTAATTTACTGAGTCTTCTAAATGACTGAAAACATACCTGGTAGAAAAAAAGTGAACTTTTAGCTGGCAACTCTATTGGATACAGCCCTCTGGGTGACAGGATGTAAATTCACTGGAGGGGGGGGTGCGGTAAAGATGGCTTTTCTCTAACCTTAGTGATGGTAATGGGGGCTACTGTTCCCTATGTGGAATGTAAGACAACTGGCTGAGCTTTTTTCTGGACCTCTGGCTACTTTTGTCTTTGTGTGTTTCCTTCTTTTAGCATTGGACGTGAACAATGAAAACTCTGAAGAGACGACAGCTTTGGCAGCTGGTGTCTTCACCTTCCGTGGCATCGGAACAGCAGGATTTTTGAGATATTTCCAAGAGTGAGCTGGCACCAAGGGAAGAGCTGGCCTTGGAGAGAGAGCAGCAAAAATGGCAGAGTAGGAGAAATCAGGACAGTCCAGTTCTCCCCCACAACTAGGCCTAGAAAGAGCACCAAACAGTCTTGATTGGGAAATCCAAGGAAAAAGTCTTCATTTTTTCAGTATCTGCTCAGTACAGGGTGAAAGGACAGACCTGTGGACACTGGGGATGACACAATTGTAGGTTTCCTCTTGGTCTGAGGCTGCTATCTTGATTACTCAGCTGCAGGTCTCAGACCAGGTTGGGAACTGAATCCCCCCACCTCACTTTGAGCACACAACTGCTTCTCCCTTCTGTAGATAGGCTTAGTAACAGCTGAAGATAGTCTTATTCAGTTGTGTCGGTCTCTTCATGACCCCATTTGGGGTTTTCTTGGAGTGGTTTGTCATTTCCTTCCCCAGCTCATTTTCCAGATGAGGAAACTGAGGCAAATTGGGTTAAATGACTTACCCAGGGTCACATAGCTAGTGGCTGAGGCTGGACTTGAATTCAGGAAAATGAGTGCTCCTGACTCCAGGTTTGTTACTCTGCACTACGGCACCACCTAGCTGCCCTGAAGTTAGCCTTAGCCTAGGCACAAGTTGCCCCCTCAGGCTCAGGAAACAAAAAAGCTGTGGCCAGTGGATATTTCCATATACATAGTAGAACAGAAAAAACTGCAGATCCTTTTTAGGTATTATTCAACATCTAACTTTTAAGCTCTCTTACGAGCCTGTGATTCTTTTTGGCCTACATTTTGTTCTCTTCTGTACCTTAATTAAAAAGATAATAGCATTTATTCATGTGA
Organism: Gymnobelideus leadbeateri; assembly: GCA_011680675.1. NCBI lineage: Eukaryota > Metazoa > Chordata > Mammalia > Diprotodontia > Petauridae > Gymnobelideus > Gymnobelideus leadbeateri. The sequence continues at coordinate 482,027 of WOXC01010782.1, read as the reverse complement.
GGCAGTCCAAAAACCAGAGTGGGGAAGCTCCATGGAGGGCATTTGGGGAAAGATCAGCATAAGAAGAAACAGAAGCAATATTAGGCAAAGACCATCTGGACAGAATACAGAGAGGAGACAGAGGATAAGCTTTCTGTTGGAAATGTCAGGATCTTTTTTTTTTCTTCTGGCAAGGAGGCTCTGGGGTGGAATGAAGGAGAATCTTAGTGATTTTATTTTCCATAACTTTCCAAAGCAAGGCAAAAGCATTTTGAAGGTTTTCCTTTTGGCCAAAGGAAGGCAGAAGTAGTTTCTGCCCAATGGGGCCTGTGGGGTGAGTATACTGGGTTATATTACCTTCCTCATAGTCTTAATCCACACAGCCTCAAAGGGAACTCCCTCTGTAGAGTGGAGCCCAGAGAAGATACTAGAGAGAAAGTCATTCCCACTAGGGGGAGAAGAGGAGAGGCTGTAGAAGAAACACTCCACTCAAGGTGGAGGCCATCCAAGGAAGAGCAGTCCAGCCCCTCTATGACACTGCTATGATTATCTATGCATCTCCTCCTAGAATGTAAGCTCCTGAAGGGCAGGAACATGTTTGCCTCTGTATCCCCCAGAGCCTGGAACATAGTAGGTGATTAATGAGTATTACCTAATTGGTTAATCATCAATATAAGTGATTTTTTCAATGATGAAGATTGAAGCCAATTGTCTCTCTCACGTTTTGAGTAATTCTTGTCCATGTCTTCCCATAAATAATCCAAAAGGGTTTCATTTAACATACTGGGATGGGGCCTTCCCCAGCTCTCTTGATAATGAGTGGATACATGGGCAGTCCATCAATTTTGGCCCTCCTTTCTTTACAGTCATACATGTCTATGTCTCTGACAACATCCTTTATATTCTCTTGATTGATATTATGTGGTATCTTATTCACACCTACTATGTGGTTCTTCTTCATTGCCCCTCTACTTTTATTCTTCAGAGACCATGAAAATCTATGACTCATATTCATACCTCATCAGCATCTGTTCAAGACACATATACTAATGGATCAAATCTATGGGTTGTCCATTCAACAGTATGATAGCAATAAAATCTTATGCAATCTTGGGTTTCATTAAGAAAGTTGATTGTCCCATTGAACTCTGCTTTGGTCAAACCAGATATGGAATAATTCATTCAGCTCTGGGCACCACATTTTTGGAAGTACATTGACAAGATGGGAAGTGTCTAGAGGAGTATGGGATGCTGAAGGAACTCACATTTATACCATATGAACACCAGTTGAAGAAACTAGGAAGATTGAGCCTGGAGAAGAGGAGAAACTGTCTTCACATATTTGAAAGGCTGTCAGGTAGAAGAAATACTTGGCCCCACAGGGCAGAACTAGTAATCATTACTGAAGTTGCAGAGAGGCAAATTCAATTTATAGAAAAGCTTCCTAATAATTAAGAGTTATTAAAAAGTGGAATGGATTACCTTGGAAGGTTGTGGGTTTCCCATTTCCTGGAGGTCTTCAAGTTGAATCTGGATGCTATAGGAGAGATTCCTAGTCATGTATGGGTTGGACTATGTAGCCCTTGGGAGGTGGCTAGGTGGCACAGTGAATAGAGCACTGGGCTTAGAAAATCTGAGTTCAGGGGGGCAGAGCCAAGATGGTGGAGTAGAAACAGCACTTCCAAGGTGCTCTGTGCCACACAACTTCCAAACAATGTAAAAGGGAACTCTGAACGACTTCTGGAGCCCCAGCACCCACAGAACTACACAGAGAAGCTAACCTCCCACTGAGGAGAACTCAGCAGTCCTGCAGGGAGCGGTGAGCACAACTCTTTGAGAGCAGGCAGCACAGTGTGCTGGGGACCGACAGTGCAGTGCTCTGGGAGCTGAGCCCAGGCCCGTGTGAGCCATGGTTTTATCCCAAGGGCAGCTGGGCCAGCAGCTGGCTGGAGGGACCCCAGAACACCAGCAGCTGTGACGATTCCAGAATTATTAGCACAGATATGCCTAGGACAAAGTGAGAGGTTAGTGCCCTATGGACTTTGGGACCAGTATTTGGGGAACGCATCGGCTTCATCCCCTGGGGGTGAAAAGCTGCTAAAGAAATGTGGCACAGAAGCCATTTTGCAGTGTCAGTGGCGGCTCTAGCTCCTGGTCTTCGAACTGTAGGGAGACTCAGCAATCAGTCTGGGGGTTAATCACTCTTGCTTTAAACTGCCTGGATCTGGATTGTGGTCTGGGGGGGAGGTTTGAGGTGGGTATCCAATTTGCCAGAGCGGGTGGAGGCTTTACAGAGGCCACCCAACCTGTGGAAGTTGTGAAGACCCCACGTTTGGGACAGAAGCTCTCCTGTCTGGTGGCAGAGTCCTACTGTGGCAACAAGCCCCAAAATCAAGTAATTAAGTGGCAGCATGCCTAGGCAAAAGAAACAAAATAAACAGAAAAATTCAACATTGGACTCCTATTTTAGGGGCAAAGAGGATCAAAGCATGGAGGAGGACTGTGAGGTCAGAACTCCTGCACCAAAAGCCCCAAATGAAAATACAAGCTGGCTACAGGCCATAGAGGACCTTAAGAAGCAGATAAGAGAAGTGGGGGAAAATTTGGGAAGAGAAATGAAAAAGATGCAAGAAAAGTATGAAATGACAGTCAACAGCCTGACTGAGGAAAATAACACCTTAAAATAGACTAACTCAAATGGCAAAAGAGGCTCAGAAAGGCAATGAGGAGAAGAATGCCTTAAAAAGTCGAATTTGCCAGATGGAAAAAGAATCTCAAAAGCTCACTGAGGAGATTCATTCCTTCAGAATTAGACTGGAGCAAATGGAAGCTAGTGACTTTATGAGAAATCAAGATACTATTAAACAGATTCAAACAAATGAAAGAATAGAAGGCAATGTGAAATATCTCATGGGAAAAACCACTGACCTGGATAATAGATCCAGGAGAGATAATTTAAAAATTATTGGACTACCTGAAAGCCATGATCAAAGAAAGAACCTAGAAATCATCCTTAAAGAAATTCTCAAGGAAAATTGCCCTGATGCCTTAGACCCAGAGGGGGAAATAGAGGTTGAAAGAATCCACCAATCACCTCCTGAAAAAGATCCCAAAAAGAAAACTCCTAGGAATATTATAGCCAGTCTCCAGAACTCCCAGATCAAGGAGAAAATACTACAAGCAGCCAGGAAGAAACAATTTCAATATTGTGGAAACACAATCAGAATAGCACAGGACCTGGCAGCTTCTACACTGAGGGATCGAAGAGCATGGAATGTGATATTCCAGAGGGCAATAGAGCTGGGATTGAAGCCAAGGTTCACCTACTCAGCAAAACTGAGTATCTTGCTTCAGGGGGAAATATGGTCATTCAGTGGAATAGAGGACTTTCAAGCATTCTTTTTTTTTTTTTTTTTTTTTGCTTTTTGGAAGGCAGTTGGGGTTAAGTAACTTGCTCAAGGTCACACGGCTAGGTTTTTGTTTATGTGTGTGTTAAGTGTCTGAGGCCAGATCCGAACTTGGGTCTTCTGACTTCAGGGCCGGCGCTCTACTCACTGCGCCACCTAGCTGCCCCACTTTCAAGCATTCTTGAGGAAAAAACCAGAGTTGAATAGAAAATTTGACATTCAGACACAAGAAGCAAGAGATGCTTGAGAACGTAATCAAGGAAAAGAAATCAAAAGGAACTTATGAAAGTTGAACTATTTACATTCCTACATGGAAAAACAATAACTGTGTCTAATGAAACCTTTCTTATTATGAAAATAATTGAAGAAGGGTACATGGCATATGTTTACAGGTATACATGGATAGAGGGCACAGGTTGAATTTGATGGGAAGGGATGATTCTTAAGGGGTGAGAGAGGAAAGTGGCAAGAGGAGATGGGGAGAGACAGGGTAGGGTAAACTATCTTATGTAGAAGAGGCAAGGGGAAGTAGTTGCAGGGGAGGGGAAGAACAGGAAGGCAAAAAGGCAAAACCATATTCTCATTGAAGTTGGTTCAAGGAGAGAATCACATACATACTAAGTGGGATATCTCACCCTGCAGGAGAGTAGGGGAAAGGGGGACGAGGGGGGAGGATGGAGGGGAGGGCATTCTGGGGAGAGGGGAGGTTGGAAGTACCCACTATCAAAGAGGGACAGGATCAAAGTAGGGAATGGACCAGGTGGGAGGTAAGATGGGTGAGAGGGAAATATAAGCAGTCTTTTACAATATATCTACTATGGTAATGTTTTGCGTAGCTATACATGTACAACACATACTGAATTGCTTATCTTCTCAGAGGGAGTGGGTGACAAGGGAGGAAGGGAATGGATCTGAAAATCGAAGTTTTAAAATTAAATGTTTCATAAGATGTCCAGGCAGTGGGGCTCAGAGATTCACCTTGTCCTAATGGCAAAGTCGAAGGGGGTATGGGAGAAGATATGGGAGAGAGCAGATTGGATGAGGGGATATCTAGTGGGACTGCTACTCTGGGGTGGTAGGTAGGGAAAAAATGGGGGAAAATTGTAACTCAAAATCTGGTGGAAATGAATGATGTAAACCAGAAGTTAATAAAGCATTTGTTTAATTAAAAAAAAAAAAGAAAATCTGAGTTCAAATCCAGCCTCAGACATTTATTAGACATTTACCTTGGCAAATCAGTTAACCTAGACCTGCCTCAGTTTCCTCAACTGTAATAACACCTACTTCCCAGGGTTGTTGTGAGGATCAAATGAGATATTTGTAAAGTCCTTCCTTAGTACAGAGACTGGCACATAGTTGGTTCTATATAAATACTAACTATTACTGTTAGTATTATCTGAGATTTTTTGATTCTCAGTTTCACTCTACCTCAGCCACCTGTAAGGGAAAGTCATATCCCAAAATTACTCCAGTTCTAAATTCAGTTCAGTTCACATTTATGAAATACCTGCTATGAGCAAGGAATTGTCAAGATCTAAATCTTTGAAGTTACTCTCTCATTATAAGCTCCTGTCTTTCCATCTTTCCCATTGAATTACTGCTTCCTTCAGTGATGAATACTTGACTTGCAGACATTTAATCTCACCCCTGCTTAGGTTGAATTTTCCTCCTTCCAGTCTTGAGCCTAATTCACCAAGGCATTATTCTCCACCTTGGAATTCCTTGTCTCCAATTCTTCCACTTTTCCTGCCCTGCTACATAATCCCTGACACATACATTTACCTCTGCTTTTGTCACTCCTCCTCTTGAGTTACCAAGCACTACTGGAGGATGTCATGAAACCTTGCTGACTGCCAACACTACAAACTCACAATATCTAGTCCCAACTTAGTTGTCACTGCTGCGGGATGTCTTCTCTTTGTCTCTCATGTTCTATCCCACTTCTCATTCTTTTGTTTGTCCTTCATTTTGAAGAGGACACAACAGGGAGATGTCTTAAGTGAGGCGGAGCTGCACACAGTCATCAGCCTCACTCGGTCACTCTCTCTTCCAGAGTCATCGAGGTTCAGCGGCCGGACAAAAGTCTCCAGACATCTGGTGATGGCCCAGGATGCAAGGGATGAACTTGCAATCTTCAATGTCTGACCAAGCTCTAAGTGCTCCGCAGCTGCCTTCAGAGCAGCTAGAACAAACTCCTCTCATCCACTCATTCTACTAGAAGAAGTCTCCCCCATGCTTAGGGCAGACACCTCCCTAACTCACCAATGGGTGGGAGGCTTAATCTTAACCTGGCTTAGCCCATCTGCCTAGATGGTTTACCAGGGTGTTGCTGATATGCATGCTATTGCTTCTTGGAGCCACAGGTGAGAGTGGAGTGCCAGGTAGACACCAAAGGTATATACCTTTGGTGTACAGTCCTGGAAAGGGCTCAGCAAACCCTCAAATCAGAGGTGCTAATCCTGCTTGAAGACCCCATGATACCCCCAACACATTCCCCATAGAAGCTGATCCAATCCTTCTGTCTTGGAGTGGGGAACCTGTGGCCCTTGAGGCCATATATGGCCCTCTAGGTCCTCAAGTGTAGCCTTTTGATTGAATACAAATTTCACAGAGCAAATCCCCTTAAAGGATTTGTTCTGTAAAACTTGGCAGTCAAAAGGCTGCACCCAAGGACCTAGAAGGGTACCTGTGGTCTCAAGGCTGTGGATTCCTCACTCCTCTAGTTAGTTCCTTGGTCTGTACACATTTGGGAGGAATTATTGCTTGTCTCTCCTATGGGTGCAATTCAAAGAATTTTGAACAGTTATTTTCCCCTGAGCCAGTTAGTTGTACCCTTCTTTCCAATACCACCTATACTAGCGTTGCTCTGCCAACTTTCCAACTGTTCTAAGTTGAAGTATATCATTTGGGAGGGTCCTTAGAGCAAAACGACCCTCCAACCACCACCAACCCTCTCAGATGTGATTTGTAACATTTCATCTTGGCTGTATAACTTTTTTTTTTTTTTTACCAAGTCCTGGGTCTATTTGATGTTTGAAACCAATAATTCATTATCTGTTTCTCAGGGCTTCCATCGATAAACTGCAGACTTACCTGCCTCTTAAGGTCTGCATCAGTGTTTCCTTTCACACTATAAAACACAAATTCCATTTGGTCATTACTCATAATTCCAATTCACTGTTTTCTTAATTTAACCTATGACACTACACATAAACCTTAGAATAACCTTGGCGGGGGAGGATTTTCATTTATTTTGGATAATCCTGAAGTTTTCTTATTTGCTTTGTTTTTCTCCCAGTTATCCTCACGAAATCCTATTACATATGAATCAGTCCCCAGAACTTATGCCTCAGGGCCAGTTTATAAGGGAGACCTTTTCATAATGTGGTATCTCGGTATATCAGTAACTAGCCTCTCTTCCATATGTAGTCTAAGACACATTAGCCTTATGTTAAATTTTGTTCCACATTGAACATTCTTGTGGAAAAATTCCAGGGTACTTAACAAAAATGGAAACCATATCAATTCACTCTTACTAATATTTTCATATGGGAACCCAGATAAGCTAGGTCCTTACCTAATATCTTGCAGAAATCTTTCATTATCTTGAATCTGGACTCCAATTCTGATTTGTGAGGCCATTTTAGAATACTCCAAGGTAGTTTCCTATGAAGGAAAATCGGCACATGGTGAATATATTCTGTAGCAAACATTCTTGCTTTTTTTTTTTTTTTGAGGGGAGGGGGCAGGGCAGTTGGGGTTAAGTGACTTGCCCAAGATCACATAGCTAGTAAGCGTTAAGTGTCTGAGGCCAGATTTGACCTCAGGTCCTCCTGACTTCAGAGCCAGTAGTCTATTTACTGTGCCACCCAGCCACCCCTGTGGCAAACATTCTGAAACAAGGCATGTGGCATAGGACTTCCTTGGGTATCCTTAGCTTTCTTTTAAGAGTATCATGGCAGGAGAAAACACACTAAATTCAATACCACAGAGCACTTTATTTTGGATCTCTTTGTTTACGCTCATATTTTAAGCTTTCAGAGAGGCACTAAGATAACGTAAGGATGACTCAGTAACACCTCACCCGAAAGACTAGTGAAATGGGATTCTGGAAACTGGCACTGCTAAAATGGAAATTCTGTTAGAATCTTGGGAAACCCAGTGAAGTCTCAGAACTTCCTTTTCATATAGTAACTGATTGAGAAGCATATAGTGTATGTAAAGTCCCATATCCCCCCGATAGTTTGGTGAAATGGCAAGAGGGACTGAGTTACAGATAAAACAAAAGATAGAGTCATATGCTGGCAAGAGTACTGCCCCAGGAAGTAGGTCTCCTGCTGGGTTGTAGTCCTAACCCTGTGGCTGATCTGCTACGAGACCTTGGACAAGTACTTTCCTTGTCTGGATCTCTGGATCTCAGTTTTTCAGTTATTATATGAGGATGATAATATCTACTCACAAGTTTTTTTTTTTTCAAATGAGGACAAAATCAGATTATGGACATGAAAACTCTTTGAAAAATGTTAAGTGTCATAATAATAGGAGGTTTTAGTCAGGGGCTGTGCTGGTAAATAATAATTGGCCGTATGTGCAACACACTTTTAAGTTTAATTTGAATTAATATTTTCTTAATTCTAGATAACCAGAGACAATAAATCAAACGCTGATTTGTAGCATTTGCTGATTTCTGAGTTATAAATGCTGACACTGAAAATTTAACAACACACTCAGTCCCTTCACGGTGGCTTTAGCATACTCCTAATTTTAGTACTGAAAGATGTAGTTCCTGCCTTGAAAGAGCTAAAGATTACAATTTAGCATGTAAAATGCAAGCAGTGAAATTCTGTCATTTCCAAGTTCAGAAAGTGACAGGGGAGGAGGTATAGGCAGGAGGACATTATTCAGAATGATAGCTTTGAAAATAAGATCCTCAGTCTCAAAGTACACTTAGAGCAGGAATTAGAAAGGGCGAGGATATAGGAAAGGCTCTAAGCACACGGCAAGGTGGGTACCAAAAAGTTACTTTGTCCAAAAATATCACTTCCACTGTCTTCAGTGAGTCTGAAAATTTGACCATTAATCAGTCCTTTGGGTTAAGGCATTGACAGCCTTGGATATAATTAAAATATTACCTGGAAGGGAGAAACATTAAGCCATTAGTGACCATTAACTCTCTTAGCCTTTATCTTAAATTCTTTTATTAGATTAGCTAGCTGAAGAACATGATGCCGAAGGAATAGTTGTATAAGACAGGGAAGATTTTGTGAGGGCATGAGTTGGAAAGTAGGACAGAGAGGTCCAAAGTATGAGATAATTTTTTAGTTGAGCAAGGCAGGGTGGAACACCCTACTTTAGGAGGGGTCTTAGAAAGCCAAGGGATAGGAGTTTGGTGAAAGGGAGGTAAGGCCCACCGAAAAAACAAATGCTGAATCATTATAAACTAACTTTATTTCTTGGAAGCCTTATTGAAGGCTCTTCTGGAGGTTAGGGGCCACAGAAGGCCTGATAATGACATCCAGGAGTCATAGCACTGGTTCAGTTGAAACTAATGTTCAGGACTCTAGGAACTGAGAGTGGATTTGAAAAGAGGTACTCAGAAACTCGAATGGATCAGTGATCTCATGGATTTGGATGTTCCTTCCAATGAAGTAGATCAGGGGTGCCAAGGAGGGGGTGGATCGGGTCACTAAACCATACATAAGGATCCCTCTACAGGTGGACATTGACTTAAAAAACTGCTTACCATTATCTATGTCCTATTATAGTTTTATTTATTTTGTCAAATATTTCCCAATTACATTTTAATCTGGTTTAGGTCACACTCAGGAGTACTGGGGGGCCAGGATGCCTGACATCTTTGGTGTAGATTATAATAATTACAATAATAAAAATATTTATACTGCATTTTACATTTACAAAGCACTTTCCAAAGTTATTTTTTTTGATCCTCACAACAATCCTGGAAGGTAAAGGCTATTATTTTCCCCATTTTGCAGTTGAGGAAACTGAGGCAGATGAGCTTAAGTGATGTCCCTATAATTGTCTAGGGCCACATATAATTGAACTTCTGTCTTCTTGACTACAGGTCAAATGGTTTATCCACCACGATGCCTAGCTGTCTGATATTTCTATATGATTTGTTCATACCCCCCCCTAACTTTGTCATAGGGTTTCCCCAAAAGGCCTTTCTCTATTTTTCCTGACAACTGCAAGAATACCACTGGAGCACTTGAGCTGGCTACCTTTTAGCTATTATTTGACCTCTGATCAGACCATCTTCTATTTTCAGCATACATTTCCTTTATTCCAGTTCTCCATCATTGGTTATATGTTGCAGTCAGCTGACATCTACAAACACATAAGAAAAAGGTTGGCTTAAGGAGGCGGCTGTCTATTTTTTATTCTACCGGACTGTTATTAATGTCTGAAATTCCACTATTAGAGAATTTTGTGTCTTCAAGGACCTCTTCTTGAAATTGTTATTTCTGGAAACGGTAATTCTTTAAACTATTATCAACTGAGACCTTTCTAAGGAAAGAATTAGTTGACAGGCCACTGAGAACTCTTGACTTGGGATCAGATACGAATCTCAGCACTTCTGCTCAGTATGATGTGGTCCCTCTGATTCTGTTTCCTCATCCATAAAATAATGGAGGTTAGACTAATGAGATCTAAGGCCTCTTCAGTGTTTGATGGTCTGTGATTTGGGGATACTATGAAGTTGCTTTGTGAAAATGGTAACTTGAGAGCTGTGGAGAGACTCTGAAAGGCTAAGTGAGTAGTCCAGACTTTCTAGACTAGACAATTAGACTGACTTCTGGAAGGCTGGTAATGAATGAGTTTCTCCTTTCTCTTCCCAGTCCTTTCCTAAAAGAAACGTCTATCATTGAGGACAAGAAAAACTCTTCGGTCCAATCAGGAAGTAGATGAATAAGCTACCCACCTAAACCTCCCCCGAAAAGATGATGATCTTCTGAACAAGAATTCTTGAAGGGGTGTCCACTTACCCAAGGCTATGGCTGATCATTTTCTGGGCAAGCATTGATGCTTTTTTGCAAATGTGTTTGGGATTGGGGGCTCTAGTGGTGGCAGTTAAGGTAAGATGACAAAACCTCCTAGCCTGCTACTCTTCCTATAGGTTTCTGGCAAGGAGGACCCACAAAGCTGATACTCATACTCACCTACCACTTCCTCCTGTCCTTGCTCCTTAGTCCTCCATCTTTATGAGAAACGTTTAACCCAAAGAACTTTGGCTTCTGGTCACACTTTCTACTTTCTCCTTTACTCTATGTAGTCTGGTGGGGAGGTCTAGGGGAGGTTATTCTATCCCCTAGGCAACAGACTGTACCACAATAAGACCAGAGGCAGAGGAAGGGGCGGTGGCAGGACAAAAGGGTTCTCAGAGTGATAGAAAAGGATATCAAATTCTGATACAATTCCCTGAAATTTTAATGTCCCTCTACTTTCTTTCACCTGAATAATATCCAGGAAGCAGTATTTTGCTTGATGCCTTGCTATTGTTATTTTTTTTTTTACCCCAAGTATTTTCGTGTTAGGCAGAGAAAAATGGTTTAGTCCATGTAGAAATAAGTTCTTTATGTGTGACGGCCTGGCTTGAACCTGTACTTGCTCACATCAGGTCAGGAATTGTGACTATTTAGAAGATAAATGGAGGGGCGGCTAGGTGGCGCAGTGAGTAGAGCGTCCGCCCTGGAGTCAGAAGGACCTGAGTTCGGATCCAACCTCAGACACTTACCGCACACACAAACAAAAAACCTAGCCGTGTGACCTTGGGCAAGTTACTTAACCCCAATTGCCCTCCAAAAAGCAAAGAAAAAAAAAAGATAAATGGGCATTTGGGATAGGGGTTCTTATTGAAGACATCATTTCTTAGTGCCAGTGGCTCCCTAAAGCCCTTGCTTACTTTACAAATACAGTGAGTAGGATTAGCACCTTTATCAGGCAAAATCAGGGAACAGTGGGTTTGTCTTCAGCAGTCTTCTCTTGACAGGATCTCATGCTCCAACATCATTTCTTCCTCCTGCCTCCTGAAACTTCTGTTCTCAGTGTTTCCACCTTAACTGTCTGTCTGGAGGGCAGTTGAAACCTTTAATGGGAAGGAGAGTTCTTCAAGTGTGGTTTTTTTTTTTTTTTTGACCTCTCTGCTCCCTCTACCTAGGTAATCATATTCACTCCCACAGCTTCAGCTACCGCTTTGATGCAGATGGCTTCCAAATCTATTCAGTCCTGACATCTTTAAACTCCAGACCTGCACCTCCAGCTACCTAAAGGACCGAGTATTTGTATCTCTCCCCCACCTCCATCCCTATACACAGAATAAATGTTTGGAGACTGTGCCATACAATAGGAAGAACAACTGTATTTGGACCTGGCTTCAGACTTGGCTATACTATTTACTACTAACTGTGTGATTTTTGCAAATCAATCACAAGCATTTTTTTTATTACTATGAGCTAGCCACCATGTTAGGACATTAGATGAAAATGAAATAGTCTCATTCCATAATGGAAGATAATATGTACACATATAAGTACATGCAAAATAAATATATACAAAACAAGTACAAGGTAATGTTGAGGTGAGAGACAGCATGAAGTACTGGGCTTTGAGTCAGAAGATCTGAGTTCAAATCCAGCCTCAGATATTTATGCAACCCTGGGCAAATCACTCAACCCTGTTTGCTTCAGTTTCCTTCTCTGCAAAATGAGCTAGAGAAGAAAATTGCCAACCACTCCAGTATCTTTGCTAAGAAAATCCCAAGTTGGGTCATGAAGAGTCAGACATGATTGAACAACAAAATAGGAGTCACTATTAGAACTCTGGTCTAGTAACTTAGTTCAGTACCTTCTACAACCAAAACATCACTTTTTGCATTCAATTTCTGAGCTTTTTAAATAAGATTTAAAAGCAAGCAGCTATTCATGGGAACAATGTGGTAGAATGAAAAGAACAAAAAATTTGGAACCAGAGGACCTGAGTTCAAATCTTGAATAGTCAATAGACTATCCTAACTACCCTGGGTGATCTTGGACAGTTACTTTTTTCTCCATTTCCTCATTTGTAAGATGATAGGGTTGGTCTAGATAAATAGTTCTCTAACTTATTGCTCACAATAAAGACCTTTTACATTCTTAAAAATTACTGAGAACCCCTTTGCACTATTAAAAATTATCGAGGGCCTTAAAGAGAATTGTTTATGTGGGTTATATCTATCAGTATTTATTATAGTAGACATTAAAACAGATGTTTTAAAAATGTTTATGAGTTCATCTTGCACAGCCCTCCTTCACTCAAATCAGGGTCAACTGCAAGTCATGTCATCATTTCTCTGATGTCATGGTCTTCTTCAAGAATGAAGGACAGGGGGCGGTTAGGTGGTGCAGTGAGTAGAGCGCCGGCCCTGGAGTCAGAAGGACCTGAGTTCAGATCCAGCCTCAGACACTTAACACACACAAACAAAAACCTAGCCGTGTGACCTTGGGCAAGTTACTTAACCCCAATTGCTTTAAAAAAAAAAATGATTTGCCTGAAGAATGAAGGACAAACTCAACCTGTGAGTAGTCTGAGCTGCCTGAATGGGGACCCAGATGGCTGGGTAATTCAGCCTGTCCTCTCCTTCTCCCTCTCCAAAGGAAGGTAAATTTTGTTGGCCAGAAGCTGCCCGCTTAATTTGGGGTTTACTGGCTAGATTTCTTCCTTCCTTCCTTCTACCCATTTCACACTGAAGCTCATAAATTGGACCACAATAGGTCCCTGCCCAAGCTCCACTTAATAGATATATTTTGGGCCCTTCTGGATCAGAGTGAATGTCAATAGTAATTGTTTCTCTACTGACCAGTGACCCGGAGGGTCCTCCCCTCCCAGTTTGATTTTTTTTTTTAATTAAAGGGGCCATCCCTTGACTCACTTTTTAAAGAGGCTTATTCATTCACTGAATGGGCATAGCCTAAAAGGGCCAGGGTCTCCCATTGCATCCTGTGCCATCTCCACTCATCCTGATTGATACCTGGCCACTGGACCCAGATGGCTCTGGAGGAGAAAGTGAGACTGGTGACCTTGCATAGCCCTCTCTCCTTCAAATCAAAGTCAACTGCAAGTCACGTCATCATTTCCCTAATGTCTCAGTCCTCTTCAAAAACGAAGGACAAACATAACGGCAACACATGAATTCATCTAAAACTAACAATAAAACTCATCACATGTTAGTACAGGAAACTTTTTTTTTTTAACCAAAAAAAAAACCCTATATTTTTCAAAATAAAAAAATTCAAGAGAGAAGGAGAGGCATTGTTTTACATGTTTTTGTAAATCTTTTTAATATTTAGCTTAATAGAACACAGCTGGATACTCACATCTGCTTCTGCATTCAACCAATTGGCATATGTTTTAGTTGAAGCAAATGAAGGAAATTCAGCTTTACATGGATATCTATTTAGAAAATGGAGGAGTGGTTTTTTAAAAATGTCTTAGTATTATTATGAAGAGTTTTGATTTTATGGACCCCTGAAAGGATCTTGGGGATCCCTAGGGGTCCTCAGACCACACTTGGAGAACTGCTGGTTTAGAGAGGTTCTAAGGTCTCCTTTCCAAGCACTCTATTATCTTAGGATACTCCCTCAGGACACCATTCTCAACACTGGCTCAGAAAGAGTCAAAGAAAGAACCAAAATTTTAAACCCAAGTAGTCAAATAATCCTTGTGTAGGCCCTCTAAGGAGTCACTAATTGGGGAGATGGGGATTGTGATTCATTAACATGGTAGAAGGGAAAAGATATCAGAAAATAGGTAGTATAGAGTCATGAGACAGAGTGTAATCCCTTGGTAACTAATCTGCCATCTGATAAGTGGTCAGCAAATACCAGTTGTCATATTAATATCACTTGCTTCTTATATTGACCAACCAGCTCTAAAATAGTGTTTCAGGAAGGTTCAGGCAGGCTATGGTCCTAATGTCTTTTTCTGCATTAAAATGAAACAAAACCAATGCTGAGAAATGCTTATCATCTTCATTCTCTACTAGAACTCATGAAATGCTCTCTTGAAGTATTTGTTTATGTGACTAAAGAATGTACTGATTTTTTTGTATTATCTCTTCCAGGTGTATTTGCATTTAAAAGGAAGAATCAATTAATATTTATTAACTGCTTACTATGTGTCAGATACTGTGAAGAGGATATAAAGAAAAAGCAAAAACAGTCTTTGCCCTCAAGGATCTCTTTCCCCAGTGAGGGGACACCACAAATATAAATTAGAACGCATAAAGTAAATATAGAGTAGATGGAAGGACAGAGAATGGCCTCTTAAGGGAGGTAGTAGCGCTTAAAATTTTAAGTATAGCCAGAGATCCCAAAAGAATGAATCTTCACATAGTGGCAATTTAGGGCAATATGGAAAAACAAAAAAGGAAGATATTTTGGGGTACATCTTCTACCCAGCAGTTTTCTAATTATGCTACTTAACCCTCAAATTAAACACTTTATATTACTACTCCACCAAGTGCCTCTGGGCAGAATAACAGACTATTTAACTAAGGTCTAACTCTTTATCTTGGGTTGAAAACTGTGTCATTCTGCTTCTTTCTTAGTTGTTGTTTAAGTCAGCTGATGTATACCAATATTCATTCTCCTTCTGAATGAGAAGAGGGTATAGCACTTGCGGCAAGATTCCCTTCCTTCAAGGAAGCCAAATTTTAAGTGAGTGAGAGGTAAAGGATAAACCCAGAAGAGATGATGCCTCTCCCCGTTCATGGTGGTAGTGAGGTAGGGGACAGCGTAGGGTGAAATGTATACAAGGTCATAGTCTATCATTGTATCAGGTGCTTTGGGTTTTGTTGTTGTTGTTGTGTTAAAAGGAAGGCAAGGTTCAGTTCAAAGGTGGAGGAACGACAGTTACAGAAACTATTATTATATAGTAACAGATGATAAAAAAAAATCTTCCTTTTCTTTCCACCTTCCTTCCTCCCTCTTCTCCTTTTCCCTTCTTCCCTCCCTTTCTTTCATCTTCTCTTCCTCCCTCCTTTCCTTCTTCCCTTCCCCCTTTTCTTTTTCCCTCTTTTCCTCCTTCCTTCCTTCCTTCCTTCCTTCCTTCCTTCCTTCCTTCCTTCCTTCCTTCCTTCCTTCCTTCCTTCCTTCCTTCCTCCCTCCCTCCTTCCTTCTCATTCCTTCCCTTTTTCCTCTAACAGCAACAACAACAAACAAAAATGAAAGAAAATTGGGAAAACATTCTCATAAACTCAAGTCTCCGAAGGCTCCAAATGGGATTCACAGATGCCATCTGTCCCCACAACATCAAAGACAAAGTAAGGCATACCCAAACTCTTAAGTATTACTGTTTATAAACCAGAAATTCTTTTTTTAAGGGCATTCTTTCTCATAGAGAAATAATATCAATAGCTCACCTTTAAATATCACTTTATAGGACATTTTTTTCTCAAAACAATCCTGTGAGGTAGGCAGTGTGAATATTATATCTTCATTTTATAGATAGGTGCTTGATCTACTTCAGTTATAAAAAGGCAGCCTCATGATACCATTGAAAATGTATTATTTTACCTAGAGGCTCCTTCTTTAGTCATAGTTTAGGAACACAATTACTTTCAATTCCATACTGTATGCTCAGAGCAGGGCAAAATTTCAACCAAAAACTGATAGCAGTGAAATTTGGTAGATGGGGTAGGAAGAGAAGTATGGGTGACACAAATTAGTTCATTAAAAAAAATCAAGGGGAAGCTAGGTGGCACAGCCAGGTGGCACAGTGAATAGAGTACCAGCCCTGGAGTCAGGAGGACCTGAGTTAAAATCCAAATTTTACACAAAACTAGCCGTGTGACCTTTGGGAAGTCACTTAGCCCCAATTGCCCTACCTCCCCCCCTCCAAAAAGCAAAAAATTTTTAAAAAATTAAAAAAAATCAATAGATATGCTGGTAAAAGGTTCAGCAGATGAAGAAGTTTAAACTATTGTCTAAAATTAGGTTCTGGATCACAGGTAGACTTTGTTTAGTCACTGTTTTCTTTGTGGCAAAGTAACATGGAGAAAGAAGGAAACAAGCATTTATTTATTAAGCACTAGGGACCAGGCACTGTGCTAAGCTAAATATGTAATTTGATCCTCACAATAACCTGAAGATAGGTTGAGGCAACTGAGGAAGAAAGAAATTGTAACTTGCTCAGGGTTATATGGCTAGGAAGTGTCTGAAGCTGGATTTGAACACAGGTATTCCTGACACTGGGCTTGGCACTCTATCCATTGCACCACCTAGTTACCAAGGATAAATATGAGTCAACAATTCTGTTAATTGTGTTTGCATTTTAATATAAAATAAAGTTGCAGAAAAGAATGAATTTCTATTTTTCTGATCTTAGTTTCTATTATCTTAGACAACTAATATTAAATATGTAAACTAAGTGGGACAGAATTGAACAGATTATTTGATTCCCATCTGACAAATGCCAAATGGAATTGATTTTATGTTGGCAAAAAATTGGCAATACTTACCAAAGTGCTGTAAAATAGCCAACTGTGGATAACAGCAGCTCAAAAGGATCAAGAGCACAATTCCCTATTGTTAAGCAGAAACTGTTCAATTAAACTCATCTTGGTAACCTTTGCAAAACACAACACATCAGACATAACAGTTTCAATACATCAGAGAATCTGAGAACATGAAGGAATTTCTAGACATCTTCATAGTTTTCTTTTTAAAAACAATAATATTCATAAATTTATAAAATTCATATATGGAACACCATATATTGCTATATATTAATTATATTTTCTTGCATATAATATTTATAAACTTACAACTAAGTTATACAGTAAGGTTAACAGAAATACCAATGCAACTGGCCTATTATTCAGTTTAACATGCAAGAGCTCAATCAAAAAGTTTTGGCTCTTAGAGTACCATTATAAAGATATTCCCGTGCCTCCAGAAAGGTCTGCAATGTAATCATCCTATAGAGATGGATGGCTTTCTGAATCCTGGAGATCTCCAGAAAAGCAATTTTTCTTTCATAGTCAAACTTGAATTTGTGGGCAGACTGCTCATGGTGAATTGCACAAGATGGGCAGACAGAGGAGTTATGATCTGCATCCATGGAGGGATCTCCAGAATCGGTGAGATCACAGATAAATTTGAGGAACATGGAGGTGAATGGCAATGGGAAACAGTGGATATAGCCCTGGAGTCAGGAAGATCTAAGTTTGTAGCTTTAGTCTGATATATCTTTTTAAGATGATAAAATACAGAACAATTACTGATCTGTATTAGTGATAGGCAGCAGAAAATATTTTCACACTGAAGATATGCTACACTGATGAAACTGCAGGTCCAGAAGCCCCCAACTGTAATTTTTTTCCCGTGTGGGCATGGGACTTAAAGTAATTTCTGTTCTGGGCAGAAATTAGTTTCTAGTTTCCTCATCTAGAGGGTGAGGCAACAGCGTTAGGCCCCTCCCAGCTTTAAAATCTTATTTAGTTTAGTGTAAATCTGTGGTTTTATCTGGCAGAATTATTGGAGTTTGTTGTCAGTCTTTCTAAAAGAATTTTCTACATGTCTGAAATGGTAATCTTCCACTTTCCTTTCTGGGAAAACTATAGTAACTTGAATAGACTTATGCTTTCCCTTTTTTATACTCTTTATAAGCTTTATCTTTATTTTACTACCAAAACCAAGCAAACCCAAACTCTTAAGTATTTCTGTTTATAAACCAAAATTATTTTTTAAAGGCATTTTTTTTCTCATTGAGAAGTAAATTTCTGAGATTAAGGGAACCCACATCTGCCTTACAGTCACCTTCACAATCACTGGCTAATAGATAGCCAGAATAAGAGAATTTTAAAAATCAACATTTTTGTCCTTTAGATACTATCATTTCTTATCTTTACCTCAATGCTAAATCTAAGAGATACTGTCTATGCCTGAAAACCATTTAGAGAAGAAAACAAATGCTAAAACTAAAGCTCATTTCAAATCAATAGAAGTGAGACTTCTAGTCAAGAGGGGGACATGAAAGACCACAGAGAAATCTAAATTTCCCACACAAGCCCCACCCGATACCTGAAAAGGATGTGAGAAAGACCAATGATGAAAACAAGAGAAACAGAAGTTCCTCTATCCACTCCATACAAAAAGATGGCTAGAATCAGTAGGAGCAAATAAGAGGTATTGCATCCACTAAGCCAGGTAAGAATCTGGGAAAAGAGGGAAAAAGTGAAGGATAGGGGAAGGACTACATCAGGGATGCCAGCAAGCTCCCCCAAGGGATCCTGAAGGAAGCTGGTGCTTTGGACAGATGGCTTACAAGCCAGTACAAGTTCTAATAAGGGCCAAAAGTTAGATACAGGACCAAGCCTGTTAGGACAGAAGCAGGGGACAGACCTAGCCACTGAGTCACTAGGAAGGAAGACAGAATCCTCTGTAGAGTACTTAGAGGCAAAGCAGGAACCAGGGACAAATCAATGCCTGTATGAGAGTGCTGCAGTGATTGTGCAGGAGACCTAAGCCTGGCATAACTTCCAATATATGACTAGAATCTGTGAGGGTCACAGCAATGGAAACTGGCATAGACTAGAGCCTTCAGAAGACTGCCAGCCATTGGGATGGAGGCAAGGTGTGGGGCCTCATAACAGCCATCATCTAGTTCAGATGTGGCATCCAAATTGTAGAGGCAGAACCAAACAAGGCCTACCTAACCCAACAACTAAAAGCAGAGCTTCAAAAAAGGGAAAAAAAGAATAACTTGGCCACAAGGACTCCAAGAATGCTTGGAAGAAATAAAGCAAAGAGATAAATACATTATAAATGAAATAAGAGTTTAGGAGAAAAAATGAAGGGAGAATAATAAACAGCATAGAATGAGACAGAAAATCTTTTAGGGGTGGCTAGGTGGTGCAGTGAGTAGAGCGTCGGCCCTGGAGTCAGAAGGACCTGAGTTCAGATCTGGCCTCAGACACTTAATGCACACACAAACAAAAACCTAGCCGTGTGACCTTGGGCAAGTTACTTAACCACAATTGCCCTCCAAAAAGAAAGACAAAAAAGAAAAGAAAATCTTTTAAATTTTTTTTTTGGAGGGGGAAGGCAGGGCAATTGGGGTAAAGTGACTTTTCCAAGGTCACATAGCTAATAAATGTTAAGTGTCTGAGGTAAAATTTGAACTCAGGTCCTCTTGACTCCAGGGCCATTGCTCTATTCACTGTACCACCCAACCACCCCGTGATAGAAAATCTTTCCCAAGCAATGAACTCTGTGAAAAACAGAATGGAACATGAAAATATTCTCTATGATTAACTAATGACTCTATGAGACAACAACTTATATGAGAAATAAGACAAAAGGCTGGAAAAAACCTAAAGTATCAAAAACAACTTGATTTGAAAAAGGTCTGGACCAAGGAAAGATAATTTAAGAATCATCTAATTCCCTGAAAACCAAGACTAAACAGAAAACTAGACCATCACATTTCAAGAAATCAATAAAAGAAAACTTCCGAGATCTAGTAGACCTAAAAGACAAAGTAAAAATACAAAGAATCTGCTAATTATCTCCTGAAGGAAATTCCAAACTGAAAACATCTAGGAATGTTGTAGCCAAAAGTCAGAACTTTCAAGTCAAAGAAAAAAAATTGCAAGCACAGAAGGTCAGCATTCAAGTACCAAGAGGCCACAGCCAGGATTGTGCAAGACCATGCTACAATTAATGTAAAGAAGAAAAATCTCAAAATGCAATCTTCTAAATGGCAAAAATAAAAGGCTTACAATCAAGAATTATTCAATCTGCAAAAAACATGATTTTTCAGAGGAAGAAATAAATAGGAGACTTTCAAATATTCTTCATGAAATAAATGTTTACATCTAAGTAGAAACTTAGGCATCAAGAGAAACTCTGAAAGGTGTGTGTGTGTGTGTGTGTGTGTGTGTGTGTGTGTGTGTGTGTGTGTGTGTGTGTGGCTAAGCACTGAAGTGTTGTTCAGTTGTTTTTCTTAAGTCTAACTCTTTGTGACCCTGGCAGATACCCTGATGGTTTGCCATGTCCTTCTCCAGCTCATTTTACTGATGTGGAAACTGAGGCAACCAGGGTTAAGTGACTTGCCCAGGATCTCACAACTAAGCATCTCAGGATAGATTTGAACTAAGGTCTTCCTGACTCCAGGCCCAATGCTCTATCTACTGTGCCACCTAAAACACCTAAGTAATTACATTCTAATGAGAGAAGAAAGAAGTGCCCCCTACTAACTTCAAGGGTTGCAGAAGGGGAGGTAAGACAGATAAACACAGGGCCTAGGTGTGGTTTTGTTCTGTTTGGATTTAAGAAAGGATGAAAAGGGAGGGAAAAAGAAACAGGCAGAGGAATTTGCTATCTCAAATAAATAGGGTCTATGAGGAAAATATATAAACATGAAAAAAAAATTTCATGAACTTTTTTCTTCTATGACCTGAGCAAAAAATGGTTGAATACACACATGAAGTTTGGTGTATGGATACATTAAATTCAACAAGAAAACATGCAGGGTTCAAGATGGCAGAGTAGAAACAGGACTTCCATGGGCCTCCGGCTTCCACATCCCCAATTCATGTGAAAAGGGGGCTCTGAACAAACTTTGGAGCTACAGAACCCACAAAACGACACAGAGAAGCTAAGAGAGGAGGTTACAATAAGGGAGTCAGAGGTTTGAGCCCTAGGGGGGGCCTGACCAGCAGCTGGCTGGAGGGACTTCAGATCACCAGCAGCTGTGGTGGTTTCCAGAATTATCAACATATGGATGCCAAGGACAAAGTGAGAGGTCAGTGCAGTGTGGACTTTGGGATACAGTAGTTGGGAGTGTATAGGCTTTTGCCCCAGGGTGAGAAGGTGCTGTGGAGCCGAGGCAGTGCAGCTGCCCTCACATGGCAGCTTCAGCTCCTGGCCTGCACAGTGTATGGGGACCAAGTGACCAGTCTGAGGGGTAATCACTCTTGCTTTAACCTTCTTGGATCTGGATTGTGGTCTAGAGTGGAGGTCCTGGGCTGTGTGACCAGCTTGCCAGAGTGTGTGGAGGCTTCAGAGAGGGCACCCAACTAATGCCTCTGGCAGCTGAGAAACCCCAGCGTTTGGGATGAAGCTCCCTTGTCTGGTGGCAGAGTCCTACTGTGGCAAAAAGCCCAGGGGTCAAGTGACTGAGTGGCAACATGAGCAGGCAAAGGAAGCAAAACAAACAGAAGAATCCATTATTAGAATCCTATTTTGGGGACAAAAAGGATCAAAGCATGGAACAGGAGGAAAACAGTGAAGTCACAACACCTGCACCAAAAGCTTCAAAGGAAAATATGAGCTGGTTACAGGCCATAGGGGACCTTAAGAAGCAGGTAAGAGAAGTGGAGGAAAAACTGGGAAGAGAAATGAGAACATTGCAAGAAAATTATGAAACGAGAGTCAACAGCCTGACTGAGGAAAATAACACCTTAAAAATAGACTAACTCAAATGGCAAAAGAGGCTTAAAAAGGCAATGAGGAGAAGAATGCCTTAAAAAGCTGAATTTGCCAGATGGAAAAAAAAAATCTCAAAAGCTCACTGAGGAGAATCATTCCTTCAGAATTAGACTGGAGCAAATGGAAGCTACTGACTTTATGAAAAATCAAGATGCTGTTAAACAGATTCAAACAAAGGAAAAATAGAAGGCAATGTGAAATATCTCAATAGATCCAAGAGAGATAATTTAAAAATTATTGGACTACCTGAAAGCCATGATCAAAAAAAGAACTTAGAAATCATCCTTCAAGAAATTCTCAAGGAAAATTGCCCTGATGTTTTAGAACCAGAGGGTAAAATAGAGGTTGAAAGAATCCACCAATCACCTCCTGAAAAAGATCCCAAAAGGAAAACTCCTAGAATATTATAGCCAGGTTCTGGAACTCCCAGATCAAGGAGAGAATATTAAAAGCAGCCAGGAAAAAACAATTCGAATATTGTGGAAACACAATCAGGATAACACAGGATCTGGCACCTTCTACACTGAAGGACTGAAGGGCCTGGAATATGATATTCCAGAGGGCAAAGGAGCTGGGATTAAAACCAAGAATCACCTACCCAGCAAAACTGAGTATCATGTTTCAGGGGAAAGTATGGTCATTCAGTGGAATAGAGGACTTTCAAGTATTCTTGATGAAAAAACCAGAGTTGAACAGAATATCTGATTTTTAGATACAAGAAGCAAGAGAAGCATGAGAAGGTAAACAGGGAAAATAAATCATAAGGAGCTTATCAAAGTTTAACTATTTACATTCCTACATGGAAAAATAATAATTGTAACTGATGAAACTTTTCTCAGTATGAAAATAGTTGAAGGGAATAGAAATGTGTGTGTGTGTGTGTGTGTCTATATAGGCAGGTATATGGGCGTATGAATACATATGTGAATGTGTGTATATATGTTTACAGGTATACATAGAGGGCACAGGACCAATTTAATAGGAAGGGATGATACTTAAAAGGTGAAATTAAGAGGTGAGAGGAATATAATGAGAAGAGATGGGGAGAGACAGAATGGGGTAAACTATCTCATATAGATGAAGGGAAAATGGTTACAATGGAGGGGAAGAACAGGAAGGCATAAGGGAATGGGTCAACCTTATTCTCATTGAATTTAGCTCAGGGAGGGAATGACATACACACTAAATAGGGTATCTCACCCTACAGGAAAGTAGGGGGGAAGGGGATGAAGGGAATGATGGAAGGGAGGGCAGGCTGGGGCGGGGAGGAAGTTGGAAGCACCCACTTTTGAAAAGGGACAGGATCAAAGTAGAGAATAGAACAAGTGGGAGGTGGGTAGGAGAGAGGGAAATATAGCCAGTCTTTTACAATATATCTACTATGGTAATGTTTTGCCTAGCTACACATGTACAACCTATACTGAATTTCTTATCTTCCCAGTAAGGGTGGGTGACAAGGGAGGAAGGGAATGTATCTGGAATTCAAAGTTTTAAAACCAAATGTTTTTATATATATATAATGCACACACACACACACATATATATACACACATTATTATTAATACTATTTTACATGTAATTGGGAAATCAGATATACAGGCATTGGGGCATAGAGATACACCATGCTCTATTGAAAAATCGAAGGGGGTATGGGAGAAGATATGGGAGAGAGCAGATTGGAGGAGGGGATATCCTGTTGGACTACTATTTTGGGGTGGAGGGTAGGGTAAAAATGGGGAGAAAATTTGTAACTTAAAATCTGGTGGAAATGAATGATGTAAATCAGAAGTTAAAGCATTTGAAAAAAATAGAATATATGCAGGAATAGGCAAAGGAATTAGAGGAGCATTGAAGTGAGAGTAGAGTCAGAAAAAGGGACAGTCACAAGCAATATAAATTTCACCTTTAAAGGTGAATAAAAAGAAAAATTAAAAAGAGAGGAAATGAAAGAAACAGATCAGGATCTGGGCTTAGTGAAGAAATAAGTGACAGAAGAGAAGGAACCAGTTTGATTAAAGATCACTAGTATTTATCAGATTCTCTTTCTCCCCTTCTTTTCTCTTTTTAGAGAAAGTGGCGGACAAAGACAGGAAAAAGTATAAGTCATGATAGAAATAGAAAATTAACAGTTATAACAGTGAACATGAATGAAATAAGCTCACAAAATAGAGCATAATGGATTGGAATGCAGAATCCTAAAATATGTTTTTTAAAAGCAGCACATTTGAAGTGTAAAGATTCAGACAGTTAAAATGAAGAGCTAGAAAAGAATTTATTATGCTTTAGAAGAATTCAAATCAATTGAATCAGTTTTAGTTTGTTTAGTAGACAATTTATTTTGATAAACTTGCTTGATAACAAAAATACAAGTGAAGAAAATTATGTTCATTTTATACAGCTTGTATTAACAATTTGTTTTGAAATTATTAATTGAAAAATGTTATAACCAATTAAAAAAACAATCCTTAATAAAGTTTGGGATAATATACAGACTTTTGAGCACAAACTTTAAAATCTCTTGAGGTGATAACAACCATGAATTCTTTTGTTGGGAATCCTACCCATGCAGACATTTTTTTCCTTCATATATTTTTATCCTTCAAAACTTTCCAGAAGGACAGCTTTCTGTTTTAAATTGTTATGGTATTTTTTCTTTTATCTCTATATACACATATACATATATGTGTGTGTGTGTATTTTGTATATTTATATTTTAATGGGGGAGGGGACAAACTCAAGTTCTGGAAAAAGTTATTTATGATAGTCATAAAAACTTACGACCAGAGAGTCTTTTTAACAAAGAAAAACAAATGCTACATATATTCTTCTGAGGAAGCCCACACCTTAACATAAAACTGAGATAAAGCTTCTTGAAAGCTAAAGCACATTCACCACTTCTTTCTAGGGCTGTTCTTCCAAATCAGTAGGTGTAATGCTTGATACCAGGACTTCCATTTAGTAAGAAACTAAAAAATTTATTCACAGAATGTCTAAAAGGGATGTCAAACCTTTGGGGAAAAGAGTGAAAAATCAATAAGGTGTTTTGGTCATACAGAATTAAGATAAGAGCTGTCCTTCAAAAACAAAACAAAACAAAAACAAAATAAAAGTAGGTGGAGTCAAAGAAAATTACACAAACACATTAAAAACATGGAACATGGATTACCTTTGGAAAGAACCATACTGAAATAATTGTTTTTAACGAATTAAAGAGTTTAGATGTTTACAGATATTTAGGCATGTTCAATAAGAACTTCCTAGAATTTAAAACTAATTAAACCATGTGCAAATAAAACCTATAAATAGTTTTCAGCAGATTTTACAGTGACACTCTTAGGTATGAAAAAATGTACACAACTTTAAAAACAAAGTTAACAGACAAAAGTTTGACAAATGATTGCACCATAAACAGTGTTTTATATACAGTTTACAAGATATGACTTTCTGCTATAAATTAATACTGTACTACATAGTACTTAACATAGTGACCTTATTAAAGGCAACTGCCAATAGTTGTCTATTTTTTCACTTACAGGATTTATAGATTTCTGTATGTAAATGGTTTCATTTCCATGTTTGGACAAGAGTCCAAAGATTTGACTTCACATACTACTAGATGAAGTTGGGGTTGCTTTGCTCCTGGGTTTAATAGCCAGTGGGTCTGGCCAGTGGATGTTTCCAACTCAGTGGTCATTCACACACTGGGTATTTTCCAAGATGATGAAATTAGAGACATTTTGATGGTTTAGATAACAGATACTAAACAAAATCCTAAGACTTGTCATCTTACACATAATACCATTGTAAGTGAAGGACGTAAACAAGTGGGGAAATTCTTAGCAGCTGAGAAACTCTCTCTCCCCATGCCCATGATCCAGTTAAAATATTTTGTGAAACTATTTACAATAAGATTGATCTTTTGGAAGAAGAAAAGCTCTTAGTCATATCATAAATTAATTTGAATCATACTTTGCTAACACTTTATTCAGTGGCATAACGGTTATATCCAAAGCTTCACTTCAAAGTGACCCATTTTATTTGAGGACCAACCAAATCTCAATTGGCACAGCAACCCAGCAATCAAACATTCAGAGAACATGTCCAGTAGTATTCTTATAATTGGATAGATATCATAATACTTTAGAACATTTTTTTTCTCTTAGAGCTTTTGCTAAGGTGACTTCACCTTAGGAAAAAAAAATTTACTGTATAATATTTGGGGAATACTCCACAGATATAATAATCTAAGAACTCCCAAAACCAAAGTAAGCTGATATACTGGGGTTTATTTTAACACTAAAATGTTTCTTAATTAACAGTGGAGGCATATGAATAGTGAATAGGTTTATGTGAACTATGTTAGAGTTTCTGTTTTCTTGTCTTGACAAGGGAGCCAAGTAATTCCATGTATACTTCAAAATACATTGTGGTTTCCTGGAAAACTCCCCTCAGTAACAATTATTTAGGCATGTAACTCTTTTGACAGGTATATTTGGTTTTCCATTTCACTGTAAAGAACAAAGACTTGACTCTACTGCCAAAAAATGCCCCATCCACTACAAAGGGTAGAATACATACATATATATATATATGTATGTGTGTGTGTGTGTGTGTGTGTGTGTGTAGTGTATTAATTTGAAAGGGAGAAATGAATTGAAGGAAGTGAGAAAGGAAGGGAATTACGGAAAGAGAGACACAACTATTTGTGGTTTAAGGTTTAGCTGAAGTGTCTCTTTTAGGAAGAAACTTAAGTTGTGGGTTTAGACAACCCTTAAAGTAAATGCACATTTTAAAATGTTAGCTTTTAGCAAAAAAAGGCATATAAAACAAAAAGGTACTGCTCAGGTTTTTGATGAAGATGAATTAATAATGCTTAGAGGTGGAGCAAATATAAATTCATTTTTTATGAAAGAATGAAGATAGTATTTGTAAATGACCAAAATACTGCTGTCTATATTCACTAGTGAGCTTTGTATTTATGTAGAGTTGCTGTGCTTAAACCTAGATCAATGCATTATTAATGTAACAGATAAAGCAAGTAGAAAGAGAATCTCTGTACAACAGACAACAGTTGAAAATTTAAATAGTCAGATTTAGCAAATTTGGGTTTGAAGTATGACATGATCTTGCCTTCTACCCTCATATACAAATAAATTAACCATACAAAGAATCTTTAGCTTAACTTAAAATTGCACCTAGAAAAGTATGGGATTATTTGTACCTATTATAAAAACCTGTTAAAATCAAGGGCTGCTACAAAGAATGAGGTAAACTGAAGACTCTCTCCACGCTGCAGCCTTCAGAGAAATGGCTTTTTCTATTGAGTTCTAGGTTTGCACACCACAGTGTTTTGCTAGCAAAGCATTCCAAGTTCTCTTCCAGGAACTGTGTAGGTATATATATGTATATAGACATATATACATACATACATACATATATATATATACATATACATACATATATACACACACATACACACACTGTATACTGCATCAGCAAAATATATATATTATATATATTTATATAAATATAAGGAAGATTCCCCCCACCCCCAAAAGAACATATTTCTTAATATGTTTTCTTGTTGATTTTTTTTTTTTAACACAGAGAATGGGGAATTTAAGGGTTTTTTTTTTCAACACATATTTTAGCAAACACATTTTGATCTATTGGCTTCTTGGTGCAGTAATGCAACAGCAATTCATTTGGGGGCCAAAGGCTTATCTTATCACAAGGGAATTTTGTACACTAATATCTTAGAAAGTGAGGCCAGCCCCACTTGAACTTTTCTTGCAACCATCTGGTCCACCATTAGTTCATAAATACTTAAAAAAAAACGAATCAGACAAAAACGGAACGGTACAGTCACTTAGGGCCATATGCTTTTCAGTATAAAGCATTCTTCTTCACTAGGTTGCTATCACAGTGCAGACCTGACTGCCTGAATATGCTCAGGAGATTTAGTCAATGTTGTCTGTATTTGGTTATGGAAAAGGCTCTCCATTTTAATCCAAAGTGCATAGTGAGAACAAGTCAACACATTTCTCTTTTCAGTAACAGATAGCTTCATCTAAGCATCCTCCTAAGAACAGGACTGCTTAGATGCCTTGCCTTCATCCTCTCCACCCTCCATCTTTCCCACAAAAGAAGTCAAGCAGTTTAGACATTCATCAGCCAGGTAAACAAACTTTGCCAGCAAATAGAAGTCCCACTATTGTAAAGAAAATTGATAAGACAAATAGTACATATGAAGACCCAACTACTGTATTGTTGGGCAGTTTATAAGGTTGACCTCCAACTTCATTGATGTAAAATCCTATTGGAAATATTAGGGCAGCCATACAGAAAAGGATCACTGTAAAACAAACCAAAAAAAATCAGAAATTAGTAACATGGTTTGGTTATTTGAAAAACAAAGATAATTTGGCAAAAAGACATTTATGAAATTTGTAAAGTCTGATAGAGAGGTGGGGAAATGAGCTAGGGGTATCATTAATAACATCAATAGTAAATAAACATCCTGTTAAAAGATGGTTTATCATTATATTGATTTGCATATACCTAGTCCCTTGAACATAACTAACTATAAGGAGTAAAAAATTTATATAACATGGTAATTAGCCTTTAACACAGTGTTATTCCTGTCTCCAATGTCTAAATTGTAAAGGGTTTTTATTACATTTGCTAAATATTCCTTTGCTCTAATCCTAGTTCTATTACAGACTAATTCACTGGTTAAGATACCAACTTTATGTTCCTCTGACTAGATGTTTATTTATGGAGCATGGACCTGAAGAAAAAGTACAACATAAAAATTTGGTGTTGATTTAATTTATTACAACATTAAAAAGACTATCAGGATCTTTTAATGCCACCTTTTAAATATCAATATTCTTCCAGTGTTCTGTATGGTTGCAGGTCAGTTCACAGTCTCTGAAGAAACAGAAGTAAAAATCACCCCAAAGATAAAAGAGGCACATAGTCAATATGAGTAGGCTGCAACATAACAAACCAGGAATGGTGAAGAAGTGGACAAAGGATGTCATCAAAAAACTGTATTAGAGAAGAAGGAGAAGAAACAGATAACAATGATGAAGATGAAGAAGATGGTGGTGATGATGATGATGATGATGATAGACTAGTTGTATGGTAAAAGACAGCTTGTGTGCTTCACTGGTGTTATGTGTAATGTCAGCAGAACACAAGAAAGGTCCCAACACATTGTGTGGATGCTCTGTGGTGAATGTCCTGGGTGAGAGTTGCATGGGATGGGCAAGCACAGCTAGGTGGCAGTATGCATCATTTTAGTGAATGAATACCCATATGGATGAGATTTCAGATCCACTTGTGTATACTTAATCTTTTATTCAGATTTAAGACAGATCCCTTAAAGATAAAAACCTGCTGTGTGCACTCAGACAAAAGCATGTGAAGATATTTCACTACACTGACACAGAAAGTGGCAAGGACAGATATTCACCATTGCCTACAGACCCTGGGGAATTTGGCAACTACCTAAGAGATATTTGTACTGTCTAATAGTTGCTTTTCAGCCTAAACAATGTTCTAAAGAAAATAAAATCCCTCTCAAGCTCCTGGGCATAGTTTTGTAGGGAAAAGCAGATTTAAAAAGACCTTCTTTTGCTTTGACTGTACAAGTGCAATTAAGTATATCATCATGAAAAATGCTGGTCAAAACTCTACTAGAGGGGCGGCTAGATGGTGCAGTAAGTAGAGTGCCAGCCTCGAAGTCAGGAGAACCTGAGTTCAGATCTGACCTCAGACACACACACACACACACACACACACACACACACACACACACACACACACACACACACACACAAACTAGCTGTGTGACCTTGGGCAAGTTACTTATAACCCCAATTGCCCTTCATAAAGCAAAACAACAAAAACAAAAAAAAAAACCCAAAACAAAACAAAACAAAAAAAACTCTACTAGAAAAACAACAACAACAAAAAACCCAAAACAAAACAAAATAAAAAAAAACGAGAAAGGCATAAAAACTTCACATATCTGACTCAACAGTTTTTAATATGAATGTAGAAAGTGTTTTAGAAAATTATATCCTATTGTACTAATTCATAGTTTCTGAGTAAAGAAATCACTTAAGTTTTTAAGAAAATATTTTGAAACCTGGAAAGATTTATGTGAACTGATGCTGAGTGAAGTGAGCAGAACCAGAAGAACATTGTATGCAGTAACAGCCACAGTCTGCGATGGCTGATTTTGATAGACTTAGCCCTTTTCAGCAATGCAAGGTCCTAAAACATTTTCAAAGGAGTCATGATGGAAAATCAGAGAAAGAACTATGGAGTCTGAATGCAGAGTAAAGAAGACTTTTTTTTCTCTTTCTCATGGTTTCTTCCATTCACTGTAATTCTTCTATACAACATGACTAATCTGAAAATCTGTTTTAACAGGAACGTATATGTAAAGCCTATATCAGATTGCAGGCTGTCTTGAGAAGGGAAGGTAGAGGGAAGGAGAAAAAATTTAAAACTTGTGAAAGTAAATGTTGAAAACTAAAAATAAATATTTTTTTAAAAAAGAAAATATTTTGAGTGTTTTGAAAGGAACTTTACCCCTGGTCAAATTTACTCATGGTCAAATATTAATTCCATTCTTTGTAGCTTAACTAGTTTGAGATGTAGAAAATCACACTATCTATAATATAATGTAAAACAAGACATAGATAGCTGTAGTCATTTGTTGTCAAGAGAAAGAAAAGTGTGGCGTAGCAGAAAAAGAGCTGGGCTTGCTACTAGAGATCTGGACTTGAATACTAGATCTGATATGATACTGCCTTGTTTGACTTGGGCCAAGTCACTAAACTCTCTGGGCCTCAGTTTCCTTATCTGTAAAAGGAGGGCTGGTTTTGATCTATAATATATCTTTTTGGCTATAATGATTTATAAGACTTTCCATTACCATCACTGTATAGTTTCTTCCAAGTTCAGTTTACTTTTTAGACTAAGGGTGCTAGTTGACCGATGTGTTTTACTAAATCATTTTTTAAGCTAGCCAAATTATAGAATTTAGTGTGACAGTCTGAATAAATAAAAACAAACAAAAATGGGATATTTTCCTGGATGTTAAAATAGTATCTTCTTAAGGATAAAATTCTAAGTAATCAACACTATTGTACTTTGGGCTGTTTCAGTGAAAAGACAAACATTATTTCATTCTGGAAAACTATCACACTCATTCATAATGTAACTGAAGATAGATTACTTCAAATACCTACTAGTGACAAACATTTATTATAGTAAATTTTAATGTTCTGTGTCATTTCATTATATAGTCAACAGTAAATAATAATTTTAAATAGGGCTGCCAACAGCCACTTCCCAGCTTATTTGACACAATTTGCTGATGGAGCTTGTGACCTAATATGATTTGGTAGGAGGTCTGGAGCTATAATCTAAGCCTTTAATAATATACAATCTAGTTAAAACACAAGATAGAACCAATTCTTTTTAAAATGTTACTTAGTGTTGAAAAAACTGGTTGCTAATTATTTTAATCTTGTATTAGAAATCAAATTAGTGGAAAAATACTTTAAAGAATTGCAGATTTTAAAGCTGCTAGTTCTAGCAACTGATATGTAAATGACACTCCTGAACCTCTTCTTGTCCCCAGTGTAAAATTAATATTCACACTTTATAGTGGAGTAATCAGTGAATATATTCAGATTAAAATAATCTTTAATATTTTATATGAGTTGAATGGTTTCCAAACTGGCAGGAAAAGGCTTAATCATTTTTAAAGGAAGCAGATTCTTACTCAGTCTGATCTTGGTTGGCATCCAAAAATCTATAATCACTACAATTCTTAGGCTTAAGATAAATTTTGTATCTATATTTTTTAAACTGGTTACAAGGAACTACTAAGTTACTTGATATTTTAAAATAATATTGTGATGATGATAATGAATCTACTAATTTCTGAAGAGTCAGAACAGAAAAGGGAAAAAAGCACCTCAGATGTGCTGGAAGATGAGGAGGAGACAGAAGTTGGAAGAGACGAGACTGGCAGTGCAGCACAGTGGATAGAACACTGGCCTTTGTTCAAGTTCCATCACTTATTAGCTTTGAGACTTGGGGTCACGTTAACTCCCACAAATCTAAGTGTTGTCTTCTACTTAAAAACCATTCCGACCTGCCTCAGAGGGTTAAGAGGAAATTGCTTTGTGTATGGTAAGGTACTGTATAATTGCAAGTTGTTATTTTTATATATAAGGTCTTCCAATAAATGAAATCTCTCCCAAATTCTCTTGCAGAGGAATCCATCCAACAATGACCTGTTTGACCTATGAACTAACATGACTAGTGTGTAAGATACTGGTGCCTAAATAGAATGGTATATGACAAGGTCAAGGTAATCTTTAAAGCTGGGATATAAACACCAGAGGGAGACCATTCCCTCCTATTACTGCTACATTACAGTAGATTATCTCAAAGCTTAAGGCTTATTTTACCAAACTTCAAACCTTGTCTGCTAGAAAGGCAAGTATAAGAAAGAAGTTAATCACTGCTCCTAGTTTTGATTACCTGAATTAAGTGCCTATGCATTAGTTTCAGTTTACCTAATTCATATCAATTATTGACATAGATGTGCAGAGGCAGACTAGACCTTATGCCAATATTTTGAAAAATTCTATCTACGGCTACATTTTCACTTATAAGGAATTAACTTCAAATAACAAATATGATTGCATTTTGCAGCGATTCATAAAGGCTCACGTTCCCTTTTAAATCTCTCTTCAATGTATCCTAATTCAAGCATTTTCTTTTCTTTCTTTAAACTTCCTCAGAGCCCAGATTAAGTAAATGAAGTGACTATCTTCTCTATTGAGTTTTTTCTATATTGAAGGTGAAAGAAACTACTAGTTTGTTTTTTAAGCAGTTTACAAAAGGAATAGACAATTTTTTTCTCTGGCCACAGGAAAAAAATAAAGAAATGAAGACAGAGAAAAAGAGAAATAGAAAATGACAGGAAAAGGACACAATCTAATGCTGAAAGACATTCAGATCTCCACAAAGAGTGACTGCTGTTCATGGAAAAGCAACATTATATTTTGACCTTTTGGGATGCTGTCATTAATGATTTGTTGCCTTTTCACAACTATAGAGGCAAATGAGGATATCAATTCTTGGTATCTTTATTACAGGGCAGGTAATATGAAGCTAAGGGCAAACTAAGCCCATGGGCTTGAGTGTGTCTATTCTCTTTATAATATTAAATGACTTTTATTCACTTGAAGCTTGAAGTTCCCTGTAGCAAGTCTATGACGTAGAAATTCCCTTTAGTATTAATTATTACTTACCCCTACAAGTCACCATATTTTCTACTGTTTTCATATCTCTCTGAAAATAGATATAGTAGAAGCAGTGGAATTACAGAACTGACTTTTCTTCTACATTGTAAGGTTTAGTTCTAAGTTAAGCCTTTCTATGATTTATTTTATAATTAGACTCAATTTTCTGAGGACACAAGAGGACATGCTGTACATATATTCATACTCTTGATCAAGGTCTAACAGTGTGTAGAACAGTTGATACACATTTGTTACAAAATCAAACGTATAGATTCTTCCACGTATAAGAGCTCATGCAAAAGGATTAATGATAGTAAAAACAAACTAAAATGTAATTTTGTATTTCTGAAGCTTTTTCTTTTGATTTATTTTTGATATGGAAACATAACTGCCTGTAGGACCAATGGCCACTGGGAGTTAAAAAACTGGACCAACTGTGCCACAACACAAATGAGAAACAAATTCATCAAATAATTAAGACAGCAAAAGCTTTTCCTCAAAAGTAGTCAAGGAATTTGAAATACTAATCTTAAGTAAAAGCTCTGAATTAGGAGATACTATATCTTAGTTCTCTTTGTATATAGTGCTGGTCATGCACAATTGGACACTTTATGCCCATGTTAAATAATTTGAATACTTTGATGTTCACTGATGTTCAGGAAGAAGTGACTATTTACTTCTATTTTTCTTAATAAAAACATGTATGCTTTCCTGACAGGTTTGGCAAATACAGATTACTTACTTCCAGTGAATGCTATCCAACGAGCATATTTTGTAGCTTCTCTTCGCCAGTGGGAAGCTACCAGCAAGCCACATGTGACAGTCAATGAAATGATTCCCATGATGATGAAAAATAACGTGGTAACCCATTCAGGGGGAAGCCGGGGAGGGATACATGTCCTGTCACGTCCATGGATCGTTTGACACTGCCGTACAAGGCCCACAGTGAGTGCTCCTAGAGAGAAGCAAAATGTGGGAAATGTTTATAGGGCTGTTGAGATTCTTTCTTCCTCCTCCCCCTAAAACAAACTGAGCTGTCCCTAATTTATTAAGTCACTAGGTTAAAGCAAATCTGTCCCACAAAATGGTAAGTGAAACTAGTAAACTGTAAACTTGAAAAAACACTGGGAATGAGATCAATCCAGAGCATTTAATTCCACTGAGGCCCTGGAAAACTCCAGGTGAGGTCTAACACATGTAATATAAACAAGTGTGTGTGTGTGTGTGTGTGTGTGTGTGTGTGTGTGTGTGTGTGTGTGTATCAGCTGGAACCATTCTGTTCTTAGGTAGAAAATCCACTGCGTAGTGCTTTTTTGGGTCACTGGAGACCGCTGGCAAAACTGAATATTTTGGAACTTTCCAAACGGTCATATAAATGAAAGGACTAAGCATTAGAAAAACTACCTTGTCAAAGTTAAATGGATTGATACTACACCAACTTTCCTACTAAACCCCTGCAAATATGCTGGAAGAGACTGTTTCCCATTTAGTAAGTTCAGCAATTTTAGAACATAATAAAAATACTATATCCACAATTTAAAACAGTCACTAGCATGGCTTATCAGAAAATCACTACAGCACAACTAAAGATATATGTAGAAAATATTGAAGTCTTATCAATTTAGCACTGAAATAGTTTCATATCAATACTATGGATTCTCCTTTATTCAACAAAGATTTATTAAATACCTACAATATACAAGACGCTGAAGGTGATACAAAAATAGGACAACTTTAATGTCAAGTAGTTTATGCTCTAATAGGCAAACAGAATGTGAATAAATTAAAACCATAACTACAACACAAAACAAAATATAAGTGTATAGGAGAGGTACAAAGTGCTTAGTTATAAGCAGTATCAAGGAATAAAGTTTCATGGAGGAGGCAATATTTGCATTGGGTTTTAAAATGTATATAGGCAAAAAAAATCCATTCTATACCCATGAAAGAGGGAACACTTTGGTCATGTAACTGAATGTAAGGAGCTCAGTTTGGCAAGACTACAGAATGCACAGGAAAGAAAATAGCATGAGATATGTCAAGGGAGGCCCAAGCCAGAAAGTAAAGGGCCTTGATTACAAGAATAATGTTTGGACTACATTAAGGAGTCAGCATGGATTTCTGACAAATTGTGATTAGATCTATGTATTACTAAAGGTTAATATGGCAACAGTGTGAAGGAGGAGAGAAGAAAGAGTTAGAAAAGAAGATTTATTAGACAGATATTTCAATAGTTTAGGTGAGATGTAAATGATGGATTTGGCTAGGTTGGTGGCAGTGGGAATTGCAAAAGAGATAGATGCTCTATGGGAGTTAAGATGAGTCAAAGATGACTCATTTTGAGTTTCAGGTGACTGGAAGAATGACACTACCATTAATAGAAACTGCAAAGATCTGAAGATTTGAAGAAAAGATGTGTATAGTTTAAGAATGAGTGAAAATTTACTTACAGAATCTCAGACTCTCAAGATAGAGGTTCTGTATTCATTTGGGGAAAAAAAAAACAAAACTAAACCAAACTTCATTCACCACTAAGAACTGTGGGAGAAAGCATTAACACCTGTCCAAAGAACATCTGTAACAAAAGTTACCCAGAAGAAAAATGCCTGGGGATCTATCTAAAAATAACAGATTCCTGTACTTTTTGTCCTGGGTATGTTTTCACTAGAAAGATGATTTCTTTCTAGAAACGAAGCCCTTGATCTTAGAGCATGATTTTTGTTTTTGTCCTGTTTATATGTTTAATCAATAGGATAAAGATGCCTACAACTAATAAGTGACTTCTTTAAGAACAGAATTTGTACATTCAGTGCTCCAGATATGTGATGGGTTGGCTGTAAAGGAGGAGGCTGTGACAGTAGTTTGGGTGTTTTAGCACCTTGGTTTTGCTAGTGTAGTATTTTTAGAAATAAGAATGAAATTGAGAGTAAATGAAGTAAGAAGTAGGTTATAGTCTCAAATGATGCTAGAATCTTGGAATCTTTTTAAAGTGTTAACTACATATGATCCTAGTTATTTAATTACAGTTATTAGAGAAGGTAGAGGGAAATTAAATTCAGACAAGCTATGTTTTTATACTCTGTTATAGCACTAAAATAATCCCATTTGGCTCTATATGATGATCTTTGCACAGAAGAAAGATAGGAATGTAAATGTAGCATTTTTTTTTTTTGAGCTAGGACTAAGGTACACACTAGAGGGAAACAATGTAAGCAGACTTCCAAAGTAACATTATCATGGCATATGCCAAATCTAAAAAAATAAGTTAAATTTTCTTGGACCTCTAATACTAATCCTTAAAAGTCTTGTGATAATTCTTTGAAACAAACTGGAAGACCAGAGAAAAAAAGACAAGAGTGAATATATAGCTGTCCTTAAATTATATTATTGCCACTCCCTCCCCCACCCCCAACATTTTCTTAAAATGAAAACATGAAGGGGAGGGCCTCTTACAAAACTGTTGTGATGACAAAGCATTTTCTTGTACTTTCTGAAAATAAAGAAGGCATTCATGACAGTACCCAAGAGCTCAGAACAGGAAACTACTCCTAACCATTGAGCAAAGGAAGAAGGCCTCTAACAAGTTAACCTCTGTAGTCAGTGTTCCATATATGAAAGCAGATTGTTCTATGAAAGACTGTGAAAAAAGACCAGAGAAAAAACACTTATAAAATATAATCTAAAAAGAAAAATCCCAAAACACACTACTAAAGTATAGTTTGATGAATTCTAATTATAGCCCTTTTGAATACTTAATCAAAAGGGCTTTATACTAAAACAGATGAGGGAGAAGTCTACTTTATGTATAACTCCCAAGTAAGATACTATAGAAAGCCACAAAGAAGAAAAAATAGCAACTGCGGAAAGCCATAGGGAAAAAAAAAACCCTAAAAAAAATTGGGGGCAAAATCCATGGCCTCAAAAATCTATACGCAAATATATGTCATAATTCAAATATGAAGATTGACTTACTTTGTCTTCTTTTTTTGGCTGGAACTCAATCTAGTACAAAAGACTATATGCACACTTAGAAAAAAGCTGTTCATCAAAATTAAATTAGACATACCTTCCACAAAGTAAAAGAATCTTAACAGATATTCTTCTCTAATGGAAAAGGAGTGCCTCTGTACACAGATTTACAACAAATCTGATTACTAAAGGTAAAGATAAAATATCTGCATTTGGAAGGAAAGGGACCTGCTGTTAATTAGTTAACAAGAAAATGTATTTAGTAAATGAATCCCCCAGTATTTAATTATTATTACGTTTATTATGCACAGAGATATGACAATTAGTAAAATCTACCAAGTTCAATAAAAAAAGAACTTCTTAAGATATGTCTGGTGAAAGCAAACAGTTTGTTAACATTATTATTTTATTTCATGGGCATCACCCTAGAACAACTCAATTTGTAACTTGGAATCATAGAGCTGGAGATCTTAGAGATAACTCACTCCAAGCTCCTCGTTTTATAGATTAGGAAACTGAAAGCCAAAGATGTGAGTGGCAGAGTTGGGAAGTGTTTAAACTTGTATTATTGTGTGCTTCCCACTATACATTATTACCTCCCTGGGCATAATAAATTACAGTCACATGTATTGTTCCATAAATTATGTCATACACAGGTTTTTAATGTACATTACAAACAGTATTCAATAGATACTTGCTGAATTGAATGGAATATCTGAGTATCCCATCATTTTCTAGTACTATTAGCTCAAAGAACTTTTGCCCATCTCTAGAATTAATCTATCTTATTCAGAACAATTAACCACAACTTTCTCTCTCTGAATTCCTACATATTGGCTGTGTCATACAATCTTATACTTGATTATATTCTGTTTTATATAATCTTTTCTAGTTATTCCATGCTTATGAGGCTTAACTCCTTGACCAGACTGTAAACACTTAACTAGCGACTGAATCATCCATCTTCGACTTCTTTTGTATCCCCCGCCCCAACCTCTAATTTATCATAATACTGTGTCCATAAGAAGCACTTAATAAATTCTTGGTGAACCAAAGTGAATTGAAAACAAACTAAATTTAAAATCATACTGCATTAAACGGACTCTCCCTAGAACATGCCTTATTCTGCACAATTCCCTACAGCACACTAATTAAACACACACTCAGTTATTCATTAATGTTTTACATTCCACTTGAAGTGGACTACAATTCCAAATTCCCTTAAACCCAATCTGTCTGTATCCTGTAATTGTTTCCTAGGCAACCAGCCCTGCCCAATGAAAGGAACTGTATGAAGTGAAAGGAAACCAAGCCCTCCAGCACCACCCTTTCTTCTTCCCTTTTCTTGGAATTTCACCTGCATGACACAATATGCAAAAGAAATAACAAGCAATGATTCTAGGCATGGATTCCTATGTATGTCCTCTTCATTAGCAAAGCTTTATGAGACATACCATGCGGGGTCTTGAAACACAGCTTAAAATGTCATACACGGAACCTGTATACATTCCCCACTTCTTCCTCCCCGCCGCCTTCCCCATGTGCCCAATTCTCTTATGCTATCCAGGGTTCTCTGACCCATTCTCCTAATGCTCTCCAACCTTCTCTCTCGATCCAAAACTGCTCTCAGGGATCTGGCTGTTCAAGTGGAAAGGCTTGTTAATTCCTGGGGTACTGGTGACGGGTAATGGCTTAATGTGTTCTTTCCCAGGAAGTATTTGCATTTAATCACTGGACACTGCTTCAACATCAAGGCATGGTAGCATTTCAGGCATCTGTGATGGTTTAACTGGGAGTTATTGGCAGCCAACCAACTCCTCCCATTTGAAAAACCTTCCCTATTTGATTAGGGGTGCAGACAAGGGGTTAAGATGGCAGAACAAAATGGAAAAGATAAATCCACTGACCGTTCTATTTCACTTATAGACATTAGATTTTAGAAAATTTCACCAGCATTAGTACAGGAAACGTGACTAGCTAAATTTTCTTTTCTTTCTTTCTTTTTTTTTTTTTTAAAGCAATTAGGGTTAAGTCACTTGCTCAAGGTTACATGGCCAGTCATTATTGATGTGTGGGTGCTCATTTTCTGAAGCCTGATCCGATCCTGGGTCCTCCCAACTCTGGGGCTGACGCTCTTACTCACTGCGCCACTTAGCCGCCTGATAAATTTTATTTCTTAGGAAGACAACACGGTGTTCTTCCCTACATCTGTCTTCTTGAGTTGACACATTTTCCAGACACTGGACCTAGTACTGAAGGAGGTCCTGAATGTGTCAAGGATGAAACACTCCCCTTTCACAGCTGACATAATTTCCTGTTTGTATCCCAAGCTGGTATCCCTGTGTCTTTGGCAATTAAGACAGGTGTCAGTCTGCACCAGACTAAGAAACTGTCTTGTATAGCTGAGACCTCTGTAGATAAGCAGACTAGCCTATCTTCATGGTCTAGCAGTTCCCCAGGGAAAAGAACGTTGCTTCTGCCATCACCTTTCTCCTCCCCTTTGGGAAAGGATTAGTCCTTTTTCCCTTCCCTAATACTTTCCCTTTTCCCTGTATCTTAAATACACAAGGCTTTCCCTGCATTGCTGAGCTTCTTGGTATCAGAAGTTCCTACATGTATGTGCCTTTCTCTTGTAATAAATCCAGTTGCAATGGACTTGTGATACTATTCTTGGTTAACAACAGCATGATAAAGAGAACCATTCTGGACACTAGAAGATCATGGTTCAAGTTTTGCCTCTGACACATTTTGGCTGTATGACTCTGGATTACTACTTAGCACTAAGCAACTCTCAAAGACATATAAACCACAAAAAAAGGCAATGGTGGAGGGAGAACTGCAACGGTATGGGGAGTTTCCTCACCTCTGAGTTCTCTATGCCAATGATATCATAGGTCTAAGTCTTTATCCACATCCTGAAGTAAAGCTACTGCTGTTTGCTGCCTGTTTGGACTGCTCCTCATTCTCCTCAGTAGGCTTTTCATCCATATTATATCCCTTAACTGTGGGTGTTCCAAGACTGTTCAAGGCCCTCTTCTTTTCTCTTGATATATATTCTTCTCTTGGTAACTTCATCACCTCCTAGGGGTATAACTATTATTTCTATGCAGATGACTTTATAAATCCATATGGCCAACTCTAATCTCTTCACTGTGCTTTATTATCACATCACATTTATTATCATATTGGACATCTCAAACTCATTATGGCCAAAACTAACCTAATTGTTCCCCTCAAGCCCTACCCTCCTCCAAACTTGCCTGTTTCTGCTGAAGGCACCATCATCCCTCCAACTTCTCAGGTTCACAACCTTAAGCAGTTGCCAAATTCTGCCATTCTACCCCCTCATTTCTCTCTCCACTCACACCTACTATCTTAGTTCATATCCTATTCATCTCTCTAAATTATTGCAACAGCCTCCTGAATGGTCTCTTTGGTTCAAGTCTCTTACCCATCCAGTCCATCTGATTCACATTGAGAAAGTGATTTTCCTTAAGGGCAGACTTTCTCATGACACTCTCCTTCTCAATCAAACCCTTCATGATGGCTTTAGGATAAAATATCTCTTAAGATTTTAAAGGCCTTCACAACCTGGCCCCAACCTTTTTTTCTAATCTTATCAAATATTATTCCTTCTCTTATTGCGTGATTTGACCAGATGAGACTCTGGGCAGCCATTGAGAGCCCCCCGGCTTTGAAAACCCAGATGTTGATGCTTCCCTCTGTGGTGACTGTGATTTGTATATTGATGTAATGGTTGGGCAGTTTGGAAGCCTGTCTGCTTGATCTGTTTGTTTCTCTGTCTTGTAAGTTCTGTCTGTATACTTTGAAGTTCGATTGATTAAAGTAAGCTTGTTAAAAAAAAATACACACACACACACACACACACACACACACACACACACACACACACACACACATATATACACATATATTATTCCTTCTCTAGCCTTACCACCTCCAAGATCTAGACAAACTGGCCTTCTCTCTGTTCCTTACACACAACTCTTGATCACCTCTGCCTTAGAATTCTTCTCTTCCCTCAAGATGCAGCTAAAGCAAGACCTTCTAATTGCTTCTTGTAAATTAGTCAAAAAACATTTATTAAGCACCTACTATGTGCCAGACACTGTGCTAAATGCTGGGGACATAAAGAAGCAAAAGACACTCCTTGCCCACAAGGAGCCCACAGTCTAATGGGGAGATATCAAATAAGTAAATATATGTGTGTATATACATAAACACACACATAATTATACACACACACACACGTATATATACTAGCTATATATATGATAAATAAGACATAATTAAAAGAGGGAAGGCACTAGAATTAAGAAAGGTTGGGAAAGGTATGTTGTAAATTAAACAGCTCTTCTGTTTATCATGATCCCAAAGTTTAAGAAGCACTGGAGTTTAAGAAATCCTGTAGAACATAGGATTTTAGTTGGGATTTCAAGGAAGCCAGTAGGTAGAGATGAGGAGGGAGAGCATTCCTGGCATGGCAGACAGCCAGAGAAAATGCCCAGAGCCAAGAGAATGTCTTGCTCATGGAACAGCAAGGAACCACTGGAGTTTACTGACTTGGGGGCAGGTGGGCAACATGTTCATGTATGAGCTTGGAAAAATGACTTTGGAAGCTGAATAGAGGATGAATTAGAGCAGGGAGAGAATTGAGGCAGGTAGACCCACCAACAGGCTATTTTTTTTTTTGAGGGGGGAGGGCAGGGCAATTGGGATTAAGTGACCTGCCCAAGGTCACATGGCTAGTGTTAAGTGTCTGAAGTGGGATTTGAACTCAGATCCCCCTGACTCCAGGGCCAATGTTCTATTCACTGTGCCACCTAGCCACCCCAACCAACAGGCTATTGTAATAGCCCAAGTGTGAGGTGATAAGGGCCTTTACCAGGGTGGTGGAAGTATTAGAGAAGAGAAAGGGACATATTCAAGAGATGTTGTAAAGGTTGGATATGGAGGAAGGATGAAAAATAGTAAGAAGTTAAGGATGATTCCTAGGTTGGGAGCCGAGGGACTAGAAGGACGGTGATGCCCTCTACAGAAATAACAAAGGGGGTGAGGGAAGGTAAGTGTTTAGTAGGATAGGTAATGAGTTCTATTTTGGACATGTTGAGTTTAAGATATCTATTGCAAGCCAGTCAGTTCACCTCTTCAAAATTAAGTTTTTTTATTTCTAAAATGAGAATAACAGTGTTTGCTCTATTGGTGTGAGGATCAAATGAAAAAATAGATATTAATAAGTAAGACTTTAAATAAATTTCTTTTTGGGCAGGACCTGTAAT
The DNA here is from genome assembly GCA_011680675.1 of Gymnobelideus leadbeateri. NCBI lineage: Eukaryota > Metazoa > Chordata > Mammalia > Diprotodontia > Petauridae > Gymnobelideus > Gymnobelideus leadbeateri. The sequence continues at coordinate 439,539 of WOXC01010782.1, read as the reverse complement.
TTCTTAGCTAAGAATTAAGGAAGCTGATCCTTGCTCTGGGGGGGGGGTGGTGGTGGTGAAAGCAATAGTAAATAGGCAAGAGGCTTTGGTAAAGTCAACCTTTAAAATCTTATTTATTGAATCTTGGACATCAGTATGATTTAGTGGAAAGAACGATGGATTCAGAATGAGTAGACTAGGTTAAAATCTTAACTCTTGCCACTCCCACACTTTGTGATCCTAGACATATATTGGAGTTTATAGATTATATCTTTAGAGCAGAGGTGTCAAACACAGGACTGAATTAGATAAATTAGATTAAAATTTAATTGGGAATTTTTTAATAAAATAAATAAAAATACAATAAAACACAGATATGTTTGTTTGTGGTTTCTAAGTCAATATGTAGCCTGTCAGTAGTCCCTTTTTGAGTTTGACACTTCTATGTTCGAGACTAAATCACCAGCATGAGAAATCTAAAAAGCCTAAGAAATTGCCTTAACCAATAGACCCTTGATTTTCTCATCAGATTGAGATGGCGACACTATCAGTATGTTATACCAACTAATTTTTAAAACACTACAGGCTTAAAATGAATATCTGAAATGAATATTAAAGGTGAATCATAAAAAAGTAATCAGAGTAGGTATTTTTCACATCAATGGCTAGGGGGCAAATTCTTAGGGAAAGATAGAGGCAACCAGAAAATATAAAATAGATGACTTCAATTATAGAAAACTGAAAAGGTTTTGTATAAAATAATTAAAGCAACTAGGATAAGAAGGAGAGCAGTACTGTAGGAAAAAAAATTTTTGCACCAAATATTTCTGATAAGGGTCTGATATCCAAGATGCATAGGGACTGATACAAATACATAAGTACAAAAGTAATTCCCCAATAGAAAGCAAAGAAGACAAATTGTTTTCAAACTAGAAACTTAAAATGATTAACAATTATATGAAAGAATGCTCACAAACACTAAGAGTAATAGAAATGCAATTGAAAACCAGTCCAAAGTTTTACTTTACATCCAGAAAAGGCTGTGGATAGGAATATAAAACAGTTAGTGGATCTGTGAACTGATTCAACCAGAAAATCCTAGAAGGCAATCTGGAATTATGCAAATAAAGTGACTAAAATGTTCACATTTTTTTGATATAGGGATCTCAATATTAGACATGTACTCCAAGGAAATAAGTGTTAAAAACAGAGGTCTCATTTGTACAAAAATAGATAGCAGCACTCTTTTTATAATTGGAAATAACTGGAAGTGAAGTCAATGTCCAGCATAGCAGCATGGTGAAACAAGTTATGAAAGTACATGAATGTAATGAGATATTACTGAACATGGATAATCATAAATTTAAAGACACAAAGAACTTTCCTTCCAGGCCTTATTTTTATAATGAATGGCTAGGGAAAGTATATTGGGAAATGCAGGTAACAATAGAAAAAGAAAACCAACCTAAAGGTGTCAATAAAAATGTAAAAAAGAAAAAATTGCTTTTGGAGGAGTATGACAGAAGTCAATGAACAGTAATGAATCATAAACAGTGAAAAGCAGCAAAAACAAAACAATTTTTGATATGTAACTTTTCAAATTTAATATTTCCTCCTAATTACATGTAAAAACAATTTTAACATTTGTTTTAAAAAAAATTTTAGGGGCAGAGCCAAGATGGTAGAGTAAAAACAGGCATTTTTTTTGAGCCTTCCCCACCCCTGCCTCCAACCACCTCCAATACCTATGAAAAAAATGACTAAACAAATTTTAGAGCTATAGAACCCACAAAGTGACAGAGAGAAACAAGTCTCCTGCTGAAGGCAGCCTAGCAGGCTGACAGGAAGGGCCTATCACACTGGGCTGGGAGCCAAGTGCAGACTGGAGGTCCAGACCAGCTGGAGCAGACTTCAGAAGAGTGAATAACCAGCAGCTGTGGTGGTTTCCAGACTTCTCAACCCATAAATGCCAAAGAGAAAGTAAAAGGTCAGAAGGGAGCTCTGTTAGAACTGGGTGAGATTAATGCACAGTCTGGCCCTCTGCCCCTGAGGCAGCAGAGGCGGCAGAGGTGCAGCAGTTACAACTGCTGCCGAGTGGCTGCCTCTGGAGCTCCTATCCTCCAGATGGTAGGGGGACCAAGAAACCATTCAGAGGGTAATCGATCTTGCTTTGACCTGCTTGGATCTGGGTAACAGTCTTGGGTGGTGGTCCTGGGGTGAGGAACTTCAGTGTGCCAGATCTTGTGGTGACTGTAGAGAGGGTGCCCTCCTCATAGCTCTGACGAGAGCTCTGACAGCAACTGTGAAAACCTCAGCAATTTGGGACACAACTCTCTCCACTCTGGAAGCAGAGTTCTACCATGGCAAAGAGCTCAAAAGTCAAGTAAGTGATTGGCAAGATGAACAAATAGAGGAAGCAGAATCAGACCACAGAATCTTTTTTTAGGAACAAAAAGGATCAATACTTGGAACCAGAAGAAGACAACAAAGTCAAAATACCTGCATCAAAAGCTTCTAAGAAAAATATGAATTGATCACAGGCCATGGAGGAGCTCAAGAAGGATTTTTAAAATCAAGTAAGAGAAGTAGAGAAAAAATTGGGAAGAGAAATGAGAATGAAGCAAGAAAATCATGAAAAGTGAGTCAACAGCCTGACTGAAGAAAATGTCACCTTAAAAAAAAACTAACTCAAATGGCAAAAGAGGACAAAAAAGCCAGTTAGGAGAAGAATGCCTTAAAAAGCCGAATTTGCCAAGTGGAAAAAGAATTTTTAAAACTCGCTGAAAAGAATAATTCCTTCAAAATTAGACTGGAGCAAATAGAAGCGAATGACTTTATGAGAAATCAAGATACTATAAAACTGATCCAAATAAATGAAAAAATAGAAGGTAATGTGAAATGTCTCATTGGAAAAACTCGAAAATAGATCCAGGAGAGATCATTTAAAAATTGCTGGACTACCTGAAAGCCATGATCAAAAAAAGAGCCTAGACATCATCCTTCAAGAAATTCTCAAAAGAAAATTGCCCCGACATTCTAGAACCAGAAGGAAAAATACAAATTAAAAAAAACTCACCACTTTCCTCTTAAAAAAGATCCCCAAAAGAAAACTCCTAAGAATATCACAGCCAGATTCCAGAGCTCCCAGGTCAAGTAGAAAATATTACAAGCAGCCAGGAAGAAACAACTTGAGTATTGTGGAAACACAATGAGGATAACACAAGCTCTAGCAGCTTCTACATTAAGGGACTGAAGGGCTTGGAATGTGATATTCCAAGAGGTCAAAGGACCTGGGATTAAAACCAAGAATCACCTACGCAGCAAAACTGAGTATCATGTTTCAGGGGAAAATATGGCCATTCAATAAAATAGAGGACTTTCAAGCATTCTTGATGAAAAAACCAGAGCTGAACAGAAAATGTGACTTTCAAATACAAGAAGCAAGAGAAGTTATGAGAAGGTAAACAGGAAAAAGGAATCTTAAGGAGCTTATTTAAGTTGAAATATTTACATTCTTACATGGAAAAATGATAATTGTTACTCATGAGACTTTTTCTCAGTATGAGGACAGCTGAAGGGAATATATATGCATATATATGTAGGCATACATATGTATGTATAGGAGAGTGTATGTAAATATAAATATATATATGAGTGTGTGTATATGTGTGTACATGTATACATAGATAGAGGGCACAGGATGAGTTCAATATGAAAGGATGATACCTAAAAAATAAAACTAAGAGGTGAGAGAGGAATGTATTGGGAAAAGGAGAAAGGGAGAGACAGAATAGGATAAATTATCTCATATAAAAGAGGCAAGACAAAACTGCTGTAATGGAGAAGAGCAGGAAGGTGAATGGGAATGGGTCAACCTTACTCTCATTGGATTTGGCTTAAGGAGGAAATAACACACACACTCAATTGGGTATCTTACCCTACAGGAAAGTAGGGGGAAGGAGATAAAAGGGGGGGGATGATAGAAGGGAGGGAAGATTAGGGGAGAGGGTAGTTTGAAACAAACACTTTTGAAAAGGGACAGGGTCGAAGTAGAAAATAGAATAAGTGAGGGTTGGGATAGGATGGAGGGAAATATAGTTAGTCTTTCACAATATAACTACTATGGAAACATTTTGTGTAACTACAAATGTACAACCTATATTGAATTGCTTGTCTTCCCAGTGGGGGGTAGGTGAGGAGGGAAGAAGGGAAAGAATCTGGAAATCAAAGTTTTAGAAACAAATGTTAAAAATAATTTTTTTTTACATGCAACTGGGAAATAAGATATACAGGCAATGGGGTATAGAAATCCACCTTGCCATACTAGAAAGTTGGGAGGGGATGGCGGAAGGGGCATTCAGTATGCTTGCTATCTTGGGGTAAGGGGTAGGGGAAAGATGGGGAGAAAATCTCTCACTCAAAATTTTGTGGAAATGAATGTTGAAAACTAAAAATAAATAAAGAAATTAAAAAAAATTTAGTTCCAATTTGGTTCCCCCCACCTCCCCCTCCCCGAGAAGGCAAGCAATTTTATATAGGTTATACATGTGTAGTCATGCAAAAAATATTCCCATGTTAGTCATGTCGAAATAAAACAGACAAAAAAGTCCCAAGAAAAGTAAAGAAGAAGCTTGCTTTGATCTGTATCAGTTCTATCTGGAGATGGATAGCATTTTTCATCATACGTCCTTCAGAATTGTCTTAGATCATTGTATTGCTGAGAAGAGCTAAGTCATTCACAGTTAATCATCAAACAATATTGTTGTTACTTTGTGAGATGTTCTTCCTGGTTCTGCTCATTTCACTTTGCATCAGTTCATGGAAATCTTTCCAAGTTTTTCTGAGAGCATCCTGTGTATTATTTCTCATAGCACAACAGTATTCCATCACAATCATATACGTGTTCAGGCATTCCCCAACTGATGGACATACTTTCAATTTCCAATTCTTTGCCACCACTAAAAGAACTGCTATAAATATTTTTTGTACATATAAGCTATTTTCCTTTTTGTTTTTTATCTTTTTGGAATACAAACTTTGTTATCTCTTTAGGATAGTAGTATTGCTGGGTCAAAGGGTATGCAGTTTTATAGCCCTTTAGGTGTAGTTCCAAATTACTTTGCAGAATGGTTGCATCAGTATACAACTTTTTTTTTTTTTAAAGCAATTGGGGTTAAGTAACTTGCTCAAGGTTACACGGCTAGTCATTATTTATGTGTGGTGCTCATTTTCTGAGGCCGGATCTGATCTCGGGTCATCCCAACTCCGAGGCCGGCACTCTTACTCACTGCGCCACCTAGCCGCCCCTTTAGGGCAATTGGGGTTAAGTAACTTGCCCAAGGTTACACGGCTAGGTTTTTGTTTGTGTGGATTAAGTGTTGGAGGCCGGCTCCGAACTCAGGTCCTTCTGATTCCAGGGCCAGCGCTCTATTCACTGTGCCACCTAGCCGCCCCTATCATCAGTATACAACTTTACCAACAGTACATTAATAACTCAATTTTCCCAAATCCCCTCTAACATTTGTTATTTTCCTTTTCTGTCATATTAACCAATTTGATAGGTGTGGGGTGGTAGCTCAGGGTTGTTTTAATTTACATTTCTATAATTAATAATGACAGCATTTTTTCATGTGACTCTATACAGGTTTGATTACTTTGTCTGAAAACTGCCTGATCATATCCTTTTCACATTTATCAACTGAGGAATGGCTTATTTCTACAAATTTGATTCTTCTATATATTTGAGAAATTAAGTCTTTATCAGAGAAACTCATAAATTTTTTTTCAGTTATGATTACTATGTATTTCCCTCCATCCTATTTCTTCTATGTTTATTCTACTCACTCTTCTTTTACCCTGCCCTTTCTCAAAAGCGTTTTGCTTCTTTTATCTCCCCCAATTGGTCCTCCCTTCTAATTAGCACCACCTCCCCCCTCCCCTTCTCTTATCCTCTTCCCCTCCTCATTTCCTATATAGTAAGATATATTTCTCTACCCAACTTGGTGTGTATGTTATTGCCTCTCTGAGTCAATTCCAATAAGAGTAAGGTTCAAATGCCCCCTCCTTGTCCCCCCTCCTACCCCTCCACTGTAAAAGCTCTTTTGTGCCTTTTATGTCAGATTATTTATCCTTCTATCTCTTCCTTTTAATCTTTTCCCAGTGTATTCCTTTCTAACTCCTTAATTATATATATTTTAGATAATCACTCCATCATATTCAACTTATACTCATGCCTCCTCACCTTACACCCATGTATCCTCCTTCTAACTATCCTAATAATGAAAAAATTTCTAGGAGTTACAAGTATCATTTCCCATGTAGGAATGTAAATAGTTTAAGCTTATTGAATCCCTTATGATTTCTCTTTCCTGTTTATCTTTTAATGCTTCACTTGCCTTTTGTATTTGAAAGTCAAAATTTTTATTCACCTCTAGTTTTTCTATTAGTAATGCTTAAAAGTACTCTATTTCATTGACTATCCACCTTTCCCCCCTGAAGGATTATACTTGGTTTGGGGTAAGTGATTCTTGGTTGTAATACTCGCTCTTTTACTTTCTGGAATTATCATATTCCATGAATTCCAATCCTTTAATGTAGAAACTGCTAACTCTTGTCTTATCCTGACTGTAGCTTCATAACATTAAAATTTTTCTTTTTGGCTGCTTGCAATATTTTCTCCTTGCACTGGGAACTCTAAGATTTGGCTATAATATTCTTGGGAGTTTTCATTTTGGGATCTCTTTCAGGTTCTGTGTGGTGGTTTCTTCAATTTCTATTTTACCCTCTGATTTTATGATATCAGGGCAGTTTTCATTGATACTTTCCTGAAAGATAATATTTAAGCTCTTTTTAAAAATTATGGCTTTCAAGAAGTCCAAGAATTCTTAAATTATCTCTCTTCAATTTATTTTCCAAGTCATTTGTTTTTCCAATGAGATAGTTCATGCTGTCTTCTATTTTTTCATTCATTTGATTTTGTTTTATCCTTTCTTGATTTATCATGAAGTCATTAGCTTCAATTGGCTCAATTCTAGTTTTTAAGGAATTGTTTTCTTAGCAAATTCCTTTCTTCAGTGGTCACTTTTGGTCAATTCTGCTTTTTAAAGAGTTCTTCTCTTCAGTGAATTTTTGTATATCTTTTTCCATTTGGTCAATTCTGCTTTTCCAGGCATTCTTTTTCATATTAGATTTTTGTGCCTCTTTTATTGACCTATTCTGTTTTTTAAGGTGTTGTTTTCTTCAGTATTTTTTTTTGCTGTTGCCTTTTTCCCCATCATTTTTTGCATCACTCTCATTTCTCTTCTGATTTTTCCTCTACCTCTCTTATTGGAACTCTGATATTAAAACTCTGATACATGGGGGTAAGATGAGGAGGCATGAGTATAAGTTGAATATGATGGAGTGATTACCTAAAATATATATAATTAAGGAGTTAGAAAGGAATACACTGGGAAAAGATTAAAAGGAAGAGATAGAAGGATAAATAATCTGACATAAAAGGCACAAAAGAGCTTTTACAGTGGAGGGGCAGGAGGGGGGACAAGGGGGGGCATTTGAACCTACTCTTATTGGAATTGACTCAAAGAGGCAATAACAAAAAATTAATATTTTTCTTTGTGGCTTTGGATGTAGCAGTTTTGACTTTGTTGTCTTCTGAGTTTGTGTTTTGATCTTCCCTGTTCCCTTTCTATAGTCAGGATGTTTTTCTGCCGTTTGCTCATTTTCCTAGCCTATTTCTTGACTTTTAACTGGCCTAAAGTGGGGCTCTGGTTCTGGAACGGAGCTTTTTATACAGCTGTTTTCAGAGATAATTCTGGGGACCTATATGTTTCTAGTTCTTCCAAGGTGGTATGACCTAGGGAGGTTATGTCTAGTATTCTGGCCTGTACTCTGGTCTGTGAGTGACCACAAGCACTCTTTTCCACCCTGAAACTCTGACCAAGGTCCTAGTTTCCCTGTTACCACAGCAAGCTCTAGTGTGCTACTGCTCATTCTTGCCCTTGGACAGAGACTCAGGATTGTAATCCAGATCCAACTATGGGCAATGCAACAGAGTCCTAGCCCTGGTGCCAGAAAAGGGGGTCTGATAATCTTCTGACCAATAGTCTGACACCCCTAACCATCTGTGAGCTTACAAGTCTGAAACTGCTACTGTCATCACTGTTTTAGTTGCCCCCAAGGCCTTCTGCTGGTTTACTGGGACCTGGTTTGTGCTGGACTGTGCTCCACTCTCACTTTGGTATAACAGACCTTTTTTGCTGGCCTCCAAGTCATCTTGGGCTGAAAATTAATTTCATCCCATCCTTATGTGGGGTCTGCCTCTACAGAATTTATTTTGCGGCATTATTTAAAGTTTTTCTGAGGGGTTTTAAGGAGAGCTCCTGCGAGTTCCGGCCTTTTTATCTTCTATCTTGGCTCCTCTACTCCAAACAAAAACAATTCTACAAAAAGCTTGGTGTGAGACACAACCGGGTTACCTTATATCAAGGGCATTTATAAACAAAACAGGGGGTCAACAAATAAAATGTAATAAATAACAAAAGGTGTCCATCATGATCTATTTTCATCGTTAGTGACAAACTGCCACATTTTGGAATCAGACACTACAATCCCCACTTTGTTATATGAAGACATAGAAATGGCACTTAGGAAGATGAAGTCAGAAAATAACCATGAATGATATTAATATCTCTGAAAGAGTGATCTAGAGAACACCAGTAACTACTGAATCATATGCCTACTTTCTCACCTTCAAACAACGTTATGAAAATGATTTACATGCATAACTAGGTTATCCTCAGGGAAAATATAAGGACAGGCAAGCTTTTATATATAATTCTCTATGGGAGACCACATTCTTATACTTACACAATTGGCTCAAGACTTCAAACACAAAATCCTGTTGTATTTATCAACTACACCCTCACCCCCCAAACCCAACACAAATTAGTTTCAGTGTAGCAAAAGGCTTCATGTAGGAGGTGGTGCTTGAATTGAACCTTGAAGGAAATTAGGCTTTCTAAGAGATGAAGGTGAGATGGTATGGTGGGAATGAAAAAATTGCTCTCTTTAAACTAACCAATGATCTCAGAAGTGCCAACTCTTTTTTCCATTCTCCTTATTTACCTTTCTACTGACAATTTATTCCCTTAGATACACCCTCAACACTGAGTTTTCATGACACTACTCTCAGTTTTCTTGCTTGTCTGGTGGCTCATTTTCTGTTCCCTTTGTGGACTTATTGTCTATATTATGTTCTCTAACTGTGGGTGATCGTTAAGGTTTTGTCCTGGGGCCTCTTACCTTCCCTCTACATACTCTGTCAGTAACCTTATCAATTCCCAGGAGTTTAATTATTATCACTAAATAGATGACTCAAAGTTCTATACGTACAACCCCACTCTTTCCACTGAGTTTCAATCCTTCATTACCAGCTTCCTATTTGACATTTTAAACTGCATGCTCTAAAAACATCTCAAACTCAGCACATCCCAAACTGAATTTATTATTTTCCCTCTTCTGAACTTTCCTATTTCTGTTGAAGATACTTCTCTACTCACCTAGATTCATAATCTTAGCATTATCTTTGACTGTTCTTTCTCAATCTGCCACAACCAATCAGTTGACCAATCTTGCTGTTTCTAACTCATCTCTTGCATCAGATCTCTCTACTCACAATTACCACCTTAGTTCAGGCCCTCATTAATTCTCACCTGGATTACTGCAACAGCCTCCTAATTGATCTCCCTGCTTCAAGTTTCTTACCAGTCCAGGCCATACTACACTGCCATCAAAATGACTTTCCTTAAGGAGGGATCTTAGCAAGTCACTCTCCTACTCATTCAAATCTAGTGCTTCTGTTTGTTTCTGGGATAAAACATGAACTCCTCTGTTTAGCTTCCATGATATTCTTAGTAGTTAGCATGTAGTAGCTTAATAAATGCTTGCTGATGGATATTCTAATTAATTGTACTAGCCATTCAGCTATATCTCAGTTTGGAGAGTTACCATTTTTCATTTACTTTGTTTTTCCTTGATGAATTGTTAGGTCAATCACTTTTGTGTAATTAACTCAGGAGACCCTATAATAGTCTGGGTCTTCATGAAATCAATACAATTATCACTGGTAAACAGGAGTATCTGAAAAATCTTTTTGGCAACATGAAAACCCTCTTCCATTTGAACCTTGACCAAGACATTCTCCATGTCACTGGCAAGGAGGTAACTCTTATGCTAAAACTGATGTTAATAACCAGAGGGTCATTAAGCAGAGATATTTCTGTGGTTGCATTTCTCAAAGAATCTTATAAAAAATTTTAACATGCATAAGAGGCTCAGACTCCTTGTTGGAGGAGTTGTTAAAGCTTCTCTTATACTAGTCCTTATATATATATATATTTGCTTTTTGGAGGGGGGAGGGCAGGGCAATTGGGGTTAAGTGACTTGCCCAAGGTCACACGGCTAGTAAGTATTAAGTGTCTTGAGACCAGATTTGAACTCAGGTCCTCCTGACTCCAGGGTCTGTGCTCTATTCACTGAGCCACCTAGCTACCCCTTATATCAGTTTTACAATCCTTCCTAGATTTCAGTGAAACCATACTTTTTGTCATTTTGTTATGGTGCAATGATATTACATTACTTTCATAAGCCATAATTTGTGTGAGGTAGAACCTTAGGATTTTTTAAATTTGTTTTTTTTATAGCATTAGTGATTTGGAACATTTTTTCTTATTGCTGTTGAGAGCTTCCTTTTCTTTCTTTGAAAAGATCCTGTTCATACATTTCAATCTACTAGAAAATAACTTTTATTCTTCTATCTGCAAATCAGTTATTTATAGATCTTGGGTATATGATCATTATCAGGGAAACTTCTTGCAAAGATTTTTTTCCTCAGTTAACTATGTCCCTCCTAACTTAAATGATTTCTAGAATGGTTAGACAGATTTGCAGCTCAAATAACAGCATATTAATGAATCTGTCTTCTGTAGCCTCTCCAACACTCTTACTATCTTTTGTCATCTTTCCCAATTTGTTGACTGAAATGTCAGAACTGTTTTAATTTGGATTTCTCTTACATTAGTGATCTGAATCAGTCATTGATAAACAAATAAATATATGTTTTCCAGCATTACAACACACAAGCCCCCTGAAGGCAGGTATTATCATCTTTGCTTGTAATCATATTCCCAGCTCTTAGCATAATACCTGGCACATATAAGTGCTTAACAAATGCTCTATTTGATCTCAGGGAGCTATGACAGCAGGGTAACCAGTAGATCGCAGTACCTCCCCCATTCTCATCACCAAACACCCATAAAACAATGCCCTAAAACAGACACTGGAATAGTAGAGTCAGTGGAAAGATAGGCTGGAGCAATCTTTTGATCCAGGAGACTGAGAAGATTGGCAAATAAGGTCGAAGGAGAGCACAGTTCAGGACAAGAAGCCTCCTAGCAAGCCAGCAGCAGGCTCTACCTCAATAGACCAGCTGGAGATCCTGAGCCCCAGAGTGGTAGAGCAGGCAAATGCAGCAGGACCCTCCATGTACCTTACCACAGCCATGGGAACCAGCAGATTCCAGATCGGAGACCCACCATGTGTGCCAGAACAGCCCTGGCTGGGCAGGTGTCCTCCAGCAGTGGACCTCCCTGTGTTTCAGCACACAGAAATGCAGAAAAACCCCAGCTGGCCTTAGTACATGACAGACACAACCACGAGGACACCAGTTCAGCACCAGGTAAGCTGCCAGACACCTACAATCTTCAGTGGTCTGCAGCACCTAAGACTTCAAGGTACAAAGCTAGTGACCAGGCCCCTGAACCCCAGCAAAAGAAGCTTGGGACAGAGCCCCCTGTGCTCCAGTAGGAGAGCTTTAAAAGTCACAAAACAGGCAAACAAAATGGGCAAAAAGAAAAAATGAACACTGACCACAGAGAATTATTATGGTGACAGGGAAGATTAAAACACAAACTCTGAAGAGGACAACATTGTCAATATACCCAAATCTGAAACCTCAAGGGGAATATGAACTGGTGTCAAGGCCAAAAAGTCTTCTTAGAAGAGCTCAAGAAGGACTTTAAAAGTCAAATAAGAGAGGTGGAAGAAAAACTATAAAAAGAAATAAGACGTATGCAAGAGAGTCAACAGTTTAGAAAAGGAAGGACAAAAATTGAATGTAGAGAACAATTTCTTAACAAATACAATTGGGGGGGGGGGCGGAGCCAAGATGGCGGAGTAGAAACAGCTCTTCCAAGCCTCTCTGCCCCCAGATTCTCCACAAACCATGTAAAAAAGGACTCTGAAAAACTTCTGGAGCCCCAGCACCCACAGAACGACACAGAGAAGCTAACCTCCCGCTGAGGACAGCCCAGCACCCTGCAGGAAGGACCAGCGCAGAGGTCTGGGAGCCGGCAGAGCGCAGAGCGCAGGAGCCGAGCCGAGCCCAGGTCCACGTGAGCCGAGGTTTTAGCCCCAGGGCGGCAGGGCCAGCAGCCGGCTGGAGGAACCCCAGAACACCAGGAACTGTGGAGATTCCAGAATTATCAACATAGACTTGCCTAGGACAAAGTAAGAGGTTAGTGTCCTATGGAATTTGGGACCTGTATTTGGGGAATGCGTCAGCTCCCTCCCCTGGGGGCTAGAAGCCGCTGAGGAGACACGCCACTTTGTAGTTTTCAGAGGCATCTCCGGCTCCCAGCCTACAAATCGTGGGGAGATCCAGCGACCAGTCTTGGGGGGTAATCGCTCTTGCTTTAACCTCCCTGGATCTGGATTGTGATCTAGGTGGAAGTTGTGGGTGGGTTTACAGCTTGCCAGAAACGGAAGTTGCCCCCACACGTTCGGGACGAAAATTCCTCTATCTGGCCTTAAAGCCATAGTGTGGCAACAAGCCCAAAAGTCAAGCAATTAAGTGGCAACATGCCAAGGCAAAGGAAACAGAAAACGCAACCCTAGACTTAACTCTGTAACATAGAGCTGAAAAGACTCAGAGGTCAAAGTCCTGCTCCAAAAGCCCTAGAAAACATGAGGTTGCATGCCATAGAGGACCTTAAGAAGGACTTTAAAATCAAATAAGAGAAGTGGAGGAAAATTGTAAGAGAAATGAGAAAGATGCAAGAAAAGTATGAAATGACAGTCAACAGCCTGACTGAGGAAAACAACACCTTAAAAAATAGACTAACTCAAATGGCAAAAGAGGCCCAAAAAGGCAATGAGGAGAAGAATGCCTTAAAAAGCCCAATTTGCCAGATGGAAAAAGAATCTCAAAAGCTCACTGAGGAGATTCATTCCTTCAGAATTAGACTGGAGCAAAAGGAAGCTAGTGACTTTATGAGAAATCAAGATGCTGTTAAGCAGATCCAAACAAACGAAAGATTAGAAGGCAATGTGAAATATCTCATGGGAAAAACCACTGACCTGGAGAATAGATCCAGGAGAGACAATTTAAAAATTATTGGACTACCTGAAAGCCATGATCAAAGAAAGAACCTAGAAATCACCCTTCAAGAAATTCTCAAGGAAAACTGCCCTGATGTTTTAGATCCAGAGGGCAAAATAGAGGTTGAAAGAATCCACCGATCACCTCCTGAAAAAGATCCCAAAAAGAAAACTCCCAGAAATATTATAGCCAGGTTCCAGAATCCCCAGATCAAGGAGAAAATACTACAAGCAGCCAGGAAGAAACAATTTCAATATTGTGGAAACACAATCAGAATAGCCCAGGACCTGGCAGCTTCTACACTGAGGGATAGAAGGCATGGAATATGATATTCCAGAGGGCAAAAGAGCTGGGAATGAACCCAAGGGTCACCTACCCAGCAAAACTGAGTATTTTGTTTCAGGGGAAAATATGGTCATTCAGTGGAATAGACTTTCAAGCATTCTTGAGGAAAAAACCAGAGTTGAATAGAAAATTTGACATCCAGACGCAAGAAGTAAGAGATGCCTGAGAAGGTAATCAGGGAAAAGAAATCAAAAGGAACTTATCAAAGTTGAACTATTTACATTCTATATGGAAAAGCAATAACTGTGACTGATGATATCTTTCTCACTATGAAAATAATGGAAGAAGGGGGTGTGGTCATATGAATACATATGTGAATGTGTGTGTATATGGTTACAGTTATATATGGATAGAGGGCATAGGTTGATTTTGTTGGGAAGGAGAGACTAAGGGATGAAATTATGAGGTGAGAGAGGAAAGTGGCAAGAGGAGATGGGGAGAGACATGGTAGGGTAAACTATCTCATGTAGGGGAAGTGGGTGCAAAGGAGGGGGAGAATAAGGAAGGCTAAAAAGGCAAAACCACATTCACATTGAATTTGGTTCAGGGAGAAAATGACATACATACTAAATGGGATATCTCAACCTGCAGCAGGATAGGGGAAAAGGGGATGAGAGGAGGGATGATGGATGGGAGGGCATCCTTGGGGGAAGGGGAGGTTGGAAGTACCCACTATAGAAGAGGGACAGGATCATGTAGGGAATGGACCAGGTGGGGGGTGGGATGAGTGGGAGGGAATTATAAGCAGCCTTGTACAATATATCTACTATGATAATGTTTTGCATAGCTAGACATGTACAACATATACTGAATTACTTATCTCCCAAGAAGGAATGGGTGACAAGGGAGGAAGGAAATGGATCTGAAATTCGAGATCTTAACATTAAATGTTTCAAATATATATAAATACTATTATTAATACTCTTTTGCTTGTAATTGGGAGATAAGATGTGCAGGCATTGGGACACAAAGATTCATCTTCCTCTAATGGAAAAGTCGATGGGGGTATGGGAGAAGGTATGGGAGAGAGCAGATTGGAGGAAGTGATATCTTGTGGGACTGCTATTCTGGGAGGTTGGGTAGGGGAATAATGGGGGGAAAATGATTGTAACTCAAAATCTGGCGGAAATGAATGATGTAAAACAGAACTTAATAAAGCATTTGTTTAAAAAAAATACAATTGGTCAAATGGGGAAAAAATCCACTGAAGAAAATAACTCCTTAAAAAGTAAAATTACAATTAAAAATTTCAATTGGACAAGTGGAAGCTAATGACTCTATGAGACATCAAGAATCACTGAAAAAATCAAAAGAATGAAAAAGTAGAAGGAAATGTAAAATACTTCATTGGAAAAACTGACTTGGAAAATAGATCCAGGAGAGATAATTTAAGAATTACTATTCTAACTGAAAGCCATGATCAAACAAAGAGCCTGGATAGCATCTTTCAGTTATCAAGGAAAACTGCCCTTGACACCCTAGAACTAAAAGGCAAAATAGTCATTGAAAGAATCCACCAATGACCTCCTGAAAGATACTCCAAGATGAAAACTCCAAGGAGCATCATAGTCAAATTCCAAAATTATCAGGTCAAGGAGAAAATACTGCAAGCAGTTAAAAAGAAACAATTTTAATACTGTGGAACTACAGTCAGGCTTATGCAGGACTTGGCAGCTTCTACACTAAAGGACTGCAGGGTCTGGAATATGATATTCTAGAAGGCAAAGGACTTGGATTACAATAAAACACCAATTAGCCGTCAAAATTGAGTATAGTCTTTCAGCAGAAAAGATGGACATTCATGATATAGGGGACTTTCAATCATTTCTGATTAAAAATATAAAACTGAACAGCAAATTTGATCTTCAAATACAAGACTCAAGTGAAGCATAAAAAGGTAAACAGGAAAGACATAAACATATACTCAATAAAGTTGAACTGGACATTCATGATATAGGGGACTTTCAATCATTTCTGATTAAAAATATAAAACTGAACAGCAAATTTGATCTTCAAATACAAGACTCAAGTGAAGCATAAAAAGGTAAACAGGAAAGACATAAACATATACTCAATAAAGTTGAACTGTTTATATCCCTACACAAGAAGATACTTGTAACTCTTGAGAATTTTATCTTTATTATGGCATTTAGAAGAAGGTATATACATAGACAGATGGTGTGGGAATAAGTTGAATTTGATGTGATGATAAAAATAATTAATTAAGGAGTGGGGAAAAATAAAAAGGACTGTACTTGGGAGAAGAGGAAAGGGAGAGGCAGAAAAGGTGCTGATGCCTAAACCAAAAAGACCCAAAGAGAGAAAAAAATTATAGATCAATTTCCCTAATGATTATAGATGCAAAAATTTAAAATAAAATATTAACCAAGAGATTACAGCAATTTATCACCAGGATAAAACACTATGATGGGGGTGGGGGGGGGATAAAGGAATGAAGGGCTGGCTTAAGATTAGAAAAAAAGATTAGGTCAGCACAACTGACCATAGCAATAACAAAATTAACAAAAATCATATGACTATCTCAATAGATGCAGAAAAATGCTTTTGACAAAATACAGCACCCATTGCTATTAAAAACACTCGAAAACATAAGAATCAATGGAGTTTTCCTTAAAATGATAAGTAGCATCTATCTAAAACCATCAGCAATGTAATGGGGATAAGCTAGAAGACTTTCCATAAGATGAGGGGTGAAACAAGGATGTCCATTGTTATCACTGTTATTCAATATTTTATTATTATTGCTTAATCAATAAGAGAAGAAAAAGAAATTAAAGGAATTAGGCAACGAGGAAACACAACTATCACTCTTTGGAGATGATATGATGGTATACGTAGAGAATCCTAGAGAATCAACTAAAAACTACTTGAAATAATGAACAACTTTAACAAAGTTGCAGGATATAAAATAAACTCACATAAGTGCTCAACATTTCTGTATGTTACTAACAAAGTCCAGCAGCAAGAGACAGAAAGAGAAATTCCATTTAAAGTTAACTATAGACAATATAAAATATTTAGCAGTCTGCCTGCCAAGAAACCCAGGATCTATATGAATACAATTACAAAATGCTTTTCACGCAAATAAAGTCACATCTAAACAATTCGAAAATATTCATTACTCATGAGTAGGTCAAGTTAATATAATAAAAATGACAATTCTACCTAAATTAATTACTTATTCAGGGTCATATCAAACTACCAAAAATTATTTTATAGGGCTACAAAGATAATTTTAAAAATCCATGTAGAAGAACAAAAAGCCCAGAATATTAAGGGAGTTAATGAAAAGAAATGCAAGAGAAGGTAGTCTAGCTGTACCAGATATAAAACTGGTAGATAAAGCAGCAATCATCAAAACTACTTCATACTGGCTAAGAAATACAGTGGTGAATCAGTGGAATAGGTTGGATACATAAGACACAGTAGTCAATGACTATAATAATCTACTGCATGATAAACCCAAGGACTAGAGCTTCTGGGATAAGACCTTACTACCTGATAAAAACTGTTGGGAAAACTGGAAAACAGTATGGCAGAAACTAGGCATAGATCAACATCTTATACTGTATACCAAGACAAGATCAAAATGGGTATGTGATTTAGATACAAAGGGTAAAACTATAAGCAAATTAGGAAAGCAAGGAATAGTTTACCTGTCAGATATATGGGAAGGGAAGAATTTATGACCAAACAAGGGATAGAGAACATTATGAAATGCAAAATGAATAATTTTAATTACATTAAAAAGGTTTTGCACAAAGCAAATGTAAACAAGATTAGAGAGGAAGCAGAAAGTTGGGAAACAATTTTTACAGCCAGTAAAGACTGTAAAGTCTCTGATAAAGGACTCATTTCTAAAACATATAGAGAACCGAGTCAAATCTATAAGAATACAAGTAATTCCCCAATTGAAAATGGTCTAAGGATACAAACAGGTTTTCAGATTAAGAAATTAAAGCTATGTATAGTCACACGAAAAAATGCTCTAAATCATTATTAGAGAAATGCAAATTAAAACAACTCTGAGCTACCACACCTACCTATCTAATTGGTTAATATGACAGAAAGGAAAAATGACAAATGTTGGGGTGGATGTGGGAAAACTGAGACACCAATGCATTGCTGGTGAAGTTGTATACTGGTTCAACCATTCTGTAGAGCAATTTGGAAATATGCCCACAGGTACAGAAAGCTATACCCTTTGCCCAAGCAATACCACTACTAGGTCTGTATACCAGAGATTAAAAAAAAAAAAAGGAAAATGGGGTAGCTAGGTGGCGCAATGAATAGAGCACTGGCCCTGGAGTCAGGAGGACCTGAGTTCAAATGCAGCCTCAGACACTTAACACAAAAACTAGCCGTGTGACCTTGGGCAAGTCACTTAACCCCAACTGCCCTCCAAAAAGGAAAAAAAAGGAAAAGGACCTAGATGTACAAACATATTTACAGTAGCTCTTTTTGTGATGGCAAAGAATTGGAAATTGAGGGGATGTACATCAACTAGGAAATGGCTGAACAAGTTGTGGTATATGAATATAATTGAATACTACTGTTCCATTAGAAATGGTGAGCAGGTGGACTTCAGAAAAACCTGGAAAGACTTGCATGGACTAATGCTGAGTGAAGTGAGCAGAGCAAGGAGAACACCATGCATACTAACAGCAACATTGCTTGGTGATAGACTTGGTTAGATTTAGCTCTTCTGAGCAATGCAATGATCTAAGACAATTCCAAAAGACTGATGATAGAAAATGCTATCTACATCCAGAGAAAGAACTATGGAATCTAAATGCAGATTGAAACCTATTATTTTCTCATTTGTTTTTTCTTTCTCATGGTTTTTCCCTTTTGTTCTGATTCTTCTTTCACAACATGACTAATGTGGAAATGTTTACTTATGATCACACATGTATAGCCTATATCAGATTGCATGCCAAATTAGGGAGGAGGGAAAACCTTAGAACTCAAAAGCTTATCAAAGAAATTGTTGAAAACTAAAAATAAATATATAATTTAAAAATGCTCTCTTTGCCTTACATAAAACTTATATCTTCCTACAATATCCACTCATTGCTCCAAGTTTTGAACTCTTGGACCGAAAGGACAGATATAATCCTTCTTCCATAAGATAGGCCTTCACATACTTGAAGACACTTATCAGTGTACCCTCTTAAGTCTTCTTGTATCCAAACTAAACATCAGCACTTTTTTTTTTATGCTTTTTGGAGGGCAATTGGGGTTAAGTAACTTGCCCAAGGTCACACGGCTAGGTTTTTATTTGTGTGTGCGTTAAGTGTCTGAGGCCGGATCCAAACTCAGGTCCTTTTGACTCCAGGGCAGGCGCTCTACTCACTGCACCACCTACCTGCCCCCAACTGCTCTTGATTGTTAATGCCCTTCCTAAAATCTGGTCTTCAGATCTGAACACATTACTATAAGTGGTCTGACCAGAAGTCTTGTTTGTCTATTCTGTTCTACTTATCTACTTTTTGATGTTTTAATTAGTACTAGTTTTGATGACTACTTCTTGTAATATAAGAATCTTTCCATTCTTAAAATTTTTCATCATTTCCCATGCTATTTTTTACTTCCTGTGCTTCCAAATAATTTTATTACTATTGTGCACAATACTACAAAGTAACCTCTTGGTATTCTGATTGGTTTGACACCAAATCTGTAAATTAACTGAAATAGTATATTATTTCTATCATGTTGGTGTGGCCCAGCTATGAGTACTGAATGAATAGCTCTTATTAAGTCTTCCCTTATTTCTGAAAAAAAGTACTTTGTATTTGTGTAAGTCCTGAGTGTATATTATTCAATTAACTTCCAGATAGTTTGTGTAGTTTTTAGTCATTTTAAATGGATTTTTTCTTTGCCTCTTCCTCCTGGGTTTTGTTAGTAGTATAAAGAAAGGGTGCTTTCTGTGTATTTAATTTGTAACCTACTAGTATACTGTTTAAGTTTATTATTCTTTTCATTCCCTTTTTTTCAAACTCTGGGTTTCTCTAAGCAAAGCACTATATTGTCTACAAAGAGTTTTGATTTCTTTTTTGCCTACTCTTGTTCTCTCAATTTCTTTTTTCTGTTCTATTGTAGCATTCTACCTAGCATTTGTAATGTTACATTAAGTAACAATGGTAACAGGGTATTTTTTACTTCACCTCTGATGTCATTGGAAAAGGTTGTTAGCTCTCCATTAGAAAATAATGCAAGCCCTTCCTTTTTGATCATTTTTGAGGAAATGTCATTTTCTTTCTATTCTTTTTAGGGTTTTAAGTATTGGTGCTGTATTTTGCTGAAGGCTGTTCCTATTTACTGTAAATGTGATCTAAAGTTTTCATGATTAGTATTATATACTGTATTTATGGCTTTTCTAATGTTAAATTATCCAAGGACTCCTGATATAAATTCAACCTGGTTGTGATGAATAATTTTTTTTGATATATGGCAGTAGCTTCTTTGCTAACATGATTCTTGCATTTACACTCATCAGTGATACTGGTCTACAGCTTTCTTTCTGTTTCATCTCTTCTTAGTTTGAGTATCAGAGTATTTTGGCTCATTTAAGGCAGTGGGTAATAGTAGATAGAAAGCTGGACTTACAGGAACAAAAAAGAAAAAAAAAGAAAGGAATTCATTCATGTATATGTAGAATTCCCTAGTGAGGAAACTCCCTCTACCAATGCAGGTTGGCACCTTCTCTGCAACTTAAAGCCTTAGAAAGTTGACTAGAACAGTGAGGGGTTAAGTGACTTGCCCAGGATCACATAGTTCAAAAGGAAGAAGTTGAATCCGTCTTCCTGCCATTGAGGCCAGATTTTAATCCCTTATTCCAGGTTGTCTGATCCTAGTCATGGGTAACAGTCTTCTTTTTTTCTGGGCATAGTTACTGGGCATGTTAAATTCAGAAGTTTCTCTCTTATGATTTATAGATCCTATCAAGTTGTACTTTGCCATTTGGTTCCAATATTTCTGGGCAATTTTATTTTATTAGATTATTATTTAATAATTTAATAATTATTATTTAGATTTTCCATTCCTCTTCTGGGACACTTAGATTCTTTTTCTAAACCCTGTTTTCCAGGTTGGTTTTGGTAGGAAAATAACTTGCATGGTGTTCCAATTTTTCTTGCTTCATGTTTTTCTAATACTTCTGAAAGAATCATTGAATGTCTGCATGCTGTTTCTGCCATTCTTTTTTTTTTTCTTCAAAGTGTCTACTGACAAGCTAAGGTTTCCAAATTAATGTTATAAGGTACCTTCCACTCCTTATCAATTCCTTAAGTTCTTTTATTGACTTCCAAACAGTCTTTATAGACATTCCACATTTTTTTTTTACATTCTAGCTGTGGTTACTGCAAAATTACTTTCTTCTTCTGGAATTATGCCCTGGGATTCTATTACCCCACAGTTTTTCTTCATTGTATTAGGATTTTTTCTTTCTTTTTTTTTGCTCATTTCCTAAGTCTGTAACTGCAGGAAAATTAGAAAACAAACAGGTGCCCATTAATTGGGAAAAGTGCTGGGTCTGGATTAAAAAAAAACAACAACAACAAAAAACATCAAAAAAAAACTTTGGGTATCTTATACTTTACGTACTGTTAGTTCTAATTTTAAAAAACAAACAAACAAAACTTAGTAGCTCTTTAAATCACTGACAAAAGAGCTCATTGAATAGTCTTAGGTTAGACCAAGACAAAAGGTATGAGAGACTCAGGGGGAGTTGGCAAAGGCCTCTGGTCTGAAGTTTATTGTTGTCTTTAATTTTATATTAGTCTTTATTCCTTCTTACCCCATTAAAGCCACTTTTAGAACAAAAAAACCCCAAACAAACCAGTAACATTTCATGAGAACCAAGATGGCCGTCTGACATTATATACTACACTTTGCATCTATAGATCGTGACACCTCCTGAGAGAAGATATGCTTGATCATTAGTACTTTAGGCTCAAAACTGAATCACAGATTTAATGCCTTTCAGTGTTGTTCTTGTTGCCAGTGTTATAGACATTGCACATACTGATCTGGTTCTGGTTACTTTGCTTTGTATCACTGCATATAAGTTTTACCATGCTTCTCTGAATTTCTCATATTCATTTTTCTCTAGTCAAATAACATTCCATTATCTATATACCATTCTTGTCCAGTGATTTCCCAATTGATGGGTAGCTGTTTCTTTTCTAGTTTTCTTGCAGTTAATTTCAAAATCTGACAGTAGCTATTGGAGGTCCAAAACACCTGACTGAAGGCAGGTAGCAGTGCAGCCCTTTGCTGTTTTTCTTTATGATTTTCTGTGGTGATTTATAGGAATGTCTCATTTTTCTCTTTTTTCATTATTGCTCTTTTATTTCATTTGGCTCATTTCTTACTGTTTTTAGATGTAGAAGGAGAAAAAGCCAAGTTTGGCTAGAAACCTTTATTTCATCATCTTTCCAGGAGTCTAGTCCTGTTAGGTTTTCAATAAATGTCTATTGAGATGACTTTAGGGTCAAACAGTTTATTTATATTTAGCTTGCAATTCATTAAATTTCCCTGATATCATTCCCTATATCATACTTGAAAAGGTGATTTAAAAAAAAAAACTAAAGTATGGACTCAGGAGAGGCAGAGCCAAGATGGTAGAATAGAAAAAGGACTTCCGCAGGGCTCGCACTTTCTCCTCCTCCAATACATGTAAAAAATTACTCTAAACAAACTTTTGAGCTACAGAACCCATAAAGTAACAGGGAGAAACTAAGCTCCCACTGAAGACAGTCCAGCAGACTGGCAGGAAGGGGCCAGGGCAGGGTGCTGGGAGCCCAGTCCAGCCCTGCCAGAGTTTGAGGTTTTAGGCTCAGGGTGGCCCGACCAGCCATGGTTAGAGGGATGGCTAGAGGGACATCTAGAGAATGGACCACCAGCAGCTGTGGAGGTTGCCAGAATTATCAACCCATAAGTGCCAAAGACAAAATGAGAGGTTAGTGGACTTTGGGAACAGGGAGTATGGTTTGGTCTCTGCCCTTGGGATGAGAAGCAGCTGAGGCACAGAGGCTGCAGCCATGTGACTGCTTCAGAGTTCCTGGCCTGCAGATTGTAGGGGGACCAATCGACCAGTCTAAAGAGTAATCGTTCTTGCTTTAACCTGCTTGGATCTGGATCACTATCTAGGGTGGAGGTCCTGGGGTACGTGAGCAGTGTGCCAGAGCCAGTGGAGGATTATGAGGGAGCACCCATCTAATAGCTCTGGCCGCTGAGAAAACCCCAGTGATTAGGAACAAAGCTCTCCTCTCTGAAAGCAGAGTTCTACTGTGGCAAAAGCTCGAGTCAAGTGATTGAGTGGCAACATGAGAAAGCGGGGGAAGTGGGGCAAGCACAGCTGTCCAACTTTGGAGTCCTTTTTGGGGGACAAAAAGGATCAAGGCATGGAGCAGGAGGAAAACAACTAACTCAGAACTCCTGCATCAAAAGCCTCCAAGAAAAATATGAATTGGTTACAGGCCATAGAGGAGCTTAAGAAGGATTTTGAAAACCAAATAAGAGAAGTGGAGGAAAAATTGGGAAGAGAAATGAGAATGATGCAAGAAAATCATGAAAAGAGTCAACAACCTGAGTGAAGAAAATAACACCTTAAAAAATAGACTAACAGGGGCGGCTAGGTGGCGCAGTGAATAGAGCGCCGGCCCTGGAATCAGAAGGACCTGAGTTCGGAGCCGGCCTCAGACACTTAATCCGCACAAACAAAAACCTAGCCGTGTGACCTTGGGCAAGTTACTTAACCCCAACTGCCCTAAAGGGGCGGCTAGGTGGCGCAGTGAGTAAGAGCACCGGCCTTGGAGTTGGGATGACCCGAGATCAAATCCGGCCTCAGAAAAATGAGCACCCACGCATAAATAATGACTAGCTGTGTAACCTTGAGCAAGTTACTTAACCCCAATTGCTTTAAAAAAAAAAATAGACTAACTCAAATGGCAAAAGAGGCTCAAAAAACTAATGAGGAGAAGAATGCTTTAAAGAGTCAAATCTGCCAGATGGAAAAAGAATCTCAAAAGCTCACTGAAGAGAGTAATTCCTTCAGAATTAGACTGGAGCAAATGGAAGCTAGTGACTTTATGAGAAATCAAGATGCTATATAAAACAGATCCAAACAATGAAAAAATAAGAAAGCAATGTGAAATATCTCACTGGAAAATAGATCCAGGAGAGGTAATTTAAAAATTATTGGACTACTTGAAAGGCATGATCAAAAAAAGAACCTATTAGTTAGATATGACTTTACTTGTGTGAAAAGTGTTTTGTAGTTGTGTTCATATATGTCCTGGGTAGATACCCAAATATTTTATAATGTCTACAGTAACTTTAAATGGGATTTCTCTAACCCTTGCTATTGAATTTCATTAGAAGTATACAGGAACGCTGACAATATATCTGGGTTTATTTTATATCCTGCAACTTTGCCAAATTTATTTATTGTCTGAAGCAGTTTTTTTTTTTACTTGATTCTCTAAGTATATCATCATATCATCTGCAAAACAACTCTGAGGTACCACATCTCATCAGTTAGATTGGCTAAGATGAAAAAAACAGGAAAATGACAAATGCTGGAGACGATATGGACAAATTGGAACACTAATGCATTGCTGGTGGAGTTGTGAACTGATCCAGCCATTCTGGAGAGCAATCTGGAATTATGCCCAAAGGGCTATAAATAATTTCATACCCTTTGACCCAGCAATACCACTTCTAGGGTTATATCTCAAAGAGATCATACAAGTGGGAGGAAGACCCATATGTACAAAAATATTTATAGCAGCTACTTTTGTGGTGGCAAAGAATTGGAAATTAAGGGGGTGCCCATCAATTGGGGAATGGCTGAATAAGTTGCTGTATATGCATGTAATGGAATACTATTGTGCTATAAGAAGTGAGAAGCAGATGGACTTCATATTTACTTGGAGAGGCTTATACAAACTTGATGCTGAGTGAGAAGAGTAGAGCCAGGAGAAATTTGTACACAATTATAGACACAACATATGTGTGATGACAAACTTTGATAAACTGGACTCTTCTCAGAAATTCAGGGTTATAAGTCAACTTCAAAAGTCTTATAATGGAGAGAGATGTCTACATTCAGAGAAAGAACTAGAAAGAACTGAGCTTGAATCCAGATTGAAGCAAACTACCTGCTTTTTTCCTTTTTCTTGTTTGGTTTTGTTTCCTCTTTCCCATCGTTCATTCCATCTGATACAATCCTTCTTTATAACCTGACTAATGTTTAATGTGAAAGTATTTGCAGATACTATACTTGATTGAATACCACTACGGCGAGGGTGGGGGGGAGAGAAAATTTGAAAACTAAGGAATTGTGGAAATGAATCTTGTAAACTAAAAGTAAACAAATTAATAAAGACCAAAAAGTTTTAAAAAAAGAAAATGAAAAAAAAAGAACCTAGAAATCATCCTTCAAGAAATTCTCAAGGGGGGTGGCTAGTTGGCACAGTGAGTTAAAAGCACCGGCTGCGGGAGGACCCAGGATTGGTTCCAGCCTCAGAAAATTAGCACCCACACATAAAAATAACTAACTGCGTAACTTTGAGCAAGTTACTTAGCCCCAATTGCTTTTAAAAAAAAATTCTCAAGGAAAATTTAGAACCAGAGGGCAAAATAGAGGTCAAAAGAATCCACAGATCACCTCCTGAAAAAGATCCCAAAAATAAAACTTCTAGGAATATTATAGCCAAGTTCCAGAATTCCCAGATCAAGGAGAAAATATTACAAGTAGCCAGGAAGAAACAATTTGAATATTGTGGAAATGCAATCAGGGTAACACAGGATCTGGCAGCTTCTACACTGAGGGATCAAAGGGCTTGGAATATGATAATCTGAAGGTCAAAGGAGCTGGGATTAAAACCAAGAATCACCTACCCAGCAAAACTAAATATCACGTTTCAGGGGAAAATATGGTCATTCAATGGAATAGAGGACTTTCAAGCATTCTTGATGAAAAAACCAGAGTTGAATAGAAAATTTGACATTCAGATACAAGAAGCAAGAGATGCTTGAGAAGGTAAGCAGGGAAAAGAAATCATAAGGAATTTATCAGAGTTGAACTATTTACATTCCTAAATGGAAAAACGATAACTGTAACTTATGAAACTTTTCTCCTCATGAGAAAAAGTTTAATAAAATAGTTGAAGGGAATAGAATATACATATATATGTGTATGTCTACATAAGAGGGTATATGGGTGTATGAATACATATGTGTGTATCTAAATATATATATGTACAGGTATGCACAGACAGAGGGCACAGGATCAATGGAATAGGAAGGGATGATATTTAAAAGGTGAAATTGAGAGGTGAGAGAGGAATATAATGAGAGGAGATGGGGAGAGACAGAATGGGGTAAACTATCTCATATAGAAGAGGCAAGGGAAAATGGTTACAATGGAGGGGAAGAACAGGAAGGCAAAAGGGAATGATTCAACTTTACTCTTATTGAATTTGGCTTAGAGAGGGAATGACAGACACACTAAATAGGGTATTCACCCTACAGGGGAGTAGGGGGGATGGGGATGAGAGGGGGGGATGATGGAGGGAAGGGGAGGTTGGGGGGAGGGAAGTTGGAAGCACACCCTTTTGAAAAGGGACAGGATCAAAGTAGAGAATAGAACAAGTGGGAGGTGGGATAGGAGGGAGGGAAATATAGTCAGTCTTTCACAATATATCCACTATGGAAAGGTTTTGCATAGCTACACATGAACAACCTATATTGAACTGCTTATCTTCCCAATAAGGGTGGGTGAGGAGGGAGGAAGGGAAAGAATCTGGAATTCAAAGTTTAAAAATCAAATGTTTAGGGGGGAAAAAATACACACACACACATACATATATATATATACACACACACATATATATATACACACACACATATATATATATATATATATATATATATATATATATATATATATGTTGTTTTTTTTTTTCACGCAACTGGGAAATAAGATATACAGACATTGGTGCAGAGAGATCCATCTTGCTCTACTGGAAAGTTGGAGGGGGGAATGGGGAAGGTTGTAAGTCAGAGTAGTTCGGGGGAGGGGGTATTCAGTGGGATCATTGTTTTGGGGTGGTGGGTAGGGGAAAGATGGGGAGAAAATTTGTCACTCAAAATCTTGTGGAAATGAATGATGTAAACTAAAAATCAACATAAAATTTAATTAAAAAATAAAAAAACTAAAGTATGGTACTTTAGATTTAATCATATTAAATTTCATATTAGTAGATGAGGCCCATCATTCTAGTTGTCAAGAATTTCAGGATCATGAATATAGCACCCATTATGTTAACCTGTAAGGTCCCTTCCAGCTTTAAATCTATGTTATTATGAACTATGGTACTAAACTTTTATTAGAAAATCTGATAAACATATAATTTATTTCTTCATCTAAGTGACTGATAAAAACTAAAAAAACACAAGGTCAAGGAATGATAGCTCTCTAGGATACTTAATTAGAAAGTTTTCTTGACATTAAGCTATTTATGACTTTTCTTTGGGTCCAATCACTATGAGTTCCAAAGCTACCTAATCATATAGCCTACATTTAATTTTCTTCAGAGAAGAATACTGAAAGATTTTGTCAAATGCTTTGATGGCACCCAGGTATACTCTGTCTGTAGCATTTTCCTGATCTGACAGGTTAAGAAATAAGTTGGCAAAAAAAAAAGTCAAAAAGAAAAATAAGGTTAGTCTGCTATGGCAGACTATGACACTGTGCTGTCTTAAGCCATGAGGTAGTGTGATGGATAGAGCCCTAAACTTGGAGTGAGGAAAACCTGAGTTCAAATTCAGTGGCAGACACTTTACTATCAGTGTGACCTTGAACAAGTCATTTAACCTGTTTACCCCAGCTCATCAGTAAAAGGGATAATAATAGCATCTACCTCTCAGGTTGCTGTGCTATTATATTATTTGATATAACAATTATAAAGTATTTAGTATAGTGTCAGGCATACAGTAAGTGCTATATAAACATTAACTGTTATTATTATCTTTAGTGATAGCTATGTCCCTTCCTAATTGCCCACAAACTAGCCCTTTAAAAATATATTCCAGCATTTTGTAATGAACTGAAGAGAAAGCTCTTAAGTCTACAGTCTGTAGATGCCCCTATTCCTTGTTTTGAAAATCAGGGCAACACTTCCTTTACTCCAGGTCTATGATATCTCATCCACTCTTTCAAAAGTTATTAAGAGTGGCTTACAAGTTACATATCCTAACTAAAAATAATAAAATGGGATAAAATAATAAAGAGGATAAAATTCATGTAGGCCTGCTGGGTCGAACTCATTACAACATTTAAAACTCTTACTATCTGATCACTTACGCTTGGTCTCAATTCTCCATTATTTATACCTGACATTCTTCCTAGGTTGAAGGTTCTTCTCATCAGTGATGAGAAGAAAAGCAAGATAAAATTGCCTCTTTTCTGTTCATTACTATCATGCTACCCACCCCAAGCAGCAGTTCTGTTTTTGTTTCTCTGGCCTCTAAAAAAAGCTGCTTTTTAGTGTCCTTAGCATACCTTATAAGATTCCATTCATTTAGCACTTTTAAATGTCTGAGTGTTCTTTGCCACTCTTTTAATTATCCTTCATTATTTGCCTTGGCTTCCATCTTTAAAAAAACAACCCCCCCCCAAAAAAAAAACCTGATTGACAAGCAGAGGAAACACATGAGCAATGGAGTCAGAAGACATGGGTTGAATCATGGATTCTGCTATTAGCTAACTGTGTGACCTTGGGCAAGTCTAATTTTGGGGGGGCATTAAAAGAATAAGGTTAGCATGGAATTAAGTAAAAGAGTTTGGGGTAGGATTGTATTTATAGTGCTTTTTTTTTCTTTTTGGAGGGGGGAAGGTAGGGCAATTGGGGTTAAGTGACTTGCCCAAGGTCACATGGTTAGTAAGTATGTCAAGTGTCTGAGACCAGATTTGAACTCAGATCCTCCTGACTCCAGGGCAGGTGCTCTATTCACTGTGTCAGCTAGCCACCCCTTTATAGTGCTTTCAATTATTCTAAACTGCTTGGTACTGCAATGGATTTTCTCCCAGTATTATCCCAGTTATATTGAATATATGTGATGAATGGAACATGCCAGAGGAATCAGAATGACAAAGAGCAGTGGAAAAGACTCCTTTTGTCAGGTTTAAATGGGCTGCAGAACCTTACTGACACTATATAAAGAAATGGCATAAAAGACATCAGTGATGTGTATAACAGAGTAAGGGGGTACACACATCATATATTAAAGGTAAAAAGTGTCAGATAGCTTGTGAGGGTGGATGTTACTTTGGTTTGCCCCTATGATATTCAGAGAATTAAAAGGAGGCCTCCAGCACATTGAGTGAATTATCTACAGAAAATTTATGGAGAGATACATGTAAAGAGGAAAAAGCAATGTGGGGGATTTCACCAGCCATCCCATTCGATGAATATATTCATCCTGGAGTGAGCAGGAAATGTTAATTTTCTCTTACCTCAGTGGGTCCCACTTCCTGCACACCCTCATAGTGTGAGCATCTGTTTGCACCAAATATGACTGTAGAATATTTACCTCATGATACCCACAGACTTAATCTAGTAGAGTGGGTGATAGCTTGAATTGGTCTTTCTAGTATTTCTATTCATCTTATCCCTATGTTCCCTTTGACTTTCTTATGCCCATCTCATAGTTAAAGAGGAAAAAGGCATAGTTATGTGATGATATAATTGCCCTCAAGAAATCTTTTTTTTTACTTAATCATCCATTTTCCTACCAGGTAAATCTTTACCTGTTTTTGTTTTCTATTTGAATAGAACTCCTGGTTCCTGCCTCCTTCCTGATCAATAGCTTAGCCTGGGTATTTGTGAAAAATAAACTTTACATTTAATTAGTTCCATAGAAACCATCTCATTTATATCCATTGCTTTTCAAAGAGACACTTTCCTGCTATTCCTTAAGGATATTGATTCAGGGGTAATTTTTCTTGTCAACACTTATTTTTTGCTTTGTATGCTGATTTTAGAACTATCATGCAACTTCACTGTAAGTTGATGGTAAAAGACTGATTACTTGTTTCAAGTAATTTACATCAAGTTCTTTATCCTGTTTGGGATAGCAGATTTCAGGGAGCTTACAAAAACTCTTATGACCTGAAATTCAAAAGGAAAGCCAGGAAAAGTGGCAGGTCTAAAGAATGACATTCAACTGATATAGGTCTGATAATGAAGAAAGATACAGAAACAGTGTAACATATGTCTGGTCTTCTGTTTAGAGCCAAAAGGGACCTTTGAAGACATCTAGTCCAGCTTTTGTTCTATATATAAGCAAAATGAAGTTTGTTCTTTTTTTGGGGGGGGTAGTTTTGGGGTTTTTGTTTTGTTTTGTTTTGTTTTGTTTGCTTTTTGGAGGAGGGAAGGCAGGGCAATTGGGGTTAAGTGACTTGCCCAGGGTCACATGGCTAGTAAGTGTTAAGTGTCTGAGGCTGGATTTGAACTCGGGTCCTCCTGACTCCAGGGCCAGTGCTCTATTCACTGCACCACCTTGCCTCTCCCGCCAAAAAATGAAGCTTAACCTGACATCAGCTGACTGGAAAGAGAAGGAAACTGAGGAGAAATGGTACTTTTAGATCATGGTACATTTCTGGAATAAATAATTCTGGGCAAGATGGGCAACTTTGGCCAGCTAAAAAGAAATATAATGGCACTGAGCATCTGGAGACTGGAAGATAGATGGGGCTCAAATATAGATCAACTGAAAGAAACAGTGATTTTTAACCTAGAGAAAAGATTTGCAGGGATTTACAGAAAGAATTTACAGTTATCTGTTTAAAGACTGTCAAGTGGAAGGATTAGACTTTACTGAGTTCCAATCCCCCCTTAACAACTACCTCATGGACATTTCCCATGGATGTCTCCTAAGTATCACAAAGTTGTATAAAACTGAATTTGTTCACCATTCAACCCCTAAACCTACTGTTCTTTCAAACTTCTCTATTTATATTTCCAGTAACACATCAAGTTGTCATCCTTAATTCTTCCTCATATTCTATGTCCAATCAGGTGATTGTTCTTTATTTTTTAAAAATGCTTTATTAATTTCTAGTTTAAATCATTCATTTCTGCAAGATTTTGAGTTACAAATTTTCTCCCCGTTTTTCCCCTACCCACCACACCAAAATAACGATCCCACTGGATATCCCCTCCTCTAATCTGCTCTCTCCTGTGTCTTCTCCCATACCCCTTCCAACTTTCCAGGAAGGCACAGAGGATCTCTATGCCTCAGTGCCTGTATGTCTTATTTCCAGCCAAATGTAAAAAAAAAAACAAAAAAACAAACACTAATAACAGAGTGTGTGTGTGTGTGTGTTTATTAATTAAACATTTTATTTTAAAACTCTGAATTCCCGAATCATCCCCTTTCTCCCTTGTCACCCACCCTTACTGGGAAGATAAGCAATTCAGTATAGGTTGTACATGTGTAGCTATGCAAAAAATTTCCATTGTGGATATACTGTAAAAGACTGACTATATTTCCCTCCCTCCTATCCCACCTCCCACTTGTTCTATTCTCTACTTGGATCTTGTCCCTTTTCAAAAGTGTGTGCTTCCAACTTCCCTCCCCCACAACCTCCCCTGCCGTCCATCATGCCCCATCTCATCCCCTTCCCCTCTACTCACCTGTAGGGTGAATACCCCATTTAGTGTATATGTCATTCCCTCCCTAAGCCAAATTCAATGAGAATAAGGTTGACCCATTCCCTTTTGCCTTCCTGTTCTTCCCTTTCATTGTAACCATTTTCCCTTGCTTCTTCTATATGAGATAGTTTACCCCATTCTGTCTCTCCCCATCTCCTCTCATTATATTCCTGTCTCACCTCTTAATTTCACCTTTTAAGTATCATCCCTTCTTATTAAATTGGTCCTTTGTCCTCTATGTATACCTGTACACATATATGCACAATCACATATGTATTCATACACCCATATACCCTCCTGTATAGACATATATATGTATGTGTATATATATATATATTTCTTGCTTCCTGTGTCTGAATGTCAAATTTTCTATTCAACTCTGGTTTTTTCCTCAAGAATGCTTGAAAGTCCTCTACTCCACTGAATGACCATATTTTCCTCTGAAACACGATATTCAGTTTTTCTGGGTAAGTGATTCTTGGTTTTAATCCCAGGTCCTTTGCCCTCCAGAATATCATATTCCATGCCCTTTGATCCCTCAGTGTAGAAGCTGCTAGGTCCTGGGCTATTCTGATTGTGTTTCCACAATACTGAAATTGTTTCTTCCTGGCTGCTTCTAATATTTTCTCCTTGATCGGGGAATTCTGGAACCTGGCTATAATATTCCTAGGAGTTTTCTTTTTGGGATCTTTTTCAGGAGGTGATATGTGGATTCTTTCAACCTCTATTTTGCCCTCTGGTTCTAAAACATCAGGGCAATTTTCTTTGAGAATATCTTGAAGGATGATTTCTAGGTTCTTTTTTTTTTGATCTTGGCTTTCAGGTAGTTCAATAATTTTTAAATTATCTCTCCTGGATCTATTTTCCAGGTCAGTGATTTTCCCAATGAGATATTTCACACTGCCTTCTATTTTTTCATTTGTTTGGATCTATTTAGTACCTTGATTCCTCATAAAGTCACTAGCTTTCAATTGCTCCAATCTAATTCTGAAGGAATGATTCTCCTCAGTGAGTTTTTGAGATTCTTTTTCCATCTGGCAAATTTGACTCTTTAAAGCATTCTTCTCCTCATTAGCTTTTTGAGACTTTTTTGCCATTTGAGTTAGTCTATTTTTTAAGGTGTTATTTTCTTCACTCAGGTTGTTGACTCTCATTTCACAATTTTCTTGCATCGTTCTCATTTCTCTTCCCAATTTTTCCTCCACTTCTCTTATTTGATTTTCAAAATCCTTCTTAAGGTCCTCTATGGACTGTAACCAGCTTGTATTTTTCTTGGAAGCTTTCAGTGCAGGAGTTCTGACTTTACTGTCTTCCTCTTGTTCCATGCTTTGATCCTATTTGTGCCCAAAATAAGAGTGTAAAGTTGGATTGCTCTGTTTACTTTACTTCCCTTGTTTGCTCATGTTGCCACTCAATTGCTTGACTTTTGGGCTTTTTGCCTCAGTAGGACTCTACTACCAGACAGGGGAGCTTCGTCCCAAATGCTGGGGCTTCCTCAGCTGCCAAAGGTATTAGTTAGGTGCCCTCTCTGAAGCCTCCACACACCGTGGCAAGCTGGTCGCACAGCCCAGGACCTCAATCCTAGACTGCAATCCAGATCTAAGCAGGTTGAAGCAAGATCCATTACTCCTCAGACTGGTCACTTGGTCCCCCTACAATCTGCAGGCCAGGAGCTAAAGCAGCCATGTGGCTGTGGCTGCAGGGCCATGGTGCCTCAGCCACTCCTTGCCCCTGGGGGCAAAAGCTGACCACACTCCCAACTACTGGATCCCAAAGTCTACACAGCACTGACCTCTCACTGTGTCCTTAGCATCTATGGGTTGATAATTCTGGAAACTGCCAGAGCTGCTAGTGATCTGAAATCCCTCCAGCTGGTGGCTGATCAGACCTGCCCTGAGGCTAAGACCTTCGGCTCATATGGGGGCTAGAGTCAGGTCCCAGAGCACTGTACTGGCCTCTGGCTGCCAGCCCACTGGGCTGTCTTCAGTGGGAAGTTAGCTTCTCTGTATCATTTTGTGGGTTCTGTAGCTCCAAAGTTTCTTTCTTTTATATGAACTGGCCAAATGATTGTTCTTATTGATTCTAACTACACATCTCTTGTATCAGTCTCTTTTTCTCTACTCACAGGGCCTTTTTTTTTTTTAACTTCTCACCAGGACTATTATAATAGTCCAAATGGCCTCTCTGCCTCAAATTTCTCCCCTTTCTAATCCATCTTCAACATAAGTAGCAAAATGATATCCCTAAAGTACAGGTACAATCCTGTCATACACCTATTCACAAAGCTCCAGTGGTTCCCTACTATCTCTTGGATAAAATAGAAACTCTTCATTTTCGTATTTAAAGCCATTTCTGATCTCTCCAGGTTATTACACGCTGCTCCTCTATACACACTCTCCCTTCCAGACAAACTGGCACCCTTGCTTTTAGCTACAGTACATACAGCATTCCATCTCACCTCCTGCACCTTTACACAGGTGTCTCATATACCTAGAATGAACTTTCTCCTCACTTTTGCCCCTTGGAATCTTTTAGGTCTCTTTAAAGTTCAACTCCAGCACCATAAAAATAATAATCACAATAGCTTTCATTTAATAGCACCTACTATGTGCTAGACACTGTGCTAAGCACTTTTCAAATATGATCTCATTTGATCCTCTCAATAGTTAATAGGCGATAGATGTTATCATTATCCTCACTTCACAGTTGAGAAAATTGAGGCAAACAGAAGTTAAGATCACAGAGTCAGTAAGTGTCTGAGGCCCCATTTGAACTCAGGATTTCCCTATATAGGGAATTAAACCAAATACATAAAAGGAAGGAGCAGTTCAGTGGGGGGAGAATAACATTCAGAAACCAAGAGGATGTAAAAAGAAAAGTTAACAACATAATACATTTTTTGAAAATAATACGCCTCTAATTTAAAAGGAACAGATTTCCTGAGATTCTGCCCTGTTCTCAAATTCAAGTTTGAATATTTAAAAAATAATCTTCTTATATGAAGTAGCATGACAGTTGAATAGGGCAGTAGACTTGGGTCAGGAGAATCTGAGTTCAAATCCTACCTTAGATACCAGTTATGTGATCCTGGGCAAGTCATCTTTGCATCTGTTTCTTTATCCATAAAATTAGGGGAGTGAACTTAATTGCTTCTAAGTTTCCAGCTAGCTTTAAAAATCTATGATCCTCTAATCTATCTTCCAGGACTTTTTACTTATCTCTAACTCATTTCTTTCTTAAGTCTAGTCAGGTAAAATAATAGTTAATAATAACACCTAGAATTTTTAGAACTCTTTAAGGTTTGTAAAGTTTTTTATATACTATTTCATCTGGTCTTCACAAAAATTCCCTAAGACAGGTGCTGCAATTATTACCATTTTAGAGATGATAAAACTGAGGCTGAAAAAGGTTAAGGAATTTGTTCAAGGGCACACAGTTAGTAAGTTATCTGAGACAGAATTTGAACTGTGATCTTCCTGACTGACCCAAATCCTGCACTTTATCCACTACACCTCCCAGTCGACACATGTTCAAATTCTTTGTGTAAAATTATTTTCAAATACAATGGCAGTTGGCTGAATAAAAGTGATTTAAGTGAAGCTCAGGAAATCAATCAAAATGTCAAGGATAATGGAGAATAAATTGAGCTTAAAGGGATAGCAAGAGTATGACAGGTTAGTGACAGAGACAGACAGAGCAGTTGGAAAGGTATGAGAAGGATGCAGAATGCAGTTTTATCTTTGAAATCAAGGAAGGAAAGTATTCAAAAGGGAAGAGAAGTCAACATCAAATGCTAAGAGGACAAAAAATATAAGGAACTAAAATAAGGCCACTGGATATGGGAATTAGGAGGTCACTGGCGACCTTTGAGAGTATAGTTTCAGTCAAGGGAATGGGAAAATGAGTAGCAAGGGACTGAAGACTTTGGAAATAGATAACACTTTATGAAAAGCTTGGAAGTGAATGGGAAGAGAGTGAATGGGTACTAAATGAATGATGTAAAAGGAACAAGGGAAAAGTTTTAAAAATTGGACCTATCTGGGCATGATTAAAGGCAGGAAGGAAGAATCTAGTAGAGACAGAATGAGTGAAAATGAATAAGGCTTAGACCAAAATAGCTGCAGCAGAAAAGGAAAAGAAACTTTTTGAAGAATTACAGAATCTGAGCTTGAAGAGATTGTAAGAGTCATCAAGATCACTCTAGATGTGAATAATTATAGGAACATACCAAAATTTAGCTAAATGAATTCTAATGAGGGAGAACTCAATACCTTCCCTCCCTCAAGTACCAAGGCATTTCCATTCATGTTTATCTCTAACTGTGAGAGTTTTTCTTTATATTAAACTTAAATTTGTGACTTTAGAATTTCCACCAATGCTGTCAGTTCTTCCCTCTGTGTCCAAGCAAAACACATCTAACGTTTCCTTCCATGTGACAAACCTTCAAAAACCTGAATGCAACTATCAAGTCTTTCTCTAAGTTTCTCCTTTTTCAAACTGTCTTTGAGTCCTTCAACTGATCATATGGGTTATAAATGACAGACATAAATATGAGGACTTATTATTTGCTGTCCTCTGAATACTCTTGAGTGTATCAGTATCTTTCTTGAAATGTGGTGCCCTCAACCGATCATGTATAGTGAGACTTTCACTTTCCTAGACCTGGACACCTGGACACACTAAGATTGCTTAGTTTTCTTCATTATGGTATCACATTGTTGACTCAGTCTTGAGTCAACAATCTTGTAGTAACCAAACCCCCCAGAAACATAGAATATGTTGAATGCATTGTAGGATTATGAGAGGGAAAAAAAGGTAGGTTTTGGATATGGGTGACTGGAAAACTGCCTTTAAAAAAAAAAGAAAGATCAATACTTTTTATTATTAGAATCAAGAATTAGTTACAAAATTGAAGAGCTAAAAATGACCACAGCAATCATCTTGTCCAATTTTTATTTTATAGGTAAAGAAAGTGAGGGTCAGAAAGAGAAAGTGTCATATAGGCAAATTAATGGCAAAATTAGGACTAGGGTCTGGGTTTTCTGAACTATTTTAGTGGCTTCTTTCCCCCACTAGACCATATGCTAAAAATGCTTTTTTTTAAAAAAAAAGCATATTTCTGTAGTCCTATGGAAATCACATCTAAGACAAATAGGATAGTAAAGGGAGTTTTGAAAAATATTTTTATCATTATTTCCCAATATGGGGAGTGATTTTGCTTTGAGAGTTTCAATAAATACTCTATTGTTCTTAAGAAATTTAACAGAAGACTGACAGAACTGATATAACCAAAAAGAAAAAAAAGAATATGCCAAGATAAGATGAGGGAGGAAACTAAGAGAAAGTTAGGAGGGGAGAAAGAGAGGGAAATGAAGAAAGGAAGGAAATCTAGTTAACTAGAATATGTCTTAGTTCTGGTTAGTCCTCCTCTGCAGTTACTCAACTAGCTGGTAGAATTCTACAAGACTGAGTAACTCAAACAAGGTTTCCTATCTATAACAAAACTCGAGGAAGACTTTAGTGGGATGATCCTTTAGGTTTGTCTTCTATGAATACTTCATGGAAGAGGAAAGGCTCAAGATCCATAACTATTGACAATACAAAGCAGAATCTTGTGAAAGGAGGCTCTAATGTTCAGGACTTTAAAAAATAATTTTCTTTTTCTGTAACTTCAACTCTGAGGTGTTCCTCAATGCTCATGGTAAAAAACTGCTAAGAGTTAATCAACTTTCTTAGCTCTATTTGGATAGAACTACTAAAAACAAACCCATAACCATTTCACACAATCACAGAAACCTAAAAGTTGACTAAGAAGCTAATCTAGAGCAATCCAAGCATTAGTAAGAATATCTTCCTACATCATACCCAACAAGCAGTCATCCTGTCTCTCCATGAAGATCTTTAGTAAGGTATAAACCACTATCATTCCACTTTTTGTAGCGTTCTGTTCCAAAGTTTTCCCTAAGATCAAGTCCAAATCTTTTTTTCTAACTTTTGCCCCATTACTCCTATTTCTGTCCTCTGGACCAAGTAGAATAAATCTAATCCTTAGTTCATGCCAGAGCCCTTTGAATGACAATTACCTAATACTCCTAAATATTCTTCTAGGCTAAATGTTTCCTGTTCCTTCAAATGATCCTCATATGGCATAATTTTATTTATACCATAAAAAGACAGGACAGAAAGTCTGTACCTAGACCACCTTTACCATCTAGCTCATTATCTCAACTCTTTTAATCTGTATTATCCTTGAAAAATCCCCTTATGATCAGTTAAACGTATAACATACTTGTAAATGACCCAATGACAACAAATTCTAAATGTGGCTCATTTGTCAAAGGTAAGAGAAAGAATTACTTTATAGCAATAATGGAAAGTTTCAAAAGAAGTGAAATAAATACTTTAGACATTATAGAAAAGCAATTGTGCCGCAGCTAAGTGACACAGTGGATAGAGTACAGGGCCTTGAGTCCTGAAGACTCATCTTCCTGAGTTCAAATCTGACCTCAGACACTTACTAGCTGTATGATACTGGGCAAGTCACTTAACCCTGTTTGTCTCAGTTTCCACATCTAGAAAATGAGCTGGGGAACGAAATGACAAACCACTTCAGTATCTTTGCCAAGATCCCCAAATGAGATCACACAGAACTGTACATGACTGAAATGACTGAACGACAACAATTCTAGTGAAATTCTGCAGAATCATGATATGTTCAATGGTAATACAATCTACTAAAGTATATAAACTCAAATAAATATAAAATATACGAAGTATATATACAATGTACAAATATGTACAAAGTAATATGAAATAATTACAAAAATGTAAGGATAATAATAATTGGGGGTCAGGAAGCTACAGGGAGGACACAGAAAAGATATTATATAGGAGTTAACATGAGTTGTACTTTCAAGGGATTCTAAGTGGCAGAAGTAAACGAGAGCATCCCAGACACATGGGACTATTTGTGCAAAGACAAAGAGGTTGGGAGATAGAATGTCACATATGAGGTAGAGTTAACAGACTGACAGGAATGGCGAATGTGTGAAGCCTGAGCTTCAATCAAGAAGAACCACTATTTTAATGCAAATGGAAGTATGCTGTATCAAACTATAGTGTATGTTTTTATTTATGGACCCAAATTTACAAAAGACAAATCAGGGAGTGTTTTCTCATGATATAAAAATGTCTGGCTGACAAAATTACTATTTGGTGGAAATAGAGAACCACATAAAGATTAATGAAAAAAAAAACAATGATTAAAAACCATGAAAGTATAATGGGAAAATATATACCAATTAATAAAAATCAGATTCATTCAAACTTTCAGCTATATGTCTATTATACAAATGAGTGGTAAAATAAATGCTAAAAATTATTCTAATCATGTTACATTAGATACTACTTGCCCTCTCAAAAATATTTAATATTCATGCCATTTTTCTGTTTTAAAAAAAGTTCCAATATTTATATCCAAATATAAAATTTTAGGAGATCTGTCTTTGTAATATTTTTCTTTTTGCTTAGAGGAAACTAGGTGGTATGTTAGAGTGGGTGCACTGGACTTGAAATGAAGAAAACCCAAATTTAAATCCTGTTTCTGACACCTACTAACTCTGAGACCCTGAACAAGCCAGTTATTTGCCCCAGTTTCCTCATCTGTAAAATGGGAATATTAATAGCACCTACTTCCCAGGGTTATTGTGAAATTATAAATGTGTCATATATGTACATATATGATATAAAGAATACTTTGCGGGGCGGCTAGGTGGCACAGTGAGTAAGAACGCTGGTCCCGGAGCCAGAAGGACCCAGGATCAGTTCCAGCCTCAGTTACTTAGCACCCACACTTAAATAACTAGCCATGTAACCCTGAGCAAATTACTTAACCCCAATTGCTTTAAAAAAAAAAGAACACTTTGCAAACCTAAAAATACTATATAAATATTAGCCTTTATTATCACTGAAATAAAATTTTAATTTAAGAATCTTAATTCCAATTCTGTGTTCTCTCTCACTTTAGCTCCAAGAAAACAATTCAATATTAAAATCAGAGTAGTAACTAACTCAGAACTAAAGGGTGCAAAAAATATTCATCAGTAACCCTCTGTTCTCAGAAGTCTCACTGCTTGTATTTTATAGAGGTGGGGGAAAGAGCAAGTACCATTAATGAATTCTTCCTAATTTCAAAAAAAGGAATTCACACAATCGGAACTAGAAAAAAGTGAGTGAAACTATTAGCATCGAATTGGGGCCAAAGTCAGCCCTAATGTCAAAGAAAAAGTAAATATTTTAATAACTTTAATTTTTAAAAACATCATTAGTATTCAGTAACAATACTAGTATTAGCATCAGTCTTTTTTATAAATATAAAATGCCCCTACCACAACCAAATCTTTTTAATCAATCATAGAGAGGAAGTTATTTCCCAAATTTAATGTTATAATAATACAAAGTATAGGGGGCGGAGTCAAGATGGTGGAGCAGTAACAGCACTTCTACAGCGCTCTGGCCCACACCACTTCGAAATTCATGTAAAAGGGGACTCTGAACAAACTCTGGAGCTTCAGAACCCACAAAATGATACAGAGAAGCTAACCACCCACTGAGGACAGCCCAGCAGCCAGGCAGCTTGGCAGGGAGCGGCCTGTGTAGTGCTTAGGCCCATGTGAGTCTGATGTTTTAGCCCCAGGGTGGCCAGACCAGCAGCTGTGGTGTTTCCAGAATTACCAACACATAGATGCCTAGGACAAAGTGAGAGGTCAGTGCAGTATGGACATTGGGACTCATTAGTGGGGAGAGCATGTTGGCCTCTTTCCCCCGGGGCGAGAAGCCGCTGAGACGCTTCAACACAGCCTCGGACACATGCAGCAGGTTCAGTTCCTGGCCTGCAGAGTGTAGGAAGACCAGGCTATCTGTCTTGGGGGTAATCACTCTTGCTTTAGCCTTCTTGGATCTAGACTGTGGTCTGGGGTGGAGGTCTTGGGGTGTGTGACCAGCTTGCCAGAGTGTGTGGAGGCTTCAGAGAGGGCACCCAACTAATATCTCTGGCAGCTGAGAAAACCCCAGCATTTGGGACGGAAGCTCCCCTAGCTGGTGGCAGAGTCCTACTGTGGCAACAAGCCCAAAAGTCAAGTAATTGAGTGGCAACATGCCTAGGCAAAGGAAACAAAATAAACAGAAAAATTCAACATTAAACTCATATTTTGGGGGCAAAGAGGATTGAAGCATGGAACAGGACAGAACTCCTGCACCAAAAGCCACAAATGAAAATACGAGCTGGTTACAGGCCATAGAGGACCTTAAGAAGCAGATAAAAGAAGTGGAGGAAAAATTGGGAAGAGAAATGAAAAAGATGCAAGAAAAAGTATGAAATGAGAGTCAACAGTCTGACTGAGGCTGTTAAAAAACAGACTAACTCAAATGGCAAAATAGGCTCAAAAAAGCAATGAAGAGAAGAATGGCTTAAAAAGCCAAATTTGCCATATGGAAAAAGAATCTCAAAAGCTCACTGAGGAGACTCATTCCTTCAGAATTAGATTGGAGCAAATGGAAGCTAGTGACTTAATGAGAAATCAAGATGCTGTTAAGCAGATCCAAACAAATGAAAGAATAGAAGGCAATGTGAAATATCTCATGGGAAAAACCAGTGACTTAGAAAATAGATCCAGGAGAGATAATTTTAAAATTATTGGACTACCTGAAAACCATGATCAAAGAAAGAACCTAGAAATCATCCTTAAAGAAATTCTCAAGGAAAATTGCCCTGATGTTTTAGACCCAGAGGGCAAAATAGAGGT
This sequence comes from Gymnobelideus leadbeateri, assembly GCA_011680675.1. Lineage (NCBI taxonomy): Eukaryota > Metazoa > Chordata > Mammalia > Diprotodontia > Petauridae > Gymnobelideus > Gymnobelideus leadbeateri. The sequence continues at coordinate 398,227 of WOXC01010782.1, read as the reverse complement.
TGAAAGAATCCACAAATCACCTCCTGAAAAAGATCCCCAAAAGAAAACTCCTAGGAATATTATAGCCAGGTTCCAGAATTCCCAGATCAAGGAGAAAATATTACAAGCAGCCAGGAAGAAACAATTTTAATACTGTGGAAACACAATCAGGATAGTGCAGGATCTGGCAGCTTCTACATTGAGGGATCTAAGGGCTTGGAATATGATATTCTGGAGGGCAAAGGAGCTGGGATTAAAACCAAGAATCACCTACCCAGCAAAACTGAGTATCATGTTTCAGGGGAAAATATGGTCATTCAGTAGAATAGAGGACTTTCAAGCATTCTTGAGGAAAAAACCAGAGTTGAATAGAAAATTTGACATTCAGATACAAGAAGCAAGAGATGCTTGAGATGGTAAACAGGGAAAAGAAATCATAAGGAACTTATCAAAGTTGAACTATTTACATTCCTACATGAAAAATCAATAATTGTAACTGATGAAACTTTTTTCAGTATGAAAATAGTTGAAGAAGGGTATATGGGCATATGAATACATATGTGAGTATGTGTGTATATGTTTACAGGTATACATAGTTAGAGGGCACAGGTCGAATTTAATAGGAAGGGATGATACTTAAGTGGTGAAGAAGTTAAGAAGTGAGAGAGGAATATAACAAGAGGGGATGGGGAGAGACAGAATGGGGTAAACTATCTCATATAGAAAAGGCAAGGGAAAATGGTTACAAGGAAGGGGAAGAACAGGAAGGCAAAACCATATTCTCATTGAATTTGACTCAGGGAGAGAATGACATACATACTAAATAGGATATCTTACCCTACAGGAGAGTAGGGGGGAAGGGGATGAGAAAGGTGATGATGGAAGGGAAGATGGGGAGGGAATTTGGAAGCACCCACTTTTGAAAAGGAACAGGATCAAAGTAGGGAATAGACCAAGTGGGAGGTGGGATAGGAGGGAGGGAAATATAGTCAGTCTTTTACAATATATCTACTATGGTAATGTTTTACATAGCTACACATGTACAATACATACTGAATTGCTTATCTTCCCAGTAAGTGTGGGTGATAAGGGAGGAAGGGAATGAATCTGTAATTCAAAGTTTTAAAATCAAATGTTTAAAAATATATAAATACTATTATTAATACTATTTTACATATAATTGGGAAATAAGATATACAGGCAATGGGGTTCAGAGATTCACCTTGCCCTACAGAAAAAGTCGAAGGGGGTATGGGAGAAGATATGGGAGAGAGCAGATGGGATTAGGGGATATCCTGCGAGACTGCTATTCTGGGGTGGGAGGGAAGGGAAAAAATTGTAACTCAAAATCTGGTGGAAATGAATGATGTAAACCAGAAGTTAACAAAGCATTTGGAAAAAAAATAATACAAAGTATAAGACAAACCCTGTCAACTATTTGAAGTTAGGGTAGTCAGAAATGACAAATAAGATAAAAAAACCTTTTTTCTATTGCTGGAAAACATGGATTTGCTTTGAAAGAAAAAATTGAATGATCAAAGCTACCAAATTTGAAGCTAAGCATTTCAGAACATTTTAACATAAATACAATCTCTAATTCTAATATAAATAGAATGGTTTCATAAAGACTGAAACTGAAAGGAATAAGTTAATAAACTAAACAGAAAATTAAGCCATACACAGTGATTTTGTGATGGTCAGATGTATAGGCATTGGTCACAATGAGCAAAGAGCATGAATTCTCCTACTGTGTAAGAATCTATTTCCCATTCACTGCTTCTATGAAATGTGTCAATATCTTTTGTTTCCCAGATATGCCAGAGTAAAACTAAAAGATTTTTGGAAGGTTACTTTGAAAGCATCGTCACGGCTATTTTCTATTCTTTGAACATTTGTTTCTTCTTTGCCCTCTACAGAAAATAAAGCTTTAATCACTAGTAAGAGAAGACTGACTTCTATACAATAATTATAGTAAGAAAAATTTTCTTTACAAAAGGGAATGGATTCACTTCTCACTGAAGATTAAGACCTTTGATAACTTTGAAGATTTTTAATTAAATAATAAAAGGCTTCTAATTATTCTCTTAAAAAGCAAGAAGAAAAAAAGATATGTGAATAGTCTTGGGAATAAACAGAATGTGTTCAATTAGTGGAAATGAATAAGCTTTCCTTCTACATTATCAAACATAGGGACACAAAAATGGGCAATATTCTCTATCATATACTTAAGGTCAGCAAAAGGGCCGTAGTAAAATGAATGTTCAAATTTATAATTCTTATCTGATGTAAGTAAATGAATGAAAAAACATTTATTAAGCATCTACTATTCACCATGCACTGTGCTACATTCTAGGATACAAATACAGAAGTGTGACAGTTTCTGCTGTAAAGAGCTTACAGTCTAAAAAAGGGAGACAATACATATGGGGTAGTGATGGCTGGGAAGGGAGGTTTTGTTTAGGAGGTGACAGAAATGATGAATGAAACTGTAGGGCAGTTGTCATTCCCTTTCCAGAAGCAATGGTAGTATTGATTTGATTACTGTTCTCCAAGGAAAAGGTGAAGCAAAAGGGAGAAGGTTACACAAGTGACAATAGGACAAAGAGCAAGATATTCCAAGATATCCAAAGTAGATGGATGTGAAACATGGTCTGGGGCCAGCTAGATATAGTCATTTGGTGAGATGGCATTACTGGCCAAACAAGCTCAGACCCAGACTGGAGTTCCAAAGATGAGTGGTCTGGAAAATGATGCTGTTCCAGATGGGGAGGGGAGAGCAGCAGTAGGGCAGATGATAAGATGTTCCAAGATTTCCAGGGTGGATGGATATAAAGTGAAAATGCTACCTGCTGTGAGCTGGGCAGAAAAAAGTACTAAGGGTATTAAAATGAGAATCTCTTAAAAATAACAAAAGCATTCAATATATGAACTAAAAAAAGATGGGCTTGAAAAGACCCAAGAATATATCATCATTTGTCACTAAGTTCAGCCAGTTAGTCATAAGAGCCTTCAGTGTTCTCAGAAAATCTGGTGCTAGTTAAACTATCTGACTAACAAAGAATCATCAGCACTTTCAGTCCATATGTGGTTTGGAAAACTTGCAATGCTACCAGATGACCGATGTTTTAAAAGTGATATAGGAATTTTCCTAGTGGTCTTTTATAAATGAAATATAGAGAATTCTCCCTTCTTGTTCTGATGGATGTATTAAAATTTAATTCTTGCAATAATCACTTTAGAAGAGATTGCACTGTGAAAACAAGTCTGGCTATTAGACTTTTCCTATAGTGTTACTGCTAACCTGGATTATTATTAGTAAGTTCATGGATTTCTCTGAAGATAGTTCCTCCATCAATTCTTTTAAAAGTTCCTTTAAAAGGCATGAACTAAAATAGTGATATTCAATTTAACTAACAATGTTGTTTCTCAGGCATCGGAATTACTTACTTTTGTAATTTATTTTTAAAACTACAAACCAAGACATTTGGTACTCATTTTTATTTTAAAAGATAAGCACTATCTAACCGCATCCAAAGCCCTAAGTCACACAAGTGTGCTGACTGGGTCCAATAACTATATTATCTAAACTCCTAGCAATTCTTTTACTCTTCCTTAACTGCTCCTTAACGCTTTAAACAGCATCTATCCAAAACCTCTTATTTCCTCAAGCCTCCTGGGATAAGTCTCCCATCCTCTTACAGAAGACCTCACCTCACACTCTACAAAGAAACAGTTTATTCGTCTTGAGCTCCCTCACTTAAAAAAAAAAGAACCTTGTTCTTACTGGAATTCTACACCTCAAATGCACTCAACATTATTCTTCAATCTTTCCTTTGCTTTCATCTCTGATGAAGAGATGGTCTTTCTCCTTGCCAAAACCTTCTTAAATGCCTTAAGAAAACTAAGGAGAACCATATTTTGAGGCAAAAGAGCCAGCAGTCTTTTCTGGTTCTTGTGATGACTGCTTTTTTTCTGTCTCTTTTGCTGAATCCTCATCCAAATCACACCTTTAACTGCAGAATCCTCAGGGTTCTGTGCTAGGTCGTCTTCTCTTCTACTACTACTTTATCTGGTGATCTCATCAACTCCATGGATTTAATGACCATCTCTATGATGATTCTCAAGTTTGTCTATCCTCCTTTAAACTCTCTGACTGCAATCTGGCATCTCCTTTCAATGTCATTTAGAACTGAATGTCCAGCAGACATCTTAAACTCAACATATCCATAACAGAACTCATTCTTTCCTCCTAAACCCATCCCCTTCTCCTACAGTAGAGGGCAATACTATCTTTAAAGTCCCTCAAACTTGCAACCTAGGAGTCCTCCTGGATTCCTGACTATCTCTCACATTCCTCCCCCCCATATCCAAACTATTGCTGACAACTGTCGATTTCACCTTAGCAACAGCTCTTGAACATGCCCCCTTCTCTCCTTTGCCATTGTCACCACTCTAGTGTGAGGCTTCATCATTTCATGCCTCTATTACTGCAATAGTTTGCTAGTGGGTTATACAGCAAAGATCAAAATGAATGCAAAGCTTACAGAAGGAATGAAAAAGATATATATGGCAGGCTGTTAAAACTCTAACCTGATATTTGGCACCTCCATTAAAGGATAATTGCATTTAATTTATATCTCCAGTGAAAAGGCTACGGACTAATGTTGAGGGATATCAATTCCAAAACTCTATTTCATTAACTCCTTAAAGAATGGGGATCTTCCAAGTCACCTAAATGAGGCCTGTGCCCTTTTCAGTTCTCCTAGAAGGTTCTTCCTTTGTCCTCCCACAGCCTGTCCACTAAGCCCTCCTGGCCTTTTTAATCCACATTCCTTTTTTTCTCCCTCTCTATTCCTTTAAGCACTGTCACCTTTTTTTCCTTTTTACTGCCACCCTAACCTTTTTCCCTATTATCATGAGGACACAGGAAATATCAAGAATAGAGTGAAACATATCACAAGAGAGGAAAAGGACACATAAATACAAAGATATTTATAGAAGCTCTTTTTCTATAGTGGCAAAGAACAGGAAATTAAAGCTATGTCCATCAATTAGGGGATGGCTAAACAATTTATGGTATATGAATAAAATGGAATACTACTGTGCTGTAAGAAATAGTAAAAAGGATGGTTTTGAAGAAACCCAGGAAAACTTGTACGAACTAATACAGTCAAGTGAGCAAAACCAAGAGAACAATTAATAAAATAACAACACTGTAAAAAATAATTTTGATAGAATCAAGGATGCTGACAAATGCAATGATCAACCAAAATTCCAGAGGGCTAATTAATCTAATTCCACCTCCTGTTAGAGAGGTAATGGATTCCAGATACAGAACGAGACACACATTTTTTTATAGAGAAAGTGAGAAGTTGGTTTGATTTGTAAGAGTTTTTTTTTTTTAATTCTAAAATAGGGAAAGGAGAATGCTTGTTAATTGAAAAATAAAAGATTTTTAAAAAATGATACAGGGAGAACCAAATTTTGGATTAAGGTATTATTTTACCTAAGTTTGGTCTCTAACCTCATTTCCATGAAAACAAAAAAAACAGTTAGGAAGAATTAGTCATCTACTAAACATAAATTTGTTTCCCTATAACTTATATCCTTTGGTACTAGTTCAATGGTAAAAGGCGGTTCTAAAAAGGACATTCAAGCTACTAACAACCATAGGAAAAAAATCTCCAAAACACTAATAAGACTAGAACAACCTTGAAGTTCCACCTCACACTCATCAGATCTGCAAATGTGACCAAAAAAAAAAAAAAAGAAATGGCAGTTTTTCAAGAGGATATGTCACAGATACACAAATGTACCCTTAGTTGAACTATGAAGAACTCCAATCATCCTGGAAAGGAACTCTATCCAAAAAGTCACTTACCTATGCATACTCTTTGACCCAATAATACTATTATTAGTCATATATCTCCAAGAGCTCAAAGGCAAAGTATCCATATGTAAAAATAATGACAGCAGCATTTTTTATCTTAGCAAAGAACTGCAAACAAAATGGGTGCCTATTAACTTGGGAACAGCTTAACAAATCATGGTATAGTGAGTAGATAGACTGTCTGCCAGACTTAGGAGTCAGAAAGCTCCAAGTTCAAATCTTGTCTTAGACACCACATAACCTTGGACAAATCATTTCACCTCTTTTCACTTCAGTTTTCTCATCTATATAATGGGAATGAGAGTAGCTTCTATTTCACATGGCTGTTAAGATCAAATGAGGCAATATAACTCTTTGAAAATCTCAAGATGCTATATAAATATTAGCCTTTTGATTGTTTTGTCATAAGAAATAACAAAAGGGACAGATTGAGAGGAACCTATGAAGATTTTTATGAACTGAAACAGAGTAAAGTGAGCAGAACCAAGAGAACGATTTATAAAATAAATACAATATTATAAAAGAAAACAATTTTGAAAGACTTAAAAACTCTGAACAATAAAATGAATAATCACTCCCTCCTGAGGACTTATGATGAATTGTGCTTTGCACCTCTTGGCAAAGAAGAGATAGACCAGAGTGAAGAACGAGACGTACATTTTTAGATGTGGTCAATGTGTCAATTAATTTTCTTGATTTTCCTTATTTGTTAAAGGGAGGGATTTTGGGTAGGGTGGCATAGAGAAAAGAGATGGGAATAGTAATAGTGAAAGAAAATAAAAAAACAAAAAAATAAAAATAAATTTTTTTTAAACACACAGAAGTGAGAAGGAAGACCAAAAGGGGACAGAGACAAACAGGGTAGTAAGTGTACTACCATGCTATATATAATATTTACTTTAAAAAATGACTTGTACATAAGTGTGTCATGGTTTCTTATGCAAAACTTGTTTCCCCAAATATGGAAAAATCATACTTATTGATATCTGTCAAGTTCATAATTAAAAAATTAAAAATAGAATTAGTAAAGTTCTGCTTCCACATGATAACTAAAATGGACTTATGATCTTATCAATATAAGTATTTATTCCAATAAGTATTTATCCCAACAGGGATTATAACATATAAAATTTGGGTCATGAAAAATTGTGATTTACTCTCAAGTAAGCCAGTAAACTCTTCCTCCAGTAGAATTCTGAGTATAATTCATCCACTAGCAGCTGCATCTGTTCAAGAAATGGATCGATGGACAAGCTACATAGGTTTTCCATACAACTATATATGACAGACAGATTGATAAGCTATTAGGTTTCTCCTGCCTATTTACCAAACTATTTGGTGATCTTGTTTTAAAGGCTTTGCAATACTTTGGGTTTGGTGCAATCGGCATAATCTTACTTGTAAATGGGAGCATCTGGGAAATTATACCTTCTATGGGGAAGTACCCGTAGATTGGACTCTGAGTTGAACCTTCTTTATGATAGTGCTAACACTTTTGGCAAGCAATGTTCCTATTTTAAGCGTTGATTAGTTGAGTAAGGTTTTAATATATCTTTCAAGGGATCTTATATAATTTTGACATACAAGGGGAACATCTTACTGGAGGCAAATCTTTAAGGCAGCATTTTACTCTAATGAATCAACTGCTTTTTTTTTATGGTTAACTAACAATATAGTAGAACCTAAAATTCTCTCTATCTTTCCATTAGTTGTGTTATGGTAGAGGTATGATTTTTCTACAGACCACTGTTTGTGAAATCTCACCTGTTCCTTTCTAATACCTCTTCAGGGACCTATAATGTCTTCAACATATGGGCAGATTATTCTCATATAGGGAGAAAAGTTGGCAGACAGTGGTTATTTGTGTTCCCTTGATTGCATTTTCTTGACAATAATAAGATTTTTCCATGCTTTTAGTATCTTTTCCTCCTTCAGATATAATGAGTAGCAATCTTGTAACTCCTTCAAATTTCTAGTACCTCTAGCATAGATCTCCTCTGTATATACTTGGTCTAGCACAGCTATTTTTCCCATCTTTGTTTTCTCCAGCACCACTTCTAGTTAATCTAGCAATATACCTAGGTAAAGACTATAATGTTACAGTCCAAATGTGGTTGCTTCATTGTCTTCAGTGGCCTATCCACAAGTGAAGATAAGCACTTTCTCTCCAGGCTGATATGTCTGGCTATGGTTTAACTAGTTAAAATTCTACCTACAAGTCCTACTTTTCTATCTTGTCTGTAAGGACACAGATAGACAACACACTGCTTAAGTTTCTGGCAAAAAAACAAAAAGTAATAAATGATGGGTTTAGTTATATTCATATCTACAAAAAATTAATCATATTCACATTCTTGCATATCAAATTGGGAGTCTGGACTTTATTTTGCAATCAATGGGGAAAAGTGTAAAGTGGTATTTTAAAGAGAAGAGCTGAACAAATCATAGCATATTAATGTAATGGAATATCATTGCTTCATAAGAAATAACAAATATGAAGAATTCAGAGAACTAGGAAGTTTGAATTGATGCAGAGCAAAGAAAGCAGAACCAGGAAAAATATACACAATTGCTAAAATTATGTAAATGAAAATAATAGTAAAAGATAGCCGAACTCGGATTACTTGCAGTGAATAATCTTGGTCCCAGAATAAAGATCATGAAATGCGCTTAGCTTTTCTTAGTAGAGAGGTAGAGGTAATGCTGCATATGTAGTTAACTTGTCAGTTGCTTTTGCTTAATGTTGTTTTCTTTGTTACAAGGAAGGGTTTACTGGAGGTGATAACTGGAAATAACATTGGAAGAACTGAAACATATCAATTTTGACACTCTCATTGTAAAAGACACCAGAACACAAAATGAAGTTAGGGGTTAAATGGATATATACTTGGAAAACTTTAAACAAAGGAAGTGGGACATCCAAAGGCAATAAGAAACATTTCAAAGGGACATTTTGTACTACAATGCAATAAGTACTTATAAAAAGATGATCACGGAAATCATTAAGGATATCCCTAGTGGAGGATGAAGAGATAAAGGTATTCTATGAACAACTTAATAACAAAGATATTCAATGACATTCTGATTATCAACATCAAGTAAGACAAAACTGGGAGCAATATGCTTGCCAAAAGTATTTGTCACCAACATGAAATATGTCCAATGTAAAGTCCAAACAGCAAAAGGATTAGATGGTAAAGTCTTCCATATGTTCATGTTTGCAATTGACACTGTATATTGACATTGACTTCATCAACTCTGGAACACTACACGGATTCCCAAATTCAATTCCCAATCAGTCCAGTCAATCTACACTGGAAAAACATAGACAAAAAATGACTGAAAAGCAGCTGCATGGATGACTCACAGAGCTGGTCTGACACCATACATCTCTTACAAACTGCAGATGGACAATGAGACTAGAAAGAAAGTAGGCTGGATTGCCTTTGATAATGTGCCTTTAATATTATTTTAATGCCTCAACTTCTCCCTGAAATAAAGATCCATCTTTTTAACATCAATACTCTTTTGGTGAATCTATATTAGCACTGGGTCATGGAATACTACAAAGAGCAGTAAAGAGGTATGTGGGAAGAATGATGAGGCTGCAACATATTGTATAGGAGTAGCATTTTAAAGGACTTCAAGAGAGACATATGACTAGAAAAGGAGGTAGTCTGCTCATGAGAAAGAAAGAAAGAAAAGAGTGACAGACTGGATGCTCTGTTGTCCCTTGTACAATATTAAGATACCAAGAGGGAGGCCACAGTACACTGCAGACTCCCCATGAAAGATCTACTAGAGGACACGAACAAGAGTCTCCCAAGATGGGAAGGTATGAACAAGCTATCTGTACCAACAATTAACCATGTGAAAAAACATTTTTCAGAGGAATGAACTAACTTTTGAGAAACGGGACATACCTGTAGACTGATTATTTTTAGTGAAGCTACTGAGCAGTTTGTGATTTTAGTAATTTCCATTTGGACTTTCAATTTCTTGTTAAAATTATTCATCTTACATATTATTGCTATTTCTGATCAGTAGATATTACTTCCATAAAATTCTAGGTATTAATCACAAAAGCATTATTTTGGCAACAGCATATAACTAAAAGAGAGGTGAAATAAAAAGGGCAAAGAGAAGGAGTTTCACTCAAAATATATCACCTGAAAAATTACCAGTAACATATTAAAGGGAGACAGATGGGAAGTAAGAGCTGGTTTCTAGCTCTGGTTCTGCTACCAACAAGCTGCATGACCTTAAAGGCACTTTTCTGGGGCTCACTCTCTAATCTATAAAATGTCAGGTGGGAGCAGCTAGGTGTCATAGTAAATAGAGCACCAGCCCTGGAGTCAGGAGGACCTGAGTTCTAATCTGACCTCAGACACTTAACACTTACTAGTCGTGTGGCCTTGGGCAAGTCACTTAAACCCAATTGCCCAGCCTTCCTCCCTCCAAAAAGGGGAAAAAAAAGTCAGGTGGTCCAAGATGATCTCTAAGTTTCCTTCTAGCTTTAAATGCTATGATGCTAACCTCTATTTTTTCTTCCTATGTAAATGACAAGAACAGAAGGCTACAAGGGGCAACGAAATTGAGAAAGAACCATAGGAAACAATATTTTATTCAACGAATCATATATATGTGTAAGATGGGCTCTTTTGAGATTGTTTAGAGATAGTTACAATTTGGGGAGTTCACATAAGCAGCTTTTTCCAATTTTTAAAACACGGATATTGCTGAAATGTCAAAGGCACCAATGCCTGGAAGATTATAATAATATCAAGATAAAAACATTCACCAAAAAAAAAAAAAACCAAAACAAAACCCCAAACCCAACTAACACCCATTATCTGAATTCTGCAAAAGAGATAATCTAATTTTAGTATAACAATCTGCTCATTCATATGTAACTTCAATAATTAAAGAACTTGTAGTTTTGACATCAAGTTTATAAAAGTTTAATCATAATGTAAACAAAGCTAACACTAAGGAACAACAAAACTCTGGCTCAATACAATGGTCAATATTGGTATTCTATAATAAGTTAAAAATCACATCTATCCTTGCTATTAACTTTGTAGGAAGGTTGTTTGGATATCTCATGTATCAAACAATATGTATCAATTTTAAAAAATCACATTGGCTTGAGTCTCTGAGATCACATCCTGAGTAGTGTTCAGGTAGAAGTGCCACATTTTAGGAAAGGCATGTAAGTGGCAGAGCATCTAAATAAAGAAGGGCAACCCAAATAATGAAAAGCCTCAAGTTCATGCCATAAGAATCAGTTGAGGTAACTGAATATTTAACCTGGAAAACGACAAACCTAGGAAGACAGGAAAATAATCCTTAAGTACTCGAGATGTTGTCCAGAGGAACAAGGATAAGATGTTTTCCTTAGTCCCAATGGATTAGAAGAATGATGAGTGGAAATTGCAAACTGGTAAATTGTTGCAATGAAAGCTTTTCAAGCAATTAAAATTAATCCAAAAGTGAAATGAGTTCCCCATGAGGCGGTAGATCCTCCCATATCATAGACAGTCAAGTAAAAATTGGATGATCACTAGTCAGGTATGTTTTAGTGAGCATTTGTATTCAAAGTATGGGTTATAGACTGGGTATCTAAAGTTCCTTCCCAACACCAAGATTAAGAGGGAAGTGGGAAATTGGGAAAGAATTTTTATAACCTATGTCTAAAATAAAGGCCTCATTTCTAAAATATACAGAGAATTAAGTCAAATGTATAAGAATACAAGTCATTCCCCAATTGATAAATGGTCAAAAGGATATGAACTGATAGTTCTCAGAGGAAGAAATTAAAGATATCTATAAGCATATGAAAAAAATGCTCTAAATCACTATCGATTAGAGAAATGCAAATCAAAACAACTCTGAGGTATCACATCTCTCTTTTTCTTTTTTGGAGGGTTACTGGTGTTAAGTGACTTGCCCAAGGTCACATGGTTAGTTTTTTGTGTTAAGTGTCTGAGGCTGGATTTGAACTTGGGTCCTCCTGACTCCAGGGCCAGTGCTCTATTCACTGTGCCACCTAGCCACCCCCCACCAAGGTACCACATCTCACCAGTCAGATTGGCTAAAATGACAAAACAGGAAAATGATAAATGAAGGAGAGGATGTGGAAAAACTGTTACACTAATACATTGCTGGTGGAGTTGTGAACTGATCTAGCCATTCTGGAGAACAATCTGGAACTATGTCCAAAGGGCTATAAGTAATTTCATATCCTTTGACCCAGCAATACCACTTCTAGGGTTGTATCCCAAAGAAACCACAGAAGCGGGAGGAAGACCCATATGTACAGAAATATTTATAGCAGCTCTTTTTGTGGTGGCAAAGAATTGGAAATTAAGGGGATGCCCATCAATTGGGAATGGCTGAACAAGTTATGGTATATGAATGTAATGGAATACTATTGTGGCATAAGAAACAAAGAGCAGATGGACTTCATATTTACCTGGAGAGGCTTATATGAACTGATGCTGAGAAGCAGAACCAGGAAAAATTTGTATACCATTACAGATACAACATATGTGTGATTACCAACTTTGATAGACCAGACTCTTCTCAGAAATGCAGGGCTACAAGTAAATTCCAAATGACTCTTGATGGAGAGAAAAGTCTACACTCAGAGAAAGAACCAGAAATAACAGAGTTTGAATGCAGATTGAAGCAAACTACCTGCTCTCTGTCTTTTTCTTGTTTGGTTTGGTTTCCTCTTTCCCATTGTTCATTCCATCCCTTACAATCATTCTCAACCTGACCAATGTCTAATGAGGAAGTATCTGCAGATCCTATATTTGACTGTATGCCGACATGGAGGAGAGAGGGGGGGAAGGGAAATAGGGAGAAAATTTGAAACTCAAAGAACCAGGGAAATGAATCTTGTAAACTCAAAGTAAATAAATAAATTAATAAAGAAAAAAAAAGTTTGTTGTTAAGTTGTTATTATTCTTTTTAATGAACAACTACTTTGTCCTTCCTGCAGGGTTTGGACTACTTTAACGATGTTAAAATCCTACTCAAAATGATTTTCTATCTAGCCACACAACTTCAGGTCAAAAGGCTGAGGAATACACATGAGAAAGTTAAAGAAAAAATAATTAAAAAAAAAAAGTTTTCTCTGGGGCAGCTAGGTGCTGCAGTGAATAGAGTACCAGCCCTGGAGTTAGGAGGACCTGAGTTCAAATCAGATCTCAGACACTTAACACACTTACTAGCCATGTAACCCTGGGCAAGTCACCTAACCCCAATTGCTCTGCCCTCCCCCCTCCAAAAAGCAAAAAAAAAAAAATTCTCTTTGAGGGAAGAACAAAAAAAGTTTTCTCTTCACAATTCCAGGGTTTAGGCAACTGGTAAGAATGCAAGGGGAAATGGAAAAATTAAAACCTTTTCAAAAAGACCACCCTAACCCTAAAAGCTACCATCCTACAAAGAATCATTGAGAAAAGTTTGGGGTCTAATGTTAGAGAAACACAAGGTTAAGAACAAATTAAAGAATTCAGTATTAGTTCAGTTAAAACTTACAGATGAGTTTCTGTATTTCCAACATTCAATCACTTGTTAGAGGATCTATTTCTGAGAGTTCATGAGCTTATCTAGTACTAGGGGAATGTTAATTTTTTTTTTTTTTTTTTGGTTTTTGGAGGGCAATTGGGGTTAAGTAACTTGCCCAAGGCCACCCGGCTAGGTTTTTATTTGTGTATGTGTTAAGTGCCTGAGGATCCAAACTCAGGTCCTTCTGACTCCAGGGCCAACGCTCTACTCACTGGGCCACCCAGCCACCCCGGAATGTTAATTTCTAAAGAAACCTATTAAATACAAATATTCTCTTACCAGATTTCTCAGGCAAAATGGAAAGATAGTGACATTAAGATGAGATTAAATCTAAAAATATGGAGTAGTCTATTATAATACAGCCCTGAATTTAAATGGTCACCCTGAAGCAACTGGACATACCTACCTACCTACCTTTCAAGCAGATACTAGAAATACCAATACAATGAACTGTATTATCCCACAAAGGGTTCTTATTCAGTCAACATTTCAGCAAACAAGTTTATTTTCTGAAACCTTAAAATCTAAATAAGAACAGATCTACCTAAAATAGGAACTAGCCTTAAGAAAGTTCTCAAAAGCAGGTACATCACTAATCTACCTTTTCACACAGCTTGTCTGACAACAATAGTTTGTTCTAAAAAAGCAGAGGAGCTTAAGACTCTCTGGTCCCTAAATTTACATTCTCATTTAAAAACAAATACACAACAACCCAATAAACCAACGTCCAAAGTATGCATTTTAACACAAATTTCAAACAATGTGAAAGGGGACTCCAAACAACTTCTGGAGCCCCAGCACCCACAGAACGGCACAGAGAAGCTAACCTCCTGCTGAAGACAGCCCAGCAGCCCTGCAGGGAGCGGCCAGCGTAGCGCTCTGAGAGCAGGCAGCACAGCACAGCGCAGCTCACAGAGCCGAGCCCAGGTCTGCGGTTTTAGCCCCAGGGCAGCCGGGCCTTCAGCCGGCTGCAGGGACCCCAGAACACCAGCAATTGTGGCGATTCCAGAATTATCAGCACAGATATGCCTAGGACAAAGTGAGAGGTTAGTGCCCTATGGACTTTGGGACCAGTATTTGGGGAACATGTGGCTTCCTCCCCTGGGGGCGAAAAGCTGCTGAAGAAACAGCTGCACAGAAGCCATTTTGCAGCGTCAGTAGCGGCTCTAGCTCCTGGTCTGCGAACTGTAGGAAGACTCAGCAATCAGTCTGGGGGTTAATCACTCTTGCTTTAAACTGCCTGGATCTGGATTGTGGTCTGGGGGGGAAGTTTGGGGTGGGTATCCAACTTGCCAGAGTGGGTGGAGGCTTTACAGAGGCCACCCAACTGGCGGAAGTTGTGAAGACCCCACGTTTGGGCGGAAGCTCCCCTGTCTGGTGGCAGAGTCCTACTGTGGCAACAAGCCCCAAAATCAAGTAATTAAGTGGCAACATGCCTAGGCAAATGAAACAAAATAAACAGAAAAGTTCAACATTGGACTCCTATTTTAGGGGCAAAGAGGCTCAAAGCATGGAGGACTGTGAGGTCAGAACTCCTGCACCAAAAGCCCCAAATGAAAATACAAGCTGGCTACAGGCCATAGAGGACCTTAAGAAGCAGATAAGAGAAGTGGGGGAAAACTTGGGAAGAGAAATGAAAAAGATGCAAGAAAAGTATGAAATGACAGTCAACAGCCTGACTGAGGAAAATAACACCTTAAAAAATAGACTAACTCAAATGGCAAAAGAGGCTCAGAAAGGCAATGAGGAGAAGAATGCCTTAAAAAGTCGAATTTGCCAGATGGAAAAAGAATCTCAAAAGCTCACTGAGGAGATTCATTCCTTCAGAGTTAGACTGGAGCAAATGGAAGCTAGTGACTTTATGAGAAATCAAGATGCTGTTAAACAGATCCAAAAAAATGAAAGAATAGAAGGCAATGTGAAATATCTCATGGGAAAAACCACTGACCTGGAAAATAGATCCAGGAGAGATAATTTAAAAATTATTGGACTACCTGAAAGCCATGATCAAAGAAAGAACCTAGAAATCACCCTTCAAGAAATTCTCAAGGAAAATTGCCCTGATGTTTTAGATCCAGAGGGGAAAATAGAGGTTGAAAGAATCCACCAATCACCTCCTGAAAAAGATCCCTAAAAGAAAACTCCTAGGAATATTATAGCCAGGCTCCAGAACTCCCAGATCAAGGAGAAAATACTACAAGCAGCCAGGAAGAAACAATTTCAATATTGTGGAAACACATTCAGAATAGCCCAGGACCTGGCAGGTTCTACACTGAGGGATCGAAGAGCATGGAATATGATATTCCAGAGGGCAAAAGAGCTGGGATTGAAGCCAAGGGTCACCTACCCAGCAAAACTGAGTATCTTGTTTCAGGGGAAAATATGGTCATTCAGTGGAATAGAGGACTTTCAAGCATTCTTGATGAAAAAACCAGAGTTGAATAGAAAATCTGATATTCAGACGCAAGAAGCAAGAGATGCTTGAGAAGGTAATCAAGGAAAAGAAATCAAAAGGAACTTATCAAAGTTGGACTATTTACATTCCTACATGGAAAAACATGTGTTTGATGAAACCTTTTCATTATGAAAATAATTGAAGAAGGGTACATGGCATATGGTCACAGGTATACATGGATAGAGGGCACAGGTTGAATTTGATGGGAAGGGATGATTCTTTTTTTTTTTTTGGAGGGCAATTGGGGTTGGGTGACTTGCCCGGGGTCACACGGCTGGGTTTTGATTGTGTGTTGGGTGTCTAGGGCCGGATCCGAGCTCGGGTCCTTCTGGCTCCGGGACCGGTACTCTGCTCGCTGCGCCACCTAGCCACCCCAAGGAAGGGATGATTCTTAAGGGGTGAAGTCAAGAGGTGAGAGAGGAAAGTGGCAAGAGGAGACTATCTCATGTAGAAGAGGCAAGGGGAAGTAGTTGCAGAGGTGGGGAAGAACAGGAAGGCAAAAAGGCAAAAGCATATTCTCATTGAAGTTGGCTCAAGGAGAGAATCACATACATACTGAATGGAATATCTTACCCTCATTCACTCTCCTGAGTAGGGGAAAGGGGGATGAGAGGGGGGATGATGGAGGGGAGGGCATTCTGGGGAGAGGGGATGTTGGAAGTACCCACTATCAAAGAGGGACAGGATCAAAGCAGGGAATGGACCAGGTGGGAGGTGAGACGGGTGGGAGGGAAATATAAGCAGTCTTTTACAATATATCTACTATGGTAATGTTTTGCATAGCTATACATGTACAACACATACTGAATTGCTTATCTTCTCAGAGGGAGTGGGTGACAAGGGAGGAAGGGAATGGATCTGAAAATCGAAGTTTTAAAATTAAATGTTTCATAAGATGTCCAGGCATTGGGGCTCAGAGATTCACCTTGCCCTAATGGCAAAGTCGAAGGGGATATGGGAGAAAATATGGGAGAGAGCAGATTGGATGAGGGGATATCTAGTGGGACTGCTATTCTGGGGTGGTGGGTAGGGAAAAAATGTAACTCATAATCTGATGGAAATGAATGATGTAAATCAGAAGTTAATAAAGCATTTGTTTAATTAAAAAAACAACAAAGTATGCATTTTATCTACTATAGAATGACAATGTAAAGAGTTGACTATCTCAGTTGTAACTTGAACTTATTTGTATCTTTCTTTATAATTAGTACTCTTTAACAGAATACTTGTATTATAACAATATAGATTTTGATTGAAAATACACAATGTGAGCACAGCTAGGTGGCGCAGTGAATAAAGCATGGGCCCTTGAGTCAGGAAGTCCTGAGTTCAAACCCAGCCTCAGACACTTAACACAAAAACTAGCTGTGTGACCTTGGGCAAGTTACTTTATCCCAATTGCCCTCCAAAAAAAGCAAAAAGAAAACAACAACAACAACAAAAAAAACAAACCACACAATGTGTCAGCTAACTTATAAGCTACTAAATAGCCTTTTCTGAACTAGCTAAATTTTATAATTGCTTAGGTAATGGGCTACAGGATATATATTTTTAGACATGACCAAAGAGGAAATTTGTTTTTTCTTAACTGCATATTTATTATAAGGGCCTAGATTTTCTTTTTCTTTCTTTTTCATTTTAGATGGGAGGGAGAAAAAATAAATGCTTGTTAATTTTAAAAAATTAATGGTTTGGGAGCGGCTAGGTGGCACAGTGAATAGATCACCAGCCCTGGAATCAAGAAGACCTGAGTTCAAATCCAGCCTCAGACACTTAACACAAAAACTAGCTGTGTGACCTTGGGCAAGTCACTTAGCCCCAAGTGCCCTGCCTTGCCCTTCCAAAAAAAAAAAATGCTTGTTCAAAATAAAATAAATAAAACTGAAAAAGTAATAAAAATTTAAAAAATTAAAGGTTTGGGTTTTATTTTTTAAAGAAACAAACTCATTACACTGTTTCCACGGGCAAATACATTTCAAGATCCTGTCAAATGGATTTTCAAACTTTTGGAACAAAATAATTTTCTTTATCTGGACAGTGTTGGGGCTACTAAATTATTTATAACACTTCTTAGGCTCTATTTTGGCAATATCTTTTTCCCTTTCTTCTTGACAACAAAGACTAAGGCTGAATTTTGTTAATATGCTTGTTTCAGGATAGCAAAACTGCTACAGATAGTCTCATTTGTCAAAATGAAGTAAGACTTCCTTTTCATGGCTTTAATTATTACCTGCTGTTTATGACTTACAAATCCCTCTCCAGCCTTCACTTCTTTCCTGAGTACTAGTCTTTTCACTGCTTCAACATAAAGTTATTGCAAGAACATTTCTAAAGACATACTCATCACCTTTACCCCAAGCAGGACTCCTTTCCTTATCTCTGTTAATGTAATTATAATTAACTCAGGCTCAAATTCTTGGAGTTATTTTTTAAAATAAAGTCCTTGAGAATAAAGATTATTTTATTATTTAGATTTTGCATTCCTAGCACAGTGCCTGGTATATAATTATTAGGATAGCCTATTAGTTTCCCTATCTCTAGTCTAAATATTACCTTCCTATGAACATTACTTCATTTATATAAATCTACTATTAAAAAATTGTCAAAGGCTCCCCATTGCCTACAGGATAAAGTTCAAACTCAGACCAGCACAATCTAATTCAAACATCTTTTTCAATATTATGATATTTTTCTACATGAATTCTCTCCAACCAAAATAGCCTATTCACTGTCTCCCAAACCTATCTTGTACTTGCTTACCCCTCAGATCTTTACTTGGGCCATTTACCCTTAAATGGAATGTTCTCCTCGTCTCCATTTCTATCCTATTTATCCTCTAAGACAGGCCTGCACAACATATGCCAGGCCTGGCTGAATGTTGTTGCACAGGCTTGTTTTACATTCTCTACATTTTCCCTGGGCCACCAGAAATCCTTTCATAGGGAAAGTGGCCCTATGTTGTTTAGGCTTACCTTAAGGAAACAGTTTTGCTGAGGGATTTGCATTTTCAAGCAATGTTGTGCAGGCCTGCTAAGGGGCTACTTCCATCTTTTCCACTAAGTCTTCCCTAACCATCCAGGTAGAAATAATCTATCCATTCTTCTAATTTATGTATAACTATAAAATACTATATAAATGTCACTCACTTGTAATCCCCTAAGAACAGGGCCTGGACATAGTAAGTACTCAATTTCTGCAGACATATATAAGAATTAATGAATTTATTAAGCATCTACTATGGGTCAGGCACTATGCTAGGTGCCAGGACATAGACGCAGGGGAGGTTAACATGTACATATGTATAGGGAAAGAGACTGGACCTGTGATTTCATTAATAAAGGAAATTCTCTTTATGAAGGCAGGTCAGCACCTTCTCTGTAACTTACAGCCTTAGCACAAGATTTCTTTAAGCTCTTCTGTGCCATACATCCCTTTGACAGTATGGTGAAGCTATCATGAATCTCTTCTCAGAATTCTTTTAAATGAATAAAATAAAATACATAGGATTATAAAGGAAACTATTAAAATCGTTATCAAAATATTAAAAACAAAACCAAAAACAAGTTTACAGATCTTTGGTTCACAGTTTAATAATGCCTGAGGGAGATGCCTAGAGTCCTGAAAGTTTAAGTGACTTCCCCAGGGTCACAAATCCAGAATGTTGTCAGAGGTGGAGCATAAACACTAGTCTTTCTGACTCCAAGTCTGGGTCTATCCATTACCTGATGCAGCCTGTCAACTATAAAAATATATATAACATATACAAAAAAGTACAAAATAATTTTCCTTGAGGGAGTGAGGATCTTGGAGAGAATCAAAAAAGGCTTCATGCAGAAGGCGGCATTTATGCCAAACTCTGACAGAAAGCTCATTTTAGGTGTGAAGACAGGCTGTGCAAAGATATAAAGATGAGAGATGGAATCTTATGAGTGAAGAAGAACCAGAAGGGTCGTTTGGCTGAATTGCAGAGGAAAGGAAATAATTTATCAAATGCTGCAGAGAAGTCACAAACAATGAGGCTGAGGAAAAGGTTATCAGAACTGGCAATTAAGAAATCACTGGTAACTTTCAAGAGAGCATTCTGAGTGCCCAGATTCAATTTAGAAGTCAGATTGCAAAGGGTTGAGAAATGAGAGAAGAGGAAAGTCAAGCAATAATTGTGAATAGCTTTTTCTAGGAGTTTGGCTCTGAAAAGGAGGAGAAATATAGGACAACAGTTTGAGGGAGAAAAATAGGATCCAATGAGTTTTTATTTTAAAAGAATGAAGAACATCTAGGCATATTTGTAGGCAACAGGGAAGAAGTCCATAAAATGGAGAAGATGAATAGAAGGGGAAGGCAAAAACATTTATTAAACACCTACTGTATGTCAGTTACAATGCTAAGTGCTTTACAAATATTATGACTGCATGGGAAATCTGCCACAGTAGACAAGAAGACATGAGATCAAATGTATACATATAGAAGGGCAGACATAGGTGAGGAAAAGGAGCATCTCTTTATTAGAGATTGCAGTAAAAGGAGAGAACAAGGAATACTAATATCAGAGAGTTTTGAAATGTAGAAAAGAGGAGTAGAGAAAAATCAAGAAGAACAGAATTTATTTTTTCAGTAAAATAGGAGTCAAAGTTCTCCGAGAAAGTGGGAGGCAAGGACGGAAGAGAGGCTTCAAGCAAGAATAAAGAATATGGGAAATCTTTATAGGTAAAGAAATACAAAATCAACTAGGGAAGAGTAAAAAGGAGAATGAAGGTCAATTAAGACTAGATTACATAAATCTGCAGTTTTTCAGCACAGCTGCCTGCCTTTCTCCTGCACAACACATAAATAGGAGTAGAGAAAGTAATGGTGGAAGCAATTCAGGGTTGAAATTAGGCAAGGCATGAGTGGTGATGAGACAAGATGGCAAGGGACTTGAAACTAGAGGAATGAGGTGTTGAACTGGTTAGCTGTAGTGGTGAATGGGAAGAGAAAAAAAAAATTGCTGCTGCTACAGCAATGGTAATAGTCTGGGAGAATACCAAGGAGTAGAAGGACTAGAGATCAGGGTGAGGGTGAAGAAAAAGTTTAGGAGAAGGAATGGAATAAGGAGAGATGGAATTATAGGATAGTATGATCAGATAAAGGAATTTCAGAATTCTTAACATGAAAGTGGAATATTTGTGTATGATGTAGAGATCAAGGGTGAGACCATTCTATACCTCTGTGTGTAGCTATGGTGAAATGGAAAAAGCCATGGGAATTAATGAGACTGAGAAAGTAAGAGGCTATTTTCAGGGAACATCAACATGTATTAGCCCCCTAGTACAAAGAGGCATTGGGAAGAAGGAAAAGGAAGACTGAGCCAAGCACTGAACTCTTTGAAAAGGAAGAGAAATATCCAATAGAGTACTACCAAAAGAATCTAGATTGAGTGATATAATTGGAGAGAGTGAACCTCAAAGCAAGAGAGCTTGCTGACTGATGGCACCAGAGGGAGAGATTGGAATCTGCAAGAAGTTAAAAAATCTGTTAGAATGGAGGAAGTGGGATTGTAAGATCAATAGGACAGTTATCTTTCCTAGCTCTTTTCAATAAAGGTTCATTTTAGCAAAAAAAAAAAAAAAAAAGATATTATAAATGAAATTAAATCATTGGTAATCCAAAACAGAGGACCTTAGAGACCCTTGGAAAGTAAAAAAAAAAAGTTACTTTCTGATCAACAAAACTGATATGGGCATAGTCCATTCACACCTGCAGAGAGCTTCTATTACCAAGGCTGAAAACTGATCTAATGCTCCAGGTGAACAACTCAGCTGTAATTGTATTAGATTGTATTAGAAATGGCAAAGTCTCATGAAACACCCATCTCCCATATTTCTTGCTTGATTTAACCAACTGAGTTTCTACTCCACTTTTTCTCGTTCTCTAAAGATAAGGTCATGGTCTAGAGCTGAACAGTTCCATATTAAAATTCACCAGCTGTCATTTTGCTCAATATACACAGCAAATGTTGCAAGGCCAAATGTGACCTTTTATTTATAGCAAAGCTAGAATAAAACAGAAACCCCATGTGAGTCCTAAGATGTATATATTTACATATACATGTACAAACTTGCATACACTTATTACATACATAAACATAATTTAGTAGTGATCTGAGTAAATATCATTTTATTTCAAAACTGAATTATAATGATAAACTCTGCTGTGAAATTTCATACAAGCAGTCTTAAAGCATTATATAAATGCCAACTATTATTTTTACATAAGGTCAATATGTACACACATATACATGTATATACATTTTATACCAATAAAGGAATTTTTAATCCTTTCAATTCTAAAGCAATAGACGCCAAAGAAGTATACTCCACTTAATCATGCCACATACAGTATCTCTGGTACAATTCTTTTGCTGCAATTTACAACAAAATAGAGAGTACACAGAGAAGTTTCTATGGATATATCACTGCTAAAAATTGTGATTAAAAATTCACATACAGAATATTTTCAATGCAAAATCTTACAGAATCACATAATTTAAGAGATGGAAGGGACCTCAGCAGCCATACAATCCAGTCCATACAGAAAAGGAATATTCACTATATCCTACTTAACAAATGGTTGTCCGACCTATGCATGCAGATCTCCCAAGGAGGAAGAACCGACAACCTGTTGGGGAAGCCCATTTCCCTTTTAAGAAATTCAAATTGTTGGTTAAATTTTTTCCTGATATAAAGTCTAAATTTGCCTCTTTGCAATTTCTACTCACTGTTCCTGGTTCTGAACAAGTCTAATCCATCTACTACAAGATAATCCTTCAAATATTGATAGGTCCTCCCTGAGTTATCACCAGGCTAATCTTATTATATAATAATTATATACTTCCTTCAATCAGTCCCTATGTATCACGTGTTCAAGGCCCCTCACCATCCCAGCTGCCCTCCTTTGGAAATGCTACAGTTTATCGATGTCCTCTTCTTAAGCTACTGTGGCCAGTACTGAACATAATACTCCAAATGGAGTCTGACAAGAACAAGAGTGTATCAGGACTGACACCTGCTTATTTCTGGAAGCTAGGCCTCTCTTAATATAGTCCAAGAGTTCATTAGTTTTTCTGGCTGTCACATTACATATATGACTCATATTGTGCTTGCAGTCCACTAAAACCTCTAGATCTTTTTTTGAACAATTGTTATCTATTCATGCCTTCCACATCTTATGCTTGTAAAGTTGATGTTTTTGTATCCAAGCACAAGACTACATTTATTCCTATTCAATTTTGTTGTATTTGATCCGACATTTTAGCCCAGAGGTGTCAAAAATGGCTACATGCGGCCCACAACATTCCTGAGTATGGCCCCAAATAGATTAAAATGTAATTGGGAAATATTTTACAAAGTAAATAAAAATACAATGAATGCTGATAAATAAAACACAGATAAAATTAATATGTGATTTTCTAAGTCAATATGTAGTCTGCAGAAATCATTTTGTATGGTTTGTGGCAAATTTCTAATTGAGCTGTTCTATCCTGTCAAGATTCTTTTGGAATCTTACTGTGTCCTCAACTATGGTAGCTATCTCTCCCAACTTTGTGTCAATTGCAAATCTGATGAGACTATCATCTATTCTGGATCCTGATCTCACACACTCAATAACTGTGGGCATTCCCCAAGCCTCCATCTTGGGCCTTCTTTTCCTTTATATTTACGATCTCATCAGTTCTCATGGTTTCATTTATCATCTCAATGCAAATGATTCTCAGATTTATGCAGTCCTAACCTTTCTCCCAACATCCAGTTTCACATCTCCAACGACCAGGTACCTGATAACCAGGATGTACCTATTAGACATCTTGAAGTGAATGGCTTAAAACCAGCATGCCCCAAACTGAATTTATTACCTTTGTCTCTCAAACCTTCCCATCTTCTTAATTTCCCTGTTAATGCTGATGGCACCACCACTGCCTCCGTCACAAAGATTCCCAACTGAGGTATAATCCTTAACTCCTCATTCTCACTCATTCCTCATTTCTAATCAGTTGTCAAGTCTTCTAGTTTTTATGTTGGTAATGTCTATATGCTTCCTTCTCTGACACTACAACCACTATGGTAGATGCCCTCATTGCCTGATGCTTGGGTTATTTACAATAGTGTGGTGATTATTTTCACGACCTCAAGTCTTTTCTCACTTCCATCTATCTACTCTAATGTCAAACAGCTTCCTTGAGCTTGGGTTTGACCATATCACCCCTTTATAAACTCTAGTGGCTCCTATCACATCCAGGATCAAATATAAAATTCTCTGTTTGGTTTTCAAAGCCACTTGTAATCCCTTGCCTTCCCACCTTATTTGTCTCCCTGTACTTTGCAACTGAGTGACAATGCTAATGCCTCACATGAATCTCTGGACTCTGAGCATTTTCACTGGCTGTCCCCCATGCCCAGAATTCTCTGTTCTCAGTTCTACCTTCTAGCTTCCTTTAGGTTTCAGCTCAAGTCCCACTTTCTACAAGTGGCCTTTTCTAGTCTTCTTTAACCTTAGCGCCTTCCCTCTAAAGCTCCCTTCCAACTTATCTTTTTTATATCGTTTATACCTAATAATGGCTATTTGACTGACTAAACAGCAAGGGTAAAAGCACTGATCCCTGGGATGCACAAGTGGTTTTAAAATATTCCCTTTGCACTTATCCATTCTTCTGTGGTACTCTAAGAACAATGTTAGCCTTGCCACCTCCCACAGCAAGGATTTAACTAAGGTCCACCCAAATTTTACCTCTTAAAATAGAGAATGTTATACGTAAAACAACTTATCAGATGTGATACAAAATACTTGGAAAAATCTGTGTATCACCAGAGCTTGCATAGAAAAAAACATTTGACAACCAGAGGAAAATAATGTAACACATGTAAGCCATTGGAAATAATTAAAGATGTAAATATGAAATTTACCACCTATATACATAGTAAATCCTGTCAATGGCAAAGCCTCTTCTCTTGGACTACTCAGAGGAAAGGTATTAACAAGGTCACTGTGTGAATAATTACCCATTCAAGTTGCATGATTAAGCTGCAATTTACACTCTAACAATAACAATTTCACAAACATCAACACTTCATTAGTTGCCTGAGTAGTATGCATGAGTTTTACAATATGGTCCACTATGTAAGTATGCACTGGAATGAAGCTATGAAAACAATAAAAATTCACTTTCAGAAGCTGTCCTATTATAATAGCTACATTACTCTAATGACAACCAGAAGAGTTCTTATCCTTTAAGCTGGAACTGCAAGTAGTTAATTACTTGGCCAGATTTCCATGTGGAAAATAGATATTTTGTCCATTTCAAAGTTGATTTTCAGACTTGAGAGGATTTTCAAATTTAGCTAATGTTAGTCAAATCCTGTCTTTGATATCAACTAACTGAAAAACTTTGTCAACTTCTAAACATATCATTTTTCTAAAATCTGAGTTTAAATGAACTCTAGTCAATACTTGAAAAACTAAGAATACCTTAAAATAGGCTAAATTCAATCTAAAAGAAAAAAATGTCAGCTAAAAAAACCAAAAAGTTTCAGTTTTGCAAATTTTAAAAAGTCTTCCTGCTTTGAAAACCTCTTCTACCTGGTCCAGCTAAGTATACACACTGGTCATTTCTCATATTTGCATGTGTTCCAATAGGCACTAAATTAATAAAACATAGTCTCTCCCCTCAGACTACACCCTGCTGGATTTCAGACACAAGAAAGTTCTGTTCAAAATGGAAACACTGAAATAAAAATCAGCTGAAATCAACTATTTTCCTTCTGAAGCAAATATACATTAAGAAGAAGAATGAAGGGCGGCTAGGTGGCGCAGTGAGTAGAGTGTCGGCCCTGAAGTCAGAAGGACCAGAGTTCCCATCCGGCCTCAGACACTTAATGCACACACAAACAAAAACCTAGCCGTGTGACCTTGGGCAAGTAACTTAACCCCAACTGCCCTCCAAAAACCAAAAACCAAAAAAAAAAAAAAAGAATAAGAATGAGGGGTGGCTAGGTGGTGCAGTGAATAGAGCACCAGCCCTGGAGTCTGGAGAACCCGAGTTCATATCAGGCCTAAGACACTTAACACAAAAACTAGCGAGTGACTTTGGGCAAGTCACTTAACCCCAATTACCCTACCTTCCCCCCTACCAAAAAAAAAAAAGTAAGAATGAAAAACTATATACCACCTGAAGTGAGATAGAAAGTGCAGGCCAAAACTTCTAAGATAAGCCTAAGACTTCCCCAAAACATTTCTTTTCATATCTGAGTTCTGAGAGGGTTGTTAAAAAAAGCTGTGATGAGTCAAATGTTTCAATAAATATGCTGTTTTATGAATCTAGAGGCTGACATGATTCCACAGCATTTTCCTGCCTTTCCTTCTTTTTGCTGATCTCAATTTGTTATTTACTAATATCTGATACTAAATTTTAATTTAGTTCAATTAGTTATTTACTAATTGAACTTAATAAAAATAATAATAATAATTGAACTTAATAAAACATCTTCTAATATAGGTTCCCAACCCTCCATCTCCACAACAAGGCTGCATGTGCTGCTCACCAATAGTCTGCAGGTTGTCTACCTCTATGGCAGAGAGCAACATAAAGTCTGCTTACCCACCCCAATCCCCTTATCTTTACTGTCAAAATTCCTTAAAACATTAAGTATGCTTGCCCAAAGACTTGAGCTACTTTAGGGTATAGAGAAGTCTATATTCTCTAGTACTTCTGGTCAATTTAATAAATAAAACTGAAATGAATAAATGCTTTTAATGACCACTTAGATTACTGACTCATGCCAACATCCCTCATGCCAAAGTATTTGGGGATAACTGAGGTCATCACTACTCTGGAAAATGGAGTTATTTATCAGGTTTTAAATTATTGCACCCTTTAATTTTTATTGATTAATTACAGAAGGAATAGCCAATTAGTTAACTGGGATCTACTTAAACTTTGAAGTGCTCTAGGATTCCCAATAGGGGAAGTACAATTGGCAATGACACACAAGTCCCCCTCCCAGTCATTTACACAGCAGACCTCAAATTTTGGGGGAAACAAAAAAAGTAACTTTTCTTCATAAAAGGTTGAAAACTTTTGGTTTAAAGAAATGATCATTAAATTAGACTGATACTGGGGCGGCTAGGTGGTATAGTGAATAGAGCACTGGCCCTGGACACTTAATACACACATAGACAGACACACACAACAAAACTAGCCATGTGACCTTGGGCAAGTCACTTAATCCCAACTGCCAAAAATATGGAAAGTAGTATAAAGCATAAAATTATAACTTTAACTCAAATTAACTTTTTCTCTTCTCCCTCTATCTCTACTCTTACTTGGTAATTTCATCAGCTCCCACAATTATCATCCCTATGTAGATGCTACTCAGACTTATTTATCTAGTCCTCTTTCCGGACCTGTAACCTCACATCACCAACAACCATCAGAGGTAGCCCATTCCCTGTGCTAAAGCAAATCCCTCTACATACCCCCTTTATGCCATTCCATTGTCTCCTCCAGATTACCCCCTTATTATCCCAACTGTCTGACTGTTCCACTAAGCTTAATCTTTCCCTGTCTACTGGGTACTTCCATGTTGTCTGCAAACACCCTTAAGTATTACCTATCCTCTAAAAAAACCTTTACTTGATCTTGAACCTCTCTCCCTTAGCAATTGTCCTATATTTCTCCTCCCTTTTGTGGCTAAACTCCTTTCAAAAGTCATCTACAACTGGTACTTCCACTTTCTCTCCTCTCATTCTTCCAAAGCCCCTTGAAGTCTGGCTTCCAACCTTAACATTTAACTGAAACTGTTCCCTCCAAAAATCTTTCAACTGCCAAATTTCACAGCCTTTTCTCAATATTCAACTTTCTTGACCTCTCTGCAGCCCATGATACCTCTTCACCTAGCTTCCCCCTAGCTAGGTTTTTGTAACACCATGCTTTTCTGAGTCCCCTTCTATGAGTCAGGCAGCTCTTTCTCAGTCTGCTTTCTTGGATCTTCATCCTCACTTTTCACACCTGAAAGCATTCTGTTTCTAACTGTGCGTGTCCCCCAGGAGTCTATCCTGGGTCATATTCTCTATACTATTTCACTTGGTCATCTCATCACCCTCCCCCATAGATTCAATTATCTTCTCTATGCAGATGATTCTCAGACCTGACCCCTAGCATCCAAATCTGAAGGAGTAGACATCTTAAACTCAAGACATATCCAAAACAGAATGCTACCTTTCTTCCAAAATCTCTCCTCTGAATTTCCCTTTTACTGATGAGGCCACCATCATCTTTCTAGTCACCCTAGCTCCTAACCTAGGTATCATCCTGGACTCCTCAGACACTCACCTCTCTGCCTCCCCCCATCCAACCTGTTGCCAAATCCTGATGAATACACCTTCATTTTATCTCTCACAAGCCTCCTCTCCACTCAGCCACCGTCCTGGTTTGTGTCCTCATTACCTCATACCTGGCCTAATACAAAAAAGGTCTCAAGTTCTCTCCCTACTCCAGCCCTTCCTCCACCCAGCTGTCAAAGTTATCTCCCTCAAGTGCAGGTCTGACCATATTACTCCCTTACCTAAAGGCTAATAGCTCCCTCTCACCTTCAGGTTCAAATATAAAATCCTCTGTTTGGCTTTCAAAGCTCTTGGCAATCTGGCCTCTTCCTACCTTCCTGGTCTTTTTACACAATACTCCCTCTTCAACATACTTTTGTTGCAACTTGCATACAGGACTCCATCTCCTGATTCCATGACTTTTCATTAGTTGTTCCCATGATTGGAATACTCTCCCCTTTGTATTAGCCTCCTAGCTTCCCTCAAATGTCAGCTCAAATTCCACCTTCTACAGACTTTCTTAGTCCCCCAATTACTATGCCTTTCCTCTAAGATTATCTCCAATTTACTATGTACAGACAAAATACATTCTAGAGATCTGAAATACAGGTAAATAAGACTGCATTTCAGTGAGGGGGACTGAAGGGAGGAAATCTTGGCATTTGAGGAAGTTTGTGAAGGAAGCGCAACAGAAGGATGTTAAGAGGAAAAGAGGAGAAAGGGAGCTAGGTATGATGCCCTGACCTGAATACTTAACAGTGTTTTGCCCTTCAATTGCAAGCAGCTTTGGGCTGGAACCTTATTTTTGCCTTTCTTTGTGTGCCCAGGGCTTAGAACAGTGCCTTATAAATAGTAAACACTTAGTAAATGCTTATTGTTGTTTTAGGAGGGAAGATGATGTTGTTGGGAAAATGATCATGAATTTCTCTGAGAATGAAGGAAAAATAAATGGCCTTCAATTATCAGAAGAAAAATTCTACTAGACATAAAGAACTCCTCCCTGCACTGCAGTAGTCTCCTGGGGAAAGCTTTGTGGAATCCTCCTGAGGAGATCCCATTTGCTAAAAGGTTTATTGATGGTACAATCCTGCCAAAAGATGGCTGCTGAATTCCCCCTATTAATAGGAATCCTTCGATGAAGGATCCTGTTAGAAACTGAGCAAGTTTTTAATCATCAAAAGCCATTTTACTGAGCTTGCCACTTCACAAAAATTAACTCTTTCAACTTCAAAACAATTCCTCAAGTACTGATGCGTTTCTTGAAAGACAAGTATTACAGTATAAAGGATGAAATATTTTAGGACTGCATCTAAAACTTCCCTCTTCCACTGAAATCTAATTACTTAATCTAAAAATGATAAAAGCAAACACTACTTCAACAAAGAAAACTTTTACTTTTATTGGAATAAGGTTAAACTCTCCCTAAATCCTAGAAACAGAAGTCTTAGATTTGTATCATTAGCACACAAGAAACAAAATGTGAAAATGGCTATTTTCAGTCTAGGCAGATACAAAAAGTGAACCAAAAAAGAATGAAGGAAAGGAAATGTGATTTTTTAAATGCTGATAATCAATAATCAAATTTTAATAACCAAAAATCAACCAGTTTAAGTACAGCAAAATTCCTTAATGATGCCACCCTCACCTCCCATGTGGTTTTGTTTGTAATATTAAAATTTTTAAATCCCTCTTACATTTTCATTGAACTACCTATTAAATTTAAGCAAACTACTGATTAAACTATTAAGTGTTCATCTAAAATATTTATTTTTCCACATATACTATTTAAAATTTTAATCTCTTGGTTTCATTACATTTTGAAATCTCTTTAAGTCAATCCATATGTTAATACAATATGAAGTCTTCAGTCAACTCTGAGCTCCCAAAGATGTTACTTGACTTTCCTTTCTGTGCAAAACAATAAATATTGCTTAGAGGAATATATTTCCTGAATCTCTGAAGCATTAAGAAGAAAAAGAGGACAAACACATAAAACCTACAAAAGTCTATGAGACAGGCAGCTAGGTGGCGCAGTGAATAGAGCGCTGGCCCTGGAATCAGAAGGACCTGAGTTCGGAGCCGGCCTCAGACACTTAATCCACACAAACAAAAACCTAGCCGTGTGACTTTGGGCAAATTACTTAACCCCAATTGCCCTAAAAGGGGCGGCTAGGTGGCGCAGTGAGTAAGAGCGCCGGCCTCGGAGTTGGGATGACCCGAGATCAGATCCGGCCTCAGAAAATGAGCACCCACACATAAATAATGACTAGCCATGTAACCTTGAGCAAGTTACTTAACCCCAATTGCTTAAAAAAAAAGTCTATGAGACAAGTTTACATTCTTACAACAAGAATAATCTAAATTTTGGAAAGTTGACCAACCTGTCTTTTCATGATAAACCATACTTGCCTTAGCTCAATTTAACTATTAATCCAAACACATAATCATGGAAGTATTGAAACAATTGAGAATTTATCTCCCTCATAACAATGATGGCTCAGTGACTCTGGGCAAATCACTTAACCTTGAGGCAGATCTCTAAGACTCTTAAGTCGTAGACAACTTACAACGGTATAGAAAGTTCTTCAGTGGGAACTCAAAATGTGGTTCAACTCACCAGTGGTTCTCAAAATGTAGTCCAGAAATTCCTGGAGATCCCCTTGCAGGAATACTGTGTATTTCCAAAATAATACTGAGACATTTTCATTTCAAATACAATAACTATCGAAAGATATAACCCATGTTAACCAAAGTTCTTTGGGGGAAGAGTTCTTCAATAATTTAAAAAACTCTAACAGGGTCCTGAGAAACAAAAAGTTTAATTTCTACACCAATAAAATCATGGGTTTAATACTTATAGCCTTATCCTACACTAATTTTAAGCCTGGGCTTATTCTCCCTCATGGTGCCTTATTTCCAACAATGTCTACCAAAAGTTTAAATTTCACTTTTAACCAATCAACGATACTATGGAACTACAGAGACCAGTGCCTTTTACAGATGTACTAATTTTTACTAGTCACCAGTTTTATCTTTCCCAGAATATAACTTTTTTTATAAGTTTTATTTCTGAAACTGGGATTCTAATGACTGTAATTGCAAAGTGGATGATTGTTGACTGTACCCTAGATGTCTGGAACTTTTCTCTCAATCATTTCTACAACTTTCTTTTACTTATTACTTTTACATACCCTTGGGCCAAAAGAAGCTCTACAAATAGCAAAAGGACCCATAAGCAAATACCAAACCAGCGACAAGAGGCAGACTCAAGACAGAAAGAACAACAGATTGTGAGCTAGTCTCTTCAGGTTTAACTGTATGAACTGGAAGCATTTTCAGGCACAAAAGACTACGATACTATTATGCTTGAGTTTCAAAGTACTTAGATACTTTCTTCATACATTTTGCAGTTTTGAGCTTTGCTAAAGCCATATAGCCAACAGGGATCCTATCAGTGTTCTACCAATAATCAAAACACTCCATAGCACAATGAAGGGTGAGAGGGTAGTAAGTGGTGTAGTATATTGCCAAGGAAGCAATATCTTTGCTGCTGTCATTTTTGAAAGAGCTAAAAATATTGCTGAATAGTAAGAAACACTTCACAGGTTTGACAAAGCAATCATTTATGTTTACAAATCATTTTTAAAGATTAATATTTCACCATCCCCCATAACATCTACTGAATTGACAATTTTAAAGTGAGCACATTAATTTAAAACCACTTTAGTTAGCTCTTCTACTCTTCTTTTAGCTAAAAAAAAGTGAATATTCTCCAAAAATCCATTCTCAACAACACACAAATTCTGGGATAGTGGGATAGAAAACATTGACAGTGCACAATCATCTGAGACACTTCAGAGATTACCTATGTCCTTCCTAGAGCCTTGAAATTTCTATCAGGCTCTGCAGTTACTGGGAACCTTTGTAATTCTAATGCGTTATTTATTTAAGTACTATTAGGATCTCTATTTTGTGATTATATCAAAATGAAAAATACCCCATAAAATGAGGTTTATTATTAGTATTACTATAGCTTCTGGGCTTAGAAAAAAAGCAAAATTATAACCACGCACTTCAAAGGGAGAACTTGAATCTACATGTAATCCAAAAGCTTGTCAAGAAACAGAAGCAGGTAGAGATGATGCAGAGGGTTCTGATCCGCTGCCATTCTCAGGGCATACTCAGGACAATATCAAGCTTTCCTAGCTTCCTCTCCCCAACAGAAACTATTAATTCTGACCTCCCTAGTTCTGGGCCCTGCCAGCTGTTCTCACACTTTGCTGGATATTAAACCCGTATTAATTCCATCCTCTTGATTTTCCAGATTTCTCAATTGAAGGGCAAAACATATTAAAGTATTCAGATCAGGGCGCGTCGTCCATCCCCCCCTTCACAGACTTCTTCTCCCTCAGACCTCAGGATTTCCTTTCCACAGGCTCCCTCACAGGAACGCACAGTCCTGTTTACCTGTTTCAGATCTAGTCCCACTCTCACCCCCATTTCCTTCAATCTCCAATTACTTCCTACTTTTTTTCAGATTTTTGGCACCTCCTCCTTCCCTAAGAAAGAAAGGTTAAAGCCAGGTCCTCTCTGTCTCTGGGCAAGTCCCCACTGAAGTCTCCGGCTCACTAACTATTCTTTCTCCGTTAAATGTCCGTTCCTCTCCTCAGCCCAGGGTGCCCTTCCCCTCCAGCGCCCCCCCTTCTCTGTCCTCACCCCCGGTCTCTTCTTTTTTCTTCTCCTCGGGCTCTCCTTCTCCTTCTCCTCCTCCTCCTCCTCCTCCTCCTCCTCCCCCTCCTCCCTCCTCTCTCCCCTCCGCACTCCCGGCCCGCGGCCCCGCCCCCTGCCCGCTCACCGGCCGACTCCCCCGTGTTGATCCAGTCGGGGTTGGCGATGCTGGCGATGGCGAAGATATCCGCAGCCAAAAAGAGACATCCTGAGATGATGGTCAGTTTATCCATCTCCCCGTCCCCACTCCCCCCTCCCCCCCTCCCCCCGGCCCCGGGACTCGCCGAGGCCTCACGCCACCCGCCCCATGGGCCGCCGCTGCCGCTGCCGCCGCCTCCGCCGCCGCCGCCCGCGCCGCCGCCTCCTCGAGCCCGCCCCGGTCTCCTCCTCTTTCCCCCCCACCCCCCTCAGCGCCGCTCGCCCGGACCCAGCATCCACGGCGGCCCGCACAGCGCCGGAACCGCAGCCCGCCCCGGAACTGCTTGGCCCGCCCGCCCCTGACCCGGAAGCGGGACCTGCGTGCTCCGGGTTGGCTCCGGGGGAGGGAGCCGAGCCCACCTCCTTGGAGCCCGGGGGCAGCCTGGGCAGACTGCGGTCTTGACCCGGGAGGGGGCTGGAGAGAGGAAGCCTCACCCGCCCCTCCTTGTTCCGTCCGAGCCGAACCGCCCAAGTCCAGAAATGTGTTACCGAAGGCTAGATCTGTGGCTCAGAAGCCCGCACCGCCTCGATTAATCCGGAATGGAGACCGCTTCCCCGCCTCCCGAAGGCCTCCCGCAGAGTGTTTGCGAGGGATCGCAGGGCGCGGAGAAGACGACTGATCTAAGGCTCCATGGCCCTGAATGACTGGGCTTTAGCTTTAAAATAAGCCGCTGATGAAGAAGCGCTTGGGGAGAAAGTACTCTGAACGTGCTCATGAGCAGACACATCACAGAGTTTGGAAGGGCGCCTGTCAGGCCATTAGGTTCCAGGGAACGAAGAGAGCATTTATTAAGCGCCTACTGTGCGCGGAGCGCTGGGCATTCAAATAGAAGCTTCCGCCAATGGGCGAGACCACGCGTGGAAAGTTTCAGCTGCAAGCCATAGAGCGGTCCCATGGGCCTTTGGGTGCTAATGCCTCTTTTTAAGTGTCGTTTCCACTGTTAAAATCACGTATATATTTCTGGAGTTAACCCATCTCGGTAATAGGAAGTTTCTCGTCTTGGTGTTCAGCAGCTGCTCCTGGCACCAGATCGGTTGCCCTTCTCCTTTGTCATAAGGATTGCTTCCCTGGGATGATGGCTGCAGGCACCTTGCTGTTCCCAGGCTTCTTGGGAGCAGAGTCCCAAGGGCTTTCCCCAGGGGTTCAGAGGTGGTGGTGGTTTGACTTGCCTAGCACAAGCTGCCTGCTGTTTCTCACTGGGATTTTCCCACTGGACTTGGAGCTTAGAGCAAAGAGTTGGGGAGCTCAGAAAGACCTCTGACCCATACTCGAAAGTGTGGGTCAGCCACTTAAACCCTCAGTACCACAGGCAGCTCTCTAGGGCTGACTACAAATTGCAGAATAGTTGCTGATCTGTTTTGGTTGAAGGGAATTTTATATCAGAGAAATCAAGGATTAATGCGGTTAAAATAACTGTCATCTTGGGCAGCAGGTGGTGTAATGGATACCAGAGTAAGGAGCATCTCAATTCAAATCCAGCCTCAAACACTTGGCACTTTACTTGGGGCAAGTCTCAACCCAGATTGCCTCGAAAAAACCAAACAAATGAAAAACTGTCATCATGATCACCAAAAGCATTTATTAAGCTCTGTGTACTCTGTATTAAGTACTCTGTACTCTGCTAAACTGGGGACTTTTCTGCCTTCGAGGAGCTCACATGCTATTGGGAGAGAAAACATGCAAAGAACTATTTACATACAAGATACAGGTATATATACGTACATGTGTACATATATCTCAGGAAAGGAGAGGTGAACATAGGGAGGGCAAGGAACCATGAAAGGCCTCTTAGCTACAATAAGTGTGAAGTTATATGAAGTAGCAATATTCTTAAACTGTTAAGGGAAGATAGTAATTGAAGTAATCAAAATACAAGGTAAATAAATTACAAATCATTAGTAATAGAGTCAATATAAAGGTTATCTTCAACAGAGGCAATTTATTTTATGATGGAGGTTTCCTTTTTTTAAGAATTCCTATGCTAATTTCTAATTTTCAGTTCAGTTTCAAACTAAATAAACAATAAATAGAACATCACCTTACCCCTTCTGTGCCCCATTTTAATTGACCCTTGAAAGACCTGTAAGAATGTTCTGTTCCTGTTTTTGGATTGGCTGCCATTTATAAAAACCGGTGCAATCAACCAATCAGCAAGCAGTACTTGCTAAGTGAAACCCGTCCCTGCCCTTGAGAAACTATATGTGTATATACATATATGTATCTATATACAAAATAGGTGATTTTGGGTGGAAGACACCAACATCTGGAGAAGGAAGGATCAGAAAGGTTGTTCTTGTAGAAAGTGGGACTTGAGCTGACCTTTAATGGAAACTATAAATTCTAAGAGACAGATATGAGAAGAGAATAAATTCCAGGGATGGGCAGGAGACTAGCTAGTACAAATGAAGAAAGATGGGAAATGGAGTGTCATGTGGTTCAAATTCCAACAGATTCTGCAGCTTTGCAGAAATCATTCACTCAACATCCACATAGAAATTCTTCTAAGATTTGAGTACTATGGTATTAGCTAGGAGAAGAAAGATCAGATCAACTTTATAGTCTGGATTTTCATGTACAAATGTCAGACTTTTAAGGAAAATATTAATATTTTTTATTTTTTAAAGTTATATAATAATTTCTCTTTCACTAAGAAACTGGCACTAGATCATACAAATATTCCAGGGGCCCTGGAAGTGACATATGGATAAAAATATAAAACGTCAGTGAGCATCCTAGAACACTGCATTACTGAGTGATGCTGTCATTTTTCCACTGAAGTGATTGAGTTCCAGATAGTTGTATTCTTGTCTATTCTGTCCCTTACCAAGCAGTGAAGGAGAGCTCAACTGAACAGTACTAAAAACTCCACATTTGCCATCTTCATATCCCTGAAGAGTGGTTATTGATGATTAAATTCATCAAAGAGCCTTATTATAATTAGCAATGGTAATTAGTTGATGGGACCAGTATGAGAAATGATGAAATTAACATTACTGGTGAGTAGAGGTATAATGATTCATTTCTTGGTCTTAAATAATTAAAAAACAAAGTTCAGGATCCAGATTCAACCCATGTCTTATTCTCTAGCCCTTTCTATCTTTGACCCTACAGAAGAGGTTATAAGGCTGTAAGGAAAAAACAGTAAATAACATACCAGAATTGAGATATTAAAAAATAAACAGAAAATACTGGAGAGATATAAGCAGTAACAAATCCAGGTATCCTTGACCTGGAAGTCAAGGATACCTAGATTCTCATCCTGACTCTACCACTAACTGTGATGATGAACAAACACTTCACATGTAGATCTGTTTCTTCCCATATAAAACCGCATGGTGGTGGTGGTGGTGGTGAGGTTGGGTAAAATAATTTTTTTAGGCCACTTTCAGCTCTAAACTTTTGTGATTTTATGATTAAGGTCTAATGGATCTCTTTAATCATAGATCGATGCAAGGGTAGTAAGCCTAGCTCTTTTTATTTAGACAAGAGATGAACCAGGAGACTTTTTCTGGCAAGAAGAGGAAGAATGCTCTAGGGTACTTAGGAGAAAAGAGAAGGCACATGGGGTGGCTACATGATGCAGTGAATAGAGCACCCAGGGCAGGAGGACCTCAGTTCAAATCCGGCCTCAGACACTCAACACACTCGCCATGTGACCTTGGGCAAGTCACTTAACCCCAATTGCCCTGCCTTCCCTCTCCCTAAAAAAAAAGCCAAAAAAAAGAGAAGATACCACAAACTATAAATGGGGGGGGGGGGTGCTTTATGGTGATAATTGCTGTGGATCTGTGGACCAAGAGAAGGATATAGTTTCAGGGAAAACCAGAAGAGATACTACTTAACCACTCTTTTAGGATTTAATATACCATAAGATCTTTAGAAATCATCTTATCCTAATCCCCTCCCCTCAACAACATTGCCATAGACACCTGATAAGGTGGGAATCTTGTTGGTATTACATAGAGTTCTCTAATTATCTAGGATGTTTTGCCTTGGGGAACTTCCTTCCATCAAGAAGCCATGTGACCAAGAAACTGAGAACCCACAAGATCATAGGGGACCACAGTGGTCCCCTACATTTCTCTAGCTAGCAAGGAATTGTGGGGCTAGATATTACTCTTGTGTCAAAAATCAGGTAAAG
Organism: Gymnobelideus leadbeateri; assembly: GCA_011680675.1. Taxonomy (NCBI): domain Eukaryota; kingdom Metazoa; phylum Chordata; class Mammalia; order Diprotodontia; family Petauridae; genus Gymnobelideus; species Gymnobelideus leadbeateri. The sequence continues at coordinate 360,909 of WOXC01010782.1, read as the reverse complement.
CAACAGGAACTGAGACCTAATGGCATAGTAGAAAGTTTATGGAGGCAGAGAAAAATCTGAGTGGATCCCAGTGACTTGAGCAGAGAGCAGACCATAGTTGGCTAAAAGACTGAGATCCAGTCCACAACTGCTTTCTCTAATCTACTGTGGAGGAAATTAACTTGTCCAGCCATTTTACTTCCCATTCTTCTACCACCTAGATCATTGGATTTCTAATTTTTACAAATACACACTTAGTTTTATTAATGGATTTTTAAAATTTTGTTAATGTTATGTTTGATAGCTCAATGAGTAGCATGCTGGGCCTGGAATTAGAAAGACCTAAGTTCAAATCTGGTCTCAGACAAAAACTAGCTGTGTGACCCTGGGCAAGTCAACCTCTATTTGCCTTAATCCACTGGAGAAGGAAATGACAAACCACTCCAATATCTTTCCCAAGAAAATCCCATGGACAATATGATCCATGGGGTCACGAAGAGTCAGACACAACTCAATAACAACAACAAATGTTTATAATGTATGATTTTCCCCTGAGTATGCTTTAGCTTCATCCCAGTGATTTTGATGTGTTGTTTTATCATTTTACCATTTTCTTTTACATAATTATTGTTTCAATGATTTATTCTTTGACTCATTTAGGATTTTGTTAAGTCTCCATTTGGGTCTGTGTCTTTCCTTTGTGGTCCCTGAACCCACTGCTATTTTTATGTCACTATGTCTACAAAGGATGTATTTACTATTTCAGTCTTTTTACATTTGTTTGCAATATCTCTATGCCCTAATACATGGTTAATATTTGTAAGAAGTTCTGTGTGATGCTTAGATAGTCCCATTTTGAAGATATCCTAAATCTTTTAGCTCTAATTTTATTAGCAATTTGTTTCTATATTTTCCCTTTCTTCATCTTTCTGTTAGACTTTTCAAAAACTGAGATGGACATTGAAATCTCCTGTCACTTTTGTGCTACTGTCTATGTATTACTGTAGCTCAGTTTATGTTCTCTTTATGACTTTAGATGCTAAGGCACTTGGAGCATGTTAAATTTAATGTTTACTGTGTTTGTTGTCTGGGGTACCTTTTAGCATAAAATTGTTTCCTTGGTTGTTTCCTTTTTATGTTTTGAATGTTTGTTTTTTTCTTTTTTTGATAGCATGATTGCAACTCCTCTTCTTTGGATACATTTGATGCATGGTAAATTTTTTTCCCTAGACCATCATTTTTATTCTTGTGTATGTCTTTGTTTTAAAAAATGTGTTTCTTGTAAGCAGCATATTGTGAAGTGTTTTTTTTAAAATCCAATCTGTCACTCTTTTTTTTGTTTTATTGGATTTTTAAATTCACTCACATTTAAAGTTGTGAGAGTTAGGTTTTTTCCTCTATTTGTCTTTATTTTTTTCCTCAAAATTGGGATTCCCCACCCCCCCCTTCTATAAACACAATGCTTTGTCTCCAGTTATTTTAGCTTAATCTATTTTAAGACAAACTTATTCCCACTATCTCTTTTTTCCTTACCTCCAACCCTTCTCTTCCTACCTTATCTCCATTTGTGATTCTTTTCACTAGTTTTAGAATCTGGCTTATTTTCCTTTTTTCTTTCTTGCTTTTGTCTAGTTATTTAATCCTTGATTTCCTGTCCCCTCACCCCCATTAAAATTTAATTATTCTCTTTGTGTCTTCCCTTACAACTTGTTTTGTTCATTGCTTTTCATTTTCTGTACCTTTTTATTTTAATTTTTTTGGAGGGCAATTGGGGTTAAGTAACTTACCCAAGGTCACATGGCTAGTTTTTGTGTTAAGTGTCTGAGGTTCGACCTGAACTCAGGTCCTCCTGACTTCAGGGCCGGTGCTCTACTCACTGTGCCACCTAGCCACCCCTGTACCTTTTTTTCTAAAAAGGATTTCTTTTACTCACTCTTCTTTCTCTTCCCTTTTCTGTGTATTCTAGACTTTATTTTGTGATTCATAGCCCTCATATCTATTTAGTCCTTTATTGTCTATATCTCATGGAATCAAAACTTTGAGCTATCTACTTTGGGTTTCCTCATCTGAATGGTTTCTGTTATTGCCTTATAGATTTTGCCCTTTCTCTCATCCTTTCCCCCCCTGTTGTACCTTACTCTTAGAATTACTAGTTCCTGAAGGTGAGAGAAAATTGCCCCATTGTATGAATCTTCCTACAATGTCCCTGATTGTATAGTTCATTATTGACCTTTGTCCTCCCTTTGGTCATTCCTGCTCCCCCATCCCAGTCTGCCTCAAACTCTTTTTTCCTAGGTCCATGCCCTTACACTGGTACTAGTTGCCTGATTTCTTTCCTCCTAAGACAGGATGAGTGATCTCTCTAAGCGCCAAATGCATGAAAATAATACCCATTCTAAGATCTCTGACACCCTTTCTAGAATATCTCTCTTCTTTTATAGGAGCATCTACCAGTGGTACACCCTGCCACAAGTGAAACAAGGGTTTCCCCCTTTCTTTCTCCCTTTCTCCATTCTCTTGTAGGCTCTCTTTTTCCTAGTAATAGGAGAAAAAAGTAACAGGAGTTACTTTTCCTTCACTGTCATACTTTGACATGATTACATTACATTTTCTCTTCTATCTTCTTCCCCCTTTTTATGTGCCCTCTTATTCTATAATTTAATTTCACAAGAAATATTGACTCACTTGTAGACAGAATGTTGTGTGGTTTAGTCCATGTTGTTTCAGGACTGTTTCTCCATCACTTATATTTGACTTCTGCTTTTTTATCTCCTCAAGTATATTTATTTATTTATATTTTTGGAGGGGGGAAGGCAAGGTAATTGGGGTTAAGTGATTTACCCAAGGTCACACAGCTAGTAAGTGTGTCAAGTGTCTGAGATCAAATCTGAACTCAGGTCCTCCTGACTCCAGGGTTGGTTCTTTATTCACTGTGCCACAGAGCTGCCTACATCAACTATATTTAGAAAGAAATCTAATGATTTCTCTGTCATTTTGTCCTTAGTTGCTATATTCATTTGCCCTGCTCATATTTCTATTGTCTGGAGTGTCTGAGAAGAAGATAATCCCTTTATGGCTAGTTTTCTTTCTAGGAATGTTTTGAACAACTCCTTTTTTATTAAATGTGCATATTTTTTTCATTTATGGAGTAGATAACCTACATCTAGAGATCTTTTACTCTTTAGCACACATTATTCCATTTCCTCCTGTGGTTTCTTTTTCTTTCTTTCTTTTTTTTTTCTTTTTGTAGGGGTAATTGGGGTTAAGTGACTTGCCCAAGGTCACATGGCTAGTTTTTGTGTCAAGTGGCTGAGGTCAGATTTGAATTCAGGTCCTCCTGACTCCAGAGCCATGCTCTATTCACTGTGCCACCCAGCCACCTCCCTCCTGTAGTTTCTTGTAAGTGTATAATAGTCTTCTGTTATTTGAATTTCTTTTCCTTTATATTTGATGGTCTTTCTCTTGGTTGCTTGCAAAATATTTTTTTGCTTGTTAATAGAACTCTTAAATTTAACTATTAGATGACTTCAAGTTTGCAGCATAGGGATTTTTCTGGAGGTAATCTATGGATTCTTTCAATGAGCACTTTATTTTATGTGTTCAGATGTTCTGGGCAGTTTTCTGGTATTATATCTTGCATTGTGGTGTTTGGGTTTTTGACTTACTGGATTCTTCTAGGAGTCCTATAATCCTGAAGTTGTCTCTGTGTATCTTGTCTTTGAGATCAATGTTTTATCGATGTTTTGCTTGTATGCAGATCATGTTTTTGTTACAATTGAAATTAAGGCAAACTGATGCACAAAGTTCTGAGCATATTCATTTTATTGGTAAGGCTAGCAATTACCAATAAAAGGGGTCTTTAGCTCCTCAACAGGCCAAAATACCTTGAATGAGGTAGATCATTTTTACAGACAAAAGGAGGAACATACAAAAGCTAGAAGGCAACAATATAGGTTGGAAAATAACATGATTGGATGGAAGTCTGGAATGCAGGGCTAGCTACAACCCCTCCATCTGTCTTGTCACTATGGAAAGCTCATTGGTGGTATGCACCTGTATGGTTAGTTAGTGTCACATTGATAATAGACTAGACTTTCTTGAAGGCCAGTCAGTGTTGCAGAGATAATAGACCAAACATACCTGGCATCTACCTGCATCCTTCAAGCATAACAGATTTCCTTGACACAAGAATAGAACAATGATTTGCAGGAACATCGAATTTCTAAACTTAATTAGCTCAGAGAAGAAATTTGAACTTATAAACTCAACTCAGAGACAAAGAAATATGACTTAAGCAGTATAAAAAATTTGGCTGTGATACAGAATAGAACCAATTACAAAAATGGAGGCTATATCAATTTGATTTTCTTACTTTCAGTGTTATTGCTTCCTCTCCCCTTTCCCTTTGTCCTTCACTTCTCTGTATTTGCATTCCTAATCAGCTATTCTCTCTGTTGAGACTTGCCACCATAGATATAAGATCTGTTCTGCTAATTATTTTTGCTATGCAGGCCATACATTCTTTGATGACAGTTTCCCTGGGGACTGGATCTCAGGTATCTTGACCTCCTCCTATACCGCACAATTTATGGTTCACTAACCTCAGTTTTTGCCTCAGGTGACTTCTAAGGGAATAGATTTAGCCCTATCAGAATGTTGCACACTTTCCCTTGGGCATAGTGGAGTGCCACATAGCCACACTTCTGTGTATCTTGCTCCTATTTCCTTTGTTCCCATTATCTGGCTGAGCTCTGTTGTGCCACAGAGCGCTGCAGCACTATCACAAGCTGAGCAAATCTCTGCCATTTCAATCTCTGTGGCACTGGACCATCAAAGAGGCTACCTTGCTAGGAGGGAGGGGACATGGAATATAGAGTTGAGTTTTATTGAAAGCATGTGGGTCAGCTTGTACAGCCTATTTGGAGGAGTGTGGTGGATGGTGAGGGAGGGGATCCTGAGTGAGCACATTAGGTAGGGATTAGCCTACTCTGTTGTTAGTTCATTGAGTTTTCAGCTTGTTTGGTTTCTTGGTGTCCTAGATGATGGAAACAATGAAATTGCTTTATCTCTTACACATTATTCCCATTTTAGAGAGCTTTGAGGACTTGGAGAAATTTCCAGTCCTCCATTATGTTCATAGTGTGACCTGGCAATGGGGCTAAGTAATTCATTGACTTAGGCCTTCATTATCCCCTCCAACTACTTATTGCCATCACTGAAGTAATTTTGTAGTTTTGGTACCCAAAGCCACAAAAAGCACCAGAGATAGGTAGCATGAAAAATACTCCCAAATGACTTTTTTTAAAGGTAAATTCATTTGTTGGGGAGAGCACAGATCTAGGACACATGGTTTCCCTGAGAGGAAAATCTCCAAAACACCAACCTGTAGGGGAGGGAATACAGACCTACTTTATTTTTGTTGTGTATAATCTTGTGCTATTTGAAAATATTTTTGAAATATAAAGCTATTTATAGTCATTTTAGTCCTAGCCAATAAAAGCCCAGTTTGAGATTGAGAGAGGGAAACCCAAAAGGGAAAAATGTTTCTCAGCTCAGTCAATGTAGGGGTGATTTTACTAGAGAGAGAGAGAGAGAGAAATGTTCTAAAATACCTATACCTTAGACTACTTTATGGACTTAGAGAGAGACTGAACAAGTAAAAAAGTCAGTGGATGAAGGCTGGTATATTTTATTCAGGTAATCACACACCCTATACAAAGTACCTAGATAAACCCCTATCTAGCTACATAAATAGGGAATTGAGACCAAGGGGGCTGAGATAATATAGCCATATCTATGGGTTGGTGGTGGTGTTGGTCAGTTGTTCAGTTATGTATGATCCTTCATAACCCCATGGACCATACATAGCAACCAAAGAATTCTATACTCCATCATCTCCCAAAGCCTGTCCAAGTTCAGGTTCATTGCTTCCATTACAATATCTATTTCATTCTCTGCCATCTCCTCCTCCTTTTGCCTTCAGTCTTTCCCAACATCAGGATTTTTTTCCAGTGAGTCCTGTCTTCTCCTTACGTGGTCAAAATATTTAAGTTTCAGCTTCAGTATTTGTCCTTCCAATGAATAGTTTGAATTAATTTCTTTAAGTATTGACTGATTTATCTGTTTGCTGTCCAAGGGACCTTAAAATGTCTTCTCCAGCACCACAATTTGAAAGCTTTGATTCTGTGCTTAACTTTTTCTTATGGAGTAATCTGACTCAAAGTCTAGTGCTCTCTCCACCATACCATGCTGCTTCTTTACTCTTCCTAAAAATTAAGTACAATGTTTTTTATAAAGATAAGCTTCTTAGCAAAAAATACAGCTTAAGTATGTTTGGGGAGTAGTAATGGAATAGTTGGCCATTTTTTGTTCATTTAGTTTTTGCTTTTTGAATCGTTAGGTAAGTCACTTTTGAGCAACCATGGATCTAATTCAGGAGACCCTATATTATTCTGGGTCTTAATGAAGTCAACACAATACGTTAGCAAATAGGAGTGTCTGAAAAATCTTGTTATCTATATGGAAACCCTCTCCCATTTGAACCTTGACCAAGACATTCTCCATGTCACTGGCAAGGAAACATCTCTTTGTTTTATGCTTAACTTGATGTTAATAATCAGAGGATCATTGAACAGTGATATTTCTGTGGTTGCATTTCTCAAAGAATACTGTGTAATTTTTACCTTCCATAAGAGGCTCAGACTCTTTGTGGGAGGAGAGTTGTTAAAGCTGCCCTCATACCACCCCCTCCATGTATTTTTTTATCCTGAACTTGACAAAAACCAAATAAGATGAGTATTTTCATATACAAAGTAGAACAGAAAAAGAGGATCACACATGTAGCTGAGAATGGATTACAGAGTTTGTTTCTTTTTAAGTATAAAATAAATTCAACATGTTATTTTCATGCTGATCTGTCTCCATTTTTTACTTCCTTCTGTTCTCTTCTGTGCATTTTAAAAATTCTTAAACGATTCTCTTTTCTCTTCATTTTTACTGCTACCTTTTCTCTCCCCACAAAACAAAAACAACCCAAAAGCCCCCAATAACCCATGTCCCAAGTATCAAATATGCATATTCAAGTAAAAAAAAAACCCTCATTGTCTATGTCCTCAAAATTCTCTTTCTGCACCTTAAGTTCATCAGCTTTTTGTCAGGAGGTACCAAGTATGTTTGTTCCATTATTTATCTTCTGGAATTTTGTTTTGTCATTGCACTGATCAGGTTCTTAAGTCTTTAATTCTTTTCTTGACTATGTTGCTGTTATATAAATTGTTCTGTGTTCTCAATTCTTTTTGTATCAGTTATATAAACCTTCCTACGTTTCTATGAAACTATCCCTTTTGTAATTTCTTTTTTTTTTTAAGCAATTGGGGTTAAGTAACTTGCTCAAGGTTATACGGCTAGTCATTATTTGTGTGTGGGTGCTCGTTTTCTGAGGCCAGATTCGATCTCGGGTCATCCCAACTCTGAGGCCAGCGCTCTTACTCACTGCGCCATCTAGCCACCCCTTTTTTTTAGGGCAATTGGGGTCAAGTAACTTGCCCAAGGTTACACGGCTAGGTTTTTGTTTGTGTGTCTGAGGCCGGCTCCGAACTCAGGTCCTTCTGACTCCAGGGCCGGCGCTCTACTCACTGCGCCACCTAGCCGCCCCCCTTTTGTAATTTCTTATGGTGCAGTAATATTCCACTATTTTCACACACCACAATTTGTTCAGTCATTCACCAATTTCTTTTTGCTACCCCACAACTGAATGACTTAAAAAGGTGCCGTGGGAGACAGGTAGGTGGTGTGGTGCATAGAGCACTAAAGCAACAGTCGGGAAGACCTGTCAGATCTGACCTCGCATACTTCTGAATGGGTGACCCTCAGCAATTCACTTAATCTCTATTTCAGTTTCTTCAATTGTTTAAAAAGATGGGGGTGTAACCTAGATGGTGGAGTAAAAGCTAGAACTTACTTGAGCTTGTCTCCAGTTACCTCCAATAATTGTAAAAAAAAAAAAAGGGACTCTAAACAAATTTTAGAGCTACAGAACTGATAAAATGACAGAGTAAAATACAGCTCCAGCTGAGGACAACCTGGCACACCAATAGAAAGGGTCTACCAATTCTGGGCTGGGAGCTGAGTGCAATCCTAGGTGGGTCATGCCAGCACAGATGGGCGGCACAGACCAGGCTGGAGCAGACCTCAGGGGACTGAATCACTGGCAGCTCTGGTGGTTTCCACACTTCTCAACCCATAAACGCCAAAGAGAAAGTAAAAGGTCAGTGGGGAAACTCTGTTGGACCTGGGAGAGAGAAGAGTGGTCTGGCCTCTGCCCCCAGGGCAATGGAGGTGGTGGTGGCTGCCACAGCAGCAAGAGCAGTGGTAGTGACAATGGCAGCAGTGGAAGCAGCTGCTTCCCAATCCCTAGGTTCACAGATAGTGGAGGGACCAAGAGGCTGACCAAAGGGTAATTGCAGGAATCTATCTGCTGGCCCTGAGGCAGGATTTTCTTGCTTTGCCCTGCTTGGATCTGGGATGCTATCTTGGGTAGTGGTCCTGGGGTGAGAAGCTCTGGTGTGATGGAGCTTGTTGAGGCTGTGGAGAGGCAGTTCTCCTCACAGTTCTGGGGCAGGTGTCTAGAAGAAGCTCTGACAACAGCTGTGCAAAACCCCAGAAATTTGGGGACACAGCACTTTCCAGTCTGGAAGCAGAGTTCTAACATGGCAAAGAGCTAGTAACTGACTAAAAGTCAAATAATTGGCTGGCAAAATGAGCAAACAGAGGAAGAGAAGTCAGACTATAGAATCATTCTTTGGTGACAAAGAAGATCAAAACACAGAACCAGAAGAAGACAACAAAGTCAAAACTCCTGAATCAAAAGCTTCCAAGAAAAATATGAATGGGTCACAGGTCTTGGAGGAGCTCAAGAAGGATTTTGAAAATCAAGTAAGAGAAGTAGAGGGAAAATTGGGAAGAGAAATGAGAATGATGCAAGAAAATCATGAAAAATGAGTCAACGGCTTCCTAAAGTAGATCCCCCAAAATACTGAAGAAAATAACACCTTAAAAAATAGACTAACTCAAAAGGCAAAAGAGGTTCAGAAAGTCAGTGAGGTGAAGAATGCATTATAAAGCAGAATTGGCCAGATAGAAGAGGAAGTTCAAAAGCTCACTGAAGGAAATAATTCCTTCAAAATTAGAACAGAGCTAATGACTTTGAAAAACAAGATATTATGAAACAGATCCAAAGAATGAAAAAATAGAAGGCAATGTGAAATATCTCATTGGAAAAACCACTCACCTGGAAAATAGAGATAATTTAAAAATTATGGGGCTACCTGAAAACCATGATCAAAAAAAGAGCCTAGACATCATCTTTCAAGAAATTATCAAGGAAAACTTGAGCCAGAGAGTAAAATAGAAATTGAAAGAATTCACCTATCACCTCCTAGGAATATTATAGCCAAATTCCAGAGTTCCCAGATCAAGGAGAAAATAGTACAAGCTGTCAGGAAGAAACAATTTGAGTATTGTGGAAATACAATCAGGATAACACAAGATCTAGCAGCTTCTACATTAATGGATTGAAGGGCTTAGAATATGATATTCTGGAGGTCAAAGGAGCTAGGATTAAAACCAAGAATCACCTACCCAGCAAAACTGAGTATAATACTTCAAGGGAAAATATAGACATTCAATGAAATAGAAGATTTTCAAACATTCTTGATGAAAAGACCAGAGCTGAACAGAAAATGACTTTCAAATACAAGAAGCAAGAGAAGCATGAAAAGATTAACAGGAAAGAGAAATCATAAGGAACTTTAATTAAAGTTGAACTATTTATCTTCCTATATGGAAAGACTATATTTGTAACTCATGAGACTTAGGGTAGTTGAAGGGAACATATATGTGTATATATAGGTGGGTGTACATATTTATATTTATGTGTGTGTGTATCTGCGTGTTATGTTGTAATGCCAAGCAAAGGCAACTTCCAAGGTTTGGAATACTAGCATAATGATGAGGTGCAGGCTCTGGCAACCCCCTTGAACTCTCTTTGAATCTTTGAGGTATAGGCTCTGAGAGCCCCTTGAGCTCTCCTTGAATCTTCCCCTGTAAGGCATTTGCCTGAGGCCATGGGACTTAAGTTGTGGCTCTGCCCAAGTCTTTAGCCCTCCTTTGTCCAGCAATTTCCCACCCTTAATCACTCATTGACCTCATCTGACTTCTCCTGAAGACCTTCCCCAAACTCCTCCTCTAGATCACCCCTAGATTCCTCCCACAACTTTCTGTATATAAGATCCCATCTTCTCTCCACATGGTGTGAGAGCACCTGACCTAGCACCTAGCACTCTGTGTCTAATACAAGCAAACTTTTAATAAACTTTACTTTTCTTTGGCTGAGAAGACTTGAGTTGAATTCACTTGGCAGGACCAGGTATTGAGCACAACTCCACCCTTCCCTTCCCCTAATTGATCCCTGGGCAGGCAGGAGTTTCAGCCTAGGGTAAAATCTCCACTCCATTCTTTTCCTTGCCCCCTCCACCCCACATCCCCTTACTGGGTGTTCCCCATCTCCACCCATTCTGGGTTCCCTGTCCCTCAGCCTAGGGTAAACTTTGAGGGTGCTGGAAATTCAAATGTACAGTGACCAATCACTGATTGTAATTTTGGCTTATGTAACTTAAATATTGAATCTCTTTAAAAACTAGCATGCTGTCTGTGCCAGCAGTGTCTGATTTGGGTATGTAACCATGTAACCCCGGCAGTCCTGTGGCAATGAAATCCACTTCCAAATTTTAATCTCAGGGATCTTCTGTATTGTTCCTTTGTGCCCTGCATGTTGGTATTTTGGTGTCTCCAGAACAATCCTAAACCTCTTTAAGGATGAGGTCTTCAATAGTAACTCTCCATTTATTCAGTGACAAATTAAGGCAAAACATTCATGAAAAATGGAAATCAAAATACAGCATTCACCTTGTGTAATTCAATAATTTAGTAAGTCCTCAATTCAATCACAAAGTACTAAGGTTCAAGTACTACTCCACCCCTGGGCAATACATTCATTTAGTCAATCACAAAGTCTCTCTTCTTAAATGGAGATTAGTTTCCAATCATAAACAAAGTACATTCATTCGGTCAGTCACAGAGCACAAAAATCAAAGTGCTCCACCCCTAGATCACAACTGAATTACAATTATCATCAGTTACCCCCAAGCACTTTCTCAAAGGATATCACCTCTCCCAACTCTGCCCCTTCACATGCCTCAGCAACAGGTTCCTCACAGGAGAGGAGTGCTCTCCTGTTGGCGGCCGTGCTCGATACCCTGAGATCCTTGAACTTGTGTAACAGGATGTGGTTCACAGGGCAGAACATAGCCTCAGGCAACTTTTGGACCCAGCCTGAGTTGCACTATCATTTGCCTGAGTTCTCCATGAGTTCACAGAACTTGGGTAGAGTCTTAAAGGGCCCTTACAGTATATGTAGGAAAATAAATATTTTAATGAATATTTAATAGTTTAATTGTCTGCTTCAATTTGGACTCAGAGTCCATCACTTCTCTATGTGGAGGTGGATAGTGTGTTTCCTCCTGAGCCCTTTGGAATGATGACTGGTCATTGTGTTGATCAGAGTTACTAAGTCTTTCAAAGATGATTATCTAAAATATTTAAATATTTATTCCAATTATTTAAATTTTGCTGTCATTATAGAAATTGTTCTGGTTCTGCTCATTTCATTTTAGATCAGTTCATACAAATTTTAATTGTTTAGTTGGTAGTTTACTGAAAGTTTAATAGGTAGTTCAATGAAAACATAGGTGGAATTTTAAAAATTTAATATTACAAACAAAACCACATGGGAGGTGAGGGTGGCACCATTAAGGAATTTTGCTATACTTAAACTGGTTGATTTTTGGTTATTAAAATTTGATTATTGATTATCAGAATTTAAAAAATCACATCTCCTTTCCTTCATTCTTTTTTGGTTTACTTTTTGTATCTGCCTAGACTGAAAATAGTCATTTTCACATTTTGTTTCTTGTGTGCTAATGATACAAATCTAAGACTTCTGTTTCTAGGATTTAGGGAGAAAGTTTAACCTTATTCCAATAAAAGTTTTCTTTGTTGAAGTAGTGTTTGCTTTTATCATTTTTAGATTAAGTAATTAGATTTCAGTGGAAGAGGGAAGTTTTAGATGCAGTCCTAAAATATTTCATCCTGTATACTGTAATTCTTGTCTTTCAAGAAATGCATTGGGGCGGCTAGGTGGCGCAGTGAGTAGAGCGCCGGCCTTGGAGTCAGAAGGACCTGAGTTCGGATCCGGTGTCAGACACTTTAATCCATACAAACAAAAACCTAGCCCTGTGACCTTGGGCAAGTTACTTAACCCCAATTGCCCTAAAAGGGGCGGCTAGGTGGCACAGTGAGTAAGAGCGCCAGCCTCGGAGTTGGGATGACCCGAGATCAGATCCGGCCTCAGAAAATGAGTACCCACGCATAAATAATGACTAGCCGTGTAACCTTGAGCAAGTTACTTAACCCCAATTGCTTAAAAAAAAAAAAAAAGAAACGCATCAGTACTTGAGGAATTGTTTTGAAGTTGAAAGAGTTAGTTTTTGTGAAGTGGCAAGCTCAATAAAATGGCTTTTGATGATTAAAAACTTGCTCAGTTTCTAAAGGGATCCTTCATTGAAGGATTCCCATTAATAGGGGGAATTCAGTAGCCATCTTTTGGCAGGACTGCACCATCAATAAACCTTTGAGCAAATGGGATCTCCTCAGGAAGATTCCACAAAGCTTTCCTCAGGAGACTACTGCAGTGCAGGGAGGAGTTCTTTATGTCTAGTAGAATTTTTCTTCTGATAATTGAAGGCCGTTTATTTTTGCTTCATTCTCAGAGAAATTCATGATCATTTTCCCAACAACATCATCTTCCCTCCTAAAACAACAACAAGCATTTACTAAGTGTTTACTATTTATATGGCACTGTGCTAAGCCCTGGGCACACAAAGAAAGGCAAAAATAAGGTTCCAGCCCAAAGCTGCTTGCAATTGAAGGGCAAAACACTCTTAGGTATTCAGGTCAGGGCATCTTACCCAGCTCCCCTTAACAGGCTTCTGTGGCACCGCCTTCACTAGCTTCCTCCCCACTATGGAGGGCGCCTCTGCCCCTCTCCCCGCCCCTCTCCCCGCCCTCTCCCACATCCCTCTCCCCGCCCCTCTCCCCGCTCCTCTCCAGGTCCTCTCCCCCGCCCCTCTCTCCGCCCCTCTCCCCGCCCTCTCCCACATCCCTCTCCCCGTCCTCACTCCCCCTCTCCCCGCCCTCTCTCCCGCCCCTCCCTCCCGCCCTCCCCCCGCCCCTCCCTCCCGCCCTCTCCCCGCCCCCTCCCCGCCCTCTCCCGAGCTTGGAGCGCGGCAGTGTGGTTGAGCAGCTTCCCCTGGCGGCCTTGCCTGGGCCTGCAGGGCTGGATCCTGGAGCGCAAGCAGCGCCTTGGCTGCCCCCCGCTCTGGGAGCATGCCCAGTGGCTGCCTTCTCGCGCTGGATCCCCTCATCATTAGAAGCTGGTGGTGGGCGTTGGTGGCTGGGCTTTAGCTCTAGGGGGAGGTGGGGGCGGGATGGGGAGTCTAGGGTAGAGGCTGATCGTGGGGCTCCTCCGGGAGGGGGCTGAGGCTGGTAAGCCATCTCTCCAGCCTTCTCCCGCGGGCCCCCTCCTCCCCCCGCCATGGACCCGGATCCCGGGGCTGTGGACCTCCGGCGCAGAACTCTGGAGCAAGACAGCTTTCCTGGAGATGGTAAGGCAGGCGCTAGGAGCCTGCAACCCCAGGCAGCAACCCTGGAGCTCAATCCCTGGGCATGACTTGCCCAGGGTCACTGCTAGCAGGTGTCAGAGGCTGCTTTTAGTCCTGCCTGGAGACTGCGCAGCCCCCGCCCCCAGGGAGCTTCCTGCCCAGGAACCTTGGAGAGCGGCTTAGCTGTCCTTGGGAAGGCCTGAGTTCTGTGGCCTTGGGGGGTCCTTTCCTTTGCTCCTTCTGTTAGCGTGCACCTGGCACCGTCTGGCCTCCGTTACCGAAGAGGACCGTGACGTCGGGGGAAGGACAAGAGGGCTGGGGCTGACTGGGGTGGGAGTGGGGAAGGGCTGCGCCGGGAGCCACGTGTGGCCACGGACGAGGGGAGGTGAGCACCCCGGCCCTGGGCCAAGGGCCCACTCTGGGAGGGAGGGAAGGGCCGGCCCCGCTAATTAGAAAAGAAGGAAAGAAAACCCAGCGGGGCGGCTCCTTCTATGGGAAGCCGTTACCCCTGACGTCACTGGGCCTGGAGCGTGGGCCGGGACCGAGAGGCAGCAAGAGGGGGAGCTGAGTGACCCCCGCGGGGCCGCGTTCGGGCTGCCTCCAGGAGAGGGGAGACAGCGCAGGGAAGGGTCAGCACGAAGGGGGAGATTTAACGTCTCTCCGGGACCTTCCGGGTCTCACATTGGCCCCGGAGAAGCCCCCGCTCCCCAGGCCTTTGGGCCGGCAGTTCTGGGAGAAACTAACAGAAGCTGACTGTCTATAGGTTTAATGACATGATTTAATTTAATATGACATTATTAAATTACCCCATTTTATGAATGAGGAAGCTGAGGCTCAGCGAGGCTAGGGTCACACAGCTAAGATTAAAATGCTGTCTTTAAAAAAATTAATTTGTTTTTGGTTTTCAATATTCACTTCCACAAGATTTTGAGTTCCACATTTTCTCCCCATCTCTCCAAAATGCTGTCTTCTTGACACCAAGTCCAGTGTTTTTAATACTGTCATATGATCCAAGATCATGTCTTCAGAGTCTAGAGCAAAAGATAATTTAAGATGTATTATTAATTTAATCAGTAATTTTTTAATTTCACTTATGCAGAAGGCCATTAAATTGTGGTACAATATTAAATAATGGATTTTCATAGTTCTGGATTTCTTGAGCTTTATGGAAGGACTTCTACCATCCTTCCTTTCTTTTGCCCTTTTTGGTGACCATTGTTTTCAAAGAGATTTCAGGAAAACAGTAGTTAGTCATAGTGAATTGCTGGTTAGGCTAAGTACTTACTTCCACAGACTGAGTCCCTTCCAAAGCTTTGATGGTGAAAGCAGAATTAGATAGATGAAGGGTATAAATATATTCACCATGGTTGTTTCTCCAACTTTCAGGAAGAGGTTGCTAGATCACATTTGAGCGTTTTATAGCACTAATCGGTACTTTGAGAAGGTGGAAGCTGGAGAAAGTGCAATCAATATATAGTAGTCTAAGTTATATGGAATAAGGGAAGGGTCCAAAAATAGCAATTCTTGTCATTTTTTCTTTAAAAGATTTTTTGTGAAATATTGGAATTATCCATTACCTGAAAACATTGTCAAAAGCATTTCCCTGGCAAAGTGGATTTAATGGATTTAAATAATTTAATTCTTTAGTCCTTAAAATGTCTATTATGAAATTTATTTCCATAGAAAATAGATGTTATCTAGACATTACTATCTTTCTTTCTGTTTAAAGAGGTGTTTCCACATCTAATGAACCCTTCAGAACACCCCTTGAGCACAACAATTAAGACTTCTCTTAAAATGAGAACCCAAGGACTAGGACTAATTATTTTCCAGCATGGGCCCTATCTTCAGATATGCAACCTTGTGGAGAAAGGAACGGCTGCAAAGGACGGAAGACTAAAGCCAGGTGATCAATTGGATACCTAGATCTTATAGATTCATATAAATTAATTTATATAGATTATGTAGGTTAATTTACAGATTAACTTCTTAAATCCACCTAGAATTTACATTTATTTCATTCCAGATGCTAACCATAGTGTGTTATATCCATCTTGACAAGTGAGACTCTTTTTCAATTGGCTAAATGCTCTTTGTCCTGATTGGTCTGATTGATTTTCTTTGTGGGTAAAGATTTTCTCTTTAGAAGAAGAAAGAAATATTTTGAATTAAATCCAGCAAGTATTTATTGAGTACCTCTTGTGGAAACAAGGAGTGAAATATAAGACTGCCTCTGACTTTAAAGAAATTAAAATCTTATTGAGGAGACAGCATTTATACAGCTATAGTAATTAGAAATAGTACAGAACAGTAAATGTTAAGTAAAATAAAAGAATATATAAATTATTAATATAATATAGATTATATAAAATAACATGAATTATTAATATAATAATAAAATAAATAGAAGAAATAGACATTAAATTGCAGATAGTAGAGTAGCATAATATATGGTGTTAATTAATAGTTGATATGAGTGTTCATTCAATCCAAAGATATTTATTGAGTGCTTATTTTATGGCAGGCAGTATGTTTTGCGCAGCAGATACAGAGTAAGGAGACAACATGTAAATAACTAAGTATATACTTAGTAGATGGGAAGTAATTTTGGAGGGGAAAGTGGTAGCACCTGGGGACGGGGACAGCTCCTGCAGAAGAGTGGGGCTGAGGCTTGAAAGAAGTAAGGATAAAGAGCATTGCAGTGCAGAGTGGGGCGGGTGGGGAGACAGGGCAAAGGCTGGGAGATGCCCCGTGTTGACTATTATGGGATGGTATAGAATGGATGAAGGGGACTGAAAGGTAGGAAGAGGTATGTATGATATGTATTTTGAGCTTTAAATGCCAAACAGGAATTTATATTTGATCTAAGGATAATAAGGAGGCACTAGTTTTGTGTGTCTGTGTGTGTGTGGGTGTTATTATTAGCTATTACATAATAAGCTATTACAGTAGTCCAAGTGATAAGAGTCTGAAATAGGGAGGTGGTTACATGTGGTGAGAAGGGGATACACATGTGTGATATTGTGAAAGCTGAAACATCAAGATTTGGCAATAGCTTCCATCTGCAGTGAGAGACAATAAGAAGTTGAGGATGACACTTAGGTTTTGAATCTGGGTGACTTGGAAGGGTGGGTGGTACTGCCCTCAGCAAAAAGGAAGTTGTGAAGAGAGATGGGTTTAGGGGAAAGATAAATTGTTTTTTAAGTTAAGTTTGAGATGCCTACATGACATCCACTTTGATATTTCCAGAAGGCAATTGTTTAGAAGGAATTAGAGATTAGATATGGAAATCATCTGCATAGAGATTTAATCTAGGAGCTAGGTGGGAGAGCACAGAGATAAAAATGAGACAGCCTCTGCCACTCAGAACCTTACTTACATTCCACTGGGGGATATAGCTTATACATAGATAAGTAAATACAATATATATAAAAGATAAACATATTTGGGGGGGGGACAGGGAAACACTAAGAACAGGGCCAAATCAGGAAAGGCCTTTTATAGGAAATAGCACCCAAATTGGGCCTTGAAGTGAGGGATTTCCAAGAAGTTGAGATTAGGAAGAATATTTGTCATGAAATACAGCTTGTGCAAAGGCACAGAGACAAAACATGAAATGTTAGTTACAGGCAATGGTTAGCTGGCATATTTATCTAAAATAATATATTTGGAAAAATTTGCTGGAACCGTATTGTGCCAAATTAAATGCCAAACAGGAGTTTGTATCCTAGAGTTATTAGGGACTCAAGAACCTTGAGGAAAATGGCATGGTTGGATTTCTGCTTTAGGAGTATCAACTTAGCAACGGTGTGGGAAAGATCTTAAAGAAGAGAGAGGTTGGATTTGGGGAGATAAGCTAGGAGTCTGTTGCACTTGGCTAGTAGAGAAGACCTGAACTGGGGTGGTTGTGGTTTGAATAGAGAAAATGGATTTAAGAGATGTTGTAGAATTAGAATCAAAAAGTCTTAGCAATGTGACATATAAAAAAGCTTAAGAGACAGTTTCTGAGTAATCAATCATTCTATTAATTATTGCTAGCAAATAATTAACAAAAGGGGACTCTCAGATTCCAAAGAGGTATCATGGAGGCTTTTTGATACTTATAATGCCTGTGGAAGAGTGGGTGTTTCTGACAGATGGCAATCAACTCTGGTTAACAATTAATGAGAAGAGGGCAGCTAGGAGGGGCAGTGAATAGAGCACCAGCCCTGGAGTCAGGAGGACCTGAGTTCAAATTTGACCTCAGATACTTAACATTAGCCATGTGACCTTGGGCAAGTCACTTAACCCCAGTTGCCCTCCAAAAAGCAAAAAAACAAAACAAAAAAAAACCCCAACAATCCAAAAAACCATTTTTCTGAGAAGGGGTCCATAGGGATCCATGACACACACAAAAAAAGGCAAAAAGAAATAGCCCCTTTTAGGATGGTGACTGACCTGATCAGAAAGATTGCTCATAGTTCATAAAGGAAGACATTAGAGTTAGATTATGAAAGGCCTTCCTTGGCCTAAATCTTGGTTTTCTAAGCAGTGGGGAACAATTTCAGATTCTTTAGAAGAACAGTAGCCTGCTAAAAGTAGCTACTTAAAAAAGAGTGAAAGGATTAGAAACATAGATAAGATGTTGATTGGTCCTGGTGAATGAGGTAAAAAGCTCCAATTTCTTAGTTCAATTGTAATGTGGTATTTTCCTAGACATATATATTGTTGTAAGCAAGTTTTTTCCCCATAGAAATATAGTATCCTAAATATTGAATGAATTAGATAAAAATACAGAATTGATAATTGTGTAAATAAATCCAGCTTACTTTATTAAGATAATCTCCAACTGAATTTATTAAAGGAAAAGGGAACCAAGCTTTGGACTATCTTCACAAACTAGAGAGCTGGATCTACCTGGTCATCTAGTCTGTAGTACTCATTTTCTGAATCAGTCTGGAAATCTTGGTGTTAGAATGCAGTACCTGAATGTTACTAACATAAAATGGAAATCGACAGCAATTGATAGCATCATATAGTTTCAGGGTATGCAGTCAGTGGTTTCACAGAATTTAAAGTTATTTTTGAAAAATAACCTCTTTATAGTAAGCCAGTTGCATTATTCTCAACCAGTGGGTTTTGAAGTGTATATGTAATTCATCCTTTTAATTTTCAGTGCCAATAATTCTAAGATCTCAGCACCTGGTACGTTTTTTGGTCCAAAGCCCTCAAAATCTATCACCAGAAACTTGATTCTGATTTCTGAGCATTTAATTTTTTATAGTTATGGTTTATTGTCATTGGTTTTGATTACTTTTAATCAGGGTTTAATTTATTGCAAGAAATTCCTGTTAATTATTGTTTGCCTTTAGAACTTAAGTACTGTAGAGCCTTAATACTAAACTTTAATTTAAGTTTTAATCCATTAATATGCTTTGGAGAGTATAGGTTCCTTTCCAGCTGCTGCTCTTTTGAAATGACAGGTCTACTACTTTGTTTGGTGGATCTGTTATTTCCTCCATGTGTGGGCACTTCAGCTAATGCTTGTCCATTTCCTCCTATAAATACTCCAGAGGAGGTATACCTAATGTGTTGGTAATCTTCCTTTGAATCTTCTGACATTACATAGGTGCCAAAACATTACCCACTTGTTCCATATCTTACCTCTGACTTTTGTAAAATGATTGGTCATACATCTCTCAGATCATATCTTTTGTGTATACATTTCCTTGTTTGTTATACACTCCTGCTGATTTATGTCCACCATGGATCACTTCATTGCTTTTAAGTGACCAGCAATTTTGATTCCTCTGATGCTGTGATATCAAGTGATTTAATCATCAGTATCAACAGCACTTTAAAAATAAAGGATGGGATTTTCTTTCAGGAAAGAACTTGGCATCATTAAAAGATGCAATCCCGTCTTACTATACAGAGTAAAAATAAAATCTGTGCCCTTTAGTAAGGGTATAGCTTTCTGTAAGGATGATGTTACAAATGTTTCCTGTAGTCCAGGATTGGAGAACCTGTCCCCAAGAGGCCACATGTGACCTAGGTCCTTGGGTATAGCTTTTTGACTGAGTCCAAATTTTATAGAACAGATCTTTTTATTAAGGGGATTTGTTCCATGAAGTTTGGATTCAGTCAAAGGGCTGCACTTGAGAACCTAGAGGGCCACATGTGGCCTCAAGGCTGCAGATTTAAAACTGTACGCTGAATATTAATTGGTGTTTATGAAAGGCAGTATTAAATGTTTTCTTCCACCTTAATTGCTTCTGTATACCACATAGATTCATATCCAGTAATTCTAGGAATTAAGTTGCTTATTTTCTGCTTTCTAAATAAAATTGTAATTTTTACAAACAGTATCCTGGCCATGACTTTCAGTTACAAATTTCCTATTTAACATTTGGCAGACAAAATCATTAATTCTTTTTGCTAAATTACACTACAAAGGATCAAACAGCATATATATATATATATATATATATATATATATTTTTTTTTTTTTTTTTTGGAGGGCAATTGGGGTTAAGTAACTTGCCCAAGGTCACACAGCTAGGTTTTTGTTTGTGTGTGCACTAAGTGTCTGAGGCTGGATCCAAACTCAGGTCCTTCTGACTCTGGGGCCGACGCTCTACTCACTGCGCCACCTAGCCACCCCCATATATTACTTTTTAACTGAATCTGGTTTTCTGTAGCTGAGTATCTTAAAAAAATACAACCTGAAGGCAATTTAGTGTAGTCCTTGTGTAGTTCTGAATATTGTCCAAGCCAGTTTGCAGGCCTAAAGTTAAAGGTTTAACTTTTTTTTCTTTCCACTTAAATTTTTTTATTGATACATTTTGTATTAGGTATTTCTGTAGCAGTTTTTGTAGAAAGTACTTGCTACTCCCATACCTAGCAAGTTTTAACAAACTTATAACAAAGATTTAAAACCCACCAACAGTTTAGCGAAACCAGTGGACATATCACTAACATTCTTTTTTTTTTTTTTTTGCTTTTTGGAGGGGGGAGGGCAGGGCAATTGGGGTTAAGTGACTTGCCCAAGGTAACAGGGCTGGTAAGTGTTAAGTGTCTGAGGCTGGATTTGAACTCAGGTCCTCCTGACGCCAGGGCCAGTGCTCTTTTCACTGCTGCCCCAATAACATTCTTTAGTCACACTTCACCTCTCCAGTGAAATGAGGGTGAGTTTGTTCATCTATTCTGCAGAGTAGAGCAAATCTTTGAAGTTGTAATTCATACAATGGTGTTTTTGTCTTTCTGTTTATGTTGTTGCAGTTGTTTTGTTGTTCTTTACATTGCTGTAGTTACGTATATTGCTTTCCTACTTCTGTTTTATTCTCCATCAGATCATAAGTTTCCCTGAAGTTCTCACATTTGTTGTTTCTTGTGGTATAGTAATATTTCTTTACATTCATGTAACCACAATTTGTTAAGCTTTTCCTAGTTGATGGCACTCACTTTGTCTTGTATCCACAAAAAGTGTTGCTATGAATATTTTCGTATATACAGAACCTTTCTTCCTGTTTTTGACTTCCTTGATATATATATATATATACTTAAAAGGGCCATTTCTGGGTCACATGTTATGGACATTTTAGCAAAGTTTTTAGCATAATTACAAATCACTTTCCAAAATAATTGTTCCAATTTGCAACTCCAGAAAGAGTGTATTATGCTTATTTTCCTGCAGCCCATTCAGCATTGACTATTTCCATCTTTTCTCATCTTTGTTCATTTAAGTGTCATGTAGGGGCAGCTAGGTGGCAAAGTGAATAGAGCACCAGCCCTGGAGTCAGGAGAACCAGAGTTCACATCCAGCCTCAGACACTTTACACAAAAACTAGCTATGTGACCTTGGGCAAGTCACTTAACCCCAATTACCCTACCTTCCCTTGTCCAAAAAAAAAAAAGCAAAAAAAATTTAAGTGTCATGTGAAACCTCAAAGTTATTTTAATTTGATACATTAATTCATTTAACAAAAGTTTATTATACATGTACTGTAGATAGATATAAAAGGAACTTTAGAAATCATCTGAGTAATCCTAGTCCAGCCCTTTGTAATTTTACAAAAGGAATAAACTGAGATACAGAAAGGTTAAGTGATTTTGCCCAAGGTAAGAGACAAAACATGGCTCCAAATCAGGTTTTGATTCCAGATCTAGTGCTTTTTCCATAATATCAGAATCTCTTTTTCCTTTTGGGGGGCTTAATAGTTCCAAAGAGCAGTTGGATTTCAGAGAAGGAAAATTTCTTATAATTTATAATATTCAGTTTATTTTCAATTAATGACAATCTATTTTCTGCTCTTTTCATCCCCCCATTGGGGGGAAAAAAAGAAAAACAAAACTCTTGTAACAAATGAACAAAATAAGCAAAACAAATTCCCCAAGATTACTTCTGACTGTACAAGAATGATATGATCAGAAAACAGTATGATTGTCAGGCAAAATATACCATATTTAACCAATTTATTCATCATTTAATGCAAATGGCCTATCCTTAGTCGCCTAAATACTTAATCTGAAACTAATTTTAAGAGTTCTGAATAGCAATTAAAACAGTAGAATGCAATAAGATCACATCACTGACCTAAGAAACATTTCAAGTATATCATTAACATTGTTATTAAGAAACATTTTCCTTTTACTCATATCTTTTCATATTTTCCTTTTACACATATCCTTCTGAGCATTTAATAATACTCATGACTTTGAGACATCTTAAGACTGGTCTTGGTTTAATGTAATGAATGCTTTTCCTAGACCAGTTAATCAATGTACATTTGTTAAGCACCTGCTAAGCATTAGAGATACAAAGACAAAAATTAAAGTCCCTCAAGGAGCTTACATTGTCGGGGAAAGCACACACACACATTTATAATTATATACAAAATATACACATTATTTTGCTGGAAAAGTACCAGAAGCTGAGGGATCAGGAAAAGCCTCCTGGAGGAGGTGGTAGGATAGCTGAGCTTTGAAGAAACTAAGGATTCTAAGGACAGAGTTGAAGAGGAAGTGCATCCTGGACATAGAGGTAGTAGCCTCAGAATGTAATAAACCTGGAAAGATAGATTGGAAACAGGTTGTGTTCTCTAAATGCCAAACAGAAGGGTTTTTCTTTGATCTTAGAGGCAGTAGAGCCACTGGAGTTTTTAAAAAGAGTGGGACATGGTCAGACTTGTGCTTTAGGAGTGTGTAATGCCAATGCAATATTTACAGTGACATGATAAATCATGATAAAGACTGTGACTATAAGTATTGCATGGCGTTTGATTGCAAAATAAACCAAACTCTCCAGATAGAGGATAGAACTGAAGCATTTATTTAGACACCAGAAAACCAAATCCCAAAACCAGTAAGCTGATTCCATCATAGTACCAAAGATATTCAGAAGCCATAATAATGCTGAGAGCCACAGCATCCTTCAGCCTTCCCACAAACCAATACAAGATCAATATCTACTCATGAGACTATCTGACCCCTTGCCTGAGGTCCTCTCTCTCCCCCACCATCTGGCTAGCTCTGACCAGCTTCCTGTGGGTTCTGCTTCCCTTAAGTAAACTCCTCCCAACACAGGCTCCATGTGATCAACATTCAGCCTATTAGGGGGCAGAGTTTACTTTCAAAGCAGGGGAGGTCTTCAAACTCCCCGCTAGGTCTGTTAAGGGGCAAGGAAGATCAGCTATGTAGAGACTGGAGGTAAGGAAGAGAAAAAATAGAGGGAAAAAGGCCCAGGCCAGAGCATTGGGGATTATATACAGAGGGTGGGATGTGAAAATCCTGCAAAGAAAACTGAAAAAGGAATGGAAAGGAGAACCAAGAGAAGCAGTATCTTGAAAACCCAGAGAGGAGAGAAAATCTAGGAGATGATTAGTAATGTCATATGCTGTAGAGAGGTCTAGAAGAACAAGGGTTAAGAAAAAAGCCATCTCTTAATTCTTCAAATAATATTTTTGTGCTATAACACTATAAAGGATCATTTTCAGAGAAATCTAGGGAGACTTATATGAATTGATACAGACTGAGTAGTGACTACAACATTGTAAAGACAAATAACTTTGAAAAGGCTTAATTAAGAATTAGAATCCAACTAGTATTCCAGAGGATCAGTGATGAAATGTGATGAAACATCCTGAGAGAGGTGATGAACTTCAGCAGAGTAGGAAATACATTTTCCAATATGGCCATTCTAGGTGGGAATTTGTTTTGTTTTACTGCATATTCTATTTTTATTTTTTCCCTAGGTGGGGGTAGATTAGGATGGGGAAAGAGTACCTAGGCACCCCCCCTCCCTAAGAGAGGGAGGGATGGAGAGAGAGAGAAAGTTATTGAAACATTTTAAAAATGCACAGAATAAACAGAAGAACCGAAAAAATTACAGATAAGCAAGAAAGCTTTGAAACTTACATGTTGAATTTGTTTAAAGAGAAAAGCTATACACAAGAGATTTGGTTTCATATGTAATACTCTTTTTCTGCACTACTGTATCTATGGGGATGTCCATCTTGTTTAAGTTCAGAATAAAAATATATTTAAAAGAGATTATTAATTTATTAATAACTTTAAAAGCAGTTTCAGTTGAATAACGAGGTTAGAAGCCAAATTGCCAAGCCATATCATGAGAAATGATATGAGAAGTGAAGGCAATAAGAGTACAGATATTTCTAGGAGTTTGACTGTGAAATGGAGGGAAGATAAAGGACAGTAAGCTAGAAGTCATGGTAGAGTTACGAATTGATTTGGAATGCTTTAAACTGTTAACTAAATTACTGATTTTTTTCAACTTTTTTTTCAGGTGATGTTCTGATTTCAGTTGGCCATTCAAATGTGTTAGGATATACACTTCGAGAGTTTTTACAGCTTTTGCACCATATACCCATAGGTGCAATACTCCAAATCAGAATTTACCGAGATTTTATTGACATACCACCAGAGTGGCAAAACATAGACGACTTAATCCCTGAGACTAAACCTGCAGTAGTAATAGCTCAGTTAAGTGACTGGGGTTTTTTTTTTTTTAACTTTTTCTATTTTGGTGTAAATTTATTATATGGTGAAAAATATTTATGTAGATAAGATGCCTTTTGTATTTAAAACTCGAGTGGATCAGATGGGTAGAAAGGACATTGGTGATAATTAGGATTTGCTAAGTTTTGAGACACATTTCTAAAACTTGTTCTGGTATACAGGAATATGTGTTAGGAAAATGCCTTTTCCCCACAACAGATTCAAGTACCTCCCTGATTTCACTAATCAAAAACCCTTTCTTCCTAATTTTCCCTAGTTATACCTATTTTATGTTGCTTTTAAATCGAGTAGTCATGTACAACCCACACTTTATAATACTTTAGGGCTTAGGGGACACTTCACACCGACCTTATTTGATAGTAGCATATTTCCTTCCTTTTACAGAGGGAATTGAGGGTCAGGAAGGTTAAGAGCCTGTAGTCACAATTGCTAGTTTTGGAGCTGGGATATGGATCTAGATCTCTTGATTTTCAAGGCCAGTGTGCTTTCCCTACATAATGCTGCTGCTTGTCTATAAGGGTATGGATAAAAACACATTTTATTAAGAATGAGAAATGATCTATGGTCATTAATTTTTTTTTAGAGGGGGGGAAGGCAAAGCAATTGGGGCTAAGTGACTTGCCCAACATCACATAGCTAGTAAGTATCAAGTGTATGATGCTGGATTTGAATTCAGGTCCTCCTGACTCCAGGGCCAGTGCTGCCCCAATGGTCATTAACTTAAACCAATACAATCATCTGAACATGTTGGGACTGGAGAGGATAGGATGAGCTTGTGAACATGTGTAGGTTCTAAGGTCTTTTGAGTTTTCTGTAAGGCTGGGGTTATTGATCTAAACTCACAACAGCAAGACGTAGCTATAAGTAATAATAATTTTGTGCCATTTGCATATGGTTAAAAGTTGGTAAATTTATCGTGCAGTGTAATCTAATTAAATCCTTATGAACAAATCAAGGTGGCAGTGACCTGAGAACTGACTAGTAAGTTATGATTATAGTAGCAACTTCATGAAATGTCAGTATGGCAGTAATTTGTATTATACTTCAGAAACAACACACTGGAGTTCACTTTTCACAAATACATATTTACCCATCTGGGTGTTAGCAGAACTATATGTGGGTAAGGGTGGATAGTCAGGTGTGTGTGTGTGTGTGTATGTGTGTGTGTGTGTGTGTGAGAGAGAGAGAGAGAGAGAGAGAGAGAGAGAGAGAGAGAGAGAGAGAGAGAGAGGGAGAATGAGAGAGTTAAAAGAGGTACAAATGTCATGAGGAAAGGTGACAGATAGCATAAAATTATCCTTAAAATGAAGGGAAAATCAATAAAGGCAAGTTACAAGAAAAGTTGTTGGAGGTCCTTAGGGGAAAAAAAGGCTACAATTAAGTGAGCAGCAAGAGGACCCTTGGATGGGAAATGGCAAAAGGACCACAAAGCAATATGGCTGAATATGTTAATTCCATAAAGTAGTAGATATGAAAAGAAGCAATGACTTCCTATCATTACTACAAATAGAACTCTACCATTTTGAAGGTACTTATTACTACTTCATTTGAAGCCCCAGCCGATACAGTTGCTTTGTGATATCATTTCACCTTTACTCAGTTTCTACATAGAAGTCAAAGGAGGCCAGAAATATAGTAGCTGCTGTGGAATCCATAGTCCTCTAGGAATTGAACTGGATGCATATAAGAACAATAAAGCATTGACCTTTAGTTCTTAATATCACTCATAGAAAAAGGTTGGATTTAATTTTTAATATAGTTTTTATGAATAGTGCAAAGTATTTTGTTTTGTTTTGGTTTTTTTGGGGGGGGAGGGGCAATTGGGGTTAAGTGACTTGCCCAAGGTCACACAGCTAGTAAGTGTTAAGTGTCTGAGGTGGATTTGAACTCAGGTCCTCTTGACTCCAGGATCAGTGTTCTATTCATTGCACCACCTAGCCACCCTGAGTGCAAAGTATTTTAAAGTAACATTTAGGGATGGAAAAGTAATATTAAAGGTTACTTAAATTTTAAAGGGAGGTTGATGCAGATTGTAGGACAATTCTTGAGAATTCTAAAAATGTTGCAAATGTTCAGATCCATTTCATTACTTATTCTTCCCATTTTAGCACATCAAGGAAATATGAGCAGGAGGAAGATACCTCTTCCTCTAGTAGTGATGATGATGAAGAGGTAGAGTTAGATGAGCGATTTAAGTACTATAAGTCTCCACAATCTTTTCGGCGTCATTCTGCAAGGAAACTGTCATCAATCTCCACAGAATGGCATGGATATAAAAAAAAGAATCATATGTTTACTGTAGGAGAAGACATTGGATGTGATGTTATGATTCATAAGGATTCTGATGAGCAGAAGATGGATGTTCCAAAAGACTTTAGAGCACCTTCCCCATATTGGACAATGGTAAAACAAGACAGTGATCTTTCTTCTTCTTCCTCTTCTACATCAGATGCTTTTTGGCTTGAAGACTGTGCCTATGCTCAACAGGAAAAGGACCAACACTTTACAGCATAGGTAGTTGAGTTAATTCAGGATCAGATGTTTAATTTTCCATACCATTGAAGTGCTAAATGTTTAATTTTAGCACATCATTATATATAGATTTATTTTACAAAGGGATTGTTGAATGTGTAGAGGTAGTGGTAATCCAGGAGCCTTCATGGATCTTTTTAGGTGATAACAAAACAATCATAACTAGCTCTGCAACTTCCATTCCTAGAAGAACGCAATTCAGAACACTATATGTATTTTAACCCCTTTCTGGAGAGAATGAATTAGTGCATGTGAATATGATGCTGTGGGATTTTAGTGGCAGAAATGAAGTATGAGGATGTCAAGATGTTGATCTTCATCTCTTAAGGTAAAAGGAATAGACTTTGGCTCAGGTCAGTGCATACAGAATATAATTACCTTGCACTTTAATATACAAAACCAGATAAATTCTAGGATGATCATTTACTTAGAAATAGGTATTTTAAAAGGGTTCGCTTAGATTGTGTGTTCTATTGTATTTAAATGTTGGTTTATAGATTACTACAGAGGGGAAAGCTGAAAATGAGCTGTAATCTAAATTGTTTAGAAAATAGGACTTTAATTTACTTTATGTAATCTTTCTTAAATGTACCTACCATGGAGGGAGAAATCCAATTATTTAATTTTGCTAAAATAACTACTACCTCTATGAATTATTTATCATTGATCATTCTAACAATTCTTAAATACTGTTAGCCTTACCAAATTTCTAATAATCTTTTTTCAAAATGTATTTTTTTTGTTTATATGAGTTATTTCCCTCATCCCTAGTTCTCTTGAGAAAGAAAAAAAAGTGATTATCTGACAACATGTTCAATATTTTGAGCCAACTAGTCCATCTCCTTGTCATAGTGCTGGAGTGAGGAAAACTGTTTCGTTATCTCATTTTTAGAAGTTTTATTGATATTTTAGTAACAACTATATATTTTTCTTGCTTCTGCTTTTTACATACATTCTGTTTTCTCTGATTTTTCTCATGTTATTTTTACTGCACAATTATATTCCATATTTTTTTAGCTATTCTCTCACCAGCTGTTTCCAGTTCTTTGGAACCACAAAAGACCTTTCTGTGATCTTCTTACATACTTCCAAACTAAGTCATGACCGAGCCACTTCACAGCTCCCCCAAGCATATCAGATTGTACCTGTTTTATCTTCACTCTTTCCACCTTTGCCAGTCTATATGGTGTGAGGAGAAACAATTCTTCAACATGTACTTTTCTTCTACTTAATGATTTGGAATCTTATTTTTTTTATGATAATGTATGGTTTGTACTTTCTGGGGAAAACTTCACATGCATGGGCTTTTTGTGGAGAATGGTTCTTGGTGTGTAATATTTGTGCAACTTCTTTCCATATTTTGGGCTTGATTTTTTATTTATGTAAAAGCTTTAAAATCTTATGTAGTCAAGTCTGCCTACTTTTTTATCCTTGTTTGAACTTAGATATCTTCTCTTCCACCCCATACTTGTAAAGGTACTTGAATACAATATTATCTAACTTTTTAAATGGTGTAACCTTTTATATTAAGGGAGGGTGTAAAATGTTTCTAATTTCTAATTTCTTTCATAATGCCTTTCTAGTTTTCTTGACAGTCCTTATCAGTAAGGGAGTCCTTTAAATAGTAATTTAGTTCTTGGGGCCACTGAACAAGGGAGTTGTTTTTTTAACTTGCTCCTGTTTTTTGCTTATCTATCCATAATCTGTTCCACTGACCTACTTCTCTGTTTTTATAAACAGTTGCCTGATAGTCTGAAATCTGAGTGATCTTTATGCAAATTTCTTGTGCTTTTAAACTCAAGCAAAAAATAACTATCCTTCCCCACCCCTCCACACTTAACAGACAAGAAAAGTTCAGAAAAAAAATTAGCAAAAGCATTTTAAATAAAATGTTTTATTGACTTTACATTAGACCAGGTAGAATTTGTCTGCATTTCTGTTTTACCGTTTTTCCATTCATAAATAAAAACATTGTGTTAATAAATTCTGATCTTTCACCAAGAGAAAGTTTTTTTTTTCTTCTATAATAGATGCTTCATTTTTCTAATTCATCAAGGAATGGGGTATTGGCCAGATTTCCACTTGCTGCCATTGACTTCTTGCTAGAAACAAATTTCTTTGCTGCCTGAAAAAGTTCACAGGAATAATAAAACAATACATCACTTCTTAAGACATTTTGTTTTTTTAAAGAGTGGAAATAGAATTTTATTAGTTATATGCTTCAGTACATTTTCTCTGCAACTTAATCTTAGAGAGGTGCCTGCTGCTTTAAGGATTTGGAACTTGAAGACTTACAGCCAATAATTTTCTGTTACCAGTTCTTCAGATTAGAGTAAAAACATCACAGCTGGTGGTGTTTTTGCTTTAATTCGTTCCCCCACTCCTACCAAACTTTAAAAAATCAAATAACTGACATTTTGAGCTGAATTAGAAGCAATCATACTGCCCAGCATTATAATAGCTAGCATTTATACAGCGTCTCCTAGTGGTGCCAGGCAGTGTGCTTCACAAATATTATTTCACCTTTATCCTCACAACAACCCTTGGAGGTTGACGCTATTATTATTCCCATTTTACCATTATGGAAACTGAGAGACAAAGAGGTAAGGTGACTTGCTCAGGGTGTCACAGGTTAAAGTAAGCACAGTTATTTAGCAAGTGTCTGAGGCTAGATTTGAACTTAGATCTTCCTGAATCTAGGCCCAGCACTCAATCCTTTGTGTCACCTAGCTAACCCTCCACATGGGGATGTAACAAATAGTCTTAGACATGGAAAATTTTAAAGTGGTAGTGTGTATATATATATATATACTTCATTTAAAATTTATTCCACTTAGACATTAATGAATCAAGACACTTTTATCTTTTATTTCACTAAGTCCCATTGAAATGGACAAACATTTAAATGCCACGTGAGAAGTTCTAGGAGCAAGGTAATTTTGGATTTTAGGGTAAGTATCCATCTATAGGTACAGGCCTACTCATGTACTGCAAAGCTGGTTTCTGAAGAAGAAAGGTGGTGACAGCACTTGTGGGGTATTACTTTCTCTTGACAAATAGGTCAGGAGCAGAGACACGTGGGAGAGAATAGGTGAAAGAAGCTTTCTCTTATACATTTGTAATTCCTAACTTTGAGTCACACACAAAAGTATCTATGAGCATGCTAACGTGCTCAGGATTTTAAAGTCATCTAGGTCTGGATTACACACACAAGAGAAATCTAAACTCTTACATGACAACAAAGCTATTCATCCAATATGTGAACCATATCAGCTGAAAATATATATAAAGCATCTGCAATCCAAAGGAACCCTTAAAAACAGTTGCTGCTTTTTTTATATAGGTGAAAAAGGTAAATCATACTTTTTTGTATAAAACCATCAAAGCTCACGTATAGAAATAATTACACTGAAACATTATGAAATGATGTATTTTACTTACTGTTACAACATCAGCAGCAGCCACAGAGTCAATTGTTTGAAGAACAGATGATGGTGTGACATATGAACCAGATGCCAGGGCCTGGGACCCAATTTCATCCAAAAATCCTTCTGAAGACTCAATGAGCATCAGGTATCCAGCTTTTAGTTTGTTTCTGGGCAAGAAAATATTCATTATGAATTTAAGCAACAATTTTCAACATAACATTAAGGTTAATCTTCTAAAATAACTAAAAGTTAGTTGTAAAGTACTCCTATAGTTGTATGCACAATGCCTTCAGAATCTTAAAGGACCATAGTTTTCTAGTTTATTTTCTTAATTTACCTAGTATTTATTACTTTTAATTTTTAAAACTACTGTACACAAAATCCAGTAGTAACAGCTGTTTCAGTAAAAGTTTCCAAGCAAAAGCTGGATAAACTATCAAGGAGGTTGTAAAGTAGATTCTATTTCAGGTATGGATGAGATTTTTGGGATTCTTTTTTTTTTTTTTAAATAAGCAATTGGGGTTAAGTAACTTGCTCAAGGTTACATGGCCAGTTATTTTTATGTGGGTGTTAAAGTAAAGGCCAGAACTGATCCTGGGTCCTCCTGACTCTGGGCCAGTAAAAACTCACGGCGCCACCTAGCTGCCCCGGGATTCTTTCTTCTAAAAGAAGGCCCCCAATGTGTTTTTTTGGGGGGGAGAAAACTAGTATTTAAACAAATTTTACTAAATCAAAAAGCCTTTATAATTGCTGTTTACAATTCTGTTTACAATACAGTACACTAATAATGAAATAAAATATTTCTTTGGTTTTCAGCATCCTTTTTTTGGTTGTTGCTGGAATTGTATGCTGATGTCTGACTGAGGGGCAGAGCAGAGAATGTGGTTGAGTGTACCAGTTAATATAATAAAGCCAATAGGAAATAAGAAGAGGTGAAGCAGTGTTTGAAAAAGCTGTACCCCTTGCCATACCCCTTAAGTATGGACACAAACACTTTTGTATGGTGTACCATACCCCTTAAGTATGGACACAAACACTTTTAGGTCCCCCTTTCTCTCCTCCCCCTCCCCCCCAGGGCCCTACACCGCATATACCGAAGAATGGATTGCCAAACAATCCCCTAATATTTAAGATTTTTTTTTTTGCTGCCTTTTGGAGTGCAATTGGGGTTGACTTGCCCAAGGTCACATGGCTGGTTTTTTTTTTTGTGTTAAGTGTCTGAGGACAGAATCCTTTAATATTTAACCAGTGAATGTACATCATAACATGTTTTAAATGTAATGAATCCTAAGGGACTCTCAAATTAGTTAAGATGTGATTTTTACCTAATCTCTTACTAAGAAGTTATGTTATTCTTTCTCTCTGCAATGATTACTTTTTTTTTGTTTGCTATGGGAAGACTTTTAAACATATGACAAGATACATTTCAAATTAAGAAAAAAAAATGACCATTTTTCAAAACTGGTAACTTGAGTTTTTTTGTGTTCTGCTATAACTTATAAAAGGCTTGTACAACAATAAAATTATTTTTAAAAAAGCACACCGCATTTAAAACCTAAATTTTTCTTAATAAAGGTGAAAATACTTCAGTTTACTCATGTTTCATTGACTGTACAATTAGCATATTAAATCAGCTCTTAGGTCTATGTATACATTTAATAAAATGTGTTGTACAAATAAATTCAAGGGACTGTTTGTTCAGTGTAACATAATTCTGACACCAATGAGGTATGAACGATTAAATTATATGGTGATTTCCTGGATTCTAATACAACATATTCAATTATTGTTAAGTTATTAACATAAGTATTAAATGGTTAAAAGGTAATTAGCACTACTGGGAGCCAAGAGTTGAACTAAATGGCCCCAGGGTTCAACTGTAAGCTTCTTGGGCAAAGACTATCTTTTCACATTTGTAGCTGCAATGTTTAATAAATATTTATTAAGTGATTCTATCTAGCATTGAATGAAACTTTGAATCCTAAGATCACACAGACTCTTAAGTATCCCTAAGTTCTTAATAAATTAGGAATGTTAATGTGGCATCTTAATTAGGTTCCTAGGAATAGGTCACTTTCAAATAGTAAGTAAGTTAACCTAGAAATGAGAATGATATTGGGATTGGAGGGGAAGGTGTTAGAAAACTTCTTAGAAAAGGCTGATGAGAGCTCAGAAATTGCTGGCCATATAGTAAATGGCAGATCTGGAGGATTTTGCAGCCAAGAGGATGTGTCTAATTAAAAGGATAATTTTGAACCACAGACTAAAGCTGTTAACTACAGACAGTACTTGCTTTACTACTCCAGACCTCTATATAAATCAACTTTTACATAATGCAAATTTGCCTAGAGATGTGGGAAATGGAGGAAGGGTGGGAGCACATGGTTCAAGGACATATGGCAGACTGGGACAGAGAAAAGCAGGAAGAGGAACACAATGAAAACACAAGGGGGCTGGACAAAGACAGGAGAGGACAGGCAAGACTTGGGGGCTGGGGACAAATGTATGATATTTAAGGTTGGAAGACACTCAAGGGCAGGTGGGTGGAGCTGGACAAAGGTCTCTTCTCTTCCAACTGGTGGTCTCAAGAATGCTCCTGATGCAGTGGTGGTAAGGGTTCTTCTGCTCTCAACTGGAGACTTTTTTTGGGGGGGGAGGGAAGCCCATCAGGATGGGGGAAGATCGTGGAATACTAAGGCAGGACAAAAGTGGAAAGAGTACATAGTATGGAACAGTAAAATTAAAGTTAACATAGGTGGTTTAGGGGCGGCTAGGTGGCGCAGTGAGTAAGAGCGCCGGCCCTGGGGTCAGAAGGACCTGAGTTCGGAGCCGGCCTCCAACACCTAATCCACACAAACAAAAACCTAGCCGTGTAACCTTGGGCAAGTTACTTAACCCCGATTGCCCTAAAGGGGCGGCTAGGTGGCGCAGTGAGTAAGAGAGCAGGCCTCGGAGTTGGGATGACCCGAGATCAGATCCGGCCTCAGAAAATGAGCACCCACGCATAAATAATGACTAGCCGTGTAACCTTGAGCAAGTTACTTAACCCCAATTGCTTAAAAAAAAAAAAACCAAAACATAGGTGGTTTTGGGAATGAGGATTTCTTAAAGAAGCCTGTAAACTCAAATTTACATCATGCAAATTTACATAGATAACAGTCTGTATTTTCAGAACTGGATTTTTCCCTGTGAAATTAAAGCTTATCTTTCTAACTTAATGGAGATATTGCTAGCTGAAGCCAATCTGACATGCTGAGAGAAACAGCAGATTAAAAGGTGTGCAGCTGCATTCCAAAGCAACTCTGAACCCCTTTAAAGAACAACAATTTTACATGCAGAAAAAAAGAGAAAGATTTTTTTTAAAGGGTGTGCTAGAAATGTAAATCTTTGTACTGGGGTCTATTATAGCTCAGTGCTAACCAGAACCAAGATAGCATTTCTAATTTCTTATGAATGGCAAGATATAACTTTGATCAACTGATATTTATGAAGAAAACTTTTTCCTCACCTAAAGAGTAAAAGCATAATTTACACACACACACACACACACACACACACACACACACTCTCTCTCTCTCTTTCTCTTTCTCTCTCTCTCTACTTACTTAGCTGCTGTGACATCTGCTTCAGGAAGGTTTCCATTAGCAATTGTTTTTACCTGGTTGTAAGCAGCCCTGATAACCTAGACAGAAAAATAAATTTAATCAGTGCCACTTCTCTATTTTTGTCATACTGGACCTCCAGATGACAACATACCTCTGGCCCCATTTGGTTGTAGAGCTGTTTAGAGGACAACATAATGGAAATTTACACTTATAAGCACTAGCTCAAAATCTTCCAAAAACAATCAAACCAAACTTCCTATCTCAATACACTGATGTCCCTCACTTCATGGAAGAGTCTTAGAAAACGTTAAGGACACACAATGGAGGAAAGGGTAAGGGGCTAGCACAGAATGAAAAGTGTTGATTGAAAAGCCAACTAGAGGTAAGGAAGATGAACTTTCCATTATTTGGGTAAAGAAATGAAGAGACTATAAAATTAGAGCTGAAAAAATAGGGTACTTCTTTGAGGGGTTGAGGACCTTTTGCTTGGGCTGGAGGTTTTTAGACTCCTATAGTTTTTAGATACCTTTTGTCTACTGCATGGCGTTGGGGTCTTTAGGCTGTCTTCAGGATTTAAGGGAGGAGATATAAGCACAATACTTCGTTTGGACATTTCTTCTTCAAAATCACTCATGGGTTAGTCTCATGCCTATTTCCTCACTATCCACTTTCTTTTTTTTAAATCAAATGTTTTATTAACTTCTAGTTTACATCATTCATTTCTGTAAGATTTTGAGTTACAAATTCTCTCCCCATTTTTCCCCTACCTACCACCCCAAAATATCCCCTCCTCCAGTCTGCTCTCTCCCATATCTTCTCCCACACTATCTCTGACTTTCCAGTAGGGCATGGTGGATCTCTATGCCCCAGCGCCTGTATGTCTTATTTCCCAGTTACGTGTAAAATAATATTAATAATAGTATATATAAATTAAACATCTGATTTTAAAACTTTGAATTCCAGATTTATTCCCTTTTTCCATTATCACCCACCCTTACTGGGAAGATAAGCAATTCAGTCTAGGTTGCACATATGTAGCTATGCAAAACATTTCCATAGTGGATATATTTTGAAAGACTATGTTCCCTCTCTCCTATCCCACCTCCCACTTGTTCTATTTTCTACTTTGATCCTGTCCCTTTTCAAAAGCGGGTGCTTCCAACTTCCCTGCCCCCAAGCCTGCTCTTTCTTCCATCATCCCCTCTCTCGGCCCCTTCCCCCCCCACTCTCCTGTAGGGTGAGATGCCCTATTTAGTGTGTATGTCATTCCCTCCCTAATCCAAATTCAATGAGAATAAGGTTGACCCATTCCCTTTTGTCTTCCTTTCTTCCCCTCCATTGTAATAATTTTCCCTTGCCCCTTTTATATTAGATAGGTTACCCCATTCTGTCTCTCCCCATCTCCTCTCATTATATTCCTCTCTCACCTCTTAATTTCACATTTTAAGTATCATCCTTTCCTATTAAATTGGTCCTGTGCCCTCTATCTAGGTTGGATATGAACTCAGGTCCTCCTGACTCCAGGGCTGGTGCTCTATTCACTGCACCACCTAGCCACCCCTGGTTGCTTCCTTTTTCAAATTATTGCAAATCCTCTATTTAATAATCTGTTCTAAATTATCAGGACACACACATAGAATGGACTATGAAATGGTTCAGAGCAAGGGTCACACATACTTTCATTGAAATTTGTCTTAATTGGATCACATCTTTAGTACTGTGTTAAGTTCTTAACATGGATTTTAAGGTAAGCCAGTACACATATATAGGTAAACTGATGAGGAAGGGTAAAGTAAAGGTAAAGTGAAGGGTTTTGAAACTATGACAAGAATGGCTGAAGCAACTAGAGACATTCAATTTATAGGAAAAAACCCCGGGATACAAAAAGTTGCTTTCAAAAGGATGTCATGTGGAAGAGAGATTAGACACATTGTACTATGTTTATGGCATAAAAAAAGAAGTGGTGCAAGTTATACCGAGGTGGATTTTATTTCAGTATAAAGAGCTTTCTAGTAATCAGGGCTGCTAAAAAATGAAACAGACCATCTTGTGGGACTGTGAGCTCCATCATTAGAAATGTTTAAATAGCAATTGTATAAAAGATTCAGTACTGACATTGTAAAGAATGAATACCAACTTCTCAGGCCTTGAATCTAATTTTGTATAAACATTAAAAAATTCAGTTTTTACTGAGTTCACTTTTATGGGGTTACTAGACTGGTAGATCAAAGGAATTTAAAAAAATATAATCTATTTTGATTTCAACAAGGCATCTGACATTCTCATATATCCACTGCCAAGGTTTCAATGTGGTTTGAAAGATAACAGTTGGCAGATTTATTATATCAAATTATCTTTTTCTCTACCTTCTAAATTGATCTATAAGGAAGGAGGTCTCATAATATACCACAGGATGTTTATGCCTTTTGACAGTTGTACCAATTACTTAAACGGATGACAAAAATGGCCAAGGGAGATATTAACATTCCCCTTTGCTTGTCTTTCAAAAAAGCTTATGTTTAGGCAGTTAGGTGGGGAAGTGAATAGAATGCTGGAAGATCTGAGTTAAAATCCCACCTCAGAACCATTATCTTCTTGGGAAAGTCTTTTAACTTCTCTCAGTTATTTTCTCCTCATTAAAATGATAACAACACCTACCCTATAGGGTGAGCATCAAATGAATGCACATAAAGTGCTTTGTAAACTTTAAGGTGCTATATAAATGCTAGCTATTATATTTATAAATATGTAAACTTTAAATGTGATTGCAATATTCAAACATTTTATATTAAAAAGTAATTATTTGGGGGGGTGGGGAGGGATGTGTAAACTTACATCCTCAGCAATTGCAGCCTGAGATACAGTATAAATTCCAAAGAGTCCAGAATCAGAGTAATTTGCATTAAAGGCTGAAACCTGAAAAAAACAATTCAAGCATTACTAAACATAGAAATAAAAGTCGAAACAGGATATGGGGGAAGAGATATTTTTCCTAAGGATGGCCAAAGACTAGTGTCTTCCTTTCTAAGCAAAATACTTCATAATCCCATGTAGCAAGATAATACACTTTTCCAAAACCCTCTTTTTTAAAAGATATTTTTAACCTCACTTTGTGGTCCTAACACTAAGTCTCTGTGTTTCCTTCTAAACTTCTGTTGGCTTTTTTTTTTTAAAGTGACTCATTCATTAACCATCTTTTCCTTCTCTATTTTAGTATTACTATCCCTCTTCTTTCTTCTTCCCTAATGAACAATTAAAAGCCCCTGTCTGTAACAAATATAATCATGAAAGACAAATCCACACACTGGCTGACTCATTCTGCACTAACTTTCTGAAAAGAGGTGGGGAGTATAATTCGATATTAGCCTTTTGTAGTCATGATTGGTCATTGTACTGATTAAGTCTTTCACATTGTTGTAGTGTTCATATACACTGTTCTGATTCTGCTCACTTCATTCTCCAACAGTCCATATAAGGCCTCCCAAGTTTCTCTGAATTTTTTCCTCTCACTGTCTCTTATGATACAGAAATATTCCATTAATTCACATACCATAATTTGTTCAGCAATGCCCCAGTTGATTGGCAATTACTTTGTTTCCAGTTTTTTGCTACAACAAAAAGTGATGCTATAAATGTTTTTGTATGTGTGGGTCCTTTCTTCATTGATCTTTTCAGGATATAAACCTGGCAACGGAGTGGTTAGGTCACAGGGCATTCAGAATTCAATATTTTGTAGTATTGTTCATATTACTTTCAAGAATTACTGGACCACTTCAGTTTCAGCAACAGAGCAACCAACAGTTGAAACCAACTATGATCCTACAACCTCCCAACAACTGTTATTTTATTTTCTGTCATCTTTCCCAGTCTAATGGGTGCAAAGTAAAATTCCAGAGTTGTTTTAATTGGATTTCTCTTATTAGTCATTGAAAAAAATATGATTACCATTTTTCCTTCAGTCCATGGTCTTTGGACCATTTAACCATTGGAAAATTTGTTTTGTTTACACACACACACAGACACATAATGTATAAACTATATATACACATACATACACACACACACTCTCACATTCACTATACTGAGTGGTCTTCACTACACAAGGAGGGTTCCAAAAGCTCTAATACATTAAAATGGCATCAAGATTTTTGAGACTACCCTGTGCAACTTAGACATCTGACCTTTATCAGAGAAATTTGTTGCAATTTTTTTTCCAAATTCAATTTTCCTCCTCTAGTTCTAACTACAATAATTTTATTTGTGCAAAATTTTTAAAATTTAATGCTTTACCTCTCATTTGGTCAAAAACTCTCTCCATCCACAGCTGTGAAAGCTATTTTGTTTCCTGTTTTTCCTTGTTGAGATGTCCTCATTCCTCTTTTAGGTTCTAGGTGGTTTACATATGTTATAACTTTTTGATGGAAATCTTTCTAATACATATTATACTTCCTAGTTTTCTTAGGCTTATTACTTCAGTACTTATAAGGACATCCGCACTTCTTACAATGACTCACCAATTGCAATCCCTCTACTACTTTTGGTAGATGTTTTCAAATAGTTGTAACCCCCCTAAATCATCCTTTAGGCTAATCTAGTTACCTCAGCGAACTTTACTGGGCGGGGTGGGGGCTTCATGCAACAGACTTATAGTCTGCATTCATTGATATTTAAAGCTATTCTAGTGTTGTAAAAACACTCAGAGCGTATGCTCTTCCTAGTATTAGGTTAGAAGAACTATGACACTGGAGGACTTTATTGGGTTTCTTGTATACAATGTTTTACTCTTTTCTTGATAATTATAAGAAAAATATAAATTAATATAATACACACACTATACAGGAATATACTAGATATTTTCTTGAAATTTTAAGGGTCTATGGGAAGTGGCTCCAGAATGCTTTTTTTAACAATAATAATAATAATGATAAAAGAAATCCCTAACTTATTTCTCTTATGCCTCGGTTGATGGTTGTTACTTTCTCAGATTCTTATATACAATTTTTATGCAAAATGGTTAGATGATGGCCTGAGGCCCCCAAGAAATTAGAATGCATAAAATTTGTGGATGTTTTTGTGAAAGTGCTCTAAATGTCTGAAGTGGTCAGAAATCTGATATTCAGATAAATAGGGTCTTACTGCATTATTCCAAACATGCAGTGGTTAAAGCTTCCCTAAACTTCTTTATCACAAATCCGTAAGCACTTCCTCATATAAAGCTTACATAAACATGCACACACAACCTTCAGACAGCTCAATGCAGCATTTGTTTTAACATGTACACATTGGTCAAATACTGAACCAGAACTATCAAACTGATGTTTAGTAAGAAACATTCATTTTGACCTAAGAAAAAGTTATTATTATTACTATTAACACTAGAGTCAATAGGCATAGTAAAGATGAAGGAAATAGTAGGGAGACTATGGTGCAAAAGAAAGAAAACCCTCAATGAAATATATGAAAAAGAACAGTGTTACTTCCTGGTCCTACAGGATTAAGAAATAGAGGGAGAAAAGTAAAACAGTCGTAATTAAGTGCCATTAGAGTATCAACTAAGCAAAGATGTGCTAAGTCAACAAGAATAATAATGTTCTTTTACTGTTATTTACACTTTATATTATACAGAGTGTGCCTAAAAAGAGCCCTCAGGAAAGGATTGAATGATTATACTTTGAAGATCTTCATGATCACAAAGGGAATTGTGCTTTCTTTTCTTTTTAGGATAAAGATGTAGTTTGACTTCTTGGCTGGAGGTCATTTTAGTACTTTGATCCTTGTCAAAAAATGGAGCTGTGTTAAAGAAGTAAAAATAATGAACTTTTAATTACTTTTAATTAGTGTTAATTATGCTGCCACTCTCATTTCACCCCAGAACCAGGGAGCTAGAGTAGCCACCAGATGAGAAGTAGTGAGAGTTAGAAGTGTAAATGAAGAAAGATAGAAAGAAACCTGTTAGACAAAGGACTAGCTGGAATCTACAGGGGTCCTAAACCTTTAAGGTTAAAAAAAATTAGCTCAGGGACAGCTAGGCGCAGTGAACAGAACAGGAGCCCCGAAATTAGGAGAACCCAAGTTCAAATCCAGCCTCAGACACTTAAAATTAGCAAAACACAAAAAATTAGCCCTGTGACCTTGGGCAAGTCAGTTAACCCCAAATACCCTACCTTACCCCATCCAAAAAAAAAAATAGCTCAAGGGGGAGGAAAAATTTAAGAAATCAATGTTTAACATACAGTATGAATTTCTGACAATTCCGAGTGAAAGAAGTGAAAACTTCTCAGACCATATTCTAAAATCTAGTAAGGCTTTTTGTGGGAAACAGGTCCAAGTTTCCCTTCACCGGTAATCATATGATTTACAAGGACTCAAAACTAGAGTGG
Source organism: Gymnobelideus leadbeateri (assembly GCA_011680675.1). Lineage (NCBI taxonomy): Eukaryota > Metazoa > Chordata > Mammalia > Diprotodontia > Petauridae > Gymnobelideus > Gymnobelideus leadbeateri. The sequence continues at coordinate 320,191 of WOXC01010782.1, read as the reverse complement.
CAGGGAGTCACCCCCTTCCTCAAGTGACACCTCAGCATAAGATATGCCAAATAAGGACAGAAGTGCTTTCTCAAATGTACATTGGGTGGTCATTGTTTCCTTGTTCTGGTACTTGAGGCAGATTGCAGGCTTAGACTGTGCACCAGACCTCTAGCCAATGGAAGAAAAGGGTCAGCAGGAAGGTGGGGGAGAATTCTGCATTAGGGCTTGATAACTTCTAGGGCTTTATAGCTTCGACATTTGCTTTTGTAAATTGCTTCTCCTCCCTGACCATTTGTCAGGAGGGTGGCCCTATCTCAAGATTGTAATGTAATGAACCATTCTTTTCTGCTTCCTACCTTGAGAAGCCTCTGAGTATTATTTGGGTAAGGATCTCAGTTGCACATAGTTTTGGGGTGCACACAGTTTTAAATATTCTTTTTTTCTTTTGCACTGGAGCACCTGGAATAGATTTTACATCAGAGAAATGGGGAAGGAGAGGAATATGTCAAATTAAGCATGATTATTTCTTCAGTTTTTAAAAAGATTCCCTAAGATGTCTTAAATCTTAATAATTTTTCAAGCCTTTTCTCACAATATTTTAATACTGAATCTTTGAAAATAAAAGTAACAAATGTTTATACTAACATCAAATGGCTGGTTTGTTGCCTTGGCTACGGCCTGATGCAGCTGGCTGCTGGCATTGCTGCCCCTCTTAACCTGAGGCCCTGCACCAAGGACATGCTGAAGGACACTAAAGGCATTTGCCTCTGCACTTCCAGAAGTGGCCCCCTCAGCTACGATGGCAGCATGGACAAGACTGTCACCATTCTGCTTTCGAATTTCTCCTGGGGTGGGAGGAAAACAAAAGGTTAATCAGGTTTTTTGTTTTAAACTTCTCATTAAATCCAAGTTTTGCCCTTAAGTCAACTTGACCTCCACAAAAGTAATGGTACATACAAAAATGAAGTGATAACCAAGATGATTAATCGGTCCTTTTCTTCCTCACCCATGTCCCCCTGCATTATTGATTGTTCAATTATACCTCAACTTGGACCACTGAAGAGACAACATAGGGGCAAATTCTTCCCTTCTAAACTAGCTAGTCTACTCATTACTTCCAAGTATAGACCTGAAGATATTATAGGTCTTATTTTAAAGACTAAGTTGGTAAAAATCACCAGACTCTTTTTCATCTCCTATCACTTAGGGGCCTTATGCCCCGCTCCTCCTTCAGCCCTGTATCACATGAAGTGACCCTGGCAACGCTAACCCCTCTACTAATCCTCCAAGAGACTGCCCCCGCTGTCATCCCCACTCACTCATTTTCAGTCTCTCACTGCCTACTGGTTTATTTCCTACTGCCTACAAACATGCCCATGTCTCCTCTATTCTGAAAAAAGCCCACTTGATCCTTCCATCCTTGATAACTATCATCCTCTATGTTTTCTGTAGCTAAACTCTCTTAAGAGGCCATCTCTGACAAGCATCTCCACTTCCTCTCCCCTCTCTTCTTAACCCCTTGCAGTGTGGCTCCTGACCATATCATTCCATCAGAACTGCTCTTTGCAAAGTTACTAATGATCTCTTAATGCCAAATCTAATGGCCTTTTCTCAATCCTCATTCTTCTTGACCATATGTAGTCTTTGACACTGCTAGTCATTCCTTTTGGATACTAATTTTTCTCTAGATTTTTGGGATACCACTCTGTCATGGTTATCCTACCTACCTATCTGACTATTACTTCTGGGGTCTCCTTTGTTGAATCATCCTCCAGATCACAGTCTTTAACTTCTGTCCTGGGGCCCCTTTTCTTCTCTTTTATACTACTTGGTGATCTCATCAGCTTTCATTGAATTGGCTATTTTTATGCTGATGATTCTCTAGTCTACCTTTCCTGTATGAAACTTCAGGCTTCTGGGCTTGTAATCTTGCATCTCCAAATGTCTTTCGGATACCTCAAACTGGATGTCCAATAGACATCTTAAAGTCAATTTATCCAAAACAGAATTTATTAATTTTTTTGTTTTTTTGTTTTTTTTTTAGAGGGGGGAAGGTAGGGCAATTGGGGTTAAGTGACATCCAAGATCACATGGCTAGTTTTTTGGTGTTAAGTGTCTGAGGCTGAATTTGAACTCAGGTCCTCCTGACTTCAGGGCTGGTGCTCTATTCACTGCACCACACAGCTGTCCCTTAGAATTTATTATTGATCCCCCTAAACATACATTCCCCTTCGGAGGGCAATACTGTCTTCTCAGTGCCTTAGGCTTGGAACCTAGGAGTTATCCTGGATTCATCACCCTGCTCTGCCCTACTTCCCACCCCAATCCATGCTACTTGTCCATGCCTGTCAATTTCACTTTTGCAACATCTTTCAAATACACCCTCTTCTCTCCTCTGACTGCCACCACTCTAGTATAGGCTCTCATCACCTCACATTTGCACTACTGCAATGACCTACTTGTGGGTCTGCTTGCTTCAAGTATCTCCCCACTCTAATCCATCTTCTATTCAACCACTCAAGTGATTTTCCTAAACTGTAGATCTGATCATGTCACTCCTCCATATGTCCCCATCACCTCTAGTAAGCTCCAGTGGCTCCCTATTGCCTCCAGGAGAAAATAACAAATCTTCTGTTTAATATTCAGAACCCTTTGTAACCTAGCCCCCTCCTACCTTCTACTTTTTCACCTTATTCCCTTGACATGGACACTCTGATCCGGTGATATGATTTCCTGGTTGTTTCACCAACAAGACAACCCATTTTTCAGTTCTGGTCATTTTCTCTGGGTGTCCTACATACCTGGAATGCTCTCCCTCTTCCACTCTGACTACTGACTACTACTACTAGCTTCCTTTAAGTCCCAACTAAAATCTTATCTTCCCCAACCTCTCCTCACTGTAGTCCTTTTTCACTTTTTATTATGTCGTATTTATCCTGTACATTGCTTGTTTGTATATACTTTTTTGCACATTGTCTCCCCTATTAGACTGTAAACTCATTGAGGGCAGATACTGTCTTTTACCTCTTTCTGTTTCCCCAGCACTTAGCACTGTGCCTGGCACAATGGTAGGCACCTGATAAATGTTTACTGATTGAGGATAGGATAATTTTGTCCAAACTGTTTGTTCATTTTACAAGGAAACTGAGATCCAGATAGCTGATTGAGCTTATCCGTCAGATAGCTGGTGTGAGTAAAGTAAGTCATTCCCTTCATATTCCCCATGAAAATGGTAACACCTAACACAAGAGCTCAGAGAGGTGACTTACCCCATGTTCAAAAAGCTAGTAAATATTAGAGATACGATTAAAGCACAAGGTTCTACTGACTTTAAATTCAGCATATTTTCCATTATATTACACTGCTTACACTCATAGAAGAGATCAATTTTATGTCCTATGATAAAACCACACCTAACCAAAAATACCCACCTCCACGGTACTGAGCCTTCGAACCAGACATGCCAAGTCCACCCCTCATGTTTAGAAACTGCTCAGCAACCTGCTTCAGGACAACATGGCTTATACCTGTAGATACACACCAAAACTGGAGCTTATAAAATGAAAATTCAAACAGGCTACTCATAAAGTTAAATATCAGATTCTGACTTAAAAACTGTCATTAGAAATTAAACAAAAGATAATTACAGTATTTGAAGCCACTGACTAAAGGTCTCCCATTTACCTGTAACCCATTATTCAAATCAGATCCCACACTATTCAGGCTATGGTTTATATTAACTGATAGACATCAAAGACAGCTAAATCAAAACTTACCAAGTCCAACCAGAGCCATTCTTGCACTTGTAAAATTGTTCTGTATATAGTAATGAAGCTAAAGAAGTGAAAATACTTTAGGTTATTTTGATATTAATAGAAACAACTAAACCAAAAAATAGTTATAGTTCTGTTTTAACACTTATTTTGAATATGCAAATTTTGAGTTTGCTTATGCTTGATTTTGTCTATGAGAAAAATAGTCAACATAGTAAACTGCACCCAGATGAACCAAGCCCCAAAGGACTACACAAAATGTGTATACTTCAGAAATCTACCAGCTACTACACAGCTCAGGTCACTGTGCTATCCTACAAAAGGCAAATAAAGGGAATAAGCATTTATACAGTGCCTACCACACGCCAGGACAGCACTGTGCTAAGCACTTTGCAAATATTCTCTGCAAAATTGTGTTTTCCTATTCTTTCCTATTTGTGAACCTTTATATGTGCAAACTCACCATATCTCAAATGTGTCTAGTATGTCTTTTGGTGAAGCAGGAGGAAGTGGGCTGGTCGGTATCCACAAATTGAACCCCCACCTTTTACCATGCATAGGAACACTGTGCTGAGTTAGAGCAGAACTGACTTTTAGAGTTAGAAGGAAACTTTTAGATCCTCTAGCTGAAACCTCTCATTTTATAAACCCATTTGGTACATTTTAATTGAAATTTTATTTTATCATATTACATTGGAAAGAATTGGGTCACTGGAAATCTTACCATTATACAGGGATATTGTTGTAATGGCATTTAATTTATGTAATAGGTTGTCTCTGTAGAGGTGGTACTGAAATACACTTATACTACTTGTGTCCTAGGGACCAAAAGTGTGAGAGATCCAAAAGGCAATACTCTTGATCCTTCTTGACTTATCCCACATCTGACACTGTGACGACCTTCTCTGCTCTCTGGGTTTCAATGCCCTACTTTCTCTTGTTTCTCATCTCCTATATAGGACCTTCATCCCTGTCAGCACCACCTTCTGTCTTCTGCTGTCCTAGCTGCTAAAATTTTGCCTTTTTTTTTTGGAGGGCAATTGGGGTTAAGTAACTTGCCCGAGGTCACACGGCTAGGATTTTGTTTGTGTGTGTTAAGTGTCTGAGGCTGGATCTGAACTCAGGTCCTTCTGACTCCAGGGCTGGCGCTCTACTCACTGCGCCACCTAGCCACCCCTAAAATTTTGCCTTCTAATATCTTGTATTTACTTTGTATTTATCTATTTATGTATGTGTTATTTATTCCCTTAGAATGTAAGACCCTTGAGGAAGGGATAGTTTTCTTTTTTTTTTTTTGACCTTTTTAAAGGATAGTACCTCACAAAGAGTAAGCTCTTAATAAATGCTTGTCAGCAAATGTGATATGGGACTTCCTGAACCCAAGCTCTTATGAACCAATGTTAAGCAAAAGAGGGGGGGGAAATGTGGCTGGTTTTCTTATAGTAGTTGATTAAAATGGAAATGAGGATGAATCTTTAATTTCTACCTAGGTAAACTTTAAAGCTATTACCTTCATTTTAATACCTGTGTTTGCAGGTTTGGAAAGTTATGTTACCAGTGGATAAGCTCTAGTAGGTCTTAGAAAGCCAGAAAGTTGCTTTTTTTTTTTTTTTGGAGGGGGGGGGGGAAGTCCAGGCAATTGGGGTTAAGTGACTTGCCCAAGGTCACACAGATAGTTAAGCGTCAAGTGTCTGAGGCCAGATTTGAACTCAGGTCGTCCTGACTCCAGGGCCAGTACTCTATTCCCTGTGCCACCTAGCTGTCTCCCATCTTCCCCTTTTTTTGGAGCAGGGAAGATCAGGCAATTGTAGAAAGTCTTTGAGTACAACATGGAAACAGGTATCACTTCCACCTTCTCCCCACTCATAATCTGGACTCTGCCCTCAGCTTTTTGTTTGTTTATACTGCTAAGACCTCAGCTTACATGCCACATCCCAGATCACTTCATGTTATGCTGCCTCTACTTGGACTATCCTTCCCACCAACAACCTGGACTTCCTAAATCATGAGCTAACCAAATGTGAAATGAGTTAGTTTAGGAGATAGTAGCTACCTCTCTTTTTTTGAGACTCAGACTCCCTTTCTTTTCCAGGCTAGAAATACAGTGGCTATTCATGAGGCATAATCCCATTAATTATTATGGCAGAAGCTTTGACATGGGTCAGTTCATCCATCCAGGAAGCAACCCCCTCCTCTGATATTGGTGCTGAACTTGGTGCAGATACCTAATCATCTTTAGCTCTATTGCAGTTCAGTTCACCTAAGTAAAAGCAATCTATGAGATTCATCCTCTTTGGGAGCAAGGACTACAGGCATGTACCAAGCACTAGACCTGGTACTGAGGTATTTCTCAATATCAGTTTTCAAGCTATGAATGATCAGTTGTTAGAGAAGTTTTAAAGATTTTTGTTCACAAGGTATTGGTTAGACTAGATGGCCTATGGAGTTCCCTCCCAACTATGAACTTTTGTAAAATACCTATCCACCTCCTGCCCAATGACAAGCCTAGGATGAAACATCAGACAAGAGAAGACAGTGTTGTGATATCTAAACTCAAAAGGCTCCTCAAAGCACGAACAGGGTAATAACTTCTAAAGCATACCAATTTCCTAGTGACATTAGGGCATATAATTTAAGAATAAAAGTTCAGATAGGATTTTCTAAGTAGGCTTTTGCTAAAAGTTAAATTTTTTAAAGAAATAAAAAAATTTTCTAAAAACAGTAATAGCAGATAAATGCCATACTTAATATGAAAGCAACAACATTAATTACAAAATGTTATATTATTACCTCTTCTGGAGTAATTTTCCCAATCTTATAATCAGGACAATACAAGGAATTAGAAAGAGCACTCCGATAAGCTACAGCATGCAGATTTTCAATCACACCTACAAAGAAGAGAGGGGAAAAAACCCAAACCCATTTATGAAAATACAGATTAAAGTGAAGATAGTAAAGAAGGAGGAAAACGAGGTCTATCTGGCCCTCTGACTGTTCTACTCTGCTTAAGTATTTTTGGACTTGAAATTTATGGTTGCCTGTCAGCAAATATAAAATTCTGTTTGCTGGCAAAGGAAATGAAAGCTATCAGTGGCAAGTTTTTTTTTCTTTTTAATGTGTCACACTCATTAGGAGCTTATATTTCAAGAGGACATACACTCTTCTGGCATGCCAGCAATGTACTTACTACTTCTATCTCTTCCAGGACTACAATATTAGAAAAATCACTAGTCCCTAGGCATCAAGAGATCTGATTCTGACCCTAACTCTGTGAATTTCTAACTGTGTGACCTTGCCTAAGCCATTTAAACCTATTAGACTAGTTTCTTCATCTATAATATGAAGAATTGGATTAGATGATCTCTAAGGTCCCTTTTAGGTCTAAAATTTCATTGTCTAACTTTCTTGACACAAGTCAATAGCATATTTTTGTTTTTCTTCATACAGCTCAAAAGTAATCCAAGTCTGAGTCCTTTACAATAACTAGCTGTACAAAACAAACAAAAATTATAAACTTTACTAGTGAAATTCTAACTAAGAGTAATCGTAAATCTACAATGTTTATTATGGTTTTCAAAGTTTTTTCAACATACATTATTCCACTTGAAATAATAATTTGGAAAATAGCTTAGGCATTGATGCAAGGATCTGACTCCTAATGCTAACTATTTTAGGACATTGATATTTAAGATGAGAAAAACTAGCCTGAGACACTTCTATCAATGAAGAGCTTATTTTATATCTCATACATTTTTGTTTGTCTCATACATCTGTCACTGTCATTTTTTTTTTTTGAAGGGGGAAGGTAGGGCAATTGGGGTTAAGTGACTTGCTCAAGGTCACACGGCTAGTTTTGTGTTAAGTGTCTGTGGCCAAATTTGAACTCACTGTGCCACCTAGCCTCCCCTGTCACTGTCATTCTTAAGTTTTAATTATTTTATCACAAAATATTGCAATCACTAATTCATCACAAAAAGAACAATGCCAACCTTGATGAGTTTACTGTGAAATATTTTCATTTTCTCATGAAGCTGTTACTGTTTATAGAGCAGGGGATGATGATTTATACTTTTTTTCTGTTGAGCTATGGGGAGATGAGATGTGCTTGATATAGTAAAAATTAATCTGAAGTAATAGAATCTCCGAAGGACTGAGAGTGAATAACTAAGAGTGGGCATAACATAAACAAGCTATGGCTCCTATGAAATCTAATTCATTAAACAATCTTCCAATATTAATTTGGTTTTTAAGTAAATATTTCTTTTTTAAAATTAATTTACTTACTTTTAGTTTACAACATTCAGTTCCACAACCCCCTGAGTTTCAAATTTTCTCCCCCTCCTCTCTCCACCCCCCCAAAGTGGCATGCAATCATATATAAGATCTACAAATACTTTCACATTAAACATTAGTCAGGTTGTTAAGAAGGATTATAACCAATGGAATGAACAATGAGAAAGAGGGAACAAAACAAAACAAGAAAAAGAGAGAGAACAAATAGCTTGCTTCCATCTGTATTCAGACTCTGTAGTTCTTTCTCTGGATGTGGACATCTCTTTCCATCATGAGTCCTTTGGAGTTGTCTTATAACCTTGCATTGTTGAGAGGAGCCCAGTCTATCACAGTTAGTCATCACACATATGTTGTGTCTGTAACTGTGTACACATTTCTCCTAGTTCTGCTCTTCTCACTCAGCATCAGTTTATATACGTCTCTCCAGGTTATGATGAGGTCCATCCACTCTTCATTTCTTATAGCACATTAGTATTCCATTACATTCCTATACCACAACTTGTTTAGCCATTCCCTAATTGACAGGCACCCCTTTGATTTCCAATTCTTTGCCACCACAAAAAGAGCTGCTAAAAATATTTTAGTCCTCTTCCCACTTACATGATATCTTTGGGATACAACCCTAGAAGTGGTATTGCTGGGTCAAAGTAAATATTTCTACTGGCAAAAAATGCCTACTAATGACTAGCAGACATGTTAATTCCCCCTGATTCCAGAAAATATGCTCTAATAATTTTATTTTTCCACTGTAAATATTAAATTGGCATTGCTTTAATCAGTTTCTTGTGAATTTGATTAGTGTCAATCAGTTGCTCCATCATGTCAGGTCAGACTGATAAAACTGGGCTCCTGACTGGGTACTGCTAAGGCCACCTCCTGGCCCCAAGGCCCAACCACTACATAGGCACCTAAGGGGCCTGGCCTAAGTAGCCAGTAAGATCATCTTTAAGCTGCAACAGCACTATCATAAATGTAGTTTATCAAGATAATTTCTTACCAGTCTGGGGGTTTTGAAAAGCAACTGCTTTATCAATCTTTAACTGTGACTGAAGATCTGCTACTTCCCAATGTCGAAATTCTGGTGCTGTGGTGACATTGAGCAGGAACTCCATTAGAATATCACTGTGAAAGACACGGAGTCAAATCTGGGGATGAGAATCCTTAAATAAAGCCAACACTAATATGCTTGCCTTGCAAAAAGGGCTAGAATTAGACCCACACAAAATAAACTGATACTTACACATCATCCCGGAGGCATTCTGCGGTATAAGCTACGTTTTCTCTTGTACTAGTCACACTAAACAAGAAATACATTAAGGTCAGTGATTTGAATGAGTAAAATAAGTTATTTTCCCTATAATATTGATAGAATATATAATATTGATAGAATATAACCTTGATAGAACCAACATTATTTAGCTTCAATGAGTAACCATGTATTTTTATTTGCCATACCTTAATTTACCACCAACAGCTTCAGTCCCTCGGGTTATCTTAAAAGAAGAAGCTCCTTTGGTAGTCTATTTAAAAAAAAAAAGAAAGAAAGAAAAGAAAAAAGTCTCCTTTGTCAGTCATTTTGAAATACCAAATTTACCAAAAGCAACACTAGAATGGCAACAAATATCCAAATCAAAATACAGTTAAGGCTGCTAGTAAGCTCAAAAACTAAAATGATCCCTTACGAAAGTTAGACATATACTTGTCAAATAAGGAAAGGATGATTTAACAAACATTGCTTATCTCTTAAGTATCTGCCTGAAAAAGCTGAGCTGGTACTCTCTCTGAAAGCCACCAAGTGGTTGTAATTTGATTCAAATCAATGACTTCAAAGATGAAAAGCTGTAAAGTATATCTTCTTTAGTTTTAATCAAGCAAAAATTATCTAAACTATTAGGACTCCACAGAACAGAAGCATACAATAAGCTTTTCTTAATGTACTGAGGGGAGCTGCTAAAGAAGTTGCTGTGTCTGAGGAAAGGAATCAGATAGCGTCCAAGGCATATGCCAGATTCCTCTTCTTCAAATAGATCAAATCTTAAAGAAAGGATTACTTTTAGCTCATCTGGTTAAGGAAGCCAAAAAAAGGGGAAAAAACAAACAAACCAGTAGCTCAACAACAGTTAAACTGTTAACAAGATTATCTGAGTGGATAGACACTCCAACAAAGATAATATTCAAACTATGTTGAGGAATCTTACCTTGAAGATAAAAGTTCCCTTACATACTATATATACTCACATATATGCTACCTTACTAATTAATATATACTAATATATCACTTTAGTGACTTATTTAGTGATTACTATACAATTGTGATTATAGTACAATTGCAATGCTTCATGTATTTTTCTTTAATCATTCATTCAGGCTAACATGTGGTATTTCAAGAAGCATTTTCAAGTATTTCTCTGCTTTTGTCACATTTAGGCATCAGACAATGTATCTAGTATTGTTTTCATCAAGGAGAGATTTTATCCTAATGCTTAATATAAGATCATCAAAGTTCCTATACTACATAGAAGATTAACTGAGAATCTTTTAAATGTTAGATATTTGATCCCTTTCAGTAACAGATTTTTTAATGTGTCAATATGCCTAAATGGTTTATATCAGTTTAAAATTTGCAGGTTTAATTTTTATTAAAATTCATAAAAATTTAACTATACTTAACAAAACAACTGTGAAATGAAATCAAGCCATAAATTACCCTGTGTTGTAGGTGAAATTTAATAAAGTTGTAATCTTAGTGTAAACTCTTAATGTATCTTATCAATTTTAATATAAAAATATATTGTGCTTTTAATAGCTGTCTATTCACCACTATTTCAAATTTAAAGTTTATTTTTATCCATGAATATTTACATTAGTATGCTATGAAAATAAAATAAAACTATGCCAAGAAAACAGAATTAGAAATATGCATCTGTTTGCAAATATTTATGTGATTTAAGAAACACTACTGCAAGAAAGTCAAATGTATTAAACAAGGATCTTTACCAAATTGGATGCAAGACGGAGTAAATGGGAGACTCCAAAATTGGTAGAATCTTCATATCTACTACCAGCTTTAATGAACAAACCAATTCTTGAAGCTGGAGCATAGTTTTCCACAGAGGCAATCACTAAGCCATTTGGTAACTTTGTTAGCTATAGTCAAAACAAAGCAGAAATGTTATTAATGTCTTCTTATAACTAAATAATGAAAGAACTTTTTTTTAACCACCATCTGAAAGATTTGGCCAGACTCACTTCAAGTTCCTCAGGATGGAGCTGTACAGGAGCTTTTGCAGCAGAGGCTTTAATTCTTGGGGCAACTTTGAGGGAATAAAATCGTCTCTAAACACAAAAGATGAAAAATATTCCTCACTGAATAAGTGCTTTCTATAAAATCCCAAGACCTGGGTTGTACCCAAGAGTATTATGACTTATAAAGACATTAAACCAAAATTACAAAGGGTTACATGAATAAAATATACTTGGGTGTCAGACAGCAAGAATCACTCCAAATCACACAGCTAGGAATCAACACCAAATCACAAGGCTAGAAAACTCATGACATGTCCTTAAATCATAGTCAAACTACTACTACCACCACCCTTTTCTCTAGGACCGAGATAGCCCAGGAATCTTGGAAATAACAGTACCCTCCACCACCATCCTGGGAAATAACTCCTTAGGAGATGAATTCTGACAACCAATCCTGTAGGTGCTACAGTCACAGCCACTGAAGACCCAGAAAACAAAGTCTTTGGCATCACCAAACAGTTCAGTATTGGAAACTGAAAGGATTTTATCAGTGGAAATGACATCAGAGGACAATGACACCTTGCTATTCCAGACTTGCAGCTGAAATGCAGTTTTCCCCATTCAAACATGAGTTGATTGAGAGCAGGGACTGTCTTACTGTATTTGTATCCCTAGTGCTTAGCACGGTGCTTTGTACAGCTAAATAAATGCCTCGTTTATTCATTCCTATTAGTCAAAATGTATTTGAAGAACTAGAGACATAAATACTATTTCGTAATTTAAGAGGGAGCACCACAATATAGTAGGAATAATAGTATTAGTTCTTTCTAGTGCTTTGAGGCTTAGAAAGTGTTTTATATACATATATCATTTGATCCTTATACTAACCCCAAGAGAAAGGTACTATTATTGGCTTGAGTCAGACTGGTTCAGCCACTAATTTCCTTTGACATTGGACAAATCATTTCAACCTCTCTGTCTCCATTTCCTTATGAGGGCACAGAGGTAGATGATGTCTAAGATATCTTTGGGTTCTAAAATATGACTGTCCAGCTACCAAAAAAAGCTATCACATGAAACTGAAGTGAACTTAAGGAAAATGGGAAAAGGTGTGTTTTTTTTTTTAATAAACAGCATGAATCTGGAGAATACATTAGTCATATAAGACTCAAAACAGAAAAGGATCCCCATGATTACTGACTTAGAAAGCCACAAATTAATATTACCTACACAGTATTGCATTTTAATTTTTGTTAAATATTTTCCAACTACATTTTATTTTGGTTGGCCACAGTTTGCACCTCTGCATTAGAGAATAAAAGGTGAGTAAAAGGATTATTATCGAATATAGGGGTCCACAAATGTAAGATAAATTCATATAAAAATATTTTACATGGAAAGAGCCTTAAACCTTATCTTGTCCAGTCCTCTTCATTTTATAGACAGCCAAAGGAAGGCCCTGCCTGAAACCACAGTAAATGGCAGAATATGAATAGGAAACCAGGTATTCTGACTCTCTCCGTCCAATGCTCTTTCCACTCTGACGTGTCAATTAAATAGCACTGATTTGCAGTATAAACAACTTGTATGGTTTTATTACTTTCACCACTAGCAAACCTCAACAACTGCTTCAGAAAAGGGTATGACAGAAATTCCCTAAAGATGGCACGAGGTCAGGGGTCCCAGGGATGCTGGGTTCTTAGTGAAAAGATCATTGAAATAAGTTAACTAGGGATTCAGGTTGGGTAGCAGAGGCAGAGAATGTCACAAGAGTAAAGACAAACTGGGACAATGCAGAAGAGGGCCAGCATTCCAGAAAGGGAATGAACAGATCTGAAGGAGTGGGAGGGAAGGCGATATTCATGGAGCAGAAGAAATCTGCATTCAGAGAGAGGAGCAGTCTTTGAAACTGAGGTTACAGAGGACCTTTATCTAAGCTTTTTATTAGGAACTTTTAAAGGGATTCCGGGAAACTTAGGGAGTCCTTTCTTAGGAAGGACCTTAGAGGTCATTCGGTCCAATCCGTCTTATGTTGGCTGCTTAAGGTCATCAGCTGCGGGTTTGTTACTTACTGCGTCCTGTCCGGCAGTTACCCTTTGCAGTAGCTATGCCGCCCCCTCCCCCGGCGCCTCCTCCCTCTCCCAGACCATTTATTCATAATTATAATTTAAACGCTTCACTCCTGGGACACACGTTCCACTTTCTACTCCCGTCGAGACCACTTACAGCACATGGAGCGCCCCACCTCGTCCCGGGGCCCAGACAGCCTGCCCCACCACATCCCGGCCTGACAACCAGCACGAAAGTGAGGGGCCCTGGACCCTGTCCCCACGTTAGAGGGGGGCCTGAGGATGGGGGAGGGGCTTCCTAAGCGTTCCCCCGCCCCGCAGGAGGCCCGGGGAAAGCTGCGCCCCCGGGGGGAGGAGGCGGAACTTTGCACAGCTCACCCTAAATCCCGACTTTCACCCTCAGGGTTCAAGCACTGGGTCCCGATCCGAGCCGGCCCCGTCCCCGGGGTCACAAACATGACCTTCACGGGTCTCCCCTCAGTCAGTCCCGTTTCCCCCCCACCCCTGCCCCCCCTCCTGCTGAGCAGGCTGCCTGCTCCTTCCTTCCGCAGGGTTCAGTTGAAGGACAAGCGGAGAACAGGGAAGCAAGGAGGGGGTACCTGGGCCAGGCGACTCCACCAGCCCCCTCCCCTGGAAGCCCATCACGCCCTCCGCCAAGCCGGCCGCGCTCACCGAGAGGGATCCGGCACCCGTTAGCAGCTTCATAGCTCTCACTCACTAGAGACCCCGGACTGACAGGGATCAGGGAAAGCAAGATGGTGGCGGAGGACCTCCGCTTCCCAGAATGCCTCGCGCCCCCCCCGGGAGGCCTCTCTTCCGCAGCGCTCTCTACTGCTTCTAACTGGGGGCGGAGGGCCTTTAGTCCGCCCCACGCAGCAGAGGGAGGCCTTAATTTCTTAGGCCGATCCCTTTGTTATCTCTGCCTCTAAATTTTAAGACATCCATTAAAGATACTTTAATACTAGCCCAAGTTCATTTAGCGAAGGTGACATTTTCCTTTTCTTTTCATGACTGGATATAGTGCTAACAGGTAGTAACGACTTCCCCCACTGCCATCTTGGATTCTTCCTGCCCTCGGCACCAATCAGCGCCTTAGAGCCTTGGGCCAAGCCTCCCCTACGCTCTCGCCCACTTTTACCACGTGAGCTAGGTTGAGGGCGGGCTCTTCTTAAAGCAGAAGGTGAGGCCAGGGAGATGTTAAGTTTAAGCACTAAGTTGTGCAGAAGCCTGGGAGGCTAAAAGGTGCAGATGAGGAGGGTCTTCATTCCAAGCGTGGGGGGCAGTCAGTGTGTAAGTGCAGCCAAAGAAGCTGAAATGCTGTTTTCCATAACTGCAGGGAGATGCCGGAGGCCTTTTTGTTTGATCGGGGAAGTCTTAGGGAGCGTCTTAGGGAGCCGCTGGAGTTTATTGCGTGGCGTGGCCAGGACGTGGCAGCGGTGTGGAGGGTAGATTGGAGGGGAGAGGGACTTGCAGTGAGAGGCGAAGGGGGTCAGATGCAGCAACAGAACAAAGAGTTGAGAGGGATAGTAAGGCCGCAAGCCCGAATGACTGGCAGGGTGAAGGCGCCTTCCTTCTTGAGGGGAATTGGCAAGAAGAAAGCGGTGGCTTAAGGGAAAGGCCGTCAGTTCTGTTAGTGACCTTGTCTGTGACCCTGTAGGGCTCTGGCTGATCTGTGGTTCTGAGAATCTCTTCATAGAGATGACAAGGAACGCATGGGAGCTTTATTTTTTATTTATTTATTTATTTTGGAGGGCGTTTGGGGTTAAGTAACTTGCCCAAGGTCACAGGGCTAGGTTTTTGTGTGTGTTGTGTCAGAGGTCGGATCCGAACTCAGGTCCTTCTGACTCCAGGGCCAGCGCTCTACTCACTGCGCCACCTAGCCGCCCCGTGGTTTATTTTTTAATCCTTTTTGTTGTCCCTCTGGTAATAAATACCAGATGAGGCATAAAAAAGTGAGATCTGTGTTTGCCACTGGTCACCACCACTGTGATGGCGGGGATGCAGTGTAAAGCCCTAGCTGTTTTTGGATGACATTTTGCTGATCACCTCAAGCCCCAGCCCTGCAGAGCTTCTAGGAAAGGAGCAATACATGTGCTTTCCTTCATCTCCAGCTCATCTCCCCACCCTTCCTCAGCTGCTTTTCGGTGCCCCTTTATTTTCTATCTGGTGAGTAGATAAGAGTGCTGGATATCCAGTCCAGAAGACTCATCTTCCTGAGTTTAAATCTGGCCTCAGACACTTACTATATGTGTCATCTTGGGCAAGTTACTTCACCCTGTTTGCTTCAGTTCCCTCATCTAGAAAATGAGCTGGAAAAGGAAATGGCAAATCACTCCAGTATCTCTACCAAGAAACCCCCAAATAAATCTGAAAACAAGTGAAGGATAACAAAAGCTCCCTGAAAGCAGGGACTATCATGTTTTCTTGTTGTTGTATTCCCAGTGCTTAGCATAGTGCCTGACACATGGTAAACACTTAATAAATGCTCTATCATCTTCTTTCTCTATGACAAATTATGCAAAGCAGTTTGTCCTGTCCAAATACCCAGGAAAGACAGTGAAGAATGTCTTGCCCAAATTTCGACAGGTAGTTGGATGGATATCATATATTACTTGTCCAAAACTATGTATATCTGGGACAGATAGTACTGATAGTCAGTGGGCTGGATTCAGAGTTGAAAAGGAGAATGAAAGGGGTATAAATTGCCCTTGGGAAACTGCAGAGTTCATTTACTGATGCTAAGATTCCCCAAAGCAAATCTCTTATCTTTTCAATGCTAATATTTTAGTGTTTGTTTTTCTGTATGGCAGCATGATATGGAACCCCATTGCCCCTGAAAAACTGAAGATGAATATCTACAGCGAGCAGTGGAGAGGCATATATAGTGGTAATGAACAGACTGAAATACATAACCAATGAGGAGCTTTGAAGAATAGGAGTAAAGGATGCCATCAAAGAATTCTATGACCAGAAGAAGAATTGAGCTGGTAGGGATAATAGGTGGTGAGACAGAGTACCCATATGTTACCATGGCAATTTCTAGAGAGATTGAGAAGGGCTGCTCCAGCAGCCAAACATAGGTGGATGAACTTTTAAGAAAACATGGGCACGAGTCACACAAGATGGGCAGGCATGGATGGGTTGTGATCTGTGTGGGAGGGAACTCCTAAATTATTGAAATTATAGGTCCATTTGAATATTTGAGTATTCATAGAAGCTCTATTTGTGATAGTGTAAAGTTAGAAAGAAATCATGTGCCAGTTGTTGGAGACTTTTTTTTCCTGGACTTCACTACTGTAGGAAACTCCCTTTATCAAGGCAGCTGCCACTCTTCAATTTATCACCTTAATAGAGTCCCCTAGTGTCATTCTGTCAGTATGTGTGAGAGCTGGTGCTTGAATCCAGTTTTTTGTGATTCTGAGGCCACTTCTCTATCCCTTATGCCATGCTGTCGTGTTTTGAAAAATATGGAATATAATTCAGGAAATGATTAATATGAATAATTCAAATAAATATGGGGAGACATATGAAAATATACAGAGTGATTTACAGCTGAAAAAACCATTTTCATGTTACCCACAACTGAGCACAGGTGCCTTTTTCCACAAAGGGCCTGCATCTTGGCTTAAACAATTTTAAGTTCTTTGGGAATTTAATTTTAAAGAAATGGAATCAGACATCTCACACTCTCTGGATCAAAGTCCTACAGAAAAATCTCTTAGATAAAAGCTTAGGTGTGGCTGGTGTGTAGGATATCCCCCAAAAGGATTAACAGGTACCCTTCTAGGAAAGTTATTCAGTGTTCAAAGTAGCAGTAAATAAAGGTTCATATTATATGGCCAGCCATGTATGATTAACTCATTCTACTGGGGGTGGTCATCTCCTCTGAGAAGGGTGTAGTTGTAGGAAGTATCTTCTATTTCCATTCAGCACCCAGGAACTCTTCTGCAAATCATGATACAGCAGCTGAAGAGAGAAACAATTTATCTCAGGACTGTGCTCAGGGAAAGGGCAGTGAAAAGGGGAAAGGAGAATGGAAGGGGGAAACAGAGGACTTGGAAGAATGGAAATGGATAGAGGGAAATAAAGAAGGAAAATATCCTGTCTTGGCCCCGCTTGCATAGGTCTTTAGTGACAGAGAATGGCATTGGGGAGAGAAAGTTTACTTCATAGATTTTCAGAGTTGGAAGGAACCTCTGAAGCCAAGTAGTCCAATGCATGCAACACAGATTCCCTCTCGAGATTCCAAGCAAGTGACAGTATCCTAGTATTCACCTGTCCTCCGGGGCAAAGCTGAAAAAGTCTGAGCTGCATTTCAGCCCCTTTTAAAAGACATGTCCCATGCTAAATCTTTCCAGGTTTTAACATTCTTAGTTATTTAGTTGTATTCCTCTGGACTTTATGTTCTCGATTGCTTCCTAAAATGTAGTGCCCATAACAGAACATAACATTCCAGATGTGATTTGATCTGGGCAGAGAATGATAGGTCCTTGCATGTTCTGTATCTTTCAATGCAGTCCAAGATCTTTTAGTAACCACATCACACTATTAACTCAAATTGATCTTTTTCAGATGAACTCATCTAGCTAGACCTTTCCCATATTGTTCTAGTGTAACTGATTTAAGTGTAAGATTTCACATTTATTGAATTTTTGAATGCATATTTGAATATTTGAAAATATCATTGTCTTGTTTTTTATAATAGAATCTCCCCCACTATCTCTCATTTGTTGTAACTTTCCAATATGTACCTTTAATTCAATCCCATAGGCCAAAAAAAGTTTTTTTAGGGATATCAAACCCTAAATTTGGTATAAAGATTTTTTCCCATTTAAAAACTTTGCTTCTTAACCTAGATGCATTTTGGTTGTACAGAACTTTTCAAGTTCATCTAATCAAAAACTATTTTATCTTATGTAATTGCCTCTATTTCTTGTTTAGTTAAGAATACATCATTCCATAGCAGGGAAAGGTATATGATCATCTCTTCTGATTTTTTTTTATTTTTAAAAGTAAATTTTATTAATTCATACAGCTTATGTTTAGATTTCATACCATAATAGAATCTCAATGATAGAAGGGACTCTGGAGGCATTTAGTTAATTCCTTTTTTTTTTTAATATTTGAAACATTTAATTTTAAGACCTCGAATTTCAGATCCATTCCCTTCCTCTCTTGTCACCCATTCCCTCTGGGAAGATAAGTAATTCAGTACATGTATAGCTATGCAAAACATTACCATAGTAGATATATTGTAAAAGGCTGCTTATAATTCCTTCCCACCCATCCCACCCCCAACCTGGTCCATTCCCTACTTTGAAGTGGGTACTTCCAACCTCCCCTCCCCCCAAAATGTCCTCCCCTCCATCATCTCCCTCTCATCCCCCTTCCCCCTACTCTGCTGCAGGTTGTGATATCCCATTTAGTATGTATGTCATTCTCTCTCTGAACCAAATTCAATGAGAATGTGGTTTTGCCTTTTTTGCCTTCCTATTCTCTCCCTCCCTTGCAACCACTTCCCCTTGCTTCTTCTACATGAGATAGTTTACCCTACCCTGTCTCTCCCCATCTCCTCTTGCTACTTTCCTCTCTCACCTCATAATTTCATCCCTTGAGTATTCTCCCTTCCCAACAAATTCAACCTATGCCCTCTATCCATATATAACTGTAACCATATATACACACATTCACATATGTATTCATATGACCACACACGCTTCTTCCATTATTTTCATAGTGAGAAAGATATCATCAGTCACAGTTATTGCTTTTCCATATAGGAAGGTAAATAGTTCAACTTTGGTAAGTTCCTTTTGATTTCTTTTCCCTGATTACCTTCTCAGGCATCTCTTGCTTCTTGTGTCTGGATGTCAAATTTTCTTTTCTTTTCTTTTTTTTTTTTTAAAGCAATTGGGGTTAAGTAACTTGCTCAAGGTTACACGGCTAGTCATTATTTATGCGTGGGTGCTCATTTTCTGAGGCCGGATCTGATCTCGGGTCATCCCAACTCCGAGGCCAGTGCTCTTACTCACTGCGCCACCTAGCTGCCCCTTTACGGCAATTGGGGTTAAGTAACTTGCCCAAGGTTACACGGCTAGGTTTTTGTTTGTGTGGATTAAGTGTCGGAGGCTGGCTCCAAACTCAGGTCCTTCTGATTCCAGGGCCGGCGTTCTATTCACTGCGCCACCTAGCCGCCCCAGGATGTCAAATTTTCTATTCAATTCTGGTTTTTTCCTCAAGAATGCTTGAAAGTCCTCTATTCCACTGAATGACCATATTTTCCCCTGAAACAAAATACTCAGTTTTGCTGGGTAGGTGACCCTTGGGTTCATTCCCAGTTCTTTTGCCCTCTGGAATATCATATTCCATGCCCTTCGATCCCTCAGTGTAGAAGCTGCCAGGTCCTGGGCTATTCTGATTGTGTTTTCACAATATTGAAATTGTTTCTTCCTGGCTGCTTGTAGTATTTTCTCCTTGATCTGGGGATTCTGGAACCTGGCTATAATATTCCTGGGAGTTTTCTTTTTGGGATCTTTTTCAGGAGGTGATCTGTGGATTCTTTCAACCTCTATTTTGCCCTCTGGATCTAAAACATCAGGGCAATTTTCCTTGAGAATTTCTTGAAGGGTGATTTCTAGGTTTTTCTTTGATCGTGGCTTTCAGGTAGTCCAATAATTTTTAAATTGTCTCTCCTGGATCTATTTTCCAGGTCAGTGGTTTTTCCCATGAGATATTTCACATTGCCTTCTAATCTTTCATTTGTTTGGATCTGCTTAACAGCATCTTGATTTCTCATAAAGTCACTAGCTTCCATTTGCTCCAGTCTAACTCTGAAGGAATGAATCTCCTCAGTGAACTTTTGAGATTCTTTTTCCATCTGGCAAATTCGACTTTTTAAGGCATTCTTCTCCTCATTGCCCTTTTGGGCCTCCTTTGCCATTTGAGTTAGTCTATTTTTTAAGGTGTTGTTTTCCTCAGTCAGGCTGTTGGCCCTCATTTCATACTTTTCCTGCATCCTTCTCATTTCTCTTCCCAATTTTTCCTCCACTTCTCTTATTTGATTTTTAAAGTCCTTCTTAAGGTCCTCTATGGCCTGTAACCCACTCATATTTTCCTTTGGGGCTTTTGGAGCAGGATTTGTGACCTCACAGTCCTCCTGTTCTATGCTTCGATCCTTTTTGCCCCCCAAATAGGAGTCTAATGTTGCATTTTTCTGTTTATTTTGTTTCCTTTGCCTCGGCATGTTGCCACTTAATTACTTGACTTTTGGGTTTGTTGCCACAGTAGGACTCTGCCACCAGACAGGGGAGCCTCCGTCCCAGTGTTGGGGTCTTCACAACTTCTGGTTCTGGCAAGCTACCTCCACCCCAGACCACAATCCAGATCCAGGGAGGTTAAAGCAAGAGCGATTACCCCCCAAGACCGATCATTAGATCTCCCTACAGTTCGCAGGCCAGGAGCTGGAGCTGCCACTGAAATTTCAAAATGGCTTGTCTCCTCAGCAGCTTCTAGCCCCTAGGGGAGGAAGCCAACGCTTTCCCCAAATACTGGTCCCAAAGTCCTTAGGGCACTAACCTCTCACTTTGTCTTAGGCATATCTGTGTTGATAATTCTGGAATCGCCATAGCTGCTGGTGTTCTGGGGTCCCTCCAGCTGGCTGCTGGCCTGGCTGCCCTGGGGCTTAAACCGTGGCTCATGCTTGGCTCTCCAGTGTGCTGGGCTGTCGGCTCCCAGAGCGATGCGCTGGCCCTTCCTGCAGGGCTTCTGGGCTGTCCTTAGCAGGAGGTTAGCTTCTCTGTGTCGTTCTGTGGGTGCTAGGGCTCCAGAAGTTGTTCAGAGTCCCCTTTTACATGGTTTGGAGGTAATCTGGGGGGAGTGCACCTTGGAAGTGCTGTTTCTACTCCACCATCTTGGCTCCGCCCCCCTTCTGATTTTTTCATAGGTGATCT
Organism: Gymnobelideus leadbeateri; assembly: GCA_011680675.1. Taxonomy (NCBI): domain Eukaryota; kingdom Metazoa; phylum Chordata; class Mammalia; order Diprotodontia; family Petauridae; genus Gymnobelideus; species Gymnobelideus leadbeateri. The sequence continues at coordinate 298,879 of WOXC01010782.1, read as the reverse complement.
TTAATAGTGCAGCTAGGTAGTGCAGTGGATAGAGTGCCCCCCCCGGATTCAGGAAGACTTATTCTCCTGAGTTCAAATGTAGTTTTAGACAGTTAATAGCTGTGTGATCCTGGGCATCTCACTTAAACATGCTAGCCTCAGTTACCTCATCTGGAAAATGAGCTGGAGAAGGAAATGCAAACCTTTCCAGTAGCTCTGCCAAGAAAATTCCAAATGGGGTCAGAGTCAGATGTGACTGAAAAAATGACTGAAAGACATTGCCAACATGATCTTTAATACTAATGTCCTAATCCATTTTGAACTTATTATGGAATATAGTGTAAGATGCTGGTAGAAATTTGTTAAATCCAAATCAATGACCAGTTATCACACAATTGTCATGTTAAAACATATTTATATTTATCATACTAAAAATTATGAAAGAAGAGTTCATCTTACTGAAAATTAGAGGAGCAAACTAGAAAAAAAAATATGAGCAAAAAAAAAATGGGCAGATACCTCACAGACTCCTGGTACAATTATTTGAATTTCCTATATATTAGTCATATTCTTCCGGCACTAAAGTAGGAACATATGTTTCTTGATGCCCTCAGCCCTACTTTTATGTTTCAATTCTTATGAATATTTGTCCCTTTAGAAAAAATTATTGCAATAATTGTGCCTGTTTTTTCTTGGTTCTTCATAATTCACTCTACATCAGTTTACATGAGTCTTTCCATACTTCTCTGCATTCATTATGTTTGTCATTTCCTATAGCACAGTAATATTCTATTATACCTATATGCCATAATTTGTTTAGCCATTCTGCAACTGATGGCCATCTACTTTGTTTCCAGTTCTTTGCTACTACAAAAAGTGCTATGATAGCCAAAATTAGAAGAAAAATAGGAAACTGGGAAAAATTTACAGCAAGTTTCTCCCATAAAAATGTCATTTCTCATATATATGGAGAAAGAGAGAAAGAGAGAGAGAGAGAGAGAGAGAGAGAGAGAGAGAGAACTGAGCCAAATTTATAAAAATAAAAGCTATTCCCCAATTTACAAATGGTTAAGGATATAAACAGGCAGTTTTCAGAGGAAGAAATCAAAGCTATCAATAGTTATATGAAAAAATGCTCTAAAGCACTAATAATTAAGAGACATTCAACTTGGAACAACTCTGAGGTACCACCTCACACTTATCAAATTGACAGAAAAGAAAAATGACAAATGTTGTGCGAAAATAGGTACTATAATGTACTGTTGGTTGGAGTTGTGTTCAGCCATTCTGGATGACAATTTGGAACTATAATCAAAGGGCTATAAAACTGTGTATATTCTTTAACCCAGCAATCCCACTACTAGGTCTTTACCCCAAGAAAATTGAAGGAAAAGGATCCAATCTATCTATATGAAAATATTTATAGCAGCTCTTTCTGTATTGGCAAAGAATTGGAAAGTGAGAGGATGCCCACATTTGGGGAAAGGCTGAAAAAGTTATGGTATATGAATGTGGTAGAATACTGTATGGATGCCGTAAGAAATGATAAAGGGGATAGTTTACCAAAACCTGGGATAATATATATGAAATCATGCAAAATGAATTGAGCAGAACTAAAACAATCTACACAGTAACAGCAATATTGTAATAAACTGTGAAAGATGTAGTAACTCTGATTAATGCAGTGGTCCACCACAACTCCAAAGGACTCATGATGTAAAATGCTATTTACCTCCAGATAAAGAATTGATGGACTCAGAGTGTAGACTAAAGATTTTTTTTCTTTTATTTTTCTTGTCTTTTTTGGGGGGGGAACATGGCTAATGTGAAAATACATTTTGCACAACTCCATATGTATAACGGATATCTTGACTAATGGATTAGTCAATCTGGATTTAAATTATCTAGTGATCAATAAAAATTTTCTTAGGAAGCAATGCAGAAGATGATTTTAAGTTAAAATCACTGCTTCGTTATTGTTCTCAAAAGTTTTGGTCAAGATGGCGGAGTACAAACAGACTTCCAAGGGGCTCTGGCTTCCATCTCCCCCAATTCATGTAAAAGGGGGCTCTGAATAAACTTTGGAGCTACAGAACCCACAAAATTACACAGAGATGCTAACCTCCCGCTCAGGAGAGCCTGGCAGGCTGGGAGGAATCGGCCAGCACAGCTTTCTGGGAGCTGACCCCAGCCTCAAGCAAGCCAGAGGTTTTAGCCCCAGGGTGGCCTGACCAGCAGCTGGCTGGAGGGACTCCAGATCATCAGTAGCTGTGGTGGTTTCCAGAATTATCAACCCATATATGCTAAGGACAAAGTGAGAGGTCAGTGCAGTGTGGACTTTGGGATCCAGTAGTTGGGAGTGCATTGGCTTTTGCCCCCAGGGCAATAAGGTGCTGAGGAGCCTCAGCCACACTGCCATAGCCACATGGCAACTTCAGGCCCTAGCCTGCAGACTGCAGGGGGACCAAGTGACCAGTCTGAGGGGTAATCGCTCTTGCTTTAACCTGCTTGGATCTGGATGGCAGTCTAGGCTGAGGGTCCTGGGCTGTGTGACCAGTTTGCAAGAGTGTGTGGAGGTTTCAGAGAGGGCACCCAACTAATAGCTCCAGCAGCTGAGAAAACCCCAGTGTTTGGGACAGAAGCTCCCCTGTCTGGTGGCAGAGTCCTACTGTGGCAAAAAGCCCAGGGGTCAAGTGACTGAGTGGTGACATGACCAGGCAAAGGAAGCAAAGCAAACAGAAGATTCCAACATTAGACTCCTATTTTGGGGACAAAAAGGATCAAGCATGGAACAGGAGGAAGACAGTGAAGTCAGAACTCCTGCGCCAAAATCTTCAAAGAAAAATACAAGCTGGCTACAGGCCATAGAGGACCTTAAGAAACAGATAAGAGGGTGTGGCTAGGTGGTACAGTGAATAGAGCACTGGTCCTGGAGTCAGGAGGACCCGAGTTCAAATCTGGCCTCAGACACTTAACACAAAACTAGCCATGTGACTGGGCAAGTCACTTAACTCCAATTGCCCTACCTTCCCCCCTCCAAAAAAAATTAGCAGATAAGAGAAGTGGAGGAAAAATTGGGAAGAGAAATGAGAACGATGCAAGAAAATTATGAAATGAGTCAACAGCCTGACTGAGGAAAATAACACCTTAAAAATAGACTAACTGAAATGGCAAAAGAGGCTCAAAAAGCCAATGAGGAGAAGAAAACCTTAAATGGCTGAATTTGCCAGATGGAAAAAGAATCTCAAAAGCTCACTGAGGAGAATCATTCCTTCAGAATTAGATGAAGCAAATGGAAGCTAGTGACTTTATGAGAAATCAAGATGCTGTTAAACAGATCCAAACAAATGAAAAAATAGAAGGCAATGTGAAATATCTCATGGGAAAAACCACTGACCTGGAAAATAGAGCCAGGAGAGATAATTTAAAAATTATTGGACTACCTGAAAGCCGTGATCAAAGAAAGAACCTAGAAATCATCCTCCAATTCTTTTTTTTATATATATATTTTTGCTTTTTGGAGGGCAATTGGGGTTAAGTAACTTGCCCAAGGTCACAAGGCTAGGTTTTTGTTTGTGTGTGTTGTGTCTGAGGCCGGATCCAAACTCTTGAACTGGTTTTGGGAAGAAAAGTGTAGACATTTTATTGAAAGACTTTAGGCTCTGAGTATTTATGATTTCTTCTCTCATGTCCTGCACACATTTGCAAGGATCTTACTGTGCCTAAAGGTACTCACATAAATTCTCCAGGTAGAAAATAAATTATTACATTGATAAATTAAGATAAAGGCTTACAGGTAGAATAATTGTCCCTTTATTTACTCCATATAAGCACATGTCAGATGGGCTAGTGGTGAGGAGAACTCTTTAGTCATTTTCTTCATCTTCTGCTATTCCGCGTTCAGCAAAACTCAGGAACACTTGTTCTAGTGTGATTTGACTGATGGAATAGTCCTCCAATCTATATACTTCTTTTGCTTTCTCCAAGATGCCAAATACCTTTAGGGCAGCAGATAGAGTCAAATGTTAACAAAGTTCCCCTAGGGAGTACGTAGAGGACCCCTTATTCTTCTGTAAGTATTGGGAGAAAAAGTTAGGTGGAAAAAAAGATAGGGGAAATAGCCAAATGGGAGCCAGAGAGGAGGAAGGTCTCTTCCTACACTTCTTTGTAGTAAAAAACTAACAAATGACTGGAAGAAAGTTTAAAACCCTTTTTTTTTTTTTTGTCATGGACCTCTTTGGCAGTCTGGTATAACTTACAGACTTCTCAGAATAATATTTTTAAAAATATAAAATAATATATATAGCATTACAAAAGAAATCAATTATTTTGAAATACAATTATTAATATATATATGTATATTTTTTAAATTCACAGCTCCAAGGTTAAGAAACCCCCTGTACTTGCTAAAGGTTCTGCTCTTGTTTCCAACCTCGGTTTCTTAGAATAATCCATGTCTCCAGGCTATAAAACAACTCACATTTATATCATGCTTTAAGATTTACAAAGTACTTTCATAAAAACTCTATGAGGTGGGTAGTGTAATGATGCTCCATGCCAGGTCCAGTTTTCTTTCCACTACACCACTCAGATAAAAGGTCCCTGATGGACCTGAGCCTGTCAGTGCTTTATAGTACTCATCCCCCATAAGGTTGGTTCTCACTCCTACTTTAAGGGGCGTTACCTTTGCCCAGCTGAGGTTCTCACTGGGAATGTTGTAATGGACCATTCCTTGGTGTTCATGCTTCAGTGTTCTGCCTAAAATGGGGAGGAGACTCTTGGTGAGGAAAAGTGATGTGGAAGAGCTGTTTCCTGATAAACTTATTTTAAAATTAAAAATAACTCTTACCATCAAATCACATCAGTGGTGGGGAGAACACACACATAGACACACACATGACTAGAAGGGTGTGTCAGCACCTCTGGAAGTGCCATTGCCTAGGCCCCTTATTTTCCCTGATAAAATAGGAAGGGGAAGATGAAGAGTAATGGGAAAGAAGGATGCAGGATCTACTGGCACACCTAGCACACCCTTTTATGTATGCTTATAGGTGTAGATAATCCCAAACAATAGATAATCTAAAAGCAATTTCTCTTTGGCTTAGATTTTATGAGTGCTGCTTGCAGAAGCAGATTTATTTTCTTGTTTTATTTGACTTCTCATGATATATTCTCTATAGTATATATAAATGCAGAGGACTCACAGAGAGTTTTAAAAAATCTTACGGGTTAAAAATGATTTCTACAAGCAGCCCATGAAGAATAGCTGAGCCTTTGCAAATTCTTATATATACACACAGACATACACATGTAATGGGTGATCAGGGGGAACCTTTAATTGATTATCTGAACTGGGATATCTTTTGTGGAGGTGGAAAAGTGTTCTAAGTTAATCAGGAAGGACTATGATTAATCTGAAATACTGCCCTTACAGAGTGAACATGCTTAATGAACATCAATGTCAGAGGGTCCATGTGTAAAGCTTGTCTTACTCTTTTTTTTTGCCTTTTTTGGCAATTGGGGTTAAGTAACTTGCCCAAGGTCACATGGCTAGGTTTTTGTTTGTGTGTGTGTTAAGTGTCTGAGGCTGGATCCGAACTCAGGTCCTTCTGACTCCAGGGCCGACGCTCTACTCACTGCGCCACCTAGCCGCCCCAGCTTGTCTTACTCTTGATCTTGTCATCACACACAAATGGACCATTTCTACGTTCAAGAATTCTGAAATCCCTTTGTCTCACCATAACCTATTGGCTTTCCATCTCTTCCTCTGCCTTCCCTTACAAAAGCCCACTTTTCATCCACACTCGACCCCTCATCTCTCTCCCAAACCGCCTCTCCTGCACTAGGTGCACTCTCTTTTCCCCATCGCGACCTCTTGGTGAACCAATTCAGCTCTACCCTGTCCTCTCTTGAATCCTTAGCCTCCTTATCATATTACTTCCAGCCTAACCTCGGTCCTGGATCATCCCTTCCATTCACTGCTTTTGCTCCTGCACACATGTTGCTGAATGAAAATGGAGAATATCATGCAATGGTTTTTACTAGGTCCACTACAACCTCAAGTGGGTTCTCTCTGCTGCTATACAATCCAACTGTACCGCCCTTATCAATTTGCTATCCCACCTTCACAGCAACTTAAAAATAGTTTCATCCCTCCTCAAGCCTTCCATGGCTCCCCATTCCCTCACTTTCTCAGCTGATAATACTGCCTCATATTTTACAGAAAAAGTTGAGGCCATTTGCTGTGAACTCCCACTTTCCCATCTATCACTCAGGTATCTTTGCCACTATCTCTTCCATTTATCTTACATGATCAAGTGGCCTTACTCCTTAGCAAGGCTAATCCTACTTGTTCAAGTGATCCCATTCCAACCGGTCTCCTCCAACAGACTACCTCTCTATCATCCTCACTTTCACTTATTTTGTCTTTCCCTGTCTATATGCCCTACTGCCTGTAAATATGCCCATGTTTCTCTTCTGAAAAAACAAACACAAAAACTTTCCCTTGATCCGTCTGAGCCTGCTAACCTCTGTCCTGTATCTTTTCTGTCTTTTATAACTAAACTCCTCAAAAAGGCCGGCTACAATAGGTGCCTCCACTTTTTTCTTTTCTCACTCTCTTAATCCCTTATAATCTGGCTCCTGACCTTTTCATTTCATGGAAACTGCTCTCTCCAAAGTTACTCTTTGTTGCCAAATCTAACGCCCTTTTTTTCAGTTCTTATTCTCCTTGACCTCTCTGCAGCCTCTGCTATTGTTGATAACTCCCTTTTGATACTTTCTTTTCTGTAGGTTTTTGGAACACTTCTATCTTCCTTTTCCCTTCTCCAGTATTTCACTCAGTGATCTAATGGTCTCAAATCTATCTATCCTACCTGAAACTCTTTGACCTCCAATCCTGCATGTCTACTAGGCATTTTAAACTCAACATGTCTTAAAAAGAACTCATTATCTTTCTCTCTGAAACCTCCTTCCCTATAACTTCCCTTATTAATGTAGAGAACAACACCGTACTCCCAGTTCACCAAGCTTACAACCTAGGAATCATCCTGGAGTACTTACTATCTTTCATCTCCCCCCTCCCTCATCCAAGCTCTTGCCAACGTCTGTCAATTTTACCTTTGTAACATCTCTCAAATACACCCCCTGTCCTCTGACATCACCACCACTCCACCGAAGGCTCTCATCACCTCCCACCTGGATACCGCCTCAAGTCTCGCCCCACTCTAACCCATCTGGAAACCTCCTCAATGCTCTTAATTCTAGAGCCTGCCCACCACTAATTATTTTCTATTTATCCCATATATAGTTTGCTCTGTAGATACTTGTTTGTGTTGTCTTCCTCATCGGATTGTAAAGTTCCTGAGGGCAGGGACTGTCTTTTTACATCTTTTTGTATACCCAGTGCTTAGCATAGCATCTGGCACATGATAGGTGGTTAATATATGTTTACTGATTGATTGAAGATAGAGGAAGAGGGAAGGGAAAGGGAGAGAGAGAAGAAACCATACTGACTTGTTATAACCCTGTATACAGTCTATATATACCCATGTACATGTACACACACATACACACCCATACACACCGTGTGTGTGTGTGTGTGTGTGTGTGTGTGTGTAACACTTACATAATCTCAATTGGGTCTACAGTGCAGCAAAGGAATCTCATACTGCCCCCATCAATTTGCTACTTACTTGCCAAAGTGACTATTCCAAACCTTTTTTATTCTACTCTCTCCACCCTCTCAGCTGAAGATCTCACTTTATCTTTCACTGAAAAAAGATAGTTTACTGACAAGAGCTCCTGCTTTTCCTCTCCTATTCTCACATTATTCAGAAATCTCCCTCCATTGAGTCATTTGAAGAGGTGGCTTTTCTCCTTGCTACACCAACTCCTCCCCCACCCCCCATATTCATCTTTCCCATTCTATCCCTTTCCTTCTTATCCAGCTAATTGACCCTATGATCACCTCCATTTTCTCTAGGCTTCAGTCTCTCCTTCTAGAATGGTTACAAGTATGTTCATGTCTCTCACCACTCCCACCCCTTTAAAAAATATTTACATGCACATGTTCTACTATAGTTTAAACTCTTAACTATACCACTCTAAGGTCTCAGGTTCCTTAAGACCTTTTGCCCACTGAATAGAGTAACAATAAGCCTCTAACAACTTGACTTAAAGATTGCTTGAGTCTATGAATTCTTTCCAGACGATCTTGTCCTGCAGTTCCTGACCTCAGTGATCCCTGAACCCCTCAAACCATATCACCAGGTCTAGGATGATGACAGTTGCTTTGTACTGTTACTTTGTTACTTTGAACTAAAGATTCTACTTTCCAGGAAGGACATTAATATGGTGGAAAATATCCACAGGAGGGTGATATTATTATGGTGAAAAACCTCAAGAGCATATCATGAGAAGGCTGGCTAAACAAACTGGTTACGTATAGCCTGGAGAAGAGAAGAATTAGGGAGGGTATGAAAGCTGTCTTCAAATATCTGATGGGTTGCAATGTAAGAAAGTTAAGATTTGTTTTGCTCTGAAAAGCAGAATTAGGAACAATGAGTGGGAGCTAAAAAGTAGCAAATTTAGGCTTGGAAAAAAATTCCTAACAATTAGAGTCTTTAAAAAGTAGGATGCCTTTCCTATTTCTCCAGATAACTGTCCCTCTATTAGCTCCTTCCAAATTGATTACAGGTACATAATCAAAATTTTCACCTTTCCTTCCTTCTCCTATTGCCTTGGATGTCCTCTAGCAAAATTTGAGGATACTGCTTTTTTTTTCTTTCTGGAGGGGGGAAGGCAGGGCAGTTGGGGTTAAGTGACTTGCCCAAGGTCACATGGCTAATACGTGTTAAGTGTCTGAGGCCGGATTTTGAACTCAGGTCCTCCTGACTCTAGGGTTGGTGTTCTATTCACTGTGGCACCTAGCCGCCCCCCTCTAGCAAAATTTGGATGACCAATTCAATTCTACAAGCATTTATAATGCAAGCTGCCATCTATGTTACAATATGCCAGGCACAGTTCAAAGTGCTAGTGATATAAAAACAATAATAAGATAATCCCTGCCCTTACATTTTATCAGGTGAAATAACATGAAATAACATAAGTAAATATGAAATAAACAAAGGATTTTTGAGGGGGGAGTAGGGCACAGATCTAACATAACTATAATAGCTAACATTTACATAGCATTGACTATGTCCCAGGCACTGTGCTACGCATTTTACAATTATTAGATTCTGGGAGGTAGATGCCATTATTTTTGACATTTTACAGATGAGGAAATCGAAGCAAATAGCGGTTAAGTGACTTGCCCCATAATGTGGGGTCAGATTTGAGTTTGTTAACAACAGAACAGGTGGTCCAGAGGACCCAGAAGTGTAGAGGAAAAAGGAATGGAGATATTGGAGGGGTGGGGCTGAAACAGATGGGTTTGAGGAGTTAGGGAAGGGAGTTTTTCCTAGGCAGCTTACAGAGTCATGGGAAATTAGAATGTTATGCTTGTCATAGTAGTAAAAAGTAATGTTGATTTACTTATCAATGATTGAGAAAAGTAAAAAAAAAGTGGAGTATTGTAGAAACAGGTCAGAGAATCATTTGTCAGGCATATTTTGGAGGAATTTTTTTATTCAGGTATGGATTAGACTATTTGATATCTGAGATGCTGAAATTCTTTTCATATTCTGTACATCTTGTGCTCTTAGGGCCTTGATTTTTCTCTGAAAGGAAAAGCCTTCCTCACCACCCTTTGTAATGGAGGTTGCTATTTCTCTCATGCTTCCTAGGAGAAGAAACCACCATACTTTTTGTTCCCCAGTGCTATTTTCTTGATCCTGCCTTTTGTTGTTACCATTCAACAAACTTTCCCTCTTCAAGGTTTGGTCCATATCACTAACGCCAGATTCTTGTTCTTATAACCTAGCAGTTCCAAGTCAATCTTCTTTCTCAAGGAATTTAGGACATAGCTTAGTATTCTAACTTCTCAGTCTAATAACTCATACTCTCAAACTTGGGGAATGTCATCATACATGTTAATATTTCTCTGAATATCTTAGCCTTCCTCATCAGCTTCTTTCACCTATATCTACCAACCCCTCACAGGGTTCTTGTGAAGTTCAAAGTACTATGTAAATTTTATAGAACTATATAAATGTTGGTTATTGTTATTATTTCATCTTTACTCCACCTAGACAGGGATGGTCATACCTTATAAAATTTCAACATCATCTTTAACTGTGCTATATGATCTTGCATTCTGAATTTCCTTTCTGATAATAACTTCCTGTCCTTCCATCTTCTCCCTCTAATTCATTCTTCCTAAACTATTTTTCATCATCATGGCAAATTTCAGTCCTCCAGTCCTTCCTTGTTTTCCCGGTCCACCACTACTCCTGCTTTGATTTCAGTTTCCTGCTTCAGAGTCTTAACTTTATATTTAACCCACTCAAATATATATTGTCCTCCACCCTTGAATCCCTTGCTCCTTTATAGCCTTGGGAGAAGGTATGAAAGCATATTGACTTCATTAGCAAGAAATTCATGTTATCTGATCTCAAATATCTCATAATGCTGCATAGAAATCTTTTCATTCTTTCTTTATTGATTCTTCAACCCATTCTCTTTGGTGATTATTCCAAACCTTTCTTCTGAAACCCCCAACCCTGCTCCCCCCTCACTAGTGTTTTCTGTTTTATTGAAAAAACTGAGATGAATCAATGTGGGTTTCTTCATGTTCCTTAATTCCACATTTCGAAATATCTCTACATATCTTTACCCACAACTACTTGTCCTTTAATCTGAGAAAGTGGCTCTTATCCTCAACTCAGTACTCTCAATATTGTACCTTCCAGGAGTTTCTATCACTTATTCCCTTCCTCACTCCATCTTTAATCTCTTCCTAACTTTTAATTCCTTGGTTGCATAAAAACATGCTTGGTTCTACTCTGTCATTTGCACTTAGTGCTACCATCCTCGAAAGCTAATCTTTTATATCTTCCCCTCCTTTAATCACCAGAGTCCTAGAAGGAATTGTTTATGCTTACTGATTCCACTCTTTTGCCACCGATTTAGTTTTCCCCCTTCTAGTTTGGCTTGTTACTTCATCACTCAGCTGAAATTTCTTTTCAAGGTTACCAATGCACAGGGTTATGAAGCTAATAAGTGTGTGAGATTGCATTTGAACTCAGGTTTTCTGGACCCTACCCTCAGTACCCTTCCCTAGAGATAGCTAGTTAAGTGCCTTAACAATCCATCTTCTCTCTCACTCTTGAAATTCAGTCTTCTGCTAAGCTGATTCTTCCTGTTGTCATTTTAGTCATGTTTGACTCTTTATGACCCCATATGGGGTTTTCTTGTCATAGATACCAAAGTGGTTTGCCATTTCCTTCTCCAGCTAATTTTCCAGATGAGGAAACTGAGACAAACAGGGTTTCAGTGACTTGCCTAGGGTGACACAGCTAGTAAATGTCTGAGGCCAGATCTGAGCTCAGGAAGATGAGTCTGCCTGACTCTAGGCCTGGTACTCTATCCACTGCACCACTTAGTTGCCCAGCTATTTCTTCCACTACTACAACTCTCACCTCCATCTTTTCCTCTCTACTCATGCAGGTATAATCCTAATTTGGATCCTCATCACCTCTCAAATAGACTATTATAGCAGCATCCTAACTGGTCTTCCTGCTTCTAATCTTTTCTCTCTAATTGCCATCTATATAGGTGCCCAAAACATATACCCTCTATCTACCTTTTTAGCCTTATTTCATGCTACTCCCTTTCATAAACTTCATGTTCCAGCCAAACTACACTCCCAAGTAGTTCTCTGAACTCAACATTTTGTCTCCCACACTGGAACATGTATAAGGACCATCTGCTGTGTCTGGAATGCCTTTTCAAATTCACCTCTCTCAATCCTGATCTTCCTTTAAGCTTCAGCTCAGGTACTCACCCTCTGTAAAGTCTTCCCTGGCCCCCTTCTTTATTAGATTTGTTTACTCCTCAAATTACTTTGTATTTTACCTATTAATCCTCATGTTCTACCAGAACTCTACCATTAGAGACTCAACTCAAAGGACAGGGACTATTTTATCTTTATTTTCCATTCACCTAAGTGACTTGCACAAAAAGCATACACTTAATAAATATTTGTTGAATTGAATGACATTTTTTAAGCAATTGGGGTTAAGTAACTTGCTCAAGGTTATACGGCTAGTTCTTTATTTATGTGTGGGTGCTAATTTTCTGAGGCTGGAACTGATCCTGGGTCCTCCTGACTCTGGGGCCAGTGCTCTTACTCACTTCGCCACCTAGCCGCCCCTTGAATGACATTTTTATCTTAAACCACCTCTTAGAGGAGAACTAATTAACGACACTGATTTCCTATGTGCTTCTCAGTGTTAGGCAGTAGGTAGCAGAAGTACAAGGTAAACCAGGAATGGCCAGGAGAGTGACTTATTGAAGCCAGTGGAGCAGGGCAGATAGTGTAGTATACATGCAAGTGGTCACACATTTAGGCTCCATTACTATAGATGCAAGGGTGTAAGGATATTTATTCCAAGGGATGACATTGAGACCAGAATCTGGTATGCAAGATCAAGGTGTAGACAGCATGCAAAGTATAGAACTGAGCAGGCAAGCTGGGATGAGTGAACAGAGATTCAGAAAGAGGTAGAGGACTACAACTGAAAGTGGTGTCAAGCAAAGGGTGACCCAGGGTCCAAAAGGGGTACAAGAGAATAGATGAACAATGTCTAGAAAAAGAGGCTGGAAACAGTATCTCAAGATCTGGAAGAAAAGAACAGATCTACATAAAAGCATAACTGTGTCATACTAATGATCTTTTACATGGGGCTGTTTTCCCCATGTTTTGGTTTTAAGTACCTTTTTTAGAGTTGGTTCTACAGTGACCAGCATCTATTATAACTGGATCACAAATGATAGTGGTATCTTTTATGTTAAATACATTATCCTATAAAATATAGTTTGGATTAGTTTCCCCTAGAACCATTTACTTTACTTTATCCACACTAAAACTTATTTGTCATTTTCCCCATGCAATCTTGAAAGTCTTAGATATAGATTAGTGCATGACTTTATCATCCTACAACATGCACAGAACATTGTGCTGTGCCTTAATAATGAGAGACTAGTATGTTGGTACATAATCATCTATTTTTTTTGTACTTTTGACCTATATAACCTGTATGTATTTGTGTAAGAAGGGAAAAGGGGGTCCATCAATTTTAATTCTCCTTTCCCAAGCATACTGTGGCTGGGGTAGGAGAGGGCTACAGAACTTGCAGAGCTAGTTGGCAGAAGGAAACCTTAAAAACAATGATCAGTTGATGCCAAAGAGGGATTGGTAAGAGGGTCACAAAGGAACTCTTCTTTTTCATCAAAGGACAGGACAACAACATGTATGACCAAGGGCTACAATGGGAAGGTTTCTATTCAAGCTATCATACCTGGGAAGGTTAACTTGATGAAGTCCTTGAACTGTTCCATATCAGAATCTGTACTGTCACTCCTCATTTTGGCCACCAAAGTATATCCACTGCCAAACTTGTTCTTGAGATACTGTGGACTCCCTAGACATTTTAGCTTCCCAGCCACCATGATGGCTAATTTGGTACACAAGGCCTCGCATTCCTCCATGCTGGGGAGACAAGGGACCAAGGCTGGAGATGTCCCTTCTTGTAGGGTAAGGGCTATGGTCTAAACAAAGATAGGACTTTGTATACCATCCCTGGAGAGGCCTGTCCTAGTATTCCAAGTGCTTAGGGCCCAGGGTGTGTATGGGGAACAGAGAAACTCTAAGGGTCATAGGATTACAGAATTTATAGCTGAAAGGATTTTAGAATTCACCTAGTCCAATCACTTCATTTTGAGGAAACTCAAAGTGTTTCATATATAAAAGAAGCAGATGTCCAAAGTCACTATGGGAGCTTTTATCTACCAACCTCCCTCTATCTTTCCACTCTAAATTCTAAGGGTTCCAAAGACCTCACCCAAGTGGTCAACATCTAAGGAGCCTAGGATGTTCCTTTTGGCAAAATTAGCCACTGGGAGGCCTCATCCCCAGAAAGCTCAAAGACTCAGTTACTGATTTGGGTTCCCAGCCCCAACAAAGCCCTGTTATCCCCACTACAGTTCCTCCCGCATCCCTGACCAAGGGGCGGGCCACACCTATGGGAGGTTATGACAATGGCCTTGCCGGACTCACGGGTCCGCATCACTGTGTCCCAGAGCAGGCGCCGAGCCACAGGGTCCATGCCAGTTGAAGGCTCATCCAAGAAGATGACTGAAGGCCTTCCAATTAGGGAAATACCAGTGCTCAGCTTACGCTTGTTGCCACCACTCCATGAAGAAGGAAGCAAATAAATAAAGAAAAAGAGTCTTTAAACAACGGTTATTTACAGAAAATAATTCAGAGATAATCAAAGTTCTAAGCAGCACACTGACTTTTCATTTGAAGATATTTTTAACATGTGCCCAGGAAGGGAGTCATGTCCTTGTACCTGGACCTGGGCAGTAGGATCTGTGGCACTAAATTTATATATGTTTTATCTACACAGGCAACCTAGACCATTCCTACTGCTATCACTTAGGTCACAACAGTCATTTTGGCTGACTACTCTTTTAGCATAGTCATTGTCTCTATGTATCATTACGAGTTAGGACAAGGTCTGAACCTCTCAAGCTTTGATGCTGATATCCTTTTCTTCTATACTCCAGGTCAATAAGGAGGTAGGTCCAAGGAAGGAACCCTGATCATAGCATAAGAATCATCAATAGCAGCTAGGATCTGAGATGGATCTAGCAGGGGCCAATCAGTGGAGAGCAAACTTAAAATGCAGTTTGTGCTGTGCAGAATGGCAGTAGATGATCAACTCTCTAGGGGGCAGATCTCTACTGCCCCTCTGCTGTCATGGAGTTTTTGGTGGAAGATTGATGACAAAGTCTATATGATAATATCCTAAACTTTTTTTTTTTTTGCTTTTTGGAGGGGGGGAAGGCAAGGCAATTAGGATTAAGTGACTTGCCCAAGGTCACACAGCTAGTAAGTGTTAAGTGTCCGAGGCCAGATTTGAATTCAGATCCTCCTGACTCCAGGGCCGGTGCTCTGTTCACTGTACCACCTAGTTGCCCCTCTCCTATGCATATTGATTAAGAATCCCCTCTGTTCTGCTTCTGCTTCTAGAGGTTATAAATAAGTATCTCACCTGAGGTTCTTTATGAGCTTGTCTGCACTGGATTCAAGGAGCAATGACTTCAGCATGTTTTTCACATAATGATCGATGTGATTTTCAGGAATCCCCCACAATCGAGCATACATATACATTATTTCTCTTCCTGTCATGTAGTCTAGCAGAGCATCAAATTGAGGACAGTAACTGATTCGTCGCTGTACCTGAAATAAGAGTTCAGTACCCCAGGAAATGGTTTCAGTCAAAGGGTAGGACTGAAAAAAACCCAACATGCTATTTCCCTGGGTACTTGCTTTCTATATATAGGACACAGAGTTCCTTCTACTGGTTAGTATCTCTAATTGATGAGATTTATTACCCTAAAATATCCCTTCTGATATCAGGGTTAAAAGTTCTCTGCAGCTGGAGCCCACTGGAATAAACTAGTCCTGTGGACCTTTTTACCTGGATTCCATTTAACTAGTTCCTGAACACTTGCTATGTTCAGTGCTATGGGGGAATATGTAAGAAATAAAATACGTGACACAAAAACAATGACAGGATAGCTAGTGTAATGGTAACAGGAATTTGAATATCTTCCCTGCCCCTTAATAGGCCTAAAGGAATTTGAAGATCTTTCCTGCTTTGAAGATTTTCCCTGACCCCTAATAGGCTGAATATAATCACTTGGCACCTATGGTGGGAGAAGCTTGCTGAAGAGTGGAGCAAAGCCCACAGGAGGCTGGGAGTCAGAGCAGCTAGCATGGTGTGAGAGAGAGGATGCAGGCAAGCAGACAGCTAAACTTATGACTTTGTGGGAAGGCTAAAGGATGGTTTTGCTGTGTTATGGTATATTAACTTCTTTGTTGCTATGATAGATTCAGTTTTCTGGTACTGGGATTTGTATCCTGGTTTGGGGATTTGGTTTTTGGGTGTCTGAATAAACGTTTTGCTTATGTCTTCTATATGGAGAATCTGTTATACTTTGCAATTCGGGACTGTGCATGCATATTAATAGTCACCATCAGTGCTATGAAAATTGTGTTGGTGCTACATTTGGTGACAAGGATGGGATTGTGAAATAACAGACCTCTATTTGGAATTAGAGGACTTTAGAAGAAGAAATGGATGTCCCAGGATGAGAGGATCTACCTTATCCCTCCCTAGCAAGAGCATGGGCTAAAAGTACAGGACTCTGTGAAAACTGGGAACTGAGGCTACAGAAAGAAGAACATAAGAGATTTAGAAACATGTTTGCAAGGAATACCAATAAAACCAGGGAAAGAAAAGGAAGGATATGTAGAAGAGGCTGGGTTTTACTAACAGGTTATCATATTATATTTAAAAGCAGAGATGAACTGCTGCAGGAGAAAACTTAGATGGAGAGGAAGTTTCCTGATTTGTATGGAAACTTCTGTGCCACAGCATTTGGGCTATCCTACAGAAGAGCAAGCTGGAGGGTCTCAGGTGGTAGAAGAGAAGGCTGCTGTGTGTTTCACTCTCAGAAAGAAGAGAAAAACTAACAAAAGGAATATATGTGCAGCTTTGCCAGAGACTGAGCCATGATGCCATGATGACCACTGCCAGAAGAATGTGTAGGAGGAAACGGAAACAAAGTTAGATGAGGAGGCTTTTAGGAGGGCAGGAGTTCACCCCATACTAAGAAGAAAGCAGGAGAACCAGGGAGGCCAAACAGTTCAGGGAGATAATTGAGGATTTCACTCAGCAGGAGGTTACTGATATATTAAGCAGATTCACCCAAAGGATGGGAGAATTGTTAGTGTCTTGGATGGTGAGAATCAGTGATGAAGGCGACAGAGGAGTATGAGTAGATAGTATGGATAGCTTGAAATTTATAGGTGTCAGAATCCTTTTGTACAGCAAGCTTTGAGGGATTACCATATGCAAGGAGGTAACAATAACACCAATCTATTAGCTTTAGCAGCAGATGGATGCAATAAAATGTACCCCATTGATTCTATGTGGCCTAGGGGAGACAGATTCTGATAGTCACTTAGAGACTGACTATATGAGAAAGTTAAAGGAGGCAGTAATGAAGACAGCTATTATGGTTGGAGATGCAAATGTATATAAGGAAGGGATGAGAACTTGAAGTTGTGTAGTGGCTATATAATGGCTGAGAGAATGGATGTCAGAGATGATAGAGGTAACTTTTTTTTTAATTGTTAAATGCTTGTCTATGGGACTATGGGAAAGGGAGAAGTCAAAGATGATTCAAGGATGGTGAATCTGGGTAACTGGAAGGGTGACTTAGAAACATAGAAACAAAGGAGTTTAGTAGAACAGTATGTTTAGCTCCCTAAATGAGATAATTGACTTTGGATTGGATATGTTAAATTTGGGATATTACCTGACAATGTCCAGTAGGCGATGTGTGATGTAAGACAGGAGTTGAGGGGTAAAATGAGAACTGGCTATATAGGTACTGAAGTAACCTGAATAGAGATGATGGGAGAAGAGATGATGAAGGTAGAGACATTGAGAATTGAAGGGGTTTGCCTAGGATCACAGAGTTAGTAAATGTTTGAGGCAGGATTTGAACTCAGACCTTATCGACTCTAGCTCCAGTGTCCTATCTGGACTCTAATGAGGTAATAACCACTCGGGGGCAATATACTAGTCAAATCTGCTGTCCCAAAAGACTTCACCTCATATAGCAATTTCCAATGCTTGCAATTAAGTGAGTGAAATTGTTTTTTAAGTTTTTTAAGTGCTAATGGTTATTAGGCTAGCTCTATATTAGTAGAGTTATATAATCACTAAATAGTCATATTTCTATTTGACGCAGAGATTACAATGATAAGCATATACCTTAAGAAGGTTAATAACAAAAAGAAAAGTCCCACATACAGCAAAGTATTTATAGCAACTCTTTTATAATAACAAAGAAGTGGAACTAAAGTAGATGATCATTGATTAGGAAATGGCTAAATAAGTTACGGTACATGAATATAATGGAACATTATTGAGGTGTAAGAAACAATAAATATGATGAATACATAAAACTGTGTAAAGACCTAAAAGTTTATACCAAGTGAAGAAAGCAGAATCAAGAAAAAAATATATTTGATGCCTAATACAATGTAAAATGACAAAAACAAAGCTGAATGCTACAAAATTAAAATGATTAAGAGATATGAAAAGGCGTCCTCCCATTTCTTTTGCAGAAGTTGGGAAAACTATCAGTATGGAACACTGTTCCATACAGAACACTATTGCCTAATTTTTTGGATATCAGGGTTAGTCTTAATGGACTGTTTTCCCCTTTTTAAAAATTCTTTCTCATAAAGGATTGCTCTCAGGGAGGGAGGGAAAAGAGGATGGAAATATGCTTGGAAATGTGGGTGAAATAAAAGACAGTTATTAATACCATTTTTCAAAAAATTAAAAATCCACATTTTGTATCCTTAAAAAACCAAAGTTTTTCTATAAGATTCCACCTAAATTTTAAAAAAAGTTCTAATTTAGTTATTTAGTTCATGTATATAGATCAAATCCTCTCATTTTATCAAATTAAATATTTATAAAACAAATGAGCAATCACAAAAATAAAACAATGACATTATGGCTAAATAACACAATCACAATTTACATTTAAGTCATAGTGCAAATAATATTTGGGCAGGAATCATATCTTAGTAGCAGGCACAAGACTTTGTTAGACAAGTGCCCAAGCTTTCTAGGTTTCTGTTGTACCTTTGTAACAATTTCCTCTCCAGAAAGGGAAATATTTCAGACAAAGCAACAATGAAGTCAAATGATATAAAATCATTACACATTGTACCAAATCTATGATTTTGATCTGTCCTGGGGTGTGCCTCCCATGCTGAGTCTTGGGAAGGGACGGATAGAGTGGTACTGACAAAAGGTGAAAAGGCAGAAATTTTCTTGCCAATAAAATTGTACAATTTTTTTTGTAGACCCTACTGTTTTCAAGATGATATGAATGAATTGAGGATCAAATCAATTCTCAGTAAACTGCTATTGAATTATTAGCCTGTCATTGTGGTGGGGCAGGAAAAGTGTGCAGATACCTTTAGTTTATATATTTAGCTTTAATTTATATTTAGCTTATAGGGAATAAATTTTTCTGATACCTAAATAAATAAATTAAACCCTTATAGTTTTTTTAGACACAATTAATCTGAAACTTTAAAGTCCAAGAGCCAATTTTCTTTATCATTCTATTTATAGGGATATCATAATGTACATTAAAATATCCATATATTTCTGTCAATTATTTTCAGGCTTTAAAAAACAAGATATTTTCTGTTTGCACAGAAATGTTTCACAGTAAGAGGTTATTAAGAACTTTGTTTTTACTTCTTCAAATTTTCTTGTGCTGTTTATGAAAAAAAGATTAACTCTTAACATACCACAGTAGATACATTTAAATATTTAGACAATCTTTTTTTTTTTCAGACAAGGCATCATGTCCCCAGATTTTAAAAAAGTACCTATTTATAAACATAACACATAATTGAATGTCAATGTTTTTCCAGTCATTTTTCATGTCTATATTGTGAATGTACAGACTCAGGCTTCCAACTTTATTTAACTGACTTTATTTAACTCCCTTTCCAAAATTAATTGACAACCCTAATGGCCTATTCTCAGTTTTCCTCCTAATTTATTCTCTCTTTATCCTCTAACACTGTTAATCATCCTCTCCTCCTGGGTTCTTTTTCTGGAATTCTGTGACACTGCTCTATCCCTCTATCCTGATTTTACTCCTACATGTCTGTTGAATCCAACTCTCTTTTTGGATCTTCATTCAAAAGATGGACTTCCCTCTTTAGATTTCCCCCAAAGGCTCTGTCCAGAGTTCTCTTCTCTTGTCTTTCTATACTCTCTCACTTGATGATCTCATTAGCTCTCATAGGTTCAATGATTATATCTATGCAGATGATTCCCAAATTTACAAATCCAGTCCTAATCTCTCTTCTGAGATGAAGTTCTGCATCACTAACCTGTCTTTTGGACATACTGACTGGATATTTTTAATCATCTCAAACTTAACATGAGATATTCATTATTTCTCCATCACTGCCTACACCCAATTCTCTCTTTCCAATTTTTCTATTACCGTCAAGGGGTACAATTATACTCCTAGTCATCCAGGCTTGCAATCTTGGTGTCATCATCTACTCCACACTTGGATTCACCCTACATACACAACACATTAACAAAGCTTGTAATTTCTACCTTCATAACATGCCCCTTTCTCTCCATTCACAGTTACTATCTAGTTCAGGCCCTTATCACCCCTTTTGGGTATCCCTGCCTCAAGTTTCTCCCCACTCTAGACCATCCTATGCTCACCTGTCAGTTAAAGTCAGTGACTCTTAAAAGTGACTTAAGACCCTGACTTCCTTTGAGACTCAGCTCAAACCCTACCTTCTATGGAAAGATCTTCCTCATTCCCCTAGCTACTTGTGCCTTACCCTATAAAATGACCATTTATTTACTATTAATGTAATCTTGTATGTATCTAGATGTTTTCATGTTGTTTCCCCCATTAGAATGTAAGCTCTATGAGGACTGTGACTGTATTTGGCATTCTTCATGTCCTAAGAGTTTAAGATAATGCCTGGCACATAGGGAGAGTTAAATAAATGGTTACTGACTGAGTGAAACATTAAAATCAGATTATTGGAGTCAGGATATTATTTTTATTATTTTTACTAGCATGGCTGTCTGCCCTTATGGGCATCATCTGGTAAAGATATAGCTCAGTTTTCTCTCTGCAAATTATTTTATTTGTATACATATTGTTTAGATAGATCACCTACGTCAGACTTATGGAAAGGTATATACAATAGTCACAAAGGAAAAACAGATAAAGATGGGTTAAAATTTGGACCACTGGAAGGCACTACTCACACTGATGGAACATAGATCCCTGTGATTGTTTGAGTTAGGTACACATTGTATTTCCTACTCCCACCTCTGGAAAATATAAGCTCATTGTGAGGGGGATGTGAAGGAGGGGACTATTTTTTGCTTTTATTTTTTTGTATCCCCAGTGTCTGGCATAGTGGCTTGCACACAAGTACTTAATAAATGTTCATTGGATTGAACTATTTGGTGAATTTAAGACATTTAGAGCTATGTTTACATAAAGTTCATTATGGGCAATTAGAAGCTATGGAATAAGTAAATTAAGAGTCTTAAATCATCTAAGTGGAACTCATGGACAAGAGTTTCCATTCTTGATTAGTTTGAAGAATGGTCCTTGTTGGCATATATGGGGCTCATTAAGGTAATAAAAGTGATGTGATTTTACTTTTAAAATACTCTATGTTGACTCTATTGGTACTGACCTGATCTGAGTACACTGTAATGGGAATGGGAATTTGAAAACCTTTTCTGTACCTTAATAGGCCTAATGTAATCACATGGAGCCTGTGGTGGGAGGAGCTTGCTGATGGGTGAAACAGAGCCCACAGGAAGCTGGGAGTCAGAGCAGTTAGAAGGGTGGGAGAGAGAGGATATAGCCAAGGAGACAGCTAGGTTTGTGAGTGTTTGTTTGTGGGAAGGCTAAAGGAAGGTGCGGCTCCCTGCTGTGTTATGGTTTATTAACTTCTTTGTTGCTATAATGGATTCAGTTTCCTGGATTTGGCTTTCTGGTGTCTGAATAAATGTTTTGCTTCTGTCTTTTATATGGAGAGTCTGTTTTATTTTACAATTGAGAACTATGCTGGCATATTCATAGTCACTGTCAATGCTATAAATATTGTGTTGGTCTGACATACACTTATTTATTTATATACTTTATCCACTTATGGATCTGTGGCCCCATTGCTATGAGTACTATTTTTCTGTGCAGAATGAGACCCATACATACCTTGATATCCTGTTTGATTCTTTTCCACATCCTTTCATAAATCCTCTAATATAAGCTATCAAAACTACTGGATACTACTTTCTACTGGATACTACTTTTTTGTACAGATCAATGCAACTCAAACTCTCTTGCTGTTATATCTTCTCTTGTATGTAACAAACCTACTTCCTTTTCCATTCAAGCCTGTCTTTTATACCATTACGTGTGTAAAAATAATCTTTGTTAATATACTGTAGCCTACATTCATCTATGTTACCCATGCTGCAGATGTTTCTCCATGAGGAATACAATACAGTGGTTCTGCCTGCTCACTGCCCCCCTCCCCCCCACTCCAGGAGGTTCAATAAGATATATTTTACTCAGAGGTTACTTTTATTTTACCAACATATCTTTGCTCAACTGATTCTTTAAGTACCCCTAGTACCTTCTTCCTATGAACCCAAATCTGCCAGTGTGGTCTCCAACCCCATATATCTCAGGAAATCATTTCACTTTGGATCCTGGTGGTAATATCTTACTGTTTTGATATTCTTGCTGATGCTATGGCCATCGAAATATGCATCCCCACTGGTTATGGTTTCATCTCCAGTTAACATTTTGAATGTGGTTGTTTTCCCAGCTCCATTGAAACCAAGTAGCCCGAAGCATTCTCCTTTCATGACTGCAAAGGAAATCCTGTCCACAGCCAGGATGGGTACCCACCGATAATATACCTGAGAAAACCCAGAGAATATAATACTGAAGAAATAATGCCTATAACTCAAGAACAACAGCTACAGACCAGTGTGTAATAAACACTTCTATTTTCAAAGGTGGATACAAAAAAGGTTTTCCTTTTTTTGCACAGGCTACTTTTCTAAACTACAGGGAGAACAGATGCAGATCTCAAAGATCTGCTACACTGACATGTACCTGGTTAATAGAGCCCAGGACAACTCTTGACCACTGACTAGTTTTACCTTCATGAGGTCTCTAAGAATTAGTGGACTCTGCATGACTGAAATTGCTTCTACAGGATAGTCTCGAATCTTCTTCTTCTCATTTGACACATCAGAATCCTCTGGGGGCTGTGTTGTTGCATTCATTGCCTGTGACTACATTCAAAGATAAACAATAAAGATGTGGACATCTTTCAGGCATCTTGCCAAAGTTAGCTGGTGGGAGACAGTTGGAAGGGAGACATACATGAAAATGCTAACATAGATATATCAACATACTTCCCAGTTCCTCAATCTACTCATTTCCCATAACCTTTTTCTTCATACCATTGACCTCTAGCACATTCTCCTTCCTTCCTTCTAATGAATTCAGTGCCTTGAGACTTACTGATACTCCTCTTAAACTTGCTAACTTCACAGTTCCTCATTACTTATTCTTCCATCCCACCTTAGCCACATATAGAAATGTTATACCCTTAACCATACTATCCGTCATAAATTTAATAACTCTGAAGTTCCTTTCTTTGATCATAATCTTTTATCATTCTATGTTTCCTGGATTATTCTTACTTTGATCCTCTTAAGTTCTTTCTCAGGCCATCACCTTTCCCCCCTGACTGTCTTGACAGTATCTGACTCTTCGTGATCCTATCTGGGATTTTCTTGGCAGAGATACTGGAGTGGTTTGCCATTTCCTTCTCCAGATCATTTTATAGATGAGGAAACTGAGGGTTAAGTGACTTGCCCAGAGTCACATAGCTATTCCATGTCTGAGGTCTGGTATAAACTCAAATCTCCCTGACTCCAGGAACAGGTCTCTATCCAGTGTGCCACCTAGACCAGCTGCGGCACCCACACCCCCATCCCCACCCATCAGTGCCACTGTGGGGGGTCCAGAGGGTGGCCACTGCCCGGGGTGGGGTTGGTGGGGGAACTGTGTGAGCTTCAGGGGAGACACCCCATCTTTGGGTTCCTAGGGCTTGGCCAAAAAGCCCACCCCAGTCAGAGTGATCCACTGAAAGGGCCCAGCTCATCCTGAACCCTGGATCCCTACTGTACCAACCAGCCACACAGAAGGGTGACCCCGCAAACTGATACCCCTGGCCCTGATTCCTTCCCGCCCCCCCCCCCCCCCAACCGGGGTGGATGTAGATAGGAGAGAAGAGGGGACTGGGGAGGAGGAGAGGGGAGAGATGGGTGGGACCCATGCCCCAAAGGGTTCACTCTCCCCCACACAGCTGCCTGGGTGTCATGGGAGAGGCCAGGGCAACTAAGGGGAAGGACCACAGAGGGGGAGCCCTGCCACCTAAAGCCTGATGGTTGCAGCCCTTAGATTCAGTCACCTATATTGTTCCAACAGGCCAGAAGCTGTTTACCTGCTGTGGACAGCGGTACAGCCCAGTGCAAGATTTACACCGTCACCCGGATTTTCTGGGGTCAGGGAGAGCTCATTGGACATCGCCAAACTGCCTCATCTCTCATTCTCCTTTGAATTTGAATTCTGGCTTCCAACTTCATTCATTTGAAACTGCTGCTTTCAAAGCTACCAATTATCTTTTACTGACAAGCCTAATGGCCATTTCTCAATCCTCACCCTTCTTGATCTCTCCATCTCCTGTAACTGTTAATCACTCTCTTTCCCAGAGTACCTCTCTCTTTAGATTTTGGTGATAGTGCTCCCTCCTACTTCACTTCCTGCGTGTCTGACCACACCTCAGATCCTTTTGCTGGATTTCCTTTTCTAGGTCACACCTGTTAATCTTAGGTGTCACTCAAGGGTCTATCCTGAGTCCTCTCTCTTCTTCCTCTATAATAACCTAGACTTTCTTAGCTCATCACCTTCCATGGATTCAAGGATCATCTCCATGCTGATGATTCTCATGTCTGTTTCTCCAGTATTCACCTCCCATCTTTCATCACCAACTCCTATCCCCAACATCTTGATCTAGATGTCCTGTAGGCATCTCAAAATCAACATGTCCAAAACAGAGCTCTTTATCTCTTCCTAAGCACCATTCTCTCTTCCAGTTGCTTCATACCTGGACTAAAGAAATAGTCTACTGGGTGTACTGCCTCAAGTCTTTGCCCACTCTAGTCTTTCTTCCACCCAGCTGCCAATTGTGATCTTTCTTTAGGAAAGACCATATTTGCCCTACTCAATAAACTTCAATGGCTTTCTGTTACTTCTAGGATCAAATAGAAAATCCTGTTTGACTTTTAAAGTCCTTCACAACTTGGATCCTTCCTACTTTTCCAGTCTTCTTACACTTTGCTCTTCATATATTCCCTTATCAAGCAACTCTGGCTTTCTTGTTATTCCTCACCCACACCACTCTTATCTCCTGACCCCCTATCTTTTTATTGACTATCCTCTTCATGCTTGAAATGCTATCCCTCCTCCTTTCCTCCTTTTAGCCTCTTTGGCTTTCTCCAAGACTCAGCTCAAATTCCACCTTATGCTTCCTGTCTCATCTTTCCCACAAGCCCTCCAACATTTTTACATAATTGTTTGCATACTGTCTCCCCCTTTAGAATTGAATTCCTTGAGGGCAGAGATTATGTTTTTGCCTGTTTATGTATGTATTCCAAATAATTAGCACAATATCTTGCACATAATAAAAGATTAATAAATGCTTGCTGTTGTTGATGAAGATGATGGGAAAATCTGAAAAGCATTATAAGGAAGATTTCCCATCTATCACCTCAGATCTGAGGTTTGAAATAAACTGTCCTCCAGGACTGGAAACTGGGCTCATGCTGCCTTGACCAAGGAATACCTACTCTGTTAGAAATGGAAAGTTTATAGGAAATTACAGGCACACTAATAATTTTTTAAAAATAAAAATAACAAAATGAACTGGATCTCTGAGAGTGCTGAGCTTAAGTAGGAGGAATTTGAAAAAAATCTTCCTTCCTAGGTTTGGCTCTAAAGCCCCAGTGAGCTCCATAATTTAGAACGAGTCTCAAAGGAAAGGTCTCTTTCCTGCCCAAGTAATGGGTGACTATAAGAAATAAACTTTATACTTAAATGAATGAGCATTGATTAAGTGCATGGTTTGATTTTATAGGCTCTACTGTTATATTATATGCCCCGTGGAAGTTCAGGGATCATTGGGTAATAAAAGGTAATAAGAAAATACATGTGAGTGAGTGATCATGATGGTCCAAAGGGGTAAGAAAACAGACCAAGGTCAAGTCTTCTGTGATAGCTTCTATTTTTCTTCTTCCTGGGGGACCACAGTCCTAGAGCATTGCCTCTTTTAGCCCACTTCCATCTGTGTCAAACAAGACTCATGTTTGCTTTTCTAGAATGGCATTTTGATGAAAGATGTTCAGTCAATCAAGGCTTTGAGTACAAAACTTGACTTCTAAAAGAATGGCTATGGACAATAGAGTTACCCAGTTCTCTTTGATTGTCATGTTTCTTACTGTGGCTTATCTTCCTTATTAGAAATGATAATCATGAAATATATTTTTGGCCAAAGTCTGAGTTAATCAAACAGACCGCTTTGCTTTAAAAATGCCTTTTCCTGTGTCAGCAACTCCAGAGACCAGATAAAGCTGAAAGTGGGATTTCCCTTTATTTTGGGACATACTCCATACGGAAGGAAAACAGATATCCTGAGATCATAAATTCCAAACAGACCCTGCTTTGTCTTTGCACCCTGAATAAATTCAGAGAATACCTCTTCCTATGTCAACAAAGTCATCTGATGCTTACTTTATGGCCATTAAGGATGAGATCCTTAAATTGAGGCATTAATTTGAGTAATGGGACTTTTTCTTATCTTAATATTTTTTGGTCATATATGATATTATGGAATGTTAATGGTAAGGAAAACACAGATATCCTGAGTCATAATTTCTTTCTTTCTTTCTTTCTTTCTTTCTTTCTTTCTTTCTTTCTTTCTTTCTTTCTTTCTTTCTTTCTTTCTTTCTTTTTCTTTCTTTCTCTCTCTCTCTCTCTCTCTCTCTCTCTCTCTCTCTCTCTTTCTTTCTTTCTTTCTTTCTTTCTTTCTTTCTTTTTTTGAGGGCAATTGGGGTTAAGTAACTTGCCCAAGGTCACACGACTAGGTTTTTGTTTGTGTGTGCGTTAAGTGTCTGAGGCCGGATCCGAACTCAGGTCCTTCTGACTCCAGGGCCGACACTCTACTCACTGCGCCACCTAGCCGCCCCTCTTTCTTTTCTTTTTTTTTTTTTTTTAAAGCAATTGGGGTTAAATAACTTGCTCAAGGTTACACAGCTAGTCATTATTTATGTGTAGGTGCTCATTTTCTGAGGCCAGTTTCCATCTCGGGTCATCCCAACTCTGAGGCCGGCGCTCTTACTCACTGAGCCACCTAGCCCCTGAGTCAAAATTTTAACTGACTCCTTGCCATCTCTCTTATTTTATTGTATTTGCCATCTATTCAATTAAGAAAATTACTTTCTCATACAATGATTAAACATTTATGGAGATCATAAATTTATGTGACACAGCCACCCTGAATTGGGATGGTTCTAAAACGTATTTAAGTTTTCTGATTCCTTTGTTCAGTCAGTCAGACTTTGCCTCCAGCTCCTTGTACAAGTTCCCTAGTTTTAAGGGAATAAAACCAAATAACTGTATTTCACCTAGCCTGTGGCTCCTTTAACCAAACCTGCAGGTTGATCCTGGTGACATGAGCAGCTAGTATTTTCAAGTGTCCAGGCTGTACTGTTGCTTCTTTTTCTGTTTTCTATTTAGAAGCATACTTTTCTTTTTGATTTACTGCTTACTGAAATCCCTAAAAAAATCTATTCCTCCTGAGTAGTATCAGTGCCATTTATCATTTACTTATAAGATTGAACAATTAGTTATCATTAAAGGACAAGCCTGAATAGTACCTAGACACAGTGACAGACACTGAACTACCTTAGTTAAGTTTGCAGAAACTCATTTCATTACCAGAAAGTTCACAGCCAGGAAATGAAATCTGTTAGTCATAGAAACAAAGGCACAGAGAGGTTCTGATCTGTATTAAAGGATGGAGTACCCATAATGAGGATATCATGGTTTATGGAAATAAGAAGCTAAGCAGTAGAAGTTTAAAGTCCTTCCTCTAATATTCTTCCTCTCTCCCACCCTCCCCACCTTCCCTCACCCCACAGAAAAAAGAAATACACGAGATGTTGTATTACTCTGAGACAAAAATTCAGACAGTTATAGAGTTACATAAGACAAAAGTCATTTAACAAAGTCATGAACGAGAATAAAGCCAAAGAAACTAGTCTAGAGGTAAAGGACAGAAAATTATCAGCTTAATTTATATATATGTTTTTTTTGGAAAAATTTTTTATTAACAGGATTTTCTGGGAGATTAAAAATGGCAATAACATCAACAAGGGAGAGATGGCTGTCCCAGAGGCCGTGCCCCATCCCTGTTCCTCCCCTCCCTCCCAGGGCTTTGTCATCTGTCCCTCTTTCCACTCCAGTCGTCCCAGTCTGCTGGCTCTTCATTAGGCTGAAGCCTGGACCCATGATGGAGACTAGAGTGGGGGTGGGAGGAGGGAGAAGGGGAGTCTGTCTGACCCAAGTCACTGCTGGGCCCTCAGTCCCTTACCCTCACCTCCACTTCTACCCTTCCAGCTCACTGCCCCTGGCATAGGCAATGATCAGCTGGAGGGAGCTGGGCCTTGTCCTCTCTGGAGGATGAAGATTCAGGCTTCCGGCCTGGGAGTCTTCAGGAAGAGTGAGATTGCTCCTGCTCCTCCCTTGGAACCATGTATATCCCTAGCCTAAGCCCAGGGGGACCAGCATGCCCTGTTACCACCAGGCAGTACAAGCTAAGCCCTCTTCAGGTACCACTTGCCCTCCTGGTGAGATCTAGTGTCTCATGGACTAAAAACGGAGGTGAGAGGAAAGGACAAGGGTGAGAAGTTTGTTACACACAATGTGGTGAGGGAGAAACCATTAGCACCCTCCAGGGCAAGAGAAGAATCTGCTTTCCAAATAATAGGTATTTCCCCAGGTCTGTGCTTTCCCCTAGGGACAATGGGAGTGAAGGGACCAATGGGTCAGAGTCCAGAGCCTGGCCTGTCCACTTTTTTTTTTTTTAAGCAATTGGGGTTAAGTAACTTGCTCAAGGTTACACGGCTAGTCATTATTTATGTGTGGGTGCTCATTTTCTGAGGCTGGATTTGATCTCGGGTCATCCCAACTCCGAGGCCAGCGCTCTTACTCACTGCGCCACCTAGCCGCCCCCTGTCCACTTTTTCTCTGGAGTAGTTGTGGGGAAAAGAAACTGCCTCCAGACCTGGCTGACAGATGAACAGGCCTGCATGACTCCCTGCTTCCCCTCACAGAATTGTCACTTTACAGTTCATGGCCCAGAGGGAGACCAGTGGAGCCTTAGACTTTGGTTTGGTGGGGTTTCTTAAGCTGGATGTGGAGCATGGCAGCCTCTAGCCATGGGGAGCAGTAGGGATATGGCCTTCAGCCACTGCCACCTGACCACTCTGCCCCATGTTGATGGTGGCCATTTGCCCTGAGGTGCTCTGAAAACAAGGTTGATGATGGGGATTGAGGCTTCAGGTCGAGTGAGCATCAAGGGCAGTGTCAAAAAGGGGCCCCAGCTATGGGTGGTAAGCTGGCTGTCTTGGGCCTGGATACAGCTGGCCTTAGAATAAGAGGCTGAGCAGGAGGAAAATGGTCAGAAGGCCTGGGAACAGTGCTGGTCGTGGGCCCAGCCTGGCTAATGAGAAAAGTTGGCAATGGTCCTTGCTGGCCCCAATGCAGGATGCATAGGCCATGACGTGTGGAATGTAGTTTTGTTCATGGACGCCATGCAGGAGGTGAGCCATGGGGCCCTTGGCGAACACGGAAGTCTGGCTCACCGACCCTGGGGGAGACCCGCGGACCTGGGGGACCCCTCGTGGGGAGCCTGGGGGCAGGGCCCCGGGGGGCCTTCCACTTATTCTACACTTCTTATGTCTCTTCACCATGCCAGACTAGAGTCCAGCTCAACAGGGTCTTCTTTCCCCGCTGATTCTGCCAAGCCCGTTCCCTTGGCTGTGGTTTCGACAGATAGTAGGTAGGGACAGTGGGAATCTCGTTCATCCATTCATGTGTGTCACTAATTAGATGACGAGGCATTTGGCTACCTTAAGAGAGTCATAGTTACTCCTGCCGTTTACCCACGGCTTCATTGAATTTCTTCACTTTGACATTCAGAGTGCTGGACAGAAATCACATTGCGTCAACACCCACCACGGACCCTCGTGATATATATATATGTATATGTATATGTTTTCTTTCAAACTATGATCATGTTGTTAGCATTATGTCTATTTAAATGCATAAAAATGTTGGATGTAAATGAATAAAAGGTTTTTTGTATGTGTCAGAAGCAGCATGATCTGGCTAAAAGGTCAATGGATTTGAAGTCAGAGGATCTAGGTTCAAGTCCCACCTTGACCACTTACTTTGCCTCTGTTCCTTTATCTGAAGAATGAGGGGTTTGTACTGAGTGGTCGTCAACGTCTCTGCCCAGCTCTAGATAAAATGACCTAACGATATTATAAAGTGTCATGCTTCTATTGTGATTACTCAGAGAAATCCCTGACTGCTGGGACATGGATAAGTTTCTCCTTCCACTTGATGGCAGCTAATGTGTACTATACAGGGGCCAGTATAATGGGAGGAAAAATTTCATGTTCTATGAAAAAGTCTTACAGAAAATTTTATGTTCCTAAATAACATGCTTAATCACTTACCTTACGCCACTTTGTGTAACATCGAAAGAATATACAGCGACTCAATTTGTTTCTCAATTTCCAGGCTTGGCTCTCAATAAGAAAAAGTAGGAAAAGGAAAAGGAAGCCTGAGAGAGCCATTGAGGCAACATATTTTCCAATCCCATGACCCATCCATGAATAAATATTCTTCTCATATTTAATACCTGAGGATAACAAAAAGAGATGTACTCATGGGGTGATCTGATTTCTTTCTTCCTTATCTACTATATTTGGAAAGGTTCTCTTATCACAAATGTGCCCTCTAATTTTTTAAAGTTGTAATGATCATTCTACATAATCTCTATAAATGAGGAAGACTGGACAACATTTATCATGATAATACAACAAAGGAAAAAATGCCAGGAGTGTATTTAATAAAATGATAGTATGGCATAGTGATAAATGTGCTGTACCTGAAGACTGGATAGGTCTTTTTTTTCTACTTCAGATATATGTCACAAGTAATTAACCCCTCGGGACAGGGGTAATTATGATAATATTTACACTAACTATTTCATGGGGCTGATAAGAGGAAAATGCTTTACAAATCTTATTTTTCCTATGGTATTACATAGTTATAAGACATAAATGGTAAACAATTAAATGTAATCTAATTTTCAATTTTTTTGTTCTTGTTTGGTTACTATATGAGCTATCAATGTCAATAGTTTTTCCTGTTGCTATGTACGATTTTAATCCTCATATATCTTTCTTACCTATTTGCATACAGATACAGGTACACATTAAAAAAAGTCCTTGATCTTACCCCTTAATATCTGGGACTCCTGGCTGAGTCATGGATATAACCCTGTTTTTCCAGAGATCTGGTTATTTCCTCTCTAGGGTCTGTGATGCTTGTCTCAACTTCCCTTGGCTGTGTACCATGCCCCAGATGTCAAGTCTGTCTTTATACCTTCCATTATGATAGTTAAAAAGTGCCAGGTAAAAGCTGTTGTCTCACCGACTACCTCTTCTGTGGAAATCTCTAAGCCCCATAAAACAACTATAAAAGGATTGAGATAATTTCTAAAGTCAGAGATAATGAAACTTAATCACACTAATTATAAATGATTAGGAACAAATTCTTTCTGAACCTCTCAGGTTAAAGGATATTGACCCACTCTCTTGTGATGAGAAAAATAACAGGTCCTATTTATACAATTTCTTAACCCTCTGTTCAAGGATCAGGTAAGGAAAAAAAAAGTGCTAGAGAAGACCTAGCTTATGAGAAGAGTGGGAAACCTTTTAAAGGAAAAAGAGCCTTGGGGTCTCTTACAAGACAGAGAATAATGCAGTCAAAATAGAGAAGGCCACTAAATATTCACAAAGACCCCTGCATGCCACATATTGACTTAGGTTTTTGTTTTTGTTTTTTGCTTTTTGGAGGGCATTTGGGGTTAAGTAACTTGCCCAAGGTTACACAGCTAGGTTTTTTTTTGTGTGTGCTAAGTGTCTGAGGTCGGATTCGAACTAAGGTCCTCCTGACTCCAGGGCTGGCACTCTACTCACTGCACCACCTAGCCACCCCTTGACTTAGTTTTAAAATGTAAAGTTATCTATGTTTTACTGTATTTTTATTTATTTTGTTAAATGTTTCCCAATTATATTTTAATCTGGCTTGGGTAACACTTAGTAGTGTTGCTGGCAGCTACCAGCTGCTAATACAGACATCTCTGTATTAGCATATAACTTAAGACTTTTTAGATATACATATGTATCCACATATATACATACATTTGCTGGCTAACTGAAGTAGGGGAATGGAATGTTACTGTATGGGGCAAAGAGTGAAGATAAATTTCTCAACAATTTTTGTCACTTTCTAGGTGGTCTAGACCAGGGGTGGGGAACCTGTAGCCTCAAGGCCACATGTGGCCCTCTAGGTCCTCAATTGCTGTGGCCTGGAGGCTGCATGTTCCCCACCCCTGGAGAGTAGGTCTTTTCTTCCCTCAAAATCCAAAGCAGGTGGCATTTTTAGTCACATGCTTTTGACAGCCATCTGTTACTGACCAGGTAGCATAAAAAACAACAGAAGTCAAATGTTCTCTGGGGTCATAACACTGTTGCTAGAGCTCCATGCTAACCTAATGACATTCCTCCTGACATCACTGAATCCCCAGTTCCTTTTTTTTTTTTTTTGCTTTTTGGAGGGCAATTGGGGTTAAGTATCTTGCCCAAGGTCACACGGCTAGGTTTTTGTTTGTGTGTGTTAAGTGTCTGAGGCCTGATCCGAACTCAGGTCCTTCTGACTCCAGGGCCTACGCTCTACTCACTGCGCCACCTAGCTGCCATCCCCAGTTCCTTTTAACCTCAGGTTTTTGGCTTCTGTCTCAGTCCTCTTCAAGCCAGGGTTCCTGACCTGGGTGCCTGGGTCCATGTTGTTTGTGTTCCATATGTGTCCAGCCTGTAGTGATAATTTCCTAATCCCTTTCCCATTGCCTCAGTCACGCTGACTAGTCTTCTTTTACGAACTCTAGTGTCCAACCAAAATGCCTTTCTTGCTGTTTCTTGTATGAGTTTTATAGTTCTAGTCTCATCTAGACCTCATACCTGGAATGCATTCCCTCCTCACTTCTGCCCCTTAAAATCTCTTTTTTTCTTTCCAAACTCAGTTTAAACTCTCCATTTTACATGAAGCTTTTCTTGACTTCCTGGTTCCTAGTGCCATTTCCCCTCCAAATTAACCTATATTTTTATGTATTTAATATGTACTTACATGTATGTAATTTCACATGTATATAATGTATATAAATGTATTTTCTTTATTAGAATATAAGTACTTGAGGGTAAGGAGAATTTAAATTCTGTCCTTATATCCCCAGCACCTATCACAGTGCCTGGAAAGCTGTAGATGCCTAATAAATACATACTTGATTCATTACTTGCCTGTGAACTGGAATTCTGCTGCCTGCTTGCTTCCCTCTTTTTTTTTTTGCTAATTAACTGGTCACTGATCTGGACTTGTGGTATTTATGTACTTGTTCCTATATGAACTGACCACTTAATGTTCCTACCTTAAATATGTACTACAGATTCACAGAATCATAGCTTTAGAGATGGAACAGATATTAAAGATCATTGAGCCCAAACTCCTCATTTTATAGATGAAGAACCAAGCGGTTAAATGACTTGTTAAGATAGACATAGCTATTACATTTGTGAGGAAGAATTTGAAATTGGGTCTCCCAGACTCCAAGTCTATCATTCTATTTAATATGCCATGTTGCCTCTAGGTATAACTAATGTTCCCTAGGTATAAACAGATTACTGAGAAGACTATTCTGGCTTGCCTCTCTTATTGTCACTCATGACCTGATACAATAATAATTTTCAATCATTTATAGATAAATAAAAGATTTACAAAGAAATATTTTAGGCTATGGACAGTTGGGCTTGCATGTAGTTCATTAAATAACATAGTCCATAATCCCCTTCCACCCTCTCTCATCCCACCCTCTGTCCCCCTTTCCATGAAATAGCTACTTTAAGGTGTAGGCAGGTACTCCATGAGAGCTGGTCTAATTTAACCTCCATACTAGTTTTACTGAAAAACAATTAGAGGCCACTATGTGGAAGTTTTAGTGAAGAAGACAAGATTTTCACTTGGGTTTCTGTTTGAGATGAAGACTTTCTTGCCTTTTTCTCCAATATTACAGACATTTTAAGACTAGTCTAGTTTATTTCAGGCTGCCTTAAAATCTTTTGTTTTAGGGTTCCCATCAGTTACTATCATCCATGTCCGTACTATCAAGGCAACACCACTAACAGAAACTAGACCCTGGGGACCCCACAAAGCCAGACCTCTTGGAATAATTTACTGGTCAGAAAGAACAGGAATTAAACCTAAGCTAATGTTGGCTGGCTTAATGGCCCATTAATTTCTTGTTCTTTTTCTATTCTAAAATATTCGGCTTATGAGTCACAGTCTTAAGAATTTTAATGGATTTAAGAGGCTAAGGTATCTGTAGACTACTTTTCCCCCCTGATGCAGAGTTTGACTACTTGCTTTCTGTCAGAAGTTCAGACATTGAGCCCTATGAACTTATTCCTGTTCAGCAGTGTCCACTTGGTCTGAAAGGATCAATGTAATTAACTTTCTGAAAGCAAACTACTACTAACACCTCTAAAGCATTTGCCCTTTATGTCTTCCTTGGGGTCTTAAATCGCTTCACAGAGTGTTCCCATGCTGGGGACATAACTTCTGTACTGACAGTGGTCTTTGTGACACACCATCTCTTCTCCTTCAGTTACTACACATGGAAAGCGAGAGAGAAGAGACTTACTTGAGCTTGGATAACTCACCTTTCTTTTCACAATCTGTAGAAGCAACAGAGGTACAGTATTTCTGGGCTTTGTAGTTTTCATAAAATCCACTGATAGACTGCCCCAAGTTGTGATTGGGAAGTATCAGAAATAGATTATCCAAGGCTTTAATGGAGGAATTCGCCATTATTACCACTATGGTGGAAAAGTTATAGATTACTTCTTATTGCAAGAAATATGACCCCCGCAAGACACCCAAATTAGAATCATGCAATTTCTAAGCTACATGTGATACTTGAAAAATACCACTTACCAGTAAACTTGTTTTCCTGATAGCTGGTTCTATAATTATATATCAATCATGATAGAACTCTGAAATAGCCTTTGGGTACAAGTGAATATTTTTAGGTTATGACTGCTCTTTCTGTGATGAGGAAGCCCACTGGAACCAATTATCTACTTTCCATTTTGACTCAAGGGTCAGGTAAGGAAGTGAAATCGCTAGAGGGGGGTATAGCCTAAGACAAGGGTTGTCAGCCTCTTAAGGGATGAGTCATTTTTGTTTATTCTTAAGACTACTAACTTCAAAGATTTTACACACACAGATTTTATGCCAATTTTGTCTTTACTGGCCAATTTTCTTTTATTTTTGGTTTATAAATTAATAAATATTAATACAACACAATATATGATTGTGATGAATACTACCATGCTATAAGACATGAGGAGCTCATTGATATAGAAAAACATGTAAAGATTTGCAAGAAATAATGAAGACCTAAATGAGCAGAATCAAGAAAGCATTGAATACAGTAATAGCAATATTGTTTTAAGAATGAATTTGATTAAATTATTTTGTTTATTACAAATACCCAAATTAACTATCAAGGACATATGAAGAAAGACTATCTGCATCCAGAGAAAGAACTGATAAGTAGAAGTATGTATAGAATAATTTTACATATATATGTATATGTATGTATGTATATATACTTATATATACATACAAACAAGTGTATGCATGTATATACATGCAGATATATGTTTGTACACACATACACACACACACACACACACACACATATATATACCACACCTATTTGTGTCTAATGGTAGCCATCTCTAGGGTGGGGGGTGGAGGAGGGAAGAAAAAAATTTGCAAGATAATTTTGTTGCATATTTGAAAGTAATAGCAAGTTGTGCATAGTAGATTGGTAGTTTCATGTACAATCATCTTTTTTACTGTACTATGTTATAGAAATGTTTATTTTATTCAAAAAATTAAAAACAACATTAAAAAACACAACACAATACAATAGAAAGACAAAATAATTATTTGTTGTCTTCAGAAGGCCCTTGTTATAATACACATGTGGCCCAGGTACTGGAGGGAGGAGCTTTGGCACATCCTACATGATTTTATCTGGTTATCTTGCATATTGGAATGCAGGGAGAACCTAGCTCTGAGGGGGTAAATTATGAAAAGGAGATAGCAGAGATCAGAAAAGGAAAGGATTATGGCAGCAACAAGTACTGGAAGTAGGTGCTACAACTGGGGACAACACCACGAAGAGAAGATCCAAGTGAGCACCCCCAGTACAGCATCTGTGCTTTGGGAAGTGTAGGGAGGGCACAACATGTGCTTCTAA
Source organism: Gymnobelideus leadbeateri (assembly GCA_011680675.1). NCBI lineage: Eukaryota > Metazoa > Chordata > Mammalia > Diprotodontia > Petauridae > Gymnobelideus > Gymnobelideus leadbeateri. The sequence continues at coordinate 262,242 of WOXC01010782.1, read as the reverse complement.
ACTTGCTATTCATTAATTGTTCATAGTGAGATGACTTACTAAACCATACATATGCAGGGTGTTCCAAAAGTCTTAGTGCAGTATTAAAAGATTTAATTAGCTTAAATAGAGACAGTTACTAACTCTTGCATGAGGTTTCCACTTGCCCAATTCTAGTTTTTAACAAATTGTTTTCTTCAGTTAGCTTTTGTACCTTCTTTTCCATTTTGCCAATTACACTTTTAAGGAGTTGTTTCCTTCATTATACTTTTTCCCCCCATTTTGTCGATTGTATTTAAAATTTTTTCTTCTACCTCTCTTATTTGACTTTTAAAATCCTTCTTGAGCTCTTCCAAGAAGACTTTATGGGCTTGTGAACAGTTCACATTCCCCTTTGAGATTTTGGTTGTGGGTATATTGACCATGTCTCCTGGATTTGTGTTTTGATCTTCCCTATCACCAAGATATTTCTCTATGGTCACTGTTTTGCTTTGATTCTTCTTGCTCAAGTTATTTGCCTTTTTATTTTATTTATTTATTTTTATTTTTATTTTTAATTTTTTGCTTTTTGGAGGGCAATTGGAGTTAAGTGACTTGCCCAAGGTCACATGGCTAGTTTTTTTCCCTGTGTTGTCTAAGGCTGGATTTGGACTCAGGTCCTCCTGACTCCAGGGCTGGTGCTCTATTCACTGCATCACCTAGCTGCCCCTGACATATTGTTTTAAAGTAAAAGTCATTAATTTAAGTAAACTGATGACCAAGAAGTTAACAAGGAACACCCCCCCTCCCCATTCCCATGACACACTATCCCACAATTTCCCATACCACTAGTGGGAGAGGGCATACGTACAGGAAACCCACATAGGTAATTCATACTCCTAGGACTAGATAGAGAGATGGAGCCCCCTCTGTCACTAGTATTGCCACTTGTGTTTTCTATGCTCTGCATATTCTACTCCATTGTTTCCTCTGCTGAACTGACAGTGGATGATCCTAGACACAAGGGCTAGTCCAGACTAGGAATCACATTCAGATAGCAGCGGCAGTCTTAGGGTTAGGTGAAGTTTGTTTTGAATGCCTTTGTTTTTGCTACTGTTTTAATTCCTTAGATTCATTATGCTTTTTCAGTTGGGTTAAGTATGTTTTTCCTAATGCCCTTGATTGCTGTTCTATGTCTATGTAAATCATCCCAGAGTTTTATTTAGTAAGACTGTAGGGGAAGGAAAGAAGGAAGGAAAGAAAGAATAAAGGAAGGAAAGAGAAGGAAGAAGGAAGGAAAGAAGTATTTACTAAGTGTCCACTGTGTATCAGGCACTGTGCTAAATACTTTATATTTTCTCATTTGAACCTTACAACAACCTTGGGAGGAATGTGCTATTATCATCCCTATTTTATGGTTGAGGAAACTGAGGCAAACAGAGGTTAAATGACTTGTACAGGGTCATACACCCCTTACATGTCCGAGACTGGATTTGAACTCAGGTCTCTATTCACTATATATTCCATTCGCTATGCCACCTAGCTACACACAGTGGCAGTGGTAGAGCACAAAATCTTTGCCCAGCCCTTTTGCAGGCACCTGAACTACTGTTTTTTAAATAATATTTTTTCACATGGTTCTGATTAGTACTTCTAGTTCCACTTCCTACTTTTCATTCCTCTGTATAGGATTTTCTATATTAATAGTGTTTGTATTTGTCATTCAGGGGGAAATGGAGGGAAGCAGATCTTGGTTCATTATCTTTTAGGCTAGAGGGTCTAACAACCTCTGATTTGGGAAAAAGGGAAATTGGTTGCTGTGGATTTTCTCATCATTTGGGTTGGAAAGAGGGAAGCATTTGGACATAAGAGATATGGTGGCTGAGACACACAGATGATATCCTTTGAATCGTGTCCATTTGAAATATATTGGAGCAAAGAACACTTATGGAACTCTGTTTTTATATAATACACATATGGGCATGGTGCTATCAGAAATAACTGAAATTTCATTTGTGGAGAAAATTTGCTCCCTTTCTTATTTTCTACATAAAATAAAAGTGTTACCTCTCTCTGTTTCCCCAACAAATAAACCAGGGTTAATAATGATCTTCTACAAAATATGTAAACAATCTACACTGCCAGAAGTATCATATACAGTCAATTGTGAACATTCATGCATTTAAATTTATGACTTCAAGCATTTGTGTGGTTTTATTTGCAGCTATGCTTAGGAGAGAAAAAATGAGAGGTGCAATACATGCAAGTTTGTGGAGGTGATCTGTTGGTATGTCTTTCACAATCTTTAATGCCATCCATCAGTTGTGAAGGACAGAGTGTTGCAGGTGACATTGAGACCTCACCAGTCTTGGTGTCTTCCAATAACAGCAACTAATGTCCCAGCAAACTCTCCCTTAGTTTTCAAAGGGTAGCCAAGGTAGAGAGGTTTACAGCAGCATAGTATACAGTGCAATGCCTTCACACCACCATCTGATACAGTGGAAGGTAAGATTCAGATTAAAGAAAGTTTTTGTTTTGAGAATTTTATTTGTTGCACAGTATTTGTGATATTGTGGATTCCATGTTATAAAAACTGAATATTGTCTGAAATCTATTTTTAAAATTGAGATATTGGTACAAAGGATTACAGAATTCTAGGGAATCACTAGGAAGAAAAATATTTTGCATATTACCAATGTTATTTTGTGTACTGCATTTCATGGGTTATTTCATGGTTACTGTGTTAGGAAAAGCGCATACTATCAGAATTAATGTTTCATTAAAAAGAATTGTATGCAGAAAAGTATATTTTCAGTAATTTCTAGTGAAAGATTATAGTTTTTGGTCGTCATGGGAACTTAACTTTCTATTTCTCATGTGTTCAATGTATCAACATTCCCATTTTTGACTTTTATGTCATTTTCTAGGAATGTTACCCCCACAAAAGTTGAGGATTGACTGTACTTATTCCTACTTTAGATTTTCCATCCAAGAATCATCTTTATGCACACTTCATTAGATTGCTCATTTTATTTGTCAGTCGTATTGTCTTGGGAAGATTTTCAGGAAAGAAATGCCTTAACTACTTCTACTGAGAACCAAAATCAGTAACATAAGTCACTGGATTAGAGGGTTAAAAGGAAATGTATTATTTCAGCCTGTTTTTAAACTAAGATCTATTCTGCCTTATTTCTCTAGCCTTAACTGGAGTCTTCAAGGAATCAGAGAATCTATTTGGAAAGACTGTTAGATATTATCTGCTCCAATATGGGCAAGATTTATCATAGTCATAAATTTTAATGCCTGTTTATTAATTTCCTTATCTTAAAATGTTTCTCCTCCCTTATTTATTGCTTCCCCTGGGAAGGGCTTCATTAGGAAGAGGATAGCTGAAGGGAGAGGAAAGGCAAATGCCATCACCCTTACCATTAGATTCTGCCATGTAGACAAAGAGGAAACTGATCATGCCTGAAAAGAAGTTGAATACAACAAGTTTGGCATAGGCAGTGGCGCTACCAGAAAATAAGAAGCTCATCAGGTACATGAGGGGGATGATGGACCAGCCATATAGCATGAAGATTAATAAAATATCTGCTGAGTGATAGTCGTCAACGAAAGCTTTCACGCCACATAATTTGAATACAGCCTAAAACAAAGAAACCAAACACAGAGATGTGAATCATGGGTTAAGGAATGAAGAGAATATCTACTAAGAACCCTAGAGAAAGAAACTGACAGTTCCACTTTTAAAGGTAGGGATATGAAACTATTATTCAGCCAAACTATTTTAACTACCTTTAAAAATCCTAGCTCATCAAAGGGAAAACACAAAGCACCAACAAGCCAGCACTTTCTTGCTTTTGTAAGAATTTTGTTTCATCCCCTTTGTCAAGAGGGTCATTAGAGAAGGAAGGTTGTATGAACACAACAATGTCCAGGGCATCAGCTTTGTGACTAGCACACATCAGTGAACAAAGGGACCAGGACCAGACTTCTGCAGACACCAAAATATCAGGAAGTAAATTTTCTTCTACCAAGGAAGGGAACAGAGAAAGGCTGCTCAGAAGGCAGTTTCTCAGCAGCAAGAGCCACTCTGGCTAACCTTAGCTTTTGTGGCTAGATTCCAGCACACACACACACACACACACACACACACACACACACACACACACACTCCTCCAATACTCACCAATAGCAGGAGGCAAGGAATGATAAAGTTGAAGAGGTCCCACAAAAGGGCAGAGAGCCAGAAATTAATAATTCGTACACCACTCACAAATTGGAGATGCTTTGCCTTAATGATTCTCTCGGTGACTGTTAGGAGACAAAAACTACTGGCCAAGGCAGCCATACCAAAGAATAAACTGAAGGCAATTTCATGTCCACGACTGCCCCTGTGGGAGAGGGATATGGAGACATATCAGTATGGCCTAGTAGACTGGCAGCAGGGAAGATTGATTTATATAAGCAGCCACCTTCCAAAGTATGATATTTAAAGGTACAAAATATTAGGAAGGAAGAAGTAATAATGATTTGAAAACAATAAGACAAGGAGAGAAAAACTGATACATACTTATGGTATGCTTCCCTTGCAGCTTTGATGGCACTTCGAGGTTGAGGCTTATTGTAGACTCTAATGGAAGTGCTAGGACCATTACGTGCCATGTGTAGGATGTTATCCACCAATGCCAAGGCTACTGCAGGCGAATGGTATGCCTGATTGTTGAAAAAAGCAGTGATTGTTGTCTTGTTTACTCCGGAAACAACATCAAATGCAACGAGGCATCGGTCAGTGCACAGTCTACCATTCAAGAGGAACTCTTCTATGTTACCTAGGATGGGGAAGCCATAATGGTCTGTTGCCAGTATACATCATATAATAAGATGTGATCCCTCTCCTTGAGGGATAATTATGCTTGGGAAGAATAAACATTACTGTAAGGACCACTAACCTCTCCTAAGGCTAAAGGGGCAACTCTGATACAGCACAGAGTGAACAGTATCTGTGAAACTGGGCTATAGCAGTAAGCTAAAGTTACTTTAGCATGCATTCTCCATACATCCTGGTCAGGTCAGTGTTAAATAAAATTTCCAATCCAATGGGATTGTACAGAGCAGGAAATTATTATTCTTTGAATGTTTAAGGCAAACCATGCGCTTCCAGGGCTTCCTGTTTGTTTTGTCTTTTCAGCTAAATTATCAATGCAGAGATAGTGTAATAATAGCAAAAAGGTCACTGGCAGAGCCAGTGGATTCAAATCCACATCTTACTCTTAATGCCTATGCAATCTTGGGTATGCTAGTTAACTTCCTTTGACCTTAGTTTCCTCATCTGTAAAACCAGGGGGTTGGAACAAAGAGCCTCTGAGGTACCTTTTAGTTCTATATCTCTGTTTCTGTGGGGGAAATCCACAAATTGTTGCATGTAAGATGATAAAGTAGATCATGCCTTTCCCCAAATCTTAATGTTTAGACATCAGGCTTTGAGACCAGAAGTTCCAAGACAAATGACTCTTATTTTCTAACTGCCTGTGTTATGTGCTAACTTAAGAGAATTAAGAGAGGGACATACCATTGACCTTCAATTCATATTGTTTATTGTGACATCATAGTCTTCTCCCAATCCCCTCCCTTGACTTGTAATCATTTTCCAGCTCCTTTTTGAGGACTTATAGTTTGGGCCAATTTCTTTAGGAGGGATATTAAAATTTTTTAAAAATATATTTATTTATTTTTAGTTTTTGACATTCTCTTTTATAAGATTGAGTTCCAATTTTTCCCCCATTCCCTCCTCCCTCAGACAGAATGTAATCTGATATAGGCTATACATGTAAATCTTATTAAATGTATTTCCACTTTAGTCATGTTGTGAAAGGAGAATCAGAACAAAAGGGAAAAACTACTAGAAAAAAAAGAGAAACTAGTATGCTTTGATCTGCATTCAGACTCCATAGTTCTTTCTCTGGATGCAGAGAGCATTTTCCATCATGAGTCTTTTGGAACTGTCTTATACCACTGTGTCGCTGAAAAGAGTTAAGTCTTTCAAAGTTGGTCATCATACAGTGTTGCTGTTACTGTGTACAATGTTCACTTGCTTCTGCTCATCTCAGCATCAGTTCATGCAAGTCTTTCTAGGTTTTTCTGAAATCTACCTGCTTATCATTTCTTATAGAATAATAGTATTCTATTACATTCACATACCACAGCTTGTTCAGTCATCCCTCAATTGATGGGCATCCCTTCAATTTCCAATTCTTTGTTACCACAAAAAGAGCTGCTATAAATATTTTTGTACATGTGACTCCTTTCCCCTTTTTTATAATCTCTTTGGGATATAGACCTAGTAATGGTATAGCTGGATCAAAGGCTATGCAATTTTATAGTTTGGGCATAGTTTGGGTATAGTTCCAAATTGTTCTCCTGAATGGTTGGATCAGTTGACAGAGCTACCAACAATGCATTAGTGTTCCAATTTTCCCACATCTTCTCCAATATTTATCATGTTCCTGAAAAGTCCAAATTTTTGAGATCTATTCTGACAGTTAAAGAGCCAGCTCTCTTAACAAATGCAATGGTAGAATCCTTTTGACTTAGATTCAAGAAATTTTCCCACTTGGTTAATTCTGAATTTTACTGTGAATAATGGAATTTCCAAGATAAAGGTTAATGGGGAGGAGGAGCCAAGATGATAGAGGAAAGGCAGGGACTCACTTGAGCTCTCCCCAAAACCCCTCCAAATACCTTTAAATAATTACTCTAACCAAATTCTAGGGTGGCAAAACACACAAAAAGATGTAGTGAAACAATTTTCCAACTCAAAACAACTCAGACTATTGCACCAGGGTGAGAGAGGAGTGCAATTCAGCATGTACTGCACCAGTGTAGACTGGGCCCCAACAAACCAGGAGAGACCTTGGGGTGAGTCAGTCAGTGACAGCAGTGGCAGACTCCAGACTTTTCAACCCACAGAAGCCCAAGACAACTCAGAAGGTCAGCAGGAAAGGTCTGTGAAACCTGGGTGAGAGTGGATGACATACCACAGAGTGGCTGCACTAGCACATCTGCTTCCAGAGCTCTCAGGTAAGGGGGTAGAAAAACTGGTCAGAAGATTATAGGGATCTCTTTGCTAGCACTGGGGGCAGGATGCTGTTACTCTGTCTATACACAGATTCAGGGGGCAGTCATGGGTGGCAGTCCCAGGGGTGAGGAGGAGCACTAGCATAGCAGAACTGTGGTCACAGTGGAAGGGGGAACCCTCCTCATAGTTCCAGTGCCAAAAACAGTGCTTGTGGTTGCTCACAGACCAGAGCATAGGCCAGGAGAGTAGTAAACATGTTACTCTAGATCATTCTACCTTGGAAGAACTGAAAACTCACAGTTCCCTAGAATTGTCTCTGAAAACAGCTACACAAAACCCCTAAATCTTGAGATAGTGCACCCTCCACCTTGGTAGCAGAGCCCCACTTTATTTTTTAATTTTTAAAATTTTTATTTTAAAAAATATTTATTTATTTTTAGTTTTCAACATTCATTTCCACAAGATTTTGAGTTACAATTTTCCCCCATCAATCCCCTACCCTCACCCCAAAATAGCAAGCCTACTGAATACCCCTTCCCCTAATCTGCTTTTTCTTATATCCTCCCCCATCACTCCCCTAACTTTCTAGTAGGGCAAAATGAATTTCTATACCCCAGTGCCTGTATATCTTTTTTTTTATATACACATTTGTTTTTAAAACTTTGAGTTCCAGATTTTTCCCCTTCTTCCCTGCTCACCCAGCCCCACTGGGAAGATAACTCAATATAGATTATACATCTGTAGTTACGCAAAACATTTCCATAGTAAGTATATTGTGAAATGCTAGCTATATTTTCCTCCATCCTATCCAGCCTCTCACTTATTCTATTGTCTCCTTTGATCCTGCCCCTTTTCAAAAATGTTTGCTTCTAACTACCTTCTCCCCCAATTTACCCTCCCTTCTATCATGCCCCCTCTTTTCCTGTAGGGTAAGATACCCAATTGAGTATGTATTTTATTCCCTCCTTAAGCCAAATTCAATGAGAATAAGGTTGTCACATTCCTTTTTGCCTTTCTACTCTTCCCTTTCATTGTAATAGTTTTCTCTTGCCTCTTTTATATGAGATAATTTACCCTAAACTATTTCTCCCTTTCTCCTTCTCCCAATAAATTCCCTCTCACCTCTTTATTTTATTTTTTAGATATCATCCCTTCATATTCAACTCATCCTGTGCCCTCTAAGTATACATATACATACATATGCACACCCTCACATATATATTTATACACACCTACACCCTCCCATACATACATACATGTGTGTGTGTGTGTGTGTATGTGTGTGTGTGTGTGTGTGTGTGTGTGTGTGTGTGTGTGTGTGTGTATTCCTTTCAACTGTCCTCATGCTGAGAAAAGTCTTATCAGTTACAATTGTAATTTTTCCACATAGGAATGTAAATAGTTCAACTTTAATAAGTTCCTTATGATTTCTTTTCCCTGTTTACCTTCTCATGCTTCTCTTGCTTCTTGTATTTGAAAGTCAAATTTTCTGTTTAGCTGGTTTTTTTTTATCAAGAATGCTTGAAAATCTTCTGTTTCATTGAATGACCATATTTTCCCCTGAAGCATTATACTCAGTTTTGCTGGGTAGGTTATTCTTGGTTTTAATCCTAGCTCCTTTGACCTCTGGAACATCATATTCCAAGCTCTTCGATGCCTTAAATAGAAGCTGCTAGGTCTTGTGTTATCCTGATCATGTTTCCACAATACTTAAATTGTTTCTTCCTGACTGCTTGCAGTACTTTTTCATTGGCCTGGGAACTCTGGAATTTGACTAAAATATTCTTAGGAGTTTTCTTTTGGGGATCTTATTCAAGAAGTGATCAGTGAATTCTTTCAATTTCTATTTTGCCTTCTGGTTCTAGAATATTAGGGCAATGTTGCTTGATAATTTCTTGAAAGATGGTGTCTAGGCTCTTTTTTGATAATGGCTTTCAGGTAGTCCAATAATTTTTAAATTATCTCTCCTGGATCTAATTTCCAGGTCAGTGGTTTTTCCAATGAGATATTTTACATTGCCTTCTATTCTTTCATTTCCTTGGATCTGTTTTATAGTATCTTGATTTCTCATAAAGTCATTAGCTTCCATTTGCTCCAAAGTAATTTTGAAGGAATTATTATCTTCACTGAGTTTTTGAAATTCCTGCAAATTCGGCTTTTTAAGGCATTCTTCTCCTCATTGGCTTTTTGGGCCTCTTTTTCCATTTGAGTTAGTCTATTTTTAAAGTGCTATTTTCTTCAGTCAGGCTGTTGACTTGCTTTTCTTGATTTTCTTGCATCATTCTCATTTCTCTTCCCAATTCCCCCCCCCCCACCCCCGCCACTTCTCTTAACTTGGTTTTCAAAATTCTTCTTGAGCTTCTCCATGGCCTGTAACTAGTTCATATTTTTCTTGGGAGCTTTTGATGCAGGAGTTCTGACTTCATTGTCTTCCTCCCATTCCATGCTTCAATCCTTTTGTTCCCAAAAAAGTAGTCTATGGTAGGATTGCATTTCCTATGCTTGCTTATGTTGCCAGTCAATTACTTGACTTTTGAACTCTTTGCCACGGTAGAACTCTACTTTCAGAATGAAGAGGTTGTCCCAAATTGCTGGGGTTTTTGAAGCTGCCAGAACAATTAGGAGCGCACTCTCTCTGCAGCCCCTACAGGCTCTGTTACCTGGCCACACACCCCAAGACCACTACCCAAGACTGTGATCCAGATCCAAGCAGGTTAAAGCAAGAGCAATTACCCTCAGAATGCTCTCTTGGTCGCCCTACAATCTGTAGGCCAGGAGCTCCTGAGGCAACCAGGCCACCATGCTTCCACCACTTCTCACCCCGGGGGCAGAGGCCGAAACATGCTCTTCCATCCACTGTTGTTCCAACAGAGTTCCACACTGACCTTGTACTTTGTCTTTTACATTTATGGGTTGAGAAGTCTGAAAACCTCAATAGCTGCTGGTGCTCCAGTCTCCTGAGGTCTGCTCTGGCTGCTGCTGGTCGGGCCTGCCCTGGGGCTAAAATCACAGGCTCACATGGGGCTGGGCTGCGCTCCCAGCTTGGTGTGACAGGCCCTTCCTGCAGGCCTGCCAGGCTGCCTTCAGTGGGAGATTTGTTTCTCTCTGTCACTTTGTTGGTTCTGTAGCTCTAAAATTTGTTTAGAATCATTTTTTACATGTATTAGAGGAGGTGAAAGCTGGAGCCACGGGGAAGTCCTATTTCTACTCTGCCATCTTGCCTCCACCCCCCTAGAGTCAGAGCCCCACTTTAAAAGTCAAGTAATAAGTAAAACGCCAAGCAAAAGCAACTTCCAGGTTCAGAATTATGAGCATAGTAACTCTCCATATATTCAGTTAACAAATTGAGGCAAAACATTCACAGAAAAGAGGAAATCAAAATACAGGGTAACTCAGTCATTTAGTAAGTTCTCAATTCAATCACAAAGTATAAAGTCAAAGTACTCCACCCCTGGCTAGTTCATTCATTTAGTCAATCACAAAGTCTCTCTTCTCAAGTGGAGATTACTTTCCAATCATAAATAAAGTACATTGGTTTGGTCAGTCACAAAGCACAAAAATCAAAGTACTCCACCCCTGGATCACAACTGCATTACAGTTTTATCATCAGTTACCACCAAGCATGTTTTCAAAGTGGCAGTGGAGAGCACAAAGGCCATCTACCCCTAAGCCAAAACAAGATTACAATATCATCACAGTATTCAATACCCAAGAAGAGGCCTTTTCTTCATCTTGACCCGAGGTAAGTTCTCAGCAATCTCTGTTCCTAGGAAGAAAAAGCTTAACTAAGTCACAATATACATTACCAATGTCCTCATCAATTCATTCTCTGCCTGTAGAATAGTCTCAACACCCCTGAAAACATCAACAAGACCCTCCTCCAGGATTTCTGTAAACATACAACAAGAAAATCCTCCTTCAGGGCTTCTGAATCAACAGCAAGGTTCCAGGACCTCTGCAACAACAGCACTGTCCTTTACCAGCAGACGAATCTGGCAAAATGACATCAAAACAGACAGAAAAAATACTGGCACTATAGTCATGTCTCCTCAGTTCTTGGCAGCTCTGGGAGGCAGTTCTCAAACGTCCTGAGCAGCTCCAACTGGCCCTCAGCAGTCTGGGTGGCTTTGGCTGGCAGTTCTCTATGTCTCTCAGAAACTCTGGTCCCAGGCAATTCTCTCTCTCTCTCTCTCTCTCTCTCTCTCTCTCTCTCTCTCTCTCTCTCTCTCTCTCTCTCTCCCCCTCCAAAATGCTGCTCCCAAAGTTCTTCTGGCCTCTCTCTGCTTGGGACTCTCTATCTACAGTACCAGCTCCTCCTAGTTCAGCCCCCTCTCTTCATGTCAACAAGTCCATCCAACAAGTGGGATTCACAAGCTCTGGGTTTTAACACTTAACCCCAAAACCAAACCAATATAAGGGGATCTTTAAATTCCAATAACATTACAATAAGCTGGGAAAATGTGCAAATGATGGCAAAAAATTCTGACCATAAAAAGTTACCAGATCAAAATCCATACTCAGAAGAAGATAACAAAGTCAAAATTCCCATTGAAAGCCTCCAAAGAAAAATATGAATTGGTCTTAGGCCATGAAGAACTCAAAAAGGATTCTTAAAATCAAGTAAGAGAAGTAGAGGAAAAATTGGGAAGAGAAATTAGAGTGTTGCAAGAAAATCATGAAAATGAGTCAAAAGCTTGCTCAAAGAGACCCGAAAAATATTGAAGAAAATAATACCTTAAAAATAGACTAACTCAAATGGCAAAAGAGGTCCAAAAAACCAATGAGGAGAGAAATGCCTTAAAAAGCAGAAATGGGTGGGGGGGGGGAGGAGACAAGATGGCAGAGTAGAAACAGGAATTCCATGGGGCTCTAGCTTCCACCTCCCCCAATTCATGTAAAAGGTGACTTTGAAGAAACTTTGGAGCTACAGAACTCACAAAATGACAACAGAGGAGCTAACCTCCCACTGAGGACAGCCTGGGAGGCTGGCAGGAATTTGCCAGTGAAGTGCTCTGGAGGCCAAGCCCAGCCCCATGAGAGTAGGAGGATTTAGCCCCAGGGTGGGTCTGGCCAACCACCGGCTGGACGGACTTCAGATCACCAGCAGCTGTGGCAGTTTCCAGAATTATCAACACATAGATGCTAAGGACAAAGTGAGAGGTCAGTGCAGTGTGGACTTTGGGATCCAGTTGTTGGGAGTGCGGTCGGCCTTTATCCCCTGGAGGGAGAAGTAGTTGAGGCGCCATAGCTGTGCAGCTGCCACCATGTGGCAGCTTCAGCTCCTGGCCTGCAGAGTGTAGCGGGACCAAGTGACTAGTCTGAGGGGTAATCTCTTTTACTTTAACCTGCTTGGATGTGGACTGCAGTCTAGGATGGAGGTCCTGGGCTTTGCGACCAGCTTGCCAGAGTGTGTGGAGGCTTCAGAGAGGGCACCCAACTAATACCTTCAGCAGCTGAGAAAACTCCAGCATTTGGAACGAAGCTCCCCTGTCTGGTGGCAGAGTCCTACCGTGGCAAAAAGCCCAAAAGTCAAGTAATTGAGTGGCAATGTGCTTAGGCAAAGGAAGCAAAATAAACAAAAGATTCCAACATTAGACTCTGACTTTGGGGACAAAAAGGATCAAAGCATGGAACAGGAGGAAGACAGTGAAGTCAGAACTCCTGCACCAAATGCTTCAAAGAAAAATACAAGCTGGCTACAGGCCATAGAGGACCTTAAGAAGCAAATAAGAGAAGTGGAGGAAAAACTGGGAAGAGAAATGAGAACATTGCAGGAAGATTATGAAACGAGAGTCAACAGCCTGACTGAGGAAAATAATACCTTAAAAACAGACTAACTCAAATGGCAAAAGAGGCTCAAAAAGGCAATGAGGAGAAGAATGCCTTAAAAAGCCAAATTTGCCAGATGGAAAAAGAATCTCAAAAGTTCACTGAGGAGAATCATTCCTTCAGAATTAGACTGGAGCAAATGGAAGCTAGTCACTTTATGAGAAATCAAGATGCTGTTAAATAGATCCAAGCAACTGAATAGAAGGCAATGTGAAATACCTCATGGGAAAAACTACTGACCTGGAAAATAGATCCAGGAGAGATAGTCCAATAATTTTTAAACTATCTGAAAGCCATGATCAAAGAAAGAACCTAGAAATCATCCTTCAAGAAATTCTCAAGGAAAACTGCCCTGATGTTTTAGAACCAGAGGGCAAAATAGAGGTGGAAAGAATCCACCAATTACCCTCCTGAAAAAGATCCCCAAAAGAAAACTCCTAGGAATATTATAGCCAGGTTCCAGAATTCCCAGATCAAGGAGAGAATATTACAAGCAGCCAGGAAGAAACAATTTCAAAATTTTGGAAACACAATCAGGATAACACAGGATCTGGCAGCTTCTACACTGAGGGATCAAAGGGCTTGGGATATGATATTCCAGAGGTCAAAGGAGCTGGGATTAAAACCAAGAATCACCTATTCAGCAAAACTGAATATCATGTTTCAGGAGAAAATATGGTCATTCGGTGGAATAGAGGACTTTCAAGTATTCTTGAGGAAAAAAACAGAGTTGAATAGAAAATTTGACATTAAGATACAAGAAGCAAGAGAAGCATAAGAAGGTAAACAGGGAAAAGAAATCATAAGGAACTTATCAAAGTTTAACTATTTACATTCCTATATGGAAAAACGATAATTGTAACTGATGAAACTTTTCTCAGTATGAAAATAGTTGAAGGGAATATATATATGAGGATATATGGGCATATGAATACATATGTGAATGCGTGTATACATGTTTACAGGTATACATAGATAGAGAGCACAGGACAAGTTTAGTAGGAAGGGTTGATACTTAAAAGGTAAAATTAAGAGATGAGAGGAATGTAATGAGAGGAGATGGGGTCAGAGACAGAATGGGGTAAACTCTCTCATATAGAAGAGGAAAGGGAAAATGGTTACAATGGAGGGGAAAAGCAGGAATGCAAAAAGTCAAAACCTTATTCTAATTGAATTTGGCTTAGGGAGGGAATGACATACACACTAAATAGGGTATCTCACCCTACAGGAGAGTGGGGGGCGGGGAAGGGGATGAGAGGTGGGATGATGGAAGGGAAGGCAGGCTGGGGGGGAGGGAAGTTGGAAGCACCCACTTTTGAAAAGGGACAGGATCAAAGTAGAGAATAGAACAAGTGGTAGGTGGGATAGGAGAGGGAAATATAGTCGGTCTTTTACAGTATATCTACTATGGTAATGTTTTTCATAGCTACACATGTACAACCTATATACTGAATTGGTTATCTTCCCAGTAAGGGTGGGTAACAAGGGAGGAAGGAATTGAATCCGGAATTGAAAGTTTTAAAATCAAATGTTTAAAAATACATATCTATATACTATTGTTAAAAAAATTATCAAGGACTCCAACAAGGTTGGAGTGCCCAAAGATTGATGAAATATTCAAAAAACCACTAGCAAGCTTCTAAAAGAATGGGATCATTACACTTTGAAGGACTAATTAGTAGGAGGAGAGGAACAAGAACTGTTTAGAATGAAAAAGCATAGATGGAATGATATTTGTACCAATGAAGGTACTACTTTCACTAGTAAAGTCATAGCTTTCTTGGTGGAATATTTGCTATCTCTCCTATTTCTGTATTGGAGGCTGAAGGGACTCTGCTCTCCCAATTTCTCTAATGAATCTTGATGCAAAAAATTTAAATAAAATACTAGCATACACTATGACCAAGTGGAATTTATACCAAGAATGCAGACCTGGTTCAGTATTAGGAAAAGTATCAGCATAATTAACCATATTAATAACAAAACCAACAGAAATCATATAATTATCTCAAAAGATGCAAAAAAAGTTTTTGACAAAATACAGTACCCATTCCTATTAAAAACACTAGAAAGTATATGAATAAATGGTCCTTTACTTAAAATGGTCTAAGCAGTATCTAAGACCATCAGCAAGCACTATCTGTAAGGGTGATAAACTAGCGGGCCTTCCCACTAAGATCAGGGGTGAAGCAAGGATGCCCACTATTACCACTATTATTCAATATAGTACTATAAATGCTAGTTGTAGCAACAAAAGATGAAAAACACATTAAAGGAATTAGAACAGGCAGTAAAGAAACAAAATTATCACTCTTTATAGATGACATGATGGCATACTTAAAGAATCCTCAAGAATCAACTAAAAAGGGGCGGCTAGGTGGTGCAGTGAGTAAGAGCGCCGGCCTCGGAGTTGGGATGACCCGGGATCGAAACCGGCCTCAGAAAATGAGCAGCCACACATAAATAATGACTAGCTGTGTAACCTTGAACAAGTTACTTAACCCCAATTGCTTTAAAAAAAATCAACTAAAAAAACTATTTAAACAATTAACAATTTCAGGAAAGTTACAGAATGTAAAATCAACCTACAAAAATATCAGCATTTCTATATATTACCCACAAAGTTCAGCAGCAAGAGAGTGAAAGAAAAATGTCATTTAAAATACCAGTGGACAATATACAGTACTTGGAAGTCTACCTGCTAAGACAAACTAAGGAACAATGTGAACACAATTACAAAACACTGCTCACACAAAGAAAGATCTAAACAACTGGAAAAATATTAATTACTCATGGGTAGGTTACGCTAATATAATAAAAATTACAATTATACTAAATAATATACTTATTCAATATTATACCAATCAATCTACCATATATTTATTTCATAGAGCTAGAAAAAATAATAACAAAATTAATCTGGAAGAACAACAGGTCAAAAATATCAAGGGAATCAATGAAAAAAAATTTGAACGATGGTGACCTAGCAGTACCAGATCTCAAACTGTATTACAAAATGATAATCATCAAAACAATCTGGCACTGGCTAAAGAGTAGAGTGGTGGGTATGTGGAATAGATTAGGTACAAAATACACAGTAGAAAGTGACCATAGTAATTTAGGGCTTGAAAAACACAAACATCCAAACTTTGGGGACAAGAGCTCATTATTTGACAAAAATTTCTAGGAAAATTGGAAACCAGTTTGGCAGAAATTAGAGTAACATGTCATATCGTATGCCAAAATAAGGTCAAAATAGGTCCATGACTTAAGAGGTAAAGGGCAATGCCATAAGTAAATTAGGAGAGCATGGAATAGTTTACCTGTCAGATTTATGGATAAGGGAATAATTTATGACCAAACAAGAGATAGAGAGCATCAAGGGATGTAGAATGGATAATTTTGATTACATTAAATTAAAAAGTTTTTTCACAAACAAAAACCAATGTAGTCAAGCTAAGATTAGAAGGAAAACAGAAAATGGGAAAAAATTTAATGGCAAGTTTCTCTGATAAAGGCCTCATTTCTCAAATATATAGGGAACTCAAAACAAATTTATAAGAATATGCGTCATTTCCCAATTGATAAATGGCCAAATGATATGGATAGGCAGTTTTTAGAAGAAATCAAAGCTTATAGTCATATGAAAAAATGCTGTAAAACATTATTGATTAGAGAAATGTAAATTAAAATAACTCTGAGGTTCCACCTGACACCTATCCGATTGGCTAATATAACAGAAAAGAAAATTACAAACATTGGACAGGATGTGGGAGAACTGAAACGTTTTTAAACTGTTGGTTGATTTGTGAACTGATCCAACCATTCTGGAAAGCAATGTGGAACTATGTCTAAGGGACTATAAATCTGCATACCCTTTGATCCAGCAATACCATTACTAGATCTGTATTCCAAAGACATCAAAAGAAAAGGAAAAGGGCCTACACACACACACACACACACACACACACACACACACACACACACACACATATATTTATACCAGCTCTTTTTCTGATGGCAATGAATTGGAAATTGAGGGGATGCCCATCAACTGGGGAATGACTGAATAAAACATGTTAGATAATTGTGATCGAATACTATTGTGCTAAAAGAAATGATGAGCAGGATGCTTTCAGAAAAACCTTAAAAGACTTATGTGAAAGTGAAATGAGCAGAACCAGGAGAATATTGTATACGATGTTGTAATGGGGATCAACTGTGAATGACTTAGGTATTCTCAGCAATACAACGATCCAAGAAAATAGTGAAGGCCTTATGATGAAAAATGCTACCTACCTCCAGAGGAAGAACTGATGGAATCTGAATGTATATTGAAATATACTGAAAAAAAAACCTGGTTTTTTTTTGGATCTCTGTTTTTTTTTTTTACAACATGGTTAATATGGAAATATGTTTTGCATGACTGCACATATATAATTTGTATCAAATTGACTACCTTCTCAAGAAAGGGACAGGAGAGGGAGAAAGGGAGAGAATTTGGAATTCAAAATTTAAAAAAATACATGTTAAATTTTTTTTCGTGTAACTGGAAAAAAAAGATATAAACATTTTCATGTTTATTTAAAAAATGCTATAGTCATACCTAATACTGAATTAGCAATGAGAAAGTCCTCTGGCTACCAAGAATTGGCAGTGAGGAAAATGGAACCACAGTTGATGAACAGAATATTCAGAAACAACACAAGTTGGGTTTTGTCACCCCAGAAAATCTGTATGAGCAGAAAATAAAAGAATGGCAGGCTCACATCAACCAAAGATAACCAAAAAGAGAGGGACAAAACTACTGGAAGTTGGTCCAGCAAACACAGTCCCTCCTCTAAAAGGGATAGAAAGACTGAGGCTGACTATTGTGGGTACAATACCACTGGAGTGTACTAAGATAGACTAACTTACATCTTGCTATACTAACAGATAATATAGTTATATGCATACTAGGTATAAGAAAACAATCTGGAATTGATGGTCCACTGAACCAGAATTGAAAAATAGGGTTAATGAGGGAGCTGCTCCAGGCTTCAAAGAAATTATTTCTCTCCCACATACCTTTCCACTTGCAATTATAAAACTTCATTCAGCAGTGATTATGAGGACTTAAGATAGAGTGAATCTTACTGCTTCAACAGTAGATTCTAAGCAACAAGAATTGTGGTCTCTCTTAAGAACTTTGGAATTGATTGTGTGACATGGGAGACATTGGCACAGAACTGCCCCACATGGTGTGCTCTCACTATGAACAAAGCAGAATTGAAGTAGCTCAAAAGAAACACAAAATGTGCAGATTTAGAGAATCCACCCCAGATATTCACATGGACTATTTGTGCCTGACCTGTAGTAGAGCATTCTGAGCTCATATTGGTCTGACCAGCCACAGGTGGATGCACTGTAACTTGACTAACAGAGTGATTTTATTTTGGTCCTGAAGAATGAAAGAAACAACTAAGATCATTACCTCTGCTCTGACTTTATTTTCCTCTCTTCCCAATCTCAACCCTAGAGGTAATCAGGTTGGTACAATAGTATCTTGTATTCTTGAGACTCTTACCCCCTGTCCTATTGCTGTCAAACTTCCAGCCTGAATTACTTCCACTGTATCTTCCCCTCCTACCCATGTGTTTCTGAATGGAACTAAAGGAAGTCAAGCAATTAAACTGACTGAATATACTACAAATTTTTGTTAACTAACATTAAAAAAGCAATATTTTATACTGTAATTTTGTTTATTTTGTTAAATATATTTCCAGTTACATTTTATTTATTTATTTTTTATTCTATCACTTTTATTTTATTTTATTTTCCAAATGCTTTATTAACTTCTGGTTTACATAATTCATTTCCACTAGATTTTGAGTTACAATTTTTCCCCTACCCACCACCCCAGAATAGCAGTCCCACAGGATATCCCCTCATCCAATCTGCTCTCTCCCATATCTTCTCCCATGCCCCCTTTGACTTTTCCAGTAGGGCAAGGTGAATCTCTGTGCCCCAATGCCTATATATCTTATTTCCCAATTATATGTAAAATAGTATTAATAATAGTATTTATATAATTTTTAAAACTAACAAAGCAATATTTTTCACCCTAATTGAATTCCCTATCTTACTCCCCAAAGAAGTTATTCCAAACATTCTCTTCTTTCCTCAAGCCTCTTTGTAGCAGCAAGCACCCTAGCATACCCAGGATGGCTGCCAGCACAGATTCTTTGATCTGCTTTTCTAAAGGAAAGCAACTCAAAAGGGGTTAATAATCTTACTTTACTCAAACACACACACACACACACACACACACATATATGTATGTATGTATATATGTATGAACTGAACTTCAGAAAAGACAGAAATTACAAGCAGACAAAAAATACAGCTAGAGAAAATAACACAATTCAACAGACCAACAGACATGGCTTCTAGCTATCTGACCATTACATACATACATGGTTAATTACCAGGGAGAGAAACACCAACATCTGAGTTTTCAAAGTTGGGGGACTCAATGGCTACCCAGAGTTTCATCTGGCCAAATCACAAAACTCTTCTTCAGGGTCAGAGGACACCACAAACTTTATGAACCACTGCCTAATTACAAAGTAACAAAAGGTGTGGGCCTTCCTGAACCCTCCCCGCCACCTCCCAAGCAAACTTCTCTTATTAGGCTCCAATTGAGGCCCATTAAGGGGTGGGGAAGATCTTCAAATTTCCTTTCCATTACACTCCTACATAGCCCTGTTCCTTGCCCTTTTATCTGAATGCCTTGCCTTTTATTTTACTGAGAAAATTGAAAACATTCTATATAAGCTCTATTTTCTTGATCTCAAAACACCTTGCCATCATTCCCTATTCTCTCTTCCTTTCTTCAGTCCCTGATGATGGGGTGGCCTTTCTCATTTCCAAGGTCTTTATGTATTCTTAATTCCAGAAGACTGATCCCTCAATCATGCTCTCCTCTAGTCTTTCATGCCTTCTTATTTATTGTTGTTTATTTTTTTCAAATATGCCCAAGTCTATCCTATGCCTAAAAATGTTCACTACAGCCTATTATCCCCTTGAATTACTTGTCTGTATCTCTCCTTCCATTCACAGCCAAATGCCTAGAAAACACTGTCTATACTTGCCTTCATTTTCCCTCACTTTTCAACCACTTGCAATCTGGCTTCCAGCCTCATCACAACCAATAGATTGCAAATATTTTAGAGATATATTTTTAAATTCACCTACCTTTTCTAAACCATTGTTAGCTATTACTTAAAATTATTTTAGGAGATATTTTATTTCATATGATGGTATACTGAGAAGAGAGAATTTTGAGTTATGCAAAAAAATTAATGTTGCAAACTCCTGGACATATTGTACCACAGAGATTAAAACCAGCAAGTATTGATTCCTTATTTTTCTTCAGTTAGTATGCCATTTACTATTTCTGAAACAGATTGGCTTTGCAAGATGTTCTCTCTAGAAATTGTTTATTTCCTCCCAGCCATTATGCTACTAGATGAACCATGATAATCCTGGATTATGGAACATATGTAACAAAATATTTCTAGTAGTACTTTCTGTAGCAACAAAACTAGAAACAAAGTAGGTGAAGGAATTAGAACCAGGATAATGGTATTCAGCTAGGTCCCTTTTGGTGTGAATAATGAAACATGTTATTTAAATTCCTATTATTTGAAGTTACAGTTATGTAAAATAAAGTTATTGGTTCCAGCAAAATGAAAATATGCAGTGTGAATTCAAATAATGTGATTGGTATACAAGATTCGTTATTTGTGGAACTGAGTCCCAAGGTCCATTATTATGGGACTTTTCATCATTGGTTAAAATAAATTCCCTGCACCTGCAAAAGGGTGAGGTGGAGTTGGTGACAAAGAAGATAAAAGAGTTCCAGTCTCTTTAGTCACTTTGAGTCTCTAGTATCTTTGGGTTTCAAGTCATTTTGGGTTATGTCGTCACTTTGGGTACTTCTGACTTCTAGTTTCTAGAGAAAAAATGTACAATGCCAACCCCCACTCAAGCTGCTGAGAGGAAACTAAGACTCTGGGAAGAAATTGAACTTGAGAGGAATTGTCAGTCTCCATCATGTCCCAAGCCCCAGAGACTTTGAGGAACTTCCCCTGGAGTGAGATTCAGGATTCTCTTTGTTCCCAATGGGGGAAGCTCATTTACTCTATATTGTCTGTTATATATTATCTTTGATTTGTTTTGCTATTGATTTGGATAAATTTGGATAAATAACTATTCACTGTGGAACTGGTGGGAAAGGGATCAAGCCTAGGAAATAAAGCTTAGAATCTTTCTTTCCTCCAATTTATGAACAGCATTCAGAAGTTTAGCTTGAACCTGAAAACCCTAGACTAATAATATTTAAGGGAAGAGACAGATATAATTCCACCCTGGTATCCTCTCTCTCTAAAAAGAGCATAGTGGCCAAGTTTTTGTTACCAACCTCCTGTATCCCCACATGGCATTATTTAAAATAAGAGGGAGAAGAGGCTAGAGATGTTTATTTTGTCTTTCTTTGAGACATGCAAAATGACCCCATGTGATACACTAGAGAGGAGGGATAGCCTCATTTTTATAAATCAGGACCTAGGTATGTACAATGACTACAATAATGCAAATGAAAAACAACCCTAAAAGGCAGGTGAACTTAGATTAATTGCAATGATCAATCCTGGTCCTGGAAAACAAATGATGAAATATTATTTCCTTTTCTTGGTATTGATATTTTGTTTACTGTATTTCTTTATTACAAGGAAGAGTTACATATGGGGGGAAGAATATTAGGAAATGATTTTGATATAAAAAACAAAGGCAAGAAAAAAATAAATGAATTCTTGTGAACGATATTTCTATAAAATGAAACAATAAGAATGAATTCTATGTTAGTATCTATTGAGTAAAAGGATATACAGATTAGTAATATTTATTTATTTTCCAAATGCTTTATTAACGTCTGGTTTACATCATTCCTTTCTGCCAGATTTTGAGTTAAAATTTTTCTCCATTTTCCCCCTACCCACCACCCCAGAATAGCAGTCCCACAGGATATCCCCTCCTCCAATCTGCTCTCTCCCATATCCCCTTCGACTTTTCTAGTAGTGCAAGGTGAATCTCTGTGCCCCAATGCCTATATATCTTATTTCCCAATTATATGTAAAATAGTATTAATAATAGTATTTATATATTTTTAAACATTTGATTTTAAAACTTTGAATTCCAGATTCATTCCCTTCCTCTCTTGTCACCCACTCTCACTAGGAAGATAAGCAATTCATTGTATGTTGTACATGTGTAGCTATGCAAAACATTACCATAGTAGATGTATTGTAAAAGACCGACTATATTTCCCTCCCTCTTATCCCACCTCCCACTTGGTCTAGTCTCTACTTTGATCCTGTCCCTTTCCAAAAGTGGGTGCTTCCCTCCTTCCCAACTTCCCTCCCCCCAGTCTGCCCTCCCATCGATCATCCCCCTTCTCATCCCCTTCCCACCTACTCTCCTATAGGGTGAAATACCCTATTTAGTGTGTATGTCATTCCCTCCCTAATCCAAATTCAATGAGAATAAGATTGACTCATTCCCTTTTGCCTTCATGTTCTTCCCCTCCATTATAACCATTTCCCTTGCCTCTTCTATATGAGAGAGTTTACCCCATTCTATCTCCTCCATCTCCTCTTGTTATATTCTTCTCTCACCTCTTAATTTCACTTTTTAAGTATCAACCCTTCCTATTAAATTTGACCTGTGCCCTCTATCTATGTATACCTGTAAACATATATACACACATTCACATATGTATTCATATGCCCATATACCCTTCTTCAACTATTTTCATACAGAGAAAAGTTTCATCAATTACAATTATCGTTTTTCCATGTAGGGATGTAAACAGTTCAACTTTGATAAGTTTCTTATGATTTCTTTTCCCTGTTTACCTTCTCAAGCATCTCTTACTTCTTGTGTCTGGATGTCAAATTTTCTATTCAACTTTGGTTTTTTCCTCAAGAATGCTTGAAAGTCCTCTATTCCATTGAATGACCATATTTTCCCCTGAAACATAATACTCAGTTTTGCTGGGTAGGTGATTCTTGGTTTTAATCCCAGCTCTTTTGACCTCCAGAATATCATATTCCAAGCCCTTTGATCCCTCAGTGTAGAAGCTGCCAAATCCTGTGTTATCCTGATTGTGTTTCCACAATATTGAAATTGTTTCTTCCTGGTTGCTTGTAATATTTTCTCCTTGATCTGGGAATCCTGGAACCTGGCTATAATATTCTTAGGAGTTTTCTTTTTGGGATCTTTTCCAGGAGGTGATATGGGGATTCCTTCAACCTCTATTTTGCCCTCTGGTTCTAAAACATCAGGGTGGTTTCCCTTGAGAATTTCTTGAAGGATGATTTCTAGGTTCTTTCTTTGATCATGATTTTCAGGTAGTCCAATAATTTTTAAATTATCTCTCCTGGATCTATTTTCTAGGTCACTGGTTTTTCCCATGAGGTATTTCACATTGCGTTCTATTCTTTCAATTGCTTGGATCTGTTTAACAGCATCTTGTTTTCTCATAAAGTGACTAGCTTTCATTTGCTCCAGTCTAATTCTGAAGAAATGATTCTCCTCAGTGAGCTTTTGAGATTCTTTTTCCATTTGGAAAATTCAGCTTTTTAAGGCATTCTTCTCTTCATTGCCTTTTTGAGCCTCTTTTGTCATTTGAGTTAGTCTATTTTTTTTTTTTTTTGCTTTTTGGAGGGCAATGGGGGTTAAGTAACTTGCCCAAGGTTACACAGCTAGGTTTTTGTTTGTGTGTGTTAAGTGTCTGAGGCCGAATCCGAACTCAGCTCCTTCTGACTCCAGGGCCGGCGCTCTACTCACTGCGCCACCTAGCTGCCCCGAGTTAGTCTATTTTTTAAGGTGTTATTTTCCTCAGTCAGGCTGTTGACTTTCATTTCATACTTTTTCTTGCATCTTTCTCATTTCTCTTCCCAATTTTTCCTCCACTTCTCTTATTTGCTTCTTAAGGTCCTCTATGGCTTGTAACCAGGTTGTATTTTCATTTGGGGCTTTTGGTGCAGGAGTTCTGACCTCACAGTCCTCCTCCTATTCTATGCTTCGATCTTCTTTGCCCCCAAAATAGGATTCTAATGTTGATTTTTTTCTGTTTATTTTGTTTCCTTTGCCTAGGCATGTTGCTGCTCAATTACTTGACTTTTGGGCTTGTTGCCACAGTAGGACTTTGCCACCAGACAGGGGAGCTTCCGTCCTAAATGCTGGGGTTTTCTCAGCTGCCAGAGGTATTTGTTGGGTGCCCTTTCTGAAGCCTCTACACACTCTGGCAAGCTGGTCACACACCTCAAGACCTCTACCCCAGACCACAATCCAGATCCAGGAAGGTTAAAAAGCAAGAATGATTGCCCCCCAGCAAACTGGTCACTGGTTCCCCCTACAGTCTGCAGGCCAGGAGCTGAAGCTGCATTGTGGCACTTCCTGCGCCCCACCTACTCAGCTGCTTCTTGCCTTGGGGGAAAAAGCTGACTCACTCTCCCCACTAGTCCTAGAGTCCATAGGGCACTAACCTCTCACTTTGTCCTTGGCATCTATGTGTTGGTAATTCTGGAAATGCCACAGCTGCTGGTGTTCTGGAGTACCTCCAGCTGGCTGCTGGTCAGGCCCACCCTGGGTCCAAAACCTCTGGCTCATGCAGGCCTGGGCTGGGCTCCTAGAGCACTGTGCTGGCTGCTCCCTGCCGGGCTGCTGGGCTGTCCTCAGTGGGAGGTTAGCTTCTCTGTGTCATTTTGTGGGTTCTGTAGCTGCAGAGTTTGTTCAGATTCCCCTTTTACATAAATTGGAAGTAGTGTGGGCCAGAGTGCCATGGAAGTGCTGTTTCTACTCTGCCCAGTGATATTTATTAATAGATTCTAAAATCTCATATCCATAAAACTAAAATTATAATCTTTTTCTGTATTAAAAATGCATATATACCATGGGCTGAGAATCATACAGTATTATTTCAATTTTATATCCTCACCCCAAAATAGAATAATTAGAGTCAACATATGACTCTTAATACATATAGCTGGAGCTGCCTTATAATTTTTATCTTGATTACCTTTATTTGAAAAAAATAAATTAAATTTTGGAATCATAAGTCCAACAGAAAGGTTTAATTCCCAATGAAAATTTAGGGAGTTGTGATTTCAAAATGAGCTGGCCCTAAGAAACAAGGCCATGTAATCTTTAGCCCTTGACTGTCTAAAGACTCAATCCAGGAAGGTGAAGCACTGTACCCAGTGGTGCTACAAACCATGCAAGTGCACATAATGCTGCATTGTGAAATTCTCAGTACAGTGATTTTCATATAGCAGCTGCTTAATAAATATATTAATGAATTGAAATGTCAGACAACAAGAATTTATTAAATGCTTACTAAGTGCCAGGTACTATGTTAAGCAACACAAACAGAAGCAGAAAGAAAGTTCCTGCCCTCAAGGAGCTTAAATTCTAGTGAGGAAAGACAACATGTAAAAGAGAACTGAAAGGGCTGTGTGAGAGAAGGTACCTGGCTCAGAGGCACCAGGCAGAAAAAGTCCTATGGAGATGACTCAGCCTAGGAAGGGATAAAATCATTTTTGTCCTAAGCTTCCTCCTTAAATTGGAAGTTCTTGGAGGAACCAGTCAATCAGAAAATCATCCCACTATATGTGACCCTTACCTTTAACCATCTGGGGCACTTGTTTCTCATCCCTTAGCAAAATTTGAATATGTTGTCTGAATCTCCGACTCAGTTCTGTATTTCCAGAAATAGAGTAAGGTACAATGGTTCGGCCATATGGTTGCAAGCCCATCTCTAATTTAGGGTCATCTTGCACTTCTGAATAGAAGGTGATGGCTCTCAGAAGTATGGCAGTAAATGTCAGAAGTACCAAAATCTGCAGTAGTATTAACTTCCAATTACGCAAACTGAAGGTAGCCCTCTTCACCAACATGGCATAGAACTGCTGACTGTAGAGATAAATCTAGAAAGCAGAGAGAAAGAAAGTATTATGGTAAATACATTCACCTAAAGTTCTTTAAACTCTGTGCAGAAGTTTTTGTGTTGCAAAATTCTTATTAAGCAAATGAGAAACCTTGAAAAAAAGAAAAATAGGGATATGGTTTTCAGGCTTGCTTCATTTAAGGATGTATTTATGCTAATTTGAAGGTTTATGGATCACCACATTCACTCTCTGTGTGAGATTCCAGAATGTAATTGATTTCTAGTGAAATCATTTACAAATTAAAGACAAAGGAAAGAAAAATATTGAGCAAATTTAAGATCTGATAAAATTTGCTATTGTGATAAGGTTAATTTAATGAGGTATGCTTTTCTTGGCTTATTAAAAAAAAACAATCTCTCCATTACAAATGCCTTTTTGACTAAGGAACTTTGTGATCGAGGAATTTTGTATAATATCTGAGGACATCAACTGCATTTCCAAACTATCACATATAGAAATCATTGATCCCATCACTCTTGGCATTCAAAAATCACTTCAAAGTTAGAGAGATAATAACGTCATTTCCAACATAAGTCAGTCATTATATTAAACATTTTACAATAATTATATCATTTTGATCCCACAGTAACCACTATTATTTTCCCCTTTACAAATTCAGGAAACAGGTCAAACAGATATAAGATACATTTTTGCAACTGGAACAGAAAAGTGTAGAGTTTACCTGGAGCAGATGCTGGCTTCCCAGTGATTATAATTCTTGGAGGCAGGCCCTAGTGAATGTCCCACAGGTCTGATCTCTCTACCTCTCCCTTTTCCATAGCTGCAAAATGTACTGAGCCTGGGGCAATTTGCAGTTGTTGTCATTCACTATATGTGTTTGCTTAGCAAGTGAAATTTGAAAACCATTATGAAGTAGAAATGGTGTTACAGCAATTTTTAAAATCTGGATTGTGCTTCATGTGAATTGGGTTTTTTATGTTATACAATTTGATAATTTAAAGCTGTTATATTCGGGTTACAAACCAGTAGTAATAATACTGCTGATATTTACTATGATAGCAAATTGTCTATTTAAAATCTTGGCTATTATGGAAATATGTAGTGGTTTAAAGTTATAATTTCCACATTATTATTATTATTTTTTTTGGAGGGCAGTGGGGTTAAGTAACTTGCCCAAGGTTACACAGCTAGGTTTTTTTTTGTGTGTGCTTTAAGTGTGTGAGGTCGGATCCAAACTCAGGTCCTTCTGACTCCAGGGCCAACGCTCTACTCACTGCGCCACCTAGCCGCCCCCCACATTATTATTAATGAGATGAATTATTCTCTGTTCAAGGTGATTTAGAAATACATTCACCTAAAGTTTTTTAAACTCTGTGCAGAAGTTTCTGTATTGTAGGATTCTTATTGAGCAAATGAGAAACTGTGAAAAAAAGAAAAAATAGGGGTATGGTTTTCAAGCCTGCTTCATCTAAGGATGTATTTATGTTAATTTGAAGGTTTATGGATCACCACATTCACTTTCTATGTGAGATTCCAGAATGTAATTGATTTCCAGTGATATATTTTAAGACAAAGGAAAGAAAGGATACTGAGTATATTTAATATCTGGTAAACTTTACTATTGTGATAAGGCTAATTTAATGAGGTATGCTTTTCTTGGCTTATAAAAAAAACCCAAATTCTCCATTACAAAACACATTTTTGACTAAGGAACTTTGTAATTTAGGAATTCTGTATAATACCTTAGGAATTTATATTCTTATGGACATTTTATATTTAGTTTAATGAATTCCAATTTTAAATGTTTATTTTTGCTTAAAGGAGGAAGAAAGATATCATTTAAAATTTTCCAACTAATTTTCTTCCTAAAAGTTTAATGATTATTCCTCTTAACATCAGGATAAATTTAAACTGTTTTTAAGGAAAGGGAAATATTTTTAGAAGAAATGTTTTGAAAAATTTGTGATTTGTTTGAAGACCTACTAAATTTTCAAGATAAGTTATTGTTAAATTAATGCAATAAGTTGTAAAGCAGAAGAGATTTTACTGTTTTAATCTAAATTTGTAGTTATTCCATGGCCTAAGCAAAAGTTAAAATGTATACTTGAACACACACACACACACACACACACACACACACACACACACACACACACACATATATATATATATATAAAAGATTTAAATTCCTGAAGTATTTCATTCTTCCAGACTGAGTATAATTAGGGAAGAATAAACAAGCCTGTCAGCCTGTGGGGTTAGCCATTAACCTCTTTGCTTTGTTTAAGCTAGGGATTCCAGTACAGGATAGTTATGTTAGTAAAAAATAATAACTTATGAGCTATCTCGTTTTACGGTTAAAATTTAAAGGAAAGCTGTATAATCTGGATAATGGGTTTGAG
The DNA here is from genome assembly GCA_011680675.1 of Gymnobelideus leadbeateri. Classification (NCBI taxonomy): domain Eukaryota; kingdom Metazoa; phylum Chordata; class Mammalia; order Diprotodontia; family Petauridae; genus Gymnobelideus; species Gymnobelideus leadbeateri. Next base: position 233,962 of record WOXC01010782.1, on the reverse strand, counting down.
AGATTTAGAAAGATAAATAAAAGTTTGGTTATAAATATGGAAGGCAGATAAGAAGATTTAGGGACAAATGGGGGTTATCCAAGCTCCTCCTGTCTCTAAATAGTTGCTATAGATAACCTTTGTGTCAGTGTCAGATAGTTTAAGTATGTTGGAAGAGTATGAGGAAGCATTTTAAGAAGATATAAAAATTATGTAACTTGATTTTATAATTAATAGCTCAATCAAATTTTAGATGTTACTATATGAAGGATACCAGTCTATATTTATTTGCTACTTAAGACTTTTTGAGACTGCAATTTACTATTGTTTTAAGCTTTGATTACAGGGATAGTTGTCATAAAGCCTATAACAGAATGGCATGGGCTGCAGACTGAGAGCTGCTAAAGGTGGAAGTATGTGACTGAGAAAAGTTTTGAAGACAACCTCAGACACTGCCTAGATAGGATATTCTTAACTCTATTTTCCAATTGTGCATTTTTTCTTTCTGAAAAGAAAAAATTTCCACTTGACTACTCCTAAGCCCTGTTTTCAGCACCTAGGGGCTACATGATTCCTATCAGACATGCCTGGAATCAAACCAAGGAGGTTCTTTCCTTCTGTTAAGATATATGATACTGCCCCTCTTTTTCTTTTATAGCAAAGTTCCATCTGAGTTGCTATAATAGGATGTAAAAATGAAAAGCTTACAATTATAACCTATATTCATGGTCAAATAAATATAATAATATATAATATATATATAATAAATATAATAAATATAATATAGAGATATCCTCCAAAGGAGGAAATAATTAGACCAAGTTATTAAAGATTAAAAAGGATAGCAAATTTTGAAAAAAGCAACAAGATCAGAACTACATGCAGATGTATAAGATTGGCTTCCAAAATCTAAGAACTACATGCAGATGTATAAGATTGGCTTCCAAAATCTTTCTATCATGGAAATTCAAGCTTTAAGCATGTTTTGGTAATAATAACTCAAATTTGGATTTCTGTATAAAGACTGTATAAGACAGTGGTAAAAGTGAAATTATTTCTTTTTTATTAAAGTATCTGTCTGATAATTTAAAAAGGCAGATGAACTCATTTTATGGATGGATCTTCACATTTTAAGGATACTTATACCAGGTACAGGATTTAAGGACATAAACAGCAAATGATATATGTACTGGAAACTCTGAAGTTTCAAAAATGTGGGACCAATTTTAAGTGACTGAACTAATTTATATTAATCCAGAATTATCTGGGAACTTCTAGATCTGAACCAGAGAAGCAGAACTCCCTTTTTGAACTGTATAACTACATGAGGCATCTGGGATACAAAAAGTGCTGTTTAAATGGATATTGGGAATAGTCACTGGGATACAAGGACTTTGATGTTAATTAACATTGGTAATAATAATTCTGTTGATTTTGTATGGTTCACATGTAAGTTTCCTTGGTTATCTTGGTGACATGTAAATCCCCCTTCCCAAAACTAGTATACTGTGAGCCCCCTAAGTAGTCTATCTGTACCTAACTTAATTTGATTGTGCAATTTTGCAAATTCTGAGAAAAAAACTTTATTGTATTGTTTGAACCTAGTCCTGGGTGGCTAGAAAACTAAACCATTTATTGCACTGTTTGAACCTAGCCCTGTGTGGCTGGGAAACAGAAACACTTCTATGTGTCTTTAGTATCAAATCATATTTTTTTGGGGAGCCCTTGTCAGGTCTGTCTGACTACTCCCGCTTGTGGATATGGACTTTTGGATTCATCTGACACATCTAAAGGTTGCCCCTGATCCTGAGTGGACATCTGAGTCAAGGGACCTGAAAAAGATGACATCAGATGCAAATACCTTTCCCAAGAGTCTGGACCAGAACTCCCTCTCTATCTGGGTCCCTTACATACCAAGACTGGTTCTTTATATCTTTTTGCAGCTTTAGCTTATTTTTATTTGGTTGTTATATATTCCCATTGTGCTCCCTTCCTTGACCCCCCTTGCAGCCTGCTCCTTTTGCTTATTTGCACTTGCCTTGCAGCAGTTGCCCATCTCTGGGATGTCCAACCACAGGAGAAAAGTAACTTCTCCTATCTCCCCAATCACTGCACGAGACAGACTCAGTCTGACCATTACCTTTAGTGCCTCCTATTTCAGGAAGTGATTGGGAAAAACCTATATTTACGTAGGTAAGGATTTTGGGAACACTGTCCCTCCTCCCCACCAAGAAGAGAGTTTTTTTCCCATACCTTCTTTGGTCTACAAGTGAAATATTTAAAGATTTGTCTTTGACCAAAAAGAGAAAATGATTATAATTTAATTTCACTTTATCTAAATCCTGAACTAATCAGACTGCTTAACTTTGCTCTAAAAATGCCTTTTCCTGTGCCAGCAACTACAGAGACCAGATAAGGCTGAAAGTAGGATTCTCTTATCTTGGGAGACAAACTCCATATGGGAGGAAAATAGATATCCTGAGATAATAAATTCCAAATGGATCCTGCTCTGTCCATTGTCTTGTCAATTTGTATTTACAACCAAGGAAATTCCTTTCTCATGATATGGATAGTAAACACATGGAGATCATAAATTTGTGTGCTACAGCCACCCTGAATTGGGATGGTTCTAAAATGTATTTAAACTTTCTGATTCTTTTGTTCAGGCAGTCAGAACTTAGGTTCTGGCTCTGTGTACATGTATCTGCTAACTTTAAGGGAATAAATGATAAATGAATATCACCTGGACTGTTTGTTTCCTTTAACCAAACTTTTGAGGTTAACAGTTCAAATACTGAAATCAAAACATGTGCCTTGCTTGCCTCCATTATTCAAGAACAAAAAGGATGGTTCCAAGCAAGATTGCTTACCCCTGTATTGAATTTGACAGAGTGGTAGTGGTGCTCATGGTGCTCCTGGTTGTCTTGTTTTTTATCTTCTTCATCACTGTCACTAAGATAAAGCCCCATGTTCTCTCCTTCTAAAGACATTCTGCTGGCCTGTCTCAGGAACTCTTTATTCGAGGCAGACAGTTGGATGGCTTTTAGATCCATCTTGGAATCCACCATCTTACCAACCCTGTACCAAAAAGCATTTCATTTTAGCTACAGCTGAAAGTTAATTGTCTTTGGGAGGGTGTCAAGGTAATTGATAAAACACTAAATAGTACCCTTAGTAAGGCATGCATTAGAAATAAAAAGGGATCATTTTTCAACACATCAAAAACAGGAAAACCTTCTAATTACTAAGAAATATGGGCATATCTGCAAAATATATAATTAGAAATGACCTCTGTAGTGAAACGTATAGGAAACTGAAAATCCAGTTGTATTTTGTAAGGGGGAAAATGTCTTATTCAGGGATATACAGTGGTTCTAAAGCTCATAAAACTGCTTAAAAGGTCTCTGAGAAGCATGTATGGTAGTCTTAAAATCATTTAGATACTACAAAGTCAAAATAATAGTAAAAACAATTATAAAGTTTTATCCCTGATTCTTTAATGTACTATCCATTGCTACATAAGGGCTTCTGTGCTTTCTTATATTTCATCTGGCTGTAAAAAATTAAATCCATTATTCAGGAACAAAAAGGATGAAATCAAATGGGAAGAATTTGTTTCAGCAATCCTGCAGAAGTGGAATTGACACAGGCTATAAGTAACAACAACAGAAAGTACACTCCACAAATAATGAAGAGTTATACTAGCTGAATATTGTTTCCATCTTCATTTACATCTTTAATGATTTAAGCTCAATACAACTCAGTTTACTGATAATTTCCTTTCCATGAAGAATTCTATCAGAAAGCACTGAATTTAAGGTGGAAAGGATATTAGAAGATATTTAGATTAACCCGCACCTGACCAGATATCTCTCTATAAGCTTAGTTTGCCTCTGTGTTACTTTTTTTTCCTTCTTTTTGGAGGACAATTGGGGTTAAGTGACTTGCCCAAGGTCACACGGCTAGTTTGTGTGTTAACTATCTGAGGCCAGATTTGAACTCAGGTCCTCCTGACTCCAGGGCCGGTGCTCTATTCACTGTGCCACCTAGCCACCCCTCTCTGTGTTACTTTCAACTAATGTTTCTAGTTCTTCTCCCTAGAGCCAAGTAAGACAAGGCAAACGAGGACTTCATTGCTACACTCTCCAGTATTCCTGATTTCTTCTTACCCCCATGACTTTCCACTATTCCCATCCAACCTGCTAAATTACCTCTGGGCCTAGATCATGTCATCCATCTACTTCTATACTGATACTTCAGAGGTACTTCTATACTTGTACTCTGTGTTACTTTGTAACACAGTACAAGTTTGTAACACTTCAAAGGAAAGTCCTCAAAATGTATAGACATTAACTATCAAAGGTTCACATTTTTCTAATTTCAACAAGTGTGGAGGGCCAGTCTCTGACCTAGTCCATACATGGGAAGACTCTGGTCCAGGATTTCTCCCAAGCCAGCTCCCCGTGGAAGCTATATTATGTCTTAAGATTGGCTCACCATCTCTTCCTGACTTGCAGGAGTTTAGGACATGATAACAGAGCAGTGACCCAGACATAGATGCATGCAAAGGAACAAAGACATTAAAACATACAACTGTGTGTAAATGGACAGGGACATTAAACATTTTCTCATGGGAATCTAAAAGATAATTGCTTTACATTCATTATATAAACCTTGCCCTCTGATCAATAAATCAGAACTGCTATGACAGATCCTGCCTGGCTCGTGTCCATCATTCCACACTTCTTTTTTTTTTTTTTCAGAAAAGAATGGTTTATTTACGATCTCGAGAAAGGGCCACCCTTCTGATAAATGGTCAGGGAGGAGAAGCAATTTACAAAAGGAAATGGTGAAGTTATAAAGCCCTAATGTGGAATTCTCCCCCATGCCCCTCCTGACCCTTTTCTTCCATTGGCTGGAAGTTAGGTATACAATCTAAATATGGCAATCTACCTCAAGTACCTGAACAAGGAAATAGTAGGTCACCCAATGTACATTTGAGAAAGCACTTCTGTCCTTATTTGGCATAGCTTGTGCTAAGGTAGCACTGGGGAGGGTCTCCATTGCCCTAAGCCCCAGATTCCAGCAAGGTCAGGTGACTTCTAAACTTAGGCCTAGTGGATGCTGAAACCACTCTGGAATTGATTTATCAGAGTGGGGAATCTTCACCACAAATTATCCCTCTCATGACTTGTCCTGCTAAATCCCCTTTGCTAGTTCTTCAGTCAAATCATACACACTAAACATGAGTGTCCCACAGAATCTATCCTGGTTGCTCTTTTTCCCCCTCCCTCCCTCCATGCTATTTCTTTTTTTTTTAATTTTTTAAACAAATGCTTTATTAACTTCTGTTTTACATCATTCATTTCCGCCAGATTTTGAGTTATAATCATTTCCCCCCCGTTATTCCCCTACCCACCCTCCCAGAATAGCAGTCCCACAAGATATCGCTTCCTCCAATCTGCTCTTTCCCATACCTTCTCCCATACCCCCTTTGACTTTTCCATTACAGGAAGATGAATCTTTGTGTCCCAATGCCTGCACATCATATCTCCCAATTACAAGTAAAAGAGTATTAATAATAGTATTTACACACACACACACACACACACACACACACACACACACACACACACACACACACACATATATATGAAACATTTAATCTTAAGACCTCGAATTTCAGATCCATTCCCTTCTTCCCTTGTCACCCATTCCCTCTGGGAAGATAAGTAATTCAGTATATGTTGTACATGTATAGCTATGCAAAACATTACCATAGTAGATATATTGTACAAGGCTGTTTATAATTCCCTCCCACTCATCCCACCCCCACCTGGTCCATTCCCTACATGATCCTGTCCCTCTTCTATAGTGGGTACTTCCAACCTCCCTTCCCCCCAAGGATGCCCTCCCATCCATTATCCCTCCTCTCATCCCCCTTCCCCCTATCCTGCTGCAGGTTGAGATATCCCATTTAGTATGTATGTCATTCTCTCCCTGAACCAGATTCAATGTGAATGTGGTTTTGCCTTTTTAGCCTTCCTATTCTCTCCCTCCCTTGCAACCACTTCCCCTTGCTTCTTCTACATGAGATAGTTTACCCTACCCTGTCTCTCCCCATCTCCTCTTGCCACTTTCCTCTCTCACCTCATACTTTCATCCCTTGAGTATTCTCCCTTCCCAACAAATTCAACCTATGCCTTCTATCCATATATAACTGTAACCATATACACACACATTCACATATGTATTCATGTGACCACACACCCTTCTTCCATTATTTTCATAGTGAGAAAGATATCATCAGTCACAGTTAGTGCTTTTCCATATAGGAATGTAAATAGTTCAACTTTGATAAGTTCCTTTTGATTTCTTTTCCCTGATTACCTTCTCAGGCATCTCTTGCTTCTTGTGTCTGGATGTCAAATTTTCTATTCAGTTCTGGTTTTTTCCTCAAGAATGCTTGAAAGTCCTCTATTCCACTGAATGACCATATTTTCCTCTGAAACAAAATACTCAGTTTTGCTGGGTAGGTGATCCTTGGGTTCATTCCCAGTTCTTTTGCCCTCTGGAATATCATATTCCATGCCCTTTGATCCCTCAGTGTAGAAGCTGCCAGGTCCTGGGCTATTCTGATTGTGTTTCCACAATATTGAAATTGTTTCTTCCTGGCTGCTTGTAGTATTTTCTCCTTGATCTGGGGATTCTGGAGCTTGGCTATAATATTCCTGGGAGTTTTCTTTTTGGGCTCTTTTTCAGGAGGTGATCAGTGGATTCTTTCAACCTCTATTTTGCCCTCTGGATCTAAAACATCAAGGCAATTTTCCTTGAGAATTTCTTGAAGGGTGATTTCTAGGTTCTTTCTTTGATCATGGCTTTCAGGTAGTCCAATAATTTTTAAATTATCTCTCCTGGATCTATTTTCCAGGTCAGTGGTTTTTCCCATGAGATATTTCTTTTTTTTTTTTTTTTTGCTTTTTGGAGGGCAATTGGGGTTAAGTAACTTGCCCAAGGTTACACAGCTAGGTTTTTGTTTGTGTGTTAAGTGTCTGAGGCCGAAATCGAACCCAGGTCCTTCTGACTCCAGGGCCGGCACTCTACTCACTGCGCCACCTAGCTGCCCCTACCATGAGATATTTCACATTGCCTTCTAATCTTTCATTTGTTTGGCTCTGCTTAACAGCATCTTGATTTCTCATAAAGTCATTAGCTTCCATTTGCTCCAGTCTAACTCTGAAAGAATGAATCTCCTCAGTGAAATTTTGAGATTCTTTTTCCATCTGGCAAATTCGACTTTTTTTTTTTAAAGCAATTGGGGTTAAGTAACTTGCTCAAGGTTACCCGGCTAGTCATTATTTATGTGTGGGTGCTCATTTTCTGAGGCTGGATCTGATCTCGGGTCATCCCAACTCCGAGGCCAGCGCTCTTACTCACTGCGCCACCTAGCCGCCACTTTAGGGCAATTGGGGTTAAGTAACTTGCCCAAGGTCACATGGCTAGGTTTTGTTTGTGTGTGTGTTAAGTGTCTGAGGCCTGATCCAAATTCAGGTCCTTCTGACTCCAGAGCTGATGCTCTCTCTACTCACTGCGCCACCTAGCAGCCCCCCACCTAAGACTTTTAAAAAGAATAGTAAAAGAAGGAGGATTACTTATCACCAATAGTCAATTACAATTTTGTTTTTGTGTCTCTTTGTGAAAGAGAGTGAGTATACGTAATCTGATACCTTATAAGATTTAATACTGCTGGAATGCTGTTATCTCTTTCCTTCTCCCTTCTTCCAGAGGCAGCAGGAGAAAGAGGGAAAAATCATTTTATTTTATAGATTATATAATGGTAATATTAAGTCATAGAGTATAGGAAAAAGTATTAGGCATAAACTATTTGCATTAAAAAGTATGAACAGAAGTTTTAAGATTTTTAAAAGTTTGAAAATCTCTTCCTCTTCATTCCACTCTGGCCATGTGGAGTGAAGAGGTGATAAGAAATAATAAGGGAAATTTTTCCCTCACATCAAGAAGGCATAGGAACAAGCATTTAATCATTATTTCCTGCCTTACTTATCAGAGAAAAATTTTGTGTATCAGAATGCAACTGCAAGTCAATTGAATTCATGTGAAAAGTAAACGTGTCACTCCTAATTTGATGCTAAAGATAAGCCAGAATTTATTTTACTATTTGACATTGAAGCAAGTTGGGATATTTTCTAAGATCTGATAAGAAACGTGAGGTTTTTTTGGGTTCTTTAGTATGGGAGATAAGGGAGTAGGTGCCACTCCCACCTCATTTTCCTGCAGAATTCAAAGCTATCACTTTCAAAGAAGTTTTTAAGGAGCGGACATATAAATAAAGTTTACTGGAGTAAAAGTTAAATTAGCTGAAAACATTTTACAAAAATTCATTAAAGTCTCTCATCCCAGATCAGATTAAAATAGAGAATGCTATTAATAGGCAAATAAATAAATAAAATAATAGGCAATTTAAGTTACCCTCCCAATCTAACTAAAGGGAGAAAGCATAATAAATTTATCAAGGACCCCACTAGCAATAGCCCTGGGGCACTGAAGCCCATACCTTTAAGCAAGCAGATGAACCTCTCCATTCAAAACCCCTAAATACATAATCAGATTCTGCAGCTATGAGGAGAGGTGAAAAATCTCTGAACTTGATAAGCCCAATTTTCTATCAACAATTTTTGCAAGTGATTATTTGGAAATATAATTAATGTCATGATGTCATTGTGTTATTGTGGTCTTTTAAAATTGTAGTAAAATTCTCTCATTTAAAAATTGAGGGATCATTGTAAGTCAGAAATAGTGTTAAATAAAGAAAAATTTTAATTTGAATTTTGTTGAAACTAAAAGATAGAGAAAAATTTGTGTAAAAACAGTTATGTTACATCTTATAATGTTTACATATGCCATAAAGAAAATCAGGTTTTTACAACTTTACCTGTAGTTAAAGAGTAGGTTACAGCAAAAACAAATTGGCTATCAGAATTTTAATTGATTACTGTATGTAGAAAGGAGACTGGTAAAAAAAAAAAAACAACAACTTTATTTGGATTAATTCTTCTCATTCAAACTATTCCTCCTGCATGTATGAGATTTGATGAAGCTGGGGTATCACCACCAGCCCCTCCCTAAAGTCCATCTCAGTTATTCTTATTTTGTAAAGCTGCAAAGGAAACTATTTCTAGAGGCAAAGTCATTCAGCCTGAGAAAGGAACTTGTTATGTAGTTCCTAAATAATGAATCTAACTTGCTAAGAAAGTTGCAAAATATTAAAAGAATTTCTAACAGTTGGCTATTACATCAGGACAAGTTTAAATTTGAGAAAGAAAAACATTAAATGAAATTCTTTATGTAGGAGAAACCTAGTAAATCTTTATTGTTTGTTAAAACTCCATGGGAATAAAATTAACATGAAATTGGATATGAGTTGTGATTGGTGAAAAATTGCTACTTAAAATAAAAAGCATTTAATACTATATTTAATTCACGTATTCTTATTTTTTTTCTATAGCAAAATTTCTATGATCAGAATAATTAGTCAGTAAAAGATATGAACTCTTCTGTGTTAACTTTATGGGAAATCTAATGCTATTTTTCATCTAAAATTAGAATATATACAAAAATTTGTACAAACTACTTAGGCTCACTTTATAATATTCCTATTGTTTAGAACGATTCTAATACTAATAGCTGATAAGTACTGTGACCAGCTTCTTAATTATTGCCAATATAAAGATTCAATTATACCTTTTTGACTAAAAACTTTGTGTTTTCTAAGAATTCAGAAATAGTTTATTAATCTCATAATACCTCAATACCTTGAGAATTTATGTTACTTATGTTATACCAATTTGGTTTAAATGAATCTCAGTCTTAAAAGTTTTGTTTTGGTTTTTAGGTAAAAAACAGAAGCTATCATTTTAAAACTTTTCAATTAATTTTCTTCATAAAAGTTTAGTGATCATTTATGAATTTTAAAACTCTTTTGAATAAAGGGTATATACTTTAAAATTTTCTTTTTAATCCCCAGTATGATTAAAGAAAACCAACCTACTAAAACTTTCATTTCCAAGACAATTTATAGCTAAGTTAAAGTAAAGTGGAACAGATTTTGCTGTTTTGATTTCAATGTATAGTCATTCCATGGCCTAAGCAAGAGTTAAAGTAGTGTCTAAACTTATAGGTAAAAGATTCAATTTCTGAAATATCTCTTTCTTTCAAAAAGAATATAATCAGAGGATAAACAAAGTTTGTGAAACAAGATTGTATGTCTACTATTCAGTTGTAAGGTTCTAGTCAGGAACTTTTTCTGTCTGTCAGTTTCCTGGAAATGCAAGCTACTACATCAATTCTAATAATGATAAAGTTATTTTCTTCTGCCCACTAGACACAGCTTTCTGCTATGATATTATTGCAAAATGATTTTTTAATTTTCCCCTTAATATTGTGTCAGATAGTAAATATTCAGTGTACATGTATGCACATATTGATACTGCTAAACTTAAAAACACACAGTATACAGATCCTTTTAACTTTTTTCTAAGATTACAAACTCTCATAAGATAGAGGTCACAAGCTATTTAACTCCTACTACAGCTCATTCTTCACTTCCTGGATCTCTTTATTAAAATAATGTGACTATTAATCAAAAAGTTCAGATTTTTCCAACTCTTTTTTCCCAAAATATTCAGAGCTATGTTATCTCACTTTTATTTTCATCAAAATGCACATACCCCATATAAACAATTCCATGTTACTAGGAATAAGCTAGACAGATTATTAAAAACTACCTTTTTGTTTTATATATTATTTCTCCAGCTTCCCTTTACATAGGGGAAGCAATAAAAAATGTAATTAACCTTTATGTTACAGTCTTTTGCTTCAATGGGCATTCCAAAACAATTGAAAACTGATAATGCCTCTGCCTACTCTAGCAAATTATTGCACTCTTTCTGAGATCACTTTCTTTTTTGAGTTTCTTTTTTTAAAATGCTTTATTAACTTCTATTTTACATCATTCATTTCCACAATATTTTGATTTACAAATTTTCTCTCAGTTTTTCCCATACCCACCACCCCAAAATAATGATCCCACTGGATATCCCCTCCTCTAATCTACTCTCTCCCATATCTTCCCCCATAACCCCTCTGACTTTCCAGAAGGGCATGGTGGATCTCTATGCCCCAGTGCCTGTATATCTTTTTTCCCAGTTACATGTAAAATAATATTAATAATAGTATACACACATATATATTTTAAACATTTGATTTTAAAACTTTGAATTCCAGATTGAATCGCTTATCTTCCCAATAAGGGTAGGTGACGTCACCTACCCTTATTGGGAAGATAAGCAATTCAATATAGGTTGTACATGTGTAGTTATGCAAAATATTTCCATAGTGGATATATTGTAAAAGACTGACTATATTTCCCTCCCTCCTATCCTACCTCCCACTTGTTCTATTCTCTACTTTGATCCTGTCCCTTTTCAAAAGTGGGTGCTTCCAACTTCCCTCCCCTCCAAGCCTGCCTTCCCTTCCATCATCCCTCCTCTCATGCCCTTCTCCCCTACTCTCCTATAGGGTAAGATACCCTATTTAGTGTGTATGTCATTCCCTCCCTAATCCAAATTCAATGAGAATAAGGTTGACTCATTCCCTTTTACCTTCCTGTTCTTCCCCTCCATTGTAACCATTTTGCCTTGCCTCTTCTATATGAGATAGTTTACCCCATTCTGTCTCTCCCCATCTCCTCTCATTATATTCCTCTCTCACCTCTTAATTTCATCTTTTAAGTATCATCCCTTCCTATTAAACTGGTCCTGTGCCCTCTATGTATACCTATACACATATATACACACATTCACATATGTATTCATATACCCATATACCCTCCTATATAGACATATATGTGTATGTATACAAAAATACATAAACACACACATATCTAGACACACATTTCTATTCCCTTCAACTATTCTAATACTGAGAAAAGTTTCATAAATTACAATGATTGTTTTCCCATGTAGGAATGTAAATAGTTCAACTCTGATAAGTTCCTTATGATTTCTTTTCCCTGTTTACCTTCTCAAGCATCTCTTGCTTCTTGTGTCTGAATGTCAAATTTTCTATTCAACTCTGGTTTTTTCCTCAAAAATGCTTGAAAATCCTCTATTCCATTGAATGACCATAATTTCCCCTGAAACATGATACTCAGTTTTGCTGGGTTGGTGATTCTTGGTTTTAATCCCAGCTCCTTTGACCTCCAGAATATCATATTCCAAGCCCTTTGATCCCTCAGTGTAGAAGCTGCCAGATCCTGTGTTATCCTGATTGTGTTTCCACAATATTGAAATTGTTTCTTCCTGGCTGCTTGTAATATTTTCTCCTTGATCTGGGAATCCTGGAACATGGCTATAATATTCCTAGGAGTTTTCTTTTTGGGATCTGTTCCAGGAGGTGATATGGGGTTTCTTTCAACCTCTATTTTGCCTTCTGGTTCTAAAACATCAGGGCAGTTTTCCTTGAGAATTTCTTGAAGGGTGATTTCTAGGTTCTTTCTTTGATCATGATTTTCAGGTAGTCCAATAATTTTTAAATTATTTGAAGGTTTGTAAGAAACTCCAACCTTTGTTCAGGATTCTTTTTCTACCTCCTGAACTTGTGCTTAAGCATAACACCACCTCGGTTTTTAAACTTTAACCTTTGCTTTGTGGTAGATTTATTTGGAAGCAGTAACTTACCACATGAATTCAAAGAGGTGATATTTCTCTCATAACACCTTCTACTCCAGGGGAAAGGAACTTAATTAGTTAAATTTTCAGTACTTATCTTTTCAGATAAAATTAACACATGGCTTCAGTATACTTTAAATTACTCTGATTTCAGCTAGATAAAGATTTATTCCTAAACCCATATATGATTCAAAAGCAGGGGAAGGCTTGGTTTATTGGGTATACCCAGAAGCTACTTACTTAAGGAAGACTTCCTCCATAGTTGTAACAGAGGTCCCATAGCTAGAAATTCCTAGCTTTTCCTGATTTGTTTCTAGTTCAGTAAACAGTTCTTCAAACCTAGAAGAAGATGGCAAAGAGAAAGAAAAAGTGCCTGGTTCATTCTGCTTGCATTTCTAGTATTTTGTCACAGTCTTTAGTCTCTTATTTTTTCCCCCATAGGATAGACAAAAAATAATTAGTTCTTTATTACAATACTCTTGAAGTTTGTGCATCCATTCTAAGCTAGAAATGTAATGAAATAATAGGGGAAGGGGAACCTTACCTTAACCAACTACTTAAGCTAGTAATATTTCTTTCCGAATAGGCTGGGTAATTCAAGAGGGAATTAAGAGAAGAATAAAAACTTTATGAGCATTGACAGAAAGCCATAACCAGAAATATCTGGCACTAGAGTGGCTAAGATAATTGTATCCAGCTTGTAAGAGAGCTTTAGCAAAATGGATGAATTTGGAATCTATATATAATCTATATGTCTGTAAATACCTGTCTGTCTCTCCTCTGTATCCTTATAAATCCTTATGGCTATAATAAAACAGAAGTTAGTAGTCTTATGTGTGTGTGTGTGTGTGTGTGTGTGTGTGTGTGTGTGTGTGTGTGTGTAGGGGGAGACTGGTAGATGAAAGGAAGCCTATATTCCTAGGATCTTAACATTTAGATTTGGAAAGGATTTTAGAGCTCTTCTAATCTGATTTCATTTTACAACTGACCTGACTCATAGTATAGAGAGGTTAGTCTGTATGAGGTAGTAGCTATAGGAAGGATCATCAAAACCTCAAGTTAGGGAAACAAAGGTAGAAAATACACAGGGATATAAGAGCAGTACTGTTATTAACAAATTTATGTGTGCTTGGGTATATGGTCTAAGGAAATGTTAAAATCAGATAATTTAGTTAGATCACATAGGAAATAAAATTAATTCAGCAAAGAAAAAGTTCTGGTACTAGACCTCAAATATTCCTCCTCATAGAATGAATGTGAACCAACATATCTACAAATATTTCCAAAGTTTAGTAATGAGCTGTATATCTCAAATAAAATTGAGAAAAACTTCAATATTTCAAAATTGAACTTTCTCAGAGAACCTATTTCTAGAATCTCTTGCTAAAATCAGTCATAAATATACTTGGGTGACATGAAGGCTTCCAGTATTCCCTACCAATAATGCCTATTTTTAAGGTGGTGACTAGACTTCTGAGAATATGGCAAAATGACTAATGCCACTCTGGACCACTAGAACTACAACAGCTATTTGAGAAACAAATAATACTACTAATAGCAAAAACTTAAAAAAAATATTAAAAAGTTCTGCAATATTAGAAAATATCAAATTATAAAAATGGAGGAACCAGCTACCAAAGAAGTAAAAAAACTCCAAACGACAAATTGAAGCAGATAATTTATAATTTAGTAGCAACTAGGTGGAACAATGGATAGAGCACCAGGTCTAGAGTCAGGAGGACTTATCTTTCTGAGTTCAAATCTGGCCTCAGACACTTATTAGCTGCATGACCCTGGGCAAGCCACTTAACCCTGTTTGCCTCAGTTTCTCATTTGTAAAATGATCTGGAGAAGGAAATGGCAAACCACTCTAATATTTTTGCCAAGGAAACTCCAAAAGAGGTCATGGAAAATAAGACACAACTAAAAATGACTGAAATAAAGGAATATTATGACATTTATCCAATTAACATATTAAATAACATATAGTAATAGTGATGCTAAGTTACAAAAATAATTAAACATTATATTAAGTAATCTAAGAATTTGAAGGCTTTAGCCTTTAAGGGAAAAGAAAAAGAATGAAAATAGCATTTCTTTTTTTAGAAAATTAAAATTAAAAATTAAAATTTTCAGAAAATTAAAATTAAAATCTCTGCAATGAGGTGGTTAAATTCTCCTATTTAAGAAATCTCCACTACATAACAACTTGAAAATTGAAACCTAATATATACGACAGATTGAAAAAACAATGTTACAACTGGAAAGCAGTAATTACTTCCTGATTTGTGGTGTTATATCCAGGTACATTCTTCTATTTTTTTTTGTGGAAGATATGTGATCTGCTATTATGTAGAAGCAGTTTTCAAAGTATGAATTTTCAACATTTAAGTTTTCTGTCAGGAAATTTAAGGAATGTGCCCATACTTGGCACAAAGTAAAGGCAGAAATGGGGGCAGCTAGGCCACAAAGTGGATAGAGTGCTGGGCCTGGAGTCAGAAAAACTTATCTTTGTGAGTTCAAACCTGGCATTGGGCACTAGCTGTGACCCTGGGAAAGTCACTTGACCCTTTTTGCCTCAGTTTCCTCATCTGTAAAATGAGCTAGAGAAAGAAATGGTAAATCATTCATCTTTGACTTTTCATTGCTACTGATCTTTGCCAAGAAAACCCCAAATGGGGTAATGAAGAGTCAGATGCCCAGGTGCCTAGCCTGAAGAATACAGGAGAAGTAACTAAATAATTAAAATATGAATATCATCAGCTCAACACTCTTTAGACTCATACCTTTCAGCATTCTCTTTGGGTAGGATAAATGATAACTCAGCTCCAACATTACTCTCCATTGTGGCGTTTGGTACATAGCGAAAAATCAGTTGGGAAATTTTCTTTATATTACATTGAGGTTCCTTTACCATGATCAAGTGGTATCCAGCACCTGAAATAATTTAAAAACTCAAATGAAAGTTTTACTTTTTCTAGTACGCTTGATAGACCGTATGCTATTTGGCTACAATTGTGAAGAGATTTTTCCTAGAGTCTCTAAATGCTACTTTTAAGTTTTGTCTCCTCAGACAGTGAATGTTAAACACAGGGCATAACCTAGAAAGAGTATTTTCATGAGTGGATAATCAAACAGGTGAGGAAAATCATTGGTATGAGACCCTAGAATTGCTAAATGTTGGAGTAAAAGTCAAAGACATTTGTAGGGAAGATAATTTGGGGGGTTGAGCAAATATTTCTAATGGTAATTTTTCTCAGGGAATAATATCTATCTGGTGCCTGAGACTAGGTGTAGAGGTAGCAGAAAATGGAATTTTTGGGAAGAAAAGTTTCTGTAGTATAGCTTCCATTCTGCTTCCCTCCCCTCTCATTAAATTTAAACTGTTTTATTAAAGGTCAGCAATGACCTTCCTGATAAATCCAAAAGGTTTTTCATTCTCCTTCACCTTTGATTAGGTATTGTTGAACACCCCACTCTTGGGAATTCTTTCTTCCTTTTATTCCCCTAATCTCTTTCTACCTTTTCGAAAGCTCCATCTTTTTTCTTTCATTCTCTTATGTCATAATAATAAGTATTTAATTCAAGCTAAGTTCTCAGCCCTTTGCTATTTTTCTCTCTATACTTAGGGAATTCACATTTTTCTCATGACTTCATATAAAAGTTTATGCTAGGGGCAGCTAGGTGGCACAGTGAATAGAGCACCAGTCCTGGAGTCAGGAGGACCTGAGTTCAAATCCGGCCTCAGACACTTAACACAAAAACTAGCCATGTGACCTTGGGCAAGTCACTTAACCCCAATTGCAATCCAAAAAAGCAAAAAAAAAAGTTTATGCTAATAAGGTCCTAAATCTAAAACAGAATTAAATCGAGATTAATATTAGTAAAAGATTGATGAGAAGGTCCTTGACTTTTATGTATGTGTTGTATCTTGCTTTTAATTGTGAATAACTGTTTCTAATTAATAGATTTTAAAATTTGTTATTTTTAATAGCAATAATTTAATAATAATTTTCTTTTTTATATTAAAGCATAAGGAAAGTCTCGGCATTCAGACCATGGGATACATAATCCATAATAGAGGTACCACTGTTGACCTGATGGCAACTATACATATTGAAGACATAAAACCTAGGAGAAAACAGCCTTTCAAAAAGTAACAATCTATAGAGTGAAGGCATGATCTAAAATCTTTATATTTAATCTTCCAATATTTTTTGCTTTTCTACCACCCAAATTTAGGGGCTTATGCCTAGTCCCTAGCCATTAACTGGGTTATCGTTTGCTCTTTTCTCTTCCTTCTCTAACGTACCCCGTTAGCTTATCCTGGTTACCAATGGTATTACTTGGTTATCCCAGTAGCCAGTCTTATATTCCTTAAAGAACATTTATGTCTCTTCTACTTAAAAACACACACTTGCCTTCTGAATCAAATTAAATAAAATCAAATCCCATCTAGTCTCAGATTTTTATTACTTTATTTCTGTTATCCTTATTTTCCACTATCCCCCCCTTAGGAACATTTTATTCCAGCTTGGTTTCCTTACTGACTCAGACCATGACTACTCTCACCTCCATTCATTTCTTTACATTGCTTCCACTTCATGAAATGCCCATTCCTCTCCCTTCTAACAACCCAAACACCATTTATTCTACAGTACATAGTTCAAGTCTCATTTCTAATACAAAACCTTCCTCTACTACTCCAGTTCACAAAAGTCTTCTTTCTAAAAATCTTACAAAACAATATAAACATTTAACTATGCAATATATTGTAACTCTTTTATGTGTCTTGCCTCTCCAACTCAATTGTGAGCTCTTTGAGAGCAATGACTTCACAAATAGGCCACGTACTTCCTGTCCCCACCACTTCTAAAAAGAATTCTGGGCACATTTCAGGAACTAAAATGAAAGTGATCTATAAACCATGTCCTTTCATTAAGGTGAGTATTTGAATTGGTCTACCCAAGGAAAACAGGCTGAGATATTGGGGATGGTAGTGCATTCTATACATTAAGTAGAAATGAGCATGATCTGTGGGCTAGTGATCTGAATTTGCCTGACTAGAGAAGAGGGTGCATATATTGGAAAATAGTGGTAAATAAGTTTGGAGAGTTAAAATGGAGTCAGATAACAGAAGATGAAGGAATTAGGCAGAGGAAATTAAATATGATATAATAGGAAATAGGAAACCATTTTAGTTTCTGGTTTAGTTTTACTAAGGAAATTCATTATTAAAATTATAACTAAGAAAGATTAGTCTGACAGCAGTATGTTGGTAGGATCAAAGGAGGGAAAAACTAGAGAGACCATATTTATGTTTGAGGAATAGTGAAGAGCCACAGCACTGCAGGTCTCCCTTGGCCATAATGGCAATGCGGTCACCCAGTAGATCAGCCTCGTCCATATGGTGGGTGGTCAACAGGATGGTACGGCTACTTTTCTGCTGCTGAAGGAGATTCCAGGTAGCCCTTCTTGAGATCAAATCCATACCAGATGTAGGTTCATCTAGCATCACAACCTACAGGCCAGAGAGAGAACTTAGTGATATTGATAGCTGGTACTATATCATATATGGAATCTCTTATTATTCAGAGAGCCCAGCTCAGATTTGCTTTGTATCCACTTTTCAAGTTAAGGTAAAAGACAAAGTGGTTGAGTCATTTGTCTGGCTTAGATAAGTTCAGGTTAAATCAGAGCTAGTCCTTGCAAGCCTTATTACAATACCAATCTCATAACCTTGTATCAGACCATTATTATTTTTTTTCACTGATATTTGGAAGTTCTTTTTAGAGGACTATGTTTATATCTCACTTAAGTTTTTAATGTTTCTAATCAGACAACAGTAAGGATCATTTTGACCAGATTTAGTACCTTAGAATCTCCTACGAGTGCAATACTGATGGAGAGTTTGCGCTTCATCCCTCCACTCAGTGAACTTGTAAATGAATTTCGCTTTTCTTCCAGGTTAAAAATATTCAACATATGATCAATTTCACCTTTTAACTTCTTTTTAGAAAATCCTTTCAGCTAAAACACCAAGAGAGAATATTTAAGTAGTATTCTAAATTTGAATAAAGAATCTTAGGAATTAGAGCTATCAGGGAAGAACCTTAGAGATAATTTTCTCTCATATTACAGATGAGGAAACTGAGGTCCACAAAAATGAAGTCACTTGCCCCATACTCAATAAGCAGCAGATCTAAACACTCTTCCCATTTAATGACACTGCTACAATTTAGAGCAACTTTAGTTTTAGATGTTCCCTTCCCACCAGTCTTACTTTGTTTTAAAAGGATTAAGGCAGTGCCCTGCACTGTAACCCCTCTGGGCCTCAGTTATTGATCTATAAAGGGTTTGGGCTAGATGACTTCTAAGTTCCTTTCCAGCTCTGAGAAGACTATTTTGGGACATTCTAAGGGTGCTTTCTTAGCCCCATCACCCCCAAGCATGTGAACAGAGGTAAAAAATTTCTCTTTGGATTACCTTAGCGAAGAAGTAAAGATGTTCTTCTACTGTCAAGTAATCGAACAAGAGGTCGTGCTGGGGGCATAAACCCAGGTTCTTTCGGATCTGAACCATATCCCTTGTGATTTCAAAGCCATTAATATATGCCTGTCCACTTGTAGGAGGATACAGACCTGAGGACCAACCAAAAGATATCTCAGAAATTTATCTGCAGTAACAACTTCTGTTTCAAGATTCTCATAAGAAATCAGACTAAATGGATTCCTTCAATTTTAACTAATTTTATTAAATAAAGAATTATTTAATGCTTCTATATGTAAGAAAATTATTTGGGTTCTGGAGATAATAAAAAATTATATAGTCCCTACTTTCAGGGAGA
Organism: Gymnobelideus leadbeateri; assembly: GCA_011680675.1. NCBI lineage: Eukaryota > Metazoa > Chordata > Mammalia > Diprotodontia > Petauridae > Gymnobelideus > Gymnobelideus leadbeateri. The sequence goes on along the minus strand of WOXC01010782.1, from coordinate 214,387 downwards.
TCATATTCTATTGGGGGAATTGTCATGAACGAAGATCACTAAAATATATGGACAAAGGAGAGATCCAAAGAAAACACATTAGGGAAATGTCTGTGAAGAAAAGACTTTCAGCTGGGGTATTAGAGAAGGCTTCATCTAGAAGGCAGCACTTGAACTGAGCACAGATAAAAGAGAAAGATTTTGAAATTCAGAGATCTGTAAAGTATGCTTGTGTGAATGCATGAAGGTAGTAAAAACATATCTCATCAGTCTTGGTACTACACCTTTTTTTTAATTAAAGGTTATATATATTTGTTGCCTTGAACCGCACCCTTTCACCCAAGTTAGCTGGAGGACTGGCTGGGCCAAATGCTGATAAAGAGGCCAGTGTTCTACTCCCATTCCCCCTATCTCTCAAATGCTTCACTCTGGCTATAATAGGCCCAAATGGGGCTAGAATTATGTATACTGAGGAGAGGGAGACATAGAGGCCATACTTGGCTTGAAAAGGGTGTGGAGGTAGGAGGGAGCAGAAGATAACAAGACCTTTGGTACAGAAATGAGAGCTGAATTGTTCAATTCAAGGTTTCCAGACAGCCAAAAGAAAGGTAGAGGTTACAGATCCATCTGTCTAGACCCTTCTCTGCACCCTAATAGCTACCTCCAGAGCACAATCATTCAGGGTCTCAATGGAAGGGGAAGTAAAGGAGGCAGAGAGGACTGTTCATTCCCCACACTTAGGTAGGGGGATTTGAACTCTCCCTCCTTAGCAGCCTGCCCAGCCCAGAAAAAGAGGGCTTAAAGCATGTTGGTCACTGGAATATGGGAAATGAACACTCCCACCCCACAGTATTGTTTCTCTGGAGCCTGGTAGAGTCCCAGGCCTTTGAGACCCCTCTCAGGGTAAAGCTGAGAGCAGAAACTTTTCATGACTGACTCCTTTTCACTTCTTTTATCTCTTGTACCTTTGATTGGAGGGCCATGAACTCTAAATTCCACACTTAAGGAGGTAGTTCAGATCAGAACATCTCATTTCTCACTTGGCTGCACTACTTTGGGACTTCTCTGACCTTTCCACCATGCCCTGTGCCTGGTACCTTTTCTAACTCCCACCCTAGCTTTTCAGCTTCCTTTTCTGTGTTGTCTTCCCCCATTAGATGGTAAGTTCCTTGATGGCAGAAGCTATCTTTCTTTTTTCTTATTTGTATCCTCAGTGCCTAGCCCATTGCCTAGCACTAGTAGGCACCTAATAAATGTTGATTGACTACCGAGCATATTGAGCTTAGGGAACAGCTAGTAGCCCAGTTTGGCTGTAAAGTATGACACATAAAGAGGAACAATGTGAAATAAAGCCAGAAAAATGAATTGGAATGATATTACAAAGGACTTTAAGGACAGGCTGAAAAGTCTGGATCTTATCCTAGGGCAATAAGACTTCATGGAAAGTGTTTGAACCCAGCAGAATGACTAATTACAATCTGATATCTTAAAGCAATTATTTTGATAGCTGCATGAAGGATGGCATGATGAATAGAAAGACTGCAATAGTTCAAGTGAGAAGTAATTAAGATGTGAACTATATTGGTCATTTGAATGAAGGGAAGGAGTCATATGCGAGAAATGCTGCAAAGGTGGAATGACAAGACTTGGTGATGGAATGGTGCTAGGAAGAGGGAATAATTTTTCCAAGTATTCAAACCTAGGTGACTAGAAAGATGGTTGCACCACCACAAGAAAGATGTGATGGAAGAAATTTACAAGTTCAGTTCTGGGTGTAATGAATTTGAGGTGTGGGCATGATGCTCAGGGAAGGAAATCCAGGGGCAGTTGGGAGACATGGGATTGTAGCCCAAAAGATTTTAAGATATTAAGTCTGAATTTATTAAGGTGGTGATTAAACCCTTGGGAGCAGATTAGGTCCCTAAGGAAGAGAATATAGAAAGAAAAAGGGAAGAGAGGTCTGGACTGAGCCTTGTAGGATGTGCATGCATGCTTAGATGGTAGGAGAAGGATAATGAACTAGCAAAAGAGACAGAAAAGGAATTGAGAGCAGCATCATGACAGGTAAGATAAGAAAATTTATCCAGAAGCAGAGGGTGGAAAACAGCATTGAAAGGTGAAGAAAGAGAAAGGAAGATGAAGACTGAAAGGAGTTTTTGAATTAAGAGATCCTTAGTGCCTTCTGTTGAAGTAAATTAAATAGAGTTATATTGCAAGAGGATGAGAAGTGAAGTGGTGAAGAAAAGGGAGCTACGAGTAAAGGCAATTCTTTTAGGAGTTTAGCAGCAAGAAAAAGAGATATGCAACATGGAGCTGGCTGGGTCAAGCAAACATTTTTTAAAGCTAGGGGTTACCAGAGAACATTTGTAGAAAGTGAGGATATATCCAGCAGATAGGGAGAGTATGGAGCAGAGATGAGATACTGAACAAGAACTAGTAGGAAAACAGGACAAGTTTGGCAGATACTAGATTCAGACCATCCCTTTACACCAAATACAATGGTAAGCTCAAAATGAATAAACACACCAAGCACAAAAGGTCTTATCATTCTGGAAAACAATCTGTAATTATTCAAGAAAAGTTAACAAACCGCTCATGTTCTTTTATCCCAGTGCCAGATTTGTACCCCAAGGAAATCAAAGACAAAAAGACAGGGCCCTTATATATAAAAATATTGATAATAAAACTTTTTGTGTTAGCAAAATGTTGAAAACAAAATAGGTGCTATTGGCTGGGAAATCATGAACCAACTGAGGTATATGGATATAAAGGAATATTACTGCATTGCCAGAAATGATGAATGTCTCTTGGTGGAGATACAGAGCATGATGGGTATTGAATATTGCACATGCTATACTATGGAGCTGCTATGCTGGTGTTTCTTAAATGTTTTTCTTTGTGAAGATGATGCAAATGTAAGTTTTAAATAATGTAGAAGACATAGACAATATATCTACTATTACCATAGTAGATATATTGTAAAAAACATAGATGGAGAGAGCTCCTCAAAATATAGGGAATTGAATATATAAAAATCTCAGGAACAAGGAAGTCATAAAAAGGAAACAAACAGATTAGCTTTTAAGGCTGTGAGACTGTGGAAGTTATTGTTTTCCTTTATGTTCTGGTCTAACTCGAGGTCTAACTAGTGACCAGAGCATCTGGAATAAAGTAACGGATTGTACTGTGGTTTAGTATATAAAGGGTTAGGCTCAGAGTTAGGAAGTCCTGCCCTGTCTCTGACACACATTAGCTCTGTTATTAAGGGTAAATAGCTTAACATCTCAGTGTTCCCAGGCAACTCTCTAAGACTAAATTATAGATGAATTGCCAGGCTGGATTTGTGGAAGGATTTTGTACACTGGGAGTCCCCTACACTAATCAAATGACAAATATGTCCTTCCTCCCCTACAAAAATTTATATCTTGCAAATAACTAAAACATCATGATAACAGTAATGATAATAATAAAAACTCATTAGCATTTATATAGCACTTCAAGGTTTTTCAAAGTATCGTACATAGATGATCTCAGCTGATCCTCATAACGATCTTGTAAAGTAAGTGCTATAGTATATATGTATTAGCAAGCACCCTAGCACACCCAGGATGGCCTGCTAGCACAGGTTCTTTGATCTGCTTTTCTAAAGGAAAGACAACTTTAAAGGGGTCAATAATCTTACTTTAATTATGATAAGTAGAAAGAAGTGAGCATCCAAGAAAGAATTCAACAGATAGGGCTCCAACTGTCTGAACAAAGTAATACAACCACTAGATTGGGAGAGCAAAAACATCTGAGTAGTTGGCAGGATCTGCAGGAATAAAGGAAATTATGGGGTGTGTTGGCCCAGTTATTGTGCTGCTCTTTGTCAGCGATCTTAGAGAAACCAAGTGAGCAACAGTAGTGGGAGCAGTTTCCTGGGGGCCAGAGCAGGGACCCTGGGAGATAACATCTCCTTCCCACTCCATACCCCACTAGCACTCCTTAGGAGACAGGTTGGAGCAGTAGCTGTGGGAGGAAAACAAGTTTGTGGAAGGAGGGGATGGCCAGAGTCAGGACTCAAGTAGAGCTGTCCTGTCCCGGACAGTGCTGGAGGGGTGGAGGTTCTGGAAGTATGCTGTGCCCAGAACCCAGACTGGGGTGGGGGAGAATGAGGTGCCCTAGAGTTGGGGTGGTGTGGGCCAGAGACAGAGGCTGGAGGTAGGAGCTCCTGGAGCCTGAGGTACTTGGCAGAAACAGGGAGAGTCTGGAATGGAGCCATGTAGCAGGAGCAGAGAATTGCCTGTGCTGGGACTCAGGCAGGAGCCAGGAGTGGCTGGTCCCTGGACATACAAGAAGAGGAACCCCAGAGCTCAGAATTCAGCCCTGGGGCAAGAAGAAAACTTTGCATCAAGGTAGGAGCACTGAGTGTGCTTTCCTGCTATGACTCCCTGGGATGGTATGGAACCCAGCCGGTGGATTCGTCTGCGGTGGATGGGAGGGAAGTGCCATAACCGCCTGGATGTACCCTGTTGGCTTTGTTGCACAGTAACCTCTCAGGACCTGGAAATATGGTTTGGAGCAGTGTTAAGACTTGGAACACCTGAGAGTGCCAGGTGGGAGCCTGCAGGGCAGAGTGGGGAGGACACACCTCTAAGAGGACTTTACTTGGACTCTTTGTTTTAGATTGAGGGGATTACAACCTACTGTGATTTAGGAGTAGTGTGTGTTGTATTTTCTGCTGCCCCTGAGGATGTGCTGTGCTAGGAAAGACCTAGGGATCTTGGGATCCCCTGATTATATAAACAAATATTTTGGAATATTATATACTTTGTATTTGTGGTCATGTGGCCACCCTGGTAATAAGTTGTTATATATTTTGCAAATATGAAGCTTATGATGTGTTTATTTTGGAGGAATTATGTTGTACTTATTTTTTTATTATTAAACAAATGCTTTATTAACTTCTGGTTTACATCATTCATTTCCACCAAATTTTGAGCTACAATTTTTCCCCCATTTTTTCCCTACCCACCACCCCAGAATAGTAGTCCCACTGGATATCCCCTCATCCAATCTGCTCTCTCCCATATCTTCTCCCATACCCCTTCGACTTTGCCATTAGGGCAAGGTGAATCTCTGAGCCCCAATGCCTAGACATCTTATGAAACATTTAATTTTAAAACTTCAATTTTCAGATCCATTCCCTTCCTCCCTTGTCACCCACTCCCTCTGAGAAGATAAGCAATTCAGTATGTGTTGTACATGTATAGTTATGCAAAACATTACCATAGTAGATATATTGTAAAAGACAGCTTATATTTCCCTCTCACCCATCTCACCTCCCACCTGGTCCATTCCCTACTTTGATCCTGTCCCTCTTTGATAGTGGGTACTTCCAACCTCCCCTCCCCCCAGAATGCCCTCCCCTCCATCCTTCCCCCCCTCATCCCCCTTTCCCCTACTTTCCTGCAGGGTGAGATATCCCATTTAGTATGTATGTGATTCTCTCCTTGAGGCAACTTCAATGAGAATATGGTTTTGCCTTTTTGCCTTCCTGTTCTTCCCCTCCCCTGCAACTACTTCCCCTTGCCTCTTCTACATGACATAGTTTACCCTACCCTGTCTCTCTCCATCTCCTCTTGCCACTTTCCTCTCTCACCTCTTGACTTCACCCCTTAAGAATCATCCCTTCCCATCACATTCAACCTGTACCCTCTATCCATGTATACCTGTAAACATATACCCATATACCCTTCTTCAATTATTTTCATAATGAGAAAGGTTTCATCAGACACAGTAAAGGTCCTAGAAAAGAAATAATGAAACATACTCTATTTCTTATAACAGAGAGGTAGGGGACAACTACTATATACACACACACACACACACACACACACACACACAGACAATGTATATATATACATTGTCAGACAAAGTTTCTTTGTACCATATGCTTTTGCTTAATTGTTTTTTTTATCACAACATAGGGTTCATACTAGAGTATAGGTGGGTAAGTGTGGAATGACTTCAAAGTAAAGGCCAAAAATAAAATAAAATAAATTTTGTAATAAGTTACAACTACCAAGAAGCTCATTCTTCATAATGCCACATATAAAGCTGGTTATCCCTGCTGAATTCACAATCTAGAGATGTTCTGGGACAACAGACCTCATTTCGTTGGCCCATTCTTTTACTAGCAATTCTTCACAGAACAGGAAGTTTCCCAGAATATTTCCTAGAGTTCAAGATGATAGGTACAGTAGGAGATGGAAATTAGCAGCTACAAAAGAGCACTACTATCCATATGGCCATTGATTGAGAAAAAGTGATGGGTGAAAGATACCTAGAGAGCTGCCTCCTACAAGGTGGAGGCACCATTCCTGTCCAGAAAGTTAAGCTAGTTTTATTTCTACAATCATCATTCAGGGCTTTAATCATCACTCAGTTAATCAACAACCATCTTATAAATGTACTAGGCTCTTGGCTAGGTGTTCATGCTAGGGATCTTACTTCTACTCCATACTTCTCACCTGATGGAAATGATATATTAGAGGGAAGATGGTATGATTCTGTCATTGATGTGTTTGTCCAGAACTATGAACACCATGGAATTCCTTCATCATCATATTTAGAATCGAAATGAGTGAGCTTTACTAGTTTGCACTGTGGCTCTAAAGAGTTAGAGATTGTCATAAACTGCTTGGATTGCAAGGGAAATGGGTAATGGATAATCCCCTCTCCTTTGTCTTAGGCCAATTAGGTTTTTCTATAGCTCAGCTATCATCAAGGAAGAACTGAAGAGAAAAAAGAAAGTTGACTTTCAGTGGGTAATGTAATGGCAATAAACTTAGCTTTGGTAATAAAAGTGAAGGCCCTGAAAACATGAAGGGCTGTGGGGAGCAAATCCTCAGCTTCTCAGCTGATCGGAGTGCAGACATACCTGTAAGCATGGACAAAGTGGTGGTCTTTCCTGCTCCGTTATGTCCTAGAAGAACAGTAATCTGGCCCTCATATATGTTCAGATTTAGGTCTCTTACTGCCTCTTTGATATTACTTCCCACCACAAACACCTGTAAAAGAAGCAAAGAAAGAGTAACTTTGCACCCCTTTTCTTCACTCTGAAGAACTTAATGACAAGATTAAGTATTCAAATCAACTATCCCTAGAAAGTATTTTATCATATATCACTAAGACCAAGGAGGAAATAAATTCCAAGGGAGTAGATTTTACTACTTCACAGAGTAAAATAGGATAAAGCTTATCTGCAAAGGAAAATGATGTAGAGTTTCAGTAAAGCTTAAAGTTATAAAGAGAAAACAGCACAGTTATTGCTTCTAGCACATAATGATGCAAAGTCTGAAGAGAACAGTCTCAGTGTCTACATGGGTACATGCAGGCAGCAGCAATACTATTCTCATATTCTATATACAAATATATGTTGCAATATTTCTATCTTTAAAGCACTAGGCTAAAATCTTGGTGAACACAAAGAAGATGAAGTCTCTGTACTCAGATACTTGGGAGATAAGACATATGAATATGAAAATATAATTTATTTTTATTTATTTATTTATTTGCTTTTTGGAGGGCAATTGGGGTTAAGTAACTTGCCCAAGGTCACACAGCTAGGTTTTTGTTTGTGTGTGCCTTAAGCGTCTGAGGCCAGATCCGAACTCAGGTCCTTCTGACTCCAGGGCCAACACTCTACTCACTGAGCCACCTAGCCGCCCCAAACATCATGTGCTTTTTTTTTTTTAAAGCAATTGGGGTTAAGTAACTTGCTCAAGGTTACACGGCTAGTCATTATTTATGTGTGGGTGCTCATTTTCTGAGGCCGGATTCAATCTCGGGTCATCCCAACTCCGAGGCCAGCGCTCTTACTCACTGCGCCACCTAGCCACCCGAAAATATAATTTATAATACCAGGCAGTCTCTGTAAGTACTAAGTGAGTACTTACTATGTAAGTACTAAGAAAAGAAGAACTACAGTCTTAAGGGGAAGGAGAGATAATGCTGGGATGGAAAAAGTGACATTTTAGCTGGTCTTGGAGGAAAGTTAGAATTTTGCTAGACAGGAAAGAGAGGTAACATTAGAGGCAGACAGAACAGTGTAAGCAATGGTACACAGCTGAGAAAGTATTACATATGTTTGAGGTACACTGAATATACACATACACCACATACACAGACAGCTGTGACTAAGATCTCATGTAGAGAAGAAGACATGGATGAGGCAGGAAATATGAGTCACAGTGCACACTGCCTTCAATATCATGCTAAGCTGCTTGCCCTTTTTCTTTTAGGCTACCAATAGATGCTGTGTGTGAGAGTAAAATGATGATAGAAATGTTTTAGTAAGATGAGTGTAGCAGAAGCATGTTGCAAATTTAATAGTGATAAATGATAAGAGATTGTGAAAAAATTTGAAGGATGAAGCATAAATTGTTAATTAAAAATTTAAAAATGTCCAAACTCTAATAATCAGAGAGAGAAGGAGTTTAAGGAGCCCGCTAAATTAGCAAATAAAGTTTAAATGATAAAATTTAATTTAGGTGAGCCTATAAACAGGTATCACATTTGATAGAACTAATAATTAGTTAAATCTTCTTTCTGATCAAATTGACAATTTATGATGAGTGACATAAGAGATCCTTGATCTCATTCAATATTCAAAGACAAATAGATCATATTCTTTATTTTTATTTTTCTTCTCTGAAATTATGTATTTTTTCAATGAACAAAAATCTGCTTTTTCTACCTCCCCCACCACTCCTCTACACTGAGAACAAAAAAAAAATCCTTGTTACATATATGTATAATAAAGAAAAACAAATTTCCACATTTCCCATGTCCAAAAAAAGGTCTCATTTTGCACTATGAATCCTTAACCTTTCTATCAAGAAGTGGGTAGCATGTGTTCCAACATTAGTCTTCCATAAGAGTGGTTGGTCATTACCCTAATCATAGCTCCTAATTATTTCAAAGTTTTTGTCTTTATAAAATATTGCGGTCTTTGTAAAACTGTTCTTTATTCTGCATCAGTTCATGTAAATATTCCCAGATTTCTCTGAAACCAGCCCCTTTATCACTTCTTACAACATAAAGTTTCCACATAGCTTTGGTCTTTTTATCAGGAACCCTTGGAAGCCTTTTATTTCATTTATAGGATTTTAATCAAGTTTTGTTGGGTAAGTTATTCATCCATTGCCTTTTGGTATATACTCCATGCTCTCTGCTCCTTTATAGTGGTGGTTGCTAAATCATTTGCAGTCATAATTGTGGCTCCTCTGAAGTTGAATTTGTTCTTTCTGGTAGCTTCTAGTATTTTTTTTTTCTGACCTGGAAACTTTGGATTTTGGATATAATGTTCATGGGAATTTTCTTTTCTTTTTTTGGGGGGGGGATTTTCACTTTGAGGTTTTGGGAGGTAACTGATAGATTCCTTCTATTTTGACTTGGTTCTGTGGTTCTCTAAGAACTGGACAGTTTTCTAAGATTTCTTGATCTATGATGTCTAGAATCTTTTTTTTTTTGGTCATGGCATACTTCCAAATTGCTTTTCAAAATAGTTGTACCATATTACAGTTCCATCAATAATGTATTATTGTGCTTATCTTTTATAACCCTTCAACATTGATACTGCCATTCTTGGATACTAGACTTTTATCAAAGAAATCTCATATAAAACGTTTCCCATTTAATTGTTTGGGTGGATCTAACTGCATTTCTTTTTGTTTATGTAAAATATTTTAAAATTTATATAATCATTTAATATAATTAAATTTAATATCAACATAAATTTAATAATTAATATTTATATTAAACAACAATAAATTAAATATTAATATAATTTAATTATAATAATTTAATTTAATATAATTAAATTTAATATAATAAAACATTTAATCTTCTGTGCTCATCTCTAGGAAATGCCATCATTGTGAAAGAGCCATTACTCATAATAGATAAATGGTCAGAAATTTAAGCTATCAATAACCACATGAAAAACTATCCAAATCATTAATAAAATGATTGAAAATTAAAGCAACTTTGACCCATAAGACTTCAGATCCACAAGATTGTCAGAAATGCCAAATATGGAAAATGACAAATTGCAGAGCTTATTCATTGAATGCTTATCTTGGACAGACACTGTCAATAGAAAATGAATTAGGCCTACAATCAAAAAGGAGGAGGAGAAGGAAGTGCATTTCCTTTAAAAAATTTTAAATGCCCCCAAGTCTCTCCCAAAAACAAAGACTCATTTTTATTCTTCTGGTAATTGTTGTATGGCTATTAGGTATGAAGCATCATAATCACAAAGAACTAAAACTGAATATCATTAAAAGGGTAATAAAGAAGCACATAGTAGTCATTATAAGGAAAATCAGAGTAAAAGTGAGCCAGAAGAGAAATATATAAGCAAAGAAAACATGGATCGGTCCCATGATCAGAACAAGTACAGCCTATCTGCTCCATCAGTGTCCTCATAATGTCAAGAGAAACTGAAAAAGGCAGTGACTTCTGGCTTTCATGAAAGTTTCCAGCCAAACTTAGTTTTTCTTAGGAACATCTATTAACAGTGAAGAAGAACACCATATGAAACAGCACTGAAATACTCCATCCCATAAATGAAAGTGCAAGAAAATAGGATCTGAAGCAAAGGCCACTCCAGGTGTCAAAGCCTCTGTGTAGGGGATGGTGCCAAGTTACTGGGGCTCTGGGTGTGCCCTAGAAGACTGAAACATAGTGGCTATAATGCAGCCACTCCATGAGATATATAACACATGAGTGTATAACACATCTGTTGGGGATCTGTGAAGGGGCAAGAAGATTCCTGGGAGTTGGATCTTGTATTCTTCAGTACCTTTGTGTTTTCAATTTGTGCTACTCTTCCCAAGGAGTGAACCAATACAAGGGAGACCATATATTCTGACTGGGGGGAGAGTATGTTTTTGTACTTCTGTCCTTGACATACCTTCTCAGTAAATTTCCTTCTATAAAAGCTAGAAATTGGGAAGAAAAGCAATTTGGATGATGAGGAAAAGGATGAGTTGTCTAAACAGAACTATGTTCATGTAGGTGGAATTTATTAAACACCTTGGATTTTAAGAAGATATGTATAGAAGACGAAAGATGTATAAATCAAGCTGTGGGCAGTGAGACTGCCCTGAAGATCCAAGAATCCAACATAGACATATCAAAACCCAATTATGCATTCTGTTCCACCCTCCCTAGAGACCCTGGCTCTAGGCTGTAGAAGTCTGCTTGGGTGTTGACACCCAGAAAGGGTACAGCCTGTCAGTGGCAAAAGCCTTCCAGGGGCTGAAACCTGGAAGCACAAGTGCTGCAAGGCTTTGAACTGCCATTTCTGGGAAAAGTGGGCTCTGAATTGCTAGTGCCAAACCAGAGAACTAAGAAACAGAAGCAGGGACACAGGTTACCAAGAAAGTGAGCACATGGGGTCATGTGCAGCATTCCCCTAAACCTGAGGGAAAGGGCACAATATGTGGCTGGGGCCAGTTCTGACCACCCAAAAGTCAGTTGGGGCAGAAACACAGGTTAGCCCAGTGTGGAAGAAGGCTGAGATGCTGTGAGATTGTGAGATCCAGCCCTCAAGGAAACCACAATCAGAAGGGAAGAAGTCAGGAAGTAAGTGATAAAAGAAAGTAAGGGAAAGGGAAGGAAGAATGAAATTACAAAAAATCTGAGGAAGAAGAAAACAAAGACTTTGAACATAAATAGGAAAATTAACAGGAAAAATAGTAACAGTAGAAGGAAATATGGCCTCCAGATCTAGTGAATGAATTTAGGTATTTATGAATAAATACTGCAAAATCAAAGAAAATGATTTATAACTTGATGAAGTAGAGGTCATTGTGGAATTTGAGAACATCAACCACAGCACATTGTTATTGAGTGGTTAGAAGGTCGACACAAAGGGTATATCGCACTGGGCTGGTAGCAGAACACAATTTGGTGTGGGCTATGCATGATGCAGATGGGACCTAAGCAGGCCTCAGGACTGAATCACTGGCAGCTATGGCAATTTCCAGACTTCTCAACCCACAAACACTGAGAACAGTGTGGAAAGTCAGTGGGGGACCTCTGTGGGACTTGCAGTCCAGCTCCAGCCCCAGGATGGCGGTGTTGGCAGTGGTGGTGGCAGCAACAGCAGCAGCTGCAACAGTGAGGGTGGAAGCTGCAACAGGAGCAGCAGCAGTGGCTGCTTCTGGAGCTCTGGGCCCACAGATGGTGGGGAATCCCGTGGCTGATATAGAACCCCAGAAGCCTGGAACAGTATCCCTATTTCCATCATGATCACCACTGGAAGCAGAATCCTGCCTTGACAGGGAGTTAGAAAGTCAAGTATTTGGCTGGGAAGATGAGCAAATAGTGTAAAATAAAGTCAGACTATAGAATATTACTTTGGTGACAAAGAAGATCAAAACATACAACCAGAAGAAGACAACAAAATCAAAGCTCCTAAATCAAAAGCCTCAAAGAAAACTATGAATTGATCACAGACCATGGAAAAGCTCAAAAAGATTTTGAAAATCAAATAAGAGAAGTAGAGAAAAAACTGGGGAGAGAAGTGAGAGTGATGCAAGAAAATCATGAAAAATGAATCAACAACTTGCTAAAGGAGACCACAAAAACATTGAAGAAAAGAACACATTAAAAAAACAGACTAACTCAAATGGCAAAAGAGGTCCAAAAAGCCAATGAGGAGAATGCCTTAAAAAGCAAAACTGGCCAAATGGAAAAGGAGGTCCAAAAGTTTACTGAAGAAAACAATTCCTTCAAAATTAGAATGGAGCAAATGGAAGCTAATAACTATATGAGAAATCAAGATATTATAAAACAGAATCAAAAGAATGAAAAAATAGAAGACAATGTGAAATATCTTATTGGAAAATCACTGACCTAGAAAAAAGGTCCAGGAGAGGTAATTTAAAAATTATTGGGCTACCCGAAACCCATTATCAAAATTAAGAGCCTTGATATGATCTTTCTTTTTTTTTTTAATTTTTTTCATCATTAATATCCCATCTATTTCACATCTCCCTCCACCCTGCAACTCCTAAATCTGTTGTTCATTCTCAGAATAACCTCTAGTTCTCTCCCCCTTAATGGATTCCCCCAACCATCATCCCTATATGATCTATACTTTCTTTTTTTTTCTTTTTGGAGGGCAATTGGGTTTAAGTAACTTGCCCAAGGTCACACGGCTAGGTTTTTGTTTGTGTGTGCGTTAAGTGTCTGAGGCCGGATCCGAACTCAGATCCTTCTGACTCCAGGGCCGACACTGTACTCACTGCGCCACCTAGCCACCCCCAGATCTATAATTTCTTACCTTTCCCTATTTTAGCCTATTAGTGAACCATTAAAACTGTACACTATCCTCTTCTCTGAAGTCAAACACTGGATTCTTCCCACCATCTGCTGCCTTCACTTTTATTAACCTGCTTCTGAATTAAGCTGGAGACAATCGCAAAACCATGTTGACTGGGTACAGCAATAATTTGTGTTACACTCATTCCTTCAAAGTATTCCTCTTACATATCTTTAATTGATTCACTATCCAACTCACAAAAGGTTTTTTAAACTTCATCTCTCCTAAAACCTCTATTTCCTTTTCCCTCAACCCTCATATGTGAAAGTCTTGCTTCACATATAATTGAAAAACATGAGACATTTAGCTGAGGGGTTCCTCTTTTCCAGTACTTATCTCATCTCACCCAGTTGCATTCTACTCTCTTCATTCATTGATGTTTTATAAGAGGTAGACTTTCTTTGCAAGACAAACCCCATTATGTGCCCTAGTGATCCTCTTCCTTCCCATCTTCTTGAAAAAATTGTTTCCTCTATCATCCCAACACTCTCACTTATGTTCAGTCTCTTCCTTTCTCCCAAATTCTTCACTACTGTATACAAACATGCCCATATGTTCCCTCTCGTCAAAAAATCCTTCAATGGGGGCGGCTAGGTGGTGCAGTGAGTAGAGCGCCGGCCCTGGAGTCAGAAGGACCTGAGTTCAGATCCGGCCTCAGACACTTAACGCACAAACAAAAAAACCTAGCCGTGTGACCTTGGGCAAGTTACTTAACCCCAATTGCCCTCCAAAAAGCAAAAAAAAAAATCCCTCAATGATCAATCGATCCCTTTTATCATTTGATATATATATATATATATATATATATTAATGTCTATATCTCTATCTATCTATCTCTGTCTCTGTCTTTCTCTTTCTCTCCATTCTAGTTACCAAACTCCTCATTCACCTGAAACAATTCTCAACAAACTTACCAATGATCTCTTATTATCTAAATCTAATGGTCTTTGTCAGTCATTCTCTTTCTTGACCTCTTTGTAGACTTTGATACTGCGGATCACCTTTTTCCTTAATACTCCTTCTCTAGTTTATTTTACATGGTTATTTTGGTAGTACTGCTTCTGGTTATCTTCCTACCATTTTACTCCTTTTTACTCTTCTTTGCTTGATCTTTATTCTGGTCATAACCATCAACAGTTGGTGTCCTCCACAGCTGTGTCCTGAGTCCTCTTCTTCCTCTATGCAATTTTTCTTAGTGATCTCATAAGCTCCTATGGATGTAATGATCATCTCTATACAGATGATTCTACAATCTATTTATCCCAAACTAACCTCTTTCTTGACCTTCAATCTTACATTTCTACCTGCCTACTAGACATATTGAGGCAGCTAGGTAGTGCAGTGGATAGAGATCTGGTACTGAAGTCAGGCATTCCTGAGTTCAAATCTATCCCATTTAGACACTTAATAGCTCTCCCTCCCTATATCTTAGCAGTTGCCAGGAACTATAGATTCTACCTTCATAACATCTCTTGAACACATTTCCACATTTCTCCTCTCATATTGCAATCCACTTGTTCAGGTCCTCATCAGTTCATGTCTGTACTATTGTGATATCCTACTCTATGGTCTCTCTGCCTCAAGTATCTCTATCATCTAACCTATTTTAAGCTAAAATATAAAAATCATTTTTCTATACTTTAGATGTGACCATGTCACTCCTCCACCCCATTTAATCAACTCCACTTTCTACCTATTAATGCCAGGATCTAATATAAAATTCTCCATTTGATTTTTTCTTTTTTTTTCTTTTTTTACCTCTCATCCCCCTTTCTCCTACTCTCCTGCAGGGTGAGATATCCCATTTAGTATGTATGTGATTCTTTCCTTGAGCCAACTTCAATGAGAATATGGTTTTGTCTTTTTGCCTTCCTGTTCTTCCCCTCCCCTGCAACTACTTCCCCTTGCCTCTTCTACATGACATAGTTTACCCTACCCTGTCTCTCTCCATCTCCTCTTGCCACTTTCCTCTCTCACCTCTTGACTTCACCCCTTAAGAATCATCCCTTCCCATCACATTCAACCTGTACCCTCTATCCATGTATACCTGTAAACATATACCCATATACCCTTCTTCAATTATTTTCATAATGAGAAAGGTTTCATCAGACACAGTTATTGTTTTTCCACGTAGGAATGTAAAGAGTTCGATTTTGATAAGTTCCTTTTGATTTCTTTTCCTTGATTACCTTCTCAAGCATCTCTTGCTTCTTGTGTCTGAATGTCAAATTTTCTATTCAGCTCTGGTTTTTTCCTCAAGAATACTTGAAAGTCCTCTATTCCACTGAATGACCATATTTTCCCCTGAAACAAAATACTCAGTTTTGCTGGGTAGGTGACCCGTGGGTTCATTCCCAGTTCTTTTGCCCTCTGGAATATCATATTCCATGCCCTTCAATCCTTCAGTGTAGAAGCTGCCAGGTCCTGGGCTATTCTGATTGTGTTTCCACAATATTGAAATTGTTTCTTCCTGGCTGCTTGTAGTATTTTCTCCTTGATCTGGGAATTCTGGAACCTGGCTATAATATTCCTAAGAGCTTTCTTTTTGGGATCTTTTTCAGGAGGCGATATGGGGATTCTTTCAACCTCTATTTCCCCCTCTGGGTCTAACACATCAGGGCAATTTTCCTTGAGAATTTCTTTAAGGATAATTTCTAGGTTCTTTCTTTGATCCTGGCTTTCAGGTAGTCCAATAATTTTTAAATTAGCTTCTCCTGGATCTATTTTCCAGGTCAGTGGTTTTTCCCATGAGATATTTCACGTTGCCTTCTATTCTTTAATTTGTTTGGATCTGCTTAACAGCATCTTGATTTCTCATAAAGAAACTAGCTTCCATTTGCTCCAGTCTAACTCTGAGGGAATGAATCTCCTCATTGAGCTTTTGAGATTCTTTTTCCATCTGGCAAATTCGACTTTTTAAGGCATTCTTCTCCTCATTGCCTTTCTGAGCCTCTTTTGTCATTTAAGTTAGTCTATTTTTTAAGGTGTTATTTTCCTCAGTCAGGCTGTTGACTGTCATTTCATACTTTTCTTGCATCTTTCTCATTTCTCTTCCCAATTTTTCCCCCACTTCTCCTATCTGCTTCTTATGGTCCTCTATGGCCTGTAGCCAGCTTGTATTTTCATTTGGGGCTTTTGGGGCAGGAGTTCTGACCTCACAGTCCTCCTCCATGCTTTGATCCTCTTTGCCCCTAAAATAGGAGTCCAATGTTGAATTTTTCTGTTTATTTTGTTTCTTTTGCCTAGGCATGTTGCCACTTAATTGTTTGATTTTTGGGCTTGTTGCCACAGTAGGACTCTGCCACCAAACAGGAAATCTTCCATCCCAAACGTGGGGTCTTCACAACTTCCGCAGGTTAGGTGGCCTCTGTAAAGCCTCCACATGATCTGACAAGCTGGATACCCACCCCAAACTTCCCCCCAGACCATAATCCAGATTCAGGAAGTTTAAAGCAAGAGCGATTAACCCCCAGACTGATTGCTGGATCTCCCTACAGTTCACAGACCAGGAGGTAGAGCCACCACTGACACTGCAAAATGGCTTCTGTGCAGTGTTTCTTCAGCAGCTTTTCACCCAGGGGAGGAAGCTGACGCATTCCCCAAATACTGGTCCCAAAGTCCATAGGGCACTAATCTCTCACTTTGTCCTAGGCATATCTGTGCTGATAATTTTGGAATCGCCACAGCTGCTGGTGTTCTGGGGTCCCTCCATCTGGCTGCTGGCCTGGCTGCCCTGGGGCTAAAACCTCAGCTCACACGGGCCTGGGCTCCTTGATATGACCTTTCAAGAAATCATCGAGGAAAACTGCCCTGATATCCAGCACCATATGGTAAAATAGAAATTAAGAATTCATTGATTGGGGGGGCGGAGCCAAGATGGCGGAGTAGAAACAGCTCATCCAAGCCACTCTGCCCCCAGATTCCCCCCAAACTATGTAAAAGGGGACTCTGAACAACTTCTGGAGCCCCAGCACCCACAGAACGACACAGAGAAGCTAACCTTCCACTGAGGACAGCCCAGCAGCCCTGCAGGAAGGACCAGCGCAGCGGTCTGGGAGCCAGCAGCACACAACGCGCAGAGTGCAGAAGCCGAGCAGAACCGAGCCCAGGTCCACGTGAGCCGGGTTTTAGCCCCAGGGCGGCAGGGCCAGCAGCCGGCTGGAGGAACCCCAGAACACCAGCAGCCATGGAGACTCCAGAATTATCAACATAGACATGCCTAGGACAAAGTAAGAGGTTAGTGTCCTATGGACTTTGGGACCTGTATTTGGGGAATGCGTTGGCTCCCTCCCCTGGGGGCTAGAAGCCGCTGAGGAGACACACCATTTTGTAGTTTTCAGAGGCAGCTCCAGCTCCTGGCCTGCGAACTGTAGGGAGATCCAGCAATCAGTCTTGGCGGGTAATCGCTCTTGCTTTAACCTCCCTGGATCTGGATTGTGATCTAGGGTGGAAGTCGTGGGTGGGTTTACAGCTTGCCAGAAACGGAAGTTGCCCCCCACACGTTCGGGACGAAAATTCCTCTATCTGGCCTTAAAGCCATAGTGTGGCAACAAGCCCAAAAGTCAGGTAATTAAGTGGCAACATGCCAAGGCAAAGGAAACAGAAAAATGCAACCCTAGACTCCTATTTTGGGGGCATAGAGCGGGAAAAGGACTGCGAGGTCAGAAGTCCTGCTCCAAAAGCCCCAGGGGAAAACATGAGCGGGTTGCAGGCCATAGAGGACCTTAAGAAGGACTTTAAAAATCAAATAAGAGAAGTGGAGGAAAAATTGGAAAGAGAAATGAGAAGGATGCAGGAAAAGTATGAAATGAGGGTCAACAGCCTGACTGAGGAAAACAGCACCTTAAAAAATAGACTGACTCAATGGCAAAGGAGGCCCAAAAGGGCAATGAGGAGAAGAATGCCTTAAAAGGTCGAATTTGCCAGATGGAAAAAGAATCTTAAAAGTTCACTGAGGAGATTCATTCCTTCAGAGTTAGACTGGAGCAAATGGAAGCTAATGACTTTATGAGAAATCAAGATGCTGTTAAGCAGATCCAAACAAACGAAAGATTAGAAGGCAATGTGAAATATCTCATGGGAAAAACCACTGACCTGGAAAATAGATCCAGGAGAGACAATTTAAAAATTATTGGACTACCTGAAAGCCATGATCAAAGAAAGAAATCACCCTTCAAGAAATTCTCAAGGAAAATTGCCCTGATGTTTTAGATCCAGAGGGCAAAATAGAGGTTGAAAGAATCCACCGATCACCTCCTGAAAAAGATGCCAAAAAGAAAACTCCCAGAAATATTATAGCCAGGTTCCAGAATCCCCAGATCAAGGAGAAAATACTCCAAGCAGCCAGGAAGAAACAATTTCAATATTGTGGAAACACAATCAGAATAGCCCAGGACCTGGCAGCTTCTACACTGAGGGATCGAAGGGCACGGAATATGATATTCCAGAGGGCAAAAGAACTGGGAATGAACCCAAGGGTCACCTACCCAGCAAAACTGAGTATTTTGTTTCAGAGGAAAATATGGTCATTCAGTGGAATAGAGGACTTTCAAGCATTCTTGAGGAAAAAACCAGAGTTGAATAGAAAATTTGAGATCCAGACACAAGAAGCAAGAGATGCCTGAGAAGGTAATCAGGGAAAAGAAATCAAAAGGAACTTATCAAAGTTGAACTATTTACATTCCTATATGGAAAAACAATAACTGTGACTGATGATATCTTTCTCACCATGAAAATAATGGAAGAAGGGGGTGTGGTCATATGAATACATATGTGAATGCGTGTGTATATGGATAGAGGGTATAGGTTGAATTTGTTGGGAAGGGAGAATACTCAAGGGATGAAATTATGAGGTGAGAGAGGAAAGTGGCAAGAGGAGATGGGGAAAGACAGGGTTGGGTAAACTATCTCATGTAGAAGAAGCAAGGGGAAGTGGTTGCAAGGGAGGGGGAGAATAGGAAGGGGAAAAAAAAGGCAAATCCACATTCTCATTGAATTTGGTTCAGGGAGAGAATGATATACATACTAAATGGGATATCTCAACCTGCAGCAGAATAGGGGGAAGGGGGATGAGAGGAGGGATGATTGATGGGGGGGGCATCCTTGGGGGAGGGGAGGTTAGAAGTACCCACTATAGAAGAGGGACAGGATCATGTAGGGAATGGACCAGGTGGGGGGTGGGATGAGTGGGAGGGAATTATAAGCAGCCTTGTACAATATATCTACTATCATAATGTTTTGCATAGCTAGACATGTACAACATATACTGAATTACTTATCTCCCTAGAGGGAATGGGTGACAAGGGAGGAAGGAAATGGATCTGAAATCTGAGGTCTTAAGATGAAATGTTTCAAATATATATAAATACTATTATTAATACTCTTTCGCTTATAATTGGGAGATAAGATGTGCAGGCATTGGGACACAAAGATTCACCTTCCTCTAATGGAAAAATCGTAGGGGGTGTGGGAGAGGGTACAGGAGAGAGCAGATTGGAGGAAGTGATATTTTGTGGGACTGCTATTCTGGGAGGTTGGGTAGGGGAATAACAGGGGGAAAATGATTGTAACTCAAAATTAGGCGGAAATGAATGATATAAAACAGAAGTTAATAAAGCATTTGTTTAAAAAAAAAAAAGAATTCACTGATTGGGGCGGCTAGGTGGTGCAGTGAGTAGAGCACCGGCCCTGGAGTCAGAAGGACCTGAGTTCGGAGCCGGCCTCAGACACTTAATCCACACAAACAAAAAAAAAAAACCTAGCCCTGTAACCTTGGGCAAGTTACTTAACCCCCAATTGCCCTAAAGGGGGGGCTAGGTGGCGCAGTGAGTAAGAGCGCCGGCCTCGCAGCTGGGATGACCTGAGATCAAATCTGGCCTCAGAAAATGAGCACACACACATAAATAATGACTAGCCGTGTAACCTTGAGCAAGTTACTTAACCCCAATTGCTTAAAAAAAAAAAAATTAAAAAAAAGGAAAAGAATTCACTGATTGCCTCTTGAAAGAGATCCCAGAAGGAAAATTCCTAGGAATATTGTAGCCAAAATCCAGAGTTCCCAGGTCAAGGAGAAAATATTGCAAACAGCCAGAAAGAAACAATTTGAGTATTGTGGAAATACAATAACACAAGACCTAGCAGCTCCTACATTAAGGACTTGAATAAGATATGCTGGAGATCAGAGGAGCTAGGATTAAAATCAAGAATCACCCAGCAAAACTGACTATAAAGACTTCAGGGGAAAATATGGACATTCAATGAAATAGAGGACTTTCAATCACAAGATCAGAGCTGAATAGAAAATGTGACTTTCAAATCCAAGACTCAAGAGAAACATGAAAAGATAACCAGGAAAGAGAAATCATAAAGGACTTATTAAAGCTGAAATGTTTACATCCCTACATGGAAAGATGTATTAGGGTAGTTGGAGGAAATAGATAGGTATGTAGGTGGATAGACAGATGGCACAGGGTGAGTTGATTATGAAGGGTTGATATCTAAAAAATATTGGGAGAAGGAGAAAGGGAGAGGTGGAATCGGAGTAAATTATCTCACATAAAAGAGGCAATAAAAAGGAGGGGAAGTAGGAGGAGGTGAGAGGGAATGAGTGAACCTTACTCTTATCAGATTTGGCTTAAAGAGGGAATAACATACACACTCAATTGGGTATCTTACCCTACAAACAGGGAAGGGGATAAGGGGTGGGGAATGATAGAAGGGAAGGCATATTGGGGGAGGGGGTAGTCAGAAGCAGATACTTTTTTTTTGCCTTTTAGAGGGGGGAAGGCAGGGCAATTGGGGTTAAGTGATTTGCCCACACACAGCTAGTAAGTGTTAAGTGTCTGAGGCCAAATTTGAACTCTGCTCCTCCTGACTCCAGGGTTGATGCTCTATTCACTGAGCCATCAAGCCACCCCTGCAAACACTTTTGAAAAGGGACAGGGTCGAAGGAAAAAATAGAATAAGTGGGGGACAGGATATTTTGCATAACTACACATATATAACCTATATTAAATCGCTTGCCTTCTCAATGAGGGTGGGTGGGGAGGGAAGAAGGAAGAGAATTTGTAACTCAAAGTTTTAAAAACAAATGTAAAAAAATGTTTTTACATATAACTGGGAAATAAGATATACAGGCAATGGGGTAGAGAAATTTATCTTTCCCTACAAGAAAATAAGGGGGAAGGGAATAAGAGGGGAGGTGTGATAGAAGGGAGGGCAGACTGGGGGAAGGGGTAATCAGAATGCATGCCATCTTGGGGTGGGAAAATTCGGAACTCAAAATCTTATGGAAATGAATGTTGAAAACTAAAAATTAATTAATTAATTTTAAAAAGGATACAAATACAAAAATAAAAGAAAATAAATAATGATCAGAAAAGAAAAACTGGAATCTGCAATGGCAAGCTTTACCAAAGTAACAAAAGAGAGGACAATAGATTGGGGATCCAAATACACAGAAGTCAAGGACAACATTAAAAGAAAATATGCTGATTCTGCAAGCAAAACAAAAGAAATAATGTATGTGAAACCTCTCTAAAATTGTAAAACATTAAGCAAATAAAAGATCATAGAAAAGAACTAAATGTTAGATTTCAAGAGAAGGTCGGAGTCAAAGTGATCTCCTACTTATTGTTCAAGGAAGGAAAATATTGACTATGTTAATCCTTTGATGGCTTTACTTCTTGACAAAATCAAATGATAATGTTTACACACTTCTTACTTCATTTCTCCAGGAGCACAGCAGATGATGTTAACAATATTCTCATTCTGACATATTAGGTCTATCTGAATCTATGAAATCGTGTGTGTGTGTGTGTGTGTGTGTGTGTGTGTGATTCTTTCATATTACAGTCTAATTCGCTTCTCCTGATGTCGGAGTCTGGAAGTACAACAGAAATAGAGATAAAGTTGTACTTTTAAATTATTTGACTGTGGCTAAACAGAGGTTTGATAATATGAAATTCTGGAGAGCATCCAGTTCTCTTGGTTGTTGGTGCATTCATATGCTGTCATGATTGGAGAAATTAAACAGAGAAGTCTTGTTTTTCCAGTAAGGAGGAAGCAACAACTAGTTTACAATGATTCAAATTAAGAGTTTACTCAGTTCCCATGGAACAACATAGTTGTTGCAGAATGTAAGCTTCCTGAGGGACTATTTCAATTTTGATTTTGTTCCAGATGGATATGTGATCTAAATATAAAACATCATTTAAAAAAAGAGAATAAAAGGAATTTCATACAATTATGGTGAGAGAGAAATTTTTTATTAAAATAGAATAAAGATAATCATAGATGTTAAAAGAGACAATTTCAATTATATGAAGTAAGAAAGCACTTGTACAAACAAAATCAATGGAGCTATAATTAGAAGCGAAGAACTTAAATGGGAAAAATCTTTGTAGGAAATATCTCTGAGAAAGGTTTGATATTCAAAATAAAAATGGAATGGACAAAAATAAATAAGAATGAAAGGCAGTAATCAAAGATTATGACCAGGTAGTTTTCAAAAGAAACATGTAAACTATGAAGAAAGACTCCAAATCAGTAATAACAAGAATGCAAATCAAAGAAAACACACATACATCAGACTGGCAAAGATGACAGAGTCAAACATGTAAAATGCTGAATGGGCTATGAAGTGGTTCAAATGTTCTGGAAAACCATATGGAATCCTATGAAAAAACTATATATTCTTTGACTAGTGGTATAAATAGTAGGCATATATCCCAAAGAAGTCAAAGACAGAGGGAAAGGCTGCATTTGTACAGAAATGATTCATAACAGCATTTTCCATAGTAGCAAAGAATCGAAAAGAAAGTACCTATTATTTGGCCCAAACTGTAGTATATTAATGTACTGGAATATTATTGTACCTTAAGAAATGACAGAAATGAAGTGTTCAGAAAAACTTAGGAAAACTAGTAGAAGAAAAAGTAAGCAGAAGTAGGAGACTAACTTGAACAATTACTATAATAATATAGAGGAAAACAACATTGAAAGACTTTAGAATTCTTGTCAATGCATTGCCTAACCGTGATTTTAGGGAACTGAAGGCAAAGTATGCTCCATGCCTCTAAAGAGAGGTCAGAGTCAGTCAATAAAAATGTATTAAGGGTCAACTATGTGCCAGGCATTAATGTTAAATACTGGGCATAAAATGAAAGGTAAAAAACACTCCTTTCTCTTAAGGAGCTCACAATCTAAGAAGGAAGACAACAGGGAAATAACTATGTATAAACAAGGTATGTATATAATAAATTGGAAGAGATATGGTGGAAATGAAGTGCCCCCCCGCAATACATTTTCAGACATGGTCAATGTATTGATCTGTTTTATTTAGCTATTGTTATTTGTTATAAATGTGGATTCTATTGCAATGCTGAGTGTATGTGGGGAAGAAGTAGATGTCAGTGGGGAAATGACAGTGATGGAAAAAAGAGCATAAATAAATTATTATAAAAAAGAAATCTTACTTATTTAAAAAATCCAGTTAAAATTCCACATATTCTGTTCAGTTTTCTCTGATCATTCAGCTGCAATTTTCTTCCAATATTCATTTATTTATTTTTTTAAAAAATTTCAATAACAATCTCAATGTAATTGTTTTAATCCTATGTATTTTGTTTTTTGCTTTAAAAAACATTACTTTTAGAAGGGGTCTATAGGTTTCACAGAACCTCTGCTATAGAATCTAGGTGAAGTAACATTTCATTTTCTCATATGTTCTTATTATATCTATAGTCAATCAAACTATATGTTTATTGTCTGCCTATTGTGTAGAGTGTCTACTACTAGGTATACTGGGGGAAATACCAAAATATAAGACAGTTGATGCCCTCAAGAAGCTTATAGTATAGTAAAGATTTGCAATTTTACAAAAGGTCATTACACATAAAATAATGTGCTTTATGATATCTAAATGGAAAGGTGGGGAAAGTTCAGAGAAAGACTCTCAGAGAGAAGATTTTTGAACTATCTTTTTAAAAAATGAGGAAGGAGTTCAATAAGCAAAGAAGGACAGGGTGAGGAAGAGCTCATTCACAGCATATAGAACCTGAGAAAAAGCAGAGAAATGAGAGCACAATATATGCTTGGAGGACCTAGGGTGGTCTAGTTTGGCAGGAGTAAAGCCTGACTGGGAGGGATTAATGTATTCAGGGTGAGGACTTCAGTTTTAAAGATGGGCTCAAGCAAGAGAGGATGTAGAAATCTATTAGAAAATGTGTTTCATCGTGAATAAACAAAAACAGGATAAAGTTTTGTATACTACTCAGAACCTTAACACCTATATTTCATGAATATTTTCTTCAAGAATAGTTGGGAGACTTGGGAGAGTTAGAAACAATGGGAACACAATAACCCAATGTTCAATAAAATGGAAAATATAAATTACTTGGTAAAGAACTCCTTATTTGATAAAAAAAAATCTTTTGGGAAAACTGGAAAGCAATTTGGTGGAAATTAGGCTTAGACCAACACCTTTCCATATTCAATGATATTTTATAAATGGATACATTTAATTATCTTAATATTAAAAATCACACTATAAAAATAATTAGAAGTGAAGCAGATCATATACATTTTACAACTATTGGTAGGAAATGTGTCCTTACCCAAATAAGGGATAGAGATAATTACAAAAGATAATATAGATAACTTTGGTTATATGAACTGAAAAGCTTCCACACAAACAAAATTAACGCATCTAGGAAAAGCAGTTGAATGGGAAAAAAAGTCTTCAAATGTTTCTGATAAATGTTTGATATCTAAACTGTGTAAATAACCAATTATCAGAAATCTATCTATCTATCTATCTATCTATCTATCTATCTATCTATCTATCTATCTATCGCCATTCCCTAATAGAGAATTAGTCACGGGAGAGAACTGCGAACTATTAATAACAATATGAAAGAATTCTCCACATCATTAATAATAGAAATGCAAATCAAACCCTAAAAAATTGCAAAGGTGATAAAAATGGTCAATAATTAATGCTCAATGAGAAAATATGTACACTAATGCTTTGTTGGTAGAACTATGAATCAGGCAACTGTTTCAGAAAATAATTGGGAATTAAAGTGACTAAAAATGTCCATATTCTTTGAGCTGGAAATTTCATTCTTAGGCTTATACCCCAAAGAGGTTGTTGATAAAAAGAATGTCCCAGTATAGCAAAATATTTATGGCATCACTATTTTTTATAGCGAAGAACTGGAAACAAAGTACATGCACATCAAATGAGGAATGGTAGTACATGAGTTCAACGGAATATTACTATGTTGTAAGAAATGGTAAGTATATGAACTGATGCAGAATGAAATAATGAGACCCAAGAAAACAATACATGCAATAACTAAAATAATGCAAATGGAAGAAACAGTCACAAAAATGTTAAAAGTGAATGTTGCAAAATTATATATTTTATGATCCTTAGAGAACAGAATTACAAAATTTGGATTCAAGCACCCTAGGCCATGATGTATTATAACAAGAAATAGCACTTGAGAACACAAGAAAAATCAGACCAGCACTGAACCAATCCATATGCATATGGATAATATTCTTGTTAGAAGCAACATGATCTTGAATGTATTGAGAAATAGTTTTATAGACTATCTCAGGGAGGGAAAGATATCAAGAGAATGGGAGAAACATAGAACAGTAAAACTCAAGAAAAGATATTTAAAATAAAACAAAAAAAATCTGCTTGTATATTTACTTTCTCTTTATAAAATTTTTATGAAAATTTTCTAAAGTGAGGCTATTCTTGATGAAATATGAGAAATGAAAAGGTAAGCTTCTGCAAATATTTTCTGTAGTAGACGATATAATTCCAGTCACACAGAAGATTCCATTTCATATATTATTTATTATTCACTGATTTTGAAAAAAAAGCACTACAAAAGCTTCTTAGTACAAACTGCAGCCTTAAAAGCTCTCCTCCAATGAGAAGTCTTTCAGGCATGTAAAATCCTTTAATAAATGAAACCAAGAAGCTAATTATTGAAAACCTTTCGATAAATGACTTCGAGCAAGGTATAAAACATTGTGTTCATAAAAAATATGCCCAAAGACATATCGTCCATTGCCACAGAGGGTTGTAGAAGTGGAAGAGGGACTCCATATATATGATAAAATCCTCTATATGTTCTAGAGCAGATTATATATCTAAACATTACAAGATTTCCTCAATGAGATTTTTAATAGTTTTAAAGATTTGTCTAATAATACATACAGGAATGACAAAATGTATAAAAGTATCTATTGTTCAAACTTTGAGAAGTAGCTGGATAACTAGTCCATTAGTTAGGCTATTAGTGCTTATATCTGAAACAGTACTGCAGATTGGCAGTGAGTTGAGCCCAGAATTGGATAAGAGAAAGAGACTGAGCTTGCATTTGGCTTTAATAATAATCTCAAATTTCAGAACTATTTACCTTTTTAGTCTCTCACAGTGTTTGAGATATTGTTTAATACATAGAAGGCGAAATGATTTTTTTTTTCTTTTTGGAGGGGGGAAGGTAGGGCAATTGGGGTTAAGTGACTTGCCCAAGGTCACACAGCTAGTTTTTGTGTTAAGTGTCTGAGGTCAGATTTGAACTCAGGTTCTCCTGAATCCAGAGCCCAGGTACTCTATTCACTGTGCCACCTAGCTGCCCTGCAAAATATACTTTTAATTGAGCTCTTGCCTTCAGGGGCAAACAGTAAATGGTAAACTAGCACTGGAACCATGATATCCTCAATTCTTGGTCCAGGGAAGAATATACAACATTGCTTTTACAATAGCTACAATACTTTCAGTTCCAGCTGGAAAAGATACCTAGAAAAATTAAATACCTTGCACAGATGCTTGATCTGTACTCCAGCTACCAATCCTACAGGTTCAGCCTCCATATATTCACTACGTGGGATGTTGTCAGACTCTATACGTCTCCTAAAAAGAGGTTTTGGGTATCCATACCAGTAGGAGCGCTAAGATAATAAAAATTGTTATTACCAAGAGAGGTAGTCAACAAACAATAGAATTGAAGAATTATAATAGCTGAAAATAACATGGCTCTGCTCGCTTTGTTGATTAAAATGAATAAAGTATCAGTTAGCTCCTAGTTACTGAATTTTTTGTAACAAAATGAGCTTAGACTTGTCTCCAAAACTCAATGTCAAAACTTCATTAAAAGGCAAAATTTTAAAAGGTGTCAAAATGAAGCCTCTTTAAAATTGGAGTCATGGCAAAAAGGAGAAAAAACAACAGCACTGCTATTGTATTGTTGAGTATGACCATGCCTCTATGTAACTCAAACAAGTAGTATTTCGTGTAGGTCAAAAACCACACATTCTTTCAGCTTCATCAATATCCTTAATGCTGAAGTTTATGTAATATATTCCCATTTACCTCTTTAGAAAGTTGATGGAATTATTTTAAGGGGTTATTTTCTTATCAGGGTATTTCTGAAAGTGTCAATGGAACAACACTATTCTTTATCTCTGGAACTCTCTTTTAAAGAAAAAGGACTTTATAATCACAATCTTTTTTATTTATTATATATTACCAGAAGGGGGATAATTACTCATAGTTAGGGTGGTTTACATGCTATGATCATAGATAATATTTAATAATTTTTTTAACACATCTGACTATGACAGTATGGTCTTCTGACCATCTGATTCAATTGCAGATGTGTTTAAACTGAATTCACTCCTGAATTAATCTAGGACAGAATCCAGAATCCAGGAGAGAAAAAAATGTCTGATTACAATTAAGCTCTGTAGGATTTAGTTTTCAGATCAGGTCAACTATAGGTAGGGACAGGGATTCCAATGATCACTCTTTTACCAATCAGCAAAAAAACAAGGCTACTAATAATCTAAGGAACAGCTTCAGAACTCACCTTCAAGCAGAAGTACCATGGCTGAGGCATACCATACTCCCCTGGAAAGACATTTTCCATATACCAAGCTACTAATGCATAGCACAAAGAATCACACAGCATCATTCCCAGAACATGCCCAAAACTTAAGTCATCCTCAATGCTCACTGTATCCATGAGGCTATCCCAACGAACTCCTTCTCCTGAAATATACAATAGGAGGTAGTTATTATGTAGATTAGGCTAATCGTAATTATGAATGAATGAAGCTTCCTGATCAATGAAAATATGTGTAGCCCCACCCCCAGATTAATCTCCTTAATGGAACATCAATAAGTAGTAATTTGTTTTGAAATTTAAATTTCAAAATAGCAACGAATTTCAGGACTGGACTCACTATTAAACACTAGAATCTGTGCACTAATTTTATAGTGAATGGTAATGATTTACTCTGTGGAAATAGCCTCAACTAAGAGAAATGAATATGTCACGAGCTTAAGTTGTATCAGCTTTAATAAAGCCTCATTACCTAACAGATGAATTAGGTGGCCACCACCTATATTATTTACATGCAACAATGTTCCTTTGGCTATTACCATATTATCAAACTATACAAAAATGAATCATGGTTAAACAAATGTTAGTTATAGTCACCTTGCTTTTCATCAGCAGACCATGGCAAAGTCAAAACATGGTCAGATCAAAAACTACATTTCAACAGGCCTTGAAGTGAAAATTCAGACTCTAGGTCAATAAATAAGGTTATAAGTTGATTTACAGGGTTTTGTTAGGTTAGGAATTGAAACTTAAGGAAAAGAAGTTGGAACACAAGGACTTTGTAATGCAGATAACTAAAAGTGAGCACTGGGACAAATTCATCATCTCTAGCATCCAGTTTTTTAAAACATTCCCTATGTTGCTTTCACTTTCTCCATCTACTAGAATACTGCAGAACCATGGTACAGGCTGTACATTTAGGGAATTACTAAGAGCAGAAATCACAGTTCAAAACATATTCAAAAAATAAATGTGTGTTATGGAAGGAGACATAAACAAAGTTTCAAAATGTGTTAGATGATGATGTGTGGTCTTGTTGCTGGAATATAAATATCTGAGGTTTTAATCTAGGGTACTATTTTTTTTTATCCTGGAAAGAGCTTTTGAACTTTAAAACACTTTAGAAATGTGCACAATTATTATCATATTGGGAGTGGCATACAGTGTAAACATAGTCAACAGAGGTATATTCTGAGCTTTAGAATAGTGAAGGGTGTGAAACTTTAGGATAGTCAAGATTAGTTGGTGCCATAATGCAACTTCCAGATGGGCAGGGTAGCTATTGAGGTTGTGAGGAAAATTCTGGCTGTCTATAGGTACAGTTTCTCTTTTGAGGTTCCAAATTCAATGGCCCCTATCTTTGGGTCAAGGAGAAAGTACATGCATCTTGTCAGAATAAGAGCTTTAAGTCCCAGAATCAATGATGCAGTTGAAGTTCCTATGAGAGGAAGTGGGAAGGGAAGGGAATTTTGGGTTCCTCTGGGGGGGAAATCAAGGTACTGGTAATTGTGGTTGGTCAATATGCTGATAAAAGTTCCTAATTTTTTCAAATTTATTTGCCTTTACAAATATTGTTATCATTGTTTAAGTTGTTCTCCTGGTTCTATTCACTTCATTTTAAACAGAGATGTGGGAAAGAACTTAGCTTAAAAAGGCCAAGGTCTCCCACTGCATCTGGGGCCACCTCCAGTTGTCCTGATCTATGTTGCCACTGGACCCAGATGGCTCTGGAGAAGTGAGGCTGGTAACTTTGGATAGCACCTGCCTCACTTAAATCCAATTCCAAATCCAAATCCAATACTTTCAAGTTAAGTCAAGACATCACCTTCCTGGTGTCATTGGTCCTTTTCAAGACAAAGGACAAACAACAACAATCAGTTCATATAGGTCTTCCTAGGTTTCTCTGCGACACCCTCCATCATTTCAGCACATTTATTTTTTTATTTTTATTTTTTTAAAGCAATTGGGGTTAAGCAACTTGCTCAAGGTTACACGGCTAGTCATTATTTGTGTGTGGGTGCTCATTTTCTGAGGCCGGATTTGATCTCGGGTCATCCCAACTCCGAGGCCGGCGCTCTTACTCACTGCGCCACCTAGCCGCCCCTATTTCAGCACATTTATACACTAGAACTTGTTCATGCGTTCTCCAATTTACATGTATCCCCCTAGTTTCCCCTTCCTTGTTAACTCCAAAAGATCTATATTTTGATATATTCTTAGAGTCTGCTTTGCTTAAAACTAATTCATCCCTTAATCTACTCTCTTTCTAATTCCTCTTCCCTCTTCTCCCCTTTCCCTATTTCCCTGTAGTGTTTCTGTACCCAGCTGTGTGTATGTATTCTTCTTTTGACCAGTTAAGAATGAGGTTCAAAAGTGTCAACCATTCCCCAACTGTTCTCATTTGCACAGCTACCTACTTGTACGCTATGACTGAGATAATTTTCCCTAAACTTCCTTTCCCCCCTCCCTTTATCCCCAGTGTATTCTGCTTCTCCTCTATTTTTGTTCTATATTAAGATCATCAAGACATAACTCCCAGGACTTGTGTAATGAGATACCATCCATGACTCTGATGATGCCTGGGTTCAGATGGGACACCTATATCAACTCCCCATATTTTAATGTTAGCAGTTTATCCTTGTATAGCCCTTTATGTTCATTCATGTTTACTTTTTTATGCTACTTTTTACTCCCATGTGTGAACTTGAACATTTCTGCAGAGCTCTGCTCTTTTCATTAGGAAGGTTTTTAAGTCCTCTATTTCATTAAAGATCTATTTCTTCCTCTGTAGTATTATACTCAAGTTTTGCTGAGTAAGTTATTCTTGGTTGTAAGCCTATGTCCTTTGCCTTCTGGAACAAGGTATTCTAAGTTCTCTGTTCCCTAATAGTGGTACCTGCTAAATCATGTGTGATCCGGAGACTCCTTGGTCCCTGAATTCCTTCTCTTTGGCTGTTTGCAGTATTTTTTCTTTGACTTTGAAAACTCTGGATTTGGTTATGATGTTTTAATTTGGTACTTTCTTTCATATGGTTGTTTCTATTTTTACTCTGACCTCTGTTTCTAAGAGATCTAAGCAGGTTTTTTTTTAAAAAAGATTTCTTAAAATATGAGGTCTAAACTCTATTTTTGTTGTTGTCATGGCATTTAGAAAGTATAGTGATCCTTAATGTTTTTCTCCTTGATCTGTTATTTTTGCTACATGACACCTTAATTTTCTTTTACATTTTCATTCTTTTAACTTTGTTTAAATATTTCTTGTGGCCTCACAAAATCATTAGCTTCTGTTTGGTTCATTCTAATTTTCTGATTTTTCTTTCTTCCATAGCTCTCATTTCCTTTCCAAAATTTCTTCCTCAAGAACTCTCATTTATGAAAACATTTAACTCTTTAGCTCTTGTTTTATCTCTGAATTTTTGCCCAAGTTGTGTTTTTCTCTGAGTCATTTCTTCTCTCCTCCTGGATTTTCATATTGAACATTCCTGCCACTGTAACTCTTTATGGTGGGATTATTTTTTTCTTCTTCTCATTCTTCTAGTCTACTTCCTGACTTTGGACTTGATGTCAGGCCAAGACTGTGTGCTTCCATAGGGAAGGTGTGGGCTGGTCCTCTTGTTACTTTCTTAGAATTCTGAGAGTTATTCCAGGATCTCAAGGACAAGTTGAAGACTTGAAAGTTTCAGTATTTACAAAGTGGTCTGCTCCAGGGAAAAATAAGATTCTGCCCCCCATAGTACTTCCCACCTCCTGAACTCCCTATATGAGCACTGCAAGTCCTGCCTTAGGGTTTGAACAATAGAATGCTGCTGGATTTATCCCCTATCAGTCAACAGAAAGCTCTCCTGGTTCAGAGTGACAATTATAAGCTCCCCTTTGGTAAGGGATTCCTGCCCTTAAATTTTTTTTGCAGGCTGGGTTAGGTACTAGAACTGAGACCTCGCTGTGCTCTTTGGGGCCAAACCACAAAGCTGCTGTTTGCTTCTGAAAGTCCTCATTTCTTGAAGAGGGCCAGGGTTTTCCTACCCAGGAATGCCACTTTTATTTGGAAAACAAAGATTCTTGATTCCCTTTATCAACATTTAAAGCTAAATTCAAAAGGATAAGGTCAATGATTATTGGTTTGTATACTTTACAATGGACCATAAATTTGCCAGGTTCCTATCATATGTGAGCCTGATTCCATTTTTATTATTAGAAGGTCTAATGTATCTATTACCAATTATTTCTCTAGGCCAGTTACACACACACACACACACACACACACACACACACATCATTCCTACAAAACATTCATTGCTAACATAACTCAAAAAATCTCCCAAAGATTTACAAGAAAATACAAAAAAGAGGTATCACTGGATTTGTTTAATGTGATAGAAGATGGTCTATCTCAGAACCTATTAAACTTCTAAGATACAAGAGTGG
Organism: Gymnobelideus leadbeateri; assembly: GCA_011680675.1. NCBI lineage: Eukaryota > Metazoa > Chordata > Mammalia > Diprotodontia > Petauridae > Gymnobelideus > Gymnobelideus leadbeateri. The sequence continues at coordinate 181,675 of WOXC01010782.1, read as the reverse complement.
AATTTAAAGTTGCACCATGGGAGAGGTGTCATGTCTATTTTGATTTAATTAACAATTAAAAAACTTGCCCTGATGGCCTATAACATTTTCTGACAGCACAAAAATCTAACTTTTTATTTTGCCTTTTGAAAAATGACTTGATTTAGACATAAAGGCTGATACCATAAGCAATTTAATTAACAATACATCAACAAAGAAAGATCAAATAAATGGCTGGGTTATGGAAATTTAACTTATTTATCAAAATGGAACAGTTCAAAATTACAGAAAGGTTATCTTTAAGGAATCTATACTTCTTAATTATTGTACATTATGCAATGAAGAGTACAATACATAGCTAGGTTTTTGACAGTAAAGCTATCGCTATCACAGTGTTATCACAATGTAAGGAAGGCAGTCAAAATAACTGGACCCATGTTTTCTCTAGAAACTTCTCTGTACAGTCAAAACTCTTTTTATTATCTGGTTGGTCTCTAGAGTATAAGCTTCTGGGATGTAGAGCTGAGTATCCACCTATCTTTTAGCAAGTTTGTGAAGCCAATAATGCCCCAAAGTCCATACGATCAATAGCTCTAAAGACTATAGTTTCATAGTCACCCTGATTTTATCTGGTCCTCTGACAGTTAATGAGATGCCTAAATTTCTGCATTTCTTACTCCTATAATCAGAGTACTTATAATTCCAGTTATTTCATCTGCATGCTATCACTAACACAGATCTCTTGAATATATGTTGCTTTAAAGCCACTACTTTGGGAGGCCAAAGAATTCTTTAAAATATGCATATTTCCTTTCCCGAGCTTTGGGCTCAGTTGGGTTTTTGTCTTTTCATATAGCATTTGTAGAATGACACTGAGATAGAGAACATTGCTGCTGCAGGTGTTACTTCTCCAGAGGGTGAGGCAACAACAAAAGGCTTTGGACTGGCTTTTGGTTAGGGTCTTATAGGCTGCTCTTCAGGACCTTGTCAGCATTTTCATTGGATCTCTAGTCCTCAGACCATTTGAATTTCACAAGATTGAACCCCAGTCTAGGGGTCAGCAAACTACAGCCTATGGGCTACACACCCGTTTTTGTATGGCCCAGTTAGCTAAGTAAGAGTAGTTTTCACATTTTAATATACAAGTTTATTTATAAATGTAAAAAACATTCTTATTTAGCTCCTGGATCATATAAAAACAGGTAGCAGCCGAATCCAGCCTTTGGGCCACAGTGTGGTGCTGTAGGCTGCTCAGTGTCCAGCACTTAGCATGATTTGGAGACGTGAATAAGAAATGACCAGGCCATGTGAGTCATTCAAGAAAGAATGATGAACTCCATTTATTGATTCTTAGTACAAGGTTTTTATAGAGCAAAAGACACAAAGGAAGGGGAATCAAGTTTTCTAATCATTACCTAATCTGTTGTATCCTGAAAGTAGCACAGAATAGATAATTTGATGAGGATTTGTTATCTAGGAGACTAAAGTCTTAGGGTAAGACCTTTGATCTAGGTCTTAGGTACCTGCCAATGCAGCCGCAGTCATAAACAGATACAACTGAGAACAAACTTCAAAGCCAAAGCTGCAGTCCTCAAAAGACATCACGTTTAGAGCTGACCACCCAAAGATACCTGAGTGCTGAATCAAATATTTTGGCCCTCAATAACTAAAATTTTGGGGTATAGCCTATTGACTTCAGAACTCAAGTAACATCCTTATAAGTGTAACCCATAACAAAGAACTCAGGAGCTAACTTGATGAAAAGTCGCTTCTCAAAGAGATTCTTGTTTTAAAGTCCACTATTAGGATTTAATATTTGAGTTCTGAACTAGGCTTTTTTGGCTCCCCACAGTATGGTGACCTATAGGCCTTAGTCTAATACTCTTTCACTTAATAGCAGGAAAGAACAAATGCGAAGAGGCAAATAACAGAGGGCCACACTTAAAGGACACATGTTAGCCTAGTGAGTGGGAGTTTTCAGTAGGCAGTCAATGACACCATTCCAGTATGACCTCTCTCTTAATAAGAGCACTGAGCTCTCAGCCTTATGATGGCTTTAGGCAAGAGGCCCCTCTTCCACTCAGAGCAGACCCTGATCACCACTGATAAGGGAAGAAAAGGTTCAAATAATTCAGTTAGTGCCTTTTGTTAAGCACTCTCAGTTCTGGCTCAGCAGCTAACCTAAAGGGTCCAATGGTAAGGGTACCAGAAAGGTAAGAGCATCAGTGTATACTCTAAGCCTTCATGTCTTTCTATAAGCAGATCCCTGAGCCTCCTTCAAGTATTTAGGCAGCAGATGTGCTCTGAGGATATGGATACTGATGGCCAGCTCTTCTTTATACACTCAAGACAGAAACTAGATTAAACAGCAACAGTTTCTACTAACAACTAAGGGGAAAATATAATAAACAAAAAATACAAAACTGACAAGTTACTGAGCAAAGTCAATCCTAATATATCTATTCTAGTTACAAAGGGTTAGCACAACTTCCTGGGGCTAACTAGTTCTATTTCCATCAGCTAAGCACTAGACCTGGACTTGCCCCGATGGCCTATAACATTTCCTGACAGCACAAAAAACTAACTTTTTATTTTGCCTTTTGAAAAATGACACCCTTTTTTCATCCCTCCCAAATCCTGTCAAAATACTTTGTTGGCTTTGAGATTTCCAACCATTTGCTGAAGTGTGAAGAACTGACATGAGCCTGATATAATTAAACATGTGACCCACAACCCTTAATTGCAGAAAAACAGCTCTGGGTTCATACTTGGTTTTAATCATTTTATAGGGCTAGAAAAATATTAACAAATATTAATTAAATTAACAAATATTAATTAAAATATTAACAATTTTAAAAATTAACAAAATTCATCTGGAAGAACTAAAAGTCAAGAATTTCAAAAGAATTAATCTAAAAAATTTAAAACTATATTATAAAGCAGCTATCATCAAACTATTTGGCTCTGCTAAGAAATGGAGTGGTGGACCAACAGAATAGGTTAGGTGCACAAGACATAATAGTAAATGACTACAATGACTACTACTGTTTGATAAACCCAAAGACTCCAGTTTGGAGTCTCATTATTTGCCAAAAACTGATGGGAAAATTGGAAAATAGTATGAGGCCTATATAGACCAACATTTAACACTGTATATACCAAGATAAAGTCAAAATGGGTACATGATTTAGACATAAAGGGTGATACCATAAGCAAATCAGGAGAGCAAGGAATAGGAAGGAAAGCAAGGAACTGTCAGATGTATGGAGAAGGGAAGAATTTATGACCAAATGAGAGATAGAGAACATTAAGAATTGCAAAATGGATAATTTTGATTACATTAAAATAAAAAGGTTTTGCACAGACAAAACCAATGCATTCAAGATTAGAAGGAAAAGTAGAAAGCTGGTAAACAACTTTTAGAGCAAGTATTTTATAAAGGCCTCATTTCTCAAATATATAGAGGACTAAGGCAAATTTATAAGAATACAAATCATTCCCCAATTGATAATGGTCAAATAATAAATATGACCAGGAAGTTTACAGAAGAAGAAATTAAAGTTATCTATAGTCATATGAAAAAAAATGCTCTATATCACTATTGATTAGAGAAATGCAAACCAAAACAACTCTGAGGTACCACCTCACACCTACCAGATTATCTAATATGAAAGAAAAAAAATGATAAATGGTGGGGAAGATGAGGGAAAACTGGGACATTAAAGCACTGTTGGTAGAACTAATCCAACCATTCTGGAGAGCAATTTGGAACTATGCTCAAAGGGCTATAAAACTCTGTGTGTGTGTGTGTGTGTGTGTGTGTGTGTGTGTGTGTGTGTGTGTGTACATAATATATATATATATATATATATATATATATATATATATATATATATATATATATATATATATACCTTTGACAAAGGTTATATCCTTTGATCGAGTCATACCACTACTAGGTCTATATCCCAAGGAGATCATAAAAAAGGGAAAAGGACTACATGTACAGAAATATTTACAGCATTTTTTTTGTAGTAGCAAAGAACTGGAAATTCAAGGGCTGCCCTCCAAATGGGGAATGGTTGAACAAGTTGTAGTATAGGAATGTAATGCAATACCATTGTGCTATAAGAAATGACGAGCAGAAGGATTTCAAAAATACCTGGAAAGACTTACATGAACTGATGCTGAGTGAAGTGGGTAGAACCAAGGGAAGTAACAGCAACATTGTGTGGTGATCAGCTATGATAGACTTAACTCTTCTCAGCAATACAATCATCCAAGATAATTCGAAAAGACTCATGATGGAAAATGCTATTCATATCCAGAGAAAGAACTATGGCATCTGAATATAGATTGAAGTATACTGTTTTCACTCCTTTTTGTTTTTGTTTTTAGTGGTTTATCCCTTTTGTTATGTTTCTTCTTTCACAATATGGTTAATGTGGAAATATGTTTAATATGACTGCATGTGTATAACCTATATCGGATTGCTTGCCAGCTTGGGGAAGGAACAGGTGAAGGGGAGAGGGAGAAAAATTTGGAACTCAAAATCTTATTAAAAATAAATGTTGAAAACTATATATGTAATTGAAAAAATAAAATACCATTTACAAAAACAAATAAAGTTATGCAAGTGCCACAAAAAAGAGAAAAGAATCAAATAATCCCCCTCCCCATATTTACACTCTACCATATCAGTGAAGGGAAAATTTCAGATTTGTTCTTCCACAAATCTGTCCTTTGCTGCTCCCTGGTTCTGGTTTCCTCATGGTTGTGGAATTCCTTTGCTTGGTTCAAAAATCTCCTGATTGATCCTGAAGTAGTAATTCAGGAATTCCCATTTGCCCAGGAATTCCTTTGCTCTGCTGATGACTAATCTGGCACCTGATGCCAACTTGAATTGCAACAGCTGGCAACTTTGCCCAGGAACTCCTCATCATCATGACATGTCTTCTGCTTTCCCTGGAGCTGGATACTATGGTTTTTCTCAACTCTGGTTTTCTAATGTTAATGGCACAAGGTAAATAAGTACCCAGGATCAGATTGATTGATATGATGCTTTCTTCCCATTTTGATTTCTGGAGGTAAGTTGGCAGTTCTATGGGTACAGATAGGCAGCAGCCTCTGGAACAGGGAGCCTGGCAGGAGGCAGGAGCTCTGAAGCAGCAATAAGGAATTGGAGTATAAAGAGACAGTATATAACCAGAGTCTGTGAGTACAATGAACTGCAATTATTATTCCCATTTTAAAGATAAGGAAACTAAGTCTATGACTTGCCCAGGTTCACATAGCTAGTAAATGTCTTGGGCAGGATTTGAACTGAGGTCTTTTAACTCCAGCTCCAGAAATCTATCTTCCATGCCATCATTCTGGACAGCTACTTGACACAATTCACTCAAAGCAAAGGTATTTACTTTGAAATGGCAACTAGGTGGCACAGTGGACAGAGTGCCGAGCCTACAGTCAGGAAAACCTGAGTTCAAATCTGACCTCAGAAATTACTACCTGTATGATCCTGAACAAGTCATTTAAGCTCCGTTTGCCTCAGTTTTCTCACCTGTAAAATAGCATAACTATCTATTTCTTCTTAGTCTCTCTTGCTGAATTATCATTCATGTCACATTCATTAACTATATCTCAAAAAACTCTTTCCCAGGTCCTTGTCTCCTTTCTCTTCATATTCTTTCACATGAATGGTAATGGTGATTTGAAGATCTCTGCCCCTTAATAGGCCAAATGTAATCACATGGAACCCACAAGGGGAGAGGAGGGGACTTACTAAAAGAGTGGAGCAGGAAGGAACAGGGGAGAGCCAGAACACAGCAGGGAGCAAGCAGCATGGAAGCAGAGTAGCTAGCATGAGAGAGGGGCATTTTTGCTTAAGGGAGTCTGTTTTGTTTTGAAGGCCTGATGAAGGGAAGGCTTGGGAATATCTGTGCTCACTACATTGGATGTATACCAACTTCTTGATTGCTATGATGGATTTGGTTTTCTGGTACTGGGATTTGGCCTTCTGGTATTTGAGTAAATGTTTTGATTCTGTCTTCCATGTGGAGAGTCTGTTACATTTTGTGATTCACAACTATATCAGCATATTCATAGCCACCATGGGCACCGTGAATATTGCTTTGGTGTTATATTTGGCAACAAGGATGGGATCACAAACTATAAGACCTCTATTTAGAGGAAGAAAGACTTTAGAGAGAGAAATGGATATACCAGGATGGGAGGAATAAGGCGAATCCTCTAGCAAGAGAATGGGCTAAAAGCACAGGGCTCTGTAAAAACTTGGAACTGAGGCTACAGAAGGGAGAACCCAGAGATTTGGAAAGATGTTTGTAAGGTAAACCAATAGAACCAGGGAAAGAATTGGCAGGGGTGTGTAGGAGAGGTTGGGCCTTGCTAACAAGTTATTGCCTTATGTGTTAAAGTAGAGATAAGCTGCTAGAGGAGAAAGCTCAGACGGAAAGGGAGTTGGCTGATTGGTGTGAGAATTTTTCTGTGCCACAGCATTCGGGCTCTCTTTCAGAAGAACAAGCTGGAGGGTCTCACGTGGTAGAAGGACAAGTTACTGTTCGTTTAGCTAAAAGGAAGAAAAAACTAACAAAAGGAATGTGCATGCAGCTTTTGTACAGGCTGGGCATAGTTGCCCTGACAATTGCCAGGAGAATGCATGGGAGGAGAATGGAACAAAGTTAGATGAGGAGTCTTCTAATGCAAAAGCTTGCACCCTACTAAGAAGAAAGCAGGAGAACCACTGGGACCAAACAGAGTTCGGGGAGATAACTGAAGATTTCACTTAACAAGAGGTTACTGATATATTAAGTCGATTCACTCAAAGGATTGGGAAATTGTTAGTGTCTTGGATTGGTGAGAATCAGTGATGGAGGGGCCAGAAAAGTATTGGTAGATAGTGTGGGTGTCTTGAAATTCATAGGTATTAGTCAGAACCCTTCTGTACACCAAGCTTTTAGGGATGACAATATGCAAGGAGGTAACAACACAACGAATCTGTTAGCTTTAGCTGCAGAGGGATGCAGTAAGCAATATCCTATTGACTCTGTGGTCTGGTGGAGATAGAATCTGATACTCACTTAGAGACCGTAGGAGAGTTAAAGGAGGCTGTAATGAAAACTGCTATCATGGTTTGAGATGCAAATGCGTATCATGATATTTCCTTAGCAGTTCCTCATACAAATATCATAGTGAAGACAGCTTCTCCTGCTTATAAGCACCTAATTCTGACTCTACTAATTGGGGAAAGAGAGCACTCTTTTTTGGAGGTGCTGGATAAGACTTCACAGGTAAGTGACTTAGGGGAATGGGGAAAAGATAAATTTACTCTAGAGAAAAGAGTAAATTGCCAGTGATTTCAAAGTCAGAATAGATATACAAGGAAAGAATTGTTCACTGCTCTATTAAGAACAGGGAGAGTAGATTTTAAAAGAAAAAATGATATTCCAACTAAATAGTTGCATAAGATGTATCAAGAAAAGGTGCTTAATATTAGATTGAATAGGGCAGTAGGAACCACCCCTACAGATACTCTTGAATGTTGTATCCAAGTTTGCCACACCTTCAGGGAGAATAGGAAAAAGGCCAAGCTCCAGACCAGATTAAAGAAATACACTGATGAGATTTCAGACCCCATATTGGCTTAACCATATGTTGGAAAAATGGATCAACTACTGTAACTAGGGCATTGACAGATACTGGGACAGAGGCCTCCCTTATCTATGGAAACCCTGAAAAGTTTAAACATGGAACTCCTATTACTATCACAGGACTGGGAGGGGCTCAAATATCAGCCAGAAAAGTTAAACTAACAATAAAAATCGGGCAATTACCTAAGAAAGAACACACAGTGGTAATTATACCCATTTCTGAATATATCATTGGAGAGGTATGATTCCAAATTTACACGAGGGGAGATATAAACTTGTAGTAAGGAAGACAGGAATATAGTTTTAGTAGAAAAAATAAAAATTAACCCAATCACTTTACCCAATGTTCTGAAATAATTATTTTAAAGCAGTATTGTGTGCCAGATGGGCAAGATAAAATTACCTGTACTATAAAGGAATATGTTGAGGCAGGAGTGTTAGTTCCTACAACTTCTAGATGGAATAATCTTGTCTGGCTGATACTTAAGTCAGTTGGGATGTGGAGAATGACAGTGGATTATAGACTTGAATAAGGTGACTCGCCCCTTGTATGCTTATATACTGTCACCTTAATAGAAAGGATCCAGAAATATGATGGGACAACTTGGTATGCAGTTGTTGATTTGGCCAACATTTTACTATCCCAATAGATTTCAAACAATGGAACCAGTTTGCTTTCTCTTGGCAGGGCAGATAATATCTTTTTACCCACTTACCTCAAGGATATCTGCATAGCCCTACTATTTGTCATAGGATTATGGCTGAACATTTAGATGAATTAGAGCTACCTGGTATACAGCTTACCCACTACATAGATGATATTATGATACAGCGAAAAGATATAAAAGAAGTGGAAAAGAGTTTGATCCTTTTAATTGAGCATATGAAAAGCAAAGGGTGGATCAGCTCAAAATGTAAAATTTTGGGGTACACAATGGAATAAGGGGCTGTGAGAGATTCTTCTGCTAGCTTGACAAAAGATTTAGGATTTTCTTACCCCTCCCAATAAGAAGAAAGCCCCAAAGTTTATAGGATCATTTGGATATTGGAGGCACCACATTCCACATCTGGGACAGATTTTGAAATCCTTATACAAAGTTATTTGGAAGAAATATGAATTTGATTGGGGACTTGAGCAGAGTAAAGCTTTTGAAGAAGCCAAGGATCCTATACAGTTGGCCCTAGATTTATGGCCTATGCAAAATGTCCAGTAGAATTACAAGTGACCGTACAGGATGATTATGCAAACTGGAGTTTATGGCAAAAACAACAAAACTGAAATGTACCCTTGGGATTTTGGGCTAGGAAACTCCCTTCATTTAGAGTTCAATATACACCTTTTGAAAGGCAGTTGTTAGCTACATATTGGGCTTTGGTAGAGACTAAACAACTTACTCTGGGTCATGAAGTGATGGCCTGGAATCCCAAATATGACCTGGGTAAGGAGTAACCCAGCTTCTTTCACAGAACTGGACATGCACAAGAGGTTAGCATAATCAAATGGGAATGGTATATTCAAAATAGAGCTTAAACAGGCAAAAGTGTAGATTTTGCTCTACATGAATCTATAGCAAACATAGACACTGAGGGGAATGATACATCCCCTGAACCAAAGCAGCAGTTGGTACAGTCCTTGGTAAAATGGAATGATGGATTAAGTGAAGAACAAAAGAGACATGCATAGTTTATTGATGGGACAGCAAAATATTTGGGCCACAAAAGATATTGGAAAGCCATAGCCTATAAATACTAGGTAGACTTTGGAAAGTACTGGGAGAGGTGGAAATAGTCAGTATGGTGAACTTATGGTAATACATCAAGCCATTAAAACAGAACAAGGTAAATGGTGTCATATATTCACTGATTCATGGGCAGTAAGTAGCTAATGGGTTAGTTACATGGATGCCCATGTGGAAAAATCAAAATTGGAAAATTCATGGTAAATGAATCTGGGGCAAAGAATCATGGGAAGATAATGTTCCAAATGCTGCAAAAATTATAGCACATGGGAAGGATAATACTATAATTATTGTTTATTCCTGAGATGATGATTACCAGATATAATAACTCATATATTCTACTGTGAATGAGGCTACAGTAGTAGGTTTATGAATGCCAGAGGCACAGCTGACCCTCTATCTACCCTATTTCTGGTTATTGTCCCCTTGTTTCATCTTTGCTTTTTGTCTGTTCATCTTGTTTGCTAGTTTTGTTTTCTGCAGGTTTGGTACCCTCCACCTATAGGTGCCTGATTACTTAAGCTGGATGTCATCCCCTGTCCACTACTGTCACATGTCACCCCTGGACCTGACATCAACCACACTTCAGATGCCAGCTAAAGAACTGACTTCTTGGGACATGGAGAGTTCTATGTTCAGTTTCAGCAGGAAGTAGCCATAGAAGAAGAGACCTTTGCCACTTACCCCAAGATTTTGGGTCTCATTCATTCAAGGGGGAATGATGGGGTGCTTGTGCTCAAGCTTCACCCTAAGATATTGTTTCCTATGTTTATTGTGTGTTATCCCCGTTATATTGCTGGAATGTTCTGTTGACACCAGTTACCCCTAAACTCCCACTGACCTATGTAAGGGACACGAAAGATCTTGGGGCCAAATGTAATGGTAATGGTAATTTGAAGATCTTCCCTGCCCTTTAATAGGCCAAATGAAATCACATGGAGCCCACGGGGGGAGGAGCTTGCTGAAAAGATGAAGGAGGAAGGAGGAGGGGAAAGCCAGAACAGAACTGAGAGCAAGCAGTATGGAGGCAGAGCAGCTTGCATGAGTGAGAAAGGGGCATTTTTGCTTAAGGGATCCTGTTTTGTTTTGAAGACCTGATGGAGGGAAGGCCTGGGAATGTCTGTGTTTGCTGCACTGGTTATTTGTACCAACTTTTTGGTTGCTATGATGGATTTGGCTTTCTGGTGCTGGGATTTGGCTTGGTGTTTGAATAAATGTTTTGGTTTTGTCTTCCCTTTGGAGAGTCTGTTACATTTTGTAATTCACAAGTACACCAGCATATTCATATCTGTTGTGGGCGCTATGAATATCACATTAGTGTTATACTCCCATAGTCTCAATTACTATCTTTCTGCAGAAGACTCTAAGACCTGTATTCTAGCCTATGTCTGTCATTTGAGTTCAGTTCTACATCACCAACCTATTGGACGTTTCAAACTGTACATCCCATTAGCATTTCAAACACAACATCTCCAAAAGATATTGAATTCCTCTACCAACTCAACCCTTAATTCAAACTACCCTATCACTGTTGAAAACATCATCATTCTCGTTATATAGGTTCTTAACCTTGATGTAACCCTCAATTTATTCTCACTCATCCCACTTATTCAATAAGATTCCAAGTTCTGTCCATTCTACCTCCACAATATCTCTTATATCCATCCTACTTTCTCCACTTAGAGAGATACTATTCTAGCTCAGGTCCTTGATATCTGTTATCTGGATCTAACTGGTCTCCTTGACTTAAGTCTCTCCCCACTCCAATATAGGTACCAAAGTAATTTTCCTAAATCATTAGGTCTAGTCATGTCAATCCTCCCACCCTTACACTCAACAAAATCCAATGGTTCTTTATTGCTTCAGGTATCAAATATAAACTTCTCTATTTGACATGTAAAGCTCTTCATAAGGTGACCCTTTTCTGCTTTTCTAGTCTTATTATATTTTACTCTCCTCCTGCCAATCTATAGTAGCCAACTTGTTTTTCTTCTTTCCTGACCCCTCTAGCTATCTCTCTTCAAACCACTTCGTATTCATTTTGTAAATATTCTGAATGTATTTTTTATGCATGCATGTTGTCTCCCCCATTAAAATGTAAGTTTCTTCTTAGGGGAGGAGACAAGATGGCGGAGTAGAAACAGCACGTCCAAGACTCCCTCCCCCCAGATCACCTCCAAACTATGTAAAAGGGGACTCTGAACAACTTCTGGAGCCCCAGCACCCACAGAACAACACAGAGAAGCTAACCTCCCACTGAGGACAGCCTAGCAGCCCTGCAGGAAGGACCAGCACAGCGCTCTGGGAGCTGACAGAGCAGTGCACAGGGAGGGGAGAGCCAAGCCCAGGTCCGCGTGAGTGTGGTTTTAGCCCCAGGGCGGCAGGGCCAGCAGCCCACTGGCGGGAACCCAGAACACCAGCAGCTGTGGCGATTCCAGAATTATCAACACAGATATGCCTGGGACAAAGTGAGAGGTTAGTGCCCTATGGTCTTTGGGACCAGTATTTGGGGAATGCTGAGGAGACATGCCATTTTGTAGTTTTCAGTGGCAGCTCCAACTCCTGGTCTGTGAACTGTAGGGAGATCCGGCGATCAGTCTTGGGGGGTAATCGCTCTTGCTTTAACCTCCCTGTATCTGGATTGTGGTCTGGGGTGGAGGTCGTGGGGTGGGTATCCAGCTTGCCAGAACCGGAAGTTGTGAAGACCCCACACGTTCGGGACAAAAGCTCCCCTGTCTGGTGGCAGAGTCCTACTGTGGCAGCAAGCCCAAAAGTCAAGTAATTAAGTGGCAACATGCCAAGGCAAAGGAAACAAATTTAACAGAAAAATGCAACCTTAGACTCCTACTTTGGGGGCAAAGAGAATCTAAGCATAGAGTGAGAGGAGGGCTGTGAGGTCAGAAGTCCTGCTCCAAAAGCCCCAGGGGAAAACATGAGCGGGTTGCAGGCCATAGAGGACCTTAAGAAGGACTTTAAAAATCAAATAAGAGAAGTGGAGGAAAAATTGGGAAGAGAAATGAGAAGGATGCAGGAAAAGTATGAAATGAGGGTCAATAGCCTGACTGAGGAAAACAACACCTTAAAAAATAGACTAACTCAAATGGCAAAGGAGGCCCAAAAGACCAATGAGGAGAAGAATGCCTTAAAAAGTCGAATTTGCCAGATGGAAAAAGAATGATGAACAACCTACAGAGTTGGTCCACCAGTAAATATACTTTGGATAAACACTGAAGATAGATAATGTACTGTGACAAGAATTGAAAAGGAGGAAAAGAGGTTAGACTGCCTTTGAGAACTGACAAGTGCTTTTAAAGACTTCAAACTTCTTTCTGAAACAAAAGTCCATTTTTATTTAAAATCAATATCCTTCCAGTGATGCCATGTATCTGAAAGTCAGGTAATACCACATCTACAAAAAATTAAAGTTGAGGGTTACTTAAAGGTCAGTAGAGAGCTTTCTGGTAGGTATGAGTAGGTAACAACACACATCCATTCAAGAAGTATAAAGAAATAATATGACTGGAATAAAAGATGGGCTTTTCACATAAGGAAAGTGATGTATAACTTATAGACAGTCTCATGCTTCACTAATTATATATATGTGTGTGTGTGTGTGTGTGTGTATATATATATATATGTATGTATACAATGTCAAAAATTTGAGAAGCTCTCTAGCATGTTGGGTGGGTCCTCTTTGGGGGAAGATTTATGGGAGGATATGGACAAAAAATGCACAGTATATAACTGAAAGTATTAATGAATTTGTACTTCATATCAATGGAGAGTGTGCCCATGCTGAAAAATGTCATAAATCTGACAAAATATATTTTGGAAAAGAGTAAGATAAGTCATAGGATTTGCTGCTCTAGATAGATGGGACATTGCTAAAAGCTGACAGAGAGAAGGTAGGACTGATATGTAACATAATATATAACATATAATAAACATAACATATTCTTCTATTTTTTCCATTAAAGATAATTTTTGGATTAGAAAGAACAGAAAATAATAGCTAATAGGGAGTTGATACATAAGACACATAGGGAGACAGTGTTGTACCCGAATGAAGTGAGACAGAAGATCCCCAAGATTAGAATTTGGATTGGATTTATTACTGCAGGACTGTTCGGGTACATGCCCAAATCAGACAGTGGGTTGGCACAGACTGTGTGCCGGCTTTTATAGAGATTCAATATTTAACTACAGTGATTGGTCAGTGTACATTTGAATTTCCTGCTGGTGTGAAACCCTAGGCTGAAACTCCTACCCAAGATTCAATTAGGGGAAGGAGTGGGGTAGGGATTGTGCTTGGTTACAGAACAATTAGGGGAGGGGAAGGTGGAGTTGTCTGCTTTACAGATCAATGAAGGGAAGGGGAGGTTGGAGTTGTCTGCTTTACAGATCAATGAAGGGAAGGGGAGGTTGGAGTTGTCTGCTTTACAAATCAATGAAGGGAAGGGGAAAGTAGAGTTGTGTCCAACAATAGTAGATAAGAGCCTAGTTTTCCTCAGGCCCCTATAAACTAAGTGACTGTAGAAACACTATAAGTGATTGCTAATGTTTAGAGAAGACTTCCAGAGGTTCAAGGCAAGACCAAACGGGACTAAACCCCCACCCAACAGTGCAACTATTAGTATGAGTAAACTAAAAAAGGGAAGGAGCTGCTGAGATAAATAAATCAAAGAAAACACTCACAAGTTTAAAAAATTAATATAAATCTAACTCTATAAGAACTATAAGGAAAGACACAAAGAAAAAAATGGATTTTCCACAAAGAAGACAAGAATACTTTAAAAAAATGAAAGGAGATAAAAAAATGAAATAAAAGCTCTAGAAGAAAGAAAAGAAGTCACCTAGATTGTGGGCTTAGGGGACTGGTATCAGTGGTATCCTTGATAGTAAGTGGGAAATTTGGAACAGGGGAAGATATGAGGATAATTCAGTTCAGTCTTGGAAATGTTGAGTTTAAGATGTCTACTACAGAACATCCAGTTAGAGACTTCAAATAAGCAACTGGAGATGCAAGTCTAGAGGTTGGGTGGGAAGTTAGGGCTGGATAAGGAGAGATTCATTAGCATTGATTTAATAATGGAATCCAAAGGAACTAATGAGATCACCAAGTGAAAAGTAAAAAGGGAAAAGAGGACAGAAATCCTATTTAATGGGTGTGTCCTAGATGAAGATTGAGCAAAGGAGACTGAGAAAAAGTGCTCAGATAGGAGAAGCAGGATAGAGCAGTGCCACAGAAACCTAGAGGAGAGTATATCAAGAGAAAAAGTATGATTGGTACTGCCAAAATATGCAAAAAAAAAAAGTCAAGAAAGATTAGGATGGAGAAAAGAAAAAACGACAATTAAAAGGATCCTGTTCTCTCAATTGGATGGAGGAGTGAACTTTGTGCCTAGGGAGGTAGAGGTATTGAGGCTGATGGGGTGCTTGGGATCTATGTTTGTAATATCAGTTTGTAAAATCAATTTGTAAAACCAGTCTGTAAAATCACATTTTCCCCTCCCCAGCCTCTGAGCATTAACTCTGCCCCTTCTCCCTGCCAGCACTCTGCCCAGCAACAACTCATGAACTGTTTATCTCTGCTTGGAATAATAACAAGCTACCTATGACTCCTTCACTAAACCATCTATAAACATTTTAGCTTAGACAAATGTTATCTCCCTTAATAGAGTGGCCAGCTGCATCTATGAATCCTTCAATGCACCATCTGTAGGTTAACTCCTCAGCCAATTTTATACATACTGAGTCTCCATTAGCCTTGGTTCCCAACATCCATCTTGTCAAACTTGACACTGAGGGGTCGCAGACTGGGCATTTCTTAGTCAGCCCTGACTGCTGGCTGACTTATTGAAGTTTCAGGCCTAAAACCACACCTTCAGGTAGCCCTGCCTTGGGCTATTTCCCAGTGAATTATGGGCAACACACCTGCACAGTTGACATTAAAAGTGCATGTTCCTTTAAGCACTGACCACTCCTTAACTCCTCCCTAATCCCACCCGTACTCACCTAGTTAGCATAATTGACACCTGATTTACTGCTATGACTCCTTAAAAACTATGCCTATATCTTCTTTAAGTTTGCAGGTTCCCTAAGAACCCTTGCCCGCTGTGAAGTGTAACAATAAACTTTTACAATCTCAACTTCAAGTTTGCTTGAGCCTACTGAATTCCTTCCAGACTCAGGGACTGAGTCCCTCTAGAACCTATTGCCCTTTCCCCCCACCCCCCATCAAGGCTATGGGGCTACCATACTAGCAACTCCTGAAGAGGTACAGGCTCTGGAAACCTCCTTGAACTCTGATTGAATCTTCCTATTTGATGAAGCATTTGCCCAGGCCAAAAGCCTTTCATTGTGACTCTGCTCAAACCTCTATTACTAGCCTAGCCCTCCTTTGTCCAGCTAGCTCCCACCCATGATCCTCCCAAACCCTCCATTGTCTCATCTCCAGATAGCCTCCAGCTACTTCCCACCCTTAATCTCTTAATCACTGGAGTCTGACCTCATTTGATTCCTCCTAAAGACCCTCCCCAAACTCCTCCCCTAGACCACCCTAGATTCTTCCCACAATCTTTCTGTATGTAAGACCCCATCTTGCCTCCATGAGGTGTGAGAATGCCAAAGAATTTTCTAGCACAGACTTGCTCTGTGTCTAATACAAGCCCACTTGTCCAATAGAAGCCTTTACGGATACCGAGGCTCCTTAATAGTCTACCCAATATGACAAACTTTTAATAAACTTTACTTGTCTGTAAAGAGAAGGCTGGAGTCGAATTCATTTGGCAGGACGCAGCATGTTGGAATTTTGGGATCTCGTGCACCCCTAACCCTATACCTCATCATTTTATGATGACCCTCTTCATTTTTATGGTTCCCTGGTATAGAGTTAGGGGTTATTTTAATTTGCATTTCTCTAATCAATAGTGATTTAGAGTATTTTTTTTCAGATGACTATAGATAGCTCTGATGACTTTTCTGAAAACTGCCTATTCACATTCTTTGACTATTAACTGAGGTTCAGTTCTCTATATATTTGAGAAATGATGCCTTTGTCAGAGAAACCTGTTATAAATTTTTTTCATAATTACGATTACTGTATTTTTCTCTCCATCCTATTTTTCTCTGTTTCTCTCTCTCACCTTTCCCCTTGTCCATCCTCAAACGTGTTTTGCTTTTGACTACCACCTCCCTCAATCTGCCTTTCCTTCTGTCCCACCTCCCTTCTCCTATCTCTTTCCCCTTCTACTTTCCTGTAGGGTAAGATACATTTACATACCC
Organism: Gymnobelideus leadbeateri; assembly: GCA_011680675.1. NCBI lineage: Eukaryota > Metazoa > Chordata > Mammalia > Diprotodontia > Petauridae > Gymnobelideus > Gymnobelideus leadbeateri. Next base: position 165,006 of record WOXC01010782.1, on the reverse strand, counting down.
AACTTAGTGTGTATGTTATTCCCCTTATGTGCTCCCCCCATCTCCTCCATCTTATCTTCTATTGTAAAAACTCTCTTGTACCTCTTTTATGTAAAATAATTTATCCCATTCTACTCCTCCCATTCACCTTCTAAATTCCTCTTTCTCACCACTTAATTTTATTTTTTTATATTTATCCCATCATATTCAACTCACTCTCTCTTTATATATACTCATTCTGTTGCCCTAATAATGAGAAAGTTCTTAGAAGTTACAAGTATCATCTTCCCATGTAGGAATGTAAACATTGTAACCTTATTTAACTGCTTATAATTTCTCTTTCATGTTTATCTTTTTATGCTTCTCTTGAATCTTGTACTTGAAAGTCATATTTTCCATTCAGCTCTGATCTTTTCAACAGGAATGCTTGAAAGTCCTCTATTTCAGTGAATATTTATTTATTTATTTTTGCTTTCTGAAGTGGGGAAGGCAGGGCAATTGGGATTAAGTGACTTGCCCAAGATCACACGGCTAGTAAGTGTTAAGTGTCTGAGGCTGGATTTGAACTCAGGTCCTCCTGACTCCAGGGCCTGTGATCTATTCACTATGCCACCTAGCCACCCATCTATTTTTACCCCAAAAGGATTATATACTCAGTTTTGTTGGAGGTGATTTTTGTTTGTGATCCTAACTCTTTTGCCATCTAGAATATCACAGACTAAGCCCTCTTATCTTTTAATGTAGAAGGTGTTAAATCTTGTGTTATCCTGACTATGGCTCCATGATACTTAAATTGTTTCTGACTGACTGCAATATTATAACGTTCCTGGGAGTTTCACTTTGGGATCTCTTTCAGGAGATGATCAGTGTATTCTTTCAGTTTCTATTTTACTCTCTGGTTCTACTATATCTGGGCAGTTTTCCTTGATAATTTATTGAAAGATTATGTCTAAGCCATTCTTTGATCATAGCTTTCAATAATTCTTAAATGATCTCTTCTCAATCTATTTTTCAAGTCAGTTATTTTTTCCAATGAGGTATTTCACATCTTCTATTTTTAATTCTTTTGATTTTATTGTTTCTTGATATCCAGAGCTAGCCTTACAGTGAAGAAATTTAGTATTCAAGTTTCTCTTCTTAAATTTGCTGTGATCCTGACCAAGTCATAATTTCTAAGTGTACCAGGCAACTTTCTAAGACTATATGTGAGTTGAAGAATAGATCCTGATCTGAAGGGCAGAGAAAATTTTTTCACATGAAGTTTCCTACTCCAATGAAATAGCAGATCTGGTCCAAGCCTCACTTCCACAACCAAACAACAACAAAAACTTTAATTAACTAGCTTAGGCCAACTCCTCAGAGTCATTCAGTGTCAGAGTTGAAAGGGATTCTAGGAGCATGGTTCTAGAGTTCAAAGGGATATCAGAGGTCATCCATTATAAACTGAGGCCCAGGGAGAATTAAGTGAATTGTTCAAAATGACATAGGTAGTAAGCATCAAAGGTGGGGTTTGAACCCAGGTAGCATAGATTTAGCATCAGGACTCTCAAGTCATCTAGGTCTAACGCATAGCTAAAAATGAATTTCCATTATAACACCCAACCAAATGGTCACACTGTCAAGGTTCTGTTTGAAGTCCTGCAACAAAGAGAAACTCATAATGTCCAGAGGCAGACCATTTTGCTTTTGGATAGTATTAATTGTTATGAAGTATTTCCTTACCCACGAAAGCCTAAAATTGTCTCTTTGTACCCACCGCACCAAGTTTTTTACATCAGTGCAAAACAAAACAAGAATAATCTTTCAAATATTTGAAGACAACTATCATGTCCTCTATAAGTCTTCCATTCTCTAGTCTATTTTCTATTCTAGGCAAGTTGTTGCCAGCTTCTTCAATTATGCTTATTTAAAAGAACCTCCAAAAAGAGACTATGGTCACTCTCCTCTCTAATCCATTTTGCAGTTAAATGCTTTACATAGTAATCAATCAATACCTATTTATTAATGGCTACTATGTGTGAAGCACATTGCTGTATATTGGGGATATAAATACAAGGAATGAAATAATCCTTTCTCTCAAGAAGCTAACATTATAACAAAGGAAACAAATTTATGTGTGTGTGTATATGTATATACATATTATATATATAATATAAAGAAAATAAATACAAGCAAATATAAAATGGTTAAATACAAGGTAGTTTTGGAGGGAAGACAGAAACTAGCAGTTTGGGAGATCAGGAAAGGCTTTAATTAAGAAGTGCTGCTTGAGTTGCATTCTGAATAAAGAAAGGCATTCTACAAGGCAGAGGTGGGGAGGAAGTAAGGATGGCCAGTGGAGATGGGAGATGGAGTGTTGTATGTAAGAAACAGAAAGAAGGCCATCTTGGCTGGACTGCAGAGTTTCTGAGAGAAAGTAATATATAATGAGGTTGAAGACATAAATCAGAACCAGGCCTTGAAGGGCTTTAAAAGCAAAACAAAGGAGATTTGATATTTTATTCTAGGAGGGAAACAGGGAGATCCTACAGTTTACTGAACAGCAAAGTGATATAGTCAGATCTGTGCTTACAGAAAATAATTTTGGCAGCAGTATGGAGGATTTTAAGAGATTTGAGGTGAAAAGATTTAGGAGGCTATTTCAGTTCTCTAGGTAAAAGGTGATTAGGGACTGAACTAAGGTGTTATCTGTGCGAGTAGGGAGATGGTGTCAGATTTGATAACTATGGACTTAGAGACTGAAAGCTCTGGTAACTGATTGGCTGTGTGGGGTAAGAGAGGATAAGAACACTGAGATTAAAGCTCGGAAGATCTAGACAAATGGCAGCAGAAGAGAGCATACATGCCAATGAGATGTCTCAGGGATACTCAGCTTATCACGTCCGCAAGGCAACTGAAGGTGTGAGACTAAAGCACAGGGGAGAGACTGGGGCTGAGTGTAGATTTGTGAACTATGGGCATAGAGATGATAATTAAATTTGTGGAAGTTGACAAGGTCATCAATAGATAAACAATCTCCCAAATATATTTGTTTCATCATTTCACTCTCCTATTTAGGAATACATTATGGTTTCCTACTGCCTATTGGGTAAAGACTAAACTTGCATGCCTAATATTCAAACCCTTCATAAAATGGCTATATGAACATAATTTTACTTACTTTTGTGGTCTAACATAAACACTCAACTCTCAGGTGAGGCAGGTCTATTTGCTCATGGACTTATTTAACTCAACTTCTAGTCTTGCTTATTATATTTTCCTTGCCTATATTCTATACTTCTCTTGTTCTCTTTCTCCTGAAAACTCAGCACAAATACTGCCTTCCCCAGGAAGCACTTAATTCAATTTAATTTTAAAAATATTTTGCAAGACACCATGCTAGGTTCTGTAGATAAGAAGACAAAAATGAAGCAGTTCCTGCCCCCCAAAAGCTTGTATTTTATGAGTAAGACAGTAAAAATATAAGTAAATACAATATAAACTAAGGAGATAAAAAAGCACAAATACTTTGGAAGGTTTAGGGAGATAGCATTAATGCAAAGTCTTCAATGAAGATAAGGATTCTGAAAAGAAAATTTGAGGAGAAAACTCATTCCAGCGGTAGTGGATAGCTTGTGAGAATCAGGTAGGGGATGGAAAGGAAACTTTGGGAGGTGCTAATAGTGGCTGTTATATAGTGTGAGGGAAGGAAAGGGATGTGAAATAAAGATGAAACCATATTCAAGATGGCATTAAATGACAGATTAAGAAGCTTGTGTTTTATACCAGGGTTAAGTAGGGTCAGAGGTATGTCTCAGAAAAGATTATCTTGGAAACTCTTTGGAAGATGGATTGAACAGGAAAGAAAATGGATACAGGATGATCAACTGGATGGCTATAATAGTTGGACAAGAGGTAATAAAAGTCCCTTTTAGGGTGGTGGCCAGTGAGCAGAAGAAAGGGACATGAGAGATACCTCCAAGATAGAATAAGACTTGAATATAGAGTTCATAATGACTTTTCCCTTCTCTGAACATCTATACTATCTTATGTTCCATAAATCTTTCTTATATTCAGCCTCAATCTTAGTGGAAGCTTCTCAAAGGAGTTTATTTCTTATACTTCTTTTGTATTCCCAGAGGATCTTGCACAGTTGCTCATCAGCTAAGAGACGTTTAAGAGGCATTTTTGACTATCTGAAAGTATAAGCAATAATTCACCAACTCTTTACTAAAGAGTAAATTTTGAAAGAGAATGGATTAATCACTTTGTAGATTACTTTAGAAAAAGAAAATCTTACTCTGTCATGGAACTCTTAACCGTACAAATCACAGTCTCCTTGGAAAGGATATATGAAACAAAAATCTAATTATCATTAAGCTTTTACTTTTATACTAACTTAGAACTATGCCCAATTCCCTCCAAATAACAAGAAACATGATAAAACCAGTACGTTTACAATTCTATTTAAAATTCTGGGATGACGGTGTCACTATTTAGTTCTTTTAATGGACTAAATTAGTAGAGATGGTACTTTAAAATGAAAATGCTCACCTTTAATTTCAAACTTGACTAGCAGATTGATCCCCAATGTCATGGCAATATTTGAGAGTAGACAGGAAGACAGCTTTTGGCTAAGAGTCATCTGGTTGTATCGAGAACTAATGAACAAGTATGGAAGGTAGGTGATGAAGTAGATGCACCCTCCTGTAGCAACAGCCATATTAGCTGAAAATTTTGAGGGGGAAAACAGAGATAATTTAAACAATATGCAATAAAAGAAATCAAACCCTTTGGAAAATGACAAGCAACAAAATTACCTCTCATTAAGGGGTCATTTTTGTATCATTTAATCATATGTATCTTTGTTCATGATAGTTTCCCTGATGATTTCTATGAATTTAAATCCAACATAGCCCTCAAAACTCACTTCTTCCAGAAAAACTTCAATTCACCCCATCCTTACCCATTTGAATATTTATTTTGCATTCTCTTAGAAATAACATAATACTTAGCATTTTTTAAAAAATGCTCTCTCAAATTGCTTCCTAAGTGCATATATTGAATTGTCCCCCAATTAGACTATGAGCTCCATAAAGTCTTATATATAGTACACACATTATTTAATACATCCTTGCTATGTGATAATTCTCCTTCTACCCTGACATTTTTCTTGCTTAACAAATGTCTTTCAAGTTTTATTGTCATTTCATACACCATGATTTTTCAGTCATGGTTATGCATTTTACTTCCAATTTTTTTTTTTTTTTTTTTTTGCTTCTTGGAGGGCAATTGGGGTTAAGTAACTTGCCCAAGGTTACACGGCTAGGTGTTTTTTGTTTGTGTGTGGTAAGTGTCTGAGGCCGGATCCGAACTCAGGTCCTTCTGACTCCAGGGCCTGCGCTCTACTCACTTCGCCACCTAGCCGCCCCGTACTTCCAATTTTTTTGCTAGCACAAAAGATGGTGTTGCAATTCTTTTGGTATATACCTTGTAATGGGATATTCAGGATTATAATCACATCTGCTAGGTAGGTTATTATTCTTGGTTGTAATCCTAGCTTCTTTGCCTTCTGTAATATCATATTACAAGCCTCGCATTTCTTTAATGTGAAAACTGCTAACTTGCATGATTCTAACTATGGCACCATGACATCTGAATGTTTCTTTCTGGATGTTTGCAATATTTTCTCCAGGAGCTGGAAATTTGGAATTTGGCTATAATATTCTTGGAAGTTTTTATTCTGAGATCTCTTTCAGGTAGTGATTAGCAGATTCTTTCAATTTCCATTTTACCCTCTGATTCTAGAATACTAGGGCGGTTTTCCTGGATAATTTCTTGAAAGATGATATCTAGGCTTTTTTTTTTGATCATGGCTTTCAGGTAGTCCAATAATTTTAAGATTATTTCCTTGATCTATTTTCTAGGACAGTTGTTTTTCTAATGACTTATTTCACACATATATTTTTTCATTCTTCTGACTTTGTTTTATTGTTTCTTGATATCTCATAGTCGTTAGCTTCCACTCATTCAATTCTAATTTTTAAGGAATTATTTTCTTCAGGGAATTTCTGTACCAATATCCATTCTTTCAGGCCAAGCTCAAATGACAAGTGCTTTGATAAATATCCCTAAGGATAGGGAATGGAACTGTGGTTTATTGGTATATGGAACTCCTTAATGAAAAAACTCCCTCCACCAAAGCAGGTCAGTACCTTCTCAGCAATTTACTTACAGTTTTAAGGGAGTTATTTAGAGCACTGAGAATTTGAGTGACTTACCCAGTGACTCTCTTTTCACTTCAAGTCCCAGAGTTAGGACTTGAACCCAAGTTTTCATAGTTCTGAGACTAGTTCTCTGTTCAGTACCCCAAGTTTCCTTGATTTTCTTCAGCTGGAAACATTCCAATGCTTTCAATTTCCAAAGTATTTGCTCTATCTTGGAACACTTGTCATATTCTATACTGTATTATAATTATCTGTAAATGTCTTATTTCTCCATAAATTTCTAAGCAGCCTGAGGAAAAAGACCCCATCTTATGTATCTCTAAATTATTTCACAGTACCTAACAAGCACTTAAAAATGTTGCTTAATATTTTCTGATGAAACCTCCATACTTTTGATGCTACCTGACAAAAACTTAGTTACCTTCCTTCTGCTGTCATATACCTAATCTATTTTTAGTTGGTATTTTAAAAGATAAAGGGAATAGTAGAATTCAGTCAGAATACTGCAGTCTTTTCATCCCTCAATATTCTCTCAGGCCATTTACCCCTGTTCTGGCTTCAATGTCCTCTCTTTCCTGTCTCAGTCCTATGGATAATCACTTCAACATTACATTCTCCTTTCCTCTTGAGTCTCTTGCTTCCTCATCCTTTATAGCTTAGGTTTTGCCCCATCTCAGTCAAAAACTATCCATGTCCTCCACTCCTACTCATATGTCTCTGAATAGAAATGGAGGAAGTCACTCATGTTACCATCCTGATGTAGGACAACTACAGATTCATGCTATCTACCTCAAATGGGCTCTCACTGAAGTAGTATGGCATCTATTTTAATCCTTCTATTTCGATTCCCTCTCCTGCTCCTCAGAAAGGTCATTTTAATTCTCCTTTCCTTTCCTGAATTCTCCCATACCTCCTCCTAACACCTAACCCTCTCAGCTAAGGATCACACTTCATCTTTATTGAGAAATATAAAGACCGCTTTCTGTAAGCTCCATCTGTTCTACATCTTGAAACTCCTTGACATTATTTGCCGTTCTCCTTTTACTTTAAGCTCTCATGAAGAGATGACTTTTCTTGCTAAAGTCAACCCTTCCACATGTACTTTTGTACCCATCTCCTTGCTTTCATCTTTTTTCTGGCAAACGGCTATCGATCACCACCATAATCACCCACCCCCCCAATCTCGTGCTCTAATTTTCAATTTCTCCTTACATACTTGTTCCAACCTTATTGCCTATAAACATGTCCAAGGCTCCTTAGTCTTTAAAATACCTCTGCTTGATTCCACCATTCCTTCAAATTATGGTCCTTTTTTTTCCTCCTTCCCTTTGAAAACAGACTCCTAGAGAAATCTGTCTTTTCTTTTTGCTCCCAGCTTCTCTCTTCTCACTTCTTAATCCTCTGTAATCTGGCTTCTGACCTTATTAATTTAACCAAAACTGCTCCCTCCAAAGCTACTAATGAGTTCTTTTTTTTTTTAAACAAATGCTTTATTAACTTCTGTTTTACATCATTCATTTCTGCCAGATTTTGAGTTACAATTATTTTCCCCCCCTGTTATTCCCCTACCCAACCTCCCGGAATAGCAGTCCCACAAGATATTGCTTCCTCCAATCTGCTCTCTCCCATACCTTCTCCCATACCCCCTTCAACTTTTCCATTAGAGCAAGGTGAATCTTTGTGTCCCAATGCCTGCACATCTTATCTCCCAATTACAAGTAAAAGAGTATCAATAATAGTATTTATATATATTTGAAACATTTAATCTTAAGACCTCGAATTTCAGATCCATTCCCTTCTTCCCTTGTCACCCATTCCCTCTGGGAAGATAAGTAATTCAGTATATGTTGTACATGTCTAGCTATGCAAAACATTACCATAGTAGATATATTGTACAAGGCTGCTTATAATTCCCTCCTACTCATCCCACCCCCTACCTGGTCCATTCCCTACCCCTGATCCTATCCCTCTTCTATAGTGGGTACTTCCAACCTCCCCTCCCCCCAAGGATGTCCTCCCATCCATCATCCCTCCTCTCATTCCCCTTCCCCCTATTCTGCTGCAGGTTGAGATATCCCATTTAGTATGTATGTCATTCTCTCCCTGAACCAAATTCAATGAGAATGTGGTTTTGCCTTTTTGCCTTCCTATTCTTCCCCTCCTTGCAGCCACTTCCCCTTGCTTCTTCTACATGAGATAGTTTACCCTACCCTGTCTCTCCCCATCTCCTCTTGCCACTTTCCTCTCTCACCTCATAATTTCATCCCTTGAGTATTCTCCCTTCCCAACAAATTCAACCTATGCCCTCTATCCATATATAACTGTAAACATATATACACACATTCACATATGTATTCATATGAACATACACCCTTCTTCCATTATTTTCATACTGAGAAAGATTTCATCAGTCACAGTTATTGTTTTTCCATATAGGAATGTAAATAGTTCAACTTTGATAAGTTCCTTCTGATTTCTTTTCCCTGATTACCTTCTCAGGCCTCTCTTCTTGTGTCTGGATGTCAAATTTTCTATTCAACTCTGGTTTTTTCCTCAAGAATGCTGGAAAGTCCTCTATTCCACTGAATGACCATATTTTCCCCTGAAACAAAATACTCAGTTTTGCTGGGTAGGTGACGCTTGGGTTCAGTCCCAGCTCTTTTGCTGGTTTTTCCCATAAGATGTTTCACATTGCCTTCTACTCTTTCATTTGTTTGGATCTGCTTAACAGCATCTTGATTTCTCATAAAGTCATTAGCTTCCATTTGCTCCAGTCTAACTCTGAAGGAATGAATCTCCTCAGTGAGTTTTTGAGATTCTTTTTCCATCTGGCAAATTCGACCTTTTAAGGCATTCTTCTCCTCATTGCTCTTTTGGGCCTCCTTTGCCATTTGAGTTAGTCTATTTTTTAAGGTGTTGTTTTCCTCAGTCAGGCTATTGACCCTCATTTCATACTTTTCCTGCATCCTTCTCATTTCTCTTCCCAATTTTTCCTCCACTTCTCTTATTTGATTTTTAAAGTTCTTCTTAAGGTCCTCTATGGCCTGCAACCCACTCATGTTTTCCCCTGGGGCTTTTGGAGCAGGACTTCTGACCTCACAGCCCTCCTCTTGCTCTATGCTTAGATCCTCTTTGCCCCCAAAGTAGGAGTCTAAGGTTGCATTTTTCTGTTTAATTTGTTTCCTTTGCCTTGGCATGTTGCCACTTAATTACTTGACTTTTGGGCTTGCTGCCACAGTATGGCTCTGCTGCTAGACAGAGGAACTTTCGTCCTGAACGTGTGGGGGGACAACTTCCTTTTCTGGCAAGCTGGAAACCCACCCACGACCTCCACCCCAGATCACAATCTAGATCCAGGGAGGTTAAAGCAAGAGCACTTACCCCAAAAGACTGATCTCCCTACAGTTCACAGGCCAGGAGCTGGAGCTGCCTCTGAAAAGTATAAAATGGCGTGTCTCCTCAGAGGCTTCTAGCCCCCAGGGGAGGAAGCCAACACGTTCCACAAATACTGGTCCCAAAGCCCATAGGGCACTAACCTCTCACTTTTTCCTAGGCATGTCTATGTTGATAATTCTGGAATCACCACAGCTGCTGGTATTCTGGGGTCCCTCTAGCCGGCTGCTGGCCCTGCCGCCCTGGGGCTAAAACCGCAACTCAGGAGGACCTGTGCTCAGCTCCCCAAGCACTGTGCACTGCGCTGCCGGCTCCCAGAGCACTGGGCTGGTCCTTCCTGCAGGGCTTCTGGGCTGTCCTCAGCAGGAGATTAGCTTCTCTGTGTTGTTCTGTGGGTGCTGGGGCTCCAGAAGTTGTTCAGAGTCCCCTTTTACATAGTTTGCAGGTGATCTGGGGGGAGAGTGGCTTGGGCGTGCGGTTTCTACTCCGCCATCTTGGCTCCGCCCTACCAATGAGTTCTTAATTGACATATCTTAAAGGTTTTTTTTCTCGATCATCATCCTTTTTGACTTCTTTGCAGCATCTAATGCTGTAGACAACCCTTTCCTTCTACATACTCTTTTTCTCTCTGTGTTTCCAGAACAATGCTATCTTCTACATATTTGACTGCTTCTTCTCTGGATCACCATTCATAGACCCAAAGACTCTGACCTACATTCCTTTTGTCTAGTATCTCTCTCTAACTGACCTCCTAAGTCCTATGCATTTAATTATTACCACTATACATATAATTCCCAGATTTATATATACAATACTAGTCTCTCTTCTGAGTTCTAGTTTTGCAACAACTACCTATCAGATATTTTGAAACAGACATCTCATACCTAACATCAAAAACATTTTTCATTATCTTTAACCCTAAAACTATGTCTCTTCCAGACACTTAGTGCTGTCAGTGACACCACCAACCTTCTAGTCATCCAGATTAGTACCTTTGAAATCATCCTCTATGCCTCATTTGCTCTCAACTCTTCATATCTAAATAGTTGTCAAGTCTTACCAATTATATTTTCATGTATGTTTCATAGTTCCCACCCCACCCCTATTTCAACACTTACATAGCTATTACCCTAGTTCAGACTTTCATAATTTCTCACCCAGATAATTACTTTGTTTTTCAATTGGTCTTTCTGAATTATGTCTCTTGCCACTCCCATCCAATTTCCATATAGTTGCCAAAGAGAATTTCTTAAAGTACAGGTCTGATCCTTGTTACTTCCTTACTCAATGAACTTAAATGGCCTGCTGTCCCCAGTCAGTGGTTTTTCCAAGGAGATATTTCACACTGCCTTCTATTTTTTCATTTGTTTGGATCTGATTTTATAGTATTTTGATTTCTCATAAAGTAATTAGCTTCTAGTTACTCCAATCTAATTTTGAAAGAGTTATCATCTTCAGTGAGTTTTTGATCAAATACAAGCTCCTCTTTTTGGCATTTAAAGCCCTTCTCAATTTGGCTCTTACATACTCCCCCCACCCCAATTACTTTGTATGTACTTTGGAAATATTTTGCTTATAGTTTTACTTGCACACACACATACACATTCCCTAGTTTCATTTTTCTTAAACAACTGTATTTTTATCTTTTAACATTCATTTCCATAAGACTTTGAGTTACAATTTTTCTCCCCATCTTTCCCTTATACCTACCCCAAAATAGCAAGCCTACTGAATAATCCTTTCCCCAGTCTATTCTCTTATATCCTCCCCCATCACCTCCCTAACTTTCTAGTAGGGCAAGATGGGTTTCTATACCCCAGTACCTATATATCTTATTTCCCAGTTGCATGTAAAAAGCATATTTTTAGACATTCGTTTTTAAAACTTTGAGTTCCAGATTTTTTCCCATCTTCCCTCCTCACCCACCCCCACTGGGAAGATAAGTAATTCAATATAGGTTTTACATGTGTAGTTTACCCAAATCATTTCCATAGTAGTTATATTGTGAAAGACCAACTATATTTCCCTTCCTCCTATCCCAACCCCTTATTCTATTTTCTCCTTTGAGTATATCCCTTTTCAAAAGTGTTTGCTTCTAACTACCTTCTCTTCCAATCTGTCCTCCCTTCTATCATCCCCTCTTTTGTCCCCTACCTCCCTATTTTCTTTTAGGGTAAGATACCCAATTGAGTGTGTATGTTACTCCCTCCTTAAGCCAAATTCAATGAGAATCAGGTTGTCCCATTCCCGTTCACCTTCTTGCTCTTCCCCTCCATTGTAATAGTTTTCTCTTGCCTCTTTTATATAATTTGCCCTAATCTATCTCTCCCTTTCTCCTTCTCCCAATAAATTCCTCTTTCACCTCTTAATTTTATTTTTTAGATATCATATACAATTTATCCTGTGCCCTCTGTCTATGTATACATGAACACTTATATGCCCACACTCACATATTTATATACACATACACCCTCCTTTACATATATATATATGTATGTATACATACATAGATACACACACACACACACATATATTCCCTTGAACTACCCTCATACTGAGAAAAGTCTTATGAGTTACAATTATCATTTTTTTTCATGTAGGAATAGTTCAATAGTTCAACTTTAATAAATTCCTTATGATTTCTTTTTCCTGTTTACCTCCTCATGCTTCTCTTGCTTCTTGTATTTGAAAGTAAAATTTTCTGATCAGCTCTGGATTTTTCATCAAGAATGCTTGAAAATCCTCTATTTCATTGAATGACCATATTTTTCCCTGTAGCATTATAGCCAGTTTTACAGGGTAGGTGATTCTTGGTTTTAGTCCTAACTCCTTTGACCTCCAGAATTCCAGGCCCTTAGATCCCTTAATGTAGAAGTTGCTAGATTTTGTGTTATCCTGATTGTGTTTCCACAATACTCAAACTGTTTCTTCCTAATTGCCTACAGTATTTTCTTTTTGGCCAAGGAACTCTGGAATTTGGCTATAATATTCCTAGGAGTTTTCTTTTTGAGATCTTTTTCAAGAGGCGATTGGTGAATTCTTTTTTTTTTTTTTTAAGATAGACCAACCATTTTATTTTCCTCTAATTGGTTCAGGAATGTTGATGGACAGACAGCTCTTTACATGGGCTTTGGAGGGGGTCTGGGGGCAGCACCTGCGGGTCTGAAGCGGGGCGGGGGCGTGCGGTCCTTGCGAGCCTCCCGGGAGCGGTTCCTCACCACCTTGCTGTGGATCGCGCAGCTCACACAGTAATGCAGTTTCACGTACAGCTTGGGCAGCACGTAAGAGTCGAAGACACTGGCCTCGGAGATGTCTCTGACGGCCGCGGCCTCCACGATGTTGCGGATTACGAACTTCTTTATGGCCTTGTCCTTGGGCACGCAACGGGCGCAGTTGGTGCAGCGGATGGGCTGCACGTGGCCGCGGCCCTTTTTGGCGCGCCCGTTGTTCCTCCTCTTCTTGGTCATCTCGGAAGCCAGGAACCAAAAAAACGATTGGTGAATTCTTTAAATTTCTATTTTGCTCTCAGGTTCTAGAATATCAGGGCAATTTTTCTTGATAATTTATTGAAAGATGGTGTCTAGGCTCTTTTTTTGATCATGGCTTTCAAGTAGTCCAATAATTTTTAAATTACCTCTCCTGGATCGATTTTCCAGGTCAGTGGTTTGTCTTTCTGTCTTTCTTTCTTTCTTTCTCTCTTTCTTTTTTGCTTTTTGGAGGGTAATTGGGGTTAAGTGACTTGCCCAAAGTCACATGGCTAGTTTTTTTTGTGTGTGTGTGTTAAGTGTCTGAGGCCAGATTTGAACTCAGGTCCTCCTGACCCCAGGGCTGATGCTCTATTCACTGCACCACCTAGCCGTCCCCAGTCAGTGGTTTTTCCAAGGAGATATTTCACACTGCCTTCTATTTTTTCATTTGTTTGGATCTGATTTTATAGTATTTTGATTTCTCATAAAGTAATTAGCTTCTAGTTACTCCAATCTAATTTTGAAAGAGTTATCATCTTCAGTGAGTTTTTGAAATTCTTTTTCCGTCTGGCAAATTCGACTTTTTAAGGCATTCTTCTCACTAGCTTTTTGGGCCTCTTTTGCCTTTGAGTTAGTCTACTTTTTTTTTTTTTTTGCTTTTTTTTGGAGGGCAATTGGGTTTAAGTAACTTGCCCAAGGTCACACGGCTAGGTTTTTGTTTGTGTGTGCATTAAGTGTCTGAGGCCAGATCCGAACTCAGGTCCTTCTGACTCCAGGGCCGACACTCTACTCACTGCGCCACCCAGCTGCCCCTGAGTTAGTCTATTTTTTAAGCTGTTATTTTGTTCAGTGTATTTTTCAGTCTCCTTTAGCAGGCTGTTGACTCGCTTTTCATGATTTTCTTGCATTATTCTCATTTCTCTTCCCAATTTTTCCTCCTCTTCTCTTACTTGATTTTCAAAATCCTTCTCAAGCTCCTCCATGTCCTGTAATCAGTTCATATTTTTCTTGGAGGCTTTTGATACAGGAGTTCTGACTTGGCTGTCTTCCTCCCACTCCATGCCTTGATCCTTTTTGTCCCCAAAAAAGGATTCTATGGTCTGTTTGTGCTTCCTCTGCTTGCTCATATTGCCAGCCAATTACTTGGCTTTTGAGCTCTTTGCCACAATAGAACTTTGCTTCCAGAATGGACAGAGCTGTGTCCCAAATTGCTGGGGTTTCGCAGCTGTTGGAGCTATTAGATGGGCGCCCTCTCTATAGCCCCTACAAGCTCTGGCACACACCCTAGGACCACTACCCAAGACTGTGATTCAGATCCAAGCAGGTTAAAGCAAAAGTGATTACCCTCTGAATGGTTGCTTAGTCCCCTATGATCTGCAGACCAGGAGCTCTGGAAGCAGCCACATGGTGGTGGCTGCATGGCCACCACTCCTCTGCTGCTTCTCGCCCCAGAGGCAGGGGCTGCACTGCGCTCTTCAGTCCCCCGTTCCAACAGAGTTCCGAACTGACCTTTTACTTTGTCTTTGGAGTTTATGGGTTTAGAAGTCTGGAAACTGCCACAGCTACCAATGATTCACTCTCCTGAAGTCTGCTCAGGCTGCTGTTGGTTGGGGCCACATTGGGGATAAAACCCGGCTCATGGGGGACCTGCACTTGGCTCCCAGTTTTGTGCGATAGATCCTTCCTGTCTGCCTGCCAGGCTACCTTCAGTGGGAGATTTGTTTCTCTCTGTCACTTTGTGGATTCTATAGCTCTAAAGTTTGTTTAGAGTCTTTTTTTTTTTTTGCTTTTTTTAGAGGGCAATTGGGGTTAAGCGCCAAGGTCACACAGCTAGTTTTTGTGTTAAGTGTCTGAGGCCGCATTTGAACTCAGGTCCTCCTGACTCCAGGGTGGATGCTCTATTCACTGTGCCACCTAGCTGCCCCCAGAGTCATTTTTTACATGTATTGGAAATGACTGGAGAGGGATCCCATGCCAAGTTTGTAGTTCTACTCCACCATCTTGGCTCTACCTCTCCCTAGTTTCATTTTAATTAAACAATTAAATTATTTAATTTTTATATTTATATTTCCAGAGTTAAGCACACAGTAGATATTAATGCATACTAGTTAATTGACTGTATATGTGCAATCAGATTTTTTTCTCTACAGAAAACTCTTTAAGATGAGGTTCCTAGAAATATATTCTGTCAAAGTACAGGCTGCTTTACAAGAATTCAATAGCAAATGACATAATATTTTGTGTAAAGATAATCAATGGATAACATTCTGTAAGAAATTACATTGTAATAGACTAAAATATCATTCTGACATGCTATGGTCATAATATATATCAACAGTTTGGAAAGAGATATCTTTATCCATAAAAACTGGGCTAAAAGTAGTAATCAGTTGAGAAATATTTCCTAAGCAGCAACTATGTAGCCAGTCCTATTTTAGACACTGGAAGGGAATGGAGAGAGTACAAAAACTAATGGATCTAAAGCCAGATCAAATAAGAATGAAAAGTGTCTGGGCTAGCTACGACGCCTAATCTTCTCCAGTATGGCTGGTCACTTCACAGCAGTGAAGGCTGATGGGAAATATCCAAATAAATCCTCAGTGTATGTGCAAGAAAAGACTGATGATTTGTCAGTGAAGAACTTTCTAGTCTCACCTTTATTGAAGAATGTACTCATCATGAAGCTGAAGAACAAGGAAGAAATGGCAAAACACACCAGAAAGATAAACACCAAAGATGGCTCACTGTTGCGAAGTATTGGTTGGTTAAAAATCTACCAAAAAATATTTAAAAATCATCAGGTCCATTATTACATAAAAACAAGGGAAAGATGGGAAGAGAATAGAAAATGTTTAAAATTCCTGCATGATTAATGCAATTAATCCAAAACTCTTCATGGCAGTAAGGCATAATGGATACAGAGCAAACCTCAGAATCAGAAGGACCTGATTCAAGTTCCAACTCTTAAACACAACGGCTAGATGACCTTGGATAAGATGACCTTAGCATCTACTGCCCCAGGAAACTCTAAGATTAAAAGGTGTAAAATAACTCTCTCTACCTTGGCAGAAAGGAGTTACCTCTCTAGGAATTCCCAACACCAAGGAAATCCCAGGTCTAAACCAAAACAAACAACCAGTGCCTGGAGGCCAGCGGTATATGAAGTAAACTGGACTACTCACTTTTTTTTTTTTTTTTTGGTTTTTGCTTTTTGGAAGGCATTTGGGGTTAAGTGACTTGCCCAAGGTCATAGGCTAGTTTTTTTGTGTTAAGTGTCTGAGGCCGGATTTGAACTCAGGTACTCCTGACTCCAGGGCTGGTGCTCTGGTCATTGCACCACCTAGCTGCCCCAGACCTACTCATTTTTCAAAGAACAACAAAACTGTCCTTTTAAATTTAAGGTATTATTTCCAAGAACACTCACATATACTTTTGATTAGACTCAGTATTTATTTTTTTTAAACAAATTTTAAAGCAATTAGGATTAAGTAATTTGCTCAAGGTTACATGGCCAGTCATTATTTATGTGTGGATGCTCATTTTCTGAGGCTGGATTTGATTCTGGGTCATCCCGACTCCGAGGCTGGCGCTCTTACTCACTGCGCCACCTAGCCGCACCGAGACTCAGTATTTCTAAAACAATTTCTGTTAATTAATTTCATTCATAGATTCAGAGCTCAAAGCCCTCTCAGAGGTCACCTTTCTAACTCTCTAATAGAGCTGGGATGAACCCAAGCCTTCCCTTACCCAATCTCTCCCTTTCTCCTGAAACACTGCTTTCTTCTCTCAATCCTCCCAATATCAAAATCCCTTACAATAGAATTTCAGAACAAACTAAATACTTGCCTTAATGAAGAAAAACACTGTCATCAAAGTAACGGTAATGAGAAAAGAACAGATGAATGTGACGAAATAGGAACCCCAGAACAGCCAGTTGCTGAGTCCCATCATTTGAAGGTATTCCTAGGAGGGAGTTTTGGGGGAAGAAGAAAGCAACATAAACCAAATGGCACAAAATCAAATACTTACCTGATTATTGGTGCGTCAGAGTAAATGGCTAAATAAATCTGTAAAGGACTTTGATGTAGGTCTTTTATATCCAAACCCCTGAAAGTATGTGAGGAACTTTTATAGGTATCATTTATGATAGCTATGGAAGCTTGTTTTATCCCTATTATTGGCCAGTGGAAATCCCTAAATCAGGCCACAAAAAAATAAGAAATGGAGAGTATATAGAATATTTAACAATGAAATTGGTGAATCATAGAAACAGACTCAAAAGATAATGGACTCTATAGAGATCAGTTAGTCCAACACTTGCTCAAAGCATGAATTTTATATTAACAATATCCCCAACAAGTAGTCACCTAGTCTTTACTAGATGACATCTAGAGACAGGTAACTAATTACTCACTGAGATAATCTAATAACTTTATCAGCAGTTTTCTTAAGCCATCCATAGACATTCTTTAGAAGTTCAGCAGCACAGTTGCTCTGGTGTCTAAAGGACTGGGTTCAAATGCTGCCTCTGATACTTACTGTGTGATCTTAGGTAAGTCACAACCTCTTTGGGATTTAGTTTTCTTATTTGTAAAGTTAAGGGGGTTAGACTTATACAGGTATCTGAGTTTCCTTTAATTTCTAAATCTATGAATCTATAATGTTTCAATCTATAGCAAAACAGGATCAATTTCAGTTTAGGACACTTTAGTACATGTAAAGCCAACATGTGATCTTTGATTTTAGGCTGGCTAATAATAATATGTGATATAATATGGTGCTGTACTATTATGTTGTGTGGATATTATAATTCCATGTTTTGGGGTCACAGTAAAAGAAGAGGTCCCTAGTTCTTCAATTTCTACAGGTGATAGGCAGAAAGGAAAGGGATAAGCATCCAGTAAAAGCAATGGAAAAAAGTAAATTACACACTGGTCCTAGAGGGGGGAGTCAAAACACTCACTTCCCACTCTCACTTCAGAGACTTTTTCTCTTTTGAAATCCTCCTGATCATCAGTCCAAATTATGTTAGCTGTAGTATGCCTAGCTCCAGGTAATTTTTTTTCCTTTCTTGAGGAATTCAGTACCTTGCTCACCATTATTCTCTCCTCCCCAAATTTGCCCTTATCCTAGGGAACTTTAATATCCCCTTAGATCAGGGGTTCAACAAACCTCAAGGAGTCCACAGATAGATTTCAGAGGATCAGTGAGCATGGATGAAAAAGCTTACATTTTAATTTTAATTAACTTATGGTTTCCCTTGAAATCATATATATTTTCTTTTATGCATTTAAAAATACCATTTGAGAAGTATATCTGTAAGCTTCAATATTTATCTTTATTGCCATGTCCATGATACAAAAATGATTAAAAACTTAAATGCTCCCTCAAATTCCTTGACTCCCCAATTCCTCAGCCCCCTTAAATCTTCTGACTTACTGCTTCACTCTGTCTTGGCCTCGTATAGGGTTGATCACACACTAAATCTCACCATTACACATAAACAATCCATTTCTCTACTTAGAAACTGTGGTGGGAGATCCATAGGTGTTATACGTTGTACATGTATTCTGAGATTTTTATGTATTGATCACTTATGTTGATCTTTTTTTCTCTTTTGTTATATGGGATCGCTCTTTGAGAGGGGAAGGAGGGATACTTAGAAAACTATGGTGATGTAAGAAACAGAAATGAATAAAAACATATAAAAAAGGAACTCTGATATTCTCTTATTTGTCATATCCTAACATCACACTTCTTACTACACTTTACTCCTCTACCTGTTCTTGGTCCTCTAAAGATCTCTCTTACCTTTATCTCTTCGTATTCACAGTCCATTATTCCTGCTCTGACTTCACTTTCCATCCTCTCCACTGTCACCCCAATAGCTAGCTATTTCTTTGTTATGCTTTTGTTCTTGAACATCCTGCCCTTTTACTTTATGTCTCTTCCTCTCTTGCCAAAGTCTGCTCTGGATTGCTTCTACAATTTGCCTTCTCTGTTCCTTCTCATGAGATGCTAAACAAACCTCCCTGGAGGTGTGTTCTCGCCACCATTATGTCTGGTCTTTATTGAAGTAAGGCATTCATTTTATGCCTCTATAATCAATCTCTTCTTACCCTCCACAGAAGCTATTAAAAAAAAACCATCTTCCCTTCTCAAGCATCCAATATTCCCACTCCCCTTCTCCCTCTCTACTGAGCACCTTATCTCATACTTTGCTAGAAAAACAAACAAACAACCTGAAACTGAGGACCAGCAAAATAAAAATTTTAGAGAGCATAAGATTAACTTATGATTAGTAAATTTAAGGAAAAACCATGGTGAGTCATTTTCCCAGTTCCCACTTAAAAAGACATAGAGGGGCAGCTAGGTGGCGCAGTGAGTAGAGCGTCAGCCCTGGAGTCAGAAGGACCTGAGTTCGGATCCGGCCTCAGACATTTAATGCACACACAAACAAAAAACCCTAGCCATGTGACCTTGGGCAAGTTACTTAACCCCAATTGCCCTCCAAAAAAAAAAAAAGACATAGAAAGGTGTGCGAGCACTAAGGAGAGGGTCTAACAAGGAAGGCACAGCAAAACAACCTTTTAGCCCAGAGATTGAACTGGATGGACCCTGCAGCTGTGTACTAGGGAAAGAAGTACTTGCAAATCTGGTAAGTATGGGCCTGATGCTACTCAGCAAGTAGGAACAGGGACCAATTGGCAGCTCTACTGTTCTGCTAACAGAGCTGGGTCACAGAGGACAGCAACCTTGGCTGCTTAGCAGGACAAGGGAGTGGTCATAGGCCTGAGGCTGAGGCTTGGGAAAAGAGTAGCAGCAGAAGAGAGCAGTAGGTATGTGGTTCTGACCCCCAGAACTAGGTTTAGGATTTAGTCTCTTGCTTTTACTGAGGTTTGTAGTTGAGCAACCAGAGCAGGGAACTAAGACCAAGGGGCAACTAGCAGTTCTGTCACTGAACTTCCAGGAGGTGAACAGAAGCCGAGGCCTGCAGAAGTCCACTGGAGCTCCAAGTGGGGTTAAGACTATAATTGGTTTGCCCATATACAAACCAAGGTCAGGAGTTTGTAAAGTTCATACCAGGAGGGCAACCATCAGATTCTGCCCCAGAACAGATCGCTTTGGGTACACTGCAAATTTGCAGGTCCCCAGTCTGAGCTACCCCTGAGATTTTCAAAGGACAAAGCACTCAAAAGAAAGCAACAACATGACCCAAGAAAATATAAAGCAGGAACAAACAGGGCCCAGAAGTCCCTCCACAAGTTCACAGAGCATGATGCTGACACAAAGTCACAATTTGGGAAATAACGATGAAAGAATGATGATAAAGAGTTATTATAGTGTTCAGAATACAAAACACTAACCTAGAAGAAGAGAATGACTCCAAATGTCTATGAGTAAAGCCTCATAGAAAAACACAGCCTGGCCACAAGGTCAACTAGAAAAAATGAAACGAGTTTAAAAATATTATCAGCAAAAAGCCTTTCTTTACACCTTTAATTTATTTCTCTTGTTTTACTATTTTTGCTAGCATTTCTAAAAACTAATAAACAAACTTTACTTTAAACCTGAATTTATTAAGAAATTTAAATTTAAATTTTATTTATTAAATTTATTTATGTTTTTATTAAAATGTATTTATTCAGTGGTTTCCAAACTTTTTGGTCTCAGGACTCCTTTACATTCTAAAATTTACTAAGGATCCTAAAGAGACTTTATTTAGGTAGGTTATATCTGTCATTATTCACTATATTAAAAATTAAAACATCTTAACATTATTACTAGCTAGGCAAATCACTTAACCTTGTTTGTCTTAGTTTCCTCATCCACAAAATGAGATGGAGAAGGAAATAGAAAACCACTCTAGTGTCTTTCTGAAGAAAACCACAAACAGTGTCATGAAGAATCAGGCACAACTAAAATGACAGGACAACAACAAAGTATCATTATGAAATTTAGCACAGATGAGTTCTTTGGTTTGCCCGTTTGGGTGGAAACATTTTTTAAAAACTGTGGTATGTAAATTCAGTGGTATACTAACGTTCTGTAGTAAACAATAAATTTGGTACAGAGAAGCAAGGAAAGACTTACATGAACTAAAGCAAAGTGAAGTTAACCAGGGTCTAGAAAACATATGCAAAATTACTACCCCAAAAATGGAGAGAACCAATACCATGAAACATTAAAATTAATGTAAAATTACCAAAAGTAAACATGGTCAAAAAACAATATAAGAAAATGTATTTCCCAGTACTCCTTTGCAGAAGTGGAAGGTCCAAGGGTATGAAACATTGCAAGTATTTTCAGATTTTTTTTGCAGTGTTGATTTGTGTTTGCTGATTATTTTTTCTTCACCTTCTTTTGAGTTTTTTTTTTATTTTAAAAAAGACTCTTTCCTATATGGTATAGTTCTCTAGGAAAATTGAGGGGACATACTTAAGGGGAAATTTAAGTGATATAAAAACAAAAGATATCAATAAATTTTTTTTAAAGTTACAAAACGAAGAAATCTGAAAATGAAAAATCCTATGAACCTCACAGTCAAAATCAAGAACTCTCAGATCAAAGAGAAAGTACCTAGAAACACCTAGAAAGGAAGAGTTCATTTACCAAGGAGTCATAGTCAGGATTTCACAACAATAAAAAGATCAGAGAATATGGAATACAGTATTCCAAAACATCACAGATAAAGGCTTATAACCATGAATAACTCACCTAGTGAATCTGCAAAAAATCTTACAGGGGGCAAAATGGACCTTTAATGAAACAGAGGACTCCCAAACTTTCCTGATGAAAAGATGAGACCTACGTAGAAACTTTGAAATACAAACACAAAAGTCAAAAGAAACAGAAAGTGGTAAACATGAACAAGTAATTGGAAGTACTAAACAATGTTTAAGGATTTACACTAAAATTATAGTAGGCGGTATTATGTGTCCCTGCAAAACTACGATGTCATTAGGAGTTAAGTAGAAAGTTTAATAAGATAAATAGTCTGTAAATTATTTTGATATGCCTTATTTTATTTTGATGATCTTAAAAGATGAAACAAAGGAAAAGAAAGGAATGCAATATGGCTTGAAGGGGAAGGAAGGATGAAGGAACATATCTCACATAACCGGGCTATGCAAGTAGAAGATAATATACAAAGAAGATCAGGTGGGTAGAAAAGTTTGAGACACTTAAACCTCACTTTCTTCTGAAGCAGCCAAAAGAGGTTAGATCATTTAAATCAACATGGAAACAGGAATGGAGAGAGAAAAGAAGAAGGAATAAGAGGGAAGCCAAATTAAGGGAGGAATCAGTCAAAAGTGAAACACATTTCAAGCCTAAAGGGATAATCATGAAGAGGTATATAAAAGAAAAGAAATGAATGGGTAAGAACCTGTAATTAGGGTCTGAAGTAGGGAGAGAGAATTGGAATAAGAGAGGAGATGATTGCATCAAGACCCTTGGTGCTAAGCATACCTCATCTTTCGTCACCCTTTTCTTCTTTGTAAAGAGGGGCCAATAAGAAAAGAGAGGAAAAGTATTAGATAAAAATATGAATAGAAATATACAAATGCAAGTGTGAATGTGGTGAACTCACTCATAAAATGTAAGGGGACAGCAGAATGAATTAGAAAGCAGAATCCAACAATATGTTGTTTAAAAGAAACACTTGAGACACAAAGATTCTTGGAGATTTAAAATAAAACGGTTAGAGCAACACCTATAATGCTTCAGGGAAAAAAAAAGTCAGGGGTAACGATAACCTTAGAAAAAGCAACAGCAAATACATTTGGTTAAATGAGATAAACAGAGAAACTACATTATAGTGAAAGTTAGCCATAGACCATAAATAAGTATCAATAATTAACACAGATGCTTTGAATGGCATAGCATCTAACTAAAGGAAAAGTTAAATGTGTTAAAGGGAAGAATAGACAATAAACCTATAGTACTGAGGGACTTCATTGTATCCCTTTAGGACCTAAACAAATATAATAAAAATTATACAAAAATGAAGTTAAGAACCTAAGTAAAATTACTGAAAAAATAAATCTCGTGATTATTTTTTATCTTTTGGCTGTTCATGGCACCTTTACAAAATGTAGCGTATTAAAACATAAAAAATACAGAAAAAAGAAATATTAAATACATCTTCTGACTCCAATGGAATAAAATTATGCTCTATAAAAGAAGAAAAGATTAAATATTAAACAGAGGAAGGTTGAGCCAATATTGGTACAGTAGAAGTTAGCAACGCAGATGAATTCCCATTCATAACTCCTCCAGACAGATCTTTAAAATGCACCAGAACAAATCCTAATGGATATATCCAGAAAAAATCAGAGTGAGTCCTTTGTCTGTCCCAGGTTAGCACAGGGAAAAATACAGGTCTATAGACAAGGGGGACAGGGTTGGGACAGGAACATATGTCATGCAGGGCACCCCACTGTCTAGGGAGCACGTGCACATCACTACAAAGGGAGGTCACAGATTTATGCTGGGGTTTCACACACTGAAAATGGTAGTTATCATTCATTACCCAGTCCTGGGTCACAGATCCAGGGTGGAGTGAAAAGAGGACCTGTTTATAGTATAGGGAGGCCCTGGGCAATATACCAAGAAAGGAAGTTCAGGAGCCAGGAACAGTAGCAGTGGTATGGCTCAGACCTGAGGTGCAAAAGCAGGATATTACTTCTAGCATCTAGTGGAGCATGTAGAAGAATAACCAAGGCAGGAAAGAAACCCAGACCAAAGTGAAGCCTCTAGTTCTGTTACTTTGAATCAATATTTATGGCTGATAAAGACTGTCTATGAGCATTCTACTCTTGCACAGACTCAAAGCCAGGTCAGAAACTTGCAGAACTAAGACCAGGTAGACAGCATTCAAACTTTGTTTT
This sequence comes from Gymnobelideus leadbeateri, assembly GCA_011680675.1. Taxonomy (NCBI): domain Eukaryota; kingdom Metazoa; phylum Chordata; class Mammalia; order Diprotodontia; family Petauridae; genus Gymnobelideus; species Gymnobelideus leadbeateri. The sequence goes on along the minus strand of WOXC01010782.1, from coordinate 141,069 downwards.
GAATTAGACTCCTTTGAGAACACTGAAAGCCTGCAAATCTCCAGACTCTCAGTTAATACCCCAAGAGAATGGTATAAGGCCCAGCCCAGACATCCCCTCCAGAAGTATGACTGAGCCTAGTTCTAACATGCCTGAGGTCAGGTGGTAGGCTGGAATTATGGGCAAACATAAAATGAACCACACCATAATGGTGTCAGGGACACAAACTAAGAAGAAAATGACTCAAAAATATATACAAGCAAAGTCTCAAAACACACACACACACACACACACACACACACACACACACGATACAAACTCAACAAGAATTCCTGGAAGAGATGAAGCAAGAGTTTAAAAATTTTTGAAATATATTTTAAATGGAATGAGAACATGAGGAAAAATGGAAAATAAATGAGAGTTATGCAGGAAACAATCAGAAAGAGAATTAATAGCTTGGAACAATAGGCACAAAATCTTGCTCAAGAGCAACAAATGCCTTGAAAATTCAGACAGATTAGTAGAAGCTAATGAGAGAAGGAGCCAATAAGAAATATTAAAACAAAGCTGAAAGGCTGAAAAGTGAAAGAAAATGTAAAGTATCTTATAGCAAAAACAAGTTACCTGGAAAACAAATAAAAGATGAAACATTTAAGAATCAACAGACTACTAGAAGCCTTCCCAATAAGATCAGGGTGAAGCAAGAATGCCCATTATCACCACTATTATTCAATATAGTGCTAAAAATATTAGCTACAGCAGTAAAGGAAGAAAAAGCAATAAAAGGAATTGAAAAAGGCAATGAGGAAACAAAACTATCACTCTTTGTGGATAATATGATGGTATACTTAGAGAACCCTAGATATCACCTAAAATAACCCTTTAAAATAATTAACAACTTTAGCAATGTTGCAGGATATAAGACAAACCCATATAAATCATCAGCCTTTGTTTATATGACCAATAAGCCCAGCAGCAAGCAAGAAAGAAAAATTCCCCTTAAAAAAAACTAAACAATATAAAAAACTTGGGTGTCTACCTGACAAGACCAACCTAGGAACTATATAAACACAATTATAAAAAATGTTTCACACAGATATAAATAATTGGAAAAATACCAATTGCTCAGGGGTAAACCAAGTCAATATAATAAAAATGACAATTCTGCCTAATTTACTTATTCAGTGCCATACCAATCAAACCACCAAAAAAATCATTTGATAGTTAAAAAAAAATTACAACAAAATTCATCTGGAAGAGTAAGAGTTCAAGAATATCAAAGGAATTAACGGGGGAAAAAGAAGCAATCATCAAAACCATCTCATATTGGCTAAGAAACAGAGTGCTGTATGAGTAGAATGTTATGACCAAGTGGGATTTATATAAAAAATATAGGGCTGGTTCAATATTAGGAAAACTATCAACATAAGTGACTATATTATTAACAAAACCAACAGAAATTATATGATTATCTCAATAAATACAGAAAAATGCTTTGAAAAAATAAAATACCATTCCTATTAAAACACTAGAGAACATAGGAATAAAGGAAGCTTTCTTTAAAATAATGAGTGAAAATTATCTAAAATCATTAGCAAGCATTATCCATAATGGGGATAACCTAGAAGCCTTCCCAATAAAATCAGGAGTAAAGCAAGGATGGCCATTATCACCTCTATTATTCAGTATTATACTAGAAAATTTAGCTATAGCAATAAGAAAAAAATAAAGACATTAGAATAGGCAACAAGGAAACAAAACTATTTCTCTTTGCAGATAATACGATGGTATACTTAGAGAAACCTAGAGAATCAACTAAAAAACTACATGAAATAATGCACAATTTTAACAAAACTGCAGGATACAAAACAAACCCACATCAGCATTCCTATATATATTGCCAACAAAGACCAATAGCAAGAGATAGAAAGAAAATTTCCATTTAAAATAAATATAGACAATATAGAATACCTGGGAGTCTACTTGCCAAGATGAACCCAGGAACTATATGAACACAATGATAAAACACTTTTCACATAAAGTCAGATCTAAATAAGTGGAGAAATATTAATTTCTATTGAATAAACCTAGCCAATATAATAAAATGATAATTCTTCCCTAATTAATTTACGTATTAAGTGCCACACCAATAAAACTACAAAACATTATTTTATAGAGCTAGAAAAATATTAACAAAATATATACAGTAGAACAAAAGGGCAAGAATATCAAGCCAATCAGTGGAAAAAAATTGTGGATGAAAGTGGCCTACTGATACATTTCAAATTACATTACAAAGTGGTAATCACCAAAGCAATTTGGTACTGGCTAAGAAATAGTTATAGAACAACGGAATAGATTACACAATACACAATAGTAAATGACCACAGTAACCTAGTGTTTGATAAATGAAAAGATGCAAGCTTTTGAGATAATTCACTATTTGACAAAAATTACTGGGAAAACTGGAAAGCAGTTTGGCAGAAACTAGGTACAGATCAACATTTCACCCTGAATACCAAGATAAGTCAAAATAGGCATATGATTTAAACTTAAAGAGTGATATTATAAGCAAGTGAGGGGAACATGGAATATTTTTACTGTCAGATCTACAAATAAGGGAAGAATTTGTGACTGAACAAAATATAGCATTATGGGAAGTAAAAACTGATCATTTTGATTACATTAAATTAAAAGATATTTTCACAAACAAAACCAATGCAGCCAAGACAAAGGAAAGCAGAAAAATGGGGGGTGTGGTGTGGGATTCTATAGCAAGTTGCTCTAATAAAGTCTTCATTTTTCCAATATATAGAAAACTGAGTTAAATCCATAAAAATATGAGTCATTACCCAATTGATAAATGCTCAAAGGATATCAACAGTTTTCAGAAGAAGAAATTAAAGCTATCTATAGTCATATGAAAAAAAAATGCTCTAAATCACTATTGATTAGAGAACCGCAAATTTAAATAACTCTGAGGTACCACCCCACACATATCAGATTGGCTAGTATGAGAGAAAAGGAAAATGACAAATGTTGCAGGGGATATGGCAAAGTTGGGACAGTAATGTGCTTTTTGTGCAGTTGTGAAATGGAGAGCAATTTGGAACTATGTTCAAAGGGCTATAATAAAACTGTGTATGCCCTTTGACTCAGCAATACTACTACTAAATTCATATCCCAAAGAGTAGAAAAAAAGGAAAAAGACCTATATGTACAAAAATATTTATAGAAGCTCTTTTTGTGGTGGCAAAGAATTGGAAATTGAGGTGCTGCCCACCAACTGAGGCATGGTTAAATGAGTTGTGGTATATGATTGTGATGGAATACTATTGTGCTATAAGAAATGATGAGCAGGATGCTTTTGGGAAAACTTGGAAAGACTTACATGAACTGCTGCAAAGTTAAGGAAGCAGAACCAGGAGAACATTGTGAATAGGAAGAACAATATTATAAGATGATCAGCTGTGAATATCTTAGCTATTCTTAGCAATATAAGCCCAACAAAATTTCAAAGGACTTACGAAAAATGCTATCTACCTCCAGAGAAAGAACTGATAGCATGCTGACTGAAGCATGATTTTTAAAAACTTTCTCTTTCTCTTTTTGGTCTGTTTTGCAATATGGTTAATATGGAAATGTGGCTAGTTTTGCATAACTGCATGTATATAATCAATATCAAGTTACCTGCCTTCTCAATGAGGAAGGGAAAGAACTTGGAGCTTAAAATTTCAAAAAAAAAAAGGTTGAAAATTGCTTTAACATGTTATTGGAAAAAATAAAATATGAAAATTTAAAAGATAAAAAGTAATTGTGAGATATTGAACAGTACAAAGTAACTTAATTCTAATGAAATAGCAGGTCTAAGAAAAAAAGTTATAGAAACAATAGGTAATTTTATTAAACATAATTACAATGAGACAACATACTAAAATTCTTGGGGTACTCAAAGATATCCAAACACTTTCATCAACAAAAAAGAGAATAAAGAGATTAATGAATTTGGCATACAAACTTAAAAAAAACATGAGAAAACCAATTTTTAAAAACTCTGTTAAACACTAAAATAGAAATTCTAAAAATCAAAGAGGAGATGAACAAAAGTGTAATTTCTAAGAATCAGTGAATTATTAAATAAAATAAGGAGTTGTCTGCTTATTTGTCTTAAGGCAGTGAAACTCTTTGGAATCCAATTACAAATCACATTTATTTATTTATGCAAACCTTCAAAGGCATTCTCTTTTCTTCTCATTTATTTAGCCACTATTCCCCTAACTTCCTTAAAACAAACAAACAAACAAACAAAAAACTACCAGAAGATGTTACGGAAAGGAGAGGAGTTAAAATGTATAAAATCAATTTTTATTGTTCTAAAAATATCTTGGGGTAGGGTAAGCTTACTCAAAAGACACTTAGAATATATATTTACAATTTTGACTACTAATGTTTTATCTCTTTCATTAGAATATATAATTAAGGGGTGGCTAGGTGGCGCAGTGAGTAAGAGCGCTGGCCTCGGAGTTGGGATGACCCGAGATCAGATCCGGCCTCAGAAAATGAGCACCCACGCATAAATAACGACTAGCCGTGTAACCTTGAGCAAGTTACTTAACCCCAATTGCTTTAAAAAAAAAAAAAGAATATATAACTAAAAGTTAAACATTTTTTTGCTGAAAGAGTTTTAATTTGTGTCAATAGGAAAAACGAAAAGATATTTAAGCATTTTTCAGTAAAATATACAGTAACACTCTTAAGACAGATATGGCTAAAGCCCAGATATCATCATATGTACTTGTATATGCCCCTTAAATGCACTTTTGAAAATCCTTATGATAGGGGGTGGCTAGATGGCACAGTGAGTAGAGTGTCGGCCCTGGAGTCAGAAGGACCTGAGTTCAGATCCGACCTCAGACACTTAATGCACACATAAACAAAACCCTAGCCGTGTGACCTTGGGCAAGTTACCTAACCCCAACTGCCCTCAAAAAAAAAAAAAAAGAAAAGAAAAGAAAATCCTTATGATGTCATGACCTAAATCTTCTATTCCTTTTTTTTAAATTTTAAAAATTTTAAAAATTTTTAAATGCTTTATGAACTTCTGGTTTACATAATTCATTTCCACAAGATTTTGAGTCACAAATTTTCTCCCCATTTTTCCTCTACCCACAACCCCAATTTAGTGGTCCCACAGTATCCTCTCCTCCAATCTGCTCTATCCCATATCTTCTCCCATACCCCCTTCGACTTTTCCAGTAGGGCATGGTGGATCTCTATGCCCCAGTGCCTGTATATCTTATTTACCAATTACATGTAAAATAGTATTAATAACAGCACATATATATATATATATATATATTTTTTTTTAATTTGGTTTTAGAACTTTGAATTCCAGATTCATTCCCTTCCTCCCTTGTCACTCACCCTTATTGGGAAGATAAGCAATTTAATATAGGTTGTACATGTATAGTTAATGCAAAACATTACCATATCAGATATATTGTGAAAGACTGATTATATTTCCCTCCCTCCTATCCTACCTCCCACTTGTTCTATTCCCTACTTTGATCCTGTCCCTTTTCAAAAGTGGGTTCTTCCAACTTCCCTCCCTTCCATCCTCCCCATCTCATCCCCTTCCCCCCTACTCTCCTGTAGGGTGGGATGCCCTATTTATTGTGTATGTCATTCCCTCCCTGAGTGAAATTCAATGCAAATGAGGAAAAATGGGGAAAAAATTGTAACTCAAAATCTGGTGGAAATGAATGATGTAAACCAGAAGTTAATAAAGCATTTGGAAAAAAAGAAAAAAGTAAAATTAATAAAGTAATTGGAGAAAATACTTCCCTAAAAAGGCCCTTCAAAAACTAATTGAAGGGGGTGGCTAGGTGGCGCAGTGAGTAAGAGCACCGGCTTCGGAGTTGGGATGACCCGAGATCAAATCCGGTCTCAGAAAATGAGCACCCACACATAAATAATGACTAGCCGTGTAACCTTGAGCAAGTTACTTAACCCCAATTGCTTATGAAAAAAAAAAACTAATTGAAGACTATAATTCGCTAAAAATTAGAATCAGTCAAATTGAAACTCAGAACTCTGTTTCATCAAGAGTCAATCATAGTAGATATATTGTACAAGGAAGCTTATAATTCCCTCCCATTCATCCCACCCCCCACCTGGTCCATTCCCTACTTTGATCCTGTCCCTCTTCAAAAATGGGTGGCTCCAACCTCCCCTCCCCCCAGCATGCCCTCACCTCCATCCTCCCCCCTCTCATCCCCCTCCCCAATACTCTCCTTCAAGGTAAGATATTCCATTTAGTACATATGCCATTCTCTCCCTGAGCCAAATTCAATGAGAATATAGTTTTTCCTTTTTGCCTTCCTGTTCTTCCCCTCTCCTGCAACCACTTACCCTTGCCTCTTCTACATGAGATAGTTTACTCCACCCTCTCTCTCCCCATATACTTGCCACATTCCTCTCTTACCTCTTAACTTCACCCCTTAAGTATCATCCCTTCCCACCAAATTCAACCTGTGCCCTCTATCCATGTATACCTGTAAACATATATATATATATATACACATTCACATATGTATTCATATGCCCATATACCCTTCTTCAATTATTTTCATAATGAGAAAGGTTTTATCAGTCACAGTTATTGTTTTTCCATGTAGGAATGTAAATAGTTCAACTTTGATAAGTTCTTTTTTATTTCTTTTCCCTGTTTACATTCTCATGCTTGTCTTGCTTCTTGTGTCTGAATGTCAAACTTTCTATTCAACTCTAGTTTTTTCCTCAAGAATGTATGAAAGTCCTCTATTCCACTGAATGACCATATTTTCCCCTGAAACAAGATACTCAGTTTTGCTGGGTAGGTTATTCATGGTTTTAATCCCAGCTCCTCTGCTCTCCGGGAATATCGTATTCCAAGCCCTTTGATTCCTCAGTGTAGAAGCTGCCAGGTCCTACTCTATTCTGATTGTGTTTCTACAATATTGAAATTGCTTCTTCCTGGTTGCTTGTAGTATTTTTTTCTTGATCTGGGAATCCTGGAACCTGGCTATAATATTCCTAGGAGTTTTCTTTTGGGGATCTTTTTCAGGAGGTGATCGGTGGATTCTTTCAACCTCTATTTCGCCCTCTGGGTCTAAAACATCAGGCAATTTTCTTTGAGAATTTCTTGAAGGATGATTTCTGGGTTCTTTCTTTGATCATGGCTTTCAGGTAGTCCAATAATTTTTAAATTGTCTCTCCTGGATCTATTTTTCAGGTCAGTGGTTTTTCCCATGAGATATTTCACATTGCCTTCTATTCTTTCAATTGCTTGGATCTGTTTAACAGCATCTTGATTTCTCATAAAGTCACTAGCTTCCATTTGCTCCAGTCTAATTCTGAAGGAATGAATCTCCTCAGTGAGCTTTTGAGATTCTTTTTCCATCTGGCAAATTCAGCTTTTTAAGGCATTCTTCTCCTCATTGCCTTTTTGAGCTTCTTTTGCCTCTTGAGCTAGTCTATTTTTTAAGGTGTTATTTTCCTCAGTCAGGCTGTTGACTCTCATTTCATACTTTTCCTGCATCCTTCTCATTTCTCTTCCCAATTTTTCCTCCACTTCTCTTATTTGATTTTAAAAATCCTTCTTAAGGTCCTCTGTGGCCTGTAACCCACTCGTATTTTCATTTGGGGCTTTTGGTGCAGGAGTTGACCTCCCAGTCCTCCTCCTGTTCCATGCTTTGATCCTCTTTGCCCCCAAAATAGGAGTCTGATGTTGAGTTTCTTTTATTTTGTTTCCTTTGCCTAGGCATATTGCCACTTAATTACTTGACTTTTGGGCTTGTTGCCACAGTAGGACTCTGCCACCAGACAGGGGAGCTTCCGTCCCAAATGTTGGGGTCTTCTCAACTGCCAGAGGTATTAGTTGTGTGCCCTCCCTGAAGGCCCCACACACTCTGGCAAGCTGGATACACAACCCAAGACCTCCACCCCAGGCCACAATCCAGATCCAAGCAGGTTAAAGCAAGAGCGATTACCCCCAAGACTGATTGCCAGATCCCCCTACAGTCCACAGGCCAGGAGTTGAAGCTGCAACTGAAGCTGCAAAATGACAGCTGTGCCTAGTCTCCTCAGCTGCTTTTCACCCCCAGGGGAAGAAGCTGATGCACTCCCAAATACTGGTCCCAAAGTCCATAGGGCACCTAACCTCTAAATTTTTCCTAGGCATATATATGTTGATAATTCTGGAATCGCCACAACTGCTGGTGTTCTGGGGTCCCTCCAGCTGGCTGCTGGTCCTCCCACCCTTGGGCTAAAACCGCGACTCATGCAGGCCTGGGCTTGGCTCCCAGAGTGCTGTGCTGGCAGCTCCCTGCCGGGCTGCTGGACTGTCCTCAGTGGGAGGTTAGCTTCTCTTTGTTGTTGTGTGGGTTCTGGAGCTCCAGAGGTTGTTCAGAGTCCACTTTTACATGATTTTGAAGTGGTGTGGGCTGGAGTTCCATGGAAGTGCTGTTTCTACTCTCCTCCATCTTCACTCCACCCCCACTAATTTTACTTTTTAAGCATTTGTTTTCTTCAGTGAAAGTTTTTTTCCAATTTGTTCACTGCCTCCATGATTTGGTCTTTAACATCTTTCTTAAGCTCCTCCAAGAATGCTATTTGGGCTTGAGACCAGTTCATATTTCCTTCTGTGGTCTCAGGTGTGAGTAGAGTCCATGTTGTCCTCTGTATTTGGTTGTTCTTGACCTACATAATAAACTCGGATAGATTTTCTTGCCTTCCCCTTCTTCTCAGCTTCCTTCCTTCCCATTGTGATTTCCTATTTTCTAATTTCTCAGGCTGTGAGTTAAGGGCCTGATCATTGACTTTGAATGCTGTAGCCTCTGGGTATCTGGTTTGAAGCTAAGGCAGGGGTCTCAGGGAGGTATGTTGATGTGCACAGATTAATCTGTGGAGGAGGGGTAGTCTGGCCACTTCAGATTTCTGCCTCTGTACCCCTGGGCTACAGCTTGGGAAGGCTTTTGCTGGTCAGGTGAGGTAGAGCTTGTTGGGACCCCTCCCCCTCTTCTCTTCAGACTCCTAGCTGCCTCAGTTACATCCCTTCTTTATGACTCCCAAGCCCAGGGCTATTTCCACTATCTTAGGATTTCACTGTGGGTGGGAGACTTATCTTTGGGTTTTCTACTTCATGAAGGAGGGATCTGAGCTGCTAGTGTTTACTTTGCCATTCTAGCCCCTGTACATACAGGCAGGCGATTTCTAAACTTCCAGGGTGAAGGCTGATAATCTCAAGGAGAAGCTTCTGTCTCTGCTAGGGACCCTGCGTCCTCTCTTACCTGGCTCCAATGATTCCTCCTATCCCCTGGTGAGATGCTGGTGAGATGGCTGCGATTTGTCCTTGGGATGGGTGAGTTGGCCAGCTGGGGCTTCTTCTCTCTCTGGTGTAGATTGCTTGTCTGCTCTCAAGTCTGAGCTCTACAGACCCCACATGCTTTGTGCTCCCCCTGTCCGGACCCACTGGGCACTTTCCTGGGCTGGATTTTGCCATGCTCTCTCTCCCAGTGGATTCTGTCACTCCAGAATTTGTTCAGATTCGCTTTTTAAGGTTTAGTGATTGGATTCGAGGAGGAGCTTAGAGAAGTTACTCCTTCCCTTCCGACATCTTGGCTCCGCTCCCTCCCCTTAACTGTTGATGTGCCTCAAAGGTTGTATCATAGGTTGTCTTCTCTTTTCCCTCTACACTCTTTCTCTTGGTAACCTCATCAAGTCTTGTGGATTTAATTATCATTTCTATCCTGATTACTCATAATCCTATATATCCAGCTCCAGTCTCCCTTGAACTTGTGTTCCCTATCACCAATTGCCTATTATCAGATACTCCTAAAAGTGAATTCATCTTTCCTCTTCATCCATCCCCTCCCACATTTCTCTATTTTTTTCAGAGGCACCACCATCCTTCCAATACCTTTGGGTTTTCATAATCTTGAAATTATCCTGGACTCAACTTTCTCAACCCACATATCCAATCAGTTGCCAAATCTTATTGTTTCTACTGTCAAAATATCTCTCACATCTGACTCTTTCTCTCCACTCACCCAGCTATCTACCACTTTAGGTCAGGCCTTCTTCACCTCTTAATTAGATTATTATTGTCATTTATACATCTTTAAGCTCAACATGCCCAAAACCGAACTCATTATATTTTATCCCACACTCTCCCCCTTCTTAACTTCCCTATTACTGTTGAGGTGACCATCATCTTCAACCTAGGTCTTATCTTCAACTCCTCACTCTCATACCACCCCCATATCTAATCTGTTGTCAAAACCTGTTAATTTTACCTATTTAATATCTTCACTTGCATATACCCCCTTTCCCTATTAAAAGGAAGGGTTGTAGACCTGGACAAATGCAATAGCCTTACTGTTATTAGTCTTCCTGTGAAAAGTGTCTTCCATTCTATCTCCACTCAACTATCAAAGTGAAGTGCAGATCTGATAATGTCATCCATCTCCTCAATAAGCTTCTGTAGCTCCCTATTACTTTGAAGATCAAATATAAAATCCTTTGGCATTCAAAGTCCTTTATAACCTAATCTCCCCTCACACCAATCCCTCCCTCTCCAATGTACTCTATAATCTAGTGACACTGGTTTTCTTGCTATTCCTCAAAAAACAAACTGTACCTTCCACATGGACATTTTCATTGGCTGTCTTCGTCTGGAATGCTCTCCTTCTTCATCTCTACCTTCTAGTTCCTTTAAGCCCTAGCTAAAACCTTACCTTTTATAGGAAGCTTTTCCCAATCCTGCTTAATTCTAGTGCCTTCCCTGTTATTTCTAATTTATCCTGTATATAGTTTATTTGTATATAGTTGTTTTCACGTTGTCTCCTCCATTAAGACCGTGAGCTCCTTGAGAGAAAGGACCATCTTTTGCCTTTCTTTATAACTCCAGTACTTAGCACAATCCCTGGTCCATGGTCATAGTAATGAGATTTGAAGTTCTTTTTATATTGCCAAACTAAGAGGTACTTAGCACCTAGTTCAGATTAAGCCTCTATTAAAGAAACAGAAGGTATGAACTGTCTCCTGTTGCTGATGTAACAGGAAGGGGCTAAACAGGGAGGGGCAATACTGTTAAGAGAGAGGGTCAGAATTTCTTGGGATAAGGATCTGGAGGCAGAAGCTCCTGTCACTCAAGAAAGAGAGAATTTCTCTCAGTAGCATCTGGAGTCTGGGCTGCTACTGCTGGACTGAGAACTGAGAAGAAAAATGAGAACTTGTAACTGAGACAGATCTTCTTGAAGCAAACTCAGTGAAGGCAGAAGCTGCTGCTGTTGGGAGGCTGAAGAGAAAAGCCTCCCTCCCTCTCCCCCTTCCCCCAGGCTGAAGAGAATGATTTTGATTTGGAGAACCTGGATGAAGTGATTTTGATTCTGGGAACTGCCTGAAACTTCTGCTGAGTCTGAGGGCCGGCTGGAACTGGTGAGGATTTCTGAGAGTCTTCAGAGCTGAGGGCCAGCCAGAGCTGCTCGGGCTGTTGAGGATTTCTGAGGGAGCTGCTGAGGAGTTGCTAAGGATTTCCGAGGGCCAGCGGGAACTGCCAAAGACTGAGGAAGCATGACTGTGATGCTGGTACTTTTCATGAACTTGTTTGTGGCTTAGTTAAGCCTTTGACTTCCCAGGAAGAGAGACTGTGAAGGCTTTGAGATGTACACTGTGAGCTCCAATGTAGAGCAAGAACTGCACAGAGAGCCGGACAAGGACCTGGGAGCTGTCTGCCTTTGAACCCAAGTGACAGTTTGGTGAATCCAGGTAGGATCTGGGATCATGGAAAGGGATCCAGGGAATCCAAGAAACCATCCTGAATCAAGCTGAAAGAAGACTTTACTTGGACACTGTGTCCTGACTGAAAAATTGTAAATTTACTAGTGACCTAGAGGTGGAGAGTCTGTGTATTTTCTAATGATTGAATAGTGAATGATGAAGGATGACTGATCGACTAAATGACTGTACTTAGTGATTGATAACTGATTAAGTAATTGATTTGTAACTTAGTATACCCCACGAGTGGAAAACTTTGACTACTGTACTTTGTGATTGAATTAAGGATTTTGTGAATGCTTGAGTTACTAAATTATTGTTTTTTGTTCAAAACTTTGTGACCACTGTAGTGGAACTATGTGGCCATTTTCTGTGATAAGTTGTTGTGAATACTATATTTTGATTTTCTGTGATAAGTTGTTATATTGTGAATGCTGTACTTTGATTTACTGTACATGTTTTGCTTTGATTTGTTATGGAATAGAGTGTTCAATATAGTATGTAATCAGAACCTTAAAAGTTGTTCATACTAGCATTCGTCTGGAAAACTGCTCATGCATGGCATTACAGTAGGCACTTAACAAATGTTGATTATTTCTCTCTCTCTATTCAGCAACTGATGCTCTGCATGGATTAATTACTCTATTAGTTAGGATACTTTTGCCCCCTCATTTTCTTCTCATTCCAGTAATTCTGAATTTTTAGCTACAAACTTCATTTGCAAACCTCACTACCTGTTTTCTTACTCCCATTCCCATACTTCTCTCCCCCACCCCCAATGTCCCACTCTAGATTTATCCAGCATCTCCACTGGGCTCTGTGGAATATCTGCTCCATAATTCACAAACTTGCTTTTATCTAAAATCTTTTTTCTCACTTCCTCTATCCTTTAGTTCTCAATGAGACCCAGTTCTCTCCAATGGATGCTATATACTTGGCCACTCTTTCTAGTACTGGCTACACTTTCACTCATATTCCCTGACTCACTAATCATGATGGGGGTATTGGAATACTCTTATGTCCCCACTGGCACTTTCAATCTCTCTTTCTACCACCATCATTCAATAACTTCTCTTCCTTCAAGGCTCATTCAATCCAACTTTCACCCAATAAAGGTTACAGTAGATGTTACCTACTAATCCTAAGGATAACCTTTTCCTTCCTCAGTGAATCTGATGCTTGTCTCAGTCTTTCTTTCCACTCTCTCTTCCTCATACTAGGAGAATTCAAAATATATACATATATATTAATACTCAAGTACCCTAATTTCCCAGTTCCTCAATTTATTCATGTTCTATTCCTCTTCCTTCATTCCACCTTAGCTATACACAGAGCTGATCACACTCTAATCATGAGATCAGCCATAAATGTTCTTCTGTGTTCTTGAACTCTGAAATTCCCATATATGATAATAACTTTCTATTATTCTATATTTTCCTATGTCTCATAGCCTCTATTCCTGTTTTTCACCCTCATTGACCTCTTATTCCTCCACTCTTCAGTTTTTTTCCCCTAGGCCATCACCACTTCATTGGCTACACTTTCCTTCCCCCTATATTTCTGCCTTCTGGTGAATCAATTCAACTTTATATTAAATACTATTGGTCCTTGGCTCCTTTGGCCTATCACTTATAATACCCTGCCAACATCAACCTTGATCATCTTCTGCCTTCATTTCTATTCACTTGCTGCTGAATGTAACAGAGCTAAAGAAAATCATGTAACTGTTTTTACTAGATGTAGCACCAACGTGATATTCACAGAGTCTATAGCAGCTATTAATATGGTGGTACAATTCTGAATTGGAAAATATAATAGACTCTCCACATGGAAGACAAAGCCAAAACATTTATTCATATACCAGGAAGATGAATCCCAACAACAGAAAGTCAAATTCATTATAGCAACAAAGAAATCTATACACAATAACAATGCAGGGGGCACTACCATCCCTAAGCCTTCCCCCTGCTAGGGCCTTCCCACAAACAAACACTCACACTTGTATTCCTGCTTTCTTCTTAGTATTGAGTGAATGTCTGTACTCATAAAAGCCTCCTCATCTAACTTTGTTTCATTTTCCTCCCACACATTCTCTAGGTAATTGTCAGGGCCCAGACTAGGCCCAGCCCATGCAAGGGCTGCATGCACATTCCTTTTGTTAGTTTTTCACTTTTTCTTAGCTAAATTAACAGTAGCTTGTTCCCATTCCCATTACACACTGCCAGTTCTTTCCCTGGTTCTACTGGTATTTCTTGCAAACATCTTTCCAAATCTCTAGGTTCTCCCTTCCATAGCCTCGATTCCCAATTTCCATGGAGCCCTATGCTTTGAGCTCATTCTCTTGCTAGGGAGGAATAAGGTAAATCCTTCCACCCTGGGATATCTATTTCCCTCCCTAAAGCCCTTCTGCCTCCAAATAGAGGTCTAATTTCATGATCCCATCCTCATCACCAAGTGTAGTGCCAATGTGATATTCACAGTGCCTCTGGCAGCTATGAATATGCTGGTGTAATTCTGAATCACAAAATGTAACAGACTCTCCACATGGAAGACAGACCAAAATATTTATTCAAACACCAGAAAACCTAATCCCAATACAAGAAAGTAAAATCCACCATAGCAAGACAGAAATCTATACACAATAACAATGCAGGTGGCACCATCATCCCCAAGCTTTCCCCTTGCTAGGGCCTTCCTACAAATGAACACTCATAGCTTGCTGCCTGCTTCCTCTCTCTCCCTCAGCTGTAACTGCTCTGACCAACTTCCTCTCAGCTCTCTTCCACCCTTTCTGCTCCATTCATTCAGCAAGTTCCTCCCACCACACATTTTATGTGTCTAAAACTTATGTGTCTTAAGCTCCCATGTGACTTAAGTAGGTCATATGGGCTTATTAATGGATAGGGAAGATCTTCCCACTTATATTACCATTATACTAGACATGCCACAAATTTGATAAATAGTTTCCATTTGGTTCACGTGGTGGTAATCATTTTATATCTCTCTAATCAGTTCACTATCCATACTACAGTATTTATTCCAATCCATTTCATCCCTCGATTGCCAAATCTAATGTTCATTTCTCAGCCCTCTTTCTTTTTGACCTCTCTGTAACCTTTGACACTGTTAATAACCTCCTTGTGGATATTGCTTTCTTATGGTTCTTCTTCCATCTTTCTGATCTCAATAATGACCAATACTGAATCAATAACAAAGTAATATCCTGATATAGACTTGGAGGGATAATAAGACATCTTTTAGAAAGATGTTATAGAAGACAGGAACTGGCAAAGAAATCAGGTATACCAAACTGAAAAGAAAAGCAGCATAATCAAAAGAAGTAGGTTTAAAAAACATCAGAGTAGAAAATGGAAAAGCAAGTCAGTGGACTCAATGACTCCTTGTTACTTGCTATCATGTGTGTTTTATTGTTGTGACACCTTATACAAATTAACTAGTATTACTGAGAGTGTAGCCCTCTACTAAGTATTGCTCCTTGAGTTACTAACATTTCATAGCAGTTCAATCTACCCAAAAGTTTAAAATTTAAAGACAAATGAGATTACCTTCAACTGCTTTTCCTTTTCTTGAACAATGACCCGGATGATCATGAGTACATTTAAAGAGTAAATCAGTAGAATTATCAGGGGCAACACTTGACCCAGGAACTCAAGGAAGTTGTCAGAAACAAAACGTGGGAATGGAAACCTCTTTACAACAACATCGACAGAATTAATGAGCCACCTTGCAGGATCTTTTGCGTGATATTGAGTGATGGCTTTATCTACAGCATGCTGAATGGCTAGGAACCCTTCAGAAATGTAGCCTGAATGAGAAAGCAAAGGACATTACATGTAGACTGAAAAATATCTCACAGGGAAAGAAAGCAAATGTCAATTTTGTTCATATAGGACAATGATTTTCATCTAGAAAATGGTGTTTCATTAGGCACATATTTATAACGTCACTTCTGGCACTTAATGCATACTTGCGAACTAAATGTACTTCTTACCTTATTTCTGTGCCTTTTCCACCTCCTTCCAAACTGATATATTATATGACAATTGATAGGCTAGACACATTTAATCAAGTCAACAGTTAGGTTCATTTAAATAGGGAGGTATACACAACTTTAAAAGAGTCTAATCTTCCATAAACTGGAAAACTTAAGAAAGAAATGAACTATATAGAGCATCATAGGAATAGGATCCTGAATCTCTGTTTAGGTAAATTACCTACATCTTGACTATATATACTAGAATGTAACTTATAAAACTGGTTGTCCAGGGCAGGTAGGTGACACAGTGAATAGAGGACCGGCCCTGGAGGCAGGAGGACCTGAGTTCAAATTTGACCTCAGACACTTAATACAAAACTAGCTGTGTGATCTTGGGCAAGTCACTTAACCCCAATTGCCCTACCTTGCCTCCTCCTAAAAGCAAAAACAAACAAACAAAAAACCAAACCAAAAACTGGTTATCCAATAACTTAAGTTATAACAGAGGCTTTAAAAGTCTTGAATGCAAACCTCCAAATAAGAAAAAGTACACATTTTTCTTATGACATACTTCAACTCAGCCTATAGGAGGAAAAGAATAGTCTCTGGAAATCATGTTATGGTGTATGTAAATTTAAAAAACAAAATTATTATTGGGTGGTTTACTTTTTTCTTTTTATTGGGAAAAATTATTTTAAAGGATTTTGTATGATATTCTTATCTATTCCTGAAATAATCAGTGCAAAGAAATATAAACAAGCAAATAAAATCCACAAAACTCTTCTATGTTCAGAAAAAGAAGTATGCTAGCTTTTCTTAACCTGACTATAATAATTCTGCTTAGACCTTCCTCATGTCAGTTTATTTCAAATGGTCTCAGGAAGCCAGTATTTATTATCACAGAATTTTATAGCTAGAGGAGATCTTAAATAATAATAAAAATTCCACATTCTACAGATCAGTAAATTAAATTGCAGAGAAGTAAAGGGACTTTTCTAGGTTACAATTAGTGAGTAGTAGAGCTGAGACTATATCTAGGTGTTTTCAAACATAGGTCAGTACTTCTTCCACTACCATATACTACTTCTCATGAATGTGGAAGTTCCTCTAAGCCAGACTTATTAAATATCATGGTAATCTGATTTTGCTAATTACTAAATTACTCAGAAACACAATGTCTTCAATTCATCTTCTTTGCTTCTTCTTCTTCTTCTTCCTTATTTTGGTTCTCTGAAAGAAAACCCTCCTCTTCTGAAAGAATGAGTTTATTTTCCTGAAACAGTTCCTTCATTTATGCTTTTTTTTTCTTAGCTCAATTCTCTTATTCTGATTTGTCTTTAAATGTGCTACTGCATGCTATTTCTAGATAATCTTTTTTCTTTTTTTTTAAATTAAATTTTATGTTTATTTTTAGTTTATATCATTCATTTCCACAAGATTTTGAGTTACAAATTTTCTACCCATCTTTCCACTACCCACCACCCAAAACAGTGATACCACTGTATACTCCCTCCCCCAATCTGCTCTCTCCTATATCCTCCCCCCTCCCTCCTCTGAATTTCCAGTAGGGCAAGATGGATCTCCATCCTCCAATACCTGTGTATCTTATTTCCCAGTTGCATGTAAATAATAATAATAATGATAATAATAATTACATATATATATATATTTAAAACATTTGATTTTAAAACTTTGAATTCTAGATTCTTTCCCTTCCTCCCTTGTCACCCAAACTTACTGGGGAGATAAACAATTCAATATAGGTTGTACGTGTGTAACTATGCAAAATATTTCCATAGTGGATATATTGTGAAAGACTGACTATATTTCCCTCCCTCACATCCTGCCTCCCACTTGTTCTATTCTCTACTTTGACCCTGTCCCTTTTCAAAAGTGTGTGGTTCTAACTACCCTCCCTCCAACCTGCCCTCCCCTCGATCATCCCTTCTCTCATCCCCTCCCTCCTGTAACAGCAAGCACCCCAACAATACCCAGGGTGGCTGCCAACACACATTCTTAGATCTGCTTTTCTAAAGGAAAGCAACTCAAAATGTGTTAAGAATCTTGCTTTAATCAAACATATGTCATTTACCTAGTTCAGGGGAAAAGGGTCAGCACTCTGAATTTCAGAATACAAACAAGTTACAAGCAGAAGTTACAAGAAGACAGAGAAATAGATCGAGCAGACAAGCCTCTAATTGTCTGACCATTACATCCATACCTAGTCACAGTTACCAGAGAGGGAAGCACCAGCATCTGGGTTTTCAAAGCTGGGGGGCTTGATGACTGCCCAGATCACACACTTCTCAAAGTGAGCTCCAAAACAAAGCCTCAATCAGGGTTTATATAATCTTCTTCTGGCTCAGAGAATATCATAACCCTCTTAACCCACTGCCCAATCACAGAGCACCAAGGTGTGGGCATTCCTGAAAACCAAGACTCCCACCACAGGCTCCATGTGCACTTAAGCCTATCTATCAAAGGGCCTATGGACAGGGAAGATCTTAAATTCCCATTCCCATAAAACCCCCCTACTCTCCTGTAGGGTGAGATACCCTATTTAGTGTGTATGTCATTCTCTCCCAAATTCAATGAGTGTAAGATCGACCCATTCCCTTTTGCCTTCCTGTTCTTCCCCTCCAGTGTAACAGTTTTCCCTTGCCTCTTCTATATGAGATAATTTACCCATTCTGTTTCTTCCCATCTCCTCTCATTATATTTCTCTCTCACCCTTCAATTTCACCTTTTAAGTATCATCCCTTCCTATTCAATTGATCCTGTGCCCTCTATGTATACCTGTACACATATATACAGACACTCACATATGTATTCATACACCCATATACCCTCCTATATAGTATGTACAGATATATATGTATACATATATACATTTATATACATGTATGTACACACACACACACACACACACACACACATCCCCTTCAACTATCCTCATACTGAGAAAAGTTCCTTAAGTTAGAATCATTGTTTTTCCATGTAGGAATGTAAATAGTTCAACTTTGATAAGTTTCTTGTCAAAGAAATTCTTTATTGAAGGATTTCTTTTCCCTGTTTACCTTCTCATGCTTATCTTGCTTCTTGTATCTGAATGTCAAATTTTCTATTTAACTCTGGTTTTTTCATCAAGAAAGCTTGAAAGTCCTCTATTTCATTAAATGACCATATTTTCCCCTGAAGCATTATACTCAGTTTTGCTGGGTAGGTGATTCTTGGTTTTAATCCCAGCTCCTTTGACCTCCAGAATATCATATTCCAAGCCCTTCTATCCCTCAGTGTAGAAGCTGCCAGATTCTGTGTTATCCTGATTGTATTTCCACAATATTCAGATTATTTCTTCTTGGCTGCTTGTAATATTTTCTCCTTGATCTGGGAACTCTGGAACCTGGCTATAACATTCCTAGTACTTTTCTTTTTGGGATCTTCTTCAAGACATGACTGGTGAATTCTTTCAACCTCTATTTTGCCCTCTGGTTCTAAAATATCAGGGCAATTATCTTTGAAGGATGATTTCTATTTCTTTTGTTGATCATGGCTTTCAGGTAATTCAATAATTTTTAAATGATCTCTCTTGGATCTATTTTCCAGGTCAGTGGTTTTTCCAATGAGATATTTCAAATTGTCTTCTATTATTTCATTTGTTTGGATCTGTTTAACAGCATCTTGATTTCTCATAAAGAAACTAGCTTCCATTTGCTCCAATCTAATTCTGAAGCAACAATTCTCTTCAGTGAGGTTTTGAGATTCTTTTTCCATCTGGCAAATTCAGCTTTTTTAAGGCACTCTTCTCATCAGCTTTTTTTTTTTCATTCTTGCTGGGAGTGTTTATTTACATATGGGGGTAAAGAGGAATGTTGTCCCTGAGTCACAGCTGCCACAGTCCCTGTGGGGTCCCTCCCAGCTCAAGCTCCACAGACATTTGGGGGGCAGGGAGTGAATGAAGAGAAGAGGCTTGGACTTCAAAGCTGAAGCCTGAGCTTCCCCCATTGTGAAACAGTATAGAAATCACCATCAGCAATCCAAGATCTGAGTTGGGGCCAAGGCTTCTGTTAGAGTGTTTCAGCCAAGGAGGTACTACAGGCTAGCAGGATTTCTCTCCAAATCATATGGCGGGGGTCCTGCCTTCCCTTCCCCTTACTGATGAGTGACTCCCCTCTCCTAACAGGCTCTCAACCTCAAAATGGGAATGGGGGAATTCTAGCCCCAAAGGAGGGCCACAGATCACCCCAAAGATCCCTGCCCCCAATCCTAGAGTCACTGTTGGTGTCACAGTCAGCTGAGCCATTCCAGAGTCACCCCAGGAGGCACCCCATCCTCAACTAGGGGTCACCATGAGAGTCCCTACTGCCCTGAATCTGAGGGAGCCCTCTTTCCATTTCCACATGGGGTCACAGAGATGTCTCCTTTGAGCCCAGGAGTGGAGGAGGCTTAAAGCTGAGGACTTCTTTGTATGTGACTCGTTTCCACTCATCCAGAGTCAGGTTGATGTCATCCAAGGAGTCATCATACAGCTGGGCCTGTCGCTCCTCCTCGGACTCACGCACAGTCCCAAAGTATGGATGGGTGAGTGCCTCTGTGGCTATCAGTTGCTTCTCGGCATCCAGCACCAACATCTTCTCCAATAGGATCACAGCCAAGGGGGTTGCATTCTTCAAGACTGAAGCAAAGTCCTTCTTCTCCAGCTCAGGAAGACTTTCCATGTAGCTCTTTGCATCCTGACTCTGAAGCTGCTGAATGAACTCTGGGGGAGGCGTCGCCATCACCTTCATGATGTCCATCAGCTGGTCCAGGTGGTCACTGCCTTTGAAAAGGTTCTTTCCAGTGATCATCTCAGCCATGATGCAGCCCACAGACCAGATATCCATTGTTTGTGTATAATGCATCCAGTTAAGGATGACCTCGGGGGCTGGTACCATCTGGTCACCACATAGCCAGTGATCTCACTGTCTGTCTGTCTGGCCAGGCCAAAGTCCAGAATCTTCAGTTTACAATCCTCATTCACGGCCAGTTACTGGGCTTGAGATCCCTGTGGATGATGCCAGCAGCATGGATGTACTTTAGGCCTCAAAGGATCTGGTAGATCAAGAATTGAATCCAATTGTCACTGAGCTTCTCATGTTTCATCAGCTTGCTAAGGTCTGTGCCCATGAACGGCATGACCAGGTAAAAGTCCGTGAAGTCATCTAGTGTGTCATCGGGGGTGAAGACGTCTAGTAAGCCAATGACATTGTCGTGCCACATGTGTTTGAGTAGCCACAGCTCCCGGTATGCTCGCTTGGCGAACAGCTCCGACCGGAAGGGACGGTACAGCTTCTTGATGGCCGCCTTGGTGCAGGTCCTGCTGTCAATGGCCGAGCACACAGCGCTGTAAACCCCCGAGCCTACGGCTGCAGGTCCTGGTAGAGGTCCCGCACCTCCCATGCAGTCTTAGTGACCTCCTGCCAATAAAAGCCCTTGGAGGGGTGGAGGGGAGCTCTTGGCGTCTGAGTGGGGTGCCACAGAGGTCGCTAACCCCCTGTTCTCACACACACTCACACTCACTTTCAGACACACGCACACGCATGCACAGACACACTTATAAAAACTACACTCCCACAAAAGGCTGACCCCCCCCCCAACTGGGAGAGGCAAGAAGCTGGGGCTGCCCCCCCAGCCCCGCCCTGGGTCCCCGAGAGTGAAGGGGGCCACTCTCCCACTCTGTCCCTGGCTCTCTTCTTTTCCCCTTGTGCCCCCTTTCCCACCCCCCCCCTCTGTTTTTCTTCTGAACTCATACTCTGGTACTTTCTCTTTCTGTCCCTCCGCTTCTGGGGCTTTCTCTCCATGTCTCGATCTCTGATCTTTCTCTTGATGCGTCACCCACCTCCTTCCCTCTCTAGTAGTTTCTGTAGCTTTCTCTCTCTGTCTTTAGCTGTCTGGTTCTGGTGGGCTCCCTCTCTCTCTTCCTCCCCCCCTCCACCCCATCTCTGTTTCTCAGTCTCAGTGTGTTAATGTCCCTCCTTCAACTCTCTGCTCTCTGTAGCTTTCTCACTTGCTGGCTTTCACTGTCTTCTCCCTTCCCTAGTCTCTGACTCCCCTGATTGGCTTTTTGATCCTCTTTTTTTTTTTTTGCTTTTTGGAGGGCAATTGGGGTTAAGTAACTTGCCCAAGGTCACATGGCTAGGTTATTTTGTTTGTGTATGCATTAAGTGTCTAAGGCCAGATCCGAACTCAGGTCTTGTCTGACTCTGAGGCCAACACTCTACTCACTGCGCCACCTAGCCGCCCCATTTTGATCCTCTTTTGCCATTTGAGTTAGTTTATTTTTTAAGGTGTTATTTTCTTCAGTCAGGTTATTGACTCTCTTTTCATGATTTTCTTGCATCATTCTCATTTCTCTTCCCAATTTTTCCTCCACTTCTCTTATTTGGTTTTCAAAATCCTTCTTAAGCACCTATATGGCCTGTAATCAGTTTATATTTTTCTTGGAAGCATTTGGTTCAGGAGTTCTGACTTCATTGTCTTCCTGCCCCTCCATGCTTTGATCCTTTTTTGTCCCCCAAAAAGGAATCCAAAGTTGGATTGCTGTGCTTCCTTTGCTTATTTGCTTGTTCATGTTCCCACTCAATTACTTGACTTTTGAGCTTTTTACCACAGTAGAATTCTGCTTCCAGAGAGGAGAGCTTTGTCCCAAATTGCTGGGGTTTTCTCAGCTGCTGGACCTATTAGTTGGGTGCCCTCTCAGAAGCCTTCACTGGCTCTTGCGTTTGGTCACACACCCCAAGACCTCCACCCAAGACAGCAATCCAGATATAAGCAGGTTAAAGCAAGAGCGATTACCCCTCAGACTGGTTGCTTTGCCCCCCTATAAATCTGTAGGCCAGGAGCTCTGAAGCAGCCACACCTCTTCTCCCTCCAGGGGCAGAGGCCAGACTGCATTTTCAATCGCCCTGTTCCCAAAGTCCACACTGACTTTTTACTTTACCTTTGGCGTTTATGGGTTGATAATTCTGGAAACCACAGCTGCTGGTGGTCCACTCTCCCTAAGTTCCTCTAGGCGAGGCTGGTGGGGGCCACCCTGGGACTAAAACGGTGGGTGGGGCTGGGCTCTGCTCTATAGTATGCTGTGCTGGAACCTTCCTGTCCACCTGCTGGGCTGCCTTCAGTGGGATATTTGTTTCTCTCTGTCACTTTGTGGGTTCTGTAGCCCTAATGTTTGTTTAGAGTCATATTTTATAGGTATTTGAGGTGGTTATAGGGGGATCTCAGGGAGTTTTCCTGCTTCTACACTGCCATCTTCTCTAGATAATCTTATCTCACAAGTTAATGCAATCTAATTTTCCATAGGAGTCAGTCTCTTTTTGAACCAATTATCCAATTACAGATAGTTCAAACATTTAACAAACACAAAAACAGCCTAAACATAAACGCATTTTCTTCATAGATAAATAAAATAAATACACAATATTATTTACTAAAGGTAATCATTTGAGTGATTAATAAACATGCTTAAAATAAAATAAATATGCTTAAATAAACATGCTTAAAATTATTCTTACCAGGATTTCCCCCATCACTCATAAGATGATTCCGAGGTCCTGGTAATGGGTAAAGTGGAAAGAGAAGGGCTGTGCGCCAGCCTTCTGGCTCCTTTGGCATCAAGAAAAGCCTCCCTGTTACCATGGTGTTTCTTGGAGAGAAACTTAAACGCAGGTGGTATCTAACCTATAAGAAATAATTAGAAAACAGTTTCAGTGAGATATGGAAAGTAAAGAAGAAAGACTTAAACCAAAGAAGGATTATATACTATTTAAGAAATTCCATATAGTGTCAAAGTGAGTGAGGACTACATATGCTAGGTAAAGACAGTAACTCTGACATGGTATCTAGGTAGTATAATGGATAGAATTCTAGGTTTGGAGTCAGGAAGACCTGAGTTTAAATTATGCCTCGGGTGCTAAGTTTTGTCACCCTGGGCAAGTTACTTAACCTCTCTAATCCAAGTTTTCTTATCTATAAAATGACGGAGTTGAACTCAATGGCCTTTAAAATCTCTTCCACTCTAAATCTGTAACTGTATGGCATAAATAGAACCATCTCCCTTAACCAAAACTCATCTAAATGTATAATTCAATTTAAAAAAATTAAGAACCTATTCATAAAGACACTGTGTTAAGTACAACACAAAGAAAAAAAAGCTAAGAGTGCTTAACCCTAGAGCTTTCATTCTACTGGGGAATACACCATGTAAAGCTTACAGTATATATAATAACAGACAAAATAAATATAAGGCAATTGGAGGGGAGTTGGTGATGGCTTGGTGGATGATGAAAGGCTCAGGTAAGAGGTGTCATTTGAGCTAAGCTATGAAGGAAACTAGGGATTCTTTTTTGTTTTTATATTTATTTTTTTAACTTGGTATTCTAAGAAGCAGAAATACATAGGGAAAGCCTGTGCAAAGGTAACATGAAGGGGAATGAAATGTTACCTATAAGGAAGAGCAAGGCTACTTTAGCTGGATTGAAGTGGGTGGGAAAGAAAGTAATGAATAAGGCTCAAAAGTTGGAGCCAGATTGTGAAGGGCTTTAAATTACAAGCTAGTATGATCATGTGTGTGAGACAGAAAGAGAGAGAGAGACAGACAGACAGACACAAACACACAGAAGTCATACAAAAAAAGTTGACACCTGGGAAACATTGTGAAGAAACCTAGGGATTTTTTAAGGTAAGCAAGACGAGAAAGGAGCACATAGAGTGTAACACAAGTAAAGGGCTACACAAGCAATAAATGGAATGTCATGTAGGTACAGCTACCAGGTCAGTTTGACTTGGAGTATATGAAGAGAGGCTTAAAATACAGATTTTAAACCTCTCAATAATGCTACCCTTCATCTAACAGTAAAATAAGTGATCATGTAACAAATACGGTGATAAGTCAACTATCCAATTCTCACTGGAAGCTAATAAATGATGACAACAGTTGAAGAGCTTTTAGCCTTCAGAGAGTTTTCAACTCCATTAAACTCCTGGTATCAAGTTAAACAATGATTGTACATTTTAGTCAGTATTTTCTCACCTTAAGTGGCATGGGCTCGAATTTGTGGCTAAAGGCATGTTCAAAAACAATGGCAGCCAGCACATTGGAAGACTCATTGTGATATCTAATGTAATCATCAAAAGCCTGCTCTGAAGTAAAACCTCGGGCTGTGGAGGAAAAAAATCATGCAGTGAGCTGTCTAGATAAAGGTAATAAATTAGTGTTTGATAATCCTGTCTATTTGAGGAGATGTGGGAGTTTCAGATCACTTAACAAGGATGAGTTTATCAAAATTTCCAAGGAATCAAAAACTTTCAAAACTAAAACCTTATAAATACTTCTTTCTACCAAGTCAACTTTCCTTTCAAATGGGTTTCTATTCTAGCCATGAAGTTGACCCTCTTCTCCTGAAAACTTCATTTTAACAGTCATAGAACCATAGAGCTGAGAGTTACCTTGGAAATCTAATCCAACCTGCTCATTTTACAGGTTACAGGTTTTTGTTGGCTATCCTCAGAAATAACTTGGTTTTAATTTCATCCTCAAGCTTTACCTAGCTCATAATTTTATAATTTATAAGATAACTAGAGATTTCTTTCCTAGAGTACCCATAGTTATGAGACTTAGTATAAATCACAACACACATGAATGTGATGTACAAATTAATTTAATAATATATTTTGTAGAAACTCCTCTCTTCATATTTCCTAACCTTTAATAGTTGCACCTAAAGTCCGTTGCACATCTCTGGCGATAGTCTTCACCGCTTCATTGCTGGATGGCACATAAACCAGTTCCCATAGGTTGCCTGGACTTGGGAAATCTTGGAAAATTAAGGGTAGGGTACTGATTTCTTGAACACTGTAAGTGACAGAATCCACCTGCTCTGTGGGAATATACTTGCGAAACATCAAAAGCATAACAGCAAAGAGCAATTCCAGGATGACTTCTAGGAATGTAACTATCCACAGCCTCCTCTGGTAGAGAAATTGAAAACACACAGAGAGGGAACATAGTCAATTCTCTCACATTTAGATTTATTTTCTTCTAGCCTCAAGCCACTACATCCAATGCTCTTTGGTCTGAAAAGTATAAAAATCTGCCATCTCTCTCTAGTTCCATATTCTTCACTTACCTATTTCTACTTGAAGGCATTACATTAGGCACCTTTGGAACTGACTCCTGCTCCAACAGGAAGCACATCAATACTCCCAGGTGTCAGAAATTAAGGTGTTGGTGCCAGTGTCCTGCATTTGTTCTCCTATTTTGCCTAGACACTTGGATTTCTGTGGCTCTGCTGGGCTATTTGTAAGACCTTTGATCATCTAGTAGCTAGATTCTAGCTCATCTTAGTCTTTTTGGTATATGTATCCTACTGATATATACATACTACTTGATTCTATGTTTGCTCTAACAATCATATGTGATTAACTACAAATACTGGTTTGACTTCAGGTATCTGATCTAGTTCTTCCCTAGATATTTGATATTTCCTGTGATTCTGACTTAGCACTAATGTGATTACTGGCCAGATCTGGTTTAAACCCACTGTCTGAGTGTACTTCTGCTTCTACTGGTCTTGTCTCTTCCTGTAATATAATCTCTAGCCACTCAAAGTCCCAACACTGATAAAAAAAAGAAATAACAGACACTAGAAATAAGAGCATCAGACTTTCTTTTCCTTTGAACGATTAGTCCCTCAGATTTTCTCAGGGTTGTTTATACTTACTTACCTTTATAATGTAATTCTTCCAAAGAAGCAGCAAAAACTGCTGGGACAATAACCTGCATCTTCCCATGGTGAAAAATTCATCACTAAGTCAGATATAAGAGGAGAGATTTAGAATATCTAACCAAAGTTAGTCTCCTACTCTTCTACTTACTCTCTTATTTTCTGTGTCTCTTTCCTGCCCTCAAAGTTAACAGAGAAAACACTACTACATTTAATAAGAAAAAGTCCTTTTTTATGTCCATCCTAGGTTGTTTTTTCTTTATTGTAGGTTCTTTTACAAAATCTTTGAGAATGAAACTTGTTTTTTTCTCATGGAAGTTCCATCATAAATATCATGTCTACATATGAGTAAGGGAATGAATTTGTATTTTCTGAAAACTTGGATTCAGGGAATTGTCTTATAGCTCTACATCATAATCCATCCTTGACCAAGATAGAGTCAAGTTAAAACTAACTGCTAAAGTGGTAGTCAGAATACAGTATTACCCAGAATCTTTGCTGTGGTTTCCACAAGTAGGTACATGGGGGAACTATGAGTGGTCAGCAGAGTTCACTACACTGAAGAGTACTTGTACCATTTCTTCTTTAAAACAAACTTTAACAATAACCTAGAAAGACATGACTCCCACTATGCTTCTTCCACAAAAACTACAACTACTAACATATGTGTGTGTGTGTGTGTGTGTGTGTGTGTGTGTGTATCCTTAGGTTTATAGGCCAGTCAATGAAAAATCAAAAGATTTAAGAGGGTCAGTACACTAAAAATTATCTTTGCTGAGGCTAGAATGTATTAAGATATATAAATCAACTTTTTATAGTGAGCCATTTCCCTCAAAAAAAGAAGCAGTATGACATAATTGATAGACTACTAGTCTTGGAGTCAGAAAGATCTGAAGTCAAGTGCTGCCTTTGACACATAACAGCTGTGTGATTATGGGTACATCATTTTACTTCTCTGAATTATAGGTAACTCTCTATAATTGTAAGTTACATAAGAGTTCCTAATCTGTATTGATAGGAGGAGTTTCCACTATGGAAGTTCCCTGAAATAACAAAGCAAAATTTAACAAAAAGAATCCTCAGAACACCGAATATATACTAGTAGTCAAATTCACTTCACATATAGCAGCTACTTAAAACAACAGTAAAAAGGAACATTGATTGCACAATTTCTAATTCTAGTGGCAAGAGGCAAGTAAGTGCCCTTGCAGTGACCTAAATAATGCATATTTTCTAAGATTCAATCTTTTCACATACTTAATCCAGTGCCCCCCCAGCCACATGCTGGGAACAGAGCCAAAAATCAACATGAAGTCCCAAGTCAAGAAATAAGGTAGAAAAATGAGCAAACAAAAAAAGGTGACCATAAAAAATTACACAGAGAAAATCATGATACAAACTCAGGAAATAATGAAGTCAAAATAGCTACAAGCAAAGTCTTAAAGGAAAAAAATGTGAAATGGACATAATCCTAACATGAATTCTTAGAAGAACTAAAAATGTTCTTTTTTGTTTTGCTTTTTTGGAGGAGGTAAGGTAGGGCAATTGAGGTTAAGTGACTTGCCCAAGGTCACACAGCTAGTTTTTGTGTTAAGTGTCTGAGGCCTGATTTGAACTCAGGTCATCCTGACTCCAGGTCCAGTGCTCTATTCATTGCACCACCTAGCTGCCCCAATGATTTTCACAATAAAAAAGAGTAGTAGATAAAAAATTAGATAAATAAACTGAAATAAAAGGAAGAAAATAATGAAAAGACAAGAGCTTGGTAAAAGAGGCACAAAAAATACTTTAAAAAAACCCTTAAGAAAAATAATAGGTCCTCTTTCTCTTCAGCGAGGTGGCCGAGCGGCGGGCGCAGCGTTGCAGAGATGCAGATCTTTGTGAAGACCCTGACGGGCAAGACCATCACACTTGAGGTCGAACCCAGTGATACTATCGAGAATGTCAAAGCCAAAATCCAAGACAAGGAAGGTATCCCACCAAATCAACAACGTCTGATTTTTGCTGGAAAACAGCTAGAAGATGGACGAACTCTTTCGGACTACAACATCCAGAAAGAGTCCACTCTGCACTTGGTGCTGCGTCTTCGAGGGGGCATCATTGAGCCTTCCCTTCGCCAGCTGGCCCAGAAGTACAACTGTGACAAGATGATCTGCCGCAAGTGTTACGCCCACCTGCACCCCCGCGCTGTAAACTGCCGTAAGAAGTGCGGCCATACCAACAATCTGCGCCCCAAGAAGAAGGTCAAATAAAGACCAGTCTGGGGACCCAGTTTTGGTTTGGCTCCCTTGCCTGAAGTCCTCTGGAGTAGTCTGTTGTAACAAGGCCTTGTTCCTGGGTTTGATGGGACTGTGATATCAATAAAATCCCCTTTTAGTTGAGAAGCAGGAAAAAAAAAATAATAGGTCAAATGGAAAAAGAGGTACAAAAATTCAAGGATGAAAGTAACTCCTTAAAAAGGAGAATGGTCAATGAAAAAAGAGGCACATAAGCTCACTGAAGAAAATAATTCCTTAAAAATTAAAATTGGAGGTGGAGCCAAGATGGCGGAGTAGAAATAGCGAGTCCAAGCCACTCTTCCCCCAGACTACCTCCAAACTATGTAAAAGGGGACTCTGAACAACTTCTGGAGCCCCAGCACCCACAGAACGACACAGAGCAGCTAACCTCCGGCTGAGGGCAGTGCAGAAGCCCTGCAGGAAGGAACAGCTCAGTGCCAGCAGTGCAGCGCGCAGTGCTCAGGAAGCCGAGCACAGGTCCGCCTGAGTTGAGGTTTTAGCCCCAGGGCGGCCAGGCCAGCAGCCAGCTGGAGGGACCCTAGAACACCAGCAGCTGTGGCGATTCCAGAATTATCAACATAGACATGCCTAAGACAAAGTGAGAGGTTAGTGCCCTATGGTCTTTGGGACCGGTATTTGTGGAACGCGTCGGCTTCCTCCCCTGGGGGCTAGAAGCCACTGAGGAGACACGCCATTTTGGAGTTTTCAGAGGCAGCTCCAGCTCCTGGCCTGCGAACTGTAGGGAGATCCAGCGATCAGTCTTAGGGGGTAATCACTCTTGCTTTAACCTCCCTGGATCTGGATTGTGATCTGGGGTGGAGGTCATGGGTGGGTTTCCAGCTTGCCAGAAACAGAAGTTGGCCCCCCCCACATGTTCGGGATGAAAGTTCCCGTCTGGCGCCAGGCCATACTGTGGCAACAAGCCCAAAAGTCAAGTAATTAAGTGGCAACATGCGAAGGCAAAGGAAACAAAGTAAACAGAAAAATGCAACCTTAAACTCCTACTTTGGGAGCAAAGAGGATCTAAGCATAGAGCGAGAGGAGGGCTGTGAGGTCAGAAGTCCTGCTCCAAAAGCCCCAGAGGAAAACATGAGCGGGTTGCACTCCATAGAGGACATTAAGAAGGACTTTAAAAATCAAATAAGAGAAGTGGAGGAAAAATTGGGAAGACAAATGAGAAGGATGCAGGAAAAGTATGAAATAAGAGTCAACAGGGGGCAGCTAGATGGCGCAGTGAGTAGAGCATCGGCCCTGGAGTCAGAAGGATCTGAGTTCAGATCCGGCCTCAGACACTTAAAAGCACACACAAACCAAAAAAAAAAAAAAAACCTAGCCGTGTGACCTTGGTCAAGTTACTTAACCCCAATTGCCCTCCAAAAAAGCAAAAAAAAAAAAAAATGAGAGTCAACAGCCTGACTGAGGAAAATAACACCTTAAAAAATAGACTAACTCAAGTGGCAAAAGAGGCTCAAAAAGGCAATGAGGAGAAGAATGCCTTAAAAAGCTGAATTTGCCAGATGGAAAAAGAATCTCAAAAACTCACTGAGGAGTTTCATTCCTTCAGAATTAGACTGGAGCAAATGGAAGCTAGTAACTATGAGAAATCAAGATGCTGTTAAACAGATCCAAGCAACTGAAAGAATAGAAGGCAATGTGAACTATCTCATGGGAAAAACCACTGACCTGGAAAATAGATCCAGGAGAGATAATTTAAAAATTTATTGGACTACCTGAAAGCCATGATCAAAGAAAGAACCTAGAAATCACCCTTCAAGGAATTCTCAAGGAAAATTGTCCTGATGTTTTAGACCCAGAGGGTGAAATAGAGGTTGAAAGAATCCACAGATCACCTCCTGAAAAAGATCCCCAAAAGAAAACTCCTAGCAATATTATAGCCAGGTTCCAGAATTCCCAGATCAAGGAGAAAATACTACAAGCAGCCAGGAAGAAACAATTTCAATATTATGGAAACACAATCAGAATAGCGCGGGACCTGGCAGCTTCTATACTGAGGGATCAAAGGGCTTGGAATATGATATTCTGGAGGTCAAAGGAGCTAGGATTAAAACCAAGAATCACCTACCCAGCAAAACAGAGTATCTTATTTCAGGGGAAAATATGGTCATTCAGTGGAATAGAGGACTTTCATGCATTTTTGAGGAAAAAAACCAGAGTTGAATAGAAAATTTGACATTCAGACACAAGAAGCAAGAGATGCTTGAGAAGGTAAACAGGGAAAAGAAATCAAAAGGAACTTATCAAAGTTGAACTATTTACATTCCTATATGGAAAAACAATAACTGTAACTGATAAAGCCTTTCCCAGTATGAAAATAGTTGAAGAAGGGTATATGGGCATATGAATACATATGTGAATGTGTGTGTGTGTGTATATATATATATATATATATATATATATATATATATATATATATATATATATATATATAAATGGATAGAGGGCACAAGTCAAATTTGGTGGGAAGGGATAATACTTAAGGGGTGAAGTTAAGAGGTGAGGGATGAATGTGGCGAGAAGAGATGGGGAGAAACAGGGGGCAGGTAAACTATCTCATGTAGAAGAGGCAAGGGGAAGTGGTTGCAGGAGAGGGGAAAGAACAGGAAGGCAAAAGGCAAAACCATATTCTCATTGAATTTGGCTCAGGGAGAGAATGACATACATACTAAATAGACTATCTCACTCTGCAGGAGAGCAGGGGGAAAAGGGATGAGAGAGGGGATGATGGAGGGAGGGGAGGTTTGAGGCACCCACTTTTGAAGAGGGAAAGGATCAAAGTAGGGAATGGACCAGGTGGGGGGTGGGATGGGTTGGAGGGAAATAGAGCCAGTCTTTTACAATATATCTACTATGGTAATGTTTTGCATAGCTACACATGTACAACATATACTGAATTGCTTATCTTCCCAGCAGGAGTGGGCGACAAGGGAGGAAGGGAATGGATCTGGAATTCGAAGTTTTAAAATTAAATGTTTCAAATATACATAAATACTATTGTTAATACTATTTTGCACGTAATTGGAAGATAAGATGTGCAGGCATTGGGGCACAGAGATTCACCTTGCCTTAATGGAAAAGTCAAAGGAGGTATGGGAGAAGATATGAGAGAAACCAGATTGGATGAGGGGATATCCTGTGGGACTGCTATTCTGGGGTAGTGGGTAGGGGAAAAATGGGGAAAAATTGTAACTCAAAATCTGGCGAAAATGAATGACATAAACCAGAAGTTAATAAAGCATTTGGACAAAAAAAAAGTTAAAAGAAGGAGCTGGAACAGGACCTATTATTTTTTAGCTAAAATTTAAAAAGGCAGGGTTAGTAATTTTGATCTCCAACAAAGCAAAAGCAAAATTAGACATAAGCATGGCAATTACATCTTTCTAAAAGGAAACATAGACAATGATGTAATAGCAATATTAAACAAATATGCACAAAATTGCATGGCATACAAATTCATAAAGGAAAAGTTAAATGAATTAAAGGAGGAAACAGAGCATAAACCACAATAGTGAGGGTCCTCAACTTTACCTTTTCAGAGTCAGATAAATGTAACCATAAAATAAATGTGGAAGAAGTCAAAGAGATGAAAAGAATCTTAGAAAAGCTCATGATATATGATAAACCTATGGAGAAAACTGAATGGGAATAGAAAGGAGTATACCTTTCATTCATCTGCACATGGAAGTTTCACAAAAACCGATCATATATCAATAGGGTATAAAAATCTTATAACTAAATGCAAAAAAAGAAGAAATATTAATTCATAATTTCCAGATCACAATGCAATTATAATTACATCCAATAAAGCATTATGGAAAGATGGATTAAAAATTAATTGGAAACTAAACAATCTAATCCAAAAGAATAAGTAGGTCAAAGAAAAAATCAGAGAGAATAATTTCATTAACAAGAATGATAAACAATGAGAAAACATCCCAAGATTTATGTGATAAACCAAAAGAAGTACTTTGGAGAAAAATTATAACTTTAAATATATACATCAATGACATTGAGAATTGGCCATACAACTAAAAAAAATTTAAAAAGATCAAATTAGAAATCCCCAATTAAACACTAAAATGGAACTCCTAAAAATTAAAGGAGAGATTAAAAGTTTTAAAAAATCAATCTGATAAATAAAACTTCAAATTAATTAATATTTTATTATAATTTTTAAATTAATAAAACTTTTATAAAAATAAGTTTGACTAATTTGCTTTTTAAAAAGAAAAGAAAAAAACCAAATTGATAGAATCAAAAAATAAAAGGGTGAATGTACCAACAATTAAGAGGAAATTAAAGCAATTATTAGGAGTCATTTTGCCCAAATATATACCAGGAAAACTGACAACTGCAGTAGATGAATATTTACAAAAATGTAAATAACCCAGATTAATAGAAGACGAAAGAATGATTAAATAGCTTTATCTTAGACAAATGTTTTGAACAAGCAAAGTTTGGACGGAAGTTCCCCTGGCTGATGGCAAAGTCCTACTGTGGCAACAAGCCCAAAGGTTAAGTAATTGAGTGGCAGCATGCCTAGGCAAAGGAAACAAAATAAACAGAAAAATGCAACATTAGACTCCTATTTTGGGGGCAAAGAGGATTGAAGCATGGAACAGGAGGAAGACTGGGAGGTCAGAACTCCTGCACCAAAAACAAGCAGGTTACAGGCCATAGAGGACCTTAAGAAGCAGATAAGAGAAATGGGGGAAAAATGGGAAGAGAAATGAGAAAGATGCAAGAAAAGTATGAAATGACAGTCAAGAGCCTGACTGAGGAAAATAAAACCTTAAAAAATAGACTAACTCAAATGGCAAAAGAGGCTCAAAAAGGCAATGAGAAGAAGAATGTCTTAAAAAGTCAAATTTGCCAGATGGAAAAAGAATCTCAAAAGCTCACTGAAGAGATTCATTCCTTCAGAGTTAGATTGGAGCAAATGGAAGCTAGTGACTTTATGAGAAATCACAATGTTATTAAGAAGATCCAAACAAATGAAAGAATAGAAGGCAATGTGAAATATCTCATGGGAAAAACCACTGACCTGGAAAATAGATCCAGGAGAGACAATCTAAAAATTATTGGACTACCTGAAAGCCATGATCAAAGAAAGAACCTAGAAATCATCCTTCAAGAAATTCTCAAGGAAAACTGCCCTGTTGTTTTAGACCCAGAGGGTTAAATAGAGGTTGAAAGAATCCACAGATCACCTCCTGAAAAAGATCCCAAAAAGAAAACTCCTAGGAATATTGTAGCCAGGTTCCAGAATTCCCAGATCAAGGAGAGAATATTACAAGCAGCCAGGAAGAAACAATTTCAATATTGTGGAAACACAATCCGAATAGCACAGGATCTGGCAGCTTCTACACTGAGGGATTGAAGGGCATGGAATATGATATTCTGCAGGGCAAAGGACCTGGGATTAAAACCAAGAATCACCTACCCAGCAAAACTGAGTATCATGTTTCAGGGGAAAATTTGGTCATTCAATGGAATAGAGGACTTTCAAGCATTCTTGAGGAAAAAAACAGAGTTGAATAGAAAATTTGACATTCAGATACAAGAAGCAAGAGGTGCTTGAGAAGATAAACAGGGAAAAGAAATCACTATGAACTTATCAAAGCTGAACTATTTACATTCCTACAGGGAAAAACAAGAACTGTAACTGATGAAAATTTTCTCAGTATGAAAATAGTTGAAGAAGGGTATATGGGCATATGAATACATATGTGAATGTGTGTATATATGTTTTCAGGTATACATAGATAGAGGGTACAGGTCGAATTTAATAAGAAGGGATGATACTTAAAAGGTGAGGTTAAGAGGTGAGAGAGGAATGTGGTGAGGGGGAATGGGGAGAGACAATGGGGCGAACTGTCTTATGTAGAGGAGGCAAGGGAAGGTAGTTGTAGGGGAGGGGAACAGGAAGGCAAAAAGGCAAAACCTTATTCTCATTGAATTTGGACCAGGGAGAGAATGACATGCATACTAAATAGGGTGTCCCACCCTACAGGAGTGTGGGGGGGGAGGTGGATGGGGGAAGGTGGGTTGGGGGGAGGGCGGGTTAGCGGGGAGGGATGTTGGAAGCACCCACTTTTGAAAAGGGACAGGATCAAGATGGGGAGTGGACAAGGTGGAAGGTGGGATGGGATGGAGGGAAATATAGTCAGTCGTTTACAATATATCTACTAGGGTAATGTTTTGCATAGCTACACATGTACAGCATATACTGAGTTGCTTATCTTCCTTTTAAAATCAATTTTTAAAAAAATATATAAATACTATGATTAATACTATTTTGCATATAATTGGGAGGTAAGATGTGCAGGCAATGGGGAGTGGGGATTCACCTTGCCCTATTAGAAAAGTCAAAGGGGATTTGGGAGAAGAGATGGGAGAAAGCAGATTGGATGATGGGATATCCTGTACGACTGTGGTGGGTAGGGGAAAAATGGGGAAAAATTGTAAATCAAAATCTGATGGAAATGAATGATGTAAACCAGAAGTTAAGGCATTTGGGAAAAAGAAAAAAGAAAAGGTTCTGTGCTCTCTGAGCAAAGCAGAATTGAAACAGTTCAAAAGAAACACAAGATGCACAAATTTAGAGAATCCACCCCGATGTTTATATGGACTATCTGTGCCCAACTTGTGGTATAGCATTCTGAGCTTGTACTGGTCTCATCAGCCACAGCGGGACATACTCTAATGAGTAACATAACAGTGATGTCAATTTGGTCCTCATTGAGAATGAAGGACAACCAAACAAAGCAATCAACCCACCAGGAATATTTCCAAAGAAGATCAAAGATACAAAGTGAGTTCCTGTATACATCAAAATATTTACAGCATCACTTTTTGTGTTAACAAGAAATTAGAGGGGAGGCTAGATGGTGCAGTGAATAGAGCACCAGCCCTAGAATCAGGAGGATGTGAATTCAAATTTGGCCTCAGACACTTGACACACTTATTACCATGTGAACTTGGGCAAGTTACTTAACCCCAATTACCCTGCCCTCCCCCTCCAAAAAGCAAAAATAAAACCCCAAGAAACTAGAAGCACAGTTGTTCAAAGAAGACCATGGAAAGACTACCAAAAACTAATATAAAGTATAATAATCAGAACTAGGAAAACAGTCTTCACAATGATTAGAACATAAATGGAAAAAACCAAAAATAATTGAAATTTAATGCTGTGTAAATTACAGTGAACAAGTTTGGTCCCAAAGAGGAGTTATGAATATTCACCTTCCTGTCTCCTTTGCAGAGCTGGGATAATGAGGGAGTGGAATACTGCCTGTATTTTCAAACCTGGTTAATGTGTTGATAAGTTTTGCAGAACTGCTTTTTTTCCTTTAAAAAAAAAAACCCAATGATATAAAGATTACCTTATAACCCTAATAATCTCACACCTGGACACTAGCCTTCAGGTTGGTGTCCCTCCCTGCTTCAAATTTCTACCCACACTAGTCTATCTTTTACTTAGCAGTTAAATTGATCTTCCTAAAGCACAAGTCTGAGAATGTAAACCCCTTTCCCTCCATTTAATAAATTTCAGTGGTTCCCTATTTACTTTTCTACTGTTTGACTTTTAAAGACCTTCATAACCAACCTGCCCCTTTTCCAGTTGTATGTAAGGAGGATTTTTGTTATCCTTTTTAGAGTTCAGTTTCTTAGGATCCATAACTACTTAATGTCTAGTTTCCAGGTGTTAGTTAATTCCAGGTGTTAATTCCCAGAAGAGCCCCTAGGATCCTAGATAGTAATTCCTAGATTCATAGTGATAGGCAGTCCTACTGAAGCTGCACTGTGTGATATGGGGGTGACGTAATTGATATTTACTACACTTCTACAGAATGAAGTGGGCTTAATGTTGGCAAGATGCCTTCTTTGTTGCCCTATAAAATAGGCACTAGTGAGAGGGGAAACCATAAGTAATGCATAGAGGAATGCATGTACTTGCCTCAACCAGCCCCCACTGAGGGGGATTTAGGGGAGTGCATAAGCAGCACCTGTCTCAATTGACCCCATCGAGATGTAGGGTTAGTTGTCTACTTCTCACCAGCCTTTGTGAGAAGGATGATTAAGGAATTAAAGGTGATTAAGGAATTAAGGAGTTATGCTCCCATTATCAGCAACCCTTCTGAGAAACAGGTCATTTAATCTCTCAACTCCAGGCATTTTCACTGGCTATCTCCCATGCCTAGAATGTTCTCTCTCCTCCTCTCATCTTCTAGCTTCTCTGGCTTAAGTCCCAGTTAAAAATTTTACCTTCCCAATTCCCCTTAATTCTAGTAAACTTCCTCTGTTGATTATTTGTGATTTATCCTGTATATAGCTTGTTCATACATAGTTGTCTGCATGTTGTCTCCTCCATTTGACTGTGAGCTCCTTGAGAGAAAGGGCCTTTTTTTCATTTTGTTTTGCCTTTCTTTGTATTACCAGTTGTAGTGGCAAAGTAGTACTTTACTGCTTGTTTCAGCTATTCAAGTGCCTTTGGGCCTTGCCTTTGATTGTGTCAAGTCTTTGTTGGAAACAGTATATATTGTGTTGCCCTTAATAGACCTAAGGGAGTTTGGAGAACTTCCCTGACCTTAATATGCCTAACTTCATCATGTGGAGCCCATGGTGGGAGGAGCTTGCTGAAAGAGCAGAATAGGAAGGGTGGAACAGGAAAGAGCAGATAAAAGTTCAAGCACAAGCTGGGACCAAGCAGAATGAAGGGAGAATGTTTGTGTTGTCCAGCACTTTGTCTGTTCTGTTTGTGTTGATGTTACTTTGTCAAAAGAGAGCATTCTCTTGAAAGAGGACTTTACTGCTGTTTACAAAAGTCCTGAAAGAGGGCTTTACTGCTGTTTACAGAAGTCTGAGGACCATACTGTTGATTTGTATTTGATTTCTCAGATGGAAGTTTCATCTGTTGGTTTGTGTTATTTTGTCAGAGAGAAAAAGAATTGAGATGATAGTGTCAGCACTGTGAGTAAATATTGTTATACCTCTCTTAGGCCTTGTCTTCCTAGAAACAGAAACTTTGAAAGGCTTGGAGTGAAATAGATCCCGTGAGCTGAGATAAAGAACCAGATCAGAGAGCTGCCTGCATGTGAATCCAGGCAAGAGCTGGGAAGAACTGCCCACCTGTGAATCCAGGCAAGAGCTGGGACCCTAGATAAAGAGCCATGGGGTTTGGAAGTCAGCTTCCAGTTAAGATAAAAGGACACTTTACTTGTATACTTAGTGTTGACTGATGATATTGTAGCTTATTGTGACACAGGGGAGGATGGTGTTTGCACTTTTTGCTACCAGTTAGGGGTGATTGGCTTAGGGATGATTGCAAGCCAGCCTGAAGTCAAGATGAAAGAAGACTTGACCTGGGTACTCTATACTGATTGAGGGGATTGTGACTTAGTGAATGATATGTTTTGCTTAAGACTATGTAGCCACCTTAGTATTAAGTTGTTATGTTATACTGTTGAAAATGTTGTGTTTTAGTTTATTGCTGAATAAATAGAAAGTTCACTAAAGTTATTTGTAGTAGCAGTCCTCAGGAGAGCTGCTCATGATTGGCTTTACACCAGTGCTTACTTAGCACAGTGCTTGGCACATAGTAGTCACTTACAAATGTTTGTTGATTATTTTATTTGACTCTCTGAGAAAGGAAGAAAAAGACATATATTGGGAAATGAAGGTGAAGTAAAATCATTAATACTGTATTATTTTAAAAATTCCTTCACAATAATCAGTGTATACCAAGAAGCACTTAAGTACTTAATATGTACCAGACAAATAAAAATATACAATATATATAAATGTAACATATAAACATATATATAATATATATAAAATAAATATAAATATAACAAATAAAAATATAAAAGTACAACAGTATCTATTTTCTAGGAGTTTATATTCTATGGGTTACATCAACCACTGGATATATGCTATGAAGAACCATTTCTTGCAGCAAATGGTAAAAACATTATCTGAACCTTTGGTAAAATGCTGAATTTGTATAAGGCTATGAATAGAGCTATTAAGTTTACTAGAATCAATCTATGGCTGATGATAACACAACTACCCTGTGCTAAAATCATTCTGGGTCATAACTATCTGATTCATGATAACAATATCACCCTCTGTATTAGTAGAAACATTTTTCTGGATCTTGACCATGATATAAGAACAGTACAACACACAATCTTATTTCAAGAGATCTACATCTTGCTTATAGTAATGAGATAACATATGCTGGAGATCAAAAACATTATCTCTATTTTTCTTATACCATTGTACTGTCTCACCAGGTTATCACCTGATCAGGTTCATAATATTTAAAATTTGGCAGAGTTCTTACATAATCCTGATTTAGGGTTCTATTTTAAAAGTATAGGAAATGATCCTTGTTCCATGGAAACTGAAAATTTGAAGCAGATTGCTCTATGTCATTAGTAGAAAAATTTTAAGTCAATGAAGAAAGTGATAACTGATTTATAGCCCAGTGAACCATTAATATGCACCAATATTAAGGCTTTTTGGAAGTTCCCCTCAAAAGCCTGGTACAAGCTTGAAGCCAGGTGCAAGGAAGATGGAGAAGATCTGCACAGTAAGATGTGGGCAGATTGCAATCCGTGTCCCTTTAGGGAGCTCCTACAGTGATGAAATCACAGTTCCAAAGAAGCATTGAAGAAGTAGATATTTTACACAGTTAGAAGACATACTAGTGATCACCTTGTCCAATACATTTTGTAGATGAAGAAAATGAGGACTAAAGTAATTTCTATAGAATAAACCATAGACTTAGTATGACATTGAAGGTTTCTCCACACTTATCTTTCTAGACTTATTTCACATTATGCCACAGTCAAAATAAACTACTTCATCATTCCTCACTGCCTTTTGCTCACTGGTCCTTCTCTCCTTTTCCATTTTGAATTCCCTTTCCCATCTCTGCCTAACAAAATTCTACCTGTTTTCAAGTCCCAACTCAAAAGCTACTCCCTCCATTAAGTCTTAAGTCTCATTTTTTTCCTATATGTATTTTCTCCTCCATCAGAATGTAAGCTCCTGGAGAGCAGGGACTATCTCTTTCTGTCGATAATCCTAACACTTAGCATAAAGATTTGCATAAAATAAATGTTTATTAATGGATTTTTATTCATTTACTCCCATAGACAAAAGTAATCTCTATTTCTTCCTTCTCCTAAGTCCCATAGCACTGTAAACATCTTTCTTATAACAATTACTTATTTTTACATTGTATTCAGATTACCCAAGTATATTTTATCTTCTACATTATAAATTCTTTGAGGGAAGACTCCAATACGTATTAGTCTTTTTATCCCTAATAGCAAACATCCGTAATAATGACTTGCACATAAAAGATGCTCAACAAATATCTGCTGAACGGAATTATACTGTTCAAGACCACTGCTAAGTAACTGCAGAATCAAGCTTCCAGATCTCCTGAATGCCTAGAACAACGTTTGACTACACCACCAGCCCTTTTTCTATAACAACAACATGCATTTTAAAGTCTACAAAATGCTTAATAATCAAACCTTATTTTATTTTCACTATATTCTTTTTTTTTTTAATTTTCACTATATTCTTAGAAGGCAAGTGCTATGATAATCCCCTTTTTATGGAAAAGGAGACACAGATTAAGTGACTTGCCAAGGGTCATAATGCCAGTAAAGTTTCTGAGGCAGGATTTTAACTCAGGTCTTCCTGAGTCCAGGTCAAGGTCTACCCAGGACCTGTCTGCACATGACCAGGGTTCAGGTGATAAACAAAAAATTAGACTTGCCTCATACCTCTAAAAATTGCATCTTTATCCAGTCTATGTATAGTTCAATTTTTTCCATCTCAGGTTTAAAAGGGATAATATGGATTCCCTCCACATCAAATTCTCAAATGGCTAATGGAGAATTTTATCCCGATGTGGCTTTGGTTTCCATGGTAGGAATAAATCCCGCTTAACCCAAGAAATAATTTTCTTAATCTCCCATAACACATACTTTGTTAGAATGGAAATGACCCCCTCTCTTAGAATTCTTTCCCCAAAAGTTCATTCCTTAAAAAGTTTCTGTTTCTCCTCTCTTACCCTGGAGAGAGAGCTCCTGTTCAGCCTCCACTGTTCCATTTCCTTGAGTCTTCTACTTCCTTTTTATTGCTTACAGAATGCAGCAAAGTAAAGACAGAGAACATGTTTAATAAATAGCTGTTGGGAATGGGAAGGACTACAGAAAGGGAGATGTGGGGGATATCTTAAGGAAGCTGATCTACTAATGGACACACACAGACTAGAACACTAGGTATATGTGTGCTGTAGTATGAAGAGAGGTATATGGGAAATAATGCTATTGGAAGGAAAAAGTTGGGGAGGAGGTTGTAGGAACAATGGCATAAAGATCAGAAAAGTGGTGAGAAACAATGGAAAAAAAAACTGTTTTCTAGTACCTTCTTATCCTGGGGGGGGGGGGGGGAAGCTGAATCAGTTGGATAATGCTTTTTAAATGAAGAATAAGTTATTAAGATGCTCACACAGAAATCTACAACATTCCCCCAAAATAATTTCTAAAACCTCTGCAACAGGCTTACTGTGTAAAAATATAGAATCATTATAGATTTTATATAATGAAAACAAACAGTATAGGTATGACTCTCAAATATATAAAACCGATATAAATTTTGTTCTTCAGGATGTAATTTTAACAAGAATCAGCTATATTCAATGCTTTGCTTGCTTATGTACTTCTTGATGACTTTTGATCTATCAAAGTGTCCCTGTTCTGGTTATGCCTTAAAGAATTGGGAGTTTGGTGGACAATGGCACCCTTATTATTGGATCATAAACATCATAAAGGACTCGAGGAGAGCATCTCTTCCAGGCCCGCTGCTTTCAGGCTGGTAAAAGGCATTATCCTCATTGTAAAATCATGTAACAGAAGCCCAGAAAAATTAATTTATCCAGTTACTGTAGAGGTTAGACACAAGAATCTTATAACTCTAATTGCTAAAAAGGCTCAAATCAGAAATAAGAGCAAGTTTAAACATTCAAAGAAAGTAGAATCAACTTGGCAATACCTCAGAAGAATATTTAGTGAGACATGGTAAA
This sequence comes from Gymnobelideus leadbeateri, assembly GCA_011680675.1. NCBI lineage: Eukaryota > Metazoa > Chordata > Mammalia > Diprotodontia > Petauridae > Gymnobelideus > Gymnobelideus leadbeateri. The sequence goes on along the minus strand of WOXC01010782.1, from coordinate 99,105 downwards.
AATTGGAGTAAAGTGAGGAAGAATTGAACAGTATTCTAAATTTTCCTCAACTTTTCTAAAATTGATAGTTTTCTGTATCTGCACAACAGAGCATGAAATTTTCAGAGTGTTAGTTACCTTAAGTTTCTTCTTTGGAATTTGATGCTTTTTATAAACTAGCATACATATGCACTAGATTCCTAGTTTGTGGTTATAATGTTATAATTATTGTCTAAATAAACTATGAGTCTAAGTTTAATATGCTAAACGTGATAAATCTTATGAGCAAACCAAGCTCCTAAACTAACAATTTAACAAAATTTCTTTAAAAGCCAGCTATGAGCACAACACTATGCTAGGACACTGGCAATACAAAGATAAAATATGATACTTTTCACTACAATGTGTTTACTTTCTAGTGGGAGAATACAATACAGCAAAAGAAAGATCCAGAGTGCTCTAGAAAAATATGAAGAGGAAGAAAAACACCTTTCATTTAAGGAAGAAGGGTATCAGGAATCCAATAAGAAGTTGGCACCTGATCTGATCCTTGAAAAAAAAAAAAGGATTCTGAAAGGAGGTGAAAAAAAGTACAAGTCATAGGAAATGAGCTGCCTTAATGCACAAAACAGCATGTTCAGTCTGGGAGCAGATATATTTGGTCAGAACACAAAGTGCATGAAGGGAACCAAAATGAAATAAAACTGGAAAAATAGGTTGAAACCAGATTGTGGAACAAAAACTCCACCAGATCATGGAGGATCTTAAATGCTAGGCTAATGAGTCTTTTTTTGTAGAGGCAATTGTTGTTCAATCTTGTTGGACTCTTAAAGGCCCCATTTGGGGTTTTCTTGGAAAGATAGTGGAGTGTTTTGCCATTTCTTTCTCCAGCTCGTTTTACAGATGAGGAGCTGAGGCAAACAAGGTTAAGTGACTTGCCCAGGGTCACACAGCTAGTAAGTGTCTGGGGCCATATTTGTACTCAGGAAGATGAATCTTCCTGACTTCAGGCCTGGTACTCTATCGACCTCCTAGATCCCTAGATTTTAGAGAAAATTAGGAACCACTAAATAATAATCAGGGAAGCTTATCCCAGGGAAAAGTAATAAAGGTATGAACTAAGGTGATCAAGTTGTGAGGAGAGAACAGAAAAGATGGGACAGCTATCATGGAAGTATAACCGACAAGAGTTAGTAAATAAATATATGGGAGAGTTAGGTTAAAGACAAAAAAAAGAGATGAGTCAAAGGTAACATCCTCCCAAATAGGCAAGTTAATAGAAGGGGAAGAGTTAGGGGCAAAGATAATGCAATCAAGATACAGAGTTAAATTCTACTCTGGCAAGTCACAAGCTCTCTGCGCCTCAGTTTCCTGGCTTACTTTTTTTAAAGGGGGGGCTGAGGAAGTAGGTAGAGGGGCCTCTAAACCTTGAGATATTTACGGGGCATTTGAGTGGAGATGCGGAGATGGAGGCTGGTTATAAAGATGTGGGCATTGCCTTCATCCCGGAGGGATCTGAAGGGAGAGTGCGGCCTGTTCCCCAGCCTCGGGGTGCTAGGCGGCCCCAATGGGCCGGGACCCCAATCCTGTGCCTCCAGGAACATCCCCACCGCCTCCAAGACCCCTTAGGAATGTTGGCTCTCCGCCCTTTCCCAGTTTTCCAGGCACCATTCAGGCTGGACCAGGAGAAGGATGGGGGTTTGATGGGGGTGAGCGAGGTGGGGGGGGGGGGACAAGTGCTGCAGACAGGGGTCGGGCCCAGTAGGAGGAGGGGAAGGGAGCCCTGGTGGGCGTGGGGGAGGAGGGTGGCGGCGTCGGCACTCACCAGGCCGTTAGAAGGAGCCCAGAGAGGCCAGCCTTCTTCCCCCTCCCCTAACTAAGACCTCGCGAGAGTTTCCTCCCCACCCCCTCCCCAGCACCTCTCCCTCATCGTCTCCCCCACCCCCACTCCCCTAGCTTCCCAGCTCCAGCAGGTCTCCCCAAATACTCACAACCGCTGCAGCGCCGCTACCGAGAGAGGGCGCGAGAGGACCATGGGCAGTGAGCCCTCGCTGGAGCCCTTCCCAACGGCCTCTCCGCGGGTCTCGCGATGCCTGAGGGGGCGGGAGGGGCGAGTGTGCGCACGTGTAACTGGCGCTTCATCCAAGAGTGTCCGTAGTTGTCTCTTGGCAAAGATATTAGAGTGGGTTTTAAAGATGAGGAAACTGAGGCAGACAGGGTTGAGTGATTTTCCCAGGGTCACACAGCTAGTGAGTGTCTGAGGTTGGATTTGACCTCAGGAAGGTGAGTCTTCAGGACCCAGCCCAGCACTCTTATCCATGATCTGTCTGCCCAACCCCCACTAGTCTCCTAGTGGAACCTCAGCCTGGAAGAGGAGGCGGTGGGCCAGCGCCAGCCTCCACTGCCGCCCTGGGGGCCTCCTCTCTCACCCACCATCCCTGCGCTTGGAGGGGGCGCGCACTCAGCCTGGGCTGCCAGTGTGTTTGGCCTAGGACTGGCCTCGGGGTGGGGGGACGCCTTTGAAATGATTTTTTTTCACTTTTAGAAAAAGTTTTTGACAAAGACATTTACTTTAAAAAGAGGGTTGGGGGTGGGATGGCATGTACTCAATATTCCGAAAAAGAAATTAATATTTCGCCCATAATCATAATTAGAAAGACCTGATGTAGTCTCAGACCCTGGCACTGCGACCCTGGGCCTACAGCACATAATCTCTCAAAGCTTCAGATTGCTCCTCTGTAGTTGTGAGGGAAAATGAGGTATCAGGAGAGCGCTCTGCAGACCTTAAGGAGCTGTATAAGTGCTGCTTAGTAATGACAGCGATCGCAGTTCTGTGCTACTTTGTATCCCAAACGCAGCCTCTACGAGGAGAATGGCCAATGAATGAGAAACCTGAGAAATCTGTAAAAGGCAGCCTCCGGTCCTCACAAATGTCATTGATGGGTATCTTTTTGTGACCTATTTGTAGGATCTGGTGACAGGGTACTGGGATAGTGAGTTAGGTTTGGTGAATTGGCTTTGTGCTGTCTGATACTCCTATTTACTTATCTTCCCTTAGACCTATTTGCCTCAGTTTCAGATGATAGCCATTAGGCTTAGATCAAGGAAAAGCTTCCAATTTGATTGAAATGAATGCTACTAACCACTGTCCATTTTACTTTCAGTTTCTGGGGTTGAGAGGGCGAGAAAACTGGGGATCAAAGGCCAAATCAGTCAGCAAATGTTTATTAAGCAGAAAATGGTCAAACAGAAAGGTGTGTATGTATATGTATGTGTGTGTGTCTTTTTGTATATATGTTTATATATATTCTATATATAAAGGCATATATAGAATGGGAGGGTGATAATGCTTTGTAACACTCATTAAAATTTTTGTTGGCCTGGTATAAGAAATGAGGAGGAGACAGTTTTCATATTTACCTAGAGAGGCTTATACAAACTGATGCTGAGTGAGAAGAGTAGAACCAGGAGAAATTTGTATACAATCACAGGCACAACATATGTGTGATGACCAACTATGACAGACTGGACTTTTCTCAGCAATGCAGTGATTTAAGTTAATCCCAAAAGACTCATGAAGGAGAGAGATGTCTACATCCAGAGAAATAACTAGAAAGAACTGGTCTTGAATCCTGATGGAAGAAAACTAATTGATCTTTTTCTTTTCGTTGTTTGGTTTTATTTCTTCTTTACCATTTTTCATCCCATCTAGTACAATATGCTTTTGTAACTTGACTAATGTCTAACGTGAAAGTATTTGCAGATCCTATACTGGACTATATGACCTCGTGGGGAGTGGGGAGAGGGAGGGAAGGGAAATTTGAAACTCAAGGAACTATGGAATGGAATCTTGTAAACTAAAAATAAACAAATTATATAAAAAAAAAGTTGGCCTGGCTCTAAATTTATTTAAGAGAACACCATGAAAATAGTGCCATTCACAAGATGTCTAGATATTTGGAAAATAATTTAACATGTGATGTAGAATGGTTATAAAAGGAGGTACTATGACCTTTTTTTTCCCTGGCTGCACTGCTTTTCTAACCATCCCCACCAGAAACCTAGCATGAGCTAGGCATTCCAGGAGGAGGCTTACATATATATCTTAAATTTGGTATAATATGTAATGATTTTACACTAATATCAATTTTGTTACTGTATTATTTGAAATGTTTTGTTCCCTCAGTTAAAGTATGTTGAAAACTAGAGAAGAGATCTGGACAATCTTTAAGACCTGTCCGCTGAACTAAATACAGTCTTTGCTAGAGAACTGTCATACTCTTCATAAGCAATTGAAAGTGACCTTCTGTTAATAATCTTTTCCTGTTCAATTTCCTGAATTTACAGGCTCATATATTTCAGCTTCCTGTCACTGGTTACTACTTTTTACTACTATGCTTTTGAAGTGCACTCACTCAAATACTATTTTAACATACTCCATTTTATAGCATATTAAGAGTTTTTCAACTATGATAGATCTGGCTTTCTTAAATATTTAAAACAAAACTCAATTAGGTAGCCACAAAATACCTTAATTAGAGTTTTTATTTTATGGATTGAACTATTTAGATTCAGTTTGCAAAATGATAGGAAAAATATTGAGAACTCAAAAGTAATATACTGCTGAGTTACCAAAATATGAACTTAATCTGCTATTCAAACATAAAAATAAACCTGAAGAAATAAAAATTATCCCTTATGACTAAGTACATCCATAAAGTATAACTAAAAGACTTCTCACTAAGATAATAAACATCAGTGATATGTACAGTGCTAAGTTGTAACTGCATTTTGAATTTGCTTGTTTAAGAGCCTAGACTCAAATTTTATACAGATAAAAATCCAACTTACAGTTACTATGGTGGTTCTAAAACAAATAAGAAAATTGTAAATTGCATCCCAGATCAACTTAGAAGAATCCATAATTTGACAGAATATGTTGGACAAAGGTAACCTAATTGGGCGAGAAGTATGAATGGTTAGGCAGATAATAAGGGAGGGAATATTCCAATCTGGGCTTAGTTTTATTTTGAGGTCATTTGCTTCCACATTTGGATTCCTTGGTTATGGCATATGGTATATAACCATACTATTTGTTACACTCCTTGATATATGTACATTAATATATGTACAGTAGTGGAGATAGAAATAAAAGATTGATAAACAATACCACATTATCTTAGACTTTATAGCATTAACACCATTGGAAAAAAAAACAAAAACATCTAAACTTGAGATAGTTGGATAACTTGCCTTGTCACACAACTTATCTTTTTCTTCCTCCTGTGTTACAGAATTATATGCATTATGAAAGAGGAGATTGCTGGTTATTGACAATACAGATGTTTAGTTTTGGATGACTGATTATTGTCATTGCTGATTTTAGTTTATTATGGTAGGTTATTATTGAATCATTGGATAACAATAATAACCATAATAATGTTAGGAAATTGGTCAAAATAATGAAATAGCAGACTTTACCTTTATGCCTTTGTGTATGTTGTTTCTTACTCACTCTACATCATTGCTTTTGTTTTTTCTAAGAGTCCACAATTGTTACTTAACAGATATTCAGGAGAAAGATGGCCTGTACATTTGCTAAAAGGACCTCACTAGTTATCTCCAATCACCAGTACTATTGTTAAATTTGTTTACCATGAATTTTCCAATTTTGATTTTTCCACATGGGCATCCGTGTAGCTAACCCATTAGCTACTGCCCATGAATCAGTGAATATATGACACTGTCCTCCTAGTTCTGTTTTGATGGCTTGATATACTGCCATAAGTTCAGCATATTGACTACTTCCACCTATCCCAGTACTTTCCAAAGTCCTTCTAGTACATGGGTTATAGGCTACTGCTTTCCAGTGTCTTTTTTGGCCCAAATATTTTGCTGCCCCATCAGTAAATCATGCATGTTTCTTCTCTTCTTCAGTTAGTCCATTATATCCACCATTCAATCTTACCAAGGATTGTACCAACTGTTGCCTTGGTTCAGGGGATGTATCACGTCCCTAAGTATTGATGGAAACTCATGTTTGCCAGTTTTAGCTTTATTTTGAATATACCACTTCCATTTAATTCTGCTGGCCTCTTGGGCATGTCCAATTTTGTGAGAAGTTGGGGTACTCATTACCTAGGTCATAATCAGGATTCCAGGCCTTAATGTCACTTTATGGCCCAGAGTCAGTTGTTTAGTCTCTACCAAAGCTCGATATGCAGCTTAAAAACTGCTTTTGAAAAGGTGTATATTACAGGAAGTTTCCTGGACCAAAATCCTAAAGGTACATTTTGGCTTTGTTGTTTCTGCCATAAACTCCAGTTTGCGTAATCTTCCTATAGAGTCACTTGTATTTCCACCAGACCCATTCTGCATAGGCCATAAATCTAGAGCCAATTGCATAGCAGCTTTGGCTTCCCCAAAAGCTTTACTCTGCTCAAGTCCCCAGTCAAATTCATATTTCTTTTTTTTTTTTGCCTTTTTTTTTGGAGGGCAATTGGGGTTAAGTAACTTGCCTAATGTCACACAGCTAGGTTTTTGTTTGTGTGTGATAAGTGTCTGAGGCTGCATCCGAACTCAGGTCCTTCTGACTCCAAGGCCGGCGCTCTATTCACTGCACCACCTAGCTGCCCCCAAATTCATATTTCTTCCTGCTAACTTTATGTAAGGGCTTCAAAATCTGTCCCAGGTGTGGAATGTGATGTTGCCAATATGCAAATAATCCTGTAAACATTTGGGCCTCTTCTTTATTGATAGGGATAGGGAAATCCTGAATCTATCAGACTTGCAGCAGAATCTCTCACAGTCCCTTATTCCACTGTATTCCCCCAAATTTTACATTTTGAGCTGATCCTTAAATCTTTGCAGGGCTAATTTCCCACCCTTTGCTTTTCATATGTTAAATCAAAAGTATCAAACTCTTCTCTACTTCTCTTACATTCCACCCCCCCCCCCCATATCATACTATCATCAATGCAGTGGGTAAGCTGTATACTAGGTGGCTTTAATTCATCCAAATGTTCAGCCACAATTCTATGACAAATAGTGGGACTATGCAGATATCCTTGTGGCAAGTGGGTGAAAAAATATTGTCTGCTCTGCCAAGTGAAAGCAAACTGGTCCCACTGTTCAGAGTCTATTTGAGATGGTGAAGAAGGCATTAGCCAAATCAATTACTGCATACCAAGTCCCATTATATTTCTGAATCTTTTCTATTAAGGTGACAGTATCTGGAACATACATACAAGGGAGGAGTCACCTTATCAAACTTTCTATAATCCATTGTCATTCTCCATGTCCCATCTAATTTTCATACAGGATTATTCCAGCGTGTGGTTGTAGGTACTAACACCCTTGCTTCAACATATTCCTTTATAGTATTGGCAATTTCATCTTGTCCACCTGGCACACAATACTACTTTAAAGTACTTCAAAAGGTTCAGGTAAAGTGATTGGGTCCATTTTTATTTTTTCCCACTGAAACTGTATTAATTCCTATCTTCCTTAATGCAAATTGGTATCTTCCTTCAGGTAAATTCAGAGTCATACCTCTCAATCAATATATCTATTGCAATGATGTATTCAGGAATGGGTACAATAACCACAGTATATTCTTCTTAGGTAATTGTCCAATTTTCATCATTAGTTTGACTTGTCTGGCTGATATTTCAGCTTCTTCTAGTCCTGTGATGGTAATAGGAGTTCCACGCTTGAACTCATCAGCGTTCCCATAAATGAGGGAAGCCTTTGCCCCAGTATCTAACAAGGCTCTGGTTATAGTATTTGATCCATTTTTCCAATATATAGTCAGATTAATATTGGGTATGTAATCTTGTCTGTGCATCTCTTTAATCTGAGCTGGGGCTTGGCCAATTTCCTATTCTCCTTAAAGATATAACAAACTTGGATACAATGATTCAGGAGCATCTGTAGGGGCAGCCCTTACTTCTCTATTCCATCTGACATTAAGCCCCTTATCATGGTACATTTTATATAGTTCATTAGTTATAATACCATCAATTTTTCTAAAAACAACACTTGCTCTCAATAGAGCAATAAACAGTTCTTTTCTTGGCAATTTATTCTAACTTTGAATCTACTGGCCATTTACTTTTCTTTCACAAGGAAATCTATCTTTTTCCCATTCTCCTAAGTCACTTAACTGTGAAATCTTATCTAGCACCTCTGACAGACCAATTAATAGAGTCAGAACTAGGTGCTTATAAGCAGGAGGTGCTGTCTTCACCATGATATTTCTATGAGGAACTGCTAAGGGGAATCTCATGATATGTATCTATATCTCCAACCATGATAGCGGCTTTCATTATTTCTTCTTTCAACTTTCTCATACAGTCTCTAAGCAAGTACCAGGGCATATCTCCGCTAGGCCACATAGAATCAGTGTGATACATTATGTTGCATCCATCAGCAGCTAAAGCTAACAGACTGGTCATATTGTTACCTCCTGCCAAATGAAAGTCTCTAAAAGCTTGCTGGACAAGAAGGATTATGGCAAATACACAGTTCAATCAGTATACTTTATTTATCACTACCCCAGCAGCTCCTTCATCAGTGATTCTTACCATCCAAGACACTAAGGATTCTCCCATCCTTTGGGTGAATCTGCTCAAAATATCAGTAATTTCCTGTTGAGTGAAATCCTCAAGTATCTCCTTGAATACTGCTTGTCGTCCTTGACTCTCATGTCTTCTTCTCTTATGGGGCGAGCTTCTACTCCTTGTAAAAGCTTCACTACGAAACAAAGTATCATTCTGTATTGTATCACTTGCTCTCAATGCTCTCCCTTGGGTATTGTTGTCATAGCAACTAGGCTCAGACTCTACCAAAGCTATGTGAACTTTCTTCCTGTTATTTTGCTTCTTTTTCTGAGCCAAATTTATAACAGTCCTCTCCCGCTGGAGACTCTCCAGATTGCTCTTCTAAAGGACGGCATGAATGCTGGCATTTAGCCAACTTCTAACAGCTTATCTCTGCTTTTACACACAGTATAGTAGCCTGTTAGTACAAGCCAGCCTCTTCTACTCAGGGCCTCCAGCTCTCTCTCAGCTTTTATTGGTATTCCTTGCAAACATGTTTCTAAATCTCTAGGTTTTCCATGCTATAGTCTCTATTCCCGCTTTTCACAAAGCCCTGTACTTTTAGGCCACTCCCTTTCTAGGGAGGCATAAGGCGAATCCTCCCATCCTGGGATAGCCATTTCTTCTAAATCCCTGCTGTCCCCAACTAGAGGTCTGATATTTCTTGATCCCATCCTTGTTGCCAAATGTAATGCCAATGCAATATTTACAGTGCCCACGATCATGATAAAGACCCATTCAATCACAAAATATACCAAACTCCAGATAGAGGATAGAACTGAAGCATTTATTTAGACACCAGAAAACTGAATTCCAAAACCAGTAAACCTATTCCATGATAGTACCAAATATATTCATAAGCCAAAATAACACTGAGAGCCACAGCATCCTTCAGCCTCCCCACAAACCAATACAAGATCAATATTTACTCACAAACCTCTCCATCTCCTTAATGAGCTTCTCTCTCCCCAGCTTCCTGTGGGCTCTGCTTCCCTTCAGCAAACTCCTCCCTCTACAGGCTCCATGTGATTATATTCAGCCTATTATGGGGCAGAGTTTACTTTCAAAGCAGGGGAGGTCTTCAAACTCCCCCCTATGTCTGTTAAGAGGCAAGTAAGATCTTCAAATTCCCATTCCCATTACATCTTTCCACTGGACTCAGATGACTTTGGAGGAGAAAGCAAGATGTAGCTCTGCCTCACTCAAATAGAATTCATGTCCAAGTGAAGATATCATGCTTGTGATGGTATTGGTTCTCTTCAAGAACAGAGGACAAACAACAACTCTATACTATGCTATATAATAATTATGATGATTATGACGACGATGATAACGTTATTTTAAGAATCAGCCATTTCCTAATTGTACTGCCAAAGTTTCAGTAACTGCCATGCTTGATGATATTTATGCAGGTCTATTAAAGGATGGCAGATCCTTATCTGGTCCAAATTTCTTTCTTGACCTACTCTCTCATATCTCCAGCTGTCTATTAGAAATCTCAAACTGGATGTCCTACAGGTATCTTAAATCTGATCATTCCAAAATTGAACTCTTTTTTTTCCTCAGTACTCTCTCTTTTGTCAAGGGTGCCAGTATCCACCCAGTCACCCAGACTTGCAACCTAAGTATCATCCAGGACTTCTCACTCTCACCCCGCACCCCCATCCAATATGTTGCCAAGTCCTGTTTCAAGGCTCTACTTTCATGCATCTCTTTCATATACCCCTTTATCTATCTCTGACATTGTCACTATCATGGTGCAAGTTCTCATAACTTCACACCTGGGCTGTCTCTCTCTGACTCCAGTCTCTCCAAACTCTAGTCCATCATCCAGTCCATTCACCTTTCAAAGTGATCTTCCTAAAGCACAAATTTGATCATACCACTCCACCTCCCTATTCAATAAAATCCAATGGCTCCCTGTTACCTCTAAGATCAAATATAAAATCTGTTAGATTTTTAAAACTCTTCATAACTTGGAAACCTTCCCTCCCCCTTTACTATAAGATATTTTATTCTCAATTTCTCTCTAAGTACTTTGTCATCCAGTGAATCTAGCTTTTTTTTTTGCTGTTCCTCAAACAAAATACTCCATGTTCTTATTGTAAATTTTCAGTGTTAACAATTCCATGCTTGGAATTCTCTCCCTCCTAGTCTGACTCCTGGTTTCATTGGATTTCTTCAAGTTTTAGCTAAAATTCTACCTTCTGCAAGAAGCCTTTCATAGTCTCCCTTATTGCTAGTGCCTTCCTTCTGAGATTAAAAATATTATCAGGGTGGCTAGGTGGTGCAGTGAATAGAGTGCCGGCCCTGGAGTCAGAAGGACCTGAGTTCGGATCCGACCTCAGACACTTAACTCACACACAAACAAAAACCTAGCCATGTGATCTTGGGCAAGTTACTTAACCCCAATTGCCCTCCGAAAAGCAAAAAAAAAAAAAAAAAAAAATATATATATATATATATATATATATAAAATCTCAAATTTCTACTGTAGCTATTTGGCAATGTAATTGATTTCATGCTGTATTGATTTTTATAATTGAGTCTGCATTTGCCTAGAGCCATCTTTCTATGCACTTGAACTGAGCTTAGGAATTCTTTCTCTCTGAGTTACTTTAAAGTTATAAATAATAGGGAAACTGTCTATCATACCTTTAGCTCCTGAGAAAATATCAAGATATCTGGTGTTATCTTTGATATGTCCTGAAGCTAGATCTAAGAGATACATTGTCCTTGAACTGTCCTTGCACCACTAAGTAAAGCTATTTTCTCCCTAACAAACCTTTCTAGGCACCAGGGAGTCTGTTGACTCAGGTCCACTAACAAGTGGATATGCAGATGGATCCCATGAGTCAATTAGCACTGCTTAATGACAAAGGAAGTGATAACTAGGTCAATGTGGGTGCTAGCCTTGATGTAACCAATCATGTTGTTCCCCACCCTGTCTACCCTATAACCAATCACATTATCTTTCCCATCCACCTTCACAACTCAATTCTTTATTCTCTTGTACTTCCCCCAAACTTTATGAAGGCTAATAAGCCCTAACACATGATCTTTGGCTATTGAGAGAATACTATTGACCCAATTTATTGGTTACTGCTTGCCTAAATAATAAATTGATCATGCTAGGGAATTTATCTCTCAGTTTACCTTAATTTTCAAAGGCAACACTTCTAAGATTGTCTCCAGTTTAACATATATATGGATATTGTTTATATATGGTTGTTTGTATGTTGTTTTCTCTCATATTAGGTCATGAGCGCCTTAATGACAAGGACTTTTTTGTCTTTATGTGCATCCCCAGCATTTGCCAAAGTTCTTGTCACATAGTGGGTACTTGAAAATGATTGTTGGCAGCAGGTAAAGCTTAGTCCATGAACCAGCTTTGAGGTCTCCAAGATCCTATACAACTTCCAGTATACCTTAAATCTCTCTTTTCCTCAGACACCATGAGTGAAGGAGACAAAGTTAGGATAAAAATGAAGGGCATTAATTACTCCACATTTCCGTTTTTAGTCCAACAGTACTATTCAAACTATTTTATATTCTATCTATCAATCTATCTATCTATCTATCTATCTATCTATCTATCTATCTATCTATCCACACACATCCACACACATATACTATTGGGAAGCCTTCAAAAGTCATAAAAGCCCTTCATCCCCTGTCATGCATATAAGTATGCAAACTGATTTTTTCTAATGACAGAAAGTGTGCTTGTAATTAATTGTTTGCTTGTGTTCAAGATGGATTGAATATTTCTTTTGTAAAACAATCAGATACTGCTATAGTTATTAGATGACTACTAACTTGGCAGCTAGATGGCTCAGTGGATAGCACACTGGGCCTGGAGTCAAGAACCTGAGTTCAAATCTGGTCTCACATACTTATTAGCTGTGTGACCCTGGACAAGTCACTTAACTTCTGTTTACCTTAATCCACTGGAGAAAGAAATGGCAAACTACTCCAGTATTTTTGCCAAGAAAATCCCACAGGCAGTATTGGTGTGCTACAGTCCACAGGGTCACAAAGAGTTGGACACAAATGAACAAATATAGAAAACTTTTAAAAGAATATATTCCCAGATTTTGTATCCCTTTGTCAGTAGTAACTGAGGCATCTATTTTATAAAATAGATTATAAGGGAACGTTTCAAGACTTTATAGAGATAGGACAGCATCCATAGTAAATGACAAAATATAATCTTAAAAATGACTTAGATTTCTGCTTAGACTATGTTTCCTATCATCTTCATGCACTTCAGGCCACTGTAAATAGAAAACTATCTCATATAATACTATGTGAGAGTCTCATGACAGGCTCTATGTGAATACCAGCTAGACTTCAAGATGATACCAAGCAGAACTATGGTCAAGTACTAATTAAGTGTACTGGGTTGTTGTTGGTTTTTGTTGTTGTTTGTTTTACCAACAGGTATCAGAAGTTCTGCTCTCATTTACTGATACCCTCTGTGACAACCTCCAACAAGGAGACTGAATCTACACAGAACTCTACCAATAGAAAAAATGCCCTGGAAGATCTATCTAGGCACTGATAACCACCAATATTTCTTTCCACTTCAGGGCCATCAGGACTCATCAGTGGACTCATATGTCTTACAAAATAATTTACCCCTCTTTGAAACCAGATACCTCTGTGTGTGTGTAAAAAAAGATTGAAATGGACACACTAACCTGTTCTACATAATCCAGAACTTTCTAACCCCTAAACTATGTGGCAATCAGACATGAGTTAACATTTTTCCCTATTGTCCCTAACTTGATCATACAGTTTTGGGGTCCACACTGAATATTCATCTCTATATAGTGCTTTCAGTCATTTTCCTTGTCCTTCAGTTCATAAATAGAACTCTACATCCCTGGGCCAGCAACATAATTTAGCTGTTCTCTCTAACTTCTGTTGCAAGTACTTTGTATTTATGCAGCTATTGGATGTGGATGTCATTGACTTTAGTTTTATGACTTTAAAACCTTCAGAGGAGGAATGTGGAGTGAAAGAGGGGGACCCTACATCTTCCCTCTCTTGACATGGGATTACATTTTTAAATTAGCCTCCATTTTAGTGTAAAATGAACAAATTCATTTCCCTGCATAGAAGATCTATACAGCACTTTAAGGTGTGTAAAGCACATCAACAAATAGCTCATGTTATTCTTACAGCAACCCTGGGAGGTAAGTGTTATTATCCCCATTTTACAGATGAAGAAACTAAGGTAGGTAACAGTTAAGTGACTTGTCCAGGATCACACAGTTTGTGTCTGAAGTCCAAATTATCCATTATTTAATTTACATCCACCTCTGTCCATTTGCAAAACTTTTCATAGTATTTTCTTATCGCCAGTGTCAATGGTATAATGAACAAGGTTACAAGATGTTGTAAAATCATATCTGAGAACTGCATACTCTATCTCCTCCTATGGAATAGTGTTATCTTGTACTTAATAACAATTCGTTATCCAGCATAAATACCCTTGTCATTTAGTACTATCATTTTATTCTGTATATAATGGTAAGAAAAAGTTTTTAGTCAGTATTTCTGTGGCTTACAGAGGAAATTATGAATCAGTAGACCTCTCCCTGCCATGGAATATAACAAAGTGAATAAAGCTTCTCTTTGCCTTGTACTGTAAAGTTTGAGTTTTTTTTTTACCTTCTTAATGATTGCTTGATGAAAAGGAAAACTCCCTAATAACCAGAGTTCTTCACAAATGAAATGCAGTGCCTCAGGAACAGGTCCCTCCTTAGTGAAGTTCTTTGGACAAAACCTGGCTGATCACTTTTTTGGCATTTTGTAGAAGAGATTTTAGTCATATCTTACCCATTCTATTCTTATACAATGAATTTCTATTTTTAAATGCAGAATTTTCTATTTATCTCTATTAAGTTGCATCATATCAGATTTCATTCAGTTGACAATTAGGTTGAAGGTACCAATTCTCATGAACATATTGAAGTTGCACAGTTTTGATAAGACCAAGGACTTTAAATACTAGGATAATGACTATTTGGGGATAAACAACAACCTGCTGGGAAAACTGGAAAGCAGTCTGGTAGAAATTGAATTTAGATAAAGATCTCACATAATACACTCTAATAAGCTCCAAATGAGTGTAGGGATTAGATGGAAAAGGTCACCCCATAAATATATTGGAGGAAAAGGCAAGGAGATCTTTTTTTACAGCTACAGAAGATGGAAAAGTTCTTATTTCAGGGACAGAAAGAATCAATGGAGAGAAAATGCAAAGTTTTGATTGCACAAAATTTAAAAGTTTTGGCACAAACTAAATATAGTGAAAATTAGAAGTAAAATAATTATCTGTGGAAAAAATCTTAGCACCAAACTTCTATGATAAAGATCTAATATCCAAGATATATGGGGAACTGATTCAAATATATAAAAACAAAAGTCATTTCCCTGTGGATAAATGGCCACATAATAAGAAAATGGGACTCACTTGAAAAGATCCTAATGTTGAGAAAGATTGAAGGGAAAAAGGAAAAATGGATGGCAGAAGATAAGCTGGATAGATAGTATCATAATGGAAACAACAAACCTGAACTTGAACAGACTTTGAGAGATAGTGGAGGATAGAAGGGCCTGGTGTGCTATAGTCCATGGGTTCATGAAGAGTCAGACATGACTGAGCGACTGAACAACATTGTAAAAGAAAAGATATTTGAAAGACTCTTGATTCATCGATAACAGCCACGACTTCAGAAAGCTGATGAATTACAACTGAAGTGATGGGCTATAATTGTAGAATGAGTCATACATTTTCTAACATTGCCAATGTTCAGTTCAGTTCTGCCTTAGCGATACTTATTTGTTATGAAGGAGGGTAGGGATTGTCTGGAGTGGGTAGTAGTAATACTGAAAACAAAAAAAGAAAAAAAGAGCATCAATCAAGCAATTATAAAATACATAGAAAAAAATGAAGGAAGTTCAGAGACATAGATAAGCAAAAAGGTATTGGAATTACTGTGCTAAATTTATTATGTACTTAAAGCAAGCTATATGTAATAGAGATTCACACTTTCATATATGATTCTTTTTCTGTACTTTGTATATGGAAATGGTCACTTTGGTCGATATCTATCAAGTTCATAACAAAAAAAATTAAAGTAAAGTTTTTTTCCTACTTTGTGGGGTAGGATTTTTCTTAAACATGTATGTTTAGATATTTTATCTAACTCCATAAATGAAGAACTTATATCAGGCTCTTGTGTGCTTGTATGTAGCATAGTAGTTGGTTTCCCTTCTCTAGTCATTTCATGATATAATTGCCTTTCTTTCTCCAGTGACCCAGGGAGAAGCAGTTAAGGGGTAAAGGCTGCCTCTGCTTTAGGAATCTCAAGGGTTCATAATCTTGGAGTGATACTATAAAATAATTCAACTTGAAAGGGGAGAAGGCAACGTCCTAGGAATAGAGACATTGAGTGGTACATTTGGGTTGGGGCACTGAGTACTGGTTGTAGAGTACTGAAGTATAAGTTAGTGGGTACAAACTACTAAATATTTTAGGGAGGGATGGCTAGGTAGCAGAGTGGATAGAGCACCAGCCCTGGACTCAGGAGGACCTGAGTTCAAATCCAGCCTCAGACATGTGACATTTTTTAGCTGTGTGAACCTAGGCAAGTCACTTAACTCCAGTTGTCTCACCAAAAAAAAATATTTCAGGGATCCATAATTTCTTAAAAGTAAGGGGATATTCTTTCCATTGATGCAGATCTCAACTTCTTCCCCTTAGAAGAGTTTTCATTAATAGCTGTGACCAAAAAGCATTAACCATCTAGTACATAATCCTTTGGTGATGAACTTCTCCAATCTTAGCTATCTAAACTCAGATGTCCAATACAGACTCTGTTGCTAGGTCTGCAATCAGTCCTTTTTGGCTTAATGGGATCTGCCAGAACCTGCACTTCAGGGGAACCCAGGGTCACCTCCATAACAAGAGGCACTGAGAGTAAATACTAAATAAATGTAACCATCACATAAAAGGGTAAGTACCTAGTGGGAAAAGATGGAGTGGCTGTCATCAACAATGTCCTCCTCTTTACCACCACACCTTCCTAAAGTTGTGTGACTACCCTCCTTTCAATTGTATCTTGTTCTCTAGTTGTGTATATGTCACGTTTCCTGGGCAGCTAGATAGCACAGTGGACAAAGTGCTGGGTCTGAAGTCAGGAAGACCTGAATTCAAATCTGACCTCAGAAACTTCCTACCTTTGTGATGCTGGGCAAGTCACTTGATCCTGTTTGCCTCAATTTCCTCATCTTAAAATGAACTGGAGAAGGAAATGGCAAACCACTTCAGTCTTTTCTTTGCCAAGAAAACCCTAAATGGGGTCATGAAGAGTCAGATATGGCTGAAAAATTAACATATTTTCCTAGTAGAATGCATGCTCCTTAAGGACAGTGACTACCTCTTATGTAAACCTTCATTTTGGCCCCTAGTAGAGCTCTGTGGACATTAGGAAGCTTTTTTTTGTGAGGGCTAAAATTGCCACTGTGGCCAATGCTATGAACAGGCTGAGAGAGTTGCTTTAAGGGATGGGTGGAATGAAGACAGAGGGCTATAAGCCACGAAAGATCAAGGCTACCAAGACTTTGCCCTATTATCCCTAGTTTCAAAGTCAGAACCTGGAAGAGAACACTTCCTTTCTGGACTATGCTGGAGAAGAGTGATGATGACAATGTATTGACACTGTTTTACGTTTTTTTTTTAAATACTTTCACTAATTCTTTGTTATTGTTTACCAAGATGTTCAGTTAGCATAATGGATAGCTAAATCTGAGTTCAGCCTTAGTGGTTCTCAGTGTCTTTTTGGAATGGGGGCAGAGGCATGTAAGGTACATTTATAAGGGAATATGGCCTACAATGTGAATCCAAGTTTATAAGGTTCTGGTGCTTTTTGGCAAATAGGCAACATGTTAGTTAAATTGAATATTTCCCTTTCAAGCCTGACCTTAATATTCACTTGACACTTTGAACTCCTCTATACCTCCTTATCTTGTGCAATTATTTTGTGAATTCACCTTTTTTCTATATGAGTTTGGGGGGATGAGGCAGGACAGGACATACTGTGATTTGTCTTCAAACCTTAGGAATGGCTCCAATAACTACTACCAAGACAGATTTATTAAAAGCTAACTGACCAGATGGAGTTATTTTTATCACATCCAGAATCCAGGCATATAGGAGTGGGTTCACTATTCCCTACTGCTGCTTTTCCTTATTTCCTAGGCTTTTTGTGAGGTGGAAAATGTATAGACTTCACTGAAAAATATCAGGTTCTGAGCACTTCTGATTTCTGATGGCTAAAATTGTCACTGTGGCCAATGCCTGAACAGGATGAGAGAGTTGCTTTAAGGGACAGATGGAGTGATGACAGAGTATTTCTGATTTCCCTTTTTATGCTTTATTCACATCTGCAGGTAGCCACTTTTACCTCCAGGCACTCATCCTTAATCTTCAAAACAGAAAATAAGTTCTTTATTACATTTATACAACAAAATAGAGATGTTTGTTGAATTGTTTTCAACCTATGCACCAGGTATAAGCAGCAGGTGTAGATGTGGTGAGGGCCATTGACACAACTTTTCATTCCTCTTTTGCTTCTACTCTTTCATTCTTCTTTCTCTTCTATATTAGCAAAGCTTAGGAAGACTTGCTCCAAAGTAGTCTGACTGATGGAATAGTCCTCCAAATTGTATTCCTCTTTGATGTTCTCCAGCATACCAAACACCTTTGGGGCAGCAGACAGAGTCACTGTAAGGTCTTGGATGGGCAAGGTGGAGGAAACCCAAGACCCCAATTCTTAAGTGTGTATTAGGAGAAAATAGTATATATGTGATTATGTTAGTAGGAAAGTAAGTGGAGTAGAGAAGTAAGGGACAGAGTTGGAGGAAAGTATTTCTTTCTCCATTCCCCACTTATGGTTTTGGAGTGAAATAACAAACTTTGAAGGGAGAGGCCAAAATAGAGGTGTTAAACCTCATGATTCTTTGGCAAGGAAGGCAGAATGAAAAATGCCCCGAAGTTTCTAGTTCTCCCCTTTTCCAGCTTTCTAGAAGAATCAGAACTTACTTATATTACAAGGGACTCAAATCAGACATATAGACTCTTATGTGTGGAATAGAGGTGTCTAGGCCTATAATTTAGTGTAGGAAACTCCCTCTACCAATACAACTATTCTGCAATTTATAGAAATTGATTGTTGCCTGGGAAAATTAAGGTCAAGAAATTTTAGTGGATAGAGCTGTGTTGGGTGTCAGAGAAGAAACTCTAATAGAATGGAATGATTTTGATTCAGAAAAATGTCCCAAAGTTCCATACTACCCACCCACTGTTAGATTGTTCTTTTTTTTTCTCCTGTGACATTGAGATAGTTCTGTACTCACCTTTGCCCAGCTCAGATTCTCATTGGAAATGTGGTATTGGACCATTCCTTGATGCTCTTGTACCATGGTACTGCCTGATAAAAAGCAAGAGGCTTTTTGTGAGAGACAGAGTTGAGGGAAAGCATTTCTAGGCAGATTCATTTTTTTTAGTCCAAAGCAATTATGACCATCCCTGAGATGGCAATTTGATATAGATTATAATTGTGTAATCATTATATGATTTTTAAAAATAAAATAAAAAGTCTGATTTGCTTTTGTATTTAAAAGAAGAGAAAAAAATTGTCAAGAAATTATTCTTCTTCTGACCTGAATATAATGAAGATTCCTTTCTACCCCATGAAGGGGAAGTTATTGATATTCTGGGTCTGAGGTCAAAAGACTTTTTGTTCAAATGCTATCTCTCCTTGCTAGGAATTTGCTCCCTCTCCTGCAAGTTACTTCATCAGGCCACAGTTCCCTCATCTTTTAAATTTGGAGCTAGGACTCTTTTCAGCTCTAAATCTATAATCCTAAGAGTCTAGGGCTTTTAAAAATAGCTAAGACTATGTGGCTAGGTTGCTAATTAATAGTCTTGAATTTAGGGGTTGAAGTAGGTGCCTTTTTCTTTGACTCTCTAACATATAGACAGAGTTTAAATTAGATAGTTATTTCTTAGGGAAAACTGCAACTTCACTTTCACAATTAGTTTTTCACAGCTCTGCAAAGTGAGGACTACAGCAGCTTCTTAGAGTGACATAGGAAGTCACAACTGTGGACAGATCTGCTATCCTCCCTGGTTTGTTTTCCTAGGATGGTCCAACACGAGCTAGTTGTGCATGACTGTGGTATTCTACACCATGCACTGAGATATGTGATGGGAGAATATTGGGAGGTTAGGTATATGAGTAGTTATCCATTTTGTTTTGTGTTCCATACCTGTTGGGTTCTTTACCTTTCTTGAATATATTGCTGAGGAAGCATGGAGTTAGTATTTGTGTGACAGATGCTAGCAAAAACCTTAATATTTAGCCATAGTTATTTAGCTCATGATTAAGTGACAATTATTTTGAAGAATTCAAGTCTAGTCCAAGTCCCAAAGATAAGGTGATGCTACAATTAGAGATTGCTAATGTGAACTGATGACAGGCTGTGTACACCCATCTTCTTTTTCAGTACAATTAGGGCTAAAGAATTCCTGGGAAAAACACATACCTCAAGGGGCCCCATAGAGAAAGTTTGTAAGCAAGCTATAGTACCTGGGAAGGTCGCCATGATGTATTCCTTGAAATATTCCAGCTTACTCTCCATATTCTCCCTCTTGATCTTGGCCACAAGAGTATATCCCTTGCTAAACTTGTTCTTGAGATATTGAGGACTGCCTAGGCACTGTAGCTTCCCATTCACCATGATGGCTAGTCTAGTGCATAGCACCTCACATTCCTCCATGCTTGGGGAGACAAAAAAGATCAAGGGTGGATCCCCATTCTTTGGGGATCAGACATAGGCAGGGGTTACATTCTATCTCTGGAGAATCTAGTCTTGGTATTGTAGGTACCCAGGGCCAGGAGTATGACTGGAAAACAGATGCTCTCAGGATCAGTGTGTTTAGAACTGAAAGGAAGGGGCAGATGCCTAAATTTGCCATGGGAACTTCTCCACAGATTCCCTCTGTTCTCAGTTCTAGAGACCATAGCCCAGTGACCCATATCTAAGTAACGTGGTGGATTCCCTCTGTCAGAATTAGAAAGCTCTTTCTCCTGGTGAGCTTAAGTACCCAGGAAGGTAATCAATCCATGTTTCTGGCCCTAATCAAGTACCCATTGTTTCCACTAAAGCACCTATCAGACCCTGAGCAATGTATTGGTCCAAACCTATGGGAACAGAGGACAATGGCCTTCCCGGATTCACGGGTCTGTGTTATCATGTTCCAGAGTAGATGTTTGGCCACAGGATCCATGCCAGTGGATGGCTCATCCAGGAAGATGACTGATGGAAATCCAAGTAGGGCAATAGCACTGCTCAGCTTCTGTTTAGTGCCACCACTCCAGGAAGAAGAAAGCAGGTGAAGGGGAAATAGAAAGAAGACATTGTAAATGGCAGTAATTCACAGGGAATCCTTTCCAAAGTCCCAGGGAACACAGTGTCCAGGCATGATTTTATGTAAATCTAACAAAAGCAGCAAAATTCAATCTACCTTTTTTTTTGTTTGTCATTGTTTTCATTTGAAATGTCAAGAAGTGAGCCCTATTTTGTACCTGACCCTAGAAACAGTATCTTTGACAGTATGTATAGTTTGGCTATGAAGATATTTAGATTGTCAATAAACATTTTAAAACATTTATTATGTGCTAGGCACTGTGCTAAGTACCAAGCATATGAGAAATCATAGCTTCTGGGTCTCCCTCAGGCACTTCCAGATGATGGGCATAATTCTCTAGGCCCATCAAACTCCTGTTCTTATGGCTACTGATACACTGGGACAAGTGAGAGTCAGAGGACAATAATGAAGTAGCAATGCAATTTTATTGCTGTTGCTTCTGGAGGAAAAACTCCATTTCTGATGTTACTTCTCAGCAAAGTCTTGCTTCATCACTGGCCTTTAAAGACTGGAGGTGCTAACTGTGATCAAAGTTATGATTGTTCTCTTAAGAAGCTTAATCTTAGCACATAGTCAAAGCTGTCAATGGCCTTAGATCAATGTGACTATTACTGGGGAAAGAGTAGTGGGCAGAGGTCACTATAATGAATGACCTTGGGATATGGCTATTACTGGGAAAAGCTACCATTATTACAGAGGGGCAACAAAGGTGGGGGCAGCAGAAAACAAAGCTGAGTTAGAAGTTATAAAAGACTGTGGAAAAAAACAAGCTGCCCTGCTCTGCTTGAAAGGCCAGCTGCAGGGGTGGCTAGGTGGTTCAGTGAATAGAGCACCGGCCCTGGAATCAGGAGGACCTGAGTTCAAACCTGGCCTCAGACATTTAACACAAAACTAGCTGTGTGACCTTGGGCAAGTCACTTAACCCCAATTGCCCTGCCCTCCCCCCTCCAAAAAAAAAAAAAAAAGAAAACATGAGAGTATATAAAAAGTATATGCATAGGCAATAACCCAGAAGTGGACTGCTAAAAAACAAACAAACAAAAAAAAAACCTGTTAAGGATAATTTACTAACATCAAATATACATATATAGACTTAGAAAGATACTGATCAGCACTCCTGATTAGAGAAATGCAAATTAAGACAACTCTGAGGTACCACACAAATCAGACTGGCTAATAAGTCAGAAAAGGAAAGTGATAAATGTTGGAGAGGGTGTGGGAAAATCGTGACACTAATGCACTATTGGTAGAGTTATGAACTTATCTAAACCATTCTGGAGAGTAATTTGGAACTATAGGACTTTAAAACTGTGCATACCCTTTGATCCAGCAATACCAATAGAGGTCTGTGTTCAAAAGAGGTCACAAAAAAGGGAAAAGGACTCATGTGTACAAAACTATTTATAGCAGCTTTTTTGTGGTAGCAAAGAATTGGAAATTGAGGGGATGCTCATCAATTGGGGAATGACTGAAGAAGTTATAGTACACGAAGGGAATACTATTGTGCTATAAGAATGATGAGCAGGTGGATTTCAGAAAAGCCTGGAAAGAAGTTGATGCTGAGTGAAGTGATCCAAACCAGGAGAACATTGCTCATACAAACAGCAAAATTGTACATGATCAACTATGATAGACATAGCCCTTCTCAGCAATACAATGATCCAAAATAATTCTAAAAGACTCATAATGGAATATGCTATCCATATCTAGGGAAAGAACTGTGGAGTGTGAATGCAGATCATATTATTTTCACATTTTTTCTTTCTCATGGTTTTTCCTTTTGTTCTGATTCATCTTTCACAACATAACTAATGTGGAAATATGTTTAATACAATCATACATGTATAGTTTATATCAGGTTTCATGCCATCTTGGGGAAGGGGAGAAGAATGAAGGAGAAAAAAATTAGGTACCCAAAATCTCATAAAAGTGAATGTTGAAAACTATCTTTACATTGTAATTGTAAAAAAAAATACTGTTAAACAGAATAAAAGGAAGTTACGGATCTGATAAGAAAAGCTAATGTCTTGAATCAGCACTGAAATATCATTGGAAGAAGGTCTAGGGGATTACCATGATACCAAGATGATAAGAAAAGACAATAAAGGAATCAAGAGAAAATATTTGCATGCAAAGATGCATAAATTCCTCTTAGATAGCATCTAAAAGACTAAGGGAAATAGAACTTTCTAAGGCATCACAGTGAAATTTCAATGGAAGCTGTGAACTTACTGTAATATCTCTGCCATAATATTTCCTGAATTGGCTATTCATTCAATCAGTCAATCAATACACAACTATGCATTAAGCATTTACTATGTGTCAGGCACTTTGCTAAACATGGGAGATATAAAGAAAAAGCACAAATTGCTTACATTTGAAGTGGGGGGCCACATGTACATATTTGGCTGTATACAAAACAGTTGCGCACACACACACACACACACACACACAAACACACAGTAATCTTAAAGGAGATCAATTTGTGGCTGAGGGAAAAGGGAAAAGCCTCTTACAGAAGGTAATATGTTAGCTGAGTCTTGAAGAAAGCTAGAAATTTTAAAAGGTGGAGGTGAAGGGGTAGAGCAAAGAGATTATATACCTGGAATAATAAGTAGGTTAGTATGGCTGGATTGTAGAGGACATAAAGGGGAGTAATGTATAAGACTGGAAAGATAGGTGAGAATGAGGTTGCAAATAGCTTTAAAAGCCAGAGAGAGGAATTTATATTTAACCCTAGAGGTAATAAAGAACCACTAGAATTTATTGAGCATAGGGGCAACATGATCTAACCTGTGTTTTAGAAAAATCATTTTGGCAGCTGTCTACTCTAATTATTCTCATCAACTATGGACTTTGCAAGAACATGTGAATGAAACTTTGTGACTACAATGTTTGGAGAATCAGAGTCCCAAGTACTAAGCTGTCATCTCATGTTGGCATTTCAAGTCAAATCAACAAGCTTGCATTAAACATCTGCTATGCCCCAGGTACTATGCCAAGTGATGGAGATATACAAAAAGGCAAAAAATAGCCCTTGCCCTCAAGGAGCTCACTGTCTAATGGGAAGAAAAGGGCAAACAAGTTCCATATAGGATACATTGGAGATAAGTGAATCAGGAAAGGTTTCTTGCAGAAGGTGGAATTTTAGCTGGGACCTGAAGAAAGTCAGAAAAGTTCTGAGATAGATGAGGAGTGACGGCAATTCAGGCAAGGGGGACAACCAGTGAAAATGCTTGGTATTGGCAGATGCCGTGTTATGTGTGAAAAACAAGCAAGGAGACTAGTGTCATTGGATTGTTGAGTACATGGAGTGGGGGGGGGGTGGTAAGGTATAAGAGGACTGGAAAGTTAGAAAAGGTCCATTTCTTAACTAATCTTCAATTTCTTCCAGTATCCCTTAATAGCCAAGGTGTTACCACACTCTCCAGGGGAAGAATACCCTCATGGATTACCTGCCCAAGGTAGTTATATCTCAAATTATTTGATGAGGATCCTTCAGATGAGAACTATTTTCCTTCAAAGGGGAAATTTCATGGAAAAGAGTGCCTGGAAAAAGTCTCACCTATAGGTCTTTGTGAGCCTGTCTGAATGGAAATCCATTAGTAGTATCCGAAGAATTTGATCCACATACTGTTGGATATAAGATTCAGGAACTCCTCGGAGCCGAGCATACATAATTAACATCTCCCTCCCTGTCATATAATCCAGGACAGCATTAAATTGTGGACAGTAGCCAATTATCTTTCTCACCTGAAACGAAAGGATAGTCTCAGGCAGTAAATCCAAGTCACAGGCTTGGGCTAAGTGAGAAAATCACACTGTTCATGCTAAAATAAATACAGATAAGGCTGATAAAGTAAAATGTCAACTTCCCAAGTCTTTCCCTAGTCAGGCTACTTTCCCATTATGTCCCTACCAGTCCTATACTTTGCTATCAGAGCTATGTTTTCAGTTTATGTGGAGCTTGTTGAAATGGTTTAGTAGTATAGGAATTCTCAATGGGATACAGTTCAACTGAGCAAGTACTGAGCACTTTCTAGGGGCAGAAATTTATTCTAGGAGGTACATGTTTAAAAAAATAAACCACAACTTCATTCCTTATTGGCAAGGAATTTGTAGTCTTCTAGGAGGGGGAGAAAAAAAATGAAATTAAAATAATTTTATAGAATACATGACAGGTAAAAGAGCCATAAGAGATAACTGCAGCAGTAGACAGGGAAAAAGGGGATACTTAATTCTCTTTAAAAAACAATATTTTCAATTCCAAATACTCTCCATCCCTACAGTTCCTTCTCCACTCACTGAGATGGCAAGAAATATAATACTTGTTATACATATGAAGTTGTGTGAAACAAATTTCTATATTTGCCAAATTGTGGGGGGGAGTAAGAAAAATAAAGGGGGAAAATGCTTCAATCTGCATTCAGAGTTCATTTGTTCTCTCTCTGGAGGTGGATA
This sequence comes from Gymnobelideus leadbeateri, assembly GCA_011680675.1. Classification (NCBI taxonomy): domain Eukaryota; kingdom Metazoa; phylum Chordata; class Mammalia; order Diprotodontia; family Petauridae; genus Gymnobelideus; species Gymnobelideus leadbeateri. The sequence goes on along the minus strand of WOXC01010782.1, from coordinate 73,557 downwards.
GCATTTTTCAACATGAGACCCTATATTGATCAGAGTAGCTAAGTCTTTCACAATTGATTATTTTTACAATACCATGTTTACCATTGTTCTCCTGTTCCTCTCACTTTACTTTGTATCAGTTCTTAGAAGTCTTCCCAGATTTTTCTGAAACTATCCCCTTCATCATATTTTGGATCAGTTCCTTATTTATTTGAGATATGAGATCTTAATCAGAAAAATCTGAGACACAATTTCCCCACCATTTTCTGATTTCCTTCTAGTTTTGTCTATATTGGCTTTGTTTGAGCTAAATCTTTTAAATTTAATGTAATCAGTTATATATTTTACCTCCCTTGATCCTCTCTGACTCTTGCTTCATCATTAACTCTTCCCCTATCCATAGATCTGACAAGTCACTTTTTTCTGTGCTTCCCTAACTTGCTTACAATATCACCCTTTGTATCTAAATCATGTACGTACCCATTTTGAGTTTATCTTGGTATATGGTGTGAGGTATTTGTCTGTGCCTAGTTTCTGCCAGACTGCTATTTCCTTCCTCTACCCACTAAGCAAGCAAGCAATATAATATTAATTATACATTTGAGATCATGCAAAACATATTTCCATATTAGTCACATCACTAAAAACCCCAAGAAAATAAAAGTGAGAAAATTATACTTCATTTTGCATTCAGGAGTTCGTCATTTCTCTCTATGGAGGTGGATAGCATTTTTCATTATGATGAAAGCCTTTTGGAATTGTCTAGGATCATTAATTAATCAGAGTATACATGTCTTTCACATTTCTTCATTATTATGCTGTTGCTGTTACTGTGTACAATGATTTCCTGGTTCTGCTTACTTTATTCTTCATCAATTCATATAGCTTTTCCCAGCTTTTTGTGAAACCATCCCCCTCATTATTTTCTATAGTACAATAGTATTCTACCATATACCACAACTTGTTCAGCTATTCCCCAACTGATGAGTAGCCCCTAAATTTCCAATTCTTTGCCACCTCAAAAAGAGTTGTTGTATTTTTTGACATATAGGTTTTCTTTTTTCTTTGATCTCTTTGAGATACAGACCTAGTAGTGATATTGCTGGGTCAAAGGGTTTTGCAGTTTGCTAGCTCTTTGGATTAGTTTGACATTGTTCTCCAAAATGGTTGAATTAGAACACAACTCCACCAACACCACATTAGTGTATTTATTTTTAAATACCTCCCCCCCATCATTTGTCATTTCTGATAGCTGTGAGGAGGTATCTCAGAGTTGTTTAAATTTGAATTTCTCTAATCAATAGTGATTTGGAACATCTTATATGATTATAGATAGCTTTGGCTTCTTCTGAAAACTGCTTGTTTCATATACTTGGACAATTTATCAACTAGAATATGGCTCTTATTTTTTATAAATTTGACTCATTTCCCTATATATTTGAGAAATGAGGTCCTTAGAGAAACTTGCCATAAAATTTTGACAATACTTTATTGTCTATGGTTGCTGTTCAGTTATGTCTGACTCTTTGTGACCCTACAGACCCATCAGTTCTTCTGTCTTCCACCATACCCCAAAGTCTGTCCAAGCTCATGGTCACTGCTTCCATGACAATATCTATGCATCTCATCCTCTACTATCCCCTTTTCCTCTTGCCTTTAATCTCTCCCAACATCAGGGTATTTTCCAATGAGTACAGTCTTCTCATTATATAGCAAAGGTATTTAAGGGGGCGGAGCCAAGATGGCGGAGTAGAAACAGCTCTTCCAAGCCTCTCTGCCCCCAGATTCTCCACAAACTATGTAAAAAAAGGACTCTGAAAATCTTCTGGAGCCCCAGCACCCACAGAACGACACAGAGAAGCTAACCTCCCGCTGAGGACAGCCCAGCACCCTGCAGGAAGGACCAGCGCAGTGGTCTGGGAGCCGGCAGCGCGCAGAACGCAGGAGCCGAGCCGAGCCCAGGTCCACGTGAGCCGAGGTTTTAGCCCCAGGGCGGCAGGGCCAGCAGCCGGCTGGAGGAACCCCAGAACACCAGGAACTGTGGAGATTCCAGAATTATCAACATAGACTTGCCTAGGACAAAGTAAGAGGTTAGTGTCCTATGGACTTTGGGACCTGTATTTGGGGAATGCGTCAGCTCCCTCCCCTGGGGGCCAGAAGCCGCTGAGGAGACACGCCATTTTGTAGTTTTCAGAGGCAGCTCCAGCTCCTGGCCTGCAATTAATTGTAGGGAGATCCAGCAATCAGTCTGGGGGGGGGGGGGTAATCGCTCTTGCTTTAACCTCCCTGGATCTGGATTGTGATCTAGGGTGGAAGTTGTGGGTGGGTTTACAGCTTGCCAGAAACGGAAGTTGCCCCCCACACGTCGGGACGAAAATTCCTCTAGCTGGCCTTAAAGCCATAGTGTGGCAACAAGCCCAAAAGTCAAGCAATTAAGTGGCAACATGCCAAGGCAAAGGAACAGAAAAATGCAACCCTAGACTCCTATTTTGGGGGCATAGAGCGGGAAAAGGACTGTGAGGTCAGAAGTCCTGCTCCAAAAGCCCCAGGGGAAAACATGAGCGGGTTGCAGGCCATAGAGGACCTTAAGAAGGACTTTAAAAATCAAATAAGAGAAGTGGAGGAAAAATTGGAAAGAGAAATGAGAAGGATGCAGGAAAAGTATGAAATGAGGTCAACAGCCTGACTGAGGAAAACAACACCTTAAAAAATAGACTAACTCAAATGGCAAAGGAGGCCCAAAAGGGCAATGAGGAGAAAAATGCCTTAAAAAGCCGAATTTGCCAGATGGAAAAAGAATCTCAAAAGTTCACTGAGGAGATTCATTCCTTCAGAGTTAGACTGGAGCAAATGGAAGCTAATGACTTTATGAGAAATCAAGATGCTGTTAAGCAGATCCAAACAAATGAAAGAGTAGAAGGCAATGTGAAATATCTCATGGAAAAACCACTGACCTGGAAAATAGATCCAGGAGAGACAATTTAAAAATTATTGGACTACCTGAAAGCCATGATCAAGGAAAGAACCTAGAAATCACCCTTCAAGAAATTCAAGGAAAACTGCCCTGATGTTTTAGATCCAGAGGGCAAAATAGAGGTTGAAAGAATCCACCAATCACCTCCTGAAAAAGATCCCAAAAAGAAAACTCCCAGAAATATTATAGCCAGGTTCCAGAATCCCAAGATCAAGGAGAAAATACTACAAGCGGCCAGGAAGAAACAATTTCAATATTGTGGAAACACAATCAGAATAGCCCAGACCTGGCAGCTTCTACACTGAGGGATCGAAGGGCATGGAATATGATATTCCAGAGGGCAAAAGAACTGGGAATGAACCCAAGGGTCACCTACCCAGCAAAACTGAGTATTTTGTTTCAGGGGAAAATATGGTCATTCAGTGGAATAGAGGACTTTCAAGCATTCTTGAGGAAAAACCAGAGTTGAATAGAAAATTTGACATCCAGACGCAAGAAGTAAGAGATGCCTGAGAAGGTAATCAGGGAAAAGAAATCAAACGGAACTTATCAAAGTTGAACTATTTACATTCCTATATGGAAAAGTAATATCTGTGACTGATGATATCTTTCTCACTATGAAAACAATGGAAGAAGGGGGTGTGGTCATATGAATACATATGTGAATGTGTGTGTATATGGTTACAGTTATATATGGATAGAGGGCATAGGTTGAATTTGTTGGGAAGGGAGAATACTCAAGGGATGAAATTATGAGGTGAGAGAGGAAAGCGGCAAGAGGAGATGGGGAGAGACATGGTAGGGTAAACTATCTCATGTAGGGGAAGTGGGTGCAAAGGAGGGGGAGAATAAGGAAGGCTAAAAAGGCAAAACCACATTCACATTGAATTTGGTTCAGGGAGAAAAATGACATACATACTAAATGGGATATCTCAACCTGCAGCAGGATAGGGGAAGGGGGATGAGAGGAGGGATGATGGATGGGAGGGCATCCTTGGGGTGAGGGGAGGTTGGAAGTACCCACTATAGAAGAGGGACAGGATCATGTAGGGAATGGACCAGTTGGGGGGTGGGATGAGTGGGAGGGAATTATAAGCAGCCTTGCACAATATATCTACTATGATAATGTTTTGCATAGCTAGACATGTACAATATATACTGAATTACTTATCTCCCAAGAGGGAATGGGTGACAAGGGAGGAAGGAAATGGATCTGAAATTCGAGGTTGTAGCATTAAATGTTTCAAATATATATAAATACTATTATTAATATTCTTTTGCTTGTAATAGGGAGATAAGATGTGCAGGCATTGGGACACAAAGATTCACCTTCCTCTAATGAAAAAGTCGATGGGGGTATGGGAGAAGGTATGGGAGAGAGCAGATTGGAGGAAGCGATATCTTGTGGGACTACTATTCTGGGAGGTTGGGTAGGGAAATAATGGGGGGAAAATGATTGTAACTCAAAATCTGGCAGAAATGAATGATGTAAAACAGAAGTTAATAAAGTATTTGTTTAAAAAAAAATAAAATAAAGGTATTTAAGCTTCAGCTTCATTATTTGAATTCCCAACGAATAGTCTGAATTAATTTCTTTAAGTATTGACTGATTTGACTTCCTTGTTGTCCAAGGGAATTCCTAAAGTCTTTTTCAGCACCACAATATGAAAATGTTGATTCTGCCCTGCTTAGCTTTCCTTATATTCCAACTCTCACAGTCATACAATGCTACTAGAAAAACCATAGTTTTGACTATATAAACCTTTGTTGGCAAAGGGATGTCTCTGTTTTCTAGTATGCTGTCCAAATTTACCACAGCCTTCCTTCAAAAAAGCAAGCATCTTTTCATTGCATAGCTATAGTCACCATCTGCAGTGAACTTTGAGCCTCAAAATATAAAATCTGACGCTGCTTTCATTTCTTCTTCCTCTATTTTCCAGGAAGTGATAGGACCAAGTTGCCAGGGTCTTAGGGTTTTTTTTTTTAATGTCAAGTCTCAAAGAAACTTTTATACTTTCTTCTTTCACCCTCATCAAGAAGCTTCTTCTTTTTTTTTTCATTTTCTGCCATCAGAATGCATATCATCTGCACTTCAGATAGTGTTGATATCTCTCCCAGAAATCTTAATTCCAGTTTTTAGTTCATATAGCCTGGCATTTCACATGATATACTCTGCATATAAGTTAAATAAATAAGCTGACCACATACCTCCTTGTACTCTTTTCCATCTTAAACTAATAAATCATTTCATGCTTGGTTCTAACTGTTGCTTCTTGACCCACATACAGGTTCCTCAGGAAACAAGTAATGTGATCTGGTACTCCCATCTCTTTGAGGACTTGGCACATTTTGTTGTGATCCACACAGATAAAAGCTTTAATGTAGCCAATAAAGCAGAAGTAGATGCTTTTGCAGAACTCCTTTACTTTCTCCATAATCTGGTGATTGTTAGCCATTTGGCTTCTGGTTTGGAAACCAGTCTGCTCTTCTGGTAATCCTTGGTTCACATACTGCTAAAGTCTAGCTTGCAGAATCTTAAGCATAACCTTTGCTGGCATGTGAAATGAGCACAACTGTATGGTAATTTGAACATTAATTGGCTTTGACCTTCTTTAGGATTGGGATGCAAACTGGTCTTTTCCAATCTGGAAGCCACAGTTGAGTTTTCCAAATTTGCTGGCACACTGAGTACAGTATTTTTAGCATCATCATCTTTTAGGGTTTTAAACAGCTCATCTGGAATTCTATCATCTTCATTAGCCTTATTGTTAGCAATGCTTCCTAAGTCCCACTTGACTTTATTCTCCAGGATATCTGGCCCTAGATCAGTAACCACATCATTGTGGTTATTGATGTTAAGATCTTTCTTCTGTATTTCTTTTTTTTTCTTTTTTTTCCTTTTGGAGGGCAATTGGGGTTAAGTAACTTGCCCAAGGTCACATGGCTAGGTTTTTTTGTTTGTTTGTTTGTTTTGTTTGTGTGTGCGTTAAGTGTCTGAGGTCGGATCTGAACTCAGGTCCTTCTGACTCCAGGGCCAATGCTCTACTCACTGTGCCACCTAGCCGCCCCCTTCTGTATTTCTTCTGTGTATTTTTGCTGCCTTTTCTTAATCTTCTCTACCATTTTTGTCTTATATAATGTCCATTTTTGCATGAAACATTCCCTCGAGAGTTCTAATTTTCTTGAAGAAATTTCTAGTCTTTCCCATTCTATTGTTCCTTCTATTTCTTTGCATGGATTATTTTTTTTGCTTTTTTTTTTTTTTGGAGGGGGGAAGGTAGGGCAATTGGGGTTAAGTGACTTGCCCAAGGTCACACAGCTAGTTTTGTGTTAAATGTCTGAGGCCAGGTTTGAACTCAAATACTCCTGACTTCAGGGCCGGTGCTGTCTTTGCATGGATTATTTAAGAAAACCTTCTTATCTCTCCTCATTATTCTCTGAAATTTTGCATTCAGAATGGGTATCTTTCTGTTTCTCCTTTACCTTTCACTTTCTTTCTTTCTTCAGCTGTTTGTAAAACCTCATCAAACAGCCATTTCAATTTCTTGCTCTTTTTTTTCTTTAGAATGTTTTATGCTGCCTCCTGTAAAATATGGTAAACTTCTGTCCATAGTTCTTCAAGCACTCTATCAGATTTAATCTCTTAAAACTATTTATCACTTTTACTTCATATTCATAAGGGTTATTATTTAGATTATATCTATATACTCTGATGGTTTTCCTAACCTTCTTCAATTTAAGTTTGAATTTTCCATCGAGAAGCTCATAAGTCACGGTCAGCTCCAGGTCTTATTTTAACTGACTGTTACAGAGCTTTTTCAGTTTTGGTTGCAAAGTATATAATCAATCTGATTTCCATATTGACCATCTGGTGATGTCCATGTGTAGGGTCAGCTTTTGAAATATTGAAATAGAATGTGGAGGGGAAGAGAAAAAATGCTGGAGAAAAGGCAGGGACTTCCCTCAGATTTCCCAAATTCCCCTCAAAATAACTTTAAGATAAAGCCTCAAAAGAAATTCTGAAGTGGCAGAACCCACAAGTTAATAGTACAAAACAATTTTCCAGCTCAAGACAACTTGGAAGGTTGGCAGAAAAGGTCTGTTTCACCAGGGTGAGACTGAAGCACAGTCCAGTGCAGACTGGGCCATAACACAGTAGAAGCAGGCCTTGGGAACATCTGAATCAGTAGTGGCAGCTGCTGCTTCCAAACTTCTCAGTGCACAGATGGTAAGGAGGTTGGACAATGGGTCGGAAGGAAATTACAGGGCTCCCTTTGCTGCCACTGTGGACAGGACACTGTTGCATTGCCCATAATTCAGGTTGAGGAGGATCACTAGCATATCAGAGCTTGTAGCCCCAGGGGAGCATAGTTGCAGGGCAGAAAAATAGTATGTGGGCTCACTCAGTGACCACAGCATAGACCAGGAGAACAGTATACATGCCTCTCATTAGATCATACCACCTTAGAAGAGTTGAAAGCTTACAGACTCTCAGAACTAGCTTTGAAAACAGCTGCACAAAAACCTTGAAGCTTGGGAAAGTGTACCTTTCAGCCCAGAAGCAGAGCCCCACTTTAGTATCGAGTTGAAAATCAAGAAATAGGTTGGAAAAGGAGAAAACAGCAGAAAACAATAATGACTATAGGAAATTACTATGGTGATAAGGAAGATCAACACATACATTTAGAAGAAGACAATAAAGTCATAATTGCTACATCCAAAACCTCAAAGTAAAACATGAATTGCTCTCAGGCTATGGAACAGCTCAAAAAGAATTTTAAAAATTAAGTAAGAGAGGTAGAGGAAAAATTAGGAAGAGAAATGAGAGTGAAGCAAGAAAATTATGGGAAAAAAGATCAACAGCTTGGGAAAGGAGTCACAAAAAAATACTGATGATAATCATTATTGATTAAAAATGTAAATTAAAATAACTCTGAGCTACCACCCCACACCTATCAGATTGGCTAATATGGCAGAAAAGGAAAATGACAAATGTTGGAGTGCATGTGGGAAAATCGAGACATTAATGCACTGTTGGTAAAGTTGTATACTGATTCAACCATTCTGCAGAGCAATTTGGAACAACACCCAAAGGGCTAGAAAACCATATATATTCTCAGACCTGAGCAATACCACTACTAGGGCTGTATCCAAAAGACATATAAAAATCAAAAACAAATAGACATATAAAAGATTTAAAAAAGAACAAAAAAAAACATATATACCTGTATGTATAAAAGTATTTATAGCAGCTCTTTTAGTAGCAGCAAAGAACTGGAAATTGAGGGGATGTCCATCAATTAGGGGATGGCTGAACAAGTTGTATATAATTGTGATGGAATACTATTGTGCTATAGATATGATGAGCAGGATGTTCTCACAAAAATCTGGAAAGACTTACATGAACGGATGCAAAGTGAAATGAAGAGAACCAGCAGAACATTGTGAACAGTAATTGCAATATTGTAATCAGTTATGAATGACTTAGCTATTCTCAGCAATGCAATGATACATGATAATTCTGAATGATAAAAAACATGTGATCCATTTTCAGAGAAAAAACTGGTTTAAGAATATGAACAAAGCATATTTTTCCTTTATTTTTCTTGGGGTTTTTATTTGGTCTGTGTTTCTTTCACAATATGACTAATATGGAAATAGTTTTTGCACGAATATACATGTATAACCTAGCAGTTTTCATTTTGAGATTTCTTTTAGGAGGTGATTGGTTGTTTCAATTTCTATTTTACCCTCTGGTTCTAGGATATTGGAGCAGTTTTCCTCTATAATTTCCTGAAATGTGATGCTTTTTTTTTTTACCATGGCTTTCAGGGAGTCCAATAATTCTTAAATTATCTCTCCCCAACCTATTTTCCAGGTCAGTTGTTTTTCTGATGAGCTATTTCACATTTTCTTCTTTTTTTCTTCTTTTGATTTTTTTTTTGATATATCATGGAATCATTAGCTTCCACTTGCCCAATTCTAATTTTTAAGGAATTATTTTCTCCACTGAGATTTTGTACCATAAAGAATTATTTGGCCAATTCTGCTTTTTAAGGAGTTCTTTTCTTCAGTGAATTTTTGTGCCTCTTTTAACATTTGACCAATTTTGTTCTTTAAGGCATTATTTTCTGCAGTATTTTTTGTGTCTCTTTTATCAAGCTGTTAATTCTCTTTTCATAATTTTCTTCAATAATTCTCATGTCTTTCCCCCAATCTTTTCTCCACCACTCCTATCTCTTTCTTAAACTCTTCCAGGAATTCTTTTTGGACTTGTGTCCAATTTGTATTTTTTCTTTGAAGCTTTTCTTGTATCTGTTTTCATGTTGTCTTTTTCTGAGTTTGAGTCTTGTTCTTCCCTGCTGCTCCAATTGCTTTTATGGGGTCAATTTTTTTCTTTTTTGATCCTATTCCTTGACTTTGAACTTTATGTTAAAATTGAGCTCTGTTCACTTGGGTGTGGGAAGGTACCATACCAAGCTTCAGCCTTTTTTAGACTGATGTTTGAGCAGCATGAACAATATGAGGAAATGTAGAAAGACTTTCATGAAAAAAAGCTAAGTGCATGCCAGAGAATTTTCTAGCACAGACTCACTCTGTGTCAGATTATTCTAGCCCACTTGTCCAATGCAAGCATAACAGATGCGGAGGCTCCTTAAGAGTCTACCCAATATGGTGAACTTTTAATAAACTTTGCTTAAAAAAAAGCTAAGTGGAAAAGCATCACCAGAAGAAAAGAGTATATACATATTGTATTTACATAAGAAGAAGAATAAATGAACAAACATAGATTCCTGATGGAAACAGACAAGCATATAAAAAGTTATGCTTATGTGTTCTGAATTCCATTTATTTAAATTTAAATGGTTATAAAGTCAGCCTAATCAATTGTATTGAAGTTCAATGTCAATATTTTTAGTATAAATTATTAGAAAACTTTAAAATATTTAGAATGGAAAAAATAGAAATAGAGTAATTCCCTATATTAACTTCCCCATCTTCCCACCCAAAAGGTTATTGGAGGCAACTCAGGAAAAACTCACTAGAATTGAATACTGATCTAAATCAAATTTCAGACAAATTGGAGAATTAAATGACCCAGAGACAAAATTTTAAGAAAAAAAGAGAAAATTACCCAAAGTTATCACCACTACCATGATTATCACTAGTTTGTCCTTATTACCTTTCATCCCAATTATTGGTGTAAAAAAAAAAAAGCTGAACAGCACAGGGCTAAGGACAGATCACTAAAGTAACATAGCTCTTCAAAAAGGCTGTTCAGACACCCACGGGGCTGCCAAATCCTGCTGCAGCATCTAGTGAGAAGATGATTATATGGTCTGGGCTGCCTGTGGGCAGGGTTGTGACTACAGCTCCCAGTGCATCCACACCTGTATCCATCACTTGCCTATCCTCAAAGAACTTGAGATAAGTAAAACACAAAAAAGGTACAAAAACTTCTGCAAAGATGATTCCACCATTGGTACATGGAATGTGTGCACCCTTATGGACAACACAAAATCCAGTAGACCTGAAACATGAACAGCTCTTGTTGCAAGAGAATATAGTATGTATCAAATCCAAATAGCAGTCCTGAGAGAAACAAGGCTGGCAAATGACTTACCAAAATCAGAGCTGAATTCTGGAGTGGCCATAGTGAAATAGAGGACTGTGAAGCTGGTGTAGGCAGTATCCATTAAACTCCATCAAAAGTAAAGTACAAGTAAAGCTTAGAGAGATACAGGATCCATGGCTGAGTAAGAATGCAGATGAAATTCAGTTTTATGATGAAAGTAATGATTAAAAATATTTTTATGATGTCCTGAAGACTACTTATTGGCCAAAGATGTATGGCACATCTCAACTACTCAGTGCTGATGGAGCCACACTGATTAGTGATAAGGACATGATCCTGGAGAGATGGGCTGAACACTTCCATAGTGTTCTCAATCAATGCTGAAGCCAGTGACTGTTTACCTCAAGTTGAAAGTCAATCCCTCTTTAGCTAAATTCCCAACTGAAGAGGTTTTGAATGCCACTAGGCTCATCTCCAATGGCAAAACATCTAGTGCTAATTCTATTCCAGCTGAGATTTATAAGAGGTGTGTGTTTGTGTGGGGATCCATTGCTCATACAAAAGCTGACTGAAATTTTCTGGGTTATATGGCAAGAGGAGGGTTATCCCCCAAGAGTTCAAGGATGCCTTCATTGTCCATCTATATAAAGGTAAAGGAAATAGATTGTCCAGTGACAATCACAGTGTGGTGGGAGGAGGGTTGGGGGGAGGGAGGTGTGTCCTCTCTGTCATTTCTGGCAAGATTCTTGCCAGAGTTCTTTTTTTTAAAAAAAATTGTCTTTATTAATTTGTTTGTTGACTTTAGTTTACAAGATTCAGTTCTACAATCCCTTGAGTTTCAAATTTTCTTCCCCTCTCTCTACCCCTCCCCCCCCCCCGCCCCACCATGGTGGCATGTAATCAAGTATAGAATCTGCAAATACTTTCACATTAGACATTAGTCAGGTATAAAGAAGTAGTGTAACAAATAGAATGAACAATGGAGAAGAAGAAACAAAACCAAAGAAGAAAAAGAAAAAGAGCAGGTAGTTTGCTTCAATCTGCATTCAACCTCTGTTCTTTCTAGTTCTTTCTCTGAATGTAGACATCTCTCTCCATCATGAGTCTTTTGGGGTTGGCTTATAACCCTGCATTGCTGAGAAGAGTCCAATCTATCAAAGCTGGTCGTCACACATACGTTGTGTCTATAACTGTGTACAGATTTCTCCTGGTTCTGCTCTTCTCACTCAGCATTAGTTCATATAAGGTAAATATGAAGTCCGTCTGCTCCTCATTTCTTATAGCACAATAGAATTCTATTACATTTATATGCCACTTGGCTGAACAAGTTGTTCAGCCCAAATGATGGGCACCCCCTTAATTTCCAATTATTTGCCACCACAAAAAGAGCTGCTATAAATATGGGTTTTCCTCCCACTTCTATGAACTCTTTGGGATATAACCCTAGAAGTGGTATTGCTGGGTCAAAGGGTATGAAATTACTTACAGCCCTTTGGGCATAATTCCAGATTGCTCTCCAGAATGGTTGGATAAGTTCACACCTCCACCAACAATGCATCCGTGTTCCAATTTGCCCACATCCTCTCCAGCATTAGTCATTTTCCTGTTTTGTCATCTTAGCCAATCTGACTGGTGAGATGTGGTACCTCAGAGTTGTTTTGATTTGCATTTCTCTAATCAAATAGTGATTTAGAGCATTTTTTCATATGTTGATAGATATCTTTAATTTCTTCCTCTGAAAACTGCCTTTCATATCCTTTGACCATTTATCAATTGGGGAATGACTTGTATTCTTATAGATTTTACTCAATTCTCTGTATATTTTAGAAATGAGGTCTTTATCAGAGACATTGGTTGTAAGAATTCTTCCCCAATTTTCCACTTCCCTCTTAATCTTGGTTACATTGGCTTTGTTTGTATATAAACTTTTCAATTTAATGTAATCAAAATGACACATTTTGCATTTTATGGTGCTCTCTAATTCCTGTTTGGTCATAAAATCTTCCCCTCTCCATAAATCTGATAGGTAAACTATTCCTTGCTTTCCCAGGTTGCTTACAGTGTCAGCCTTTATACCTAGATCGTTTAGACTTGATTTTGGTATATTGTGCTAGAAAATGGTCTATGACCAGTTTCTGCCATACTATATTCCAGTTTTCCCAGCAGTTTTTGTCAAATAGTGAGTTCTTATCCCCAAAACTGGGGTCTTTTGGTTTATCAAACAGTAGATTACTATAGTCATTGACTACTGAGTCTCATGTACCCAATCTATTCCATTGATCCACTACTCTATTCCTCAGCCAGTACCAAGTAGTTTTGATGACTGCTGCTTTGTAGTACAGAATAAAATCTGGTATGGCTAGGCCACCTTCCCTAGCATTTCTTTTCATTAATTTCCTCGATATTCTGGACCTTTTGTTCTTCCAAATGAATTTTGTTACTATTTTTTCTAGCTCTATAAAGTAAATTTTTGGTAGATCGATTGGTATGACACTAAATATGTAATTTAATTTAGGTAAAATTGTCATTTTTGTTATATTAGCTTGACCCTGCCATGAGGAATTGATGTTTTTCCACTTAGTTAGATCTGACTTTATTTGTGTGAAAAGTGTTTTGTAGTTGTGTTCATATAGGTCCTGGGTTTGTTTTGGCAGGTAGATCCCCAAATATTTTATAATGTCTATAGTAACTTTAAATGTGATTTCTCTTTCTATCTCTTGCTTTTGGATTTCATTAGAAATATATAGGAATGCCGAGGATTTATGTGGGTTTATTTTATATCCTGCAACTTTGCCAGATTTATTTATTGTCTCAAGTAGGTTTTTACTTGATTCTCTAGGATTCTCTAAGTCTATCATCATATCTGCAAAGAGTGATAGCTTAGTCTCTTCTTTGCCTAATTTGATTCCTTTGATTTCTTTTTCTTCTCTGGTTGCTACTGCTAACATTTCTAGTACCAGATTGAATAAGAGGGGTGACAGTAGACATCCTTGTTTCATTCCTGATCTTATTGGAAATGCTTCTAGCTTATCCCCATTACATATAATACTTGCTGATGGCTTTAAATAGATGCTACCTATCATTTGAAGGAAGACTCCATTTATTCCTATACTTTCTAATGTTTTTAATAGGAATGGATGTTGTATTTTGTCAAAAGCCTTTTCTGCATCCATTGAGATAATCATGTGGTTTCTGCTAGTTTTCAGAGTTCTCCTTAATAGGCTAATCCTTCACCTGGAAGACAATCATATCACTCCAAGAGAAATGCCTGGAGTAGGACAGAGGTCTGTACTTAAAGGTTTGTCAACGTGACCAAAGTCTTTGATATTGTCAGTCATGAAGGCTTATGGAAAATTATGTGAAAAATTGGGTTGCCCAGAGAAGTTCATCAATATTGTACATCAGTTTCATGACAGCATGCTTGCATGGGTTCTGGATAATGGATAATGCTTTTGTACTTTCTCAGTAGCCAATGAAGCGAAGGATGCTGTGTGCTTGCTCCCATGCTTTTCAGCATGATATTTTCAGCAATGTTTTCGGATACCTTCAGTAAGGATGAGTACTGCATCAAGGTCAGTAGGCCATACAGATAGTAAATTATTTAACTTGAAAAGGCTACATATCAAGACTAAAGTGGAGGGAGAATTGGTGAATGATTTTTTGTTGGCAGATGATTGTTCGTTAAATGCAGCCCCTGAAGCTGAGATGCAACAAAGTATGTATGTGCTGTTTGTGCTAATTTTGGTCTAACAATTAACACCAAGAAAACATGGGTTTTCCATCAGTTAGTATCACACCATCCACATATGGAATCATTGGTTACAGCGAATGGAGAAGTTTTGAATACTGTGGATAAATTCACTTACGTTGGCAATATATTTTCCAGGGATGTACACACAGATGATAAGGTTGATGCCAGAGTTAGCTCAGCTTTGGGGAGGCTCCAAAGGGAAGTGTGGGAGAGAAATATTAAATTGCCTACCTGTAATGGCAAGCAAAATAGTACTTTGCTCCTTGTTTCAGCTATTCAGGTGCCTTGGAGCCTTACCTTTGATTGTGTCAAGTCTTTGTTGGAAACAATATACATTGCATTGCCCTTAATAGGCCTAAGAGAGTTTGGAGACCTTCCCTGCCCTTAACAGGCCTAATGTCATTACATGGAGCCCACAGTGGGAGAAGTTTGCCAACGGAGCAGGACAGGAAGGAGCAGAGCAGATAAAAGCTAAAAAGCTTGAGCTTGAACTAAAAAAATCAAGCAGGGATAAAAGACAGCTTATTTGGTATGTCAATACTCTCTCTGTTCTGTGTTGCTGTTACTTTGTTAGATAGAAGCACTCGGTCTGTTGATTTGTGCTGATTTCTTGGACAGAAAGTGAATTGAGATGATAGTGCCAGCAATGTGTGTCAATATTGTTGCATTCCTGTTGAGCTTTGTTTTCTTAGAAACAAAAACTGTGAAGACCTTAGTCTTAGACCTTAGACTCTTAGAAGAGCAGTCCCTGAGCTTCAATATGGAACAGGAGTGGAGAGCTGCCTACCTGTGAGTCCAGGCAATAGTCAGGTGAATCCAGGCAAGAGCTGGGAGCAGTTATCCTGTGGAGGAGGAGCTGTGAGTTTTGGAAGCCAGCCTCAAGTCAAGATGAAGGAGAACTTTACTTGGGTACTCAGTAGTGACTGATGATAATATAACTTACTGTGACCTAGGGGTGGAAGGCCTTTGTACTTTCCACTAGCCTTTAAGGATGGTTGGCTTAAGGATGATTGGAAGTTAGCCTGGAGTAAAGATGAAAGAAGACTTTAGATGGCTACTCTATATTGACTGAGGAGGCCATGACTTACAGAATGATATGTTTTGTCTAAGACTATGGGGCCACCTTAGTAATAAGTTATTATGTTATATTGTTGTGAATGTTGTGCTTTAGTTTCTTGAATGTTTTGCTTCAGTTTATTGCTGAATAAATAGAGAGTTCACTATACTGTGTGATTAGATCCTTAAAGTCATTCACAACAGCAGTCCTCAGGAAAGCTTTACAATATCAACTGAAGGTATGCAGAACTGTTTGAGCTGAACTTGTTGTTGTATGTCTGTGAAACCTGGGCAATATACCAAGCGCCATGCCAGGAAACTGAATCGTTTCCATTTGAATTGTCTTAGGAAGATTCTGAAGATTAGCAGGATGAGGTATCAGATATTGAGGTCCATTCTTGAGCTAAACATTCAACCTCTCTTACAGGGAGTTGCAACTCTGATGGACCAGCCACATTATTCAAATGCTAAACATGTTTGCCTAAAAGACTATTTTATGGAGAATTTATATAAGGCAAGCACTCACAAGGTGGTCAGAAGAAGCAATATAAGGACACTCTTGAGGTCTCCCTGAAGAACTTTGGAATTGATTGGGTGACATGGAAGATGCTGGCAAAGGTCTACCAGCATGGCATATCCAGATAAAAGAAGGCACTTGTGCTCTATGGACGAAGCAGAATTGAAGCAGCTCAAAAGAAATGTGAGATGCAAGATTTAGAAAATCCACTCTTAATGTTCACATGGACTATTTGTGCCTAACCTGTGGTAGAGTATTCTAAGCTCATATTGGTCTGATGAGCCACAATTGGAAACACTTTAACTTAACTCTAACAGTGATGTCATTTTGGTTCCCTTTGAGAACAAAGGCCAACTGTTTCTGGAAAGGATGGGTTAATTAGCTGCTCTATTCTTTCACTTATCCAGTGACTTCCTGGACCAAGACATCCTCTAGGCACTTCTTCTGAATAGTAGACTAAAATACAAGCTCTTTGAGGACAGGCTGGTTTTGTTTTTTTTCTTTTTGCATACTTAGTTTTTTAACATGGTGCTGGGCACTTAATAAGCATGAGGGAATTGAGTGGACTGGGACATCAAGTGTTTGGTTGTAGATATTGCGTGAACCATACTGACTTTCAGGAGCTAAGTTGGTTTCTGTTCAGTTGTGTGTCTAGTCTGTCTTATGTGTAAGGTTTAACTGTGGAAATTGAGAAAAATCTTGTTGCATGAGCCTTTATACCTTTTTTCCACACATTCATTTGCTTAGTCCAACAAGAAAGAGATAAAAGTGTTAAAAACCTTAACCCCAGAGCTTCTGGGTTAAACCACATCAGGCAAACCACCATCAATCTGATTACGACCTACTTAGAAGAGATAGTTTACTTAGAAAAGATAGTCACCTTAGGTTAAGATGAAGTCTCTCACTGAGGGAACCCAGCTTTGTATCTGAAAGCCTTTTTGTAAAGAAAGTTTAGGCTAAAAGAGACTAACCTGTGACAGAAAATTGTTAATATAATTGTTGATATAATGACAGAAAATTGTTAATGCCAAATGTAATGTTACTTACCATTCCTTTAAATGATCCTAGTTGATGTCAGAACTTCAGTAAAGTCCTTAAATTCGTACTCTTAAGATATTTATTTCTGAATAGGTTGAGCTGAATCACAACCTAAATCCTCCCTCCCTATCCACCACCCCTCCCCATTTTACCTAGTAAAGGAACCTATCTTGATCTTGATCTTAACTCCTAATGTCCTTATCTCTTTCCACTGGGATTCATGGCATGAAGAGAAAAACAGTCAGAATGCTTGATAGTCTAGGAAGACTGGGGTCTTCTGATCAGGCCTTGCTACCTCATACTATTCCCTCCTACCTTTCTCCTAAAAGTGTAAGAGCCTTTTCTGTGAATCTGCTGGTGGACATCCGGTGGGTTTGCTACCCTGTTATCTTTAATAAAGATTCTTTATTCCTCCACTTAGGATTTTGATTTATTTTAATACTTAACACCTACCAAAGTAATTTTGATTTCCCACCTCTGCCTGAGAGATGGCAGGTCTCAGAACTGAGACAATGAGTAAGTAGTATTGGGGAGGCTTCTAAAAGCTCTATGGTGAAAGTCCTTGCATTTTCTGAAGCAATGCAGCAGCACTAAGGACTGCAGCAGTGTGGAAACAATGGAGACTACAGCTGCTCAATGGGGAGCAATCCTAGGGAGGAGTACAAAGGATTGATTTTCATCAGATGAACTATCTGTGTTGCTTAAGTGGGTGACTCTTTACTAACATATTCTATGTTATCACTCTCCCCAAACTTTGGGGGAAAGCATGTGTTGTAAGAGGAGCCAAAGAAGGACACAGGGAAGGAGTGGTTGAAGAGTTATAAGGAGACCTATGATAATATAGTTTCATAAAAATTAAAGTAGGAGATTGCACAAATGGAGGTGATCAAAAATTTCGAATGCTATAGAAAGATTAAAAAGCATGAAGGCCAAGGGAAAGTTATTAGATTTGAAGGTGAAGAAACAATCTTTCAGATAATACTTTCAATAAAATTGTGGTCTTGAAAATCAGACTGTATACCCCATACACAGATTTTCAAAGAAAGTTATTTCTATTTTCTCACAATTTCTCTAAAATCTACATAATTGTCTCCTGGGTTTTCAGGCTTTATAGGGAAAACAGCATCCCATCAAGGCTCCTTTACTCATTCAGCCCATACCTACCCACTGGGTCCCATCCCTCAGGACAGCATCCTAACATCCTGGTCTTCAGCAATATATACCTTTCTAATGTTCTTGCAGATGCTGTGATTTTCAAAGAAGGCATCCCCATAGGTGATGGTCTCATCTCCAGTCAACATTTTCATGGCACTTGTTTTCCCTGAGCCGTTTAAGCCAAGAAACCCTAAGCACTCTCCTTTCTGGACTGTTAGAGAGAGTCTGTCCACAGCCACACAAGGGACTTTCTTATAATATATCTGTGAAGACACAATACAGTAATGATGAATTTTTGCAAGAAACATTGTTAGGTCAACTGCATAGAAGCTATTCCCCCAAATTCAGCACAAGTTCCTCTCTGCAATTGCAAAAACAAGCAGAACTAACCTTGGGATATGTCTGATATGCCCTTGCTGGGACAATGTTGATCACAGATTGGCTTTACCTTTGTGAGTTTCCTAATAACTAGTGGGCTGTTCAAAGATGATATCATATCTTTAGGGCATGCCAGGACTTTCTCTCTCTCCTTTGCCACATCTTCATCTTCTGGAATTGTTGCTGATTCAAATTTCATCTTCTACATTCAAAGATAAAAGTTAAAAAATTGTAGGTGACCTGCTAGGCCCTGGCAAAGCTGGTGAGGGAAAGTTGCTGCATAAAGTAGAGGAGAGCTGGATAATGTTAAGAAGGACTTTTGATGGTATTTTTCACCCCTGCTTTGATTCTATGAAAAATGATTCTCAGAACTCCCCCCACTCCCCCAGTCCCTCCTCTAAAGTTCTTCACAAGGACATTACTGATAATGTGATTGCACTGAGTTTTATTCTGGTCAAACTCCAACCCAGGCAGGTGTGGGGAAGTGAAAACTTCTCAGAACTTCCCTCTCTCCTTCCCCAACCCCTTCACTTCTGCTGTCAATCAGCAGCAAGCCCTTCCAGGCTTTCTGATTTCCTGTCTCTGTGGGTCCCTTCTCCTGGCCAGTGAGAGTTAGGAACAGCCCGAGCTCACTCCTCCCCCATTGCTTTGGGACCCTTCCCCGCTTTCCCTTGCTGTCAATCAGCATCCTTGTTCTTTGTGAACAAATTGTTCTTAGTGTTGGGCCCCTCTGTTGTTTGCCATTGGGGAAGATTTTTGGGCCGAGACTTGAGCCCACCTCTCAGCCAATGGGAGAAGGGATAGCTGGGGGTGGGGGGGGGGTAAGGGACTGTGGGGGGGGGAGGAGGGGTTTAACTGCATTAGGGTATAAATTCTTGTTTTGCCTTTTGTAATGTGCCTCTTCCCCATGATCAGTCAAAGGGAAGACCTCCCTCTTTTCCCTGGGAAGAGAATAAATTCCTGTTCTTATCCTAAGAGATCTCAGTGTTCTTGATTAAATTTTGGATGAGGTTTTTCATCACAAACACCAGGAACTGTTTTAATCTGTTTAGGTTTGGGTAGATACAGATTCTTCCATCCTTATAACCGAAGACTGGGAATGGTCTGGTATGGTGGCGGGGTGGGGTGGGGGTGAGGGACCTGATAAAGCAGGTATTTCCTCTGTCAGAAGGTAGAATGATGATGGGGTGATGTCAGCCCCTATTGAAAAGGTATATAAACCCCAAATCCCAAATCAAGCCAGTTCTGGACTAGCCCCTTTAGTGAGGCTCAGTTGTGGACTGTAATTCCCATGCATTGCATGTCACCAGCTTGTGAGAGAAATAAAAATGTGGACCTGACCTAATTTAGTTTGTACTCTATTTTGGGTGTTGACATTTCATTCATTCATTTATTTATTTATTTAAAGCAATTGGGGTTAAGTAACTTGCTCAAGGTTACATGGCTAGTCATTGTTTATGTGTGGGTGCTCATTTTCTGAGGCCGGTTTCGATTTCGGGTCATCCCAACTCCGAGGCTGACGCTCTTACTCACTGCGCCACCTAGCCACCCCGGGGGTTGACATTTTAATGGTGCTGTGATTCAGATTTGGACTAGGATTTGGGGAGTCTTCCTCCTGATAATGTTGGGACTGGGTACCCAAAGGGCTTTTTTTCTCCTGAAGTCCCAGCCCTGAAGCTTGGGTGAGTCTTATCCCCCAAATCCTTGCTCCTCATGTAAGGTTGCAGTATGGTCCAGCTACTTCCCACCCTTCATCCCATCAAAAATATCAACACCCAAACCTGTTTAAACTGACCTAGCCCTCCATTGTCTGTCATCTCCAGGTAGCCTTCAGCTATTTCCCACCCTTAATCCCATTCCTGGAGTGTGACCTCAATTTCTCAAGATCCTCTTTAGTCTCCTCCTCAAGACTCTCCCCAAACCTCTCCTCTAGACCACCCCGAAATCCTCCCACAATCTTTCTGTATATAAGATCCATCTTGCCTTCATGAAGAGGCAAGAGAATTCAATCTAGTGCAGACTTACTGTGTGTCAGATTATTCTGGCCTGCTTGTCAACACAAGCTTCACATATACTTAGGCTCCTTAAGAGTCTACTCAATAGGGGTGGCTAGGTGGCGCAATGAGTAGAGCTTCGGCCCTGGAGTCCGAAGGACCTGAGTTCGGATCCGGCCTCAGACACTTAAGGCACACACAAACAAAAACCTAGCCGTGTGACCTTGGGCAAGTTACTTAACCCCAATTGCCCTCCAAAAAGCAAAAAAAAAAAGAGTCTACCCAATTAAGGCAAATCATATGGTAAAAGAGGTACAAAATTTCACTGATGAAAACTCCTTTAAAAAAGCAAAATAAGTCAAATAGCCGGGTACAAAAGATCACCAAAGGACATAATTCCTTAAAAATTAAAACTGGGCAAGGGGAAGCCAATGACTCCATAAGTCATCAAGAAACAATCAAAGTCGGTAGGGACAGCTAGGTGGAGGACCTGAGTACAAATCTGGCCTCAGACACTTGATACACAAACCAATTGCCCTCCAAAAAGCAAAAATAAGAAAAAAAAGAAAAAGTAAGAAAGTCAAAAGAATGAACAAATATAAGAAAATGTGAAGTAGCTTATCAGAAAAACAACTGACAGAAAACAGATGGAAGAGATAATTTAAGAATTATTGGACTACTAAAAAGTCATGATTTAAAAAAGACTTTAGAAATAATATTTGAAGGAATTATAAAGGAAAACTATTTTTAAAATTATAAAAGAAAAAACATTCTTTTATGGAAAGATGATATATGTAATTCCTAGGAACTTTATTATTGTTAGGGCACTTAGATGGAATCTACACAGACAGAGGGTATGAGCAAGAGTTGGTCATATTAGATTAATATAAAAAAAGGTAGGGGTGAGAAAGAGGGATGCAGTGGGAGAAGGGGGAAAGGAAACAGTCAAAACTGTACTTATGGGAAAATTTATATCTCTAAATGCTTTTATCAATAAAAAAGAGAATGAGAAAGTCAATACAATGGACATGCAACTACAACAATTAGAAAAAGAACAAATTTTAAAATACCTAATTAAACACCAAAATAGAAATTGTGAAAAGCAAAGGAAAGATTATTAAAATTTAAAAATTAAAAAACTAATGAATTAATAAATAAAATTAGGAACTGCTTTTGTTTAAAAAACAAAGAAAAATCATTGGTTAATGTGATTTAGAAAAAAAGAAAGAAAAAAACAAATTACTAATGTCAAGAATTAAAAAGGTGAAATCATTACCAACGAAGAGGAAATAAAAGCAATTATTAGGAACTTTTTTGCCCAATTATATGCCAATGAATCTAACAAGCTAAGTGAAGTGGATTAATATTTTTTCAATTTTTTTATTTTTGGAATTTCTTTATTTTTTGTTTTCAACATTCATTTCTACAAGATTTTGAGTTACAAATTTTCTCCCCATCTCTTCCCTATCCCCCACCCCAAGATGGCAAGCATATGGAATACCCCTTCCCCCAATCTGCCCTCTTGTATAATCCTCCTCTGCCCTCTACCCCTTACTTTCTTATAGGACAGGATGGATTTCTATACCCCATTGTCTGTATATTTCATTTCCTGATTGCATGTAAAAAAACAATTTTTTTTTTAACATTTGTTTTTAAAACTTTGAGTTCCAGGTTCTCTCCTTTCTCCCTTACTCCCCCACCCCCACTGGGAAGACAAGCAATTCAATGTAGGTTATACATGTGTAGTTATGCAAAACATTTCCATAATAGTTATAATGTAAAAGACTATATTTCCCTCCATCCTATCCTGTCCCCCATTTATTCTATTTTCTCCTTTGACCCTGTCCCTTTTCAAAAGTGTTTGCTTCTAACTATCCTCTCCCCCAATCTGCCCTGCCTTCTATCATTCCCCCTCTTATCCCCTTCCACCTATTTTCCTATAGGATAAGATACCCAAATGAGTTTGTATATTACCTGCTTAAGCCAAATCCAATGAGAGTAAGGTTGACTCCCTTTCACCTTATTGTTCTTCCCCTCCATTGTAACAGCCTTCTCCTGCCTCCTTTATGTGAGCTATTCCACCCCATTCTATCTGTCCCCCTCTCCTTCCAATATATTCCTCTCTTACCTCTTAATTTTTTGATATCATCCCTTCACCCTTTGTCTATGTATACATGTTCACAAAAATACACACATATACATATAGACACACCCACCCACCTATATATACACATACATATATGTATACATACATACACACATGCATATATATGTATATGTATATATATACATATACATATATATATATTCCCTTCAGCTATTCTCATACTGAGAAAAGTCTCATGAGTTACAAATGTTGTCTTTCCATATAGGAATGTAAGTAGTTCAACTTTGATAAGTTCCTTATTATTTCTTTTCCCTGTTTACCTTCTAATGCTTCTCTTACTTCTTGTATCTGAATGTCAAATTTTCTATTCAACTCCGGTTTTTTCATCAAGAATGCTTGAAAGTCCTCCGTTCCATTGAATGACCATATTTTCCCCCTGCAACATGATACTCATTTTTGCTGGGTAGGTGATTCTTGGTTTTAATCTCAGCTCCACTGACCTCCAGAATATCATATTCCAAGCCCTTTGATCCTCAGTGTAGAAGCTGCCAGATCCTGTGTTATCCTGATTGTGTTTCCACAATACTCAAATTGTTTCTTCTTGATTGCTTGTAATATTTTCTCCTTGATCTGAGAGGTTCAGAACCTGGCTATGATATTCCTAGGAGTTTTCTCTTTGGGTTCTTTTTCAGGAGGTGATCTGTGGATTCTTTCAACCTCTATTTTGCCCTCTGGTTCTAAAACATCAGGGCAATTTTCCTTGAGAATTTCTTGGAGGATGATTTCTAGGTTCTTTTTTTTTTTTTTAAAGCAATTGGGGTTAAGTAACTCGTTCAAGGTTACATGGCTAGTGATGATTTATGTGTGGGTGCTCATTTTCTGAGGCCGGATTCGATATCAAGTCATCCCAACTCCAAGGCTGGCACTCTTACTCACTGCGCCACCTAGCCGCCCCTAGGTTCTTTTTTTGATCATGGCTTTCAGGTAGTCCAATAATTTTTAAATTACTTCTCCTGGATCTATTTTCTAGGTCAGTGGTTTTTCCAATGAGATATTTCACATTGCCTTCTATTCTTTTATTTGTTTGGATCTGTTTCATAGCATCTTAATTTCTCATAAATTCACTAGCTTCCATTTGCTACAGTCTAGTTCTGAAGGAATGATTCTCTTCAGTGAGCTTTTGAGATTCTTTTTCCATCTGGCAAATTCAGTTTTTTAAGGCATTCTTCTCCTCATTGACTTTTTGAGCCTCTTTTGCCATTTGAGTTAGTCTATTTTTTAAGGTGTTATTTTCTTCAGTCAGGTTGTTGACTCTCATTTTATAATTTTCTTGCATCATTCTCATTTCTCTTCCCAATTTTTCCTCCACTTCTCTTATTTGCTTCTTAAGGTCCTCTATGGCCTGTAGCTAGCTTTGCTGTTATTTTTTGTTAATTAAACAAATGCTTTATTAACTTCTGGTTTACATAATTCATTTCCACCAAATTTTGAGTTACAATATTTTCCCCCATTTTTCCCCTACCCACCACCCCAGAATAGCAGTCCCACTAGATATACCCTCATCCAATCTGCTCTCTCCCATATCTTCTCCCATACCTCCTTCGACTTTGCCATTAGGGCAAGGTGAATCTCTGAGCCCCAATGCCTGGACATCTTATGAAACATTTAATTTTGAAACTTTGATTTTCAGATCCATTCCCTTCCTCCCTTGTCACCCACTCCCTCTGAGAAGATAAGCAATTCAGTATGTATTGTACATGTATAGCTATGCAAAACATTACCATAGTAGATATATTGTAAAAGACTGCTTATATTTCCCTCCCACCTGTCTCACCTCCCACCTGGTCCATTCCCTACTTTGATCCTGTCCCTCTTTGATAGTGGGTACTTCTAACCTCCCCTCTCCCCAGAATGCCCTCCCCTCCATCATCCCCCCTCTCATCCCCCTTTTCCCTACTCAGGAGAGTGAGTGAGGGTAAGATATTCCATTTAATATGTATGTGATTCTCTCCTTGAGCCAACTTCAATGAGAATATGCTTTTGCCTTTTTGCCTTCCTGTTCTTCCCACCCCCCCCCCCGCAACTACTTCCCCTTCCCTCTTCTACATGAGATAGTTTACCCTACCCTGTCTCTCCCCATCTCCTCTTGCCACTTTCCTCTCTCACCTCTTGACTTCACCCTTTAACAATCATCCCTTTTGTATTTTTCTTTGAAGCATTTGGTGCAGGAGTTCTGACTTCACTGTCTTCCTCCTGTTCCATGCTTTCATCCTTTTTGTCGCCAAAATAGGAGTATAAAGTTGGGTTGCTCTGTTTATTTTGCTTCCTTTGCCTGGTCATGTTGCCACTCAACTACTTGACTTTTGGGCTTTTTGCCACAGTAGGACTCTGCCACCAGACAGGGGAGCTTTTTCCCAAATGCTGGGGTTTTCTCAGCTGCCGAAGGTATTAGTTGTGTGCCCTCTCTGAAGCCTCCACATGCTCTGGCAAGCTGGTCACACACCCCAAGACCTCCACCCTACACCACAATCCAGATCCAAGCAGTTTAAACCAAGAACTATTACCCCTCAGACTGGTTGCTTGGTCCCCCTACAATCTGCAGGCCAGGAGCTGAAGTTGCCATGTGATGGCAACTACACACTGCCTCAGTGGCTTCTCCCTCCAGTAGGTAAAGGCCTGACCACACTCCTGAACTCCTGTTTCACTAAGTCCACACTGCACTGACCTCTCATTTTGTCTTTGGCATCTATGGGTTGATAATTCTGGAAACTGCCACGGCTGCTGGTGATCTGATGTCCCTCCAGCTGTGGTTGGTCAGGCCCTCCCTGGGAATAAAACCTCTGGCTTATGTGGCGCCAGGGTCGGCTCCCAGAGTGCTGTGCTGGCTGCTTTCTGCTGGACTGCTGGGCTGTCCTCAGAGGGAAGTTAGCTTCTCTGTGTCATTTTGTGGGTTCTGTAGCTCCAAAGTTTGTTCAGAGTCTACTTTTACATGAATTGGGGGAGGTGGAAGCTGGAGCCTCGTGGAAGTCCTGTTTCTACTCTACCATCTTGACTCTGTCCCCCATTTTTCATGATTTTCTTACAACACTTTCACTTCTCTTCCCAGTTTTTCCTCTACTTCTCTTACTTAATTTTCAGAATCCTTATTGAGCTCCTCCATGGGCTGTGACCAATTTATATTTTTCTTGGAGCCTTTTGATGCAGGAATTTTAACTTTGTTGTCTTCCTCTAGTTCTATGTTTGATATTCTTTCCCTCCCTCCCCCCCCAAATTATGCTATAGTTTGATTTTGCTTTCTCTGTTTCCTCATCTTGCCAGTATGTTACTTGACTTTTGAGCTCTTTGCGCAGTAGAATTCTGCTTCCAGAGTGGAGAGTGCTATGTCCCAAATTTCTGGTGTTTTTCACAGCTGTTGTCAGAGTTTCTTCTAGGTATCTGCCTCAGAAATGTGAGGAAGTCTGCCTCTCATCCAAGACTGTGACCCATATCCAAGCAGGGCAAAGCAAGAGAATCCTGCCTTAGCACCAGCAGAGAGATTCCTACAAATGCCTTCTGGTCAACCACTTAGTCCCCTCCATGATCTGTGGGCCTAGAACAGCTGCCATGGGAGCAGGTATAAATGCTATCATCTCTGCCACCCTGAGGGCAGGAGCTGGACTGGGTTCTTCTTTTACTCAGTTCCAACAGAGTTTCCCCACTGACCTTTTACTTTCTCCTTGGTGTTTATGGGTTGAGAAGTCTGGAAACTGCCACAGCTGCCAGTGAGTCACTTCCCTGAAGTCTGCCCCAGCCTGTCTGTACCCCGGGTCTGTGCCAACACAGCCTATGCAGGACTGCACTCTCCCCTGGGCCCTTCCTGTTGCCCTGCCAGTCTGCCTTCAGCAGATTTGTTTCTCTCTGTCACTTTGTGGGTTCTGTAGCACTAAAATCTGTCATATTTTAGTGGTATTGGATGTGGTTGGAGTGGGAGGTCAAGCAAGTTCCTGCTTTTACTCCACCATCTTGGCTCCACTGGATTAATATTTCAAAATATATAAATTGCTCAAATTAATAGAAGAGGAAATAGAATACTAAAATAATCTTTATTTTAGAAAAAGAAATTGAAATAGCTATCAATGAGCTCCCTAAGGAAAAATCATGAGGACCAGATGGATTCACAAGTGAATTGTACCAGACATTTAAAGAACAATTAATTCTAATACTACATAGACTATCTGGAAAAACAGATAAAGAAGGAGTCTTACCAAATTCCTTCTATGACACAAATATGATGCTAAGACATAAACCATAAAGACCTAAAATAGAGAAAGAAAACTATAGAACAATTTTCCCAACCAGGTGAGATTTATACCAAAAGTACAGGGCTGGTTGAACATTAGGAAAACTAATAATAAGTAATATCAATAACAAAAATAATTTAAAATATGATTGTTGATTGTTCTTGACAAAATACAATACCAATTGCTATTAAAAACACTAGAAAGTACAGGAATAAATGAACCATTCCTTTAAATGACAAGTCATATCTATCTAAAACTAAGAGAAAGCATTATCTATAATTGGGATAAACTAGAAGCCTTTATAATAAGATCAGGAGTGAAGCAAGGATGTTCATTATTACCACTATTTTTCAATATTTTTACTAGAAATTTACCTATAACAATAAAACAAGAAAAAAAATTGAAGGAATAAGAACAGGCAACATGTTTATAAGACTATCATTCTTTTCAGACCATATGATTGTATATTTAGAGAATTCCAGAAAATCAACTAAAAAGTGGTTGAAAAAAATTAACTTTTAACAAAGTTGTAGGATATAAAATAAACCCACATAAATTATCATTCTTTCTATTAGCATCAAAATCCAGTAGGAAAAGAAAGCAAAATTCCATTTGAAATGAATGTAGACATTATAAGATACTTGGTGGGTCTGCCTGCCAAAAGGAACCTAAGAATTATATGAACACAATTACAAAATACTTTTCACACAAAGAAAGACAGGTTTAAACAACTGGAGAAATATTAATTGCTTATGGCAAGGCCAAACCAACATCATAAAAAAGAGAATTCTACTTAAATCAATTTACTTATTTAGTGCCATACTAATTAAACTACCAAAGAATAATTTTGTAGTGCTAGAAAAAGTAATAAAATTCATCTGGAAAAATAAAAGATCAAGATAGAATATCTAGGGGAAATATCTAGTGGGGGAAAAATGTGAAGGAAGATTATCTAGCTGTATCAGGTTTCAAACTACATTACAAAGTTGTAATCATGAAAACAATCTGGTACTAAGAAACAGAGTGCTAGATAGGTGAAGTGCATAATATACTGAAGTAAATGACCCCAGTAAGCTAGTGTTTGATAAACCCAAAGATCCAAGCTTTCAGAATAAGAACTCACTATATGACAAAAATTGCTGGGAAAACTGGAAAGCAGTCTGGTAGAAATGAGGGACAGAGCAATATCTCATACTGTATACCAACATAGGTTCAAAATGTGTACATGACTTAGTCATAAAGTGTGATATCATAAGCAAATTAGGGGTGCACAAGAAAAGTACCCCTTTAGATCTATAGATAATGGAAGAATTCATGACTAAATAAGAGGTAGAGAGGATCACAGGAGGTAAAATGGATAATATTGATTACATGAAATTAAAACGTTTTTACACAGACAAAAACAATTCAGCCAAAATTAGAAGGAAAACAGGAAACTGGGAGAAAAATTGTAAATCAAATTTTTCTGATAAAAGCCTCATTTCTCAAATGTATAGGGAACTGAATCAAATTTATAAAAATTAGAGCTATTCATCAATTGATAAATAGTCAAAGAATATGAATGGGGAGTTTTTGGAAGAAAAAATAAAAGGTTATCAGTAGTTACATGAAAAATGCCTAAATCACTATTGATTAGCAAAATGCAAATTAAAACAACTATGTGTACCATTTTGCACCTAACAGATTGAATGACATAACAGAAAAGGGAAATGGCAAATGCTGGAGGGGATATGAAAAAATAGAGACATTGATGTATTGTGAACTGGTCCCACCATTCTAGAGAAAAATTTGGAACTATGACCAAAGGGGAAGAAAACTGGGCTTACCTTTTGACTCAGTAGTACCATGCCTAAAGAGATTAAAGAAAAGGGGAAAGGACCTATGCGTACCAAAGTATTTTATAACAGTTTTTTTTCAGTTGGCAAAGAATTTGAAATGGAGGGGATGCCCATCAAATGGGGAATGGCTTAATAAGTTGGGGTATACAGTTGTGATAGAATACTATTGTGCTATAAGAAATGAAGAGGGGGATGGTTTCAGGAAAACCTGGGAAGACTTATATAAACTGATGAAAACTTAAGTGAGCAGAACCAGAAGATTGTATATAGTAACAGCAATATTGTAACAGTGGTCAACTGTGAAACACTTGATTAAAGAGAATTCCAAAGGACCCATGATGAAAAATGTTATCTATCTCCAGAGAGAGAACTGATTAACGCCAAGTACAGATTGGCACATACTTTTTTCACTTTATTTTTTTTTGGTCTTTTTTTCCTCCAATATGGCTACTATAGAAATATATATTTTGCATGACTTCTTATGTCTAATGGGTATCACATTGCTTGTCTTCTTAATGGTTTGGAGGGAGAGAATTTGAAACTTGATATTGAAAAAATTGAATGTTAAAAACAAGTAATAAATAAATCTTATGATCCCAAGGCATACAGTGTTTCACCTCCTTATAACTTCTCTGAGTTTCAGGGAACCAATGGAAAACTTGTTTGTTTGTTTTGTGGGCAGATTAGTAAGCAGAGAAGTTGGGATGAAAAAAATGAAAGGTAAATTTTGGATAGCATCCTACAAATATGAGCCACCATTGCAGGCTAGAATTGTGCTGACATAGACAGAACCAATATCTTTTTCTGATTTAAACCTATAACTTCATATAGTTGTTATGCTTTGTGACCAGTCACTCACCAAATTTGAATTCCATATTTGGTAGATCTTGGGAAGGAAACGGTTGAAAAAATTTCTCATGTTCCAGGAGTATATCTCAATGAAAAAAAGCATGAAGAGAAAAACAAAACCTAAAACAGCCATGGCAGTCAAAAATGTCCCGATCCCTTTACTGCTCATTTTGTAGATATTACCACCTGTGAATGGCAAAAAGAGACAATACCCTGCCTTTTTATTTACTGTTTTAAAAAATGTTTCACATCATCAATACATTGTGCCTTCCCCCTCCCCACCTTAGGTTTTCTTGTTTTGTTTTAAGCTGTAAGCAGATTAATGACTAAGTTGAATATGTGTGAAGGACATTAAAATAAAAGACAATACAGTTAATGAAAATATCTAATAATATATGCAATCATTCTTAAATGATTATTAGATTATTCCTTCCTATGGTTTGAATGTGAATCTCTATTTCTGCCTTTAAGGTTTTTATTGGATTAATGTAGTTAATCTGTTCTCCCCAGATGTATAGAGCTCCAAGAAAACATGGAGTTAGTTGCTCATCTTTTGGTAGAAAATCAGACACCATTAAAACCAGGTCTCCATTACTACTCAGCAACATTTCTAAAAGAATTGATGCACTTTACCACCTTAAGAACCACATATTCTTCATAAAGTCTTATAAAGTCACTAGCTTCCATTTGCTCCAATCTAATTCTGAAGGAATGATTCTCTTCAGTGAGCTTTTGAGATTCTTTTTCCATCTGGCAAATTCAACTTTTTAAGGTATTCTTCTCCTCATTGCCTTTTTTGAGCCTCTTTTGCCATTTGAGTTAGTCTATTTTTTAAGGTGTTATTTTCTTCAGTCAGGTTGTTGACTCTCATTTTATAATTTTCTTGCATCATTCTCATTTTTCTTCCCAATTTTTCTTCCACTTCTCTTATTTGGTTTTCCAAATACTTTTTAAACTCCTCTATGGCCTGTAAGCAGGGTATTCTTTTCCTGGAACCCTCTGTTGCAGGAGTTCTGACTTCACTGTCTTCCTCCTGTTCCATGCCCCCATCCTTTTTGTCCCCCAAAAAGGAATCTAGAGTTGGACAGCCGTGCTTGCCTTGCTTCCTTCATTTGCTCATGTTGCTACTCAATTACTTGATGCTTGGGCTTTTTGCCATAGTAGTACTCTGCCACCAGACAGGGGAGCTTTGTCCCACTCACTGGGGTTTTCTCAGCTGTGGGAGGTATTACTTTGGTGCCTTCTCTGAAGCCTCCACATGCTTTGGCAAACTGGTCATGTACCCCAGGACCTCCACCCTAGACCACAATCCTGATCCAAGCAGTTCAAAGCAAGAGTGATTACCCCTCAGACTGGTGGCTTGGTCCCCCTACAATCTGCAGACCAGGAACTCTGAAGCAGTCACATGGTGCCAGCTGCATAGCTGCAGCAACTCAGTGGCTTCTCCCTCCAGGTGGTAAAGGCCTGACCACACTCCTGAACTCCTGTTTTACTAAGTCCACACTGCACTGACCTCTCATTTTGTCTTTGGCATCTATGGGTTGATAATTCTGGAAACTGCCACGGCTGCTGGTGATTTGATGTCCCTCCAGCTGTGGTTGGTCAGGCCCTCCCTGGGAATAAAACCTCTGGCTTATGTGGGGCCAGGGTCGGCTCCCAGAGTGCTGTGCTGGCTGCTTTCTGCTGGCCTACTGGGCTGTCCTCAGAGGGAAGTTAGCTTCTCTGTGTCATTTTGTGGGTTCTGTAGCTCCAAAGTTTGTTCAGAGTCTACTTTTACATGAATTGGGGGAGGTGGAAGCTGGAGCCTTGTGGAAGTCCTGTTTCTACTCTACCATCTTGACTCTGTCCCCCATTTTTCATGATTTTCTTACAACACTTTCACTTCTCTTCCCAGTTTTTCCTCTACTTCTCTTACTTAATTTTCAGAATCCTTATTGAGCTCCTCCATGGGCTGTGACCAATTTATATTTTTCTTGGAACCTTTTGAATTCTTCACTTCAGGGTCCCTGTCCTGGAATCTCTCCTTACTTTGTATACAGCTTGTCTTTAATTGCTTGTGCATATGTCAGTTTTCCACCAGGGTAGTGTAAACTCCTTGAGGATAGGAATCTCTAGAACAAAGCAAGTTCCTATGACATAGAGGGAGCTTAATAAATGTTTATTGATTGGTTCCAGTCATTCTCTGTTTTCTGCTACTAAACATGGAAGACTAGAGAAGAAGCAATACAACTAGGACCTGGAGGAACCAAAGATACTTACTGTACTCAAGACAATCATCTGATGTTATAGCAAGCAAGTCACAAAACTCCTTGTTCTTGATAAATTCATAAAATCCACTAATAGCCATCGCTAAGTTGTAACCAGGAAGGACCAGGAATAAATTGGGCACAATTTCAGCAAATTCACCAAAATCTAATGCTATAATGAAAAGAAGATCAATTAGCTCCTCCCAAAAGACATATACTCCCTGTGACAATCAGACTAAGTGACATAAGAACTCAGTCATTTCACTTTATATTTTCCCCTTACAATTTGAAACATTTGGATTTCTGCTGCCTAAGGTACCTATGAGAAGTATTTGGACCCCTTTCTCTAGTTCTCTTTTTCTTTCTTTTTTGGAGGGGAAAGGCGGGCAATTGGGATTAAATGACTTGCCCAAGATCACATGGCTAGTAAGTGTTAAGAGTCTGAGGCCATACTTGAACTCAGGTCCTCCTGACTCCAAGGCCAGTGCTCTATTAAATACACTGCAACACCTAGCCACCCTAGCCCCTTCTTTAGTTCTCAATCCCATTTGAGTCTTAGGCAAGGAAATAATGTTGCTAGAGGGCACATATTATAAGATATACTCATGGGGAGGAGGAAAGAAAATTATACTTTTTTTTTTTCATTTTAACAAACTATGAAAACTAATACATCTTCAAGAAAACACATCTACTAATAAGTATATGATATTTCTCTAAAGATGAAGCTGAATTCTCTCCATGACAATTATTATATAGCTAAATAAAAAGGAGAATTTGGTTAAACTTATCCTTACTTGCCTTAACAAACTTTAAGATTTAATTGACATGACTGGTTAGGTCTGACAATCTGTCTGTCAGAGTGACAAGATTTTGAAGTCTCATTGCTTCATCTGGCAAAGAAAGCTAGGATCTGTAAGTGAAGGCTAATGAATTTCATCTTGTTTCCACTAGGTGCATAAAAAACCTTCTTGCTTGGAAGAAGAAGGTAAATTTGATTTATTCAATATAACACAGATGCCATGCTGAGAGAAGAGATTTTTGTCCTAATAGATTTTAGAGATAGAAGGGACACACAGTAAGGATGGTATGGTGGCAATTTTCATTTTAGGAGACCCTTCATAGAACCATTGAATTTTAGAGCTGTGGTATGAGAGGAAGAATGATCAATTGGAATGCTCCATGGGTGTATGCCAGGATTCCCCACTCTCCTCTGCTTTACACACTTATGGGTAGTATGCAATTTAACTATGACCAGTTTGTCTAGATCCCAGGTTCCTATGTGGATCTTCATTTAACAATTTAGGAATTCTGTAATCACCATCAATTAATGATTCTGTCCTCAGCCCCAAAGTCAGACTGTGATTTCCTCCATGCTGAGGGAAAACTAATAATGTCCTTGTTAGATGAAGCAGACAGCATCCATCAAGGTGTTTGATAGAGTAACCACACTTTTGAGGGAGATGGATAAGCAGAAGTGAGGATATATAGAGGCTAAGAATAAATATCCTCATAGTACTCTGCTTTTTTTGCGGGGGGGAGGGCAGTTGGGGTTAAGTGACTTCCCCAATGTAACATGACTAGTAAGTGTTAAGTGTCTGAGGCCAGATTTGAACTCAGGTCCTTCTGACTCCAGGGCCGGTGCTCTATTCACTGCACCACCTAGCTGCCCCTCTTTATTGTACTCTGAACTGGAGGTGGACCTGTTTTGAACAAAACTGATACAAAGAAGAGGAGAGATGGGGACTAACAGTGGCCAAAGTCGAGAGAGTATCAGTAGGGACACAAGTGGAACTCAGTATAGTGATGGGTCCTTTAAATGAACTAATAACATGGTGCTATTGTAGATAGATTGTTCCCCTGTTTCACCTATTAAAAGTACTTTGATGGGAGTAGCTCTGACAGACAGTGGTGGCAGCTGGAAGCAACTGTTGCTTGGGAATTAATGCAAGAACAGAGAAGGTTCAACTCTCTCTCCTGTATCTATGTGCTAGCAGGTATTTTATATATGTTTTTCCTCTTTCTTAAGCTGTGTCATTTTGTTTTCTGTTAAAAAAACAAAGCTATGATCAATAATAACTACTTTATGGTAATTGTCCTATATCAGTTGTATGAAGATTGTAGTAAATATAACAAAGTACACTAGTGATAGCTAAGCATAGGTCAGAGATACAAACTATGGTCTCAAACATTAGGGTTTTTCCTTAATTGGGGGCTCTGAGCTATAATCACAAGATATGTTTTGGTTTTTAAGGTTATAAATAATTTTTAACTCCCTAAAAGGAAGAATTAAATTGGATCTAGAGTTTTTCCTCCTTTTCACTAGGCTAAAAATAAATCAGAGCACTGTTTTGCTACCTGGGACATGGGTAGCGTTGTCAGGTTATAAGTCCCTCATTCATTCCTTCCTTTTTTTCTGCAGATGGTTATATCAAGTCAATGTAATACAACTGCATAGTGGGAGGAGTATATAGTTGTTGCAAGACCTGACTGATATCCCCTAAATTCTGAATGTGACAAAAGAAAGCCCCCACATGGCCAAATTATTGCCTCACAGTAACATTATGTGGCTATAATAGGATGGAGGATCTTTTGTTTGTCAGGGTTACTTTGATGGTCTTTAGAAAACATTTACATGAAGGGTCTTCTCCTATTGAAACTGTGTGCCCTTGACCCAAAGTCAACCCAAATGTTCTCCCTTGCCAAAAAGTTATGCATCTATATATTGATATGATACACACACACATATACACACATGTGTACATACACAGATATGTACATATGTGCACACACATATACTTTTGCATATCTGCCAAGTACTTATTTATGTTATCTCAATCTACTAGAATGTGAGCTCCCTGAGGCTGGGGACTATTTTTACTTTTTTACAATGCTTAGCACATAATAAGCACTTAATAGATGTTTGTTGACTGATTACCCAATTGTCAAGGTAGGGGAAGATATGTAGAACATGAGCATTAAATCTAGCCATAAGACTTTGACTGGATGAACTAAGTTCCAAGGAAACAAAATAAGTCAAGGGGGACTCAGTGATGAGAGAACCAGTCATCTGGTTGAGGGGAGAGAGGTGTTTGGGAAGAGTGGCCAAGACCACATATATTCCAAGGTAAAGAGAGGACAGAGAATAATCCTTCCTTTCATTTTCAATTTTTACTTTAAACCTCAAAATTTGCCAGATACCACAAAAGAATTCCATCTGGAATGAATTTCCTCCTCACTTCCGCTTTTTAGAATTCTTAGGTTCTTTTAAGGACCACAGACACCCTAGGCCTTTCCTGATCCTCATCTTCCATTCTCAGTTATTAGTGCTTTTCTTTGTATTTACTTATATGTACACATATTATATCCCTGAACAGAATCCAAGCTTCTTGAGGAACTCCCTTTTGTGTTTCCTGAGTCCTTAGGATGATGTTTTCTGGTCAGCAGACATTTTAGCTGGCTGAGTTGAGAGGCAGTATAGTTCATTGGAAAGGCAGTAGGGGATCTGATTTCAAGTCTTCCCTCAGGGGCACACTGTGTGACCATAAGAAAGTCTCTTAGCTGTTCAGAACCTGTTAAATATCTGCAGTACCTGCTTCACAGGATTGGGAGAAGAATGCTTTTCAGGCCTTAAAGTACTATACAAGGTGTCCCAAAAGTTTGGGTGTTGTTTGAAAGCTAGACCACACCCACAGGGAGTATATAGTCTAATAGTAATATACCCACATAGTAACACTAATAATGCTGACAACTAACACTTATATAGAACTTTAAGGTTCACAAAGTACTTTACAAATATCATCTGATTTAAGCCTCATGACAACCATGAGAGGGTTTTGTTATTACCCCTATTTTATATATGAGAAAACTAAGGCAAATAAAGGTTAAGTGACCTGTGCAGGGTTACACAACAATTAAGTGTCTAAGGCTACATCTGAACGCTTGTCTTCCGGATTGCAGGTCCTGTGTTCTATTCACTATGTCACTAAGCTGTTTCTTTAACCATTTAAGTATGAGTTATTATTGTCTCTCACTAACATTTGTTGTGAAGGCTACAGGGCCTCATGGTTGGAATGAACTCCTTTCTTATGTCTGCTTATCAAAAGGTTTATCTTTCTTCAAAGATGAGCTCAGATAATGCTTCTTTTTTGAATCTTTCTATGATCCCCCAGCTAGAACTATCCTTTCTCTACTCTAATTTTCCTAAAGCACTTTGCCTGGATCTTTCCTTTGCCCCCATGAGACTATACTTTGTATTATGCTCATTTAGAGACTTTTGTTTATGTATTAGAAGAATCTTTGCTTCTCAGAGGGCAAGCCTCCTCTGCCTTCTCTTCTCCTCAGAGAACCCAGGTCTCCTGACTCCTAATTCCAAAGCATAATACTATTTGACTGATGATGGGGTGGGGACATGGCATTAAATACTGTCTAGGACACAAAATGAATGCTGCTTCCAGATGCAGTGTATTCAAGGGTGTGCTGGTAAAAGTTTAAACAATGTGATCTTGGGTGGAGGGAGAGGAAGGGGAAATGTATATAAAACATACTTTTAAGGTCAAGCATATCAAAAGAATCAATGAAAAAAATGAGAAGGAAGGGAACCTAGCAGCACCAGATCTCAAAAACTATGCTATAAAGTTGTAATTGTCAAAACAATTTGGTACTGGGCAAGAAATAGGAAGGTTACTTAGTGGAACAGATTAGGTATATCATATACAGGGGGAAAAGTGGGCATTTTAATAGGATAAGAACTTACTATTCAACAAAAATTGTTGAGAAAACCGGAAAACAGTCTGATAGCAACTATGTATAGACCAATATTTCCCACCATATACCAAGCTAAACTCACAATGAGTTAATGATTAAGACATAAGGTAACAGCATAAGAAAATTAGACTTTGGAAGAAATTATCTGTCAGATCCATGGATAAGGGAAGAGTTCATGACCAAATAGGAGATAGAGAGCTTCATAGGGAGTAAAATGGATACTTTTTAATTTCATAAAATTTAAACGTTTCTTTTTTACAGTTAAAACCAATTTACTAAAATTTAGAAGAGAAGCAAGAGATTGGGAAAAAATATCTGCAGCAAGTTTTTCTGATAAGGGTCTTATTTTTAAGATACATAAGAACTGAATCAAATTTATAAGAATAAGAGCCATTCTCTATTTGATAAATGGTTAAAAGGATATAAATAGGCAGTTGTCAGAAGAAAATCTATTTACACATAAAAAATGCTCTGAATCATGAATAATTAGAGAAATGAAAATTAAAACAACTCCAAAGACCTCATATTTACCAGATTGGCTAAAATGATAAAAAATAGAAAATGACACATGTTGGAAGGCATGTGGGGAAAAAAACAGGTACACTAATGCACTATTGGTAGAGTAATGAACTAGGCTAACTACTGTGGAAAACAAGTGGGAACTATGCCCTAAAGCTATTAAACTGTGTATACCTTTTCACCTGCAAAAAATGCTACTAGATCTATATCCCAAAGAGATTAAAGAGAGAGGAAAAGCAATGTGATGTACAAAAACACATTCATAATTGCTCTTTCCATGGTAACAAATAATTGAAAGTTGAGGGAGTTTCTATCAATTTGGTGAATGGGTGAACAAGTTATGGTATATGAATGTGATGGAATACGATTGTGCTATAAGAAATGATGAAGGAGATGGTTTCAGAAAAGTCTAGGAAAGTTTTCATGAACTGATGTAAAATGAAGTGGGCAGAACCAGGAGAATAATTAATACATTAAACAGTATTGTAAAGACAATGAAATTTGAAGGACTAATGAAATCTGATCAATATAGCACCAAACATAATTCTAGAGGAATCAGGATGAAACACACTATCCACCTCCAGATAGAGAAGTGATAGATTCAGGGCAAAGATGGAAGCATATATGTATACATACACAAATATCTATACATTTATTTATTTACATAACTGTAACAGGTTTTGCTTTTGTTTTCGTTTTTCTCTCAGTAGAGGAGGGGATAGAGGAAATGGAAAATCTGGAACTGAAAATAAAATAAAATTGAATCCTTTTTAAAAAGGAGAAGGTTAGACTCCCTTAAATGATTTCAGCTCATAAGCCCAGGCGAACTTATCATAGAGTTCTTTCAGATGCTGGGATATGATTATTGAGCCAGAGTCAGAAACCTTCAAAGAAATAATTATAGAAAACAGTGGAATGCCACAGAACTAAAGAACAAAATGTCTCAATTTTCAAAAAAGGAAAGAGAATGGAGTCTATACTCTACTGTCCAGTGAGCATGACTTTGATCCTGGCAAAACTGCAGAATGTATTAACAACATTATTGAATATTCAGGAAAGGAAGCAGTGAATACAAATACAACACAGCTCTACCAAGTCACTCCTGATTTAACTCATTTTCTTTCTTCCACAGTGCTACTGGACTGATACTGAAATAGGTTTTTGTTTTTCTTTCCCATATTCTCATGGACAATTTGGAGAAAAGAGAGCTACACTCTGGGGCAGCTAGGTGGTGTAATGGATAGGGTGCTGGGCCTGGAGTCAAGAAGAGTCATCTTCCTGAATGTTAATCGGGCCTCAGATATGAGCTGTGTGACCCTAGGAAGTCACTTGACCCTGTTTGCCTCAGTTTCCTCATCTGTAAAATGAGATAGAGGAGGAAATGGCAAACCACTCCAGTATCTTTGCCAAGAAAACCCCAAATTGGGTCATAAAGAGTTGGACATGACTGAAATGACAAAAAAGAACAGGCTACACTATAGGTGCATTCAGAAACAATTGGGATGACTCAGTATCGGTCCTGGCCTCAGAAAATGAGCACCCACACATAAATAATAACTGGCTGTGTTACCCTGAGAAAGTTACTTAACCCCAATTGCTTAAAAAAAAAAAAAGATCAATTACTTACATATGCTTACCAAATGTTCAAATGATACAAAGTGGAGAGGGATGACAGAGGAAGAAACCAAAAATTTCCAACAATTTACAAAGCTGTGTCAAATTTAATTCAATTTAATTTAAAACAATCAAGATCACTTTCTAAAGTTCAAGATGGGGGAGGAGTAACTGGATGAAATTTTATCTAAAAACAATGTGAGAATTTTAGTCTACAAAACTACAAGCTCAACATGAGTCAGTAGTGTAATATGGCACATTACATGAAGTGAATAGGATGTTTTGGTACATTAAGAGAGGCCACAAGGAGTAATAATCATACTGTTTCCTGACATAAAATCTGGAGACAGCCTACAGGAAAGAACAGGAAAGAAAAGGGCTCTGATAGCCCATTATTCTAAGCTTGAGAGCCAGCAAAAGGAGCCATTTTGTGGGAAGAATACATATTTCCAAAATAAATGGGATATATCATGGATAAAAGTTTGAAGAAAATAGTTAAATTTTTTAGCTTTGTTAAAACTGCAATGAAGTTCTGACAAGGGTCAGTAGAAGGCCTACGGTTAGGCTCCCACCTCTTTTCTTCATGTGGCATGGTGATTATATAGCAAAACAAAGGAAAGACAGGATGAGTATTTCATATCTACACACATCTTTTTGGGTAATACTTTTCACAAAGTGTCAAGTCTTTTTTGGCAAAGATATTTTCTCATTCCTCTTCCCTAGTGGCTAGAATTCTGCTTTAGGGAAAAAAGAATGAAGTCAACACATCTGACTGGCTATAGGGGTGTGGAGAAGTATCTTAAAACAGCATCTGATATGTCCTCTGCAACTGGGCTCAGCAGAAAAGGCCAATGATCTTCAATAGAGGTGTAGAAAAAGGGTCTGGGGAATAATATTAAGATAAAGAAAAAAAAATCAGATTAATGGTAATCCCTTAAGACTCTGAGAATGAGGATATCAGAAAAGGAGATTCCAGTCCTGGGAGATAATATGAGGATTTGTTTAAAAAGGAAGGTTTTCTACTAATAATTAATAGGACAAACCTGTAACCAAGACATTGTAAAGATCTGTTTAGTTCCTAGGAGAAAGGTACAGAATGTGCCACTCTTCAGATAAGGACACTGTGCTATACTCTCAAAAGAGGAAAAAAGAGGGAGGAGAAGGAAGGTAATATAAACTACCAAGAAAGCATAGTTCAGGAACCTTGGATATCCCAGATGAAAAAGAAGAGGAGTTCTAATCTCTCTCCTGGGGGGGAGGGGAGGATAGGGTTCTGGCTACACTTGGCATTACCATTCAAAGTGTTACCTAGGTCCTTTATGTTGAAGTGGGAGCTAGCCCCCTGAAAGAGACTGGGGATTGAGTGGACTGGGGTTCTGTTGTGAAAGTAGGTCCAGGCCTGGATCAGTTAACACCCATGCCTAGAAACAAATCCTCTATTTCCAAAGAAAACACTTCCTGGGGTAAATACATTCAGGGTCAAGAATCCTTCCCATATAATCTTGGCTCTAGAGTCCCCATTGAGCCCCCAAACCCTGTAAATATTGGGTTCCTCAACTCTAAAACAAGTCTAGGCCTCTATAAAACAAACTACTGATCCTAGTAATCACATTCCCAGGATATGAGAGGCTCCTGGGGCCAGTATAGTCATGCAAAACAATTATATTTGCTTAGGATCATTTAGAGACTGTTGACTTCTATCTCCTCTCATAGGCCTTCAGTAAGTATCAATGTTCTAGATAGGAAACAATGGCAATGCTCTGAACCTGGTAGCAGAGAGTTAAGGAGGGAGAAAGAAGCTTGAAGTAATGAAACGAGCACTGGATTGTGGTTCACCACTTGGGGGATGTTTTCTCATTAGTAAAATGAGGAGTTTGGACTGGATGCCTAAGGCCTCTTCCAGATTGAAGAGGCTATGATATTAAAGAGGGGCATCTTCTTTTTTCCAATAGGATTTGTCTATATTCTAGGCTTCTTCCTTCCTGCTAGGAAGAAGGAAATAGAGAACTGGTCCACAGTGTCCTAGTCACTCTGGGAGATGATACACCCTTTCCTTATGTCAGCTTCCTTGGAAACCCATTGGCCCAAAAGCTTTTCCAAAATTCTGAATAACAGAGAGAATATTATTAGAGAAGCTCTAATGATGTCTGCATTTTCAAAAAAGCTATCATTATCAACAGCATCTCTCCTAGAAAGGCAAAATGGCATAGTAGATAGAGTAATAGAACTGGAGTTGGGCTGACCTGGGTTCAAAGCCTCTCTCAGGTATTTATTAGCTGTTCCCTTAAGTTCTCTGAGCCTCAGGCAGCCCTCTTAGACTCTAAGTTACAGATAGGCTGTGATTTGAAAAGATGCAAAAAGTCATCACAAGTACTAAAACCACAAACCCTTGATGAACATTTATTAGCTGTTTATAGAGCACATGAGGCTTTTACAAGTCTTTTAAACATATTATCTTATTAATTAAAAGGAGATACTATAGATATCATTGTTACTATTTTATCCCTAATTTACATATTTAGGAACTAAGGTTGAGAGGATAGATGACTTACCCATTTTAAGTATGAGAAGCAGGAGTTAAACCCAGATCTTACTTTCTCCCATAGGCTTCCCTCTTGTGTAAAATAAATTATTTTATCAGTAATCCCAAATGAACTAGCTTCATCAAACTCCTCTTGCATCTTCCATGAAGAATGTGAACAACCTACCTTGCAAGAAATGAAACACATCTTCCCTTCTTTAAGGTTCACCATTGAGAATGATCTCTTGCTTTGCCAGCTGCTTCACTGACTTTGTTAATAGCACCCAAGGGAGAAATCCCTTCCAAAAGAGACCCAATATGGTGAGGAAATTTAGGTAGGGGTAATGATAGTAGTGGAGAAAACAGAGTTGCATTACATAAACTTGTCTTTCTAACCCATAAGGGGTAGGCCAGTCGGGCCAAGTTTGATCTTCTTGACTGGAAGATTCCCCATAAGCACTGATTTTCACAAGTCCATAACACTTTCTCTGACTAGCACAATTCCTATCCCTCAAATTGCTGCTTTTTGACTTGTTAATGAAAAAGAGCTCATTTGTGGGTGGGGGGAAGATTGGGGGAGAGACAGCTGAGCAGAGAGGGAGGTGGATCTTGATGCCCTAACTTACCTTTCATTTCTATAAGGAAGGCAAGTAGGAAAGTGGACCATCCTGAAAAGAAGTTAAATAAGATGAGCTTGGTATAGGCAGCAGCACTTCGTAAAAAGAAGAAGCTCATGAGGTACATGAGGGGAATGACAGACCATCCATGTAACACGAAGATCAACAGGATATCCAGAAAGTGATTGTAGAAAGCTTCTATGTTGCAGACTTTGAACACCACCTAAGATAAAGTACAGGTGCTAGATTGGGAAGGAGGGAAAGAACATGGTCCATACAATAAGCAAAAAACCAATCCTCAATGCCAAAGAAAGGGCTCATGTCGCCTTTAAAAGAGGAAGAGGCATAGAATACCCAACAATGCTCAACACTAAGGAAAGCTACTCTAAACTCCCACCCCAGGATCATCTTATTTGTGGTTTTTTTTTTTTAGTAGAATGACTTTTTTTCATCAAAAAAGTCACAGAGGGGGAGGAAACCCTTTCACCATTCCAGCTGTCTATTTACAGGACATTCTACGAAGCCCAAAGAAGATAAAACAATTACTCACCAATAAGTTGGTTTCTAGATCAACTGTCCCTGGATACTGTCATGTTAGGTGACCTGTCCTATGAAGTCTTTAGAAGGCTCTTTAACCCTGCCCTGGGTATTACCAATTATGTGATCTGGTGGGTAAAATGACTGCTTTGCATCCTTGCTATGCCAGGAATACTTACATCTTCATTATTCTTATCCTACATGAAGACTAGATGTTGGAAGTAAGATTTCAAATTCAATATAAGTGAATAGTGTGATGTGATGGAGCTAAGAACAAAACCAAAACCAAAAAAGTCCAACAAAACTAACAAACCCTAATGTGCTCTTAAGTTGAAGTAGGATATATAATGTATAATAAAGTAGAATGTATAACATATAATAAAGCAGAAGTATAATGTCCCTAACTAGACAAGTAATAAGCCTATTGTACTTAGGACCATAGGAAAGAAGCACCATTGATTTGTAACTGGCGGGGACCTCAGAAGTTACCTAGTTCAACTCCCTTGTGTTTTTTCAGATGAAGAAACAGAGATCTCACAGATAAGGAAACAGCAACATCAAGATTTAAACACCTTTTTTTCCAACTCCAAATCTAGCACTTTTCCCACCATAGTAGACTACTGTGACTAAAATAATATACAATCAGTTGAAAGCAATGGGGATGCTTACCCTGAAGAAGAGAACCTTGGGGGGAGAAGGCTCAGAGGTATTCCCAAATGACATATTCACCTAGGGATATGAATATTACATGGTCTGTGGAAGAGACCACAGAGGTCACAGAGTGTGAATTATTTATTTTACAGAGGAAGAAGCACACCCAGAAAGGTTGATTTGCTTCTAAGATCACATAGGAATTAAGGCTAGAATCAAGATTTTCTGATTCCAGAATTTTAATGTCTTCAAAGGATATTAAAGACCCAACATTAGAAAAACCAAGGACCAAAGCATGCAATAGCTCTGTTATGAGGATTTTAAGAAGGGAGAGTGAAGGAAAGGTAAAAGGAAAAAGAGGGGGGTGTGACTTGCTACTTTTCATAATCAGTATATAAGAAGATGTGTATATATATAAATTGAGGAAGACAGG
Source organism: Gymnobelideus leadbeateri (assembly GCA_011680675.1). Classification (NCBI taxonomy): domain Eukaryota; kingdom Metazoa; phylum Chordata; class Mammalia; order Diprotodontia; family Petauridae; genus Gymnobelideus; species Gymnobelideus leadbeateri. The sequence continues at coordinate 30,163 of WOXC01010782.1, read as the reverse complement.
GGCAGAGCCAAGATGGTGGTGTAGAAACAGCACTTCCATGGCGCTCCAAGCACATCACTTCAAAATCATGTAAAAGTGGACTCTGAACAACCTCTGGAGCTCCAGAACCCACAGAACGACACAGAGAAGCTGGCCTCCCACTGAGGGCAGTCCAGCAGCCCTGCAGGAAGGATCAGTGCAGCGCTCTGGGAGCCGGCAGTGCACCACTCTGGGGGCCGAGTCCAGGACCTTGTGAGTAGGAGGTTTTAGCCCCAGGGTGGCTGGGCCAGCAGCCGGCTGGAGGGACCCCAGAACACCAGCAGCTGTGGCTTTTCCAGAATTTCCAAGACAAAGTGAGAGGTTAGTGCCCCGTGGACTTTGGGACCAGTATTTTTGAGCATGTCAGCTTCTTCCCCTGGGGGCTAGAAGAGGCTGAGGAGACTCGGCACAGCCACCATTTTGCAGCTTCAGTTGCAGCTTCAGCTCCTGGTCTGCGAACTGTAGGGGGAATTGGCGATCAGTCTGGGGGTAATTGCTCTTGCTTTAACCTCCCTGGTTCTGGATTGCAGTCTGGGGTGGAGGTCTTGGGGTGTGTGTCCAGCTTACCAGAGTGTGTGGGGGCTTCACAGAGGTCACCCAACTAATACCTCCAGCAGTTTAGAAGACCCCAATGTTTGGGATGGAAGCTCCCCTGTCTGGTGGCAGAGTCCTACTGTGACAACAAGCCCAAAAGTCAAGTAATTAAGTGGCAACATGCCTAGGCAAAGGAAACAAAATAAACAGAAAAATGCAACATTAGACTCCTATTTTGGGGGCAAAGAGGATTGAAACATGGAACAGGAGGAGGACTGGGAGATCAGAACTCCTGCACCAAAAAGCCCCAAATGAAATACAAGTGGGTTACAGGCCATAGAGGACCTTAAGAAGGATTTTAAAAACCAAATAAGAGAAGTGGAGGAAAAATTGAGAAGAGAAATGAGAAGGATGCAGGAAAAGTATGAAATGAGAGTCAACAGCCTGACTGAGGAAAATAACATATTAAAAAATAGACTAACTCAAGTGGCAAAAGAGGCTCAAAAAGACATGAGGAGAAGTATGCCTTAAAAAGCCAAATTTGCCAGATGGAAAAAGAATCTCAAAAGTTCACTGAGGAGATTCATTCCTTCAGAACTAGACTGGAGCAAATGGAAGCTAGTGACTTTATGAGAAATCAAGATGCTGTTAAACAGATCCAAGCAACTGAAAGAATAGAAGGCAATGTGAAATATCTCATGGGAAAAACCACTGACATGGAAAATAGATCCAGGAGAGATAATTTAAAAAATATTGGACTACCTGAAAGCCATGATCAAAGAAAGAACCTAGAAATCACCCTTCAAGAAATTCTCAAGGAAAATTGCCCTGATGTTTTAGAACCAGAATGCAAAATAGAGTTTAAAAGAATCCAGAGATCACCTCCTGCAAAAGATCCCCAAAAGAAAACTCCTAGGAATATTATAGCCAGGTTCCAGAATTCCCAGATCAAGGAGAAAATATTACAAGCAGCCAGGAAAAAACAATTTCAATATTGTGGAAACACAATCAGAATAGCACAGGACCTGGCAGCTTCTACATTGAGGGATCAAAGGGCATGGAATATGATATTTCTGGAGAGCAAAGGAGCTGGGATTAAAACCAGGAATAACCTACCCAGCAAAACTGAGTATCTTGTTTCAGGGGAAAATGTGGTCATTCAGTGGAATAGAGGACTTTCAAGCATTCTTGAGGAAAAAACCAGAATAGAAAATTTGACATTCAGACACAAGAAACAAGAGATACTTGAGAAGGTAAATAGGGAAAAGAAATCAAAAGGAACTTATCAAAGTTGACCTATTTACATTCCTACATGGAAAAACAATAATTGTAACTGATGAAACCTTTCTCATTATGAAAATAATTGAAGAAGGGTATATGGGCATATGAATACATATGTGAATGTGTGTATATATGTTTACAGGTATGCATGGATAGAGGGCACAGGTTGAATTTGGCGGGAAGGGATGATACTTAAGGGGTGAAGTTAAGAGGTGAGAGAGGAATATGGCAAGAGGAGATGGGGAGAGATGGGGGCGGGGGTAAACTATCTCATGTAGAAGAGGCAAGGGGAAGTAGCTGTAGGGAAGGGGAAGAACAGGAAGGCAAAAAGGCAAAACCATATTCTCATTGAATTTGGCTCAGGGAGAGAATGACATACATACTAAATGGGATATCTCACCCTGCAGAAGAGTAGGGAGGAGGGGGATAGGAGGGGGGAGGATGGCGGGGAGGGCATTCTGGGGGGAGGGGAGGTTGGAGGCACCCACTTTTGAAGAGGGATAGGTTCAAAGTAGGGAATGGACCAGGTGGGGGGTGGGATGGGTGGGAGGGCAATATAGTCAGTCTTTTACAATATATCTACTATGGTAATGTTTTGCATAGCTATACATGTACAACATATACTGAATTGCTTATCTTCCCAGCAGGAGTGGGTGACAAGTGAGGAAGGGAATGGATCTGGGATCTGAAGTTTTAAAATTAAATGTTGCATGTAACAGGGAGATAAGATGTGCAGGCATTGGGGCACAGAGATTCACCTTGCCATAATGGAAAAGTCGAAGGAGGTATGGGAGAAGATATGGGAGAGAGCAGATTGGATGAGGGGATATACTGTGGGTCTGCTATTCTGGGGTGGTGGGTAGGGGAGAAACAGGGAAAAAGTTGTATTTCAAAATTTGGTGGAAATGAATGGTGTAAACCAGAAATTAATAAAGCATTTGGAAAAAAAAAATTGAGGAAGGGAAGGAATGATTGAGATGAATTTCATTCTCATCTGAAATGGACAAAGGAGACCTGAAAAATGCATCACACACACAAAAATTATATTAAATTCAGGGAAAAAAAGTGGAGATAAGGAGATGAGGTGGGGTTAGGACAGAGGATAATAGTGGGAAGGGAACAACTGCTAGTAACACAAACTTTCTGATCCAGAAAGGGAGATTAAAAGTGAGGCAAAGAAAAGCAAAGAATAAGAATCTGAGGGAGATGGGGCTGGATGATATCCATCAACTGGGGAGTGGCTGAACAAATTATAACATGTAAACATAATGTAATATGGTGTTGTAAGAAATGACAAAAGAGATAATTATAGAAAAGCTTGGGGAATAGGAACTAAATCAGAGTGATGTGAGTAGAACCAGGAAAACAATCTGTATAAGGAAAACAACGTAGAGAAAAATAACTTTGAAAGACTTAAGAACTCTGAACAAAGCAACAGCCAATTATGAAGTGCCTTACCTATCTCTTGACTGAAGAGATGATGGGTTCAAGGTGCAGAAAGATGGATGGTCACTGTTTGGATTCATTTTGACTATGCTTATTTGTTAAAGGGTTTTTTTTTTTCAGATCTTGATTTAGCTGGGAAATTTGGAAGAAGAGGAAGAGGTTAACAATAGCTCACCATGGAAGTATTTTTTAAAATGTACAGATGGTAATAGACTTTCAGAAGGATGTACAGACAAATAGGACTGTTCTGAAAGTAACCTGTGGAATGATATATTGTAATTATATATATGATATACATACATATAGATAACACACACATATATTTAAAGAAGCAGCATGAAATGGAGATTTGTGGTTTCACATAAAATCCCTAGTTTCTCTTTATGTATTCTGATAGGTATGTGGAAAAGCTCTTTTTGGGTGTACAAGTTCAGAATAAAATATAAAATAAACCTAAAGAGAGCTCATATTTTACTCTAGAGGGAATAGGGAGGCACTAGAGTTTACTGAGTATTAGAGTGGTATTGCCAGATTTGAACTTAAAGAGAATCACTTTTGTAGCAAAGTGGAGAATGTACTAAAGTAGGAAGAGGTTTTAAGACCAATGAGGGAATGGTTGAAAAAATCTGAGCAAGATGTGATAAGGGGCTGAGCTAAGGCAGTGATAATATAAGGAGAGAGGAGATCTTGAGGAGGTAGAAATGGCAAGATTTGGCAACTGCTTAGGTATGTGAGGTAAGGGAGAGTAAGTTAAGGGCCAGGGTTACAAATTTAGGGACCTGGAAGAATTGTGGTGCTCCAAAATATCTAATCAGCAGCTAAATATCATTGTTTTTACCTCCACCCTATCTCTCATATCTTATGTGGATTTGATAATACCCTAAGAGGAGAGAGGACAAGAGTCAAGATGACAGAGTAAGAGTTTTACCTGCATTCTTTCACATCCTCCAGAGTGAAATGTAATTGAGAAAATCAAGAAAAAGTCCCATTGTGTCATTTTTCCAGCCAAGAACTGAACAATGGCAGCAGCACAAAGGGCAGAGGCAGCAGTGGGCTGGAGGTGGGTGGGAGGGAGAACAGCAGCAAGGACATGCCAGCACCCAGGAATGGGAATAGGACTGAATGTTTAGGCAGAAAGATATCACAGTGTTGAGGTTTGGGATTTAGGGGTGCTCAAGATCCCGAAATGCCAACACACCCGGTCCTGCCAAATGAATTCAACTCAAGTCTTCTCTCAGCCAAAGAAAACAAAGCTTATTAAAGATTCACCATATTGGGTAGACACTTAAGGAACCTAAGCATTTGTGATGCCTGTATTGACAAGAGGGCCAGAACAATCTGACACAGACTGAGTCTGAGCTAGATTGAATCTGAGCCCCTTCATGGAGGCAAGGTGGATCTTAAATACAGAAAGACTGTGGGAAGGATCTAGGAGTGATCTAGCAGTCTGGGAGCAGGGGTCTAGGGAGGGTCTAAGGAGGATCTTGATGGGACTGGGGTGACTAGAGGTCAGACTCCAGGAACCAAGAGAATGGGATTTTGATGGGATCAATGGTAGGAAACAGCTTGAGATAACAGACAATGGAAGGCTAGGTTAGTTTAAGGGTAACTGAGTTGGTCATAGATATTTTGATAGGATCAAGGGTGGGAGGTAGGTGAAGGCTACTTGGAGATAACAGACCTTGGAGGGCTAGGCTAGGTTAACAGAGATTCAGTCATGGTGATAATGGAAGGCTTATGGCCTCTGGGGAATGCCAGATGAAGTGGGAAGATTCAAGGGGGTTCCCAGAGCCTATACCCCATCAACAGGAGACCTGTATTAGTTCAAATCTGGCCTCAGACTAGCTATCGGATCCTGGGCAAGTCACTTTGTTTTCATAAGTTTTTTCATCTATAAAATGAGCTGGTGGAAATGGCAAGCCACTCCACTATCTTTGCTAAGAAAACCCTAAAAGGGGTTATGAAGAGTCAGATGTGATTGAAAAACAATAAAATTTGCGAAGAATTAGAAACTGAATGGATACTTATCAAATGGGGAATGGTTGAACTAGGTATGGTATATGTATGTGATGGAATACTATTGTGCTATAAGAAATGATGATAGGGAATGGTTCCAGAACAACTTGGAAAATTTGAAAACAGATACAAAGTGAGGTAAGCAGAACCAAGAGAACAATTTAATAGTAATATCAATATTATAAAGATAAACAACTTTTCACAATAGGTGAAAGACTTATTAACTCTGAGAAACACATTTACCCACTATAGTTCCAAAAGACTCATGATGAAAAATGCTATCTACCTACACAGAGAGAACTGATGGACTCAGTGTATAGACTAAAGCAAATTTTCTTTCTTTCCTTCCTTCCTTCCTTCCTTCTTTCCTTCCTTCCTTCCTTCCTTCCTTCCTTCCTTCCTTCCTTCCTTCCTTCCTTCCTTCCTTCCTTCCTCTTTTATTTTTCTTCTGTCTTTTCTTTCTCTTTGTTTTTTTGTCAGAACATGGTTAATATGGGGGCGGCTAGGTGGCGCAGTGAATAGAGTGCCAGCCCTGGAGTCAGAAGGACCTGAGTTCAGAGCCGGCCTCCGACACTTAAACCACACAAACAAAAACCTAGCCGTGTAACCTTGGGCAAGTTACTTAACCCCAATTGCCCTAAAGGGGCGGCTAGGTGGCACAGTGAGTAAGAGCGCCAGCCTCGGAGTTGGGATGACCCAAGATCAGATCCGGCCTCAGAAAATGAGCACCCACACACAATGACTAGCCGTGTAACCTTGAGCAAGTTACTTAACCCCAATTGCTTATAAAAAAAAAAAAAGAACTTAAAAAAAAAAGAACATGGTTAATATGAAAATTTGATTTGCATGACTTCATATCTGTAATGGATTTTATATTTCTTGGTTCTTGATGGATAGAGGCAAGTTGGAGAGGGAAGTGAAAGAATCTGCAACTGAAAATAAAATTCAGTGCAACAAATTATACCTGTAGAATTTACCTCATGATGTTTGGTGAGACTTAAATTATATGATGTATAATTAAAGCCCTATAAAAATGTCAGCTATTGTTCATTTTGTTTTTATCATTGGTTGGAGCCATTCTTGAATCAACTATTACAAAGACTCTTGGATTCAGGCTCCTGGGATCTCTCCATGGGGGTCTGAGGAGAGATGGTGGAGGTTATAGTTTGAATTACTTAGTTCATGCTGCTTCCTGTTTCTCCCACAGGTTCCCTTGTTGTTTCGGCTAGGTTGCCCTGCCTGCAGTTGGTTAGCAGTAGGTGGGGATGCCTGGCCCCTTCTCTACACGAGTTATTGCCCCAAATGATACTTGTGAGAGTTAGGCTGACAGCAAGACTGGTGGTCTAAGAGGTACTGCCACTCTGAGGGTGCTTTTTCTTATCTGTCTGCTGGTGTAAACAGTCAGCACTAGGTGCTTTCTCCCCTCATGATGTCTTCAGTGACTGGGCCAGAGGACAGAAGTTTAGGAGGCATTACTATCCCTAAGGCTTTTGGATTCAGGGTCCTGGGCCTCAAGGTGCCAATTACTGTATTGTAGCTTGCCTGCTGTTTGATAACTGACCTCATAATAACAGCTTAGCTCTTGACTCTCACAAACTATATTTTCTATCCACAAGAATAACTTGCCAGCATAGTAGCCTCTATTTCTAGTCAGTCCTTTCCCTGACCCCATCAGCTGAGCAGGTCCATGAGGAATAACAGTGCATAGACTGAAAAATCCAGCTAGCTGGATTTCAGGAACTCTGTGCAAAGGGTGACAAAGTACTTTGATGGACATTTTAAGGATGACAAATTAGCTCAGGGCTGGTTACACAGTATGTATGCCTATTCAAAGAGCTCTAGTAGAAGTCACTAGTCATGGCTGAACAGGGGAAAGGAGGAAAAAATATGAGAGGTATTTTATCCTCTGTGTAGCTATACCTGGCCATACCAGTATACTCAAACAGAGAACTTTTAAAAGTAGAAACAGTAAAACTGCATAGGTATTACCAGTATAATGGGAGACAAGCAGATATGCCAAGGACAATGCTTAAAGTTTATTACAGACTTGAAAAATATAGGACAGGTCACTTAACATAACATGACAAGAATAATTGTTCTGTCTTTGGAGAACTCCCATGGCTAGTATTTGCTGGTGAGTAAAATTAAGAAGAGGTGCCTATATTTCTACAGATACAAGGTTACCAACATATTTAGCTTTTTCTGCTGACAGAGGAGCTACTCATATTGGGGATTCCACAATGGATTTCCCAGTAGTAGTAGCTGAGTCTCCATTCCTCATCTCCAGATCCTCTCTGATTTGGATTGAGTTCAGAACAGCAATGGCTGACAAGAGAGATGCTGTGGTACTAGAGAAGATCTGACCTTGACACACCTCCCTTGGTACTTACCAGCAACAGTAAACAGGGAATGAAGAAGTTGCAGAGGTCCCAAATCAGAGCAGACAGCCAGAAAATGAGGACATATACGCCAGCCACAAATTGTATGTGCTTTACTCCATCTACTCTCTCACTGACAGTCTGGATGGAAAAAGTACTGACCAAGGTAGACAGGCCAAAGGATAGGCTAACGGCAATCTCATATCCATTAGAATTGCTGCAAGAGATGGGACGGGAAAGACATTAGTTCATATGGATAGTAGGAAAGATTCCTACAGTTACCACTTTCCTAAGTATACATAAATAGATGAACAAACCACTAAGGACAGAGAAATAACACATGTAAAGGTCCCCAACCCCAGGAGAAGGGTAGTCACATACTCAACAAAGATATTCACTTTATTGAAGACACTGACAGGCTGAGGCTTGTTGGTAACCATAATGGAAGCATTGGGGCCAGAAAGCAGCATAAACAGGATATTGTCCAAAACTGCAGTGGCTATTGCGGCTGAATGGTATGCCTGATTGTTGAACAGAGCAGTCATGACCAGCTTGCTGTTAGTGACTTCCAGGGAAATTGCAACAATACAGTGTTCAATACACCTTTTACTTCCAACCAGGAAATCTTCTAGGTTACCTAAGGTGGAAAAGCATTATAGATAAGTCAGGTTATATGAATTGTAGAATCCTTATCATGTTGGATTAGATTAAAAATAGAAGACACAATTATCTGTCTTCAGAGGCTTATAACATAAACATTCTTTCATCAGTGACTGAGCTGCTAACTTAAGGCTACATAAGGTTAATAACAATAATAATAAAAGTGATAACTATATTTATTTATATATAATGCTTTAAGGTTTTCAAAGCATTTCACAAATATCTCATTTGATTACAACAACCCTAAGAGGTAGGTACTATTATTATCTCCATGTTACAGATGAGAAAACTAAGGCAGAGAGAGGTTGTGACTCTCCCAGCATCATACAGCTAATAAGCATCTGAAGCCACTGAGCCATTCCAGATTTAAGTCCCCCAGCTTAAAATTCCTATGACATAGAGAGATATATGCACAAGTCCAGTTTTTTCTGTATCTAACACGAGAACCAAGATTAAAATGCAAATAAATCAAAGAGAAAATTAGCATTAGTGCCACCTCTAAACTGTAATGATAATGGAGGACCAGCTGACTTTTTCTCATTGTCCTGTGAAGCTCTATAGCCTACTATTGGTGGTTAGCCCCATTGTGGCACTGTTTCTGTCTCTAATGAAATGTTAATGGGAATACAGATTTTTATTAAACAGTGTGAATAATTTCTCAGTCTCTGGCTACCCTTACAATGAGGAAACAAGGTGACCTAACATTTAGACATCTTGACCAAGGGCATATGGTAACTAACCAATATGGTAATGTCCCATTAACATGACACTTTGTACTTAAAATGATGGTAATTGTTCAACAGATTTACATTAAGACACAGCATTGTACAGTGAGTCTATTGCCTTCAAGATCAATTTTTTATTATCTTGGTCCATCCCTTATTGCCTCCAAACTAGCCTTGAACTTCTCTTTTTCAGTTTCACAAGTATTATATACATATATCACAAGTAGATTAATTTATTAAAATTTATCATGTTGAAGGGTTAATTTCTACCCCTTATAATGATATTGTCCATGGCCTATAAATTTCCCTTTGTAACTCTGGTATGATCCCACCATTTGTGTGTGCCTATATATTCCAGGAGCTAGCCACTCCTGGACTTCTTTGAATTCTTGGAGGACTGGCTATCTGCCCAGAGTTTCCTTAGTAAGTAAAGACCTTGGCCACAGATGTTGGGATGTTTACCTAGCACGTTCCCATCCTTGTTGAGTTAGTTTGCTTCCCCAGCTTATCCTAAACAACTTCTGAGTTCTTGCCTCCTTCTTCCAACTTACTGGTCCTTTTCCAACTTACTTGGCACAAAGCCTTCTTTGTCTAAACTCCTTAAAAGTTAGTTAGTGAAACATCCAATTCGGAATCTCACCCATGGAGAGGATGCTCTGCCTGGGACCCCCCAGTCGGGACTCATAGGCTGAAACATGGGATTCCCTAGCCATTGTGAAAAAGTGAAGAGTTGGTGCTCCCCCAATTGGTGATGTTTTCTCTTTCATTTTCTTCTATGCTTATAGTGATACTTTTAATCTTACTAAGCTTATTAGCCTTATCATGTTGCCTATATTGCATATGTAAGAAATGTTCTTTACCATCCTTTTTCCTATAATAAACTCCTTTTTATTATTAGTTTTGGTGAACACGTGTCATTTTGTGGGAGTGAATCCGATCCTAATTAGGCAAAATTAATCCTTAACCACACACATGTCTATTTTGTTGTCCAAATACAGTATCTTTTTCTTTTCTTTTCTTTCAATTTCAATGAACTCACTAATCTACTTCAAACTGTTTCAGTTACAAGGCTCTATTCTCAAGTCCTCTTTCTTCACTGATTCCCTAACACTATAACAAGGAAACTATTGTAAAACTTGGTTTAAAATCCTTTCTTTTTCAAAGGTTCAGTAGTTAAAATGACATCACTTTTCTAAGAATATCTACCTTTAAAACTATCTATGCCACAACAAAATTTCCAAAGAAATCAGAAATCATCTTAATTATACAATAACGGCAACTACAACTAGGATTAAAAAAAAAAAGTTATACTGCATGTTATCAGAAGGAAGAGAAAAGGAAGGTGATGTTATATGAAAATTTGGCTAACTGTTCCCTAATTTGGAAAGAATTATCACAGGGCTTGGGCGTGGGGGAAGTACTAATGAGTTATCAAAAATTTCTTTCTCAGTGAACATTGGATCTTGGAGCAAAGAAAAACTACATTAGATCAGCAGAATGTAGTCATAGGTAAGGTTCTTTTACTATAATACTCAAAGAAATTCTTCAAATAATTCAGCAAGGCAAACTGGTTGCAGAGGTTCTTGACCTTCTTTGTGTCATGGCACAAATCTCTTTGGCAGATGGTGAAGCCTATGAACCCTTACTCAGAATAATATCTTTCAATGCATAATATAAACTATACAGAATAAGAAAGGAAACCAATTATATTGAAACACATTTATCAAAACAAACAAGTCCATGGGCCCTGGGTTAAGAAGTCTTGGGGATTTCTTATACCAAAGCCCAGCAGTTTTAAAAAGCTTCTGAAAGGCTAAGAGCCAGGGTGGTGTTGTACCAAGAATGGCTGTAACAGATGAGATAAAATTAGATTTTTGGGGAAAAAAGGGACAACTAAGATTTAGTTAATCAGCAATTGATAAGTAGAGAAGAGAATGAGAGGATTATGACATTATTCCTATTTCCTTTGAATTTTGCTACTTGTACTTAATTTTATCTATTTCTTTAGAGTTAATTAGTCCTTATGACAAATAATTGATTTTGTGGAAGGAACTAAGTATAATGAACATTACACCCTTTACCACTAACTATAGTTGCGTGAGCTCTAGTTAACAAATTATGCTTATGCATGTTGTGTGCCTTTAAAAGTAAACAACTAGGCTGTGCAGGACTTTTATGGTAGATGTCTTAGTCTCTTATCATGAAGGATGCTTATCATGAGGGATCCTATCCCAGCCTTCTTGCAAACCTTCCCCCTGCCCCACCACCTAGACCCATTCAATAAATTCCAGTGGCTTCCTCTGACCTCTAGGATCAAATGTAAAGTCCTTTATTTAGCTTTTAAAGCTTTTTCTACCTGGGCCCTTCCTACCTTCCCAGTCTTCTTATATTTTATTCCCTTTCCACATACTCTGTGATCCAGTGACATTGGTCTTCTTACTATTTTGGTAGTTGCTGAAGTCTTCATTTTTTTATAATAATATCATCTGTGATTTTGTTTAACTATGGATGTATTTCTCTCTGAGTTATTTTGAAAACTGATCCTACAATGCATTCAAAATTGTGTCATCTATACAGAGTTTTATGGCTTGAGGGAAAAGGCCTAGAAACCTAGGTCAGTCCTCTCCTACAAGAGTTCACAGAGGCCTGGGATGCCATCAGTTCCCCCAACTACTGATTTGAAGTGACTAACTCAAGCTAAGTGTCAGGGGTCTACTATACAAAAGAAAATAGGCTCCCAGTAATAGGAGTGAGAGGGACCAAACAATAAGGAAAGAAGTCTGAGAGAAACTGCCGTGAATAGGAAAAAAAGAATGAATAGGAAGAACAAAGACTGAAAGGAGAAAAACACTAGACATAAATCTAAATCCTTAGGTAAGGCAAGGCAAGGTAAGGCAAGAAAATTAACAGGGTTAATCATACATACAGAAGGAAAAATAAGATTTATTTCCCCAAATCCACAAAACAATGAATTAAGTGAACCCCAAAGCTATAATCAATCAATAAATCAATTAATTGTAGCATGCTCTCTGATCTTCCTCTTCCAACACCCATGTGCCCTGACAGTTTAGGTCCCCAGAGGATGATTGAACATCACCCTCCTGGGACCCATCCCTGCCAGTGTGAGTGGGGGCTGGGAACATGAGCTCAGAGAAAGTGTGATATAATCAATCAATTTAAAAGCACTTAGTAATGGCTTATTAGATGCCTTGTACTGAACTAAGTGATGAAGAAACAAATGAACAAAAAAGCAAAGGAACCGACATTCTCATGAGGAAGACAAGTACATAAATAAATAAATACGTACAAGATACATACAGATAAAGGAATTTCCTTCACTTCTCTGTGCTCTTGACTCCCAAAACAGAATAATAAAGTTTTATTTTAGAAAAAAAAGTTAAATAACTACAGACTTACAAAATTTCAAGTCAAATTAAAAATATATGCATATACATGTGTATATATGCATATGTGTGTATATGTATGTATGTATGCATGTATGTATATTCCCTAACCATTGGATCTGTGACTCCAGAATGAACCGATCCTGAGTCAGCTTGCTATCTGGATAACTTTGCAAGTCATTTAATCACTCTAAACATTAATTTCCAGTTCCCTTCTAGGTCTAAATGCTATGATTTCATGATATAGACAATTGTTCCCATCATCAGACACTGATCACATGATTCTTACCTATCACTAATTTGGGATGTTGTCCTCTACGCTTTAGCATAATATTCAAGTATTCTGAGCTCTTATTAATCAGAGATGTATTTCCAGAGACAGAAAAAGGGACAATGGTTTTGCCATATTCACTCAAATCCAATTTCAAGGCTGGGCCTTCTTTAGAATTTGAAGAGTTAAAACTACTGAACAATAAGGAAGTGAATACCAGAGGTGCCAAAATTTGTATCAATATCATCTTCCAGTTGCGCCAACAATACATAGCTCTTTTATTGAACATGGCATGGAATTGCTGGTAGTAGAGTTTACACTAGAAAAAGGAAAGAGATACACAGCCATTACAATGGTATCAGACATAAGTGAGCCATTCAACTTGAAGTCCTTTTTAGGCTGAGTCTGTCAGTCAGTCAGTCAATAAACATTTATTAAGCACCTACTACATGCCAGGTACTATGCTAGGTTCTGGGAATACAAACACAAAACAAAGTCTCTTTCCTCAAGCAATTACAAACTAAGAGTAAAGACAACAAATAAACAAAAAAAAAGGAGCTAAAAAGAAAGAAGAAAGGAGAGAAAGTTTCTAGCATGGGGGCATGAGGAGTGTAGCCAGGTAGGAAACAATGAGATGATTAGCCTGGGTACCCTCCTTCAATGGAGGTTCTAGGAAGAGCTTTCAGTCTTCAAAGCAGAGGGGCCCCAGGTCCAGAGGGTACTGATGAGGTGTCAGTCCCAGGGCTGATGTGGTCCTGCAGAAAGAAGAGGTTCCTGAGATGCAAAATTTCAACTCTGCATAAAATGCTGCTCAATTATTTGCCAATGACATTTTCTCTTGTTCTCTCTATCCCACCCCTTCCTAGTAAGTCCAATTGCTTGCTCCTTTAATCATCTCCTCATTCTCTCTCATCTTCAGTCTCTCCTTATATACTGGTACTCCTTTGCTACTTACAAACACATTTAGGTATTCTCTGGCCTTAAAAAATATGTATGTGTGTGTGTGTGTGTGTGTGTGTGTATGTGTGTGTATAACTCTACCATCATCTTAAGCTATCATTTTATATCTCTCTGCCTTTTACTGGCTAACTCACAGAAAAATAATCTAATCAACCAATCAATTTATTAATTAGGTTTGCCAGGAACCATGCTTAGTGCTAGAAATATGAAGACAAAAATAAAACAGACTACCTCTCAAGGGATTTACATTCCAAGAGGGTAAATTAAATGCATGTCTGTGTGTTTAGATGAGACATGTATAATTGATGAAATAGATACAATGTAACCCTGGGGTGGGAAAGGCATTAACAGTAGAGAGGTGATCAAAAAATGTCTTGCAAAGAAAGGGACGGTTGTTAAATTGAGTCTTGAAGGAAACCAGGGATTTACTAAGTACCAAAAGTGAGAAGATAATGAATTCCAGGCATAAAGGATTATACAGGACAGCTCATGGAGAGAAAAGTTGGCATGTTGTATGTGAGGAATAGTAAGACCAGTTTGGCTAGACTATAGAGTGTAGAAAGGAAAGCAATATTTATTTGAGAAGGTAAGGCTATAAGGAAACAGACAGAAATTTATACTTGATCTTAGGGGAAATAGGAAACCACTAGAGTTTTTGGAATAGGGTGTGGAGTGGATGGGTGATGTGGTTAGATATTTGGCAGGGGTGTGGCAGGACAAGAGTAGGGTGACACTAGAGGCAGGGAATCTAATTAGAAGACCACTGCAGGGGCGGCTAGGTGGCGCAGTGAATACAGTGCCGGCCCTGGAGTCAGAAGGACCTGAGTTCGGATCTGGCCTCAGACACTTAACCCACACAAACAAAAACCTAGCCATGTGACCTTGGGCAAGTTACTTAACCCCAATTGCCCTAAAGGGGCGGCTAGGTGGCGCAGTGAGTAAGAGTGCTGGCCTCGGAGTTGGGATGACCCGAGATCAAATCCGGCCTCAGAAAATGAGCACCCACACATAAATAATGACTAGCCATGTAACCTTGAGCAAGTTACTTAACCCCTCCCCCCTTCCCCCCAAAAAAGAAGACCACTGCAAAGATCTAGGTCAGATGATGAGTGCCATAACTAGGCTGGTGGCCATGTAAGTGAAGAGAAGGGGAACTATGTTAAGAGGTTGTAAGGATGGGACTGACAAGATTAAGCAACTGACTAGATCTATGGAAAATGTTTGTGGGTGAGGAGTTTGGGATAATGTTATGATTCTGAACCTGTGTAATTGGACAGATAGTAGTTCCCTTGACAATATTAGCAAATGTAGGATAAGTGGTGGGTTTGGGTGGGGGGGAGATAATGAGTTTTGCTTTGTACCTGTTGAGTTTGAAATGTCTTTGGAATGTTCAGTTTGAAATGTCTCCCTAACTTCCTCTCCTAGTATCTATATATATAGAAACTGTAAAATAATTAATTCATTACTCAAATTTTCCCTTTCAAATGATCTGCTAAATCATTACTCAAAGTTCAGTAAACTGAATTTTGTTTCAACCAAAAAGAAGTCAAGGTTTAACTAGAGATAAATATATTGTAAATTTATCTAAAATGTACACATATGTATGAATGGATGTATGTGTATATATATGTATGTACATATAACATACGTATACATATATACACACATATGAATGGGCCCAATTTTTCTTAGGGTTACAGTATTTATAATTAAACTCAACTTCTGTATAGTAAACTTCCTTAAGCTTCAAAGGAGGGAACCATATAGACCTTCTGGGATATTATTATTCCTAGGCTTAAAATAAACTAATTGTTGTAACAGGGTGTGTGTCATACAGGTATGTCATACCTGTCTCGCATTAGGATGTAAGATCTCTTAGGACAGTGACTATTTTAGTTTCTGTTTTTATATCTCTAGCACCTATGAGACAGAGTACCTTGCACATAGTAAGTGCTTAATAAATTCTTATT
This sequence comes from Gymnobelideus leadbeateri, assembly GCA_011680675.1. Taxonomy (NCBI): domain Eukaryota; kingdom Metazoa; phylum Chordata; class Mammalia; order Diprotodontia; family Petauridae; genus Gymnobelideus; species Gymnobelideus leadbeateri. The sequence goes on along the minus strand of WOXC01010782.1, from coordinate 14,500 downwards.
GGGAAGGTAGGTGGTGCAGTGAATACAGTACCAGCCCTGGAGTCAAGAGGACCTGAATTCAAATCCAGCCTCAGATGCTTGACACACCCTACTATCTGTGTGACCTTGGGCAAGTCACTTAACCCCAATGACCTTGTCTTCTGCCCTCCAAAAAGAAAATACGTATTGAGTTAAAAAGGCTGCAATTTAATGGGTTGGATAAAAAAAGGAAACATAATGTGTGTACTTGTTTCCAAATAGATGCTTATACACACTTGTTTACAGGACCATTTGTTGCTAATATTTACTGGGGCTGAGAGTGATTTAGTCAATTTCCAGATGTATTTTTACTGCTTCCTGGGTCATTTGGGATGGGAAATGGGAAAAAAACAGTTAGGGGTATAGGGTAGTATATATCCAAACCAGAATAAACAATAGAGTGGACAGCATTTTATTTTTATTTATTTATTAATTTTAATTTTTTTTTTTTTTGCTTTTTGGAGGGCAATTGGGGTTAAGTAACTTGCCCAAGGTCACATGGCTAGGTTTTGTTTGTTTGTTTGTTTGTTTGTTTGTTTTGTTTTGTTTTTGTGTGCCTTAAGTGTCTGCGGCTGGATCTGAACTCAGGTCCTTCTGACCCCAGGGCGGTGCTCTGCTCACTATGCCACCTAGCTGCCCCGTGGACAGCATTTTAAATATAGCTGGATCTTTCATTGCTGATATCTCCAAATTTTCTAGACTAAAAACATACCTTATGCCCTAACCAAACCTAGTAGGCTTTCTGTCCCAAGGAATGCACTCACCCCAGTGTTGATTATTTCAGGATTAGTAATCTGTATGTTTGAGGTCATGAACTTGCTAAACTGATTCCTTTTCCAAATAGGATATTTCTGAGTAGTTAATTGTTTTCTGCTTCTTTCTTCTTTCTTGTCCCATGAAGGAGAAAGTTGGATGGATTGGAAACCCATATGGGCATCCACCAGTTTGCCAACCCTGTACCAAAAAGTATTTCATTATCATTACAGCTAAAATATATTTGACTTTTAGGAATATGAATCCACATAATTGATAAAACATTTGAGGTTCCTCAGCATGATTACTGAGTAGGAGAAAGGGGCACAGAAGACATAAAAAGGAGATCCCTTTCAACACTCCTGAGGGAGCTAACAAAAATTTTAGCATTTAGCACTATAAGCTCTGAGGTGACACTTGAGGGAAATTAAAAATTCATTAATTTCCAATGGCATAAAAGGCTACACATTCAGGAGATCTTGTGACACAAAGCTGGGAATCCTGGGGCACAATGGTGGTTACTCAAATGATAAGGCTCAAATGATTATGTATCTTTACTTTTCGATCTCCATTAAATGATAAAACCCATATGGTGAAAATGCTAAATAAATATTTCACTAGAAAGAATTAGTCACAGGGATTAGGGGTAGAGCCAAAATGGTGGAGTGAAAGCAGGGACATACTTGAGTTCTCTCACAAATTCTTTCAGATACATCTAAAAAGTGAACATGAACAAATTTGATTGTGGTAGAATCCACTGGGAGACAGAGTGTGTCAGATTTCCAGCCCAGGAGAGTCCAGTTGGTCAGTGGGAAAGCAGGGGTTGCACTGGACTGGGAGAGCATAGAGCACTCAGGTCTACATATGACTATAGAGGGGGGGCCCTGGGAGGCTGAATCACTGGCACCATGGTGATTACCAAACCTCTCAGTGTAGGATGGGGTTTTTCAAGCTGAGTGAGACAGAAGTGCAAAGTCTATGGCAGTGGCAGCAGCTTCCCCTGGAGCTATCAGCCCACAGACTATATGTTTGAAGGTTACCTACTTGAATTTCTGGGAGCCAAGATGGCAAAGTAAACTGTAAGTGCTGTCATTCCCCACTTGATTACCTTGAAAAACCCAGAGAATATTGTCCCAGGAAAAATTCTGGAATAGGGGAGCCAGCAACAGTAGGGGTAAGGCAGTCTTTTAGCTTGGGAAGCTAGGGAGATTGACAGGTAGGGCCCCTCTTGCTGTGGTTAACTGGGTCCAGTACAGGATGGGAGGTGTCCCAGTAAGCCCCACCTCAGAAGACCAGCAGGGGATACTGAACACCAAGGGGGTGGAACCAGGAAGCACCAATACCAGGACCCCAGGCATGCCTTCACTCAGTCAGGGAAATTGGCAGATACCAGTGCAGATGACAGCTGAGGCTATCTGTGCTATAGCACAGTCCTAGGGGAAGAGGAAACTTCCAGTGGCCAGACAACTCCTCCCCAATGGCACCCTGTGAGCTTTAGTATAACCCTGGGGAAACTCAGAAAGATATCGCCTGGCCACAATCCTTGGCACACACCAATCAGTTCCAGCTGAACACCAGGCCCATAGCTCCCAACACAAGAACAGAACTTGGAACAGTTCTTGGAACAGAACCTTCCCTCCTCCAATGACCCAGATGCAGAGATCCACTTTTTTTTTTGCTTTTTAGAGGAGGTAGGCAGGGAAATTGGGGTTAAGTGACTTGCCCAAGGTCAAACGGCTAATAAGTGTTAAATGTCTGATTCTGGATTTGAACTCAGGTCCTCCTGACTCCAGGGTCCATGCTCTATTCACTGCGCCACCAACCACCCCAGAGATCCATTATAAAAGCCAGGAAAAAAGGCAATCACAATAAAGAAACAAAGTAGAAAAACAAGGACCATAGAATCCTACTATTGAGACAGGAATGAGCAAAATGTGAACACAGAAGAGGATAGCATTGATACTATATCCACATCTGAAACCTCAAAAGGGAATATGAATTGGTCTCAAGCACAAAAAACATTCTTGGAAGATCTCAAAGAAGATTTTTAAAACCAAATTAGAGAGATAAAAGATAAATTGACCAATTATTTTAAAAATACAATGGACGAAATGGAAAAAAAATTCATGGACAAGAACAAATCTTTAAAAAGTAAAGTTGGTGAAATGGATAAGGATGTATAGATCTTAACTGGAGAAAATAACTCCTTGAAAAGTAAAATTGGCAAAATAAAAAGGAGGTACAGAAGCTAGTTGAACAAAATGATAAAACAAAATTAGAATTGGGCAAGTAGAAGCTAGTGATGCTACAAGGCATCAAGAATCAGTCAAACAAAATCTAAAGAAGGAAAAAATAGAAAAAAATATAAAATGTCTCAATTAAAAAAAAACTGGCTTGGAAAATAGATGCAGGAGAGATAATCTAAGAATTATTGCTTTCCTAGAAAGCTCTGATGGAAAAAAAGACAGTATCTTCTGGAAAATTGCTCTGAGGTTCGAGAATCAGAGGGTAAAATAGTCATCAAAAGAATCCACCGGTCGTCTCCTGAAAGAGATCCCAAATTGAAAACTCCAAGGAATACTGTAGCCAACTTCCAGAATTATCAGGTCAAGGAGATGTAATGGGAATGGGAATTTAAAGATCTTCCCTGCCTTTTAATAGGCCTAGGGGGAATCTGAAGACCTTCCCTGCTTTGAAAGTAAACTCTGCCCCCTAAAAGGCTGAAGGTAGTCACATAGAGCCTGTGATGGGAGGAATTTGCTGAAGGGTGGAGCAGAACCTACAGGAAGTTTCCTTGCTTTGAAGATAAACTCTTCCCTGTAATAGACTGAATGTAGTCACATGGAGCTTGTGGTAGGAGGAGTTTACTGAAGGGTAAAGCAAAGCTCACAGGAAGCTGGGAGTCAGAGCCAGACTAGACGTCTGGGGGAGAGGATGCTCAAGGAAGGAGTCAGGCTCATGAGGAAATATTGATCTTATACTGGTTTGTGGGAAGGCTAAAGGATGCTGTGGTTTTCTGTGCTGTTATGGCTTGTTAACTTCTTTACTACTAAGATAGAATTGGTTTACTGCTTTTGGGATTTGGTTTTCTGGTGTCTAAAATACTTTGCTTCTGTCCTCTATATGGAGAGTTTGTTATATTTTGCAATCAAACATCATGTGGGAATATTTATGTTCACAGTCTTTATCCTAATTGTGGGTGCTGTAAATATTGCATTGACACTATAGGAGAAAATAATGCAAGCAGCCAGAAAGGAACAATTAAAATATTGTAGAACTACAGTCAGGATCACACAGGACCTTGCAGCTTCTACATTAAAAGACTGGAGGGCTTGGAATATGATACTTCATAAGGCAAAGGAATTTGGACTACAACCAAGAACCAAGTATCCAGTAAAACTGAGCATAATCTTTCAGGCAAGGAGATGGGCATTCAATAAAATAACAAACTTCTAGACCTTCATGATGAAAAAGCCAGAACTCAAAGGAAAATTTGGTTTTCAAATACCAGAATCAAGGGAGGTATAAAAAGGTAACCAGGGGAAAAAAAGAGGAAAAAAAGCTTTATTATTCAATAAGGGCAAATTGTCTATATCCCTATATGGATGATACTTGTTAATCTTGAGAGTTTTTGTTTATTATGACATTTAAAAGGGATATACATAGACAGAGGGTGTGGGTATAAATTAACTGAAGTGATGAGAAAACCTAATTAAGGGGTGCAAAGGGATTGTAATGGGAGAAGAGGAAAAGTGTAGGCAGGAAAACATAATAATATCACATGAAGAGACACGAAAACTTAATATAGAAGGGGGAAGAAGGGAAGGAGAAGAACATTTATTCTCATTGGATTTGTTCAAGGAGGGGATAACATACTCTGCTAAGCATAGAAATCTAATGTGTCCTACAGGCAGTAGGAGGGGAAAGGTGAAAGAAAAGGGGGGGAGGTTAGAAATGAGGAAAGAAGTAGTAAGGAAAAAGGTAAAAAAAGGGAGGAGGGCTGATGGGGAGGGAATATTGAGGGAGGCTGTGGTCAAAAGCAAAACTTTTGAGAATGAGAAGGAAGAAGGGAGAAATAAAAGCATAAATAGCAGGGGGGAAGGATGGAGAGAAAGACCTAGATAATAATCATAACTGTGAATTTGAATGGGATGAACTCTTCCCTAAATTGGAGACAGATAGCAGAATGGATTAAAAACCATAATCCCACAATATGTTGTTTACAAGGAATACATTTGGAACAGGGGGATACACACAGGGTAATAGTAAAAGTTTGGAGTAGAATATATTATGCTTCAGCTAAAGTAAAAAAAAAAGTAGGGGTAGCAGTCCTAATCTCAGACAAAGTAATAGCAAAAATAGATCTAATTAAAAGATATAAGTAAGGAAAGTATATCCTGCTAATAGGCACCACAGACAATTAAGTAATATCATTACTAAACATATATGTACCAAATGGTTTAGCATCCAAATTCTTAAAGGAGAAGTTAAGGGAGTTAGAGGAAGAAATAGATAGCAAAACTATACTAGTGGGGGACCTCAACCTCCCCCTCTCTGACTTTGATAAATCTAATCTCAAAATAAATAAGAAAGAAGTTAGGGAGGTGAATAGAATTTTAGAGAAGGTAGATATGCTAGACCTCTGGAGAAAACTGAATGGGGATAAAAAGTAATATAACTCCTTCTCGGGGGTACATGGCACACACATAAAAATTGACCATGTACTAGAACATAAAAACCTCACAATCTAATGCAGAAAGGCAGAAATATTAAATGCATCCTTCTCAGATCATGATGCAATAAAAATCATATGCAATAAAGGGCCATGGAAAGATAAAAACTAATTGGAAATTAAACAATTTAATCCTAAAGAATGAGTGGGTCAAACAAGAAATTATAGAAACAATCAGTAACTCCATTCAAGAGAATGACAAAAATGAGACAACATACTAAAATTTATGGGAGTCAGAGAAAGCAGTTCTTAGGGGAAGTTTTATATCTCTGAATGCTTACAAGAATAAAATGGAGAAAGAGGAGATCAATGAATTGGTCACGCAACTGAAAAAGCTAGAAAATGAAAACCCCCAATTAAATACTAAATTAGAAATACTGAAAACCAAAGGAGAGGGCAATAAAATTGAAATTAAGAAAACTATTGGACTAATAAATAAAACTAAGAGCTGGGTTTATGAAAAAAAAAACCCAATAAAATTGATAAAACTTTAGTCAATTTGATTAAAACAAAGAAAGAAGAAAACCAAATTACCAGTGTCAAAAATAAAAAAGAGTGAATTCACTTCCAATGAAAAGGAAATTAAAACAATAATTAGGAATTATTTTGCCCAATTGTATGGCCCTAAATTTGACAATTTTAGTGAAATGGATGAATATTTACAAAAATATAAATTGCCCATAAGTAAAATATTTAAATAATCTCATCTCAGAAAAAGAAATTGAACAAGCCATCAAGAAACTCCCTAGGAAAAATTCTCTTGGGTTACATGGATTTACAAGTGAATTCTATCAAACATTTAAAGAACAATTAATTATAATACTACATGGAGTATTTGGGAAAATTGGTGAAAAGCCCTACCAAATTCTTTTCTCGATACAAACATGGTACTGATACCTAAATTGGGAAGAGCCAAAACAGAGAAAGAAAATTATAGAACAATTTCCCCAATGAATATGGGTGCAAAATTTTTAAATAAAATATAAGCAAAAAGATTACAGTAATTTATCAGGAGAATACACTTCGATCAGTTAGGATTTATTCCAGAAATGAAAGGCTGGTTCAATATTAGGATAACTATCAGCACAATTGAGCATATCAAAAGCAAAACTAACAGAAACCATATGATTATCTCAATAGATGCAGAAAAGGCTTTTGGCAAAATACAACGCCCATTCTTATTAAAAATACTAGAGAATATAGGAATAAATGGTGTCTTCCTTAAAATGATAAGTAGCATCTACCTAAAACCATCAGCAAGTATTTTATGTAATGGGGATAATCTAGAAGCATTTCCAGAAAGATCAGGGTTGAAACAAGGATGTCCACTATCACCCCTGTTATTCAATTTGGTACTAGAAATGATAGCTTTAGCATAAGAGAAGAAAAAGAAATTGAAGGAATTAGAATAGGCAAAGAAGAGACTAAGTTAATATTTATCAAAGAAATTTGCTGCATAGACTTCCCTCCCCCCCCCCCCCGCCCCAATTAACAGTTTCTCTTCTATGGAAATACTCCTTTTTTTTGACAAGACCTGAGGAGAAAACTGGAAAATATTTTGGAAAAAACTGAGTTTGGAGCTGATGTTATATACCAAAAGAAGTTCAAATTAGATATGCAATCTGAATACTAAAGGTTACACCATTAAAAAATCAGAAGAAAATAAGATCAGTTATTTTCCCCAATTATAGCTGAAGGAGTACTCTTAAGTATACAAGGAAAAACAAATATCATAAAAGAAACAAGAGAGAAAATGTGAGTACATAAAATTAAAAAGCTTTTGCCCAAATAAAATCAATGATTACAGAATGAGAAGATAAAGAGTAAAGGAGAAAATGTTTGCATCAAATATCATGGGTTAAAGCTTGGCATCCAAAATATATAAGGAACTGACACAAATATATAAAACCAAGAGCCATTCTCTCAAGGACTGGTAGTTGAAGGATATGAACAGTTTCCAAAAGAAAATTACAAACTATAACTATTATGTGAAAACATGCTATAAATCACACATATTAAGAGGAATGCAAATAAAACAATGCTGATATTTCATCTCACATCACTTAAATTGGTAAGGAAGAAAAAAACGAAAAGATTGGAGGGGTTTTGGGAAGACAGGCACACTGATACATGGAGATGTAAATATGTGATTTGGTTCAATTATTTTGGATATGAATTTGAAATTATGCAACAAAAATTAATTAACTTTTCATACTCTTTGACCAGTAAACTTATCACTGAGCATATACCCTCAATAAAGTCAAAGACATAAACAAAGGCTCACTACATATCTAGTTTTTAACTGTAGTCCTCTTTCCAGTAGGAAAGAATTAGAAACAAGAAGGGTGTCCATTAACTGGGGAATGGCTGAAACAAAAAATAGCATATGTATGTAATGGAATATTATTGGTCACAAAGAAATGATAAATATGAAGAATCCAGAGAAATTTGTAAAGATTTGTATAAGGTGATAGAAAGAGAAATAAAAAGTACTAACATTGTATGTTATACAATACCTACAACATATGAACTCTGGGTAACAGAAAATCAAGTTATTTACTCAGAAAACCCTGAATAACAGAAAACCCACCACTATTTGGTACCAGAGAACAGATATTGAAACATAACTTGCCCTTCATGACAAAGAGGTTGGGGACCATTAGGATACACTATTGTATATACCATCAGATTCTCTCTCTGTGTCATATGTTTTGATTAATTGATTTTGTCATCACAAGGAAAGATTCAGTTTGGAGGGGATGGAATAGTAAGAAACTCCAATGTAAATTTAAAAAATTAAAATGCATTTTAGGAAGACATAATTCAATTAAATTCAATGAACTTAAGCCCTTACTATGTGCCAGGACTGTGCTAGAGATACAAAAGAGGCAAAAGATAGTCTCTACCCTCAAGGAGATTAAAATCTTATGAGTGAAACAACACACAAATTCTTTAAAATTTATTTTTATTTCATTAAACATTTCCCAATTACATGCAAAAAAACTATCTTTTAATATTCATTTTTAAAAATTATGAGTTTAAAATTGATCTACCCTTCTATTTCTTAGCAAGTAAGAGACTGTTTTTTGTGTGTGGGTTTTTTTTTTTTTTTTTTACAAATACTGCTTTGTAATATAGTTTGAAATCAAGTACTGCTAGGCTGCCTTCCTTCACATTTTTTCATTCATTTCCTTGATATTCTTGATCTTTCATTCTTCCAAATGAATGTTAGTTTTTTTTTCTAGCACTATAAAATAATTCTTTGATAGTTTGATTGGTATGACACTGAATAAGTAAGTTAACTGAGGTACAATTATTATTTTTTAAAATATTGACTTGGCCAAAGCATGAGCAATTAATATTGCTCTAATTGTTTAGATCTGTCTTTATTTGTGTGAAGAGTGTTCTGTAATTGTATTCATATTGTCCTTAGGTTTGTCTTGGCAGGCAGGCTTTCAAATACTTTATATTGTCTATAACTATTTTAAATGGAATTTTTCTTTCTATGTCTTACTGGTGAGCTTTGTTGGTAATACACAGAAATGCTGATGATTTATGTGGGATTCTTTTATAACCTGAAATTTTGCTAAAGTTGTACATTGTTTCAACTAGCTTTGTAGTGAATTCTCTAGGGTTCTCTAAGAATACGATTATATGGGCAGCTAGGTTGCATAGTGAATAGAGCACCGGCCTTGGAGTCAGGAGGACCTGAGTTCAAATCGGGCCTCAGACACTTAACACACTTATTAGCCATGTGACTTTGTGACTTATGGCCCCCCAAAAAGTAAAAAAAAAACCAAAAAACCTAAAATGTTTATATCATCTACAAAGAGTGAGAGTTTTGTTTCTTCGTTGCCTGTTTTAATTCCTCCAATTTCTTTTTCTTGTCTTATTGCTATAGCTAATACAAAATCAAATAATGGAGGTGATAATGGACGTCCTTGCTTTGCCTCTGATCTTACTGGGAAGATTTCACATTTATCTCCATTACACATAATGCTTGTTCTTAATTTTTGATAAATACTACAGAATATTATACTCTAATCCTTCTGCCTCTTTAACATGGTTGCTACTAAATTTTGTGTGATTCTGACCATGGCTCCAGAATATCTGGTTTCTTGTTGGTTGCTTGAACTATCTTCTCTTTGCCTGGAAGCTGAGAAATGTGGCTATAATATACCTGGGAGTTTTCATTTTGAGATCTCATTCAGGTGGTGATTAGTGGATTTTTTTTTCAATTTTTATTTCACACTGTGGTGCTAGGATATCAGTGCGATTTTCTTGGATAATTTCTTGAAATATGATGCCTCAGTTCATTTTTTGATCATGTCTTTCATAGAATTCAAGCATTCTTAAATTATCTCTCCTGGATCTATTTTTCAGGTCACTTGTTTTTCTCATGAGATATTTCACATTTCCTTCTATTTTTTCACTTTTTGGATTTTGTTTGATTGTTTCTTGATGTTTCAAGGAGTCATTAGGTTCTACTTCCCAATTCTAATTTTTTAAAAAATATTTTATTCAGTGAACTTTTCCCCATTTTTTCCTTTTTCCATCTGACCAATTCCATTTTTTAAAGTGTTATTTTCTTCAATATATTTTTGGTACCTCTTTTACCAAGTAGTTAATTTTCTTTTCACAATTTTCTTTCTTCATTCTGATTTCTTTACATAATTTTTCCTCTATCACTCTTATTTGATTTTGAAAATAATTTTTTTTAGTTCCTCCAGGAATTCTTATTGAACTTGTATCCAATTCATATTTTTTTCTTCCAGGCTTTGCTTGTAATTGTTTTGACTTTATTATCTTCTCCTGAGTTTGTCTTTATATTCACCAGAGTAACTTATAATGGATAATGGTCAGGTTCTTTTTTGGTTGTTTTCTCATTTTTACAGCCTATTTCTTGACTGAATTTATTTTAAAGTTAGGCTCTGTTCTCAATGGGTTGGGGTGGGGTGGAAAGGGGCACTGTCCCAAGTTTCAGTCTTTTTCACACGTCTGTTTTCAGACCTAGTTCTAGAAGTCTAGAAGTTTTTGGAGATTCAAAGGTGGTGTTATCAGGGGAGAGTTGGGGTCATTGTTCTCCTGGTCTGTGCTCTGGTCCCTACCCTGGAAGGGTCCCTGATCATTTGGGACTGCAACTGATACTGCTCTTCAAGATTTCCTTGGGACCAGAAGAGATATTGCTCTTCAGTTACTCTGCTCCTTCTTGATCGAAAGTGCTTCTCTTCACCCTTGAACTATAAAATGGATTTGACTATATGCAAATATACTGCTCTAGCCCTACTATCCAGGTTTGGCACAGGAGTCCCCTGTAATCTCTTTCTGACCAATTATCAGGTCCACTTACCCTCTATTGCTTGAGACCTCCAATTAGAAGCAGGTGCTGCTGTTTCTAATGGCCCCTCCTCATCTCACCATTGATGTTTAATCCACACCAGCCAGCCTTCACCCCTTTGTACAATTTTCTAAGTTGTCTTGGCCAGAAGAATGTCTCACTTTGACCTTTTCTTGACTCTTTCACTCCAGAATTTGATTTGAGGAATTATTTTTTTTTAATATTTAATTTTTTTTGAAGGGCAATTGGGGTTAAGTAACTTGCCCAAGGTCACACAGCTAGGTTTTTGTTTGTGTGTGCATTGTGTCTGAGGCTGTATCTGAACTCAGGTCCTTCTGACTCCAGAGCCGACGCTCTACTTACTGCGCTACCTAGCCGCCCCTTGAGGAATTATTTTAAAGTTGTGTGGAAGGAAATATTGGGAGAAGTTGGCTGAGTGCTTTCTCTACCATCTTGGTTCCACTTTGCTCCCCTCCCCTCTTCCCCATATAGACAAATATATACAAAGCAAACTATAAGTAAATAAGAAATAATCAAGAGGGGAAAGGCACTGGACTTAGTAAAAGTTAGAGAAGGTTCCCTATAGAAGATGGAATTTTAGGTTGCAACTTAAAAGAAACCAGAGAAGTCAAGAGATAATGTGGAGAGGGGAGAGCATTCCAAGCATGGAGGGCAGATAGAGAAAATGCCTGAAGCCAAAATGGAGTGTCTTGTTTGTGAAGCAGTTAATAGGCCAGTGTCACTGGGTTGAAGAGAATGTGTTAAGGAGAAATGTATAATAAAACTGGAAATGTAAGAGGGGGCTAAGTTATAAAGGACTTTGAATGCCAAACAGAGGATTTTGTATTTACTCCTGGAAGTGACAGGAAGTCACTAGAACTTATGAAGTATAGTGATGATATGATCAGACTGTGTTTTAGAACACTGACTTTAGCAGCTGAATGCAGAATAAAATGGAGTGGGGAGAGACTTAAGGTAGGCTGACCCACCAGCAGGCTATTGTAATAGTCCTGGTGTGAGGTAATGAGGGCCTGCACTAGAGTAGTGGTAGTGTAAAAAGGGAGAAGGGTTTGTATTTGAGCAGTGCTGCAAAGGTGAAATTGGCAGGCCTGGGCAACAGCTTGGAGATGCTGGTGAGGAGAACTCAGAATGCTAGGCTCTGAACCTGAGGGACTGAGGGGATGGCATTGTGCTCTACAGTAAGAGGAAAGGGGGAGGATGGGGTGGGATAGTTTAGAGGGAAAGAGAATGAATTCAGTTTGGGACATGCTGCATTTAAGACCTCCAGATCTTAAATGTAGAGAACTTTCAGGAGTTCCCTGGCTCTGCTAATGAAATGTTCCCCTCCCCTATATTATTACTTAAAAGGTTACAGGGCAGAAAAGCAGGAGGACATATAACCTTGTGTGGATATAGAGAACTTTTGGGGTCCCTCGGCCCTGATAAAGGAATGTTCCCCTGACCTATACACTGATCCACAAGGTTAAAGGGCAGATAAGCAAGAGGGTGTATAATCCTTTTTTGTTTATGCCTCTGGATATGGTCCTATGATATTGCGCTAATAAATAACTAACCTTAAGCAAGGGTAAATAGTAAACAAGATCAAGGGAGGGTCCTTGTACATTGTCTGTATTCTTTGGGGTCACATTGAGGGAGGGTCTTTGTACATTGCATTCTTTTGGGGTGTCTACATTCTTTTGGGTCACATAGATCTTCTGTTGGGGGGCATATAAACTCTGTGAGCCCCTTATATCTTTGGCTCTGTATGAAATGGTTCTGTAATAAACAGACTAATGATTATAACCCCATCTCATTATTCTCACCACTCGCTAGCCCAACAACTGCTCTGGTCACAGTAAGTGGCACCCACAACTCTGGGCATAAGGATTGCTGTTAAATCTCTAGCAATGGACCCCCAGGATTTGCAGGCAGGTCTCACATGAAATCCTAGGGACAACAGATTTCTTTCAAGGTAAGGGGAAGGCTCTAGAAGGGCATTCATCAGAGTGCTCAATTTTCATAATCAGAGCTCACAGAGATGTAATATGGGAGGAAGCTTAGTGAAGGGCTTAAAAGATGAAGGAAAAGATCTGAAAATATTACAACTTATAGTGTGTAAGAAAGGGATTTCAGTTAAGAAACAGATTTTGAAAAAATGTTTAAAAATAGTCTATCAGGGAGCCCCATGGTTCCCTAGTGGCTCCCAGATCAGAGGACCTGATTGGGAAACAGTGGGAGTGATGAGGTATGGGCTCTGGGAGGCCCCTCTAGCTCTCCTTGAGTCCTTGAGGTACAGGCTCTGGGAACTTCCCTTGGACTCTTGATTAAATTGTCTCATTTGATGAGCCATTTGCATGAGGCCATAAGCCTTACATTGTGGCTGGGCCCAGACCTCTAGCCTAGTTACTAACTTCTAACTACTAGCCTAGTTACTAGCCTAGCCCTCCATTTTTCATCTACTTTCCACCCTTGAGCCTATCAAAATATCAACACACCCTTGAACTGGCCTAGCCCACCATTGTCTGTAGCCTCTAGCTGTCTCCCATCCTTAATCACTCATTGACCTCATTAACTCCTCCTGAAGACCTTCCCCAAACTCCTCCTCTAGACTACCCCTAGATTCTTCCCACAACCTTCTGTATATGAGATCCCATGTCATGCCATGTGGTGGGAGAGCACCATAGAATGCCATGTAGGGGAGAGTGCCATAGAATGCCATGTGGGGGAGAGTGCCATAGAATGGCAGAAAATAGTGAGAGTACCATAGAATGTGCATTAGACTGTGTGTCTAATGCAAGTGAACTTTTAATAAATTTTACTTTTCTTTGGCTGAGAAGACTTGAGTCGAATTCATTTGGCAGGACCCAGTGTGTTGGTATTTTGGGGTCTCCAGAGTAACCCTAACCCTCTTAGTGGGTAATCATTTTTATGGTTCTGTGATGGGGAAACACTGCTAATTTTGAGTTCTTCTCCAGATAGGACTGGAAGGTATGTAAGCCTGTTTCTTTCCCTGTACCTTGGAAATGCAGGTTTTTGGTTTGTTTTTGTTTTCTTTTGGTGGGGTTTTTTTGTGTGTATCTTTTTTTTGGACAGGTCCCAGTAGGTCAGACAGCTAGGAGGCTGTTTTGTGCTCAGCCTGACCTCAGGTTTTTGGTTCTATTTGGTTATTTTGGAGAACATAGACATGTGCACAATTTTTGAAGAATGGAAGATAAGGCCAGATGCCCCATCTGGAAGCGTAAGCCATATTATTTCAATTCTCTCGGCACTAGGGAACTGGGAAAACTTCAGGTACTTTTTTGTGGGTTTTTTGTTTGTTTTTCAAAGCTTACTCTCAAACCTTCCTTTATGGAGGAAGGGACTTCCAGGCCCTATGCCTGTAGCTTCCAAAAGTTCGCCTTTGGGTTGTCTTTTACAACATTGGAAAAGATCTCTCTGGAGATCTTAAAAAGGAAAAGTGTTGTTTTTTTTTTTTCTGCAACACTGTTTGGCCTAGGTATAGCCTAAAAGATGATGAATCGTGGTCTGTTTTGGGGACTTTAAAAGAGAATACTCTCTTGCAGTTAGAATCATACTGTTGCAGAGAAGGAAGATAGATAGAAATTGCCTACTTAATGGCTTTTGTTGAACTTTCTCAGAACAGGTTCTCAGGAAAGACT